>CM060923.1:204583195-206983195 GCA_030737875.1 Allium sativum
CCATTTTTAGTACAGTATTCAGGATTATTATAATCTTCATTGCCCTCAAAATGCTTATAGTGCACGTTGGAAGGATCAAATGCACATCCTACAGGAAAGGTGTCCCCCACAACAGCCCACTGTGGAAGCGCTCCGAACTTCTCGTCAAAAAGAACCTTACCAAGGTCATGGATCAGTCCGGTCAAATGCAGCCAGTCCTCATCCGGATAATCTCTCCTGATAGCCTCAGCCGTCTGCAACAAATGCTCTATTTGAGGTTCGTCCAGATCCGGATCGCTTTCGTCTACGAACTCGTTAAGTAGCTCGATGCATTCCCATATGCTCATTTCCGTTCTGTTCAGCTTTCCATAATCCGTCCGCATTTTCTTCACCTAATCATTAATTAACTGATCAATTATATATACTGCTTTTACTCAATCAGTTTTTCAAAATTAGTCTAGGAGATCTTACGAAATTGACAGTTTGATGAATGTGATTGAGCCTGTAATTTTCTTCCACTAAGTCCTTTCTTTCTGAATCGGCGTCATAGTCTCTGAAGGTTTGGCCGAAGGCATTGGCGCCTGGAACCACGAATCCTCCATCCAAAACGAGGTCGCCCTCGTTAGTCAATTTTTTCACATCAGTCCTTTGTTCTGAAATCACGAAAATAAACAATGTTAAACGAAAAGGAGGATTAAAGGATATTACAAAAAATAATAAAAAATCAGAGGGAAGTATTTAAAACGCACCGTTTTGAGAAGGCTCAATGGCGATGGTCATTGTGTAGGCAGAACGACTGGATTGAAACCCTAGAATAGATTGAGGAGAAGGAAGGAAGAGAAATGTATAAATAAGGCGGAAGGAAAAATTTACGTGGCAAAAGAGGACTCAGAAGACGAAGCGGGAACGAAGATGGAGAAGGGGTAAAATGGTCCTATCAGGGAAGTTTAGATGGATATGAGTCAGCATGACGCGGTTATCTGATCATTCAGTGAGTTTCGCCAGTTAATACGTTGCCTTATCCTAATCGTGTTATTTGGTGCATCTATGTTCGATTCTTGTCTGACGTGTATATTAGTATTGGATGTTTTATAAGATTTCATACCTTTGCTTACCTTAAGGATTTATAGATTGATAAAATTTGAATTTTTTCTTTTTTCTAAATACGGCAGTCAAATCAAATGCATATCGACAAATCAAAAAGGGTTGTGCATGATGTTTGTTGCCATTTAATTACAAGTAATGATATAATACAGATTAATTCACACTTTTATTTATAACAAAAACACCAAATTTTTTATTTTATTTTTTGATATTTTTTTCTTGGAATAAACTATTCCATTGAAAGTAACGTCGAACTAAAATCTACAATATTTTTACTTCTCAATTCTTCGTATTTTTAGTGATGTTAAATACATCAAAAATACGACTGGTATCACCCTTTATATATCTATTCTGACTTGCATATCAACGTATGTGTAACGAAGAGATCCAATGTGTAGCGAATCCCAAATTTTTTGTTTAGAAATATACTAGTATCGCTGCATAACGCTGGAAAAACGGACCGTTAAGGTGTGTGATATAAAAAAAAATTCAATTAAATATTTTCTTAAACGAAAAATTAATAAAAAAAATCACTCTATTATTTCAGAAAAATAAATCAAAACGAGTGCAAACATGTAAAGAATATAAACTTAACAAAGAAAATGTTACAAATTAATAATAAAGAAAGTTTGCATGAACCATTAAGATAATAGAGAAACTACTAATGGAAGACATGTCATTAGATGAAATAAACAATACATATGTATTTAATTTGTCATTGTGCCTATTTTCCAGTGCTAAATATCCACTACTCAAGTATGGGATTGAATGTCTAATACACTGTGGACACAAAACAAAGATAAGGGACTTATCAAAACCATGAAACACCTGTTCCTTCAGACAAAACCATTTCACTACAATCATTAACTAACATCATGTTTCCCTTCAAACCACTGTCTAGGAAATGACAAACACCCCCAACATCTAAGTCCTGTATCAAATCAGAACTGCCCTTTAGGTCATGAGCTACTGCTTCAACAATTAAGCTACTGCCCATATCCACCTTATAAACTATATTATGCAAAGATTTTATTGTTGATTTATGCATGTTATTCACATCACATCCCAAACCAGAAGCACCATCAGGCCTATCATCATGCGGCTAACATTATCTATCACTAGAGTACCATCCAAACCACCACGTTTGCCACAACAAGAACCCTCAAAATCTTGCAATACATCTGAAATCATACCTACATCATCCAATATCCTTAAATCATTAAGTCGGTAAGAAGTATTAATCTCAAAAGGCGACTCTATACAAGATCTTGTCACAAATTTCCTGTTCCTCATTAGAATAAAATCATGATCTAAATATAGCAACTCACAACCAACATCATTTAACCAAATATAAATAACATTAGGATGATAAACAAAATAAGACCCTGTATATAAAAATAACTTAGGAAGAACTGTTAAATAAAGACACAACACATCTAGATCCGAAAACAGAGGATTCAACATTAAAAATATCAAAAGAATACTCAAACATCCTCTTGTCTACGATAAGATCAACTGAAGCATCACTATAAACACTGTAATTTAGTGCATTCAAAATACATAACTGTTCGAAGATCATGCACACACTAACAATATATTTTTCGGCTTATAAAGTGAGTCATGCACAGACTAACAATATGTATTTCGGCTTATAAAGTGAGTCGTAAATCTTTTCAGAAAAATGACCTCCAATGCTTTACATAAACCTATGATGTCCATTTTTTTTAGGACTTAATTTATTTTTACTGGGGTTGAAATAATAAAATTTTTGAACAAGATGAAGTGAGAAAAAAATACGGACATATGGTATTTCTTTTGGTAAGGATCTTATAACATAATGGATATTAACAATAACACTCATGAATGAGAGGAAATGAAAATGAATAAAGGAATGGCTGATGGCTTAACTCATAAGATTTTAGGAAAATTAAAACCGAACAGAAGGCTCTTATTTTCCAAATTTTATATTTTACCAGTGCTATATATACTTTTAGTCAAGACCCCAAATTCATTAATAGCACATCCATATTTGTCCGGTGACTGAATTTTGCACCAATTCTTATCAGCTCCATGTTCGCTTGATTTATGAGCACAAATCCAAAATTAACAAGATGTTTAAACTCGGTAATAACATAGAATACTAGAAAATTTGCAAAATAATTAAACCATAATTAATTCAATGCCTCAGTAAGTTAAGCATTGAAGAAGGATGTCGGATTCTACATAAAATAAACAATCGTAAAACAAATCTGTAACATCAGTGGATAAAACATAATTATATGATCAATTTAATATTAAAAATTTAGCGTTGTACTGCACATGTATTGAATGAAAAAATCATTTGTGACGTTAACTACAAAATACAACCAAATAAATATCTCTTCATCGCACAACAATGAGTAATTGGGCTGTAACAACCCGGAAAATCAGAACCAATTTAAAATTTTTAATTTGGCTATTTTAGTGGATTTTGAATATTTAAAATAAATTATTTTAAAGAATAACGATCAAAAGTCTATTTGAATCGAGGTTGAAAAATAAAAATATTTATTTTTATTATAAAACAAAGCCTGAAATGGCGTGCTAGTTTGAAAATTTGAATTCGAACTTTGACTGACTGTACTGGATGCAAAATAAAACAGATTTTAGTGAAACCAAAAATATTTAAATTTGTTTATGAATATCTTTCTAATGAATCTGAAAAATCAAAATTTTATAGTGGGAATCAAAAGTTATGGCCAAATGAATTTTCAGAAAGGTCGCTATGGAGTTAATATAGCCCGTGAAAATAGTCATTTTGCAAACGACCTCCGTTTTCAACCAAACCACTTTTGTTGGATCCGGGATGTCGAATTATTGCTAGATTTCAAATTCCATAATTTTTGGAGTTAATATGTAAGCGTGGCAAAGGAAAATGTGTTTGGTTGATTTCAGTCAAATTGGATCGACCAGAAAATGGTCATTTTTCAAACGGTCTCCAAATTCGACGAAACTAGTTTTGTTGGGACTGTATCATCAAAACATAGTTAGATTTATTTTTCTGGAATTTTTGGGATTAATATGTTGCCTCGGCAAATTGAAATGTACGTTCAAAATCAAATATTGAATGTTTTATATTTTAATTTGAAGAAAAACTGACTGAAACAGTTGAATGGGTTTGCGAAACATATTCCATTATGTCCGGAATGGGGGTAATTAGCTAGGGGAGACAGTCGTTGGGTTTGGATTGGAGTTCGTATGTGATAGGGGGTATCTTCGGATTTAAATAAATTAAAAATTAAAATATAAAACCCTTGGCCAATCATAATTCGCCATCTCAATTTTCTCTCCCCGTTAGCCTCTCGACGACGACGGAAACACAGTCAATCCTTCCCAGCCCGATTTCTCTCAAACCACTCCACGAATTCAAGTGCCCAGTTAAACTTTTTGTGGACCTCTCCATTCCCTTTAAATCCATATAAAGATTGTAATTTATCGTTCAGTATTTTGGGAGAAACACTGCCTCGAAGTCGCTAACTTCAACTCGCCACCGCCGTCGATAGGGACCACAGAAGTGGACCCCACCCCCCTGCGCACGTGCGCCCTCCGTCCCTCTACGTCGTTGCGAAGTCCGATCGTCTAACCGCTTCACGGTTTGTGCGATAATCGATGACCTAGGTTTGAACAATTTCAGAAAGGTAACGGTTGAATTTATTTTAACTGTTTATAGCACTTTAAAGTGCTACAGATGTTGATTTCACGGTAAAAATCATATCTTTTTGCTATGTTATCGAAATCCAGTGAAACAAGAGACACCGGGACCGTGTGAACGTCTTCTACATTCTAGAAGAGACCGGATATTTTTCTGAGCCTTCTACAATTTTTGGAGGAGTGGAACCCAATGTGAGATTTCTGAATTATAAACGATATGGAATGATGATGTATAAATTATAAAATCGATGTATGAGTTATATAAGCGTTGTACACCTCATGTATAAGCATTGTATAAGCTGCATGTGCGATGTATAAGTTATATATGCATTGTAAAAATCATATATGCGTTGAATGGAATAGAAATGATATTGAAATGAAATCGAAATATATTTATATACGTGTGTATATATATATATATACACTCCCCTCGTCCACAGACCATGGACGATATATATTGGTTGTGATTGTTTGGATTTTGGTTGATGTGAAATTTGGTGAATAATACGAATGGTTGATATGATTGATTGTGGTTAAAATCCCAATAGGATTAGTATATGGGAAAATTCGTCTGCGTACGAACTAGATATTGAAATCCCCATTGTTAAAAGCTGCGAGGCTTTAAGGTAGAGCGAGGAGCCGTACTCGAGACGGTGCCGGTTTTAACTACCCTGCCGTTATGCTGCCGAAATTTTCTGAAATATTCATATGATTGATTAATATGCATGTGTTGAAATATATTCATGTATTGGAAAATATTCATTTTTAAAATAAAATGGTTTGAACGATAAAAATAATATTTTTATAATATATATGAATTGCTAAAAATCTTCATTTTTGAAATAAATTGTTTTAACCATAAAAATCACATTTTTATCATCAATATGAAGTATATAAAATAATCGTGTTTGAAATAAATTGTTTTGACAATAAAAATCACATTTTTATTATATATATGAAGTGTCAAAAATAGTCATGTGTGGAAATTAATATTTGTTGGATAAAAATATTATTTTTATCACATATATGAAAGGAAATGGTTTTGAAATCGAAGAACGGGTTATATTTATATGTAAAAAATATAATTAAAATAAATCGAATAACGAAGCTGTAGTTCGTATTTTGAAACTGTGATTTCAAACGATTATTGTGGGAGATCCGACCATCGGATTTTCTCGAAACTGAAACCGTTGGGTTCGCTTTGGAAATATCTTTCCAACGATACCAACCACTACAAGAAAAACTGCATATAGCAGCGGCATAATCCGCTTCTAATCCGTCGCTAAAACGGCATTAGCGACGGATTTCCTGCATAAAGGTTTGGTCGGTAAAAACCATGACGGTATCTATGTCAGATTTTGCGATGGAATTTAGCATGAGTTTTCCGACATTTTTCTGTCATTTTACTAATTTTATAATAAAAATAAAATTTTATTTATTAATTTAATTTTAATTTATATACCGACTATTTACCGACGAATAACTAATTTATAATAAAATATTGTTTATAAAAAGCGTTGGTGAATCCTTACTAATTACCAAGGGATTAGCGACGAAAACTAAATTGAGGTAAACTTAACCTTCCCTTTTTTGTTGGTAATCCGCTACTATTCCCCTTCTGATTTGTCAACATATATTTGTGTGTGTGTGTATATATATATATATATATATGCACACACACACATACTCATCACACACATAACTTGTGTTCCATTCAATACACAATCCTAATTTATATACAGCACAATTAATATCAACACACACATCTCATAATCAGTGTATTATATTAATCACTCATATCATAATCAACATTATATATTAGACGTAGTAAATATTCTTACACAAAAAATACGTAATACATCCATAATATTTCATACACAATACTAAAAAGTACAAACGAAAATATTGTTTTAACATTTCAAATCCATAAGCTGTTGTGGCATGTTCCTTCTTTTTTGCATCAAAGATGTCTATCTTCCTGTAAAACAAAAATTCTCTAGTTATACACACAATCAAAGAAGTAAATAATTTTACTTTTTACCCATCTAAACAATCAATCTACCAGCTGGTTCTGTCGTCCAACCAACTGGTTCTATCATCGAAAAAAAATAAAACCTGAATGTAAAAGCATTTTCTAAGAATGTTCATTTATCCAAATGGAAGAGAATATAAAACCCAAACACATCACTATCAGGCTCAAGGGCGTTGTCCCCATCCTTAGATGCAGCAATCTGCAGCTGCAAGACCACAACATTATTGGCATACTAAAGTCTCTATTGATAGGCCTAATTTAAATATTACTAAACATCACGAAAGTTTGACTGTACTAGCAAGCAATAACACAACATTTCTATGAAAATTATACTTCACCTTTGTACTTTGAAGGCACATAGATCAACAGCTTCCGATATTACAACCACTTGCATCTACGATTCCATATACAAAAGGCTAAATTTTGTTGAAATCATTTCAAGAACAACTAAGGCGTTTGAGCTTGTATGACAAGCATGTTTGGACAAAAACAACAAAAAAAAAAAACAAAAAAAAAAGGAAAAAAGTAGAAGAAGCATAAATGTGGTGTTGTTTAGATTCAAGGAAGACATCAAACATTTAACTTTACACCCTTGTCTTTCAATTGTTTAGATACAAGGAAGACATCAAACATTTAACTTTACACCCTTGTCTTTCAACTGTTTTAAATCACTAACGCTCTCCAGTTAGCGACAATCCCTAGGAAACGTACCATGCAGTACTCAAATATTCCCATGCTTGCATTTATAACTTCATCAACATAAGTTATGCAGAATTTGTACAAAAGCAAACATAAAAATAGACTAGAGGTATATTTTATTCATTCATATCATAATATAATTTTACTAAGTTAATAATTTAATGTGCTAATTTTTCATCAGTCAATCTACCCATAGATCAACTGGCAAACATGTTTATTATCATTAAACTCAGTGAAAAATATTCCTAAACTAAAAAAAGAAAAAGAGAAGAGAGAGACAAAACCCTTCAAGTCTTCAACTGTCTCAGTAGGAAGCAGCAACGTAGAAGAAAGTCTATTACATTCAACTGAGCACAAACGGGCTGGATTCTGAAAATTGATGGACCTTTGAATTCTGGTAAACAATGAAACTAGATTAGCAGTTCAATAAACATGGAGTTTTACGTCAGCGCTAATCCATACATCAAAATATTTTGAAAAATATTTGTGAACCTTACAAGTTACAAGGTTTTGAATACAATAGACCACCTTTTCATTTGGTGTTTTTGCATTTAGTGAATTCGTGTCATATATGTTTGATTTTTGTTTTCTTCTTGTAGGGATGTCAAAAAGTCCACATGCCAAGACTGCATGTAGACTTTTCTATCTAAATAATTATTGTACTCCAAGAAGTCTATGTCATATGTTCATTTCATAAAATGGTTCAAGCAAAGTACCAAGTTCTTTTAGAAAAGGGAAAAAGAAAAAATGACAAATTAAAGCAGCTCCATCGGAAACATCTAATGAAGCATCAAATCGTGTAACTTCCATTTTGACGTTCCAAAGTTCAGTTTAGGGGCCAAACTCAAACATCAAATGATGATGCAAAATTGATACCTCATCTTTTAAGATGCAAGTTACACAGATATATACATGAATGGTTACACAGATATATACATGGTGCTAAGGGAAATATGTCTACAACATATCTTACAAATGGAAGTTGACTACTTTGGAACATAATAACCATAACCATGCTACAAATAATTTTAAACTTCATGATACGACGTTGTTGATGACAAAACATAAGAGATAACGTCTATCCGCAACATCATTCTTTGTAAATCTATGAATTTATGAATGTACTAGATTTTTAATTTTGGATATGTTGCCTTTAATCTTAGGACCTCAAATAAGAATGAAATATGCTCTTAGCTTTTAGTTCTCCTTGATGACTAAAATAAATGAACAAAATGGCAAAACTTCAGCTTAAGCATGAAACAACAGGACAGTTTAATCCTTACCTCGACATTGGAAGATACTTCTACACCTCAAAATCGCGATTCTCTGAAGCCAAAATCGAAAAGCCTGATATCGCAATTCCCTCAAACCTAAAGTCAAAATCGAATGCCTCAAACCTGAAGTCAAAATAATGTCGTTATTCCCTCAACTGTAAAGTTGAAATTCATTCACAAATTGATTTGAAAATCAACTGGAATGGCTATATGCAGAAGCAAGAAAAAAATGTTTTATAAATCAACAGAAATTGCCTCAACTCTACGACGAACATCATTTTACTGGCAAAAATGATTCGCCACCAGATTGGAATTTTTTGATTTCAGAAATTTTTGATTTCTGAAACAATTGCCTCAATTTCCGATCGGAATGCGAATTAAAAATTTCCGATCTGGCGGCGAAAAAATTGTTTTAGAAATCAAAAATTCACATTCCGATTGGAATTGATTCGTTACCAGATCTAAAATACCCAAAAATGATTCGCGGCGAACATCATTTTACTGGCAAAAAATTTGCAGGCCAACTCAAATCCCTCATTTCAGACACACCATCATTAAAGTGAAGGAAAATTGGAAGTTGGTATTTTAGATTTGGGTACGGTTTTGATTTGGGTATGGGGGAGAACGTCTGGAGACTTCGGAAGTTCGAAGTAAAGTTATGTGATTATATGTGAAAATTTTGGGGTTAGAGCCTAAATTTTGGATTTGGAGACGAAAAGAATTTTGAATTTGGAGCCAACACAGTTGAAGGCCCCCTCAACGTATAACATTACGTTTGTACGTGTGACCGTCAATGAAATTTGTCAGTATCCTCTTTAAAATATGAAAATTTGTCTTATGTCAAAAAAGGGAGGCAAATATGAATATAATTACATTTGCATCCAATAAATACTTGGTTGATTTTAATTAAAACTATACTTAATTGCTCATGTATTTTAGTAGATAAAATGAGGCCATTCACTATATAAAATAAGTTTAAAAAATATGTGTATAAAGATTAATATTTGTCATTTAAAGTTATTTATCTAAACTAGTTTATTAATTTTTACATTTTTAGTACTAAAATAGATTTATAATGTATTGGAATTTTCTATTTAGCTGTTTGGATTTATTACTATTATTATTTAACAAACGTTATGTAACGCGCTTTTCGCGTGATCATTGCAATTGCTTTATACGTGAATTATGTTTATATAAACTTTATGTGTTCGACACATTAAGTGAAAATGATTTGCATGAATATTTATTTACACTTTTATGTTCAAATCATGTGTAATTGATTTGCGTTATTTCTAAGTTGCGTTATCTAATCATATGTAATTTGGAAATTATATCAAACCTAAATGGAAGTGAATTAGGAAGTGGTATTCATATCCGAGTATGTTCATTTATTTTGAAGAATGCTTGTGCAAATATTTTTGTTACGAGAAACCTATTATAACGATGCTCTTAATAAAGGTTGTGAAATATCTACGATTTTTACATCGAACAACAATAAAGGTTGTGCAAATAATTTCTTGATATTAATTTAATTAATCGTATTAAAGGCTATTAAATAATCATTGATTATCAAAACAAATTTAATAAACATCGAACAACAATGTATTTTATTAATTACTATTACCTCTTATTTATATTATATAGCAATTAATAATTAATCAGCATTAATTTTCAAAAAAAAATTAATCAGCATTAACTATTGAATTTTATTTACTTCTAATAGTTATTATTTATTATTAATTACTAATGTATTATTAACATTAATTATTTAAAATTTAAATTTACTAATTAATTACTAAGTAATAACACAAATTTAAAACATTTTATAAATAATAAATATAAAAGTTCGTTTCAAATCTCTTGGAAAACTGCAGGAAAATAGCTTCAAAATTATGTCGATGGTAATCCAACTCTATTAGCAACGGAATTTAGCGTTGAATATTTTATGACAGTAAAGTGCTGCAATTTCCGTTGATTTAGCGACAGAATTAGTATTCGACGGTAATAATTTATAATAAGGTGACATATAAAATCCAAAATATTTTCTCTTACAAAACCCACGAAAATCCGTCGCTAATTAGCGACAGAATTTTCCGCTGCTAAAAATCTGTCGCTATTCTCGGTTTTTCTTGTAGTGAACATTGCAAAGATCCAACGGTTAGATTTTGTGAAATGTTAAATTCAAATCTAAATGAAAATAGCGCCAGAATGGATTATATTTATATATATAAATATAATTAAATTAAAACGAATAATGAAGCTGCAGTTTATATTTTGAAATCGTAACTTTAAACGATTGTACTGGGAGATCCGACCATCAGATTTTCCCGAAACCGAAACCATTGGGTTCGATTTGGAAATATCTTTCCAACGATACCAACTTTGCAAAGATCCAACGGTTAGATTTTGTGAAATGTTAAATTCAAATCTGAATGAAAACTGCGCCAGAATGGATAATATTTATATATATAAATATAATTAAATTAAAACGAATAACGGAGCTGTAGTTCGTATTTTGAAATCATAACTTTAAACGATTGTACGGGGAGATCCGACAGTCGGATTTTCCCAAAACTGGAACCGTTGGATCCGTTTTGAAAAGATCTTTCTTATGATTTAAAAGTTGTAAAGATCAACCGGTTAGATTTTTAGATATGTGTAAATCAAATTTGAAGAAAAACAGCGCCATGGTCGCGTTATGGCCTGAAGCGTTGTTTGAATAAATTGGCTATATTTAAATAAATAAAAATAGTGATAAATCACTATAAAATATTATAAACAATATGGAATGGAAATAAACCGAATTTACCCGGTTTATTAGATATTTGATGGTTGAATGTGTTTGACGTGAAAACTACATTAATGAACTGAATTATGGATGTCAGATAATTTAACCATTGAAATGAAATGATTTGAAATTCTAAATATACGTGAATTATTTGGAAAGGCCGAGTTAATTCTTATTTCAAATAATTGGTCGACGGTTAGAAGTCGAAGATATGAAGACGGTGTAAGACCGATGATCTTCACATCGAATGGATGGTCACTGATGCCTTTGATGCGAGTTACTGCCCTGAAGGGGTTACAGTGGTGGTTGTCCAGACGTACTTGTGGATCGTTCAGATGTGCGAGGGCCACTCTCTCCTGTATTGGACATACGGGAGAGGAATAAGGTGCCTCCGGTTTCGTTTAGACCCAGAACCGACTTGTAAATGGATGTGTGTCTGACGTTGTAGATTGACAACGTGGCATACGGAGATGCTGTGATCAAAGCTTTTGTTGAAAAGCAGAGCTTTGTGATTGATGATCAAAGTAGGGCTTTGAATAACTAGCTTTGTGTTTAGCGTTGATTCACGAGCCTCACACCCTGGTATGGACCAAAAAAGGGAGAGGACAATAGGGAGGACCTGCGTTTCTTTCTAGCTAGGAGTGGTGTTTTGGGTTTTATACGCCCGGACATTTTACTTATGTGGATGATGGATAGCGAGGCGCCTCGGTTATATCGGTCGCTACTAGGCCGATGGTTTGGTCGGTATATGACCAGTTTACGCCCCATAGGGCGGGGAAACGCAGTGTTCAGGCATTTTAATCCACTCCGTGTGGATCGGCCCTGACAATCCAAGGCTTGTCTGCGCGCTTGCCTAAGGCTCGGGCTAGAGAGTCTCGAAGCGGTAAGGACGATCCCTTGCCTTGGTTCATGACGGAAATCCAATTTTCAAATACGACATCAAGCGGTTTTGATTGTATACCTATATATGGCGACATGATATATGGTACCCATGTCGTCTATGATTGATACTTGTGACTGAACTTGTTTTTGAAACATAAAAACACTAGTAATAATATCAAATGCTTTTGTTTTATTCGTATCAAGCATATTTTGGCCATTATAAAGAAAAACTCTATCCTCCGGTTTGCATTGCATTGTGTGATGGGAACTGAGTCTTATAATGGCTTCAATTTTGTAAAAAGCATTGCGATGTTTAAATGATTTACTTGTTTTAAAGCACTGACAATCCAATGGAGTAAACCCGTTCTGCGTTAGCGGCGTGGTCCTGTGATTGGCCTTATTATAAAATAAGTTAAGTAGATTTCTCATACCAGTCCCATGACTGACTCATAGTTTGTTTCACTTGCAAACTCGGGTGCCCCTATTTCTACACGGGCAGCCTTGTATTCAGGTTTTAGCAGGCTCTTTATGGATAGCTATGGAGCTGAAGATGGATTCTATCATTTGTTTCTTTTTATGTTGTTCAGCTCCTGTTGTACATATTATGTTTTGATTCCGCTGTAGACATTTTATGTAAAGTTGAACTGTATTTTGTACTAAGTATGATCCTGTATACTGTGTAACTCTGATGTTTATGTTTATCCAGTGTATTCTGTTGTACATTATCTGGTGTATTTATTTATTTCTGTTCTGTTGTTATTTGGTTATATGTTATATTCCAAAGATTACCCTTGCCACCGGGGAACGGGGGTTTGGGGTCGTCTCGTAGGCAAACAAATAAAATTGCCAGACATATACAGTAGACTCTTTGACTATGTATTTATAAAGTGGACTCTTTAAAATGTGACGAATTTTATATTTATTAGAGAAATAACGGCAATGATAGTAAAAGTTTGATCACAATAAGAAACATGATGAAAGAAAGGAATAAAAAAAAGGTGAATGAACATAAGATGATTTGATTGGAGCGAGACAAATTACCACATATATGGACATTATGAGTATTCGATTTTGTGCAACAAAGGGGAGCTCATACATGCACAACTAGCACGACTTATTTTGCAGCAAACAAGCAACTTATTAGTTAGGCATGCATCTATCCAGCTTATCACACATAATATTATTTCAGATGATACCACCGTTTGTAGTTAATTCAACTATACGACCAACCTAATTATTGTAATCTAAAGATGCTAATGGAGTTCAATATAATTAGATGGACATAAACTTCAAGGAATGTATCACAGGTTGACAACATAAATCATTGCAAGAGCAAAGTAAAACAAAAGGAATTATAAACGTAGTTCTTGGTTTTGCACAGAATCTAGGCATACATAAAGCATATAAGAATCCTCTCAAATGCCGAATAAATATAGCTGACACTTAATTTGCATTCTTCTCCAATGAATGCATAAGCCAACCTATATTACATTCTTTGCAAATAAGAACAATTTGAGAAAACAAGCAATATTTTGATCATTTCGGAAAAAAATCACATACTTCTGGCAATATAAATCAAAATCATCATGTTTACTTTTAATTAACTAATGATCTACTTGAGTATACTAAATCATATAATTTTGTAAAGAAAAATGAATCATTTGACAATTTCTGGCTTTAGCATATATATCGTAGAAAGAAAAAAAGAAAATTATTGTGAAGATGATTTAGTCACAGCCGAAATTGTCATGTACTAACTTAAAAAATTTGACTAACATTTCACACAACAACAATCGAGCAATTCAACAATTTCTACAATAATCAATGTTTTAATGAAATTTGGAATTCGAAAGTCGTTTGAATTTCAACTAACTCATATTCCAAACAATCGAATTTTTAATTTGTGCATTCCATTAAAAATTAGAAGTTTGGATAAAGATCCTTACAATTTGTTGACGTAACGGAGAGAAGCTGGCCAAAGTTAGTAAATTAGGGTTGAAATTCAAATGATTGCCAAGAGAAGGTTGGGATCTGTTGATTCAGAAGCTAGATTAGGAAGAAAGAGTTGCCGCAAAAAGAGAGAGATCTACTGAGATATATAGGTTTTTAATTAATAAAACAACTGCAGAAACAATTGCTAAGGCGAAGGAGAAGGAACACGAAACATCGGCTCCTTGTAAAATTGGCTTCATAAAGTTTCATTTTGCTCTCTTAGAGTAATAGTGTATAGATATCTTGTTAAAACTCTGGTCAATACTGAATTCTATTTTCAAACTTTTTCTCCAATTTTCAAATGATTTCAAAATTACTTTCATATTTTAAATATATGCCTATTTATTTTTAAATCTATTTTAACTCTTGAAATTTATTTTAACTTCTGTTTTAAAATTATACTTAATATATTTTAACTCCTAACTTAAAATATTAATTTATTACTTGTAGATTTAATACTAATTTCATAGTTGCTTATGTTTTCAAAGTTACGTAGTTATATTTATTAAGTTTTAAATTTTTTCTTATATTTATAGTTTTGAATATATATACTTTTATATATAGTTTTTAATCATTTTAAAATCATCGTAATATATGTTCAATATATATATATACTACTTAAAAAATCTATTTTAATATAAAGGAATATAGTTTGTTTTAACTCAGAAATCACCTGTAACCTGTGCAGTTAAAGCGCTTAGCGGTTCTATAGCGGTGGAGGTGCAAAAAAGTGTAGCGGGAATAAAGCGGGGAAATAGCGAGGATAAAGCGGAGGCGCAAAAATGTTCAATAGATGTAAAATCAAATATTTAAAAATTAATTAATCATCTTTTTTACATTATATGTGTACAAGAAACTAATGTTAATAAATCTTATATAACAAAGTCACGGAATACCATAGTTATGCATGCTAAATTTGATGAGCGTAATTGATTGTTACAATATACTAGGCACTTATGGCTTAAATTTAGTCATTTACGCTAACTTTACTGAATTTTATGAAAAGAAAACTAGTCTAATCAAGCTCTATCACTACAAGAGGCGGCTTAAATAGCAACGATTAGGGGTAACGGCTTGCGACAGCTAATAAAGTGGTCGTTGCAAGTCGTCGCTTAATTTCCTGATAACAAACAGAAACCCGCAACCCTTCTTCATCAAATCGATTCAGCAAAAAAAAAAAAAAAAAAAAAAAAAAAAAACCGTCCCCCCCTCCCCTGACGCTGATGCGTTTCCACCCCTCAAATCTCACTTCCAAGGTTCCTAATTTCTTCAGATATGTCCTCTAACCCTATTTTATATTTAATTAGGGTTAATTTGCATGTTTATATGGGTTTGTAAATCGATTGTTTTTTGATATGAACTTGTTTGCCTTGTGAGATGAATATTATGTTGATTGTGTTTTAGGTTGATTTGAGAATAAATGTAATTGATTAGGTGATTGAAAACGATGATTAACACATATGTAATTGATTTAGGAGCACGAAAACGATGATTATCATGTATGAAATTGGGCTTACGTTGATTGTGTTATAGGATGATTTGAGGGAAAAAATGAAATAAACGTGATTTTTTATCATTAGTAAATTGATTATAATTATCGAAACGGTGCAATGATGTCCCTCGTCTGCATGCACTGTTAATTATGTCACTCTCGGATGCAAAATTTCGGTCTATACAAATTTAAAGAATGCATTTGCAATATACAAAAAAATGTTTTATTGCTATAATATTTAATAAAAAAATGTTAATTCTAAACGGTTGTTAATTTAGATTTTGATCGTTAAGAATCTTGTTATATGCAACAAAAATCATATTTATAACTTAACTCTTTAAATTTGAAATGAAATTAATTAATTAACATTGAAAGCTTAGTTTATCATTTAAAAATTTAAACTAATTAACTAAAACTAACTTCATAATTTATACTTTAAACTAAAATTAAATAAAAGCAACTAAAACTAATTTATACCTCATAATTTTCATTGTCATGTTAATTTACAAATTGAAAGTATTGAAAAATATTATGTAGACACTATGTAGTTAACGCGCGTGTAGGTGGAAAAAGGCGCAACTTAGGGACTTTTTTGAAGTTTTAGGCGCACCTATTAGTGAAGCGCAAAAAGCGCGCTTTTTCCATTTGAAGTGTTTTTTTGTTTAAGCTTAGGTTGAATGTTTTTTTGACTACTTATATGAACCCCTTAGATAAATTTGGCCCCATCCGACAAGTGTTGTATATGATCGTTATATGGATAATATTCATTTTTACACAAAACGGAAATCTATATTCATTTGATACAATATTCATTGGATTTGTCCTAGTATTGGACAAGTTACAAATATAATAACATAAGCATATTTTATAAATCATTTCAGTTTAAACGGTTAACAAGGTTTCGATGACACTTCCTATTTGTTCCATATGTACGCGCATTTATATATGATACAAGGACCAAAGGGAAGTGCTGCCGAAATTTTGTTGAGCTGTTTAACCTGAAATGATTTATAAAATATGCTTACGTCATTATATTTGTAATGGGAAGTAGGTAGACCTACCGTCAAAGTAAAAAAGAAATAAACAAAAAACCGAAAACATTAAGTAGTTATAAATGAAATTTTACAAGATTTCAGTTAGTATAAAGTGTTTGATCGAATTTTCTAACATATTAGTTGCAAATCAGGAAAATATTTGATTATTTTCGTGATAGCAGTTCGATGTATCAACCCCGAACCGGTAAGAAAGGGTCGATAAAGGAACATTTTTGTAATGGAGTCCAGGAATTTATTAGATTCACTAAATCTAATAATCGGAGCAACGTAGACATTCGTTGTCCGTGTAGTAAGTGCAGACATCTGAAGCATTGGAAGCTAGATGTAGTAGAAATGAAATATGGGATCGTCATGGAGAACTTGTTCAACCTACGTCTAACCTTGTAGTGGTAGAGGACGATAGTACAATGATGAACGATAATACAATGACGAATCTGATAGAAAATATGTTACAAGATGTAGCACGATTAATATTTCCTAACATTGAGAAAGGCGACGATGAGACTGGAAATGTTGAAGAAACAATGACGGAAGTGAATTTTTTTATGATTTATTGAATTCTGCTAAGAGGTCATTGTGGGAAGGGTGTATAAGCGGAACCGAATTGTCTGTAACCGCCGAGTTCATCACTATGAAATCAAAATTCAATCTTATAGAAGCTGCATTTACAACAGTTGTACAAACTGCAAAATGACATATGCTGGCCAATAATTTGACGTGCGATAGTTATTATAAAGTGAAAAAACTTATGTCTGCTTTGGGACTACTATATCATAAGATAGATACATGTGTTTTAAGGTGGCATGTTGTATTGGAAAGAAGATGCTCACCGTAGAAAATGAAAATTTTGCAACGAAGATAGAAATAAACCAAGGAAAAAGAAAGGAAAAGAAGTTCCATATAAAAGAATGCATTATCTACCCATAACTTCCAGACTTCAACGACTATATGCATCTTCTGCTATAGCGTGTCATATGCGGTGGCATAGCGAGAGAACATCAGAAGAAGGAACTATGATACATCCGTCTGATGGTGAAGCATGGAAACACTTTTATAGGACTTACCCTGAATTTGCTGCAGAGAGCCGTAATGTTGGGCTTGGTTTATGCAAGGATGGATTTTCGCCATTTTCTCAGTTTGGTAGTACATATTCACCATGGCTTATCATTGTTACTCCTTATAACTTATCTCCATGGATGTGTATGAAAAATCCATATGTGTTTCTAACGGTTGTCGTCCCCGGTCCCGATGATCCGACACAAAGAATTGATGTTTATCTACAACCGTTGATTGAAGAGTTGAAAACACTGTGGCATGAAGGAGTCGAAACATAAGACATTTCGAGAAAAAGAAATTTTCGTATGTTTGCTTCTGTATTATGGACTGTTAGTGATTTTCCCGCGTATGGCATGCTTTCGGGTTGGAGTACAGCTGGACGTCTACCTTGTCCTCATTGTATGGAGGAGACACGAGCATTTTCATTGAAGTATGGGAAAAAATTCTTTGTTTGACTGCCATCGATGCTTCCTCCATACTAATCATAAATTTAGAATGGATAAAAAGAACTTTAAAGCTGACAGAGTAGAAACTATGCAACCGCCTAAAGTTTGGATAAGTGAAGAGATATATGAAGTTATATGTGACTACCCAAAGATACATGAAACCGGAGAGCAGATTGAAATTCCAAGTAAATCAGACATTCATAATTGGTGCAAACAAAGTATATTTTGGGGGTTACCTTACTGGAAAAATCTAAAACTTCGGCATAATATTGACATGATGCATAATGTAAAAAACGTTTTTGATAACGTTTTTAATACAATTTTGACTGTAAAGGGTAGAACCAAGGACGATGCGAATTCGAGACGTGATATATTACACTTTTGAAAACGGCCGGAACTGCACTTGTATGACGAGAATAAAAAACCTAAAGCATGTTATGAGCTAGACAACAGACAAGTAAAATTTGTGCTAAAGTGGGTGGAAGGATTACGATGTCCTGATGGGATTTCTTCAAACCTCCGTAGATGTGTGGACTTTAAAAACAGTAAATTGAGTGGAATGAAAAGCCATGATTGCCATATCATGATGGAATACTTTTTACCTGTGATTTTCAAGGAACTGTTGCCTAAAAACATCTGGAGTGTTATAACAGAATTAAGTTTGTTATATAAACAACTTTGTTCAATGACATTAAAGGCAGATCGTTTACGTAAGCTTGAATTAGAAATCCCTGTACTGATCTGCAAACTTGAGAAAATATTTCCACCTAGTTTTTTTAATGCAATGGAGCATTTACATATTCATCTTCCGTCCGAAGCACTTCTTCGAGGTCCAATCCAATATGGATTGATGTATCCATTTGAGAGGTAATTTTGTATCAATAAATATCGTGATAGATTACAACTTAGATTATTATACCCACATATAAATTAAATTAATCTTATTATAGGTACTTGAATCATTTGAAGTAAAAAATAGGCAAAAAGCTCGAGTTGAAGGTTCGATTTGCAAATCGTACCTTGAAGAAGAAGCATTTTCTTTCTCTCATTACTTTAGTGAAGATGTGAACTTGTTTTTGTAACTTTTCCCCGTAATGAAGAAGCCGTTGAGCAGGAGTCTTCTCAAACAATGTTATCTATTTTTAGACAACACGGAAGACCTGTAGGAAAATGTGTGGAAATATGGTTAAGAGATGCCACACGCATATGTTTTGTTAAATTGTGCGGAAGATTCACCATTTGTCAGGTAATACTAAATTCATGTACAATTCAATTATATATACATATATTTATTTATTTGTGTCTATTAATAAAAAAGGAACATAACACATATATGCAGTATCTACGAATCACAACATCCATCTAGTGATCTCAGTAAAGAATTTGTTAGATGGTTTTCAGACTATGTTCATGATCCAAAAAACAATGTCGTTAACAAAAGATTACAACATCTTGCTATCGGACCAAAAAGAAATGTCAAAACTTATCCAATATACTTGTCAATGGATTTAAATTCAACACCAATGATTACGGATCTGAAAAATTAAGGTATAATAGTGGTGTATTTGTCAAAGGTAGTAATGATCCAGAGGATCATACAAAAGATTTTTATGACGTCTTAACGCAAGTTGTAGAGTTGACATATTATGTTCAGCCCGTAGAGAAAATTTATTTGTTCAAATGCAACTGGTTTAGCAATGTTCCTGGTTCTGGAATCAACGTGCACAAAGATTATAAGCTAATCGAAATAAGGCATACATCACATTACTGTAAGTATGATCTTCTTGTGTTAGCTAAGCAAGCATTACAAGTCTATTTTGCTCCGTATCCATCCTTAAAAAAAGGTAAAGCAGATCGGTGGGCTGTTTTTAAAACAAAGAAAGGATTTACATTTGATGGAAATAATATTACAGACGAAGTAGCGTATCAAGCGGATCTTAAGCCAAATACTGAAATAATAATAGCTGATGACATTGATATAGGGTCGTTGAATGATGAAGCAAATGTATTAGTAGATGCATTTGTAAGTACCGAAGAAAACGATATTGAGTATGAGACCGAGTCTGGATCCGAAGATGATGAAGACTAAGGTTTTTGTACTTATATGTTATGTACTATTATGAGCTATGTACTATATTATATATTATTCTGAGCTATGTTATAATAATGATGTTGATTGTTCTTAGCTATGAATTTATTTACGTTCTTTACTATTCTGATTTATGTAATGATAATGTTGACTATGTATGTTATCCATTATTGTTCGTCTTATTTACGATTTATGTTATGATAATGATGACTGATGTTAATAATTCAAGTTATTTTGTATGCACATTACGTGATTGTAACAGATATGTTAGATGATAGATGACGACGATCGAGGAGTACATCTCAGCCAACTCCTTCACCATCTCCTGGACCAGGAGCAGGTACGAGTAGCTCGGTGCCAGATATGCGCCGAGTTGCGGAGATTGTTCCAAAGAGTTCCGGGTAGATGTCAAATTTATTTCAATTTATATTATTTAAAATATATGAAATACATATATCAACATCTACACATTCGAGATTGAGCCAGCAGAGTTCATTTTAGAGGATCGAGGCAGTCGTACACAAGAAGAATGTTGGGGGCTTGGCCACATTAGGACAATATTCAACCCCATATTAAGAATGCCATTCTAGTCGATTTATTGGTAAGTATTTTTTTATACTAATGTTGAAAATTAATATACTGTAAATAATTAAAAATAAATGTAATATGCAGGTTGTTGTAAGTGTTGGAGAGCAGGACATGCCAACTTTTTTGAGTCATTGGAATATGAGGATGTGCAAAAATTATCGAGAGATGATTTCAGGGGCGAAGACATCTAGAAAAAAGCCTCCGTTTATGAGTGATGATGTTTGGGTAGAATTTCAAGAGTACTAGAAGACGGAAGAAGTTAAAGTAAGATATAATGATAATATTCACATTTATGCCGATTGCATTATTTTACATCATCGTGTATCAAATTTAATAGAAAGTAGCAGTTAGAAATAAAGAAAATAGAGAAAAGAATCCTTCTCTACACCGCGGTGGCTCAAAATCATTCCAATAACATAGAAGGCATCTGGTATAAATTTTAAATATTTGTAGTATATGTTCACGTAAAAATTAGTGTATATAATTCATTCTTATTTTTAATAATTTTATTATTGTATATTTACTCAGACTACAAAGTATGGAAGAGAGCCTTCGCTGAACGACATATTCAAACACACACACATGTGGTGGAGCATACCGATGAAGAAGGAAATGTTACGTGTGATTGGGCGGATCCAAAGAGTGCGCATATAATGGTAAATATTCTTATCCGTATAAATTAAAATGTTTCATATTCATTCATATCACAGTATATAAGTAAATTTTATAGCATTTGTGTTAAAATTTTATTGTTATTGTAGGGGAAGTATGATGCAGAGGCTGCTAGAGTGATAGAGGCTAGTGGATAGGAGCTTACGGTTGCAGGGTCAGATCGTATATGGTATTCTATCACTGATCTGCCTACTCGAGGAAGGTGATATGGTTTCGACAATCAGGAGGTAAGACTTTTCGTAGACATAAATTACGGTTTTAAAGTATGAGAAATAATCTTATGCTATTTAGTATTAAGTTTTGTTTACATTTGGACCATAGTAAACTCATTTCCCATTTATGTGTATCTTTTGTCCAACGTACGATGGTTTATAAATATCATGATAAAAGATGTGCGATATATATATGTGTGTGTATTGATATTATATCTGACAATTCTACTTAAGAAAAACAAATGTTATTGCTAACTATATACATGTTTAACACAAACTAGTAAAAATATGTTTAAATAACTTTAATGTGAACATAATTATTTCGCAGGCTGTTTAGCATGGTTATAGGAGGTCAACGGATGAGGCGACTATTGCTCGGATGCAGGAGCAGATGAATGAGATGATTGACTGACGAAAAACCAAGATGCAACAGGAAAAAGATGAGTGCATTGCAACTTACTTTCAGGAGTATGGGTTTATGCTTAGGGGGAGAGGAGAGGGAGGAGATTCTGCTGCTTATTGAGGGGAAGGAGATGAAGACGACGATGATGTTGAGGAAGACGAGGAAGATTAGTCTAGGTGCTCATTTCTTGGTTTATGCTCGGGTATGTACATATACTTGGTTTTTTATATGCTAAATGTACGTACGATGGTATTTGACTACGGTATGTTGTGTTTTGGTATGTATGACGGTATTTGACGATGGTATGATGTGTTTTGATATGTATGACGGAATTTGACGACGGTATGATGTGTTTGGATATGTATGGTGTTTATAATTTTGTTTTTTTACTTGGTGAATTGATTGTTGATTAGTATTGGTGAATTGATGAGATGATAGTGGTGTGCAGTGGTTAATGGATGGAACTACGGTGTAGTGTAATGTTGTGTGGTTTGAGTGAAAGGAATTGTTGTGCAGTGCAAAAATTTTGCTTTAGATTTGCGACAACTAGCGATGGCCTTTTGGTCATTGTACAACGACGGCTAGCGGCGACTAGTAATGTCATATTTGTAATGGTTTGCGATGGTTTACAATGGCTTCCCGGTAAAAGAAACTACTTGCCACATAAGGAGACACGTGGCAATGAACCGTTGCTAGCCGTTTCTAAATGAGCGACAGAGTCGTCGCTCAACCCGTCGCTATTGATGTTGGCGATGAGTTAAAAAGCGACGTCAGATAGCGATGGCCAGCAACGGCCGCTAACGACTTTCTGCCGTCGCTATTTACTGTGTGTCTTGTAGTGTAAATATTAATACTGCTAAAGCGGATGCTACAAAGCCTTGATTTAGTGGATGCAATGGAAAAAAACGGGGCTAGAAGTGGATCTACTGTTCATCAACGCTAAATTACATAGCGTAGCGGTTGAAGAGCTCTATGGGCTATCGGGGATATTGCGGGGGTTTAGCGGGGCTTTAACCGCATAGCCTATAACGACCCAAATTTTTGGTCAATTAATTTTAAATATTTAATATTGTTTTAAATGTTGAGTTGATAATATAAATGGAATTTATATGGAATTTATCGATTTAATAATCGAATATGATTTAATTTCTAGTATATCGATTTATAGTAATACAAAAATGTAAAATAATTGAATTCGAAATCAAAACTGAATTGAAATGATTCCGATGTTTAATATAAATTCTATTGAATATAAATCGATGATAATAATAATTTATTATCGAGAAATTGATTGTTTCTGAATTTAAATCATGTTGTATCGATTTAATTTGGTATGTGAAAATAGTTAATTTCCAAACGATCTCGGTTTTCGAGAAACCAATTTTATTGGGTCAAGAATGTCAAACCATAGCACTATCTCAATTTTCATCGCGATTGGAGCTCATATAGGTCGTTTTAATATGAAACTTCATGTGTAATTTTCGTGTGTGTATAATAATAATAAATCCTATAAAAATATATTTTTAAATCTTTTTAAAAATTAATGGATAAATTCAAAATCAAATCGCATTAAATACGAAATCAAATCAAATTAATATTGTTTTGTACTTCACTGACATCCATTTAAAACGCTCGTACGTTTTGTCTCCCTCTTACTTCTATATAAGCGCAATTTCCCCTTTCCCCTTATTTCTTTCCTGCGCAATTAAAATCGAAGAAGCTTCAGATATATAAAAAAGATGCTTGTTCCTTCTATAAACCGCAACATTCCCCCTTCTTTTCTTCTTTATTTACAGTACAAATCGAAGCTTGGAATGGCCGCCTCTGCTAAATATTCAAAATTGAAATCACAACCTCAAATTCCTCTTTTCAAAAACAAATTCAAAAGTCAAAATTCAAATTCGATTATAAGGGTTCACATTTACAGAGAAGGTCCATTCTTTTTCCTTCGCGCAATTACTACAAGGAAATCAAAGCCGACGCCTTCTTTGTCATTCTCAGAACGTGGAATAATTCAATGAAAATGGAAATGGGGGTGCGATCGGGGTTTTCTCCTGGATCTCAACTTCGAGAATGGCGCGATTTTTGGAAGATCAGTTTTAAGGCTCAACGATATAGGGTTCGGTTTGGGAGATTAAGGGATTGACTCATAATGGAGTTTGGTCAAACAGGGGGCCTTTCGACGAAAGTGGGGCATTCAGGAATGGTAGGCACGCCGGTGGGATTTTTCGAAGGAGTTCGAAAAATTTTTATTAACGACGTTTCTATGGCTCGAGCAGCAGCAAAGTCGCAATTTTTGGTAGATGTTCAGGTAGGGAATTTGGTAATTAAATTGAGGAGTTGGAGAAGGGACATTACTACAAAAATGGGCATATTCGACACTAACGTGTGTACGTTGCATGAAAAGTATGGCAAAAGATATGTTTTCTTTGATCTTCTGCCACAATATTCATATGTTGTTGCATTAGATGTGAATGCACTGTTGCGGTAGGAATTCTTGTGCTGTGACGTGCAACACCTCTTCAAAGCGTAGCTTTACATAAATACAATCCAGGTCAGCGATCCGCGATATCAGAATAAATGAATAAACAACAGTAAATGATTATTTAATCTAATGGTTCAAACCAATCCCTGCTTGCTATCTAAAACATTACTTCATCATCCAATCAGTGACAACCACCTCATTGTATTCTTCTGCTGTGTGAAATTTTAGCTTGAATTTTTGCCCCCAAAGTTTAAACCTAAATTCACGTCACTGTCGATTCCCCCACACCGTCGCATCTATTCCCTCCAATCTCTTCCCGTTCCGAATGAGTCGTTCACTTGTATCTATTCGGCTACACGTACAGGTATTTTCCATTTGATTTTGGAAACTACCAATTTCAATGTTTCGATTTGAAGAGTATCGGTGTGGACTTGTTGTGGCCTTTCTCCCCGGCGTGATTTATCCTACAAGTCCATATGAAATGACGTCGGAGTAGATGGTGGTATAGTCATTTTCTAAGTATGAGCTAAGTTTGTGTCCTTTGCTTTACTATGAATTTGTTTGTATACTTTCTAAAGCACTTATGTATATATGAGATGTGAAACATGGACGCCCTGTCTATTGAATATTAGGTAGGATTGAATAAGTGAATCCATTTCTTTTGAGGTTTACCTGTCACATTTTAAAGCAGTATATCCTAGAATTGCCTCTGCTTTCAGTGTAGTTGTTCATTTTGTGTGTTTCTCAAGATTAGAGGAGCCACTATGCCATAAGTAATTATGTACTTGGATAGTTATATTTGGGTTTGCAAATTACTTTTCAATGTAAGTCAGTTGAGAGTAAGCATGATAATGAAGTCCAAATATGAAGTCAAAAGTAAGTCAGTTATAAGCATTATTTACTGAAAGTCTTCCACCTAGATCCCTTGCTTTCAGATGCTAAACATGTATTAGCCGATTATTATTGTGTAACTAAAATTGAACGTATGCTCAGTTTTGTAAACTGAGCTCACTTGAGCATCCGAATTAGTTGGTAAGCAATGCCGTCTTTGTTGCTTCATATGTTTTCTCATTGGAATAGTACATAATTTTCATTGAGTTTTTCCTTCAGACTCATAATCAAGTCTACGATTACTGTTTTCTTCATTATAGCCCTTGTCGTAGGGCTAGGTCCTAGTATACCTAGAATCATCTTTGATTGAATTCAGGTATGCATCCATATTATGCCTTGCGGCATTTTCTCTGCTCCGTAGATAATAATAAGTAAAAGAAACAGCTTAAACAATAAATTCAACCGAGACCACTCAAAAATATTGCTGTAAGATCTGATGATGTCTACATTCCTCATGGTGTATTAGCCCTGCTTTGGACAAAGGTATGTCGTGGGAGTTTAATCCAAAGAAATTATGTGAAATGTTTATTCTGCATTCCTCATGATTGTCTATTTTTTTAGTAGAATGGTTGTGTAGCATGGTGTTACACAATCGATTAATTTATATAATACGTAGTAAAAAGCCCAACTGACAGGCCCAGTTGGTAGCGAGCATCAAAAAGGCAACAAAAAGTATCATAAAGCAATCATACATAAAACATAACTTAATACATACATATATAGACACCCAAACAATGACATTAGTAGCATCATTTCAAACCAGATCAGGGCTTTGCGACTGTGTAACTTCCAACAAATTCGTTAGGGCTTTGCGGCTATGGGAGAGCCAATCCATAATTAGCACCAGCATGTGATGGACCCGTAGCATCAGAACAAGGGGTGAGGTAGTTTGGCCAATCATATTCCATGTCCCTATATAGCTGAGGAGGTGAAGGAAGCAAAGGTGGTGACTGATGAAGAGGAAATAAGCTTCCCGATCAACTTCCTGGTCTACCCACTGATCATTCATCTGGTTCATTGGAGCTTGGTTATCAACATGTATGTCATGGTTGGCTTCCGGAAATAAGCTTGGAAGGGGGGTAGCAAAGCAGCTTCATGTATCATCGCGTCAAATCTTTCATCTGAATCCATTTCCACTCTGTTATCACACAAACATGGAACCACCTGTTCCTCCTTATTGCCCAGAAAAAGAAGTTCAGACCTTGTTCTAGGATGAGCATGGGTACACTGCTGAACCTTAATGAGGTGAACCTTGTTATTGAATCGAGCAGCAAAAGTATTGATAGAGCCAACGCCTTCATAGAATTGCATTTTAAGGTAGAAAGATCTATGGTCAATATGAGATCAGTCATAGTCGTCAATTGCAAGCACACATCCCATTGGCTTCATTTTTTCTTCAACAGCATGAACACTATTCTAAGGAAATTGGGAAAGCCATCAACTTTAGCTCATGATTCCCCTTCTAACGCTGGTTCAGGCTCAAATTATTCATTAGACCATTCTTGCAGATAAATAGCACCTCCAGGTTTTGTTTAAACTTTCAACATTAGCGCATGATCACGCTTACTGTAAGATGGGCATGATACTAGAAAATAGTTATTGGATATAGCCCTTGTAGGCCATGCATTATGATTCAGAGTCACCTCAAGCATGTGATGCACAGATTCAACATTCCAATGTCCTTTAAGAACAGTGGCAGTGATCCACGCTTGTTGGAGATTGGATTCGGACTATGACAATGTATGGAGCCACCTGCCGATAGTGTATCTCTAGAGGGGAATACACTTGGTTCAACAAGAACATCTTGCAACCCAGCTACACATGACCGACCACTCATTTCGCTTGAGTGTATCGAATGTATATCACCAACGGTTGGGCTCAAACCATCGTTTTATGAAAGGGACAACATCAAAATAGATCAAAGAACGAAATGAATTTTCTCCAGATAGGTGATTATACACCATAATGGGAGCGACCCACATAGCCATGCTACCTGACCGATTTTTGTCATTTCCCGGTTGATGAGGCTTGAGGCTACGATTACCTAACCTTTTGATCAGCACATTAAACTTTGAATGCCACATCGTCAGACCCATCAAATCACTAATTAACGTTCTAAAAAAATACACTGGGCACGTTTGAAGAAATCAATGTACGTGATCATCTGGAAATACTCTGTTAGACACTCGTCCGTACAAGTCATCGAGGAACAGGATGAGACAAAGGCACTCTCCTACCACATCCAAAGGATTAGTAGCGAAAAGTCCTTGCAATCCACAAAATCTCAACCATGACTGAATGACAGATTAAAAACCTCTGGTAGCTAGCCAGAGAAATTCAACAGCAATCCTTCAGCTTATGAAGATCCACGGTCTTCAATTGCTCCATCTTGATCAGCATCTTTTATCTTCAACTTTTACGTATTTGCTGGTAGGAATGGTTTTCGAATATAAATTTGATCCCGGACTTTCCATTCCAATAATCTATTTGGCCATATTTTGATAGTCAGTGATTTAACTATCAAAATAAACAACCATCATCCATAGAAAAATAAAGTGGATTCATTGGTTCAGTATACAGCGTCACATGGCCTCCTTAGTTTAACAGTTGTTAATTAAATTCCTAAATCTTCAATATTAGGAACCCCTTTTTCAATTCTTATTTCCAAATCAAATTACCCAACTTATAACTCTTCGAATTATAGTTTACGGTATCCCTCACGGAAATATTAACTTAACTTCCTCAACTACCCTCGTTTCTAAACTAATATCATCCTTAGATAATCATGAAGTCATTCAAGTTGAGGTATTTAACTTACCTCTCAGACCTTGAGCCGACAACATTTTTATCTTCGGAATAAATAGAAGTTTATTAACGATCCCCAAATTCCAGTAACTAACCCAAAGTTCCATTTATTATGAAATCCCTTCATAACCACTTATCTTAGTTTTTGTTTTAAATAAACTCATTTCATATCTAAAATATTTATCTTTATATCTTATACTTAGATTTCCACTTTAATAATCAATTCCAATCCACTTAAGCTTTTGTACGATTTCAAATCATATTAAATCTTGTTTAAAACTTTCCTTTTTATAGAATCCCTTCCAGGGAATAAATCCAACTCATATAAATATGAGTAAACTTATTAAAAACCCTTTTAAATTATAAACAAGATCTTACTCAACTAATTCCCTTTATCACCATTTCCATTTCAACTTGGTTTCTTTCAAGCATTATTCACTTTAAAAGTTAACATTATTATTTTTATACGATTACGGACTCGATATGTCAAAACAACTTGGTTTCATTTGAAACTGCTATTTTATATTCAAATCTTGTCTATCAAGTCACTTAATGAATTCATTTTCATACTATACTTAAAAAAATCTCGCTTAAAGGTCAACTCCTCTTTAATTGTCTAACATCCTTTACATCCAATAGTTTCCTTCATTATAAACTACAAATAAAATAATAAATCTTCCTTAAAAGGTTATTTAAAAATGATATTTAACTTCAATAATAATTAACAATCCAATAATGGTTTTTAATAATCAATTCCCATGCAAGTAATCGACTTGGTCATCTCAAACAAGGTTACTTTGTTAACTATTTCCACTTAGTTATTTTCTTTTAAATTAATAAAAAATTCTAATTTAAATAATTTCATTTGATTTAATTAACAATCTTATTAAATTAAATAATCTCATTTAATTGTTTATTGAAAAATAATAATTAATTTAACCCTTGACCATTTTGTTAAGTGTTGCCCACTTGTTTACAAAACTCACTAATCTATGAATCTTGCTTTATATACTCGTTTTATAATGACAAGATAAAAATTATTAATTTCCTTTAATGACTTCATTTAAAAATAATCTATATAAAATAGATTTCAAATCCAGTCTTTAGTTATAAAACAAATTTTATAACTTTCTTTCTATTGATTTACCTAACGGTAAATCAATCTCTATAAAACAATTCATTTACAGGCCATCTGCCGATAATTATTCAGCCAATATCACCCATTGGTTAATATCAACAAGTGTTGAATTAGGATTCAACAATCAACAATCAATCAGATTGATTAAACAATTCATATAAGTAAACAACATATTTGAGGAATCCGGCTGGATTCCTCCAACATTGTACTTCCCTGCATCAAAATGGGTTACCTTAATTTCAATACGATAATATATTTATCTATCACGATAAACAGAAATAAATAGTTAAACTAATAATAGTCAACAAACAATTTATTGCATCCATTCTAGCATTATGATTTATTTATTTAATACGTTTATATTATTATAAATGTAATCAATAAGGTAAGTTACCTCATTTGGAAACCAATTGTTAAAATAACAATTTAATTCGATTAAATTAAACAAATGTTTAATTTAATCAATTAATATTAAAAATATTCAGCATACATGCAAACAGTCATCAAAATCGACCATTAGCAAACATTGCACACAGATTAAAAACCTAGCTTATATAAAATATAACCGGGATAAACTGAGTGAGTTAAACTCACCGGTTCATTGTCGCTAAAGCAGTTCCGTTAAATTAAACACAATAATTTCAGCAGTCTCCGGTTCTGTTCAAGTCAGTCCCAGTATGTAGTATTTTCTGGTACGGTCCCCTAGTAACTTGTTCTGTTCAATTTCGATATCACAGGCACGAGTTATGATTATTATAAATATAAAATTAAAATAATAATTTTCTTAAGTAAAATTATTAGTTTTTAATTATTTTGGATTAAACAGAAACAACGGATCGACTTCTTTTATCACGTTCAACATTCTAATACTGCTTCCATCCTTCATTCAGACCACTCTAACACGCACAGCTCCCTGTTCCAAAACATGATTTAATTAAGATAATAAATCTTTAATTAATTCTTAATTATATGTTTAATAATATTAATTACGTTAGGTTGGAAAGGTCGACCCTGTTTTCTTCATCGTTCCTACTTCCTTTTATTCCCTCTATAACGTATGAGCCCCATTATATTTTCCCTGATGTTTTGTTCCCAAGCAAATTGCTGTTTTGTTTGCAACTCCCTTGTTCTCGCGAATTCAGCTTCTTCCTTTTACCCAGATTTTTTCACACTTAACACCTATAGAAATAAATGATAATTAATTTCCTTAATTTAATCTTAATAGAAAATTTACATATTTAATTATTGTTACCCAAAGCCAATATCGTGTTTCCTTTCAGATATGCGACTCCACCCCTTTCTTCTACCTTCACGTGTTACTGTTACTCCATTTCTCTTCCTATTATATTTCTTCCATCCGCATTTTTTCCTTTTTTTGTTATAGATAAGGACAGGAAGCCCAGTTTGAAAATCACGGCCTGCCTCTTCCTTAAACCTTTCTTCCACCCGCTACTCCTTCTCTTCCCGTTATAGCAGCCTGAAGTTTCCCCATGACATGCCACGATTTCCTTACTTCCACCCATGTTGTCTACAAACCACCGTGCTTTCTTCTACTCCTCCTCTTTTTTTCTCTCAAGCATATGCCACTATACATGCAAGCCTTCACACTACAAGAAAAATACCCTATTGCAACTAGCTATTTGCAACAGGCCTCAAATGTCAGTTGCAGTAAATGATATTTAGCATCAAACCTTTCGTAGCTATTGCAATAGATAAGATTTAACATCAGACCTTTCCTTCCTGTTGCGAAAAGCATTTTTTTCGCAACAGCGCTTTCATGTCTGTTGCGAAAACATATTTTTAGCAACTGCTCTTTCACTCCTGTTGCAATAGACATATTATTTGCAACTACACTTTAAAACCAGTTGCAAAAATTATATATTTAGCAACTGTTTTCACCAGTTGCGATACTGTAATTTTTTTGCAATAGGTAAAGCCACTTGCAAAAATGTACTTTTAAAAATTATATTTTCCCAAGTAATATTCGGTTATAATATAAGAAGTATAAGCATAATAGTTAATATATACATACATACATACATATATATATTATTAACATATATATATGCACATATATATATAATTAATAATTGGCAAATATAATTAATATTATATCATTAAAAATTATATTATTTAGTAATTAGTATTAGTATTTATGTTAAACAACAGCTATGTATATTTAGTACTCAATTTAATAGATAATAATTTCAAACTTATTAATATGTATTTTTATTACTTAGTATTCAATAATTATAATTGATAATTATATAAATATTCAGTAATTTAAATAATTTTAAAATTATAACTAAAATAAAACTACAAAATATTCATAAAACTTTATTTTTTTCAAAATTTTCATTAAACTAAAAAATTAAAATAATAATATAACACCATAAGAGAAAACATCCATTTTGTAATATTCATAAAATTTAAAAGTAATTTTTTTTTAATTTTCTATGAGAAGTTATATTTTAAAATAAAATTTGTTGTAATGTGCAACGGAGCCTTATAAATATATATTACACAAGACAGTACAATTTTATCTAGTTTAACTTTTTTTCCCCAAATCTAAATATTTTAATTTCATATAAATTTACGGAACAAAAATAATTTCCTACGCTAATTTGCCGGTTACGATTGAAGTAGCGCTGCCTTTTGCGGAAATAAGTACATTCCCGCCCCCATTTTCCTTGATATTTTCGTTTCCCGCTTTTACCCCCGTAACACTAAAATCCGGATACTTCTGTCCCCTTTCACGTTCAAAGCAACCGTCGTCACTTATCGGTTTTCCATTATTTACATCCTCATCTACCCTCGGTGTTTTTTTATTCATCCTCAATTTCGCAACTATGCTTCCGATAGTGTTAGCGATGGACTACGAGAAGAAATTGAATTTGACTATGGGTGGTAGGAAAGGAAGCGGCGGATGGGTGCTAGGGGAGTTGGAGACGATTTGCTCAGAAAAGGAAAAGGGAAGATTATGGGTTAAGTGGAGGTACTCGATCAGCACAAGCCTGGCTGCAGATAGAGCGCAGATTTGTTGATGTTTTTGAGATTGGGCAAGAAGTTGGAAGCATTTTGTTTGCTGGAGAGATAGCCTTAAATATTTAATCCTATGGTACGTTTTTTCTTCCAGTACATTTTTATTTTTTACAATTTGGCATTCATTCGAGCATAGTGGCAGATATGTTTTCTCTTTCATGATATTTTTGTCATAGATTACCCCTGTGGCGATCAAAGAACTGCTGATTTATCATTTGAAATTATAATATATAAGTAGTTTACGAATTTGGAAGATTAATAAAGTTTACAATTAGATAAGCGTATAACAGCTTACCATGTTCATAAATGACTGCTGGAAAAGCCGTCCAGGGCCGGTTCCACGGCTAGACAAGCCAGCCGGCCTCCTAGGGCAACCCTCGGAAGGGTGCAACGATCATAAGCAAAGCTACTGATAGGTGAACACTGAATTAGTTTGAAAATAAGTTGTGTTTATGCATTCTTGGCAAAGCTGGTCTTGTAGTGTTGTTAGTTGTTGATTAACTGAAAATCATATGAGGCCTAGGGTTCAAGACCGCTGCAGTAAAGCTTAAAATTGTTTTTGCACTTCAATTGTTGACTTCTACGTAATGTAAAGCTTAAAATTATTTTTGCACTTCAAATCTTGGCTACTACTTAATGTAAAGCTTACAATTATTTTTGCACTTCAAATCTTGGCTACTACTTAATGTAAAGCTTACAATTATTTTTGCACTTCAACTGTTGGCTGCTAGTTAATCTAATTTCTTGATCTGCTAATAGCCTAATACATGTCATGCTGCAGCAAGCTTAAAGCTCTTTTGCACTTAAATTGATGACTGTTACTTCATCTTATTTCTTGACTTGCCAAAACCGTGGCCATGAATGCATATACTGTGGCCATGTAAGCTTATGGTACTGCTCAGGGCAACCCAATTTTTTTGCCTTTTTATAGTGGTTCGTTTCTTTTTTCACATAATAACATCTGAATACGCTCAATCAAACATTTGGCAGCATCTTGCGCCACAGAGGTAACCTATGACTGTTCGAAAATAAAAGAGCAAGGAAAAAGATCAATGACACTATGCTCGAATGAATGACAAGTTTTTTCTTTCATGATATTTCTTAGTAGTGGTTGCCAATTCGTGCATCGCATGTTTTTTAGTGTTTGCAGATGTGTTTTCGTCTTTAAAAAAATTATCTGCATTTTCCTCTTTAGCTTTTTGTTAATATCATTTAAAACGAAATATTATTGTGCTTTTGTTTAGTGTTTTGTTATCTTGTTACATTTCTGTCACTAGTTAGTTCTTTGGTTTGGTTTGTGGAAAAAAAAATCATGTATATGTTGACATGAGATATTATTAAAAAAAGAATACTCTGTGACATATTATAAATATTTATAAATATGCTAGGATGCTATTGGATTGGGGAGGCGAAAATGAACTCATATTCTGTTTCATAGCATGATCCGATAAACATATTTTTTTGTGACTTCTTCTTTGTGATAAAATCAAATATGTGAGCAGCTAATATGATCGGAGAAACCGATGAGCAATGAACAACTAATGCTAGCTTCTAACATCACTATAGATATTTTGGGCGTTGACGAGTATTTAAATCGACTACATCTGTAGAGCTATGCCCAAATGTTACTGCATCATCTTCAGGTGCGATATCATATTATACACACAATACATACATACATACATAAGTATGGATGATGGGTGCAAGTTGAGTTAGTATGCCTAGTTTCTCATTCGTATGTTATTATGCAGGCGTGATGGGTGCTAATATCAATAATACAGCAGAGTCATGGTTTGATTTGGACCTTTTAGCTTTCTTAAATTCTATCCCCAGTAGCCCGACATTTGCATCTGAAAATGGACCGCTTACCAAAGCACTTAATCGAGTTTCAAGCTTTAGAGGAGGTCTTAATAAAGAGGTGAGAGATCCTTATGCTGTAGATGATAATAATATTGGATTTCTATTTATCTCTTTTCTTGTTGGGCTAGGAGCGGTGATTTGGTTTTTAAGTATTGGCACCACTTACTTATAAGATTTTCAAAAGGGGGAGGTTGATGAAATTTTTATCATACTATTTATGCTATCGTTTACTGCTTTCTTAAGTTGGGTTATAGTCATATTTTTTTTTTCAAGCATCATTACTATGCAGTCTGATATGGTTTGGGTGTAATTCGCATATTCATGTTGAACGTGTAAAGGTGAATGCCACCAGGCAAGTAAAACAGATGGTGTTAGCCTAAAAAAATGGGTTATAGGCTTTTAAACTCTTGTCACACTCCACTGGAGGTTTCGAAATATCAAAGCCATGGCCTTTAAAAGAGGTCAGTACTATAAATGTGCATAGATTTTACGTTGTGACTTTCATTGTTGTATACATTTTGCTTGTGTGTTGCTTATTCATTTTCAATTTCATTGCTATTTGACAAGTAGAAGGGAATTGAATGAATTGAACAATTGCAAACCTTTAAACAAGTCAGTTGGGGACATAGAGTTTCAGATTCTAATGCTTGGTAGTTAAAGAGTGGACTATCTTGCATGATTAGAAAAACTCTATTCGAAAAAAATGTGTTGTGAAAGAAGAAATTGTTATACATTGTAATTTTTTGTACTATTAAAACTTTGTCAAAATAAAAATTTTATTGGTTTATTTCATTCTGTGACAAACACTATTACTAAAACGAATACATTTAATATGTAGTATTTATAAGTTGTATTTTTTTTTCTTTACAAATTTATAAATCTATTGCAACAGGCATATATTGTTGCAAAAAGATTCGTTGCAACAGCAAAAGCCTGTTGCAAAAAAGTATATCACAACCTCTTATTGCAACAGGCGGAAAATGTTGCGAACTTTTTGCAACTTTGGCTATACCAGCAGGCGCGGGTCTGTTGCAATTGGTCTATTGCAACAGATATTGCCTGTTGCGAAAAGTGTTTTTTGTTGTAGTGTCATCACCCTTCAGCATCAAAGCTTTACCACATCACTGACCACTCACCTTCACACTCAACTCTGCCAAAGCTATGACTGTAATCCAATAAAACCCACAATTTCAGACTCTTCACAAAAAAAACCACCTGCCACCTCTTCATAACTCGCATGAATTCAACCACCCATCCCTGAGCTTGGCCACCCTGAACTCCACTCTTTGATATTGACAGCAAGGGAAAATTAAAAATGATAGAGAAGTTTTATTTAAGAAATTTTCGTATAAATTGATTTCCTTGTTAGAGCTCATGGTTTTATTTTCATGGCGGCACTTGTTTTTGGTTTGCTGCATGAAAACAAAAAAGAAAGAGAAGTGGCATGCTATATATAAGCGAGAGAACGTGGATGAGAACATTGTCTTTCAATTAGCATAGAGTAGCTGCGTTTTGATATATTTAGGTCTGCGCTATTTTTGAAAGTTTGCAAGCATTTGTAATTTCATGAGAAAAGAAAGAAAGGATTGGGCTCAATAATATATTTTAAATCAGCTGGAGACAGTCACTATGCCATTGATGGTCTACGGCAACCCCCGAGAATTGACGCAGTAGGTGCCAAAAAGTGTTGTTATAGGCAAAAAATGATCCGTGGCAACACTTTTTCGGGATTGCCTTTTGCCGCGTTGCCTTAGAGTCGAAGGCAACACATTTGCGCCCATATGGTAACATCAGTACAGTTGTTGCCACAAGTACCACTATAACAAAAAAAAACCTTTCACAACTGCCAAAAACAGTTGCAATATGTCTACTACAACTGGAAAGTAGTGAACTACTTGTATTGCAATCGTAATAAAGTCAACCTTTTTTACAACTGTTTCCAGCAGTTGTTAAAATTCGTTTTACAATTGTTAAAAGTAATTACACCTCAACTGCTATTAATCAAAATTTTCATAATATTATAATAAATATTATTATAACACAGTATTTTATTCGAATAAATATTTTATTTCAACATTTTAAATGGTACGAATTTCTTGATTTCACTATTGTACATGCACTGATATATTACATAATCATTCATATTTACATACATTCCTCACTACATTGTCACTCGATTCGCTCATATACAGAATTACACATAGAACCATAACCAAGAAAAAATACACAAAAATGATTTATGTAAACTAGTACCTTTATTTTTTCCCTTCTGATGATTCGCTCGCAAAGTATGCGCAACTTCTCTAGTTCAATCATAAATGGCCTTTGATACATCGGCATTCCTTCATCATTGATCGCCTTGAATTGATCTGCATCATATACATTCATGATAACTTCCAAGCAACAGTAAAAATTCACAAACAAATGTGATCATCTACACATGCCATTCAAATACTGGTATATTTCTAACTAATGCAAATGTTGATGTAAGAATACAAACTAGTTATCATGACAAGTAATAATGCTCATATACTGTAGAGAATATTTTCTATTCAAAATGTTTGGTTGAGTATTAAAGCAGTAACTTTCATGAGGTTCCAACTGTCTATCCTCTAAAGTAGGTTTAACATAACTCTAATCAACATGACTAACTTTATTCATTTCTTTAGTTTATCATCTACAAACCATTCATGTAAGCTGTTATACACATTAGATGGTATCAAGGATATTAGAGTTGTAGACTTTCAAAGATCAATGAATCAACAAAGTCTTGAATGTTTTTATATTGACCGCGTCGATACACAAAAAATGCATACCTGTATGGGACGATATAGGGAGCAGCAACAAGATATTGACTGTATAAACTTTTTCGACGTTGAAAGGGTATAACTGAACGTAGTACGTCCATATGGGGTTCAATAACATTTTCGGTGTTATGTAAGAATACCTGAACCAAATATCAAATATAACCCAGCGAATATGATAGCAGTATATTGATTTTATTTTCATATTATTTCAGTGATATCTGCCAGAACCTAGAACATTTACAAATTGTTTACGAATTTAACATCCATTGAATGAACTGGCAATTATCGACGACAATATATAAATGACTAGCTTTAGGTCTTTCACAAGCAGCCCACTATTTTATAAGTGTCGGCCACCAAACAGTAAAGTAATAAAATAAAAACTATTTTGAAAATTATACATTACCAGATTTTATGCTTCATTATCCATCTCTAAACAGTGTATCTTAAGAGTTTTGTGGTGTGCATCACCACCTTGACATTTATTTCTGCTTAAAACAAAATTTGAAAGTGAAGAAAATGAGTGATAATAGATTGGACTCTTCTTATAAAGGGCCTCAAACTTAAACGTTTATTAAACACAATGTCTAAGGTTCGGACATCAGTTTAATAAAAGCTTAAAGTTAGAACATTTACTAAATAAATGTCTGAATATCAAACAAATATTTGTTAAATAAACATTTATTCAATCGTTAGAATGCTTTCTCATGGAGTGCACAGTAGAAAAATGAGTCCAGTAGCAAAAAGAAGAGATTTGTAATATAGTAGAAAAGCATTATTAAATGAGCATAAATTGTAATAGAGTAAGCTACTACTGATTACATTTTCTTTTAATCTTAGAGAAAATTTACAATCTATAAATTTACAGTCCATATTGTAATTTGACACGGACAAGTTGCAATTTTGAAAACAAAATTATAGCCAATTTAATAATCAGTCTGAATAACTAATCACTAATTAACAGAAAAGGGTGCTAACGAGTCAAAAATATACCTTTACTTCCAGAAGAACTTCGTGGACCAAGTATTCTAAAACGATATGTTTACATGAGTATCGTCTGCAATGCTTATGTTCAACATTTCCAGAAAACTTCATAAACTGTAAAAATTAGAAAATCAGACTTAAAAACAAGAAAAAAAACATAAACAATTAGAACAAGCAACTGTAGAATGCTGCCCTCAATATTCAAGAAGATGTATAAGATTCTCTCAACTATAGAATACATCCATCCTGGATTTCTCACTTCATGTCATGGATAAGATCATTCCTGATTTAACATTCTTGTACACGAAAGAGCCGGAGCAGTGCTTCTTCTGTGGTGATGTGAATTGCCAAAATGATACCGACTTGTATCTAAACAATATCCTCACTTTATATGATTATTTTCAGTTATCAGTATTCTACTAACTTGAATAAAAATGAGCGAAAAAGAGAGAAAATGATACTATGGTTGACTTGTATCTAAACAGTATCCTCACTTTATATGATTATTTTCTGTTATCAGTATTCTACTGACTTGTATCAAAATGATACTGACTTGTATCTAAACAATATCATGGCCTGAAATGTTGAGACTCTCGTAACTTTTTAGCTGCACGAGTTACATGTAGGTAGCACTTGTTCACTACTGTGCTCACATTATGAAATATGTGTGAGTGCCATTGAATGTGGTAATGAAGAGATAGTAAGCGTGGAATTATATAGGCATTTGGGTTTAAATGAATGATAGTATGGTTGCTGATATATACGATAAATTAATTTCAGTTCTAATTTTAGTTCTCCCAGTAGTTATATGCCATTTGAATAAGATAATATAGGGAAACTTGGTTAGAAACTGGATGATAAGAGTCAGTATCAAATTGTACTTAACCATATATACTGTTGATATATAATAAATTTGAAAGAAAAATTATAGGATCCTTTAGTTCTAATTTTAGTTCTCCCAATTGCTATATGCCATTTAAACAAGATTGATCCGGGAATGAGCAAGACATGAGTTCTAGCAGTGGCAATAATTTTTTTTAATCTTACTGCCGTAGACGATTATTGGTTTAGTCCCGCTTACTGGTTCATCAAATCAAATATGGATGCATCATGCATCATTAGTTTTGTTTTTCATTCAATGTCAATATTCGATTCAGAAAATGAAATTTAGCCATGAGTTGCTAATACTTACAATTATTAGTTGAAGCACACTTACAAGCCCTCGTAGAAAATGCTGCCTCTTGCTGTTAATACTTGTGGATGGATGAAAGGGAATGGTTATGAACTACTTGTGAAGATGCTTGAGTACATATGTGCAACTGTAAATCCTGCATAATACAAAAGTGCAAGATACATTATTACAACCAATTTAATATCATAGTAACACTTTGCTGTCAAGTGTAAAATTCACCTAAAAATCCAACAGCAAACGAGTAGTTTCTAATTTTTAGTCAATAAATACTCAGTTGGCTCATAATAATTGTAAACAGCTGCATTGAAATGCTAATACTTTTCTCCTGATTTTGGATCTCCTAATTTTCAGTAATGGAAACATCAGCAATAGGATCTATAAAAAATATTACACCAATTGATAGTAGTAATGCATAGTCTATTTCTTCACAAATTACAAATGTTATAAGCAGATTACCAAAAGTAGTTGGAATTTTCCCCTCAAAAGCAAATTAGCATACCAAAACAGATAATAACTAACTAACTAACTAATAATTATTAATAACAATAACTAATAACAATAACTAATCTACGTGTAAAGTACAGTAAATATTAACTATTAGCATACCAAAGCAGCTTAACAAACTAACAAGTAATAGTTTACAGTAACACAGATTAGCATACCAAAGCAGATTAGCCATTCTGTTTTGTAGAAGCTTTATCTTTTGGATATCTAATTGAATCTGTAACCTACAGGCCCAATAAAACATTGAAAGAAGATGGAAACCGTGTGGAAATCAACATGAAGTACAAAATCGCAACCATTTGGAAATCAAAGACAATCGCTTTTCAACCTAATTAACATTCACTAACTTCCGAAATCAACATGAAGCACAAAATCTACATAGTTCACTAACCTTAATTAACATTCACTAACTTCGGAAATTGCAACCGTATGAAAATCAATTGAAACCAATTGAAATCGCAACCATATGGAAATCAATTGAAATCAACATTCACTAACCTTAGTCTACCGTTTTCGAATTGAGTTGACACCGCTATGCCTTACGCAGACAAGACGCTGAGATGGAGAGTCAATTTAGACTGGGGGAAGACAGCAATTCAATGACCATAGCAGCCATCAGCACTATCTGTTTTTTTGTATTTTTTCTCCAAGTGAAAAAAAACAAAGGCATGTAGCGTAGGTTCAGTGGGAAAATGAAATTTTGGAGTGTAAAGGAAGTCAGGCGGGAAAGGAAAATAAGAAAACACAGATTGGTAACATAGGCTGTTGGATCCTGTTCACAGGGATTGCTAATTTTTTTAATTAGAATATATCTAGTGCTACTGCAACACATGTTGATATCTATGCTAACACATTTAAGCGTGCGTTGCAACAGACCAAAAACAGCATAGCAACGGCAATATTATAGCTAGCAACACCATGAATTTTCATTGCGATAGGCCATCTATGGCATAGTGAGTGTTTTCGATTGGATAAATGGACAGGCAGCTTTATTTTATTTATTTATTTTTACTGAGGACGTTGCATGGTGTATCATAGCCATGTACACCTCATAATTTAGGACATGTTAGGTCGGCTGTGTGAGTTTTCATTTTGGGCTAGCTGCGCTAAGAAATTTTGTCGGCTTGTAGTTGTTTTATCTTGCGGGACAGTGAGAGATAGAAAAGAAAAGACAGTGAAAGATAGAAAAGAAGACAGATAGGTCGGCTTGTGCAACTGCTGATGTGAGTGCGACTTTAGGTAGATGTCAGATAGTTTATATTTGAGATAGGCAGAACGCGGTAGGTTTAATTTATATTATTATTATTTTATACAGTTAATTTTACTGCTGCATTAGATCGACCGTTAAAATCGCATCGAGATACACGAGCTCCAAAAATTACGAAAATGGACACCATGTTATAATTTGACGTTACGGTCCTAATGAAACTAATTTCATTGAAAACGGTCTCCGTTTGTAACAAAGGTGCTATTTAGATCATAATTTGTCCGTATGTTCACTTTTAAATTTTGTTTACCGACAAAACAACTCCGTTTGGCTCCAAGTCGAAAATCTAGCAATAATTAGTTGTACGTATTCTAAATAAATTTGTTTCATCGAAAACGGAGATCGTTAGAAAAATAACTATTTCAAACGCTTATATAATCTTGATATAATATAAGTAAATCCAATTAAATAATAATAAATTATTATTATCATAAATATCTAAATAAAATTATCATATAGCTTAACGTATACAAATATGGATTTTATTATCAATTTCGAGTTAAAACGGTACCCAAAATAAATGAAAATCCTTATTAACTTATTTAATAAATGTTATCGTTTGTTAACGACTTCCATAGCGACTATTTTAAAATTTGAATTGGACATAACTAACAATTTATACGAAAAATCTGAATTTTCTCTTTTATATGAAAATTATAATCAACTAGATTCCAACGTTTCTTGTTTCACAGAATTCTAACTTATATCGAATCCAGTATATTCAATTAAAGTTCAAATCATAAATTATGAACTGCCGCGACGTTTCGAGCTCGTTTTAATTATATATATATATATATATATATATATATATATATATATATATATATATATATATATATTCGAACTCCACTTTAATAAATAATGTTTATATAAATCTGTTTATATTACCAAATCAATATTTAAAATGGGTTTAAATATTCATAGTTAACATTCGAAAATCTAGGACGTTACAGTGCGGACTGGATTTGCAATATCTCAAAAAAGATAGGGGTGTGTGTGTATGATTGGTGACATTTAACAACAAGTTATTATTTTTATTAGAATTAAATGTTGCCACGAACATATGCGTACTCTAGAGGATGTACGGATATCCAATCTTGTCACCAAGAGGGCTTCATTCAGCGGATTCTAGTGCAATTACGTTGAACTAAGTGCACTCACGCGAATACGCTGAGGAGGTGCCACAGTTGGTCTCGATTTCCGAACCATTATTTCATTCCCGCGTGCTGATAGTTTCATTATAGCAAGTTAACATTAATGTTATAGATAATTTAAATTGTGTTTTGCTGGTAACTTAGGCCATGAAACTCTATAATTGATCTTGAACCAAATAAATGTAATAAACACGTAACATACGCCATTATATTCAGTTGGTTAGAAGGAAAGAAAAAGGCTACCATAGTACAAGTACGTAAACATTACAGAATAAATACCTTTAGTTGTTCGCCATGTTCTTCTTTAGACAAGTTAAACAAGAGCTGACTTAACTTCATGGCAAGACCTATCAATACATTCATTCACGATTGTGGTCTTTGCAAGTGACATCTATCAATAGATAATGTGTGTACCCTTAGTCATTGCACAACAACATCACCTTCACGCATATTTGAACCATTTAGTATAGATGTCGGTATATTGATTTGTTTGTTTCAAACACTGTTTTCATGACCGGACCGGGCCTTCGGCCCAACCATTAAAACCTCGAACCACAGAGCTACGCAGCCCGGAATGAACGAAAACCGAAATTTCCATTGGGCCGTAAAAACCATGGTCCAACCGTAAAAAACCCGGTTTTATACCAACAAAAGACCAAACCGTTAAAGCATTTCAGTTTTCAAACAGGCCAAAAACAAATTTAAAGCCCACTGAACACACTTGCAGCCAATGTTAATGAATTAGCTGGAGGCGGTACTACTTTATAGACAATAAATTAAAGACTTCCACGTTAAATCTAGAATGTGGGACTTCAATATTTGGCTGAGCTTCCTTTCTTCTCAAAACTGCTTATATTGGCAGTATATAGTGATTAGCATAAGATCAATTCTAACAGCAGCTGTGATTTTTATTATATATTCTCGTTGAGAGCTAATTTTTTTACATTAACATGGTAACTTCACTGATATTTTTTATGTCCACGGCTTTTACGGTTCAACCGATCGGACCTTCAAAACCTTCGACCTTGGATCATCACGGTTCGAGTCACGGCACGGTTATGAAAACTATGGTTTCAAATTGACACATGGATCGTCTGTACTTCAGATTATAAAAATATTTCCGAAGTATATTCTAGTTTACTTCGTTGTCATTGAGATAATATGGTGCATGTCCGTTGGGCATACATAATTTAGATAATAATTCATTTGCCATAAGAAAATAAATTTGTAGTGCAACCTGTTCTTTGTATAGCGACAGAGGTGCTGTTTAATTTAGTGTTTAACATTTTGTTGTATTGCTTCACGGTGGAATTTACACATACACGTGCACATAATTTGGTTTTGCTAATTGTTTTCATCTTTTGTCCTTAATTAATTTCATTACCAATCAAATCAACATGTACATGATTAGTCATGCAAAACTATGTATGCTAAAAAAGTGTGTATGCTTAAAAAAGTTTTTAAGTGTCAGTAAGCCCCAATATTCTGGTTAAATGTACCCAATATGCACTAAATTTAAATAATATAGATTGTTGTATTAACATGTCATATGAACAATAATAAACAAGCAATTTTAGCTTACTATTTATCTCTCGTCGTAATATTTCTTATGCCAAATACACACTTTGTAGAAGCATATTCATATAGAATCGATTTTTGTAGCATACACATGCAACATATAATCGATATTTAGAAGGCTTTGTCAACCAAATAATCAGCTTTTATAATTATACTGAACATAGGTGGAGCAAAACATAACTATAAGTTTTGTATGTGCAAAACTGTCAGAGTTTGAGGAATGAGGAGTATATTGTGGAGTAACTTGGAAGCGGATGCAATATATTTGTTCAAACCATAGATGATTATCGTTAGGAGATTCTAATTGCATTAAAGAAATAAGTGAAAAGGTAGCGGAAATCCTATTTATTTTATCAAGTTGATTGATATTGATTCCTTCCTGAGCAGCCTGGGCAGTGGCGGATACAGAAAGTAGTTCCAGTGGAGGTAAATGTACAACTCCAATTTTTTTCGATTAAAAAGCTGCACTGCGATGCGGGATTTTTTTTCCTGTTTTTCCTAGACAATTATACGTTATTGTGGTTAAGCATATAGGCTGAGTCTTCAATCTTCATAAAAGGACTAAAGAAAATGTATGCATGTTCAAGGATACATTAGCGCTGACCTCTAGTTGGGCAAACAAAAGATAAAATACACCGAAACTACTGGAGTTAGAACAATGCAAACGCTTAACCCAAAATAAAAAAAGCATATAAAGAAGCAAATGGAATGGGAAAAAAATTAAATCTTACCAATTGACACAGTCAAGGCCAAGGGAAAATTAAAGTCATAAGTATGCGCCTATGGTAAGTGCGGTATCTAAAGTTTACTTTCTGTAATATATCTACAATTAATACTGAGATGACTCATCCTAAACAAGCATGAGAATCTGTGGTGAGCGGGGGCCCTTTCTATACTAAACATGTTATTTTTGTAATTTTATAAATCTCATTGGGGACCACTGGCCCCATGGGCCCCTTAGTGCATCCGCCAGTGAGCTTGGGTAGAAGTTTGTGAGTTGAAAGTATGAGGTTCGGAATGTAGTGACGGTCAGGCACAAAGAAAAATATAATTTTGAAAATAGATGGAGCTTCTGTGAATAAGAGTGGTTAAGGATTTTACTGAATACAAACGCCAACTACTTACCACCTTACATAAGTTATCACACACCTATCCATGTATCCTAAGTATACAACAAGATATTAATTGTTAACGATATTTTTCGTCAATACCGGAGATGGGTCAACATGGACGGATCTAAAGGGGAATTAGGTGGATGGGCTTACTCTTTCGATTGATTCAGGTGTTTACTTTAAAAACTGACGCTCAGAGGTGCGGGGTTGCTGAGGACTATCAGGTTGGACAAACTCGGTGAGTGATGTACATTCCACTAATCGAGGATACTTAGGGGTGAAAACCCATGCTACTTGGAGAAAGAATGATAAACTACAATAGATATGATTAGAGAAGTAATAATACACACTCATAGAGTAGTTTTCATGTAAGAAGATCCACTTTTTATTGAACTTTTATTGGGAATACATGGATACAATAAAGAGAGTTCCCCCATTAATCTTAGCTCTTAGCTTTTTTTAAGAGTGAATAAAATCCCCTGATGGGCTATTGTGTCGGTGGAGGTCTTCGCTGGTTGCTTTTTCTTAAGTTTCGGGCGCTTGCCTTTCGTCGTCCTTGGAGTATCAGTCATGGTCTTCGAATTAGATTTGAGTTTTTGGTAACAGCTCCGAATATAGGCTCTCGAACGTAAGCTCTCGGATGTAGGCCTTCGGCTTTATCGTGAATACTTAGAGAGGCCCGCAGTCATGATGTATGTTGATAACTGTCGGTTTGAAGCCGCTACGGGTTTCGATACTAAGTGGATTAGTACGGGTAGCCTATATATCCACTTGGGTCTTGGTTAGCCTTTCGGTAGGGCTTTTGTGGTAGCCAGGATTCCCAGAGGATGGCTTCTGATGTCACTCCTATTAATTGTGAATTCGTCCTTTCGGTACCCATTCAGTAGGTGCTCCGGAAGTCGGTTCTAGATGGTCTTTGCGTTTCTCACGGTTTAGTACCTTCAACGCTCTCGTTTTCAGATGTATTTGGTTTCGGGTTAGGATGGTTCTTTGCCGCAAAATTCTTTTGTCGGACTGATGCTGCTTGGAGAGTTCTTATCAGATTGACCCCGGCGGGTAAGTCCCGCCAACTATACCCTGTAGCTTTCACGATCGTTTACCCCAGGATGGTTCCGGTTGGTGCAGCTTTTCGGGTTATTCTTTCTTTCTCTTAGCCCTTCCTAATACCGGTTCCCACTTTCTGTTAAGCCTTTGGTGAGCCTTCAGTTGTCTGATACCCTTCACCGCTAGCTCGCTTCATTGTTAATTTTGGTAGTAACATTTGCCTCCCCTAGTAAAGGGGTATTTTCGACTTTATAAGTCAAACTTTTGTCTCTTCTTCGGAGTGTTACTCCTGCGTCTCCTGCCTTCCTTCGATCGGGCGTGTTGATTGGTCTCCTTTTGAGTGGTCTAGATTGTCTCTGGATTCTGAATTGAAATTCTATTTACTTTTTACCCCCCAAGTAGTATTTCCACTTTCCTCGTATGAATCCTGTTCGTTGATCCAATCTCAGACGTGTAGCTGAGAGGCAATGTAGATCTTTTTCTCTTTCTCTCTCCTCCTTTTCCTCACTAAATCAAGATTACTGTTCATCGAATTTTATCGTGTTATTTTCCCAAGATTTCAGTTCTATCTGATAGTAAGTTTCTCTACTCGAATTCTAATTACTGATTTGGATCATGCTTTGAGTTAGGAACTGATAATTCCAATGTAGATTGAACCTTCATTAATCATCTGAATTGACAATTATTGGCGACCCTCTACGAAGTCATACCCATCCCCGTTCATTAACGCGGTTTTGGGAAGTAAAGCCTGTATAGACGAAGGACGTGTAACAGTAGGTAACTTATCATGCTAATATTAATTCTTCTAGCTAAGATTGTTGTCCCATAGGGTAATGAAATTCCAAATCGCGTGTATGCCCATGTGTTGTTCGTGTATATCCATCAAATAGAAATTAGATTAAACTACATGTAAACAAAACATAGGGTTCAACCGCCGTTGGTTTTCAACAATTGAACTGTTAAAGAAACTTAAATTTACATGGTACTAACAGATCAAAACAGCAAGGACAAAAAAGATACAACCAAAAAGAATAACTATAAAGATAGATATAAATTTATTTGACAACGCATTCCAGGAGCCTTTATGAACACAATTGACGGATTTCTAAGAGCTAACGTTTCATAACAAATTATAATGAAAAGAGAAAAAGGATATTGTCCCCTTAACCATAAAATAAAAACTGGCTCCATAATGATCAGTGTTATAAGAATGGATGAATAAGATTAGACAGGGTAGATATATTGGTAAAAAGGCTGTCATGAGATTGATTTAAATTTTATTTGGATCAGGCGATTTACGCCTTTGCTCCATAATGATCGATCTGATTGTCGACATCATATTTTCAATTCATCCATAATCGGCATCGCCAATCCTCAATCGAGAAAACACATTAGGAGTACGCACCTTAAGTAAAAGCTATCCTTAAATTTCAATCTGTTCTTCATCGACTAAGCTAATTTGCACATATCGGGACTTTATTTCAATCTGAATGCCACGGTGAAGTATTAATCTTAAATTTCAAAAATTGGCATGAAGCAGTATTCACTATTCTTAAATCTATGCTACTGCCTAGATCGCTAAGATTCAAACGCAATTCCTCAATTCATAGCACCTTTGTTCAAACCACAGGAACCACGGTAGAGAACGGACGACCATGAAACGGGGAAATCTGATAGAAGAACGTTCCTCAAACATACGAATCATAGTTCCTCTCTTGTTAGGAGATTATTTGTTCGTGTAGTATCTTTATGGATGATTGATTTGAGAACTCAGACTTTTAGTTAATCTTCAAACTTCTCAAAATTAAATACTCGTTTTTTGGGTAAGAAAGGCTGTCACGACATGAAAGTTCAGTGTTATAACTTCATGAAATTGACAAATATCTATCTAAAAAACAAAATTATCTATATTCTTCCATCATCATTGATAAATACAGAGATGTGTATTTCATTCTGTTGAATCCTAAACCAAATTATTTTTTATGGAGGGCTGGGGTACAAAATTTTAAAGGTGATGCAAAACTGAACCAGAGTAAGATGGAAGAAAATATCAGGTAACAGACATACCCTATAGAAGAATTTGTTCCTAAGTCAAAATGTTCGCAATTGATAGACCTATAAAGAGTTAGTAATCCATCATTCCAAGTTAAAGAATGAAGTTCAATGCAATATTTGAACAAAAACTAGTATTATCCACATGTTACTTGTTAAATTTACATCTGAGTTGCATGTTTAAATATTTAAATGGCATGAAAGCTGCAACAGCCTATTCTTGTGTCTTTCGAGATATATCACCAATATTTTCTGGACTATATAGCCTATGAATTTACAGACTCGATATAATAGAATTGCATCCATAACAAAATATAGGAAAATACAAATCTCGTGGCCTTGCTTAATGTTCTAACAAAAAGGTTTTAGTTTTCCCTATAGCTAACAAAAAAGTCGCAAAATGCCATTATACCATCTTTACAAATGTAGTTTTGTATAGTTGCAACCATTATTGTGTATATTCTCATAAAGGTTTTAGTTATATTTCCAACAAGATCATGTTCCATACAATTTTAAATCAGTCTCCAATTGGGAATGAGTGCAGCAGTCTAATGAAAATTACATAAAAGGTTTTGCTGTCTCATCCATAGCTCAAAACTTCAGGTTAAGAATTTTAAGACATACCTACGAGTCTATTTGTGCTTGTATTTCTGCTTGATTTTCGTTCTATTCATGTTTATATTTGACAGAAAAAATTGAAACTACTGATATTTGGTCAATCATATTATTGAATATACACAAAATTAATCTGCTTTAAGATTTTACAGCGAGATTTCAGAAGATTAGGAATAATTTATTAACTACAAAGGGTGTAATCATCAAAAATTAATATTGACCAACCATTTCTACTAGAATTTGTTTTTTCTTTAAGAAAAATGGATGGTGTTAAAGGCATAAATGTAGAAGTTTCCATGAAAAAACATATTGATGCATACACGAAGCCAATAGTTATACTCCATACACTTCAAACATGCAATCTTAATGTTATAAGGAATCACTTAAGATTTTTCTTATTTCTTTTTCCTGTTGACAAATGAATTAAAAAATTATCGCTATCATATTTTTTATTCATATATTTTTCAAGCTAACTAACCAATCATCAACTCAGAACTTCATGTATTTCTATTATATTATATTGAGCTTAATAGGCTTTTGCTATATATTATCTTATTACTATTGCTAATAGTCCTTGATTTAATTTAACAGGTCCTAAACTATTGTAATTGTCGTTTGCTATTATATTTTTGGACTCTTACGTATTATATTTAGATGTTTAAAATGTTGTTTTGCTACCAATATTAAAAAGGATAAATATATTGCCAGTTCACATCTAAGATACCAAGGCCACTAAGATTTTAACATAAACTGTGACAAGCTAATGAATTTAAGATACATTGATGTATCTATACAATGACAAGCTAAAGTGCGACAAGATGTAACAAACTTAAGATAAAAAAATAAGGGTTGATATTTCAACAAAGTAATTTTGTTTCCCACCCATTATTTTAGGTAAATACAAAAATAAATTTGTTACATCTTTTAGGAACATAGTTCATGAAAAACGTACCAGTTCAAATTTTTTGTCTATAACGGTGCAAATCAATGGTATGAGATTATAGACAATGCTAAAGTGAATTTCATAATTTCATAATCATACCCAGGAAGAAAAGTGAATTTCATAATTATATGAAAGCTAGTAGCCAGAAAATATATAGTAGCAAGCATAAGCATTAAATTTGCAAAGATACATGTATGTATCTTTGTATACATTCTTGCATGCACACGCATGCAACTACAAAACTTACTGGCTCTAAAACACACTCACTTTGGAATGCATCTACATATAAAACATGTATAAGAATAAGTTCAGGGAGCTAATTCTCATATAACATCTCATACGCACATATGCACACTCACACTCATTCAAGCACATACTCGTACACACTCTCACATACATGAGAACCAAACGTAAATCACACACAAACCATTAACATACAGTTAGACACATAGATGAAGCAAAAGAAACAAAATGCACACAAACTCTCGTAAATAACGGGTTTCCATGGTTCCAATTTTTTTTTTGATTCAGTTTACTGCTAATACCACACACAACGGTAAAATAATTCAAATATTATACTTAACATAAAAGTTCATGGATTTAGACATAATTTAGTGAGGTTATGCTCACAAGTATATCATGTATCATAATCCTCTCTCTCTCACTCCTCTCTCTCTCTCTCTACTTATATACATGCACGCGAGCACCACACTATGCATGAACTGGTGTATAAAATCTCAAACTTAAATTTTGTAATTTTTCATAATTTACACAATCTGTTTTTCCGCTTTAAATTGTGTGGAAAGTTTGTTTTTATTACTACTGGAAGAAGCCAATGCAACATACATAACCTTCATTGAGCTACCGTACTGTAATAACCCGGAAGTGCGAGCCAGTTTAAAATTTTTATTTTGGCAATTTTAGCGAATTTTGGATATTTAAAATGAATTATTTTAAATAATAATGATGAGAAATTTATTTTGAATAGAAATAGAACGTATATATTTATATAGATCGTCGATAGAATATAAATAATTATATATAATTATAAAAGGAATTGAAAATGGCGCTGTAGTTCGATAATTCAATTTTAAACTTCAATTGAATGTATCGGGTGCAAATCAAACCGGATTTTAGTGAAACCAAAAATAATTGAATCTACTTGATAATATCTTTCCAACGAATCCGAAAAATCAAAATTTCATAGCGGGAATCAAAAGATATGTCCAGTTGAAAATTCAGAATAGTCGCTATGGAATTCAGGCCCTTAAAAATGGAAATTTAGCAACCGACCTCGGTTTTCGACGAAATCACTTTTGTTGGACCCGTGATGTCAAGTTATTGCTAGATTCCAATTTTTATAATTTTTCGAATCACTATGTGAGCGTGGCGAAGGAAAACGCGTTTGACCAATTTCAGTTGAGTTTAATCGACTGGAAAATGGCCATTTTTCAAACGGTCTCAGAATTTGACGAAACTAATTTTGTTAGGACCGTATCGTCAATACGAAGCTAGAAAATAATTTTTCCAGAATTTTTCGAGTTAGTATGTGACCCCAGTAAATTGAAATGCGCGTTCAAATTCAATATATAGAATTATATGTTGATTTTGACGAAAACTAATCGAAACGATCGAATCAGCTTATGATACATGTCCCATTGTGTTCGGAATGGGGGTAATTAGCTATGGACGACAGGCGGTGGGCCTCGTTTCGAGGTAGAAATAAAAAGTCAACATAAATTTAAAATAAAAATAATATATTAATATTTATTATAAATAAACCCATACCCCTCTCCCACCAATTCATTCAGTCAAAATCGGTTTTAAGAAAGAAAAAAAAGGGGACTTCGATGGAGCCGCGCGTGGAGGTCGGCGCCCACCTCGCCCCCTCCACCGTCGAGCGCGCCACCCAAGGAGGCCGCCACCCCTTCCCCGCTCTCTCTCCACTCCCTCAGCCCAACGCCCTACCCCCCTTCTTTTCCCGTTGAAATCGGACCCCCAAATCAACCCTAGGTCGCGCCTCCCCTCCCAGCGCACAGAACCACCCACCACAAACTGACCTCGCCGCAACTCCGCCTCCCCTTCAGGACGTCCGACGACCACTGATAAACCCCCCTCTGCAAACCCGAAACAGAAAAGAAAAGGTGAATTTTTTTTTGGGGTTCATTCAATTTATATAAATCAGTTTTTATTTATTTAATTCAGTTTATAAATCAGTTTTTATATATATTTAAATAAAGTGGAAAAGTTTGGATTTTTATTGTAAGAATGAAATGGTTTATAACATAAGAATATTTGACTTTTAACATCATAAATGCTGGGTTTTTAACATCGCAAAGAATAGATTTTTATAATAAAAAAGAATAGATTTTTATTTTAGAAAATATAATTTTTATTATATAGAAAGGTTAAAGATATAATTTTTATTATATAGAAAGGTTAAAGATAATATTTTTATTTTATAGAAAGGTTAAAGATATAATTTTTATTATATAGAAAGGTTAAAGATATAATTTTTATTATATAGAAAGGTTAAAAATATAATTTTTATTATATAGAAAGGTTAAAGATATGATTTTTATATTATAAAAAGATTAAAAATACGATTTTTATAATATATAGATAGTAAAAATTTGATCTTTATACATGTAGCTAAATAAAAATCTGATCTTTCTTATATATATGTTGAAATAAAAATGTGATTTTTATAGAGATGAAATAAAAATCCGATCTTTATATAAGAAGTAGAAATAAAAATATAATTTTTATTTATTGAAATGAGGTGATAAAAATATATTTTTTATCATGAACAGCGGGGTAAGAACTGCATAGGAATTTCAAGCTGATCCAGACGATTCAGCAGTTCAATAGTAAAAAGCATGGCGGAGTGGAACCCTCTGTGAGAACTTCTCACTTTAAATTTCCTTTTCTAGTTATAAATATATACTAGGACGTAGACGGTGTTTAGTAGCACCCAACACCATCGTCCATAGACCATGGACTTGTTTGTTTGGTTGTGTAGTTGGTTAGATTATTTGATTTGAATTTGATTGTTTGGTGAAATGGAATGGATTTGATTGATATGTGTATGGCGTGGGCCATTATTAGACCGGGGATAAGGCTAGGCCTTGTCCCGTTTCTAGTATCGTGCCGTTATGCCACTGAAATTTTCTAAAATAAGTTAGAAAAATAAAAATATCATTTTATTGTGTAAATGAACTGAATAGAAATTCATGTGTTGAAATAAAATATTTTATCGTCAAAAATATAATTTTTAACGTGTGTGAATAAAATAAAATATTCATTTACAAACCAGACGGTTTGTTTATGTACACTGATTTGACTGATATTGATTGGGACGATAAATTTTACACATCGCCCAACTGCACAAATAATATTCAGTGTTTGTTGATGTGAAACCCCACACAGGTATTGGGATGATATTTGACATACACTAATCCCAATAATTGGTTGTATGTCGATCGATGGATTGACAGGCTTTTATAAGCGTTAGATATCTATATTTGATGCTTATACAGTGTAGTGCACTTTGGATGATGGTTGATTATTTATCGTTGCTATTATATACATGTGTTGTATGGAATCCATATAATTAACGTTATATGGTAATTGATTGGGCCTCATTCCAATTTGAAAAATAAAGAATATTATAAAATAAAGGTTCACGTGTTGACAGTACTCATCCGTTAAGAATAGTCATGTGTTGAACGAAATATTTTAACACTAAAATTTACATCTTTATCATATATAAAATTAGAAACTAACTGGAAAATAGATAAGATGAGTGGTCTCCTGGATATTGATCTGATGTTGGTTTCGGCCTTCGGGGTTAATATTTAGGGAATCGTTCTCTTACTAATTTACGGTTGGAGTCTGATTTGAAATCAAACGATAGACACCATAATTTTTATAAAATATATTAAATAACAAAAATAGTCACACGTGGACAGTACCCATTCGTTGAGATTAGTCATGTGTTGAAAAAAATATAGATTCACGTATTGAGAAATATAGATTCATTTGTTGAATAAAATAACGAAGTTATTGAAAAATATAAAGACGTGTTGATTAGAGATGCGCTATTTTGACGCGAACGATATTTATATCGATTATATTCGTTTTATAATGAATATTGAAAAGAGATTTAATAAAAGAAATTCGAATTGAATTGAATATAAAACGAATTCGAATTGAATTGAATATAAAACGAATTCGAATTGAATTGAATATATAACGAATTCGAATTGAATTGAATATAAAACGAATTCAAATTGAATTGAATATAAAACGAATTCGAATTGAATTTAATATATAACGAATTCGAATTGAATTGAATATAAAACGAATTCGAATTGAATTGAATATAAAACTAATTCGAATTGAATTGAATATATAACGAATTCGAATTGAATTGAAAATAAAACGAATTCGAATTGAATTGAATATAAAACGAATTCGAATTGAATTGAATATATAACGAATTCGAATTGAATTGAATATATAACGAATTCAAATTGAATTGAATATAAAACGAATTCGAACTGAATTGAAAACGAATTGAAATAAAATAAAAATCAATTTGAAATGAATTCAAATTGAATTGAAATGAATTCAAAACGAATTTATAAGGGAAAATTCAATTTTGATTTGAATTTGAATTGGAAGTTGAAATTGTTTTTGAAACGAATTTAAAACTATTTATAAAATTCATTTTAAATAGAAATCGATGAAATATATATTATATATATATATAATATAATGGCCTGAATAGAACGCGCCGCGCCGCGACAGTTCGTAAATTTCGACCATTGACTTCGAACGGACATTACGGGAGATCCGACCGTCGGATTCTCTTAAAACCGGAAATGTTGGGTTCGTATCGAAAAGAGCTTTCTAACGAATATTAGAATTTGAAATCTAACGGTTGGATTTGGAGATATGTCCAAATCAATTTCAGAAAAGGTCGCCGTAAGTGCAGTTCGATGGCCGTTGATGGAAATCGACTGTACGGGCCTTGATAAAATTATTAAAAATATCAGTAATTTGTGTAAAATCATAATAAATGATTTGGGAAAAATTGGGATGAAAAACTCCATATTTGAAAAGTGAAAAATAGATTTTTATCGAAATGAACTAGTTTTGAACTAAAATTAAAACCCAACTATTTTTAAATAAATAAATTGGATTTGAAAGGGGTTTTAAATAATCGGAATTTCAAATATAGTTGATTGGAATTGAATTAGAATTGATTTTGGGTTTATCGTGAACTGTGTTTTAAATGACATTAGTTCTTTAACCCAGTAAAAGGAGTTTTAATGAATCTTCAATTAGATTGAAATGTGAATTGATAATTCAAATTATCAAATTTGGAAAATGAGCGAGAATGGAGTAGCACCAGTTTTGCTCCAAGCGATAGTTAAATCTTTAATTAGATTTGAACGTGAAATGGTAATTAATTTTACCGATAACACCATGGTATTAGATATGGAGTATTACCAGTTTTGCTTCATGGGATGAATAGGTTGGGATTGGGAAATAAAATAAATAATTACTTCGGTGTGGTTCGCTAATCTCGACTAGTTTGGGAAACCATAATTTGGTTTGATATGACATCCAATGGAAGATTAAAGGATAAATTTTAAAGAATTTATCTTTGATAAAATTAATGGGAACCTTTCCCTAAGATTATGAAATTTAGAAACTGGCTGTAGGTTAGCTAAGAAGAATGGTTTCCTGGGTATTGATCTGATGTTGGTTTCGGCCTTCGGTGTTAATATTTGGGAAATTGTTCTCTTGCTAATTTATGGTTAGTAGCTACTGAATTGGAATGAGGCGTATGTTGTGTTTGTGTAACATTTGTTTACTATATACGCGGGTTGTTCGGAAAGGCCGGGTTTATGCCCATTCTGAATAATCGATTCGACGATAAGTCGAAGATGATGACGGTGTTCGACGACCGGAAGTCTTCACATCGTTTGGGTGATTACTGATGATCTTGATTGGGCTATACACCCAAGATGAGGGAATCAGTTGGTGATCGTCCAGACGTACTTGGAGATCGATGGATATGCGAGGAAAGTGCCTCTGGTTTCGTTCAGACCTAGAACGAACTTGTAAATGGATTGTATGTCTGACATTGGATTTTATTCTGTGTTGATTGATTTCTGTTAAATATATATCTGTTTGGCGGCGGAGAATTTATTCTCTTGCTTAACGCCCTTCTCTGAGACGTACGAGCTTAGAGGTTATATATCAATAGATATCAATCGCATGGCATGAATTGCCTGTGTGGCACGCTGAGTTGCATGGATCAAGGCTTCAGTTGAAAAGCAATGCCTTGTGGTTGATGATCAAAGCACGAGCTACGTGGCAGCTTTGTGTATAGCGTGGATTCGTGAGCCTCACACCTCGGTATGAGTCAAAAACGGGATGAGGACCCAAGGAGTGCACGACGTTTCTTTCTAGCTATGGGTGGTGTCACTGACCTACCAGCCCTGACATTTATATACTTTTCACCTTTGTGGTTTGGATGCGAGGCGCCTCGATTATAGGTCCTATAGGACCGGGAAACGTGTGTTCAGGAATAATTAATCCTCAAATGTAAGAGAGGACCGGTCTTGGAGGATCCCAGGGGTTACCCAGAGTGTGTAGTCCTGAGGCATTTGCTAGAGTGTCTCGAAGCGGAGAGGAGCTTTCCCCTTGCCTCAACTCATGACGGAAATCCAATTTCCAATACGTGTATTTCGGTTTTAATTGTAGAGCCTAGTATGGCGACATAGTGGGATGGGGCGCTTATGCCCTCTATGATTTATATTTATGATTGAAAATGTTTTGACACTATACACTTATTATAGTATCAAATGATTTGTTTTAAACGTACCAAGCATGTTTGGCTATTATAAGGGAAAACCCTATCCTCCGGCTTGTGTTGCATTGTGTGATGGGACTTGGGTCTTATAATAGCTTCATTTTCCGAAATAGCATTGCGTTGTTTTGTTATATGCACTAGTATTCTTGGGAGGAAACCCATTCCGTGTTATACGGCGTGGTCCCTTGAATTACTCTCTTTTAAAGTAAAGTTTTAAATAACTGTTTTGGTTCTCACACCAGTCACATGACTGACCTGAGTTTATTATTTTAACCTAAACTCTGGGTCCCCCTATTTTCCACATGGGCAGCTTGTAGTTTTGGTTTTGCAGATTTATATTCACAGGATCCTGATTTACAGCTGGAACGATACTCGGAAAGCTCTGTATCCGTGTATTACTTCTAGTTGTGTTTTTTATTGTTTTTCCACTACGATGTATACAAATGTAATTTATTGTAACCTCTGATATTTTGTAAATGTGTAATATTTATTCATACTCTGTATATTCTTGTATTCTGATGGAATTGTTGTAATAAACAATGAAATGTTCTTCTGTCTACATTCTATTTTGTCGTGTTCTCAAAACAATCAGGCGTTTCGAAAGGTCTAGATCGGTTTAGCGACTGATTAGGATCGAGCGAAATTCCTTGTTGTCACATTTGGTATTAGAGCTTTGGTTTACAGAGCTCGAGAACAAGACACATTAGAACCATACGAAAGAATCCATCAGATATTGGATTAGTAATATCCAATTAGAATGAATCGTTAGAGATAGGATCAGTAGTATCCTAGAACGAGTTTGAAGAGTATATTTTTCAAATGAAAACAATTTTGTTTTGAAAATTTAAATCGTTTTATACGTTTTTGAATATTTAATTATATTGAATTTGGACAATCCAATATATAAAGATTTTGCATATACGCGTCATGAACGTATATTCGAAGTTTCAATATACTGGATAGATATAGAATCACATTCTAGACACCCGGAGATGGTTCTGATGATTGATCGATCATCATCAGAACTTATGTTCGAGTTTCGAAGGTGTGATTTCTATATATTTCCATTAGACTGGTGTGAGAACCAAAACTTATATAGATAGATTTATTGTTGTGAATTGGCATCAAAAACATGATTTTCTGTATATATGTATCAAAGTTATGAATTTAAAACTCTAATTCACTAATTGATTGATGTTTATGTTGTTTGTTTATTTGTTTGATAATTTTGAACCATTATGCCTAATTGTACCAAATAGTGAATTGTATTGAAAATTAGTCGCATTTGCTTGCATATACATGTACTTACATTGAACAGGTCATAGCAAAGAGGCTAGAACAGAGAATAAAATTTGTTTGGCCGACAAATAGGTACATGTTTATCATAATTTACTGTTTTGTTTGGGTGATGATGATTTTATGAGTCGCTTGGCTTTTTCTTTTTCTTTTTGAGATCAGAAGGCCTGTGTGGCAATTTTGGGGTTTTCCCGGTGCTCCCGGTGCTCCCGGTGCAGGGGAGGTTATGGCGAAATTTTTCGAAAATTTAGGGTGTTAGCCAAATTTTTGAAAAATTTGAAAAGTTCTTAGAAACTGAAAAGTTGAAGAACTTAAGCCATAATCAAAAGAATGGAAGTTGAGTTGGTTTTTAAAACAACTTTCGGCTTCGTTCCTTTTCGGGGACGAAAAGTTTTAAGTGGGGGAGATTGTAATAACCCGGAAATGCGAGCCAGTTTAAAATTTTTATTTTGGCAATTTTAGCGAATTTTGGATATTTAAAATAAATTATTTTAAATAATAATGACGAGAAATTTATTTTGAATAGAGATAGAACGTATATATTTATATAGATCGTCGATAGAATATAAATAATTATATATAATTATAAAAGAAATTGAAAATGGTGCGGTAGTTCGATAATTCGATTTCAAACTTCAATTGAATGTACCGGGTGCAAATCAAACCAGATTTTTGTGAAACAAAAAATAATTGAATCTATTTGATAATATCTTTCCAACGAACTCGGAAAATCAAAATTTCATAGCGGGAATCAAAAGATATGTCCAGTTGAAAATTCAGAATAGTCGCTATGGAATTCAGGCCCTTAAAAATGGAAATTTAGCAAACGACCTCAGTTTTTGACGAAACCACTTTTGTTGGATCCGCGATGTCAAGTTATTGCTAGATTCCAATTTTCATAATTTTTCGAATCAATATGTGAGCGTGGCGAAGGAAAACGCGTTTGACCAAATTTAGTTGATTTCAATCGACTGGAAAATGGTCATTTTTCAAATGGTCTCAGAATTTGACGAAACAAGTTTTGTTAGGACCGTATCGTCAATACGAAGCTAGAAAATATTTTTTCTGGAATTTTTCCAGTTAGTATGTGACCCCTGTAAATTGAAATGCGCGTTCAAATTCAATATATAGAGTTATATGTTGATTTTGACAAAAACTGATCGAAACGATCGAATCAGCTTACGATACATGTCCCATTGTATTCAGAATGGGGGTAATTAGCTATGGACGACAAGCGGTGGGCCTCGTTTCAAGGTCGAAATAAAAAGTCAACATAAATTAAAAATAAAAATAATATATTAATATTTATTATAAATAAAGCCCTACCCTAACCCCTCTCCCCCCAATTCATTCAATCAAAATCGATTTTAAGAAAGAAAAAAAAGGGGACTTTGATGGTGCCGCGCCTGGAGGTCTCCGCCCACCTTGCCCCCTCCACCGTCGAGCGCGCCACCCAAGGAGGCCACCACCCCTTCCCCGCTCTCTCTCCACTCCCTCAGCCCGACGCCCTACCCCCTTCTTTTCTCATTGAAATCGTACCCCCAAATCAACCCTAGGTCGCGCCTCCCTTCCCAGCACACAAAACCACCCACCACAAACGGACCTCGCTGCAACTCCGCCTCCCCTTCAGGACGTCCGACGACCACTGATAAACCCCCCTCTGCAAACCCGAAACAGAAAAGAAAAGGTGCATTTTTTTTGGGTTAATTCAATTTATATAAATCAGTTTTTATTTATTTAATTCAGTTTATAAATCAATTTTTATATATATTTAAATAAAGTGGAAAAGTTTGGATTTTTGTTGTAAGAAAGAAATGGTTTATAACATAAGAATATTTGATTTTTAACATCATAAATGTTGGGTTTTTAACATCGCAACGAATGGATTTTTATAATAAAAAAGAATAGATTTTTATTTTAGAAAATATAATTTTTATTATATAGAAAGGTTAAAGATATAATTTTTATTATATAGAAAGGTTAAAGATATAATTTTTATTATATAGAAAGGTTAAAGATATAATTTTTATTATATAGAAAGGTTAAAGATATAATTTTTATTATATAGAAAGGTTAAAAATATAATTTTTATTATATAGAAAGGTTAAAGATATGATTTTTATATTACAAAAAGATTAAAAATACGATTTTTATAATATATAGATAGTAAAAATTTGATCTTTATATATGTAGCTAAATAAAAATCTGATCTTTCTTATATATATGTTGAAATAAAAATGTGATTTTTATAGAGATGAAATAAAAATCCGATCTTTATTTAAGAAGTAGAAATAAAAATATAATTTTTATTTATTGAAATGAGGTGATAAAAATATAATTTTTATCATGAACAGCGGGGTAAGAACTGCATAGGAATTTCAAGCTGATCCGGACGATTCAGCAGTTCAACAGTAAAAAGCACGGTGGAGTGGAACCCTATGTGAGAACTTCTCACTTTAAATTTCCTTTTCTAGTTATAAATATATACTAGGATGCAGACGGTGTTTATTAGCACCCGACACCATCGTCCACAGACCATGGACTTGTTTTTTTGGTTGTGTAGTTGGTTAGATTATTTGATTTGAATTTGATTTTTTGGTGAAATGGAATGGATTTGATTGATATGTGTATGGCGTGGGCTATTATTAGACCGGGGATAAGGCTAGGCCTTGTCCGGTTTCTAGTATCGTGTCGTTATGCCGCCGGAATTCTCTAAAATAAGTTAGAAAAATAAAAATATCATTTTATTGTGTTAATGAACTGAATAGAAATTCATGTGTTGAAATAAAATATTTTATCGTCAAAAATATAATTTTTAACGTGTGTGAATAAAATAAAATGTTCATTTACAAACCAGACGGTTTGTTTATGTACACTGATTTGACTTATATTGATTGGGACGATAAATTTTACACATCGCCCAACTACACTAATAATATTCAGTGTTTGCTGATGTGAAACCCCACACGGGTATTGGGATGATATTTGAAGTACACTAATCCCAATAATTGGTTGTATGTCGATCGATGGATTGACAGGCTGTTATAAGCGTTAGATATCTATATTTGATGCTTATACAGTGTAGTGCACTTTGGATGATGGTTGATTATTTATCGTTGCTATTATATACATGTGTTGTATGTAATCCATATAATTAACGTTATATGGTAATTGATTGGGCCTCATTCCAATTTGAAAAATAAAGAATATTATAAAATAAAGGTTCGCGTGTTGACAATACTCATCCGTTAAGATTAGTCATGTGTTGAACGAAATATTTTAACACTAAAATTTACATCTTTATCATATATAAAATTAGAAACTAACTGGAAAATAGATAAGATGAGTGGTCTCCTGGATATTGATCTGATGTTGGTTTCGGCCTTCGGGGTTAATATTTAGGGAATCGTTCTCTTACTAATTTACGGTTGGAGTCTGATTTGAAATCAAACGACAGACAACATAATTTTTATAAAATATATTAAATAACAAAAATAGTCACATGTGGACAGTACTCATTCGTTGAGATTAGTCATGTGTTGACAAAAATATAGATTCACGTATTGAGAAATATAGATTCATTTGTTGAATAGAATAACGAAGTTATTGAAAAATATAAAGCCGTGTTGATTAGAGATGCGCTATTTTGACGCGAACAATATTTATATCGATTATATTCGTTTTATAATGAATATTGAAAAGAGAATTAATAAAAGAAATTCGAATTGAATTGAATATAAAACGAATTCGAATTGAATTAAATATAAAACGAATTCGAATTGAATTGAATATATAACGAATTCGAATTGAATTGAATATAAAACGAATTCGAATTGAATTGAATATAAAACGAATTCGAATTGAATTGAATATATAAGGGATTCGAATTGAATTGAATATAAAACGAATTCGAATTGAATATAAAACGAATTCGAATTGAATTGAATATATAACGAATTCGAATTGAATTGAATATATAACGAATTCGAATTGAATTGAATATAAAACGAATTCGAACTGAATTGAAAACGAATTGAAATAGAATAAAAATCAATTTGAAATGAATTCTAATTGAATTGGAATTTGAATTGAATTGAAATGAATTTAAAACGAATTTATAAGGGAAAATTCAATTTTGATTTGAATTTAAATTGGAAGTTGAAATTGTTTTTGAAACGAATTTAAAACTATTTATAAAATTCGTTTTAAATAGGAATCGATGAAATATATATTATATATATTATATATATATATATATATATATATGATATAATGACCTGAATATAACGCGCCGCGCCGCGGCAGTTCGTAAATTTCGACCATTGAATTCGAACGGACATTACGGGAGATCCGACCGTCGGATTCTCCTAAAACCGGAACCGTTGGGTTCGTATCGAAAAGAGATTTCTAACGAATATTAGAAATTAGAAATCTAACGGTTGGATTTGGAGATATGTCCAAATCAATTTCAGAAAAGGTCGTTGTAAGTGCAGTTCGATGGCCATTGATGGAAATCGACTGTACGGGCCTTGATAAAATTATTAAAAATATCAATAATTTATGTAAAATCATAAGAAATGATTTGAGAAAAATTGGGATGAAAAACTCCATATTTGAAAAGATAAAAATAGATTTTTATCGAAATGAACTAGTTTTGAACTAAAATTAAAACCCAACTATTTTTAAATAAATAAATTGGATTTGAAAGGGGTTTTAAATAATCTGAATTTCAAATATAGTTGATTGGAATTGAATTAGAATTGATTTTGGGTTTATCGTGAACTGTGTTTTAAATGACATTAGTTCTTTAACCCAGTAAAAGGAGTTTTAATGAATCTGCAATTAGATTGAAATGTGAATTGATAATTTAAATTATCAAATTTGGAAAATGAGCGAGAATGGAGTAGCACCAGTTTTGCTCCAAGCGATAGTTAAATCATTAATTAGATTTGAACGTGAAATGGTAATTAATTTTACCGATAACACCGTGGTATTGGATATGGAGTATTACCAGTTTTGCTTCATGGGATGAATAGGTTGAGATTGGGAAATAAAATAAATAATTACTTCGGTGTGGTTCGCTAATCTCGACTAGTTTGGGAAACCATAATTTGGTTTGATATGACATCCAATGGAAGATTAAAGGATAAATTTTAAAGAATTTATCTTTGATAAAATTAATGGGAACCTTTCCCTAAGATTATGAAATTTAGAAACTAGCTGTAGGTTAGCTAAGAAGATTGGTTTCCTGGGTATTGATCTGATGTTGGTTTCGGCCTTCGGGGTTAGTATTTGGGAAATTGTTCTCTTGCTGATTTACGGTTAGTAGCTACTGAATTGGAATGAGGCGTATGTTGTGTTTGTGTAACATTTGTTTACTATATACGCGGGTTGTTCGGAAAGGCCGGGTTTATACCCATTCTGAATAACTAATTCGACGATAAGTCGAAGATGATGACGGTGGTCGAAGACCGGAAGTCTTCACATCGTTTGGGTGATTACTGATGATCTTGATTGGGCTGTACACCCAAGATGAGGGAATCAGTTGGTGATCGTCCAGACGTACTAGGAGTTCGATGGATATGCGAGGAAAGTGCCTCCGGTTTCGTTCAGACCCAGAACGAACTTGTAAATGGATTGTGTGTTTGACATTGGATTTTATTCTGTGTTGATTAATTTCTGTTAAATATATATCTGTTTGGCGGCGGAGAATTTATTCTCTTGCTTAACGCCCTTCTCTGAGACGTACGAGCTTAGAGGTTATATATCGATTGATATCAATCGCATGGCATGAATTGTCTGTGTGGCACGCTGAGTTGCATGGATCAAGGCTTCTGTTGAAAAGCAAAGTCTTGTGGTTGATGATCAAAGCACGGCCTACGTGGCAGCTTTGTGTATAACGTGGATTCGCGAGCCTCACACCTCGGTATGAGTCAAAAACGGGATGAGGACCCAAGGAGTGCACGACGTTTCTTTCTAGCTATGGGTGGTGTCAGTGACCTACCAGCCCTGACATTTATATACTTTTCACCTTTGTGGTTTGGATGCGAGGCGCCTCGATTATAGGTCCTATAGGGCCGGGAAACGTGTGTTCAGGATTAATTAATCCTCAAACGTAAGAGAGGACCGGTCTTGGAGGATCCCAGGGGTTACCCAGAGTGTGTAGTCTTGAGGCATTTGCTAGAGTGTCTCGAAGCGGAGAGGAACATGCCCCTTGCCTCGACTCATGACGGAAATCCAATTTCCAATACGTGTATTTCGGTTTTAATTGTAGAGCCTAGTATGGCGACATAGTGGGATGGGGCGCTTATGCCGTCTATGATTTATATTTATGATTGAAAATGTTTTGACACTATACACTTATTATAGTATCAAATGATTTGTTTTAAATGTACCAAGCATGTTTGGCTATTATAAGGGAAAACCCTATCCTCCGGCTTGCGTTGCATTGTGTGATGGGACCAGGGTCTTATAATAGCTTCATTTTTCGAAAGAGCATTGCGTTGTTTTGTTATATGCACTAATATTCTTGGGAGGAAACCCGTTCCGTGTTATACGGCGTGGTCCCTTGAATTATTCTCTTTTAAAGTAAAGTTTTAAATAACTTTTTTGGTTCTCACACATGTCACATGACTGACCTGGAGTTTATTGTTTTAACCTAAACTCTGGGTTCCCTATTTTCCACAAGGGCAGCTTGTAGTTTTGGTTTTGCAGATTTATATTAACAGGATCCTGATTTACAGCTGGAACGATACTCGGAAAGATCTGTATCCATGTATTACTTCTTGTTGTGTTTTGCTTTTTTTTTCCGCTGCGATGTATTTAAATGTAATTTATTGTAACCTCTGATATTTAGTAAATGTGTAATATTTATTCATACTCTGTATATTCTTGTATTCTGATGGAATTGTTGTAATAAACAATGAAATGTTCTTCTGTCTACGTTCTATTTTGTCGTGTTCTCAAAACTATCAGGCGTTTCGAAAGGTCTAGATCGGTTTAGCGACTGATTAGGATCGAGCGAAATTCCTTGTTGTCACACGTACCATAGCTAGCACTGCCCCACCATTACCAATCTTATCTCCATGACACTAGCCTCCATCATCCTAGGGGTATATAAAATATATATTGTGTGCCAATTTTTCTTGAATTTGGTGGACTTAGCCAAAGGTCCAGAATTGTCATTTTTTGGGAAAGAACAGAGAACTTCGGCAAGAATATACCCCATAAGAGGACAGTGGACAAAACAATAGAGTACTAAACCACTACTTATTTTAAAAGATAAATACTATGCTGTTTTATTCTAATATCTCAAAGTAATAGTTGTTATGAAAAATAACTAAGGTGTTTCAGCAAAGCAAATATGTCATAAGCATATATAATACGTTCATAAAATGTTTACTTATTTATTTTGGAAAAAAAAGGAATTTTGTAATTGCATGTGGAGTGGGGTATGCGATAATCGAACCAAACGAATCCAAGACCCATTCTAAATTATAGACCAACTAGACTCCAATACAGCCCAACTCTATAAATAAAGTTCCAAAGATGTAACAAAAAAGTACAATTTTTTTATAATGCATATCAATAAATATAGCACACCAGAAACAACTACAGACACCTTTATACCATACATCTTATTTCTATTTAATGCCATCACATCGTATACATGAAATTAAAATGTACATTGTACATTTTATCAATGCTATTTGCCTTCACGTTCTGTAGGTACAACTACATATCAATGATAGCCTTTCCATGTAGCAAATTAAAGTTTATATTATACATTTTATTATTACCAAATGAATCGTGTTTTGCATGTACAACTGTATATTAGGGATAGCCTTTTCATGTGCAACTGTATACATAAGATGGTAGCATATTTATATTAATATGCAGCTTTAAATACTGAGCATAAGATACATAATGAATATTTTGTGACAAATATATAAAAATAGTAATGGATATCTTAAAACCAACATAGTTCACAAAATTGAAAAAAAATGCGCTGAACCCAAAATTACAACTGATTAGAGTAGGCATATTATTAGGTCATGGTGAGTTATACTCTAGAAACAACCAAACAAATGATTGCTAAATAGCTCATATCTTTAAAAACACCCAAAAATTATGCTGCATCCCAAAAAACGACCAATAAATATCAAGACAAAGCACATACATGTTAGCATGTATTCTAAGTCATAACAACTTATATTTTGACTGTAAAGAGAAATACATGGTAGCATGAAACAAAACTGCGATGTGTAGGTCTGATAACCACTTCAAAGTTGATACGTACGCTCCAAGTAGGAGCATCAACCAAAATCTAAGCTGATGACGTTAAAGAATGACCTTCAAAATAGATTTGAACCAAATAATTTTTTTTTAAATATTTATCATTAGGTTGCTAATCATATCACCCTTAGAGTCACAACTTGATAAATCTGAGTAATACATGAATGTACTGTAAAAATAACAATCTTGAAAACCCAAGTGCATGCAATAAATCTAGAGGAATTTCATTAACCAATCACCCAGTGCCAAGAATTAAAGAATAACGGTCCCTGTTTCATAAATCTTTCCTCATAATACTAGTTTTCCTATATTATGTAGTTAATAATCATCTCTTTCATGCTAAATTCGAGATCTATGTGAAAAGAAGCTAAATATTATCAACGAGAATCGTTTTCAAATTATTTTGAGAGTAGCTAGAGAGATCTAAATGCAACAACAAATTAATTTAACAGTTATGCAGTGCAACAACACAAAAACATATTAAAATAGGAACAAAAAACAAAAATTAAATTAAAACCATACCTTGACCACAAAAGAACCGATTCTGACAACAAAAAGAGAAACGAGAATTAAATATAAGAGGAGATCCACAATTAGCCAGAATCGTAGCCGATTGGGGAGAATGAAAGCTACTCGAATTCTCTAAGCGGCGCTGAAACAAGGGTTCGTGATAAATGAGAGAACACAAAAATGACTATTTTGCCCAGGGTAGTTGAGTTGGGCCACAGAATTAACCCTGATGAAATTGGGTCATGGTAATAACCATTGGAATTTTGTCACAATAATAACTATGATAATTAATAAAGAAATAAGTGTGACAAACAGACATGTTTGGTGTTGTGTCGGCCTAGATTCGGGTATTAGCACAGAAGACCAGAACCCCTTCCCGTATTGGTGAAGCGCCGAATCAACCCAGATTCGGGTATTAGTATAGAAGGCTGGACCCCCTCCAGCATTAGTGGAAATCCGAATCGATCCACATTCAGGTATTATCATAGAAGACCGTAACCCCTTCCGGTATTGGTGAAGCGCCGAATCGACCCAGATTTGGATATTAGTATAGAACACCGGAACCCCCTCCGGTATTTATTATTTCGGTATCCCTTTTGGGATTCAGCTGGTGAAGAAGAAGTTGTATGTGCTTCTTGAGCCTCCTCTTAGGCATTCGATGTCAAAGCAGAGGAGGTACGTGCTTTGTTGGCCACTCTCTGGGCTTGTGCGTCCGGAGCGCTTGGCTAGCTTATCCACAAGCAGGGCCCAAGGACTTACTTGACCTTCCTCCAAAAGGCGCCTTGTCCTGACCATTGTAGGCAATGGTAAGGTCTTATAAACTTAGACGGGGCCATTGTAGACACAAATCTAAGGTTTACTCTTTTGACGCTCTATACGGACAATCATAGGTTCTGATAGAGGCTTATACACCACCCCCTCCGATGGGTGCCATATCCTGACCAGCGTAGGCGATTATAGGGGTTTGCATTCCCTTTTGCGGGTAACGCGAAACATAAGCAGAGGTAGGACGTGCTCTTCTGCGAGCAAAGGTATGACGTGCTTAGTTCTAGCAGAGGCATGGCGTACTCTTATGCGAGGAGAGGCAGGGTGTGCTAATTTTAGATGCACTGCCACGACCATTTCTGGTGTGAAACGGCGGCTTATGCTTTTGACGCTTTAACCCTGCCCCTTCTGGTTTGGGCATAGAGAAAGACTAACACACCATCCCCCTCCGGGGGATTCCTCCCCCTGGCCAATTTGGCGATGACGAGGGATTTAATCCGTTTGTAGTTGGACCCCTTTTAGGTTTTCCATTTAAATTTCGAGAGATGAGTTCTCGGTACCCTGGCACACACTTATTAACCCTTTTCCTGAGGATTTTCTTGAATTCATCTAATTTTTTTGTTAAATTCTCGTAATCGGCCTTGGCTAACGAATCTGGCGATGATTTCCTCGAGAGTTCTGCAGTGATTAGTCTTGTGTCCATTCATCAAGTGCTAATGGCAGAAAGGCCCTCCTGTCTTTATTTCGTATTTAGGCTTCCTCTTCGTGGTAGTCGAGTTCCTGTTTTGTTAAGAAGTAAACATTCTCCATCGAAGTAGTGAGGTAGCACTCCTTGGGTAACTTTGGCGTACAGTCCTCCTTTTGCTATCGGGGTCTAATCCTCCTACGAATCATCCTAGTTGTGGTGTCTATACTTTCGTCCTTTCTTTCCGGAACATGCTGGAACCGAGTCGATATCTCTTTAGACCATTTGTTAGCAAAGCAGTTGAAATCATCCATTATTTCTCGCTCGAGTGTCCTTCCCTTAACTTTCCCGTAGAGAGCATCCTTTAAGTGGAAGAAAACGTTAGTGTCCTCTGATGTAGATCCACTGGGTGGGAACACCACGATTTTCCCTATGTAGGAAGAGCTATTATTCCTAATATTGTAAGCATGTAGTTCCATTTTCCTCTTCCGCTTTATTACCTGGAAGGCTTCTGCTCTTAATTCTTGCTCCTCCATTACCCTAAGGCTGTTGGTTCTTTGCTTATCCGCTCGAGATCCTAAAAACCTTCGTCTGGGTTTCATGCTCATAGCCTCGCGTCTTCAAAGCTAGTCCGATCCGGGATGGAACAACACAGGTGGATATGTGGCTGTTAACCACAAGGTCGGAGGTTCAGGGCCCTCCTTCTAGTGCCAAAATGTTAATGATATTTTTCGTCAACACCAAAAATGGGTCAATTGGGATGGATCTAAAGGAGAATTAGGTGGATGGGCTTATCTTTCGATCGATTCGGGTGTTTACTTTAAAGACTGATGCTCAGAGGTGTGGGATCGCTGAGGACTATCAGGTTGGATCCAAACTAGGTGAGTGATGTACGTTCCACTACTCAAGGATATTTAGGGGTGAAAACCCATGCTACCTGGAGAAAGAATGATAAAGTACAACAGATATGATTAGTTAAGTAATAATACGCACTCACATAGTAGTTTTCGTGTAAGAAGATCAGTTTTTGTTGAACTTTTATAGGGAATACATGGATACAATAAAGAGAATTCCCCCATTAATCTTAGCTCTTAGCTTATTTTAAGAGTGTATCCTGTAGAAAAAAATCCCACTTGTGTGTGAACCCTGGGGTCGTATTTGTAGTGGTTTAGGGCTCCTTTTGTTGATGGGCTATTGGGCCCGTGGTGGTCTTCATTGGTTGCTTTTTCCTTATGTTTTGGGCGCTTGCCTTTCGGCCGTCCTTGGAGTATCAGTCATGGTCTTCGAATAAGATTTGACTTTTTGGTAAAAACTCGGAATATAGGCTCTCAGACATAAGCTCTCGGACGTATGCCTCCGGCTTTATCGTGAATACTTAGAGAGGCCCGCTCTCATGATGTATGTTGATAACTGTCGGTTTGAAGCCGCCACTTATTTCGGTACTAAGTGAACTAGTACGAGTATCCTATATATCCGCTTGTGTCTCGGTTAGCCTTTTGGTGGGGCTTTTGTGGTAGCCAGGACTCCTAGAGGATGGCTTCTGATGTCCTTCTTGTTATTTGTGAATTCATCCATTCGGTACCCGTACATTAGGTGCTCCGGAAGTCGGTTCTGGATGGTCTTTGCATTTCTCACGGTTTAGTACCTTCAACGCTCTTGTTTTTAGATGTATTTGGTTTTGGGTTAGGATGGTTCTTTGCTACATAATTCTTTTGTCGGACTGATGTTGCTTGGAGATTTCTTGTTAAACTGACCCCGGCGGTAAGTCCCGCAAGCTACACCCTGTAGCTTTCACGATCCTTTTCCCTAGGATGGTTTAGGTGGGTGCATCTTTTTGGGTTATTCTTTCTTGCTCGTAGCCCTTCCTAATACTGGGTCCCACTTTCTGTTGATCCTTTGGTGAGCCTTCAGTTGTCTGATACCCCTTCACCATCAACTCGCTTCACCGTTAATTTTGGTAGTAACATTAATTTCTCAAGAAAGTCCAGGTATACAAACAACTAGAAATTATGTAAAATTATAAGGAAATACATGTATGAGCGGGGTGGAGACTCGTGTGTGAGGAGAAGCCATTGTATTGTTTTATACAAACGATAAAAGGTGGTAAAGCAAATATCAGGACACGGAGTGCCGATAAAAACGATACTCGAAGGGAAATGTTTGAAATTCAATAGTGTTCTAATCTATAACATGGATTAGAGAAGAATATGACCTCTGTTAGAATTAAAGAAAGACTAAATTGGCTCTAAAGAAGAAAATCGTGTATATTAGGCAAAATCATAGAATTTTGTTAAGTAAATGATTGTCTATTTATTTGTTTACTTCAATTTTAACAGTCTCTTGCTTCTAGATCTTTGCAATTGTTCCATCAACATCAGAAATAACTAATCCAGTATTCCACTTCCAAAGATAAAATCCTTGCATCCAACTCTTAGGCTGTGGATAGTACCATATGCACTATGCACTATGCACTATGCACTATGCACTATGCCGTACGCAATACTAGGAAAGCTACATGTTATTGTAAATAATTTATTTGGCTGAATTGAATTTGGGTTTTTGGACTGAGAAATCAAGAATGGTTTGATAGGATGATGAGGCTTTGATGAAGGTTGCGGTGAAGCTTGAAACTGAAATTTTGGAGAGTGGATACAATAGATCGTTTAATAGACAAAATAGTGTTGCACATAACACGACAGATAAGGCTTGATGAATAATTAGTTGGGAAAAGACTTGTTAATGGTGATTCGCATTTGAGTGCACTGCTCCACAACCTTACTATCAAACCGACCATTATGGAGGTTTTCTTACTGTCTTCTTCGTGGTTCTTCTCAAATTCAATATCTCCTTTAAATATAACTCTAATTCACCGTGCTAACCATTAATCGATTACTGCAGTCTTCCGTCATCGCTCTTTTTTATCAGGTATTCGTTAGAAAAAATAATTATCACTCGTTTTTTATGTTTAAAGTTTTGGTTTATATCAAATAAGATTTGGCTATTACTTAATCGTCATCCATCTTTTTTTAAAAAGATTTAAGCCTAAAACCCAATTTTGTTAATTGCTAATTTTTTGTCAATTTCTACTGTATTTTTTGTCAATTTTTAGACTTCTCTATATGATATACTATCGTATTTTTTGTCAATTAATAATTTTTGTTTAACATCGCACTACTCAGATCTTGAAAGAGTTAGATTTTGAACAACATGGATGCATTGATGGACAACATGGTTTGGTATACAGTACTACAGGTACCTGTCTCCACAGACTGCCTATTGCTTATATGTATGAATTATTATTTTTATGATTATTCCTCTTTTGATTGCTACGTTAGGAAAGTAAGGTAGTGGAAAAGTAGATTATTGCTGTCTTTTGGGATGTAGGATTGGACACTTAACTTATTCATACATTTAGTTTTTGGAATCACTTTATTCTCCCAATTTGGATTTACTGGAAAGAAAAGTATGTTATGATGGTGATTTAAGCCTTGAATTTCATTTTTCCAGCCTTTTCATTTAATCTTAAATTTTATTCTTTGATTTTTAGTTCTCGGTTTTTTCCTTTTCATTTTCTAGATAGTTTTAAAAGAATGTTAAAATCAATTATTTAGGTTAAATGGTCAGAACTAGAACATCCAGGATTCAAGGAATCAAGTCAAAAATGTTTGCCCTGTTTTATGCATTGTTTAAATTTTGCTTTATTAATATTATTTCGCACCCAAGAATAGAAGACAAATTTCAAAGAATCTGTACATAAAATTGTTTAGAAGTTGTGAAACAATTTAACCAGAGGAAGATGGTGATACGTTATCTATATCCCTTCCTCTAGAAGTTTGACTTAAAGTCCAATATTTTGACGAACTTTACATGCAGGTTTCCTACTTGATATATGTACATAAAATGGCATTTTCTTTTTTAAAAAATGCGATTTTAGAATGAACATGGTTATTTTGTACATCTTAGTGTAATGGACCAATCAGGAAAACAATATAGAATGGTTATACCCTACCTTATCTAATGGTATATCTAGCATCCTGAAAATCAATGTTCATTATTAGACAAAAAAAAACATAGCAAGTTAGCAAAATAAAAAACATTGATTGAAAAAAAAAATCAACATGATGTTTCAAACACATAAATGTTGAAGCCTGTGCATATTCACATTCAACACATCAATGTGGAGGTCTTGTCATATTCACTTCTCAGCATTGAGTCTATAATGGAAAAACTTTTTCTTTTTAACAAATGCAAAATTGTAACGTATTTTAACCACTGTTTGTTTTGGTAGCTGTAATAATGATCTATATTAGCTAATTAACTTTAGCGTCATTCATGAGTTTTGATTGATTGTGTAACTATTTTCATGTAATATTATTAATTACAGAAAAAAAATTGATTGAACATAAAAGTGTCCACTTGGATATATTAATTAATACAAAGAGAGAAGAGAGAGATTAAACGTTAAGAAATGAAGAATGCATTGTTATCCACATGCCCCAGTTGATTACATCTCATAAGCTTTAAATAAATAAAGAAATAAAACTACTTCCTGCACTCAAGGTACATTCTAAGGACTAGGTAACTAAACATATCAGGATAATAAGTATAGGAAAAAAGAAAATACTTATTCCTAACGCCCTCCCTTAAACTGAGTATGCTAATATTCAGTTTATAAAACAATGAGTTGCAGTTCCCATTTTCTTCATCTTCTTCATAATCTTTTCATAGACGATCTCGATCTCAACTTTCAACTCAATCTGGTTGGACATGCTCAACTGTTTTGTGTTGATTGGTACTTTAACCATCAACAACCACTCTTGGTTTTCTTTGAGGGACCTTCTTGGTCTCTGCATATGGATCATCCCTTGATACCGCGGTATCTGTCATCCCCCAACAAGCTAGCGCCGCGGCCCTTTTTCATTTGCTTATTGGATAACACAAAACCAAATCTTTTTCACTCACAGACTCATCTACTTCACTCGTAGACATATACCCATTCTCTAATAGGTATTCTTCAAACAGTTCTCTCAAGCATTCATAAATATCCAACCCACCAAATGACGTTACAACCTTCGACGTCTTCGTCTTCATCACTATCACATCAGCAACTAACGTTCTGCTAAACGATTTCTTCACTACTACAAAAGTGGGCATATTCGACACTAATTTGTGTGCGTTGCATGAAAAGTGTGGCGAAAGCTATGATTTCTTCGAGCTTCTGCAACAGCATTCATATGTTGTTGCATTATACGTGGATGCACTGTTGCGGTGGGAATTTTAGTGTTCTGATGTGCAACACCAGTTAAAAGCGTAGCATTACATATATATAATCCAGCTCAACTATCCGCGTTATCAACATATAAAAACCCCAACCGTAGATGAAAGATTAATCCAACGGTTCAAACCATCTATGGATCTGATGATCTTAATGTTAGCCATCATCCAATCATTGACAGCCACGTCATTTCATTCTTTTGACGAAATTTTGGCGCGATCTTCTCCCTTCATGAAATCGTTTTCTTCTCTATCATCTAATCGTTTTTCCCCCTTTTTACTATTGACAAAAATTTAAACCTAAATTCACATCAGTATCGATCCTCTCCTCGACAGCAAATTCTATTCCGAAAAGGATGAAGCTTTGAAACGCTTTCTAGTTTTGATTGCTCAGGGCGCTGACATCGCCAGTTTTTTCCCTCAGGTTCAGTTTGTATTGCACTGTGAATTAGTTGCGCTTATTATAGATTGGATTATGAGTAATTAGTAATTAGTTCATTTGTTACATTTTGGAAAACCCATTCGCTTATGAGTAATTAGTTGCGCTTATTATTGATTTGGGATTTGGGATTATGCTGAGGTTTATTCGAAAATTATACCCAGCAATAAACCATGAGAACCGGGCTACTGGCATGAAAAAGACATTGGTTTATTATAGAGGTCAAGCTAGTTAAGGAATGCGGACTGCGGTTAATTTGCACTGCTTGAGGTTCATACCTTACACTGCGGTTAATTTGTATGCTTGAGGTTAATTTGCACTGCGGTGTGTATGCACTGCGCTGACATCCGAATTTTAAGCCTCTTACCGCAGATTTTGACAAAATCTGAAGCGGGCACTCAAGCATTTTCGTTTTATTACAATACACATCATACACGCAGTGCATATATACACTCACAAGTATACACGCACGCACAAGTATACACGCACAAGTATCATAAGTATACACGCACAAGTATACACGCACAAGTATCACAAGTATACAAGCTCAAGTATCATAAGTATACCCGCACAAGTACACACGCTCAAGTATCATAAGTATACACGCACAAGTATACACGCACAAGTATCACAAGTATACAAGCTCAAGTATCATAAGTATACACGCACAAGTACACACGCTCAAGTAGACACGCACAAGTATACACGCGCGCACAAGTATACATGCACGCACAAGTATCATAAGGCAGCCATCTGAAGGCACGCACAAGTATACACGCACAAGTATCATAAGTATACACCAGAGACGTACGCAGAGATTTTAAAAAATCACCAGCATTCACAAACAAAACAACGTACCATTCACAAACATTCAAAAACATTCACCAGCATCCATCATCAGTCATCACCAGTCATCACAAACTTCCACAACCACACAAAGTTTCACAAATATTCACAAAATTTCAAGCCAAAAATCATTAACAGCAGAATAAAACCAACATCCACAAACATCACCAGTCATCACCAGCATCATCACCAGCATCCACACCAGCATCCATGTCAGAGTCATTGTCCATGTCAGAGTCATTGTCTATGTCAGAGTGGCTATTAAGGATAGAGCATAGTCAGCGACCAAACCAGAATTTCTTGTTGTGGAGGGCAAAGTGATCTGTGGATGATCAAACTTCAATAGGTATGTTAATTCTATTTTTGTAAACATTTTGTGATCCACCTAATATATTATATGATCGAACTTCTATTTCTGTAAACATTTTGTGATCCACCTAATATATTATATGATTCAATTCTCAAATAATGTGATCCACCTACGAGTTTATATGCCTTAATTATCAAACAATTTGACATGTAACACACATTAATTATCAAACAATTTGACATGTAACCACATCTGAAGGAAATTCAAGCCATACAATAACAGTGTCTCAAATTCAAGCCACACAACCACATCTATGTACAACTAACAGAGCACCAGTTTGTATTATTATTTCAGAATCTTGGGTGGGGCATTATAACCTTGTATGTATGTATGTGAGTGTGTGCATGTGTGGTTGTGTCTCACTATAAGAAACTGTGGATGGAAGTAAAATTTACCTATGATCACAAAAAAATGGTACCACCGGTTCCTCCCTATTGCTCACAAAAAGAATTTCAGGCCTCGTCAAAGGATGGGTATGTGTGGTGCGCTCAACCCTAATGATGTATTTCTTGTTGTCGAATCGAGCAGCAAAAACATTCTCCAAGCCAATGCCTTCATAAAATTCCATTTTCAGGTATAATGATCTATGGTCAATTCGAGACCAATGACAGTCGTCAATTTCACACACATTTCCCATTGGCGTCATTAATTCTTTTATGGCAGGAACATTTGTCTTCAGGAACTCGGGAAAGCCAACAACTCTGGCCCATGATTCTGCCTCGAACGCTGGTTCAGGCTCAAATTCTTCAGCAGACCATTGTTGCACATAAAAAGCACCTCCAATTTTTGTAAAAAGTTTCAACATTAGCGCATGATCACGCGTACTGTAAGATGGGCATGTTATTAGAAAAGAGTTTTTGGGTATAACCCGTATAGTCCACTCCTCATTAAGCTTCAGCGTATGCCTAAGCGTGAGATGCACAAATTCGTAAGTCCAATGTCCTGAAAGAACAGTGGCAGTGATGCATAGTGAAGAGTCCTCCATTGTTTTTTTTTTAACTTTTGACGATGGAGTTTTGTTTAGGAGTTGAAGATGTAGATGACGATATGCTTCTGAAGCTTGACAGGATATGAAGTGACACACTGTACGTGGCAGTAATATGGGAACTGAAAACTTTTTGCTCAAAAGACGAATGGCCATATGAAATTGCTTATTTGTTGGCTGGCATGAGTGACCAATCGCCAATGGTCAGTAAGTCAATTGTAATAATTGTGTTCATAACATTTTACTAAGAAGGCCAATGGCCATTCGATGCCACCACTTATCAAATAACTTGTTATCATTTGATCAGGTGCATATTTAATTCTGGAAGGCAGAGGGATACATTTTGCAGATCGGATTGCTGCATATATATGATTCATATATAGGTACATACTAACATACATATATATTTCCTATTGCAATCGGATTGCTGCATATATATGATTCATATATATAAATGAGTAATACATTTTGCAGGTGTGGACACATGTGTACATGTTCAGAATTCGCTAAAGAATTGGCCAGGAATGGATCAGGATAATGTCCCTTATGCCGTGCACCTATTCTTGAAGTAGTTCGAGCTTACTGTATACAATGAACAAAACGGTGTAGCTGATTTTTGAGTTTTGATATTTGGATAATTAAAACAATTGCTTTGGATGAGTTTCTTGTACAAAACCTGTATTGCAAAATATTTAATTAAAGCATTGTATTTCTATCAAATTAGTGTTGCATTTTCCTTCTTCTACTGTTGCGTTAGCTTTTATTGATATTGCATTTCATTGTAATGGTGTTGCATTACATATTGTAGTGGTGTTGCATTACATTAAATATAATTGCTTACCCGTCGCACATGGACCCCACAGCTGACGTGGATAGCTGGTGTGGCATGTGACACGTGGAGTGCTGACATGGAGAGATGACGTGTCGTGTGACACGTAGACAGCTGACGTGGCGGCACTGGAAGCCAGGCCCTAACTAATGCTTAAGGCAACGCTGAATAGTGTTGCATTACGTGCAAATAGTGTTGCATTATGGCTATAATGAAACACTTTCTTTCTATGGCCGTAGATGGGCAAAAGTGTTGCCTTAGGTGGCTAATGCAACGGCCGCGGATGCCACGCCCCCCTGGTGTTGCCTATTTGAAAAAATGGCCTACGGCAACGCTTTTTTGATCTACGGCCACATAAAAATAGTGTCGAATATGCCCACTTTTGTAGTAGTGCTTCATGCTAACATCAAACAACACACTATCGACATACTGATCACTTAGCACTATCATGCGACTCATCACAGTGATCAACCCAGCTCAAACACTCCGCTTCAGTGGATAAATCTAGGCACATCTTCATTACCTTCAAAATTCATTCACTAACTGCTGTCAACACAACTCCTTTTCAGTCCCATATCATCACAGAACATAAGTCCACCATCACATCATTTCAACTGTCATTACAACAAGATACAGACATCACCAACTTGCACCTTTCTCTTCTCTTTCGTCAACACTATTCCAACTTCATTTCCCAATAGCCTACAATCCAAGACAACCACTGCATCCTCTGCCTATACTTCACTCACCACGTCCACTCCACTTAATCATCTCATTTCGAAAAACATACACAAAAGAAAAACTTCGTTGCCCAAACTTTCCTCCTCAACGACATTACCCAAAACTTCAGCATGACCTCGTTAACATTGTATTCAAATAAACTCTTCCAACTTCTTCATATACTTCAACTTTAATCCACATCAAAACAAAAAATCTGGCATATCCACAACACCCATCCTGTTGCAATAACTTTCACCACCATACCACAACTGCAATCTTCATCAGAAAAACAAACAAATCACAATGCTCCAACCTTAAAGTCCTCTTTGAATTCACTGCTTCGGCTTGCTTTGAAAAACTAGCACCTCCATTTCCAGTCGCTCATAAGGCAACGATCACCGCACACACACTACTACTTCATCTTTCCTCACCCACAACAAACCGTCAAACAGTCTCGGCTGTTTTGAAAACTGCAAACCAAAGCCGTGCTACAAATTCTCATTCTGCTTCACTACCAACAATCTGCGCATACTGCCATACTTCATCTACTTGAAGCACCAAAACAATTTCCCAAACCTTTAAAAAACTGCTACCGCTACTCCACCTCAAAAGAGTGCATTTCATAGATAAAGCCCTTAAAACCTACTCCTGATACTAACCACAATTGTGTAACCAACTTCAACAACAATCTTACAAAATTTCAATGCATCACCAATACCCAAGCTTTGCTTCCACAAATCATCACCTTGAACACAGTCTTCCCCTTTTTTGGGCATTAACATCCAATCAAACATGTTGAGCGAACTTCATAACTAGAGTCGCAACTCCAGTGCTGCATTGCCACATATCCCCCTTTGGACCACTGCCTTTGACAATCAACAAGCCACTTCTGCTATACAACAAGCCGTTGCTTCACCAGAAAAACCACCCACTTCTGTCTATTACTAGTTCGTATCAACTAAACCCATCAACCTCTGCTCGAAAACCTCCATCAACCCCAAACTGCACTATACTACCACACAAACATTCCAGAAATCTACCACCTGCTCTACTTCATCAACCATGCACTTCACTCCAAAAACATAATATGGTTTCAACATTTTCAAACAAACGTCGTCGAACTGCTCCATAGCACTGCCTCGTCATACAACTCACCAAGTCCGACCAACTACTAATGTAACACCCCACGTCCATTAATGTCACTCTCAAAGGGAATGCATTAACTTTTACGGAGTATTATTGGTGTATAGAACAGAATATAACAAGACAGATACATATATTGGTACTTGAAAAATTAAAACAACTTTTATTGCAGTGGTGAAATAATTTGGTTACAACAACATCAAAAACCAACAATAAAACCAAGTACACTTAATATCCATCTTGACAAAATATTTTCTGAGTACATAAAGTAAAAAGCATAACCCCAACATAAGTAGCCATAAAAGAGATAAGCTGAACTTTACATTCAGCAATCTAAGCACTTCCAAAAGAGAGAGAATGATCCAAATCAAGCTCCTTTAGCACTAGTCTCACCCTGAGAACCTGGGGGGAGGGGGGTGGAAGAAAAGAGGCGAAAACAAAGGGGGTCAGACAAAAAGTCTGGCGAGTCCAATAACTTTAATAATATAATTATTAAAGTAATTAGGATAAGGCATAAACTGGTAAAACAAGGAATGACTGTGAAACAAATCGGCATGACAAAGCAAACAAGAAGAATAAGTTAACGTTAACTGCACCACCAACACTATAGGATAATTACTACACTGCACCATTACTAGTCACCCTAAAAGTTGATCCCGCCTACTGAACAAAATAATAATAATGGTAGTTTCGTGTACCCCTAGCTGTCTTCATAGGTACCTCCTGCTCCTATCTCCACTAGTTGTACCCACTACCCTCCCCATTCTAATTACAACATTTATTCATAATATGGTAGTTGGACTCCTAGTTGTCTTCAAAGCTTTCCACCTATGCTTGGTCTCCACTAGGATTTCCCACTTAACCCCCTCTTATTCATGTCTTCTTACATGTTTCAACTTGGTTAAGTGTTTATAATTATATCCCACATGTCACCCATGTCATTCATTTATCAAACCAACATGTTCTACTGGTTAGAGCAGTTTTCGATGCAAGGGGAAAAGGTGATATGCAAAAGGCAGCAAGTACGAGCATCGCTTATCATCTACAGACGGATGGACGAACAGAAAGGGGTGAATAGAATCCTTGAAGATATTTTGAGGTTATGTATCCTAGATTTTGGAGGGACATGAGAAGAGGCAACGAGCTTAGTGGTGTTCATGACGTGTTTCATGTATCACATTTGCGAAAGTGTTACAAGATACCGTGGAAGTAGTGGATCCAAGCATGCTTAGAGAAGTGGAAGTAGAGTGAGATGCCACGATTAGACGAGCTCCTACATGCATCCTTGGGTCGAAGGTATAAAAGCAACGCAACAAAGAGGTCAAGTTGGTCAATGTGCAATGGGGAGATGATCAAGGAGACGTGACTTGGAAGGTGGAAGATAAGATGCGTACGCTGTACACTTTCCTTTTTGAGGGTATGTTTTTAACTTCTCCTTTCTCTACCGCTTTGTTGATACTTGTCCTATCGTTTAATAAGTCTTTGCGGTGATATCTTCGATCTTTATTTAGGAAACACCCTATGGCTGTAAACATGTGTTTGAGACATGTTATGTTTGGTGATTGCAAATGGATGCAAGTGGTTGCTAGTGGTTGCTCGTGGATGCATGTACACGCACATTAGGCACTAGATCGGCTCAACCACTTTCATATTGCATATAAATATGTGTGCATATTTAATGGATGTATAATGGTTGTGTTATCATATGGATTCTCCACTTTGATGAATGGTTGTGCACACATATAGAAATAATATGTATCGTTAGGATTCTTTCGCATACATAATGGACGCATGGCACTATAATGATTTGCATTAAGGAGATCAACTGAATCAGTAGACCGCTTGATTTTGCATTAGATAAGGAACATATACACACACTTTTTGCATATGTTCATATGGCATTAGAAGTCTTTTAAGGACAATGGATGCCTGTGTTTGATGGTTGAGTAGACGGATAATTGGATGTTAGGATATACATTCTCCTTAACTTGGAGATTTTGGGGGCGAAATCCTTTAAGGAGGGGAGAATGTAACACCCTGAATTTTCTATGACTATTAAAAAGAACGAATTTAAGAATACTTAATTGTTAAAATGAGAATTAAGGGAAACGAGTTATGCTATTGCGTTCGTCTCGAAATTCTGCTTGGAATAGAATCCAGGTTTTCGTAAATCGGACTTCGTATGAGGAAGTTATGGCCCTCAGAAGTTTCAGTAATTCAAATAAATTAAAAACAGTTCAGATCAAAAAAATCAAAAATCAAAATTCAAATGAGGAAGCGGGCTGGGCGGTATTTCTCCCGCCCAAGGCCAGGTCGACCAGGGAGTCGACCTCCCCTATACAGGTCGACCAGGAGGTCGACCTGGGGGTCAACCTACCCCCCGGGGTAAATTTAAAATGAGACGATTCTAACTTGTTGCTGAATCTTTCCTGACATGTTGCTGAGTCACTAGGGCATAGGTGACAATTCTGGATAACTCTATCTAGTCTGGACAGTTGTGATTGCTCCTATGATAATCTAAAGGTTTATGTTGAATTAAACTTCTATAAAAGCATGCATAGACTCAAGCCCTAAACCTAAACTAAATTAGTGTCTTGGCCTCCATGTTGCTGCTAGAATAGTTCTTCTTCCTAAAGTTGAGGGATTTGCATGTCAGAATTCTAATACAAAACGACGAATGGATTATTCGATCTTCTCTAATCCATCTTTATGAGTACAATTTCTTTCATAAAATAATTAATAAATTAATTATGAGGAGTTATAATTGGGATTATGAGAACATGCCTGTTGAATCATGTGACGTTGCTTAATTTTGTTATCGTCTGTTCGTGAACATATGACAGTTTTGTTAACTTATGTTAGTAGATCTATTTCATGTGTCCAATCACATATGTTTAACTTGATTCATTTTATGGCATCAGTTTATATGCGAGTCTGTATGCAAATTATACACAAGTTTATATGTGAATCAAGTATATATATACATGCGAGTTTATATGTAAAATGTGTGATATTCGTTTACATGTTTAAATTCATGATGTTGGTTCATATGTCTGAACACATATGCTAGATTTGATTCATTTTGTGACATTAATTTACATGTCTAAATCATATGCAAGTGTTAATGTAAATCTTAATTTACATGTCTAAATTATATATGCAAGTTTATATATAAGTTTGGATGTGAATCATATGCTAGTTTATATGTAAGATTGTATGCGAATCATATGTAGGTCTTAGTTTACATGTCTAAATTGCATATGCAAGTTTAATACAAGTTTGTATGTAGATCATATGCAAGTTTATGCGAAAACCAAGTTCATATATGCAAGTTCATCTTTATATGTATAGATCTATGCAAATTATACCTTATATAAGCCATGTCCCGCAAGCACCGGTATACATTGTGAATGGCTTACTTCCATCTGGCAAAACTAAAACTGGAGCTGTCGTCAAAGCCCTCTTCAAATGCTGGAAAGCATCGTCACGGTCAACATCCCAAGCAAAAGTCAAGTTCTTCTTCGTTAACGGAGTAAGTGGGGCTGATATCTTCGTGAAGCCCTTAATGAACTTCCTATAATAGCCAGCCAACTCTAAAAAGCTTCTTACTTCTGTTGCGTTCTTAGGAATCTTCCAATCTTCGATTGCCACCACCTTTGCGGGATCCACAACTATCCCCTCCTTAGAGACTACATGTCCTAAGAACCTTACTTCTTTCCTCCAAAAATGACTTAGCTTTGAGTTGATGCGCTCGTATGGTCTCTATTACTTCCCTAAGATGTAGGGCATGCTCTTCTTCACTTCAAGAGAAAATCAAGATATCGTCCACAAAGACCTTTACAAACTTGTTTAGAAACTCCCTGTACACCCTACTTATTAAGTCAACGTAGTATGCGGGCGCATTCGTCAAACCAAAAGGCATGACGAGCCACTCGAAGAAACCGTCAGGAGTTCTAAAAGCAGTCTTATCTATGCTATCTTCAGCCGCTCTTAGCTGATGAAATGTTGTAGCCAAATCCAACTGCGAGAAAACCGAAGCACCAACCAACTGATCGAACAAATCGTCTATCCTCGGCAATGGGTGTCTGTTCTTTTTTGAGCTTATTCAGCTTTCTATAGCCCATGGACAATCTAAGTGAACCATTAGCCTTTGTAGCAAAAACAATTGGAGCACCCCATTCTGAAATGCTTCTTCTTATGAGCCCTTTCTCAAGAAACTCCTTTACTTTCTTACTGGGTTCTCTTCTCTCTCTCGGAGCCATGTGGCGCATTGGAAATGCAACTAGCTTTGCATTATCTACAAGGTATATACGAAAGTCAATCTCGCGCCTCGGGGGTAAACCCCGAACTTCATCAAAGGCGTCACCATATTCACGGACCACACGAACAAATTCCAAATCATCGTTGGACGCGTCACCAGATTCTAGGTAGCTAAGCATCATTACAACAAAACGACCCTATTATAACGGTGGAACACCGTTGTAATATACATTTTACAACGGTGGGCAAACCATCGTGTATTAAGAAGTTGTAATAGACTAATATCTCTTACAACTTTTTTGCACTGTTGCAACACCGTTGTAATATGTATTGTAACGACCAGCATTCTATGCATCGCAGGATCGTAGGATATTTATTTCTTTCACATACGAAGTCGTATGGTCATGTAACTTTGGGAGACGACTATTGGGGTCATTTCCCATGTTCTTGATTTTTCCCGATTTTTAAATGACCGTTTTGCCCCTAGCTGATCTTGTTTTTACCATAACTTTTGACTGGAAAGGAGTTTTGACCTAAAACCACTTCCATTGGCTCCGGATGATGGTTTTCAATTCCATAGAGTGGTCACATTAGCCAAATGGACTCACCGTTTGGGAGATATGGCTGAAACAAGGTTTAGGAGATGAAAAACAGCATAACCGGGCCTAATTAGGGTGATTAGCAAGAGGGCCCATGACCCATTTCGGGATTAGGGTTATGAGGAGGCTGAAATCAGTTAGAGAACGATCTTATTTTCATTTTTCAGCCGCCACTTTCATTATTGGAACCCTAACAATGGCCTCCAACATCTAGAATCATCTCTAATCACCGTTTAATCAAGGATTAGGCTTAGCAACACCAAATCAAAGAAGATCTTCACCAAATCAGTATTAGAGCTGCTATTAGACATCATTATTCACCCAAATTAGCAAGGTTTCAGTTCTGGAAATTTTATTTGTGGCCAAGGTGAGTGATTTGCATAGTTTTGCACTAATTACGGTTGATTAAGGGTAATTAATGAAGATTAGCGGATTTATACACGATAAAAATCTAGAAAAATGTTTACAAATTTCGAAATATTGTTTTATACCTCTGTTAGAAATTTGGGTTGATTTGATTAAGTTTTGTTAATCCTATGATTAGTTTCGCCTGAATATGCTTAAGGGAAAATATGGGGTTTTGGGTATGTTTGATCCATTTTAACCTATCAAGTTGTCATTTTTATGTTTATGGTTGATGTTATATGTTGCTATGACTGTTTGGTATGAATTGTGATTGTTTAAAATAGTTATAATAGTAGAAAACGTCGTCGAATGGCGTAAACAGCTCGCTGGACAAAGTGCAGGAATTCGGATCGGATGGGAGATTGAGGGCCGGATCGGATCGCCCTATGGGGTTGTGGAACCACATAACAAACCAAGCCATCTCCCCCGAACCGAACCGTCTGTGTGAGGTCTACGAGCATCAACTGTGAACTGCCTCTCGTACCCGATCCGAATCACTCAGGAGAAGAAGTCCGACCCGATCCGCCTCTCGTGTGCCACTCCGACCCGAACCGATGCACCATGGAGAAGCTTGAGAGACCCGACCCGATCCGGAGTGCTTGGGAAGAAGAACCGAACCAGAGGAGTTTTCCACGAAGCCAGGAGGTGTGGACCCCGATCCGAACCGCTGAAGGAAGGTCACCCCGACCCGAACCGCTGGAAGGAGGTCACTACGATCCGAACCGATCTGGAAAGGGTGCTACAAAATGATATGGACCCCAGCCTAGATGATGACCACGAACTGAATGAAGACCGATCCGGAGATGGTGACCAAAACCCGAGATGCAAAGGTAGTCCAAATAAGTAGTTTTGACTCAGGATCCAGATAGGAACCAATGAGTGAACTTCATGATTGGGCTTTGCTGCGGGACGTGTGCAAAGGGGTTGTCGATGTCTGTAACTTTGGATCACTATGTGTAGGGGGTACATGAACGGATTCAGGGCCATAGTGGCCTAGGTATGACTAAAGAGCTATAGACCAATGAAGTGGGGTCATTTGTAAAGGTTTGGTCATGACTCCATGTGGTAATCTTGGTAGTAGCAGTAGTTGTACAAGTTGAACTCCGTCACCACTTCGAAGGGTCAAGTGATCGAAGAGGTGGATATCGTATGCTTTACGCACTGAGTGAGAGATGTGAGGATGGTTGCTATGTTTGACTTGTTTGCCATCATTATGACATGCACACCCCCACCCCCATTATCTTTACACCATTTATTCAATGGCTCCTTAGAGTATTGTATGGTATGTAGTGCTAACTCTTTGGTTGCAGGTCCAGGTTCAGGTATGGTTTAGTATACCTGTTATTGTTCTGTTTAGCTGCTTATCGCTCATACCAGACTTTTTGTCTGACCCAGAGTTTTATGTCTCTTGTTATTACTCTGGGTGCTCTCACGAGCAGACTAGAGGCAGGTTAGCTAGGTATGCACGAGTAGCTGATCCGGAGACAAGCAGGAGGCTTCCACATATGATACATATAGATATTCTCCCTGTGTTGTTGAAGATCACTGCTTGGGCATTAGTAGTGCATCTTCTACTTTAGCTTTCTTTGCTTTAGAGACAGTTTAAAGTTGTAGTAATGATGTTGGATCATAAGCTGTATTTGGATTTTAGCTGCTAGGTTGATTTAGTTTTCAGCTTATGCACTGTCTCGCCTGTTTTATGTCAAGATTATGTTATTATTATATTTTGTTCCATGCGCTGTGAGACATTCTACATGTTCCTTATTAGTTCGTTCCCTTCTTTCCTTTCTTTGGCGACCGTTCCGTGCTAGTCGGGCATGTGTACAGCGCACCTTCGGAGGAAATGCAGGCTGGTGCGGGGTGGGCTGTCACACTTGGTATCAGAGCTTTAGGTTGCGTAGTTAACCTAGGGAAGTTATCAGAGAGAGATAGTATACGTATCATAGAGCGCGTATTTGTGATTATTTTGATTTTTAAAAGCTATATATATATATATTATTAGTATAGCTAAGGACGAAGTCGCACCGCACTAGCACCACTATGGAGATGGTTAATCGTTTTCCCTTTACAGATTGAACGGTGAGCCGATACGCAAGAGGTGCCGGTAGAGGAGCCAATAATGGGAATGCTGCTGACATGAGGACGATGTTTACTGACCTCATGAGGGAAATTCTTAGGGATGTGCAGAGGGCAACTCCCAATGCTGGTAATGGTGGTGGTCCAATAGTGCAGGCTCCTAGGGCCGATTTCGCCAAGCTGAACAAGGATTATACCAGTCCTGGTGGAAAGCCGTTCCAAGGAACAGAATCGTCCACGGATGTTCAAGATTGGTTGGATAGCTGCGAGCGTATCTTCGAAGACTTGGGTATCGAGGATACGATGAAGAGAAGGCTAGCATCCCGTTAGCTGCAAGGACGGGCAATGAATTGGTGGAATGCTATAAAGGCAGCTACTCCCGAGGATCAGATTACTTGGGATCAGTTTAAGGCTCGCTTTAGTGATAAGTTCATTCCAACTACTCAGAAGTCAGTGTTGTTTAAGAAATTCTTGGAACTCAAGCAGAATGGCAGAGCTGTCTCGGAGTATATTGCTGAATTCGACACTTTGTCGAAATATGGGTTATCCCTAATAGATACTGCCGAGAAGAAGAACGAGAAGTTTATAACTGGCTTGGATTGATACTTGGGGGAAAGGCTTATTAATCACATCGATGAGACGTTTGAATCGATTGTGGGGAAAGCTTTAAGATCAGAAAGTCTTTACCCTAAGCCGAAGACTGAGGCTGCATCTGCAGAAGAACCGAAACCGCAAGCAAGCGGTGGAGGAAAGAATGGTTCTCAGAATAAGAGAAAGCAGAATCAGACTAAGGATGGCCAGAAGAAAAAGAATAAGAAGGATGTTGAGTGCTTCAGCTGTGGTAAGAAGGGCCATTATGCCAAAGAATGTCGGGACAAGCCAGCGGATAGGAAGTGCTTCAACTATGGCCAAGTGGGACATCACAAGGACAAGTGTCCGCAACCCCATAAAGAAAAGCAGATGGTGAAAGCATATGCCCTTAATGCTATTCCTTCTTCGTCGAATGCCCCAACTGCGGCGCAGAAGGGAAAGAATGTCGTTATTCAAGGTATGATTTCTGTTTATGATGTTCCTATTAGAGTTTTGTTTGATACCGGTGCTTCCAGTTCCTTCATATCTAGTGACCTGGTAGATAGATTGGGATTGGAGCCCGAGATCGTCGATAGACCTTTAGTAGTGACGAACCCGATTGGTGGTTCGACTAACCTTAACATGATTTGTCGTAATGTGGTCTTATCAAGTCATGGATGCATGTTTGTTTGTGATTGCTTTGTTTTTGGCTTTACTGGGTTTGGCATTATTTTGGGAGTCGATTGGCTTCAAAGATACGGGGTGGTGGTAGACTATGAGGGCTTTTTGGTGATAGCTAGAGCGGATGATGGGCAGAGGGTAGTGTTTGGTGGTCTACCTAGTGATGGGGGTAATGGCTAGTTTTCTAAATTCCCTCGACATCCTGCATAGTGAGTTGTCAGGTTTGCCCGTGGTTGGCAAGTATCCGGACGTCTTCGAAGAAGTGACCGGGCTTCCACCATACCGAGAGATTGAGTTCCGTATTAATTTAGTGAAAGATTCCAGACCTGTAGTGATGCCACTTCGTTGTATGGCACCAAGGGAGCAGCGAGAGCTCGGGGTGCAAGTCAGCGATCTTTTGAAGAAGGGATTTATCAGAAGGAGTGTTTCTGAATGGGGAGCACCAGTTGTGTTCGCTACCAAGGCGGATGGTTCCCTTCGTTTGTGTGTAGACTACCGCGAGCTGAATAAGGTGACGAGGAAGAACAAGTATCCTCTTCCACGGGTAGATGATTTGTTTGATCAGTTGATTGGCACGAGAGTATTTTCTCAGTTGGATCTCGCGATAGGTTTTCATCAGCTTAGAGTGGAAGCTGAGAGTATAGCTAAAACGACATTTCGAACGCCGTCTGGATTTTATGAGTGGTTGGTCATGCCTTTCGGGCTAACCAATGCCCCAACATTTTTTGTGGATCTTATGAATAGGGTATTCAGAGATTAGTTGAATAAATTTGTTCTTGTGTTCGTGGAAGATATTTTGGTATACTCGAGGACAGAGGAAGAACACAAAGAACATTTAAGAATAGTGATGGAGGTGTTGAGAAAACACCAATTGAAAGCAAAGTTTTCTAAGTGTCACTTCTGGAGGAGTGAAGTGAGATTCTTGGGCCATGTTTTTTCAAAGAATGGTATTGCCGTGGATCCTGCGAAGGTGGCTATGGTACAAGATTGGTCCATGCCCAAGAATGCAATAGACCTAAGAAGTTTCTTGGGCTTAGCTGGATATTATCGTAAGTTAATCCAAGATTTCTCCAAGATAGCAACACCGTTGACTCAATTGACCAAGAAGAATCAAGCTTTCGTCTAGGACGAAAAGTGCGAGAATGCATTCAAGAGTCTAAAGGAAAAGTTGACATGTGCACCAGTTTTATTCATTCCTAAGGGGAATGAAGAGATGGAAGTTTATACGGATGCATGTGGTACCGGGCTAGGTGCTGTATTGATGCAAGGCGGTAGGGTTGTAGCTTATGCAAGTCGACAATTGAAACCGCATGAGAAAAGATACCCTATCCATGATTTGGAATTGGCAGCAATCGTGTTTGCATTGAAGATGTGGAGACATTATCTCTTGGGAGAAAGATTCGAGTTGTTTACCGATCATAAATCGCTAAAGTATCTCTTCTCTTAGAAGGATCTAAATCTCCGACATCAAAGATGGTTAGAGTTCTTGGCTTCCTATGATTTCGATATCGCATATACACCCGGAAAGGGAAATGCGGTAGCTGGTGCATTGAGTAGAAGACATGCCAGTTTAGGGGCAATGTTTCTAGAATGGAAGCAACTGGAGTACATCGCTGGTATGATTTCAGACCAAAGTGTGAATTGGATCCGGAAATGTTAGCAAGTTTGACGATTAGACCCATTTTGATTGAGCGGATTGGTTCCAGTCAGAGTGACGATCCTAACCTATTGGGAGTCATCTCCAAGTTAGAGATGGGTGTCGACGAGGAGATGAACAAGTATGGGCTTGATCGAGATGGATGGCTTAGAAAGATTGGAAGACTAGTTGTACCCAATGTCAATGGATTGAGAGATGAAGTGCTTAGAGAATGTCATCACTCAAAAATGACTATACATCCCGGTGGTAACAAGATGTATCGAGACATGAAGCAGACATACTACTGGGAAGGGATGAAAAGATACGTTGGGGAAGTTTATATCCAAATGCATGAATTGTCAGCTAGTTAAATCTGAACAAAAGAAGCCTAGTGGGTTGTTGCAACCATTAGAAGTTCCAGAATGGAAATGGGAACAAGTCTCAATGGATTTCATTGATGGGTTACCAAGGCCTAGATCGGCCCATGATAGCATTTGGGTGATTGTGGACTGATTGATCAAAAGTGCAAGATTTATACCTGTCAAGTCGAATAGGATGGCAGCCAAGTTAGCTGAACTATCTGTAAAGTGGGTAGTGAGATTTCATGGAATAACCAAGGGCATTGTGAGTGACCGAGATCTGTTGTTCACTAGTGGATTTTGGAAGAGCTTTCAAGAGGCGTTAGGATCAGAATTACATCTCAGTACCGCGTATCATCCTCAAACCGACGGTCAAACAGAGAGGCTGAATCGTATATTAGAAGACCTCTTGAGAGCCCGTGTATTGGATTTTGGTGGATCATGGGATGACCATTTGCATCTAGTAGAGTTTGCATATAATAATAGTTACCAATCTAGTATTGGTATGGCTCCATTAGAAGCTTTGTACAGAAGACCGTGCAACTCACCGTCATGTTGGTTAGAAACTGCTGAGAAGTTTATACTTGGACCAGAAGTAATAAGAGAAACATCGGACAAGATTAAGGTTATCCAACAGCGAATGAAGGCTGCCCAGGATAGGCAAAAGAGTTATGCCGATAAGAGGAGAAGAGATTTAATGTTCTCCATTGGCGACTTGGTATTTATCATGATATCTCCGTTGAGAGCGTGATACGATTTTGCAGGAGAGGCAAGTTAGCACCAAGATTTGTTGGTCCATTCCTAGTTCTTGAGAAAATTGGGAATTTGGCATACAAAGTTGAATTACCAGAGAAGATGGCAGGAGTCCACAACGTATTTCATGTTTCCCAGTTAAGGAAGTTCGTGCACGACCCAGATGTGACTATTTCACCTGATCAGTTGGATGCTATCGAAGTTGAACCAGAGGCGGTTGGGAACCGCAAGCCTATGCGTATTGTTGGGAACGATACGAAGCAACTTCGAAGGAAAGCGGTGAATCTAGTCAAAGTTCAGTGGGGCGAGAATGAGAATGACTATACTTGGGAGACAGAGGAGAACATTAGGAAGACATATCCAGAACTCTTCGCCTGGTAAGATTTTAACTTCGATTTAGTCTTTCTGCATGCTAGGATAGGCTTGTTTTGTTTGTTTTGCATGATTGATTGTTGTATATGACTGGTAGGCATGCGGGATCCTTTGTATGTTTTGGGTTAAGGAATTTCGGGGACGAAATTTCTTAAGGGGGGAGAGTGTAACGACCCGCATTCTACGCATCACAGGATCGTAGGATATTTATTTCTTCCACATACGAAGTCGTATGGTCATGTAACTTTGGGAGACGACTATTGGGGTCATTTCCCATGTTCATGATTTTTCCCGATTTTTAAATGATCGTTTTGCCCCTAGCTGATCTTGTTTTGACCATAACTTTTGACCAGAAAGGAGTTTTGACCTGAAACCACTTCCATTGGCTCTGAATGATGGTTTACAATTCCGTAGAGTGGTCACATTAGCCAAATGGACTCACTGTTTTGGAGATATGGCTGAAACAAGGTTTAGGAGATGAAAAACAGCTTAACCGGGCCTAATTTGGGTGATTAACAAGAGGGCCCATGACCCATTTTGGGATTAGGATTATGAGGAGGCTGAAATCAGTTAGAGAACGATCTTATTTTCATTTTTCAGCCGCCACTTTCATTCTTGGAACCCTAACAATGGCATCCAACATCTATAATCATCTCTAATCACCGTTTAATCAAGGATTAGGCTTAGCAACACCAAATCAAAGAAGATCTTCACCAAATCCGTATTAGAGCTGCTGTTAGACATCAGTATTCACCCAAATCAGCGATGTTTCAGTTCTGAAAATTTTATTTGTGGCCAAGGTGAGTGATTTGCATAGTTTTGCACTAATTACGGTTGATTAAGGGTAATTAGTGAAGATTAGCGAATTTATACACGATAAAAATCTGGAAAAACATTTATAAATTTCAAAATATTGTTTTATACCTATGTTAGAAGTTTGTGTTGATTTGATTAAGTTTTGTTAATCCTATGATTAGTTTCGCCTAAATATGCTTAAGGGAAAATATGGGGTTTTGGGTATGTTTGATCTATTTTAACCTATCAAGTTGTCATTTTGATGTTTATGGTTGATGTTATATGTTGCTATGACTGTTTGGTATGAATTGTGATTGTTTATAATAGTTAGAATGGTCGAAAACCCCGTCGAATGGCGTAAACAGCTCGCTGGACAAAGTGCAGGAATTCGGATCGGATGGGGGATTGAGGGCCGGATCGGATCGCCCTATGGGGTCGTGGAACCACATCACGAACCAAGCCATCTCCCCCGAACCGAACCGTCTGTGTGAGGTCCACGAGCATAAACTATGAACTACCTCTCGTACCCGATCTGAATCACTCAGGAGAAGAAGTCTGACCCAATCCGCCTGTCGTGTGCCACTCCGACCCGAACCGATGCACCATGGAGAAGCTTGAGAGACCCGACCCGATCCGGAGTGCTTGGGGAGAAGAACCGAAACAGAGGAGTTTTCCACAAATTCAGGAGGCGTGGAACCCGATCCGAACCACTGAAGGTAGGTCACCCCGACCCGAACCACTGGAAGGAGGTCACTACGATCCGAACCGATCTGGAAAGGGTGCTACGAACCGATATGGACCCGAGCCTAGATGATGACCACGAACTGAATGAAAACCAATTCGGAGATGGTGACCAAAACCCGAGATGCAAAGGAAGTCCAAATAAGTAGTTTTGACTCAGGATCCAAATGGGAACCAATGAGCGAACTTCATGATTGGGCTTTGCTGCGGGACGTGTGCAAAGGGGTTGTCGATGTCTGTAACTTTGGATCACTTTGTGTAGGGGGTACGTGAACGGATTCAGGGCCATAGTGGCCTAGGTATGACTAAAGAGTTATAGAACAATGAAGTGAGGTCATTTGTAAAGGTTTGGTCATGACTCCATGTTGTAAGCTTGGTAGTAGCAGTAGTTGTAAAATTGAACTCCGTCACTACTTCGATGGGTCTAGTGATCGAAGCGGTGGATATCATATGCTTTACGCACTGAGTGAGAGATGTGAGGATGGTTGCTATGTTTGACTTGTTTGCCATCATTATGACATGCACACCCCCACCCCCGTTATCTTTACACCTTTTATTCAATGGCACCTTAGAGTATTGTACGGTATGTAGTGCTAACTCATTGGTTGCAGGTCCAGGTTCAAGTATGGTTTAGTATACCTGTTATTGTTCTGTTTAGCTGCTTATCGCTCATACCAGACTTTTTGTCTGACCCAGAGTTTTATGTCTCTTCTTATTACTCTGGGTGCTCTCACGAGCAGACTAGAGACAGGTTAGCTGGGTATGCACGAGTAGCTGATCCGGAGACAAGCAGGAGGCTTCCACGCATGATACATATAGATATTCTCCCTGTGTTGTTGAAGATCAATGCTTGGGCATTAGTAGTGCATATTCTACTTTAGCTTTCTTTGCTTTAGAGACAGTTTAAAGTTGTAATAATGATGTTGGATCATAAGCTGTATTTGGATTTCCGCTGCTAGATTGATTTAGTTTTCAGCTTATGCACTGTCTCGCCTGTTTTATGTCAAGATTATGTTATTATTATATTTTGTTCCATGCGCTGTGAGACATTCTACAGGTTCCTTGTTAGTTCGTTCTCTTCTTTCCTTTCTTTGGCGATCGTTCCGTGGTAGTCAGGCATGTGTACAGCGCACCTTCGGAGGAAATGCAGGCTAGTGCGGGGCGGGCCATCACATGTATATTTTACAACTTTTTTCCACCGTTGTAATAAACTTTATTACAACAATTATGCACCATTGCAATAAAATCTACTACAACTATTATGCACTTTTGTGATTGACATTTGGGTTTTTAAAACAATAAACATCTTTTGCAACTGAAAAGAACAATACACTAAATATAACAATACTCCATAAGCAAATCCGATATTATAGTTATCTGCAAACTAATTTATTAAAATTCTCAAATATTCAGTATTACAAACAATAAGTTTTAGACAACACCGTTGTATTACAAACAATAATTCAAAATCTTCAACAAGTGCTATGATTTTTATAAGAACCAGAAAATTACATGATCCTTTGGCTTGTGAGACCTTCATACTGAACTTATAATGCTTGTGGAAGATCAAAGTGAGACAATGTAACATGAGGCTCAATACCTGCAAGTATTGAAATCTCTTATTCTAATTTACAAATTTCAAAGAGACTGGATTACTTGAAAATTTCAGCTGTTAATACCATAGCTAACAAGTGCATCAATTAGATCTTTGTAGTATCGTAAATCTTTGGGATTTACAGGCCCTCTTCCATCTGCAAAAAGCATATTTATTACTATTGATTTTTGATGTTAATGTTTACTATTTTTGTCTAGATAAAAATGAAAAGAAGTGATTATTTTACCAAGAATAAGCCGAGACCATGACATTGAGAATCGGTAGGCAGCCAAACCTATATCATGCATCAACCTTACATCTTTCTGTCATTGTACAGAAGGCACAAATGATCAGTAAACAAAATAAAATAAGAAGACTGTGATTTATTTTCATCTGTACTAGGTGTACAGTTGTTCCCAACTTATACAGTTAAGGTAACTTTAAGCTGTATTTTCCAGTCATTGCCTATAAAAAAACTGATTAATTTATGATCTCAAGTTACCTAATTTATAAGTATTTATATAACCCCTAACCAGGTCAAATGTTATAAATAAGAAACTAAACTTGAGCAAACTCATTGTATTTGGATTGAACCTACTCAAGTTATGTTATAATTTCTAAACACAAGCAAACAAAGTTACATTAATATTTTGTAGCATTTGAGTAGGAAAAGAAAACTTCGTCTTTAATGTTTGTTTGTAACTAACACGTCCCATTTACGAGTTTTTTTTGTGGATAAACATGAAATATGTCTCACTAATAATATTTCTGATTTTTTTACAGTCTTTTCAATTTAAAGTGCTAAACATGAAAAATGGAGGCATATAAAAATTAAAGCATATAAGAATGAAAAGCAGAAAAGTTAATGCTTCACCAAGTGCATACTTAGTTTAGTTTTTGCTTGTTATTCTACAAATTTGCATTCCCATCCAAAATCACATATTTATAAACATGTTGTTTTATTGAATGGTAATGCACCAAACACTTACAGCAACAACCAAACATTCACAAAGCAGCCTGTATCCTAAGTTAGTGCAAGAACATCTCAATGAAATTCTATGTATTCAGAATAGTTGAATCATCACTTTACATCCACAACCTACCTACAGATTGTTTTCCCAAAGTATTTTTAAATTGTGACCAAAACACTTAACATACCATCCTAATGTGACAACCACTAACGTTTGTTTTCTTATTTCTGATTTTTGTACTTAGATCAACAAAACCAGTTGCATAGCAACAAGGCACCTTCCAGCAATGAATATCATACTTAATCGAATCAAATTTCAAAAAACATCACAAATCAAATGCAAGTGCAGTACTCAATTCGAATCAAAGCAATATCACTTACCATTTCTTGGACTACACAACATCAACGACGTTGTTCCTCTAGATAACAATAAGCTCAAATCGACAACCACTAAACCTCCTCTTCAATTCAAGCGGCACTTATAAACTATTAGGCGAACATGTGAATCATCAGAAGCCTACACCTTAGATAAGCATCTTATGCAATTGTTTTGGTTTCAAGCAGCCCGATTAACTCGGAGAAACGAAGAATACATCTATTGTTCGATTGATGTAGCATCGTGAATTCCAGATCTCTGCAGTAGGCGATTGATATTTTTGGAGTAACGGCTCTAATTCGTTGAGACGGAATTTTTCTTGAGACGAGAAAGAGGGTCCATTTTGATTTGGAAGAGGGTTGATTTAGCAAATGGGAATCATGGGATATGAGGAGGCCCACACGAGGGAGTGAAAACGTAACACGTGAGCGGCATTGGAGCCAAATTTTCAGTATTCCCGCGTAATTTTCGTGCCACCTACCACCATCCTTTTTTTGGAACATAGAACGAAATTTATAAAAATGAATATTATAAATGATAAGTGAGTATTTATATTGAATAAGACATAAATTTCTTGGAAACTAGTTTAACTGAAGTACTAATTATTGCTTCTTACTTATTATTATTATTTATTCTAAGATATAATTGAATACTAAATATTAAAAATTAATTATCATGTATAAACAAATTATTGATTATTAAATATTTAATAGTGATTATTAAAACTAATTACTATTTATTTATTATTAATTATGACTTATTTGTAAGGTTATTATAAAAAATAAATTATTAGTTATTCATATTTTAATAATTAATTATTAAATATTAACTATATGATATTTTATAAAAGTTCTAGCTCATTGATTTTGTTAAATTAATTTGTGAAAATTTCAATATTTTATAAGTTTTATCTAGAAAAATTTAAACTTTTTTTGAAATATTAGATGTTAAATATAATTATTACCCATAACTATTAAATATTAAATACTAATAATAAGTATTACTTTTTAATTATTAAAGATTTCTTATTAATAGTTCATTATTATAAATTAATTATTAAATATAATCTTAGTTATTATTCTCTTCTTCTTAATTATTAATCTCTACTTCTTAATTATTAATAGCAATGATTGATTATTCATGATTAGTTAATTATTATATTTTAATTATTAACTATTTAATAGTAATTATGTAATATTAACTATATTTTTTTAATTATTCTTCTTAATTGCTAAGTATTAAATATTACAGATTGATTATTAATTATTACTTCCTAATTGATTATTAATAGTAATTATTAGTTATTAATTATAAATAATCAATATAAATGTATTAAAAATTAGTTATTAGTTGTTAATTATATTAAAATATAGTCATATATTTCAACAATCAAAAAATAAAAGTTTTGATAGGCTTTTATTACAACTGTCAAAATAACACAGTAGTTAAAAATAAGTTTATTACAACTTTTCTGGAAAAAAGTTGCAAAAAACCATTTATTACAACGGTGCTTTTACCACAGTTGTAAAATCAAAGTTGTAATATGGTGTTTTTGTTGTAGTGCATCACCGGGCCTTTAGGGTCACAAGAAATATCAAGGGTCTCTCCACAACGGGTCAACAATCTAACTACCCTTCTTTCACAGTCTAGGATGGCACCGTATCTGGCTAGACAATCTATGCCTAGAATCAAGCCGTAGCCCATGAGGCCAAGAACGAAGGCGTTGCATTCAATCCCAACGCCCAAGACAGACACTCTCAAATCCTGACAAATCATTGAAAGATGAGCCGAACCACCAATAGGATTCGAGACTACTATGAGATCCGTAGCTAAACTAGTATTTAGGTGTAGTGTTTTAACAAACGAAGCAGATAAAAACAAGTGTGAAGCACCATAATTCAAACAACGTTCAAACAGGATGATCAAAAAGAAAAACCAAACTTCCGACTAAGACATTTCTACCTCTATCAGATATGCCAGCCGTGAGGGAACGTGTCTGCCCTCCAGAAGATCCTGTACTTTGTCCTTACCTTTGCCTTTTGCTTCTTTGGACGATCCTAATAAGATGCCCTGTTTCTTCGTAATGATAACAACTGGTCTTCTTCTTCTTTCTAATGTCTTTATTTAAGTAGTCAGGTATTTCACAAGTGTGGCTCTTCCTTTTCTCTTGGCCCCTTGTTATCCTTACTGCCTTTCTTAGGATCTACTTTCTTATCGTGTGTCCTATCCATGTCTCTGCTGCACATTCTCCATTCGTTACCTCCTACCAAAATGAGGCTTCGTCCTTTATTAACCAAGAGGCTAATTAAACCTTCCTCCCATCGTTTATCCTGAAGGTACCAACAAGTCCTCCACTTCCTTCTAGCTTTGACAAATGTCCCAGTGCCATGAAGCAGTTTTCCGCCCACCATAAGGAAGTTCTTACATATCTTAGAAAAAGCGTCTATATGTGGAGGAAGAAATTCAAAAAGGAAAGAGGAAGAGATTTCAAACGGAGAATCAAAGGAAAGATATATGGCTCTTGGGGGTTATGTTTTTCAAAATAAACTTTCCTCTTGAAAATACTCTCCTTAAGACATACTTTTGAAATTATTTCTTTATAAAATGCTTTTGAAAAATAGTTTTTCAAAATCTCTTATCTGTTCTCGTAACCTTCAGCTCTGATACCACGTGTAACACCCCACTTCCATTAATGTCACTCTCAAAGGGAATGCATTAACTTTCATGGAGTATTATTGGTGTATAGAACATAATATAACAAGACAGATACATACATTGGTACTTGAAAAATTAAAACAACTTTTATTGCAGTGAGAAATAGTTTGGTTACAACAACATCAAAAACCAACAATAAAACCAAGTACACTTAATATCCATCATGATAAATTATTTTCTGAGTATACAGTAAAAAAGCATAACCCCAACATAAGTAGCCATAAAAGAGATAAGCTGAACTTTACTTTCAACAATCCAAGCACTTCCGAAAGAGAGAGAAAGATCCAAATCAAGCTCCACTAGCACTAGTCCCGCCCTGAGAACCTAAGGTGGGAGGGGGGGGGGGGGAGGAAGAAAAGAGGCAAAAACAAAGGGGGTCAGAAATAAAGTATGGCGAGTACAATAACTTTAACAATATAATTATTAAAGTAATTAGGATAAGGCATAAACTGGTAAAACAAGGAATGACTGTGAAACAAATAGGCATGACAAAGCAAACAAGAAGAATAATATAACGTTAATTGCACCTCCAACACTATAGGATAATTACTACACTGCACCATTACTAGTCACCTTAAAAGTTGATCCCGCCTACTGAACAAAATAATAATAATGGTAGTTTCGTATACCCCTAGCTGTCTTCATAGGTGCCGCCTGCTCTTATCTCCACTAGTTGTACCCATTACCCTCCCCATTCTAATTACAACATTTATTCATAATATGCTAGTTGGACTCCTAGCTGTCTTCATAGGTGCCGCCTGTTCCTATCCCCGCTAGTCTTACCCACTACCTTCCCTATTCAATTGGCTCCCTAACTCGTAGATACCCGTGCTGGTCCTACAATGGGGTGTATCACTTCCCAAAGTGGCAAACTGATACAACTAAAGATGCACGACTTATACCTACACGATGCAACACGTCTTACCTACCAGCCTGGGCCCACGCACACAAATGACCCCGTTGGACATGCGTTGCCACCGCTAACCCGTTTTGACCTCTTACAATCAAACCCAGTAAGCGTGTCCCCTCCTCGATCCAGATCGAGCTCACTTAGACACTAAATGGGTTACGGGTTGAAAAGGGTCCCCACACTTGACACAAGCTTTCCACCTATTCTTGGTCCCCACTAGGATTTCCCACTTAACCTCCTCTTATGCATGTCTTCTTACATGTTTCAACTTGGTTAAGTGTTTATAATTATATTCCACATGTCACCCATGTTATCCATTTATCAAACCAACATGTGTTATTGGTTAAGCTTGTCTTAACCCAATCCGCTTATCAGATCAATATATATATCATTGGTTAAGCTGGTCTTAAACCTATCCACTTATCAGATCAATATGTATTATTGGTTAAGTTTGTCTTAACCCTATCCACTAATCAGATTAATATATATTATTGGTTAAGTTTGTCTTAACCCTATCCACTTATCAGATTAATACATATTATTGGTTAAGTTTGCCTTGACCCTATCCACTGATCAGATTAATATATATTATTGGTTAAGATGGTCTTAACCCTATCCACTTATATATATATATATCATATAACATGTTTTACTTAATTTATTATTAAGTACATCTTAGTTCACAGATACATTGGTTAAGAGAATAACTCCCTAAGTATCAACCCTGAAGACCGAAATCAACATCAGATTGGTACTAAGAGAATTACTCAACTCAATCAAACTTCTGTTTGTCATTCTTATTTGTCTTTGATCAGCATTAATTAATTATTTTTGCACATACCTCTCACATTAAGTCGATTACTTGTGGCTGTTGGATATGACGGCGGTTCCGGGTAGACTTCCACCGCAAGCCTGACTTAGCCTCGTGTCTAAGAATCATTTAATTATGCCTATGACCTCTCACATTAGACTGCCTTTTGCGATTGCTGGATGTGCCGGGCAGGTCCGGGCAGTCTTATACCACAAACGAGTCTAACCTTATGTCTTAGGCATTTATTACGCATTTAATTTATGTCTTTGACCTCTCACATTAGACTACCGTTTGTGGTTGCTGGATTTGCCGGGCGGGTCCGGGCAGTCTTATACCACAAACGAGTCTAACATCGTGTCTTAGGCATTTAATATGCATTTAATTTAGGCCTTTGACCTCTCACATTAGACTACCGTTTGTGGTTGCTGGATTTTCCAGGCGGGTCCGGGCAGTCTTATACCACAAACGAGTCTAACCTCGTGTCTTCGGCATTTATTATTACACATTATTACTCAACCCCACTTTGAATTAATAACCCTATTTAAATTGTCAATAACTTCAAAATTAATCTATGTCCATAATTGTCACCTAAATTATGTCCAATTTCTATGCATATGAATTAGGCCAATTAATGTCTCAAATTTATTATATGCTTTTAAGCCAATTTTATGCCAATTCACAATATTAATATTTAATATTTTCCCATTGCACCCACATCGTTCATACGTTTAATATGAAATATGTTAGACTTGCAAATAGTTTAACTCATAAAAAGAAAAGAAACATCACAACTTGCATAACACATAAAATAGATCTAACTTGCAAATAAGAATAGGCTAGCATGGATCAAAACTTGCATGATTATAATTTACATAATCATAAATTTGCATAATCAATAACTTGCATATGCAATAGGCATAATTTGCATAAACTACAAACTGGCACGGATCAAATTATATAAGATATAATTTGCATAGATCTATACACATAAAGGTGAACTTGCATATATGAACATGGTTTTCGCATAAACTTGCATATGCAATTTAGACATGTAAATTAAGACCTACATATGGTTCGCATACAATCTTACATATAAACTAGCATATGATTCACATCCAAACTTATATATAAACTTGCATATATAATTTAGACATGTAAATTAAGATTTACAATTACACTTGCATATGATTTGGGCATGTAAATTAATGTCACAAAATGAATCAAATCTAGCATATGTGTTCATACATATGAACCAACATCATGAATTTAAACATGTAAACTAATATCACACGTTTTACATATAAACTCGCATGTGTATATATACTTGATTCACATATAAACTTGTGTATAATTCGCATACAGACTCGCATATAAACTGAAGTCATATAAATCCCTAAGTTTTAGGAAGAAAAACTATTCTAGCAGCAGCATGGAGGCCAAGAGACTAATTTAGTTTAGATTTAGTGCTTGAGTCTATGCGTACTTTTATAGAAGTTTAATTCAACATAAGCCGTTAGATTATCATAGGAGCAATCACAACCGTCCAAACTAGATAGAATTACCCAGAATTGCCACCTATGCCTTAGTGACTCAACAACAGGTCAGGAAAGACTCAGCAACAGGTCAGAATCGTCTCATTTCAGATCTGCCCCGGGGGGTAGGTCGACCCCTTGGTCGACCTGCATAGGGGAGGTCGACCCCTTGGTCGACCTGGCCTTGGGCGGGAGAAAACTCGCCTAGCCCGCTTCCTCGTTTGAATTTTGAATTTTGATTTTTTGATCTAAACTGTTTTTAATTTATTTAAATTGTTGAAACTTCTGAGGGCCATAACTTCCTCATACGAAGTCTGATTTACGAAAACTTAGACTCTATTACAATCAGAGTTTCGAGACGAACGCAATGGCGTAACCTGTTTCCCTTAATTCTCACTTTAACAATTAAGTATTCTTAAATTTGTTATTTTTAATAGTTACAGAAAATTCAGGGTGTTACAACTAACTCCCTTTCACAGCCTATCCGGCTATTAAGCAACTCCCCTCACTAGAACAGTTTTTCAAATCTTTATGCCAATGCTTTCATAATAATAAGAATCTCACCAGACCTGTTTGCCCCTCTTACAATCTCCACCGATTTCATTATAGGAGAAGGATTCACAAAATGCATGACTACCACCTGGGATGGGCGACTGGTTGCAGAAGCAAATCGGGTTATTGAAATCGAACTAGTATTTGATGCTAAAATAGCAGAAGTCTTTATGATTATACAAGTTTTGGAAAATACGTTCCCCTTTATTTCTTTCGACTTCACAATAGCCTCAATTACGACATCTTCATCCTTCAGATCTTCCATGCTTGTTGCGCATCGAAGGCAACTCGTGGCACTAGTTCCTAATTCCTTAGATAATTGTCCTTTGGAAATAAAAGGACTGACGGAAGAAGATATTGATCGAGTGGCGGTTGAAAGAGTTTTGAGATCGGAATTGTGGATCCATACGTCGAACCCAACGACGGTAGCGAGTTGAGAGCTACCTGAACCCATATGACCAGCAGCGATAACTCCGATTGTTTTCAAATTATTCGCCATCGAAAAATGAATTATTATTATTATTATTATTATTATTATTATTATTATTATTTCACTCTGCTCTCTCCCTAACCTAGCTTCGATACCATGTCAGAATTTGGTAGAGAAAGAAGAGCGAGATTAAACGTTAAGAAATGAAGACTACATTATTATTCACATGCCCCAGTTGATTACATCTCATAAGCTTTAAATAAATAAATAAATAAAACTACTTCCTATACTCTAGGTACAGTTCTAAGGACTATGTAACTAAACATATCAACATACTTAAGAATAGGACAAAAGCAAATACTTATTCCTAACAGAATTAACAATTAATCAATAGTTTGTAAGTATTTTTATATGATTAGTAAAGTGTAAATGACAACTTATATTTGTTATTATTTATAACTTATTATGATTAATGCTTGTCAATAGCCAGTTTATAATTACAAATAATCAGTAATCAATTTTTATATTTAATAATATAATATAATCATAAATAAATAGTAATTTATAGTTAGTCATATTGTTCCACAAATATTTATGTTCAATTGCTAATATTGAATTGATGTTTTTGTTTGTTGTTGTTTTTCATACCATATGGGATGCCTGTTAACCATGTGCGATACTGCGATACATGATTGTTTGCACATGTTCAACAATATGAAGTAACATCATATTACTAGTTGCAATGCTTATCACTAAAGCGGAATAAGGTATATTTTATATGATCCATAGAAATTGATTTAAATTCATTTTATTTAATTGTTATGTTCATTTTCGTCCTCAAGTTCATGGATCTATTTATTGGGAGGAAAAACAGAAAGGATTGTCTACGAACTCTCAATGCAGTGATAGAAAATGATATAGAAGCTGCAAAATTGGTGGAAGAAGCAAGCAATGCTTTCATCAAGGATAGGCTTCGATATAATCCTCATTACATGGAAAAGTTAAATAAAGGCTAAGGTTGCAAACCTGAAGGAATCTCCTTAGATATCAATGTAGCCTGCCATATTTGTTTGTTGCATCAAAATTCTAAAGTGATATTCATTGGTCATCTTCAAACTTCATAGTTAATGTTAAAAATTATTGTATATATCCCCTGTAAATTGTATGGTATGAATAACATCTTGACCAAAAATCAAGTCACTGTTCATATTATGAGTATTTTAGGATATGTGTATGACTTTAATGTGTATTATGTTAATAGTATTATGCAGCTATTGCGCTACATTCAATTATTTTGATTATAAATTTGTGGATTATGGAAATTTTAACTGATTTTGGAACTTGGAAAGTTGTTCTTATCGAGCAGTGGCAGCCCATCCGATTGGCTGCCCAAGCCACACATGATTTTCGTTGCCCACAAAAAAAAATTATCTAGCTAACATAATATTAAGCAGAAGAAAAAAACATACCCAATATCAATTGAATAACAATAGTTAATACAAAAAAGTTTTAAGTAACAATTTCTCATACAAAATGCTGCAGCTTTTCAAGAAATGTTAAACAATGATTTCTCTTAAAAAATGCTACAACTTCTCAAAATATTTAAAGAAAGATTCTTCTCCTTGCATTTTTTTGTAGTGATGATGCTAGTTGCTACAACTTCACAAAATATTCAAAGAAAGATACTTCTCCTTGCATTTTTTTGTAGTTGTCTTCAATTAATGTGTCATCGTTGTTCGAAAATAACCTTCGATTGCAAATCATTTTAACTGAATCAACAACTAAAATCATTTTTTGTGTATTCTGTTTCTTTATAAATCCAATGTCAGTTTCATCTAACTTTATCTGTTTTGGAAATATTATCATATATTTTGATGTGTTTTTTTTTAAGCATTTGTATATTTGTGTTGTAATTAGATTTGAGATTTTCAACGTTAGATATCTTTAGGCTAGGAAAGAAGCGAGTGGTAAGAATTAGTACAGGTTTGAGCTTTGTATTCCAATCTTCCAGATCTTGTTTGAAATTGTTGCAAATTACATTTATATTTTTTTTATTGAAACTCCATCTTTACTTTCGCCATCCCACTTCAATCTCGCCTGTTTTAAATTGTAGCATTAGACGATGATTAAAAAAAACTTCTGCATTGCATGACTAACAACTATGCCCTAGCATCATTAGTGAAAAATAATTAGATTGTAAAATATTGCAAGATAGCTCAATATGACCAGACTGAGACTTGAACCCAGCAATGATGCATGTCAATAGGAAGCACTTACCATCAGGCCACTACACTCATTGTTAACATTGTGGAGAAATATTCTTTATATCAAACTACAGTATAAAAAACTTAGTTGCCCAAGGCCCAGTGGGCTGCCCGAGCCCAAGGGCTTGGTGGGCTGCCCTCTGGGCCGACCCTGTACAGTGGCGGTCCATCCGATTGGCTGCCCAAGCCACAAATGATTTTCGTTGCCCACAAAAAAAAAATCTAGATAATATTAAGAAGAAGAAAAAACATACCCAATATCAATTGAATGACAATAGTTAATACAAAAAAAATTTCAAGTAACAATTTCTCATAAAAAATGCTGCAGCTTTTCAAGAAATGTTAAAAAATGATTTCTCTTAAAAAATGCTACAACTTCTCAAAATATTTAAAGAAAGATTCTTCTCCTTGCATTTTTTTGTAGTGATGATGCTAGTTGCTACAACTTCACAAAATATTCAAAGGAAGCCACTTCTCCTTGCATTTTTTTGTAGTGGTCTTCAATTAATGTGTCATCGTTGTTCGAAAATAACCTTCGATTGCAAATCATTTTAACTGAATCAACAAGTAAAATCATTTTTTGTGTATTCTATTTCTTTATAAATCCAATGTCAGTTTCATCTAATTTATCTATTTTGGAAATATTCTCATATATTTTGATGTGTTTTTTTAAGCATTTCTATATTTGTGTTGTAATTAGATTTGAGATTTTCAACATTAGATATCTTTAGGCTAGGAAAGAAGTGAGTGGTAAGAATTAGTACAGGTTTGAGCTTTGTATTCCAATTTTCCAGATCTTGTTTGATGTTGTTGCAAATTACATTTATAATTTTTTATTGAAACTCCATCTTTACTTTCACCATCCCACTTCAATCTTGCCTGTTTTAAATTGTAGCATTAGACGATGATTAAAAAAAAACTTCTACATTGCATGACCAACAACTATACCCCAACATCATTAGCGAAAAATAAGTAGACTGTAAAATATTGCAAGATAGCTCAATATGTGTAAAAATCCGTAAATTCCCGCTCTTTGAATCGACCATAAACCACACAGGTCTGATTCAAAGGTTGGAAATCCATGAATGCTTTAACTTTGGGAATACAACAACATCAGAACAATAACAACAGACTTTTATAAACATTACAATAATGTTACATCAGAGTAAAGAATATCAGAGTACATCGAATAACACTACAACGGAAGATAAATTACAATATTTAATACATTGCCACGGAAATAAAATAACTAAGGCAGCGGAAGACAACTATGCTCTGGACACAGCTTTAGGATTCAATCCAGAATCCCGCTCGAGATAGGAACCTGTAGACAAACTACTCGACTGCCCGTGTGGAAAGAGGGCACCCGAGTTTGTAAAGGTGAAACAAACAACGGGTCAGTCATGAGACTGGTGTGAGAATTCTAAACTAATTTAACTAATAGCAATAAGGCAAATCCAAGGACCACGCTGCTAACGCGGAACGGGTTTACTCCAATGGATTGCCGTGCATGATTAAAAGTAAATCGTAAAACAACGCAATGCTTTTTGGAAAAATGAAACCATTATAAGACCCAAGTCCCATCACACAATGCAACGCAAACCGGAGGATAGGGTTTTACCTTATAATGGTTAAAAATTCTTGATACGATAAAAACGGGTTTGATATTATTATAGTGTATATAAGTTTCAAAAACAGTTCAATCATAATGTATCAATCCTAGGACACATAGATACCATAATACTATGCTTCCATACTAGTAATACAATCAAATCCGCTTGAGGTCGTATTGGAAATTGGGTTTCCATCATGAGTCAAGGATAGGGAGGAGCTCCTTACCGATTCGAGACACTCTGGCTAATGTCTCAGGATCCCCTGCAGTGAACCATTGGATAGCTGTAGGGCCGGTCCACACATACAGCTTCGTGGATTGGCAATTCCTGAACACACGTTTCCCGGTCCTATAGGACCTATCATCTGAGGCGCCTCATTCCATCATCCACATAAGTAAAATGTCGAGCCGTTTTAAAACCTAAACACCACTTCTAGCTAGAATGAAACGTGCTGCTCTCCCTGCGTTCCCTTCTCCCATTTTAGACTCCGCCGGTGTGTGAGGCTCGCGAAGTCACGCTATACACAAAGCTATGCTTAAACAGGCTATGCTTTGATCATCCCACAAGGCCTTCTTTTCAACAAAGCCTTGATCATATGCATCTTAGCATGCCACATCGTCACTCCATATCGCACTACCAATCCTTTGCCAAAATATATGAAAGGGTGTTAAGCAAGAGAATAAATTCTCCGCCACCAAACATTCATACATTCGACATAAAATCAATAAATACAATATAAAGGAGTACAATGTCAGACACACATTCCATTTATAAGCGTATGCTCTGGGTCTGAGTGAAAGCCAAATCCGTACTAATCAACACTACGTCCGGACGACCACCACTGTAGCCCCTTCCAGGTAGCTACTCCAATCACGGGCATCAGCAATTGTCGTCCATTCGATGTGAAGATCGCCGGTCTTCAATCACCGTCTTCAACTCTTCGACTTTCATTCGTCGTATGATCATTTGAAATGAGATTGAACTCGGATTTTTCAAATGATCCTCGGATATATATATATTTAAAAATCATTTCATATCGTAGATATTAATTTTATAACGATCAACCTTTATTTTTACTATATAAAAATAATTAAATTCCATTTAACGACGCTTCAAGTCAAAAGGACGACCTTGGCGCTGTTTTCAACCAAATTTGTTTTACATATTTTTCTAAATCTAACCGTTGGATTTTAACATAATTTATAACGTTGGAAAGATCTTCCCAAGGCGAACCTAACGGTTATAGATTTGGGAAAATCCGATGGTCGGATATTTCGGTATAATCAACTAAAAGTACAATTCTATAAAGTGAACTACCACGCTCGATTCGTTCAATTGAAATTGTTTATATATATAATTATATATATACATACAATTTCTTCGGCCATTTCATTATTGTGATAATCAGGACAAGTAAAGATATATGACATAACACACAATAATGTTTATTTTAATTCACATACACAACCTACCCATGCAATGTATTTTTTTTTTCTATTTTCAATCTACACAAACATGCAATTTCTTGTGCGTCATTTCTAATTCAACAAAAATGATTATTTTGTGTCATTCTTTCCTTTACAAGTAAAATGATTTTCTTGCTTTAATCTTTACACATGAAAATGTAAAATTCATATCTTTAATCTTTTTTAATGAAATCAAATTCGTTAAAATGTAAATTTTCATTGTTATAATCTTCATTGAAAACCCATTTACATAAAAATGTAAATTTCATATCCTTATCCTTTTCAAAATTAAAATCTAATCCATTAAAATATGACTTTTTACTTAAAAGCTTTTTACATGAAAATGTAATCTCTACCTTTAAATCTTTTACATGAAAAATGTAAACTTCTCCTTAATCCTAAATGTAAATTTTCTTTTTAATCAAATTACATTAAAATGTAACTCTTCTTTCTAATCTAATTCACATTAAACATGTAAACTTTTCTAACAAAATGTTATTTTCATACAAGTGTGACATTTTAGCAAGAATGATATTTTTATACTAATGTGACATTTTAACAAAAATGAAACTTTGTTCCTAATGCAACCTTTTTGACTAGAAATGATAATTTTTAAAGGCAATATTTTATAGAATAAAAATGCTACTTTCCTATGCTAACATTTTATATAATAAAAATGATATTTTCTAATGCTAACATCTTATATAATAAAATGTTCCTGTAACACCCCGTATTTTCTATGAACGTATAACTAACAAATCAGAGAATAATTAAATTTTAAAATAAGAATCAAGGGAAACGGGTTGCGCCATTGCGTTCGTCTCAAAATTCTGCTTGGAAACGAGTCCGAGTTTTCGAGAAACGGAGTCTGTATGAGGGAGATATGGCCCTCCGAAGTTTCAGAGAATTTCAGAATCAAAAACAGCTCGAAAATTCGAATTTAAATTCGAATTCAAAATCCTAGAACAGGCTAGGCGGGAAAATTCCCGCCCATGAACCAGATCTGGGGGTCGACCATAGTGTCGATCTCCCAGGGGCCAGGTCGACCATAGTGTCGACCTGGCGGTCGACCTGGACAAACCAGTCGACCATGGTGTCGACCTGGGGGTCGACCTGCTCCTGAAACCAAGTTTTTGAACCTGGTTCATTCTGATGTATCCGGTCTCGTTTCTACCTAGATTCGTCCACCTAATCCTATATAAACAGCCCCCTAGCCTCATTTTCTCTACACAATTTCATTCTGTCTATATTCTGCCTCTGTTCTAATTAAAAATAAAAATGGCGTCGCTACTCTGCTGGAATCAAAACTTGGACTGATGCACCTTCTTCCAACCTGAATAGAATTAAAAGCTAAATCAAATCTCAAATCGAAGTTTAGAGCTACAACAACAATTAAAGAGGAATAATTCAGCATTTCTGCATCAACAACAGTTTATTATCCTTTCTTAAAACCACGAAAGGCAAGTACAGTTATTTTCTGCTATTAATTGTAACTATAATTGTGACATGATTGTAAATCTGAATTTGAGCTTGTGTACGTTCTGTTCTGATATATTTTATTCTGTATCTCTTTCTTCTTTCTGCTCTATAGGCAGGCTACCACGAGCCTGCGCCACATCTCATAAGAGATTAACGCACGATGGTAAATTTTGGGACAAATAATAATGCATAATTGGACATGAAATTGTTGCCTACGAGACTATTGCCTATGACTATGATTCATTGACTATGAGACTGTTGCCTATGACCATGATTCATTGACTATTGCCTATGACTATGGTTCATGACTATGAGACTATTGCCTATGACATTGAATAAGAAACTATTGTGATTAGTCGCCCATGACTATTGTGGTTAGTTGCCTATAACTATTGTAGTTAGTTTCTTATGCCTATTCCCTTAATGATGTTAGATCTCATATTTAGTATGTAACTTTGCTAGTTAATTTCCATTCACTATTATGTACATCAAGCCTATAGGGCCATTTCATGAGTATTTAGAGAACTTGTGGAAACATGTTATACGGGGATTGGGCGTAGCTTAATTAAATAAATCTGGCATAGCAATTATGTTGGCATAATCTGAGTTGGCTATAATAGAGAATGATTTACATGTGTATTAGTCTTGGACATAAATGGTTAACTAGAATATTAAATCTAGTTTTGACATGAACTGTAAATGGGAATATTAAGGCTAAAATTTGGGGCATATATTGTATTATGAATTATGACCTTGATTTAGGCATGTAAGTTTAAGCTAAATTTATGATTAGGCAAGATATGTAAATAGAGTTTTAGATATATATAATCTGCTAAAACTTTTGTCTGCTAAATCTGTTAAATTGCCTTAATCCGTTATCTGCTAAAACTGTTGAATTTCCTAAACTGCTAAATCTGTTATCTGCAAAATTTGTTGAATCGCTTAAACTGCTAGATCTGCTACCTGTTGAATTGTCTGATCTGTTGAAACTAGATAATGGTAATCTGGGTATGGAAATCCATAGGCTCGACCTATGATTTAGTAGAACTTGGAAATTTGATTAATCTGTTATATCCTATGAAGAAGTTTAATCTGTTAAATAAACAGAATTAGCCTGATATCTGAAAAATCTATATTGGAATGAATTGACAATGACACGAGGTTAGACTCTGTTTGCGGTAGAAGCCTGCCCAGAACCTACCGGCATAACCAGCGACCGCAAACTTTCAGTCTAATGTGAGAGGTCATAGGCATAATTAAAATATGCTTAGACACGAGGTTAGGTCTGGCTTGTGGCAGATGTCTGCCCGAAACCGCCCGGCATATCCAGCGGCCACAAGCTACCGACCTAATGTGAGAGGTCTGTGCATTAATATTTAATTAATGCAAATCTGGGATAAATATGATGTCTTAAACGTGTTGGGTGGATAGGGTTAAACCAATTGGACTAATGAATTTAACAAACCCGTTTTGTGAATCTGTAGGCCCAATTACAAAGTTAGACAAATCTGTAAATCTGTTAAATCCGTATATCTGATCCGTTAGTCTGAAAACTTGTCTGATCTGTGAACTAGTTGATCTGAACTCTGTATGTCTGAACTTGTAAACAAGTTAATCTGAAATCTGTTAGTCTGGGGACACAAGGTTAAGAGGGAAATTACTTGTGTCATTTGTTGTTTGGGACCCATATTAGTCAGTAACCCTTTCTGGTATCAAAACTTTGACCCAACAGTAGGTAGGGTCCAGGTACGCTTACTGAACTAATTATAAGCGGTTCATTCTGATAATGGCGAGGGGTGTTGATGGTGCGTTCCAACCTGGTCATGTGCGTGCATGGATCCCGGTCTGCCTCTGAGGATGTAAGATGCCGTGACATCTGTAAATAGGTCTGTGCCAATTGGTTGTCACTTTAGAGAGTGATACACCCTACTGTGGAGCCGACACAGGGAATTTATGTATTAGGGAGCCGATCGCTTGGGGTAGGGTTTTGGGGTACACTTAGTTCTGTCTGTTTCTGCTGGTACCGTCTATTTCTGTTGGGTGGTAACACCTGTCTGTTTCTGCGTGGTACCGTCTGTTCGGGTGGTAAAGGCCTATTTACTAGTGTACGCCTAATTCTACATTCTGTTTCCGTAGGGATTAATCTGTTTCTGTACCTTCTGTTCGGGTGGTAAAGGCCCATTATTAGTATTTTGTTTCTGTTTGTTTCTGTTGGGGTGGTAAAGGTCCGTTACTAGCATTCTCTTCCGTGGAAATTATTCTGTTCCCGTTTCTGTTTCAATTTATACATTGGGGTGATCCTGTTATACTAGTATTAGTGCAGAGAAATGAAAAGTAATATTATTCTGTTTCTTCTGTTTAACCTAAGTACATCTGCTGCTCCTGTTATTGTTATCTCTTATCCAGCTTATTTTCATGTCATAATTATTATTATCTGTTAATATGCTGAAAGTCACTGGACTTGCCATACTTTATGTCTGACCTTGCTTGTTTTCGCCCCTTTTTCTTCCGTTTCCCCCTAGGTTTTCTAAGGAGGGAACACTTTAGCTTGATCCGGATTTCTTCTGCTTAAAGTACTTAGAGTGCTTAAAGTATGGCTTGACTCCTTATGGCAGCTTCTGTGGGGATTATGCTTTTAAAGTTTTGTACTCTGATGATTTTCTGAACAAGACTGATATTTATGTACTTGAGTTTTTGGTAAATACGTAACCAAACTGATTTCTGTTTTCTGCTGTAATAAAGTTATAATTTCTCAAGTATTGTTTATCTGTCTTGAAATTTTTTGTTCTGTTTACTAAAATGCTCCACCAAAGTTAAGGCATTTCCTTTGTGAGTGACCTTAACGGAGGTGGGGTGTTACACTTGGTATCAGAGCTGAAGGTTACCAGATTAGATAAAAGTTTTTGAAAACTATTTCCAAAAAGGTTTTAAAAGGAAGTATTTTCAAAAATAAAGTTTATTTTGAAAAACATAATCCCCAAAAAGCCATATATCTATTTTTTCAGTTCTTCGTTTTAAATCTTTTTCTTTCATTCCAGCATGTGTGGGAATCTTAACTTTCCATATGGCGTGCCAATACCTGGCTGGTTCAGGAGGTACTTAGAGACTAGGGCCAACGATGCAGGCCCAGCAGATATTCCTCCTCCAGCTGCAGCTATTCCTCCTCCTCCGCCCCCTCCTCGTGCAGTCGCTTTTTCAAAGATCTGTAAAGATTTTAGGGCCATGGGTGGAAAGGATTTCAAGGGAACTAAATCATTCGTAGAAGCGAGGAACTGGCTCAAAGAAACTGAGGATCTGTTCATTATTTTCGAGGTTGACGATAGGCAGAAGGTACAATTGGCAGTATGGTTTCTTAAGGACGAAGCTTCCTATTGGTGGGAAGTCACTAATGCCGAGAGGCCAGTTGAGACATGGATGGATTTCAGAACAAGGTTTGAGACGAAATTCCTCTCGCAAGCTGAACGAAGTCTACAACTGGAAAAGTTCTTATCTCTTAAGCAAGGAAGTATGATGGTCAAGGAATACGTCATTCAGTTCAACCAACTGGCTAGGTTCAGACTAGATTTAGTCAACAACCAGCATAAAAAGGCTCCCCGCTTTGTTAAAGGATTGAACGAGCCACTGCACAGCCTAGCCATGACCCACGTACCCATGGGAGCGACTTACGAGATATTGGTGGATATGGCACTACTGCACGAGGAAGACAACGACAAGAAAGAGGCAAAGAAGGAAGAACCACATAACAAGAAAGCATGGCCCAAAAAGAAAACACAAAAGAAGGGTGAAAAGTCTGAAGATAAGAAGGAGAAAAAGTGCTTTACTTGTGGAAGCTCGACTCATCTGAACGAGGATTGTAGAAAAAGAAAGGGAACTTGCTTCAACTGTGGTGAGATGGGACACTTCACTAGGGACTGTCCGAAGAAACGAGGGCAAGGGCAGAGGGCAGAACCAACTTCTGGAAGGCAGGCGAACACTCTCGAGGCTAGTGGATAGGATATAAATAGGAAAACTTTATGTAGGAGGTTTAATTTCTTTATCTGATTTTTGAGTTAAAACTCTTTTCTGATTATGGCATTTCAATTCTGTAATCGATACTCTGCACTTGAATACTAGTATTGTTTCTAATTCCGCTGTAGACTCAGACCCGTAAGGGTTATGACTCATCTCAGCGTGGTAAGTTGGGTATCTGTGTTGAGCTTTAAGTTGACTATGACGCATACATTCTGGGTTTTTATCATGCTTAGTTTCCTAAGAATCATTTAGTAATCTTATCTTTACTAGTAATCTGCAAATATCTGAATATTTCTGATAAGGTTGAGATTTCCAGTTTTGACATTGTCTAAGGAGGGAAATCCTCTAGGTGTCAATATGATGTTGATTTCGGTCTTCGGGGTTGATACTTAGGGGAATTTGTCTCTCAACCAAGGTCTAATGGAAACCAAGTTTTTGTTTATCTGCACTCGCTCCCATCACTCGACTGTATCCTATCGATCGAGTTTTCGACCTATAGATAGAAATCCTATGGATGTAAACATGTGTTTGAGACATGTTATGTTTGATGGTTGCAAGTGGTTGCTAGTGGTTGCTCGTGGATGCATATACACACACTAGGCACTAGATCGGCTCGAAAACACTCTCATACTGCATATGGATGTGTGAGCATTTTCAATTTCTATGGATGCAAAATGATTGACTCATCACATGGATGTTGCATATGAATGAATGGTTTTCACTCATATAAGAATGATATGTATCAAATAGAAAAATTGCATACATGTTGGACTCATGGCACTGACATTATTCGCATTAAGGAGGTCAACTGAATCAGTGGACCGCCTGATCTTTGCATTAGATAAGGAACATATACGCACACTTTTGCATATGTTCATACAACATTAGAAGTTCTCTAAGGACAATGGATGCTTGTGGATGATGGTTGAATAGATGGATGACTGGATGGTAGGACACATTCTTCTTAACTTGAAGATTTCGGGGACGAAATCCTTTAAGGAGGGGAGAATGTAACACCCCATATTTTCTATGAACGTATAAGTAACAAATAAGAGAATAATTAAACTTTAAAAGAAGAATCAAGGGAAACGGGTTGCGCCATTGCGTTCGTCTCGAAATTCTGCTTGGAAACGAATTTGAGTTTTCGAGAAATGGAGTCCGTATGGGGGAGATATGGCCCTCCGAAGTTTCAGAGAATTTCAGAATCGAAAACAACTCGAAAATTCGAATTCAATTTCGAATTCAAAATCCCAGAACAGGCTGGGCGGGAAAATTCCCGCCCATGAACCAGGTCGACCTGGGGGTCCGAGGGGCCAGGTCGACCATAGTGTCGACCTGGGGGTCGACTTGGCCAGACCAGGTCGACCATAGTGTCGACCTGGGGGTCGACCTGCTCCCGAAACCAAGTTTTTGAACCTGGTTCATTCTAATGTATCCGGTCTCGTTTCTATCTAGATTCGTCCGCCTAATCCTATATAAACAGCCCCTAGCCTCATTTTCTCTACACAATTTCATTCCGTCTATATTCTGCCTCTGTTCTAATTAAAATTAAAAATGGCGTCGCTACTCTGTTGGAATCAAAACTTGGACTGATGCACCTTCTTCCAACCTGAATAGAATTAAAAGCTAAATCAAATCTCAAATCGAAGTTTAGAGCTACAACAACAATTAAAGAGGAATAATTCAGCATTTCTGCATCAACAACAGTTTATTATCCTTTCTTAAAACCACGAAAGGCAAGTACAGTTATTTTCCGCTATAAACTGTAACTATAATTGTGACATGATTGTAAATCTGAATTTGAGGTTGTGTACGTTCTGTTCTGATATATTTTATTCTGTATCTCTTTCTTCTTTCTACTCTATAGCCAGGCTACCACGAGCCAGCGCCATATCTCATAAGAGATTGGCGCACGAACGATAAATTTTGGGACAAATAATAATGCATAATTGGACATGAAACTGTTGCCTATGAGACTATTGCCTATGACTATGATTCATTGACTATGAGACTATTTCCTATGACCATGATTCATTGACTATGAGACTATTGCCTATGACTATGATTCATGACTATGAGACTATTGCCTATGACATTGAATAAGAAACTATTGTGATTTGTCGCCCATGACTATTGTGGTTAGTTGCCTATAACTATTGTAGTTAGTTTCTTATGCCTATTCCCTTAATGATGTTAGATCTCATATTTAGTATGTAACTTTGCTAGTTTATTTCCATTCACTGTTATGTACATCAAGCCTATAGGGCCATTTCATGAGTATTTAGAGAACTTGTGGAAACATGTTATACGGCGATTGGGCGTAGCTTAATTAAGTAAATCTGGCATAGCAAATATGTTGGCATAATCTGAGTTGGCTATAATAGAGAATGATTTACATGTGTATTAGTCTTGGACATAAATGGTGAACTAGAATATTAAATCTAGTTTTGACATGAACTGCAAATGGGAATATTAAGGCTAAAATTTGGGCCATATATTGTATTATGAATTATGACCTTGATTTAGGCATGTAAGTTTAGGCTAATTTTATGATTAGGCAAGATATGTAAATAGTGTTTTAGATATATATAATCTGCTAAATCTACTATCTGCTAAATCTGTTAAATTGCCTAATCCGTTATCTGCTAAAACTGTTGAATTGCCTAAACTGCTAAATCTGTTATCTGCTAAATCTGTTGAATCGCTTAAACTGCTAGATCTGCTACCTGTAGAATTGTCTGATCTGTTGAAACTAGATAATGGTAATCTGGGTATGGAAATCCATAGGCTCGACCTAAAATTCAGTAGAACTTTGAAATTTGATTAATCAGTAATATCCTACAAAGAAGTTTAATCTGTTAAAATAAACAGAATTAGCCTGATATCTGAAAAATCTGTATTGGAATGAATTGACTATGACACGAGGTTAGACTCTGTTTGCGGTAGAAGCCTGCCCGGAACCAACCGGCTTAACCAGCGACCGCAAACTGTCAGTATAATGTTAGATGTCGTAGGCATAATTAAAATATGCTTAGACACGAGGTTAGGTCTGGCTTGTGGCAGAAGTCTGCCCGGAACCGCCCAACATATCCAGCGGCCACAAGCTACCGACCTAATGTGAGAGGTCTGTGCATTAATATTTAATTAATGCAAATTTGGGATAAATATGAGGTCTAAAACATGTTGGGTGGATAGGGTTAAACCAATTGGACTAATGAATTTAACAAACCCGTTTCGTGAATCTGTTGGCCCAATTACAAAGTTAGACAAATCTGTAAATCTGTTAAATCCGTATATCTGATCCGTTAATCTGAAAACTTGTCTGATCTGTGAACTAGTTGATCTGAACTCTGTATGTCTGAACTTGTAAACAAGTTAATCTGAAATCTGTTAGTCTGGGGACACAAGGTTAAGAGGGAAATTACTTGTGTCATCTGTTGTTTGGGACCCATATTAGTCAGTAACCCTTTCTGGTATCAAAACTTTGACCCAACAGTAGGTAGGGTTCGGGCACGCTTACTGAACTAATTATAAGCGGTTCATTCTGATAATGGCGAGGGATGTTGATGGTGCGTTCCAACCGGGTCATGTGCGTGCATGGATCCCGGTCTGCCCCTGAGGATGTAAGACGCCGTGACATCTGTAAATAGGTTTGTGCCAATTGGTTGTCACTTTAGGGAGTGATATACCCTACTGTGGGGCTGACACAGGGTATTTATGTATTAGGGAGCCGATTGCTTGGGGTAGGGTTTTGGGGTACACTTAGTTCTGTCTGTTTCTATTGGTACCGTCTGTTTCTGTTGGGTGGTAACACCTGTATGTTTCTGCGTGGTACCGTCTGTTCGGGTGGTAAAGGCCCATTTACTAGTGTACGCCTAATTCTACATTCTGTTTCCGTAGGGATTAATCTGTTTCTATTTTTGTACCTTCTGTTCGGGTGGTAAAGGCCCATTATTAGCATTCTGTCTCTGTCTGTTTCTGTTGGGGTGGTAAATGCCCGTTACTAGCATTCTCTTCTGTGGAAATTATTCTGTTCCCATTTCTGTTTCAGTTTAGACATTGGGGTGACACCTAATCCGGTTATACTAGTATTAGTGCAGAGAAATGAAAAGTAATATTATTCTGTTTAACCTAAGTACATCTGCTGCTCCTGTTACTGTTATCTCTTATCCAGCTTATTTTCATGTCATAATTATTATTATCTGTTCATATGCTGAAAGTCACTGGACTTACCAGACTTTATGTTTGACCTTGCTTGTTTTTGCCCCTTTTTCTTCCGTTCCCCCCCCCAAGGTTTTCTAAGGAGGGAACACTTTAGCTTGATCCGGATTTCTTCTGCTTGAAGTACTTAGAGTGCTTAAAGTATGGCTTGACTCCTTATGGCAGCGTCTGTGGGGATTATGATTTTAAAGTTTTGTACTCTGATGATTTTCTGAACAAGACTGATATTTATGTACTTGAGTTTTTGGTAAAGATGTAACCAAACTGATTTCTGTTTTCCGCTGTAATAAAGTTATAATTTCTCAAGTATTGTTTATCTGTCTTGAAATTTTCTGTTCTATTTACTAAAATGCTCCACCAAAGTTAAGGCATTTCCTTTGTGAGTGACCTTAACGGAGGTGGAGTGTTACAGTTCCTGTATATACTGACATAAAAATGAGACTTTATTATGCAAACATTTTTATACATAAAATGTTTCTTTTGTAATGTTAACATAAAAATGTGATTAACATTACGGTGAAAATTTCTATCCTTTTTAAATTACATAAAAAGGTGATCTTGATTCCATTGTCAAATTTTCTCTTTTTAATTACATTAAAAATGTAATTTCCATTACGACGATGAATTCTTATCTAAAAAAAATGTAATTCTCTTTTCTTTTTAATCTTGATTACATAAAATGTAATTCTCTTACTTTTATTCAATTACGTGAAAAATGTAACTTCACTCTAAATCTTATTCTCAATACGGTGTGAATAATGTCATTTTCCATGTATTCTAATATCAAACAAAAGGACATTTATTTGTTAACATTTTTCTATGTTTTTATCATATCATATAAAAGCATATTTTATATGTAAATATTTTTAACCATTCATATTAATATAAAAAGGATATTTTATGATAAATCCTTCTTAACATTTTAACATAAACAAATAAAAGATAACTTTGATTGTCGTCAATTCTAGCACAACAAAATATATAAAGAGTTATATTTTGTCTAGTTAACATTTTATAACTAAATTGTTATTTTAACCGATCTCAACATTTTATATCTAAAATGTTATTTTACTTTTACCTTGAAAATTTTCTATTTAACAAAATGAACATTTTGTTATTACATACCCTTCTATTTAACAAAATAAATATTTTGTTTTACATATAACATGTAAATAAAAATAAGTTTACAAATTTTGCCTTTTATTCACACATAGGATATAAATAAAATATACAACAAGTTTGTCTTTTTTCAAAATCTCTTTTTAACAAAAATATTATTTTTGTTCTCAACCATCACATTTAACCAAATGTACATTTTTTATTTCAACTCTTTCCTTTAGACAAAAATGTGAATTTGACGCAACTAATATTTATTGAACAAAATGTGAATTTTGACGCTACTCTTTTATATCGACAAAAATGTGAATTTTGGTGCTACTAATTATATTGACAAAAATGTGAATTTTTATTCACTAATCAAATTTGACAATTTATAACAAAAATGTATTTTTGTTTTATTTTAACATTTCATACATAAAATGTACTTTTATTCTATCTTAACATTTTATATATAAAATGATGTTCTTTCCTTATATTGACATTTTTAAAACTAAAATGTCAATTTTTATACCAATGTGACATTTTAAACTAAAATGTACATTTTGTCCACACCAAAAATGCCCTAACTAAAATTGTGATTTTTGTTTACACAAAAATATTTTAACTAAACATGTTATGTTTGTCTAACATTTCATTTTAAAATAAAAACGATATTTTAATCCTTACATAACCTTACATAACAAAACTATGATTTTTATAACACAATAAGTATCAAATTAACATATCAACATACAATATCATTCAACGCAACAAATCATGAATAACACAAATCAACAAATTCTAAATAACTAGCATCGCGAATCTGAATTAAATCGTACAGACTAGGATTTAAATAACAGTAGAAATAATTAAATTTTAATTATCAAATAAATCAGAATTCTCACCAATTTGACTGAAAATTCTACTGTCTCTATTTCAGATCTGGATAGCGCCATCGCGAAGATCTCGGAAAGACGAATCCAACGCAACAAACGGTTCGCAAAACGGACCTCGTATGAAGAAGTTATGCACGTTTAAAGATTTGCAATATTAAATTATATAAATAAATAAAATATATTATACCCATCTTTCTTCTACCCGACGTCCTTCTCGTCGTGAAACAAAACCCAACTCCACTATGAAAGCTTCTGCATGCACCTCAGACCGGACCACCATACTCCGATCAGGACCGACCACCCAAACGCCGCCGGCACCCTCTTCCTGCGCCCCAACCCCCATGCCACTCGCGCCCCACTAGGACCCATGGACTACCCATAAACGCAGCCACTTCCCGGTGAGAATTCGCGAAATCCGTGAATCAAAACCCGATCTTAACCGTATGGATCTGTAGATCTCTCCATGAGCGTCGATTTGGTATATAATATGTTGAATTTCATTGAGCGGATCCAAAGTTATTGAATCGGGAAGTTTTGAATGTTCGTGGCCATTGAAAAGGGGGCGGCGGCTGTGCATTTCGAAATAAGGGTTAGGGTTTCTTTTTTATTTTAATAATAAATCTCGATTTTCGTGCTTAAAAGGTGGAATTTCGGACTGTCTCCAAATCAGGCCCAGTTAGTGTCAAACTTAAGGTTTTGACGCCTTCTGAACGCGATGGGATATGCCCCGTGGCCCAATTCTGAAGTCTGCTGTGTGTTCTATTAAAATTACAATATTAAATTAATAATTTAATTTCCACCGTACATTTAAATATGCTGGGGCCACGAACGAACTCCGAAAATTCCAAAAAAATTATTTTTGGTTTCGCATTGACGATATGGTTCTAACGAGACTATTTTCATTGAATTCTGAGACTGTTCGAAAAATGGCCCTTTTCAGGTCGATCAGTTTTAACTATAAACTGACAAAACGTGCTATCTACTGCCACGCTTACATACTCATTTGAAAAATTCTAGAAAATTAAACTTAGCAATAATTCGACATTCCGGTTCCAACAAAAGTGGTTATGTCGAAAACCGAGGTCGTTTGTAAAATGACTATTTTCAAGGCGTATATATTAAATATTAAAAATACATTTTTAAACAAAAATTTTTAGAAACTCGAAATATATAAGTGTTTACTGTTTTTCAATGTAGAAACGTCATTCTGAACTCAATGGAAGTGGTTTCGAGTCCAAATTCCATCGTATGCAAAAAGTAGTGTTTTGTCCTTTGTAAATTTCATAGCGACCTTTCTAAATTTTAATTTGGGCATAACTTTTGATTCCTGCTATGAAATTTCAATTTTCCAGATCCTTAGAAAGATATTTTTAAACAGATTCTAATATTTTTGGTTTCACTAAAATCCGTTAAATTTTGCATCCCGTACGGTCTGTCAAAGTTCAAGTTTGACTTTTCAAATTACCGCGCTATTTCTAACTCTTTTTATAATTACAATTAAATTATTCATTCTAACTTCGATTTAAATAATTTTTAATCATTATTATTTTAAATATCAAAACCCATTAAAATTACTTAAAAATAAATTTTTAAATTTACCCCAAAATTCAGGGTTGTTACAGTCTCCCCCACTTAAAAACTTTTCGTCCTCGAAAAGGAACGAAACTAAAAAAGTGTTTAATTAACTAACTCATCTTTCATTCTTTAATTCATTTCTATAATTTTATCAGTTGAACTAATAATTGCTCTACATAACCATCAATCAATTAGTTGATTAACTTTCAAATATATAACTTTTATATATTCAAAAATCATATTTTCTAAAATAGATTATATATAATCACAAATACGTTAATTATAAACTAGGCACTCTCAACTCATTCTAGGGCATTACTAACCCCATCTCTAATGAGTTTTCTCATTCTAGGATACTGCTGATCCTATCTCTAATGAGTATTCTTATTGGATATTACTAATCCAATCTCTGATGAGTCTTTTGTTCAGTTCTAACGAGTTGTACCCCAAAGATTTGAGCTAACCAAAGCTCTGATACCAAATGTAAAGACCCGTAAATTCCCGCTCTTTGAATCGACCATAAACCACACAGGTCTGATTCAAAGGTTGGAAATCCACGAATGCTTTAACTTTGGGAATACAACAACATCAGAACAATAACAACAGACTTTTATAAACATTACAATAATGTTACATCAGAGTACAGAATATCAGATTACATCGAATAACACTACAGCGGAAGATAAATTATAATATTTAATACATTGCAGCGGAAATAAAATAACTAAGGCAGCGGAAGACAACTATGCTCTGGACACAGCTTTAGGCTTCAATCAAGAATCCTGCTCGAGATAAGAACCTGCAGACAAACTACTCGACTGCCCGTTTGGAAAGAGGGCACCCGAGCTTGTAAAGGTGAAACAAACAACGGGTCAGTCATGGGACCGGTGTGAGAATTCTAAACTAATTTAACTAATAGCAATAAGGCAAATCCAGGGAACACGCCGCTAATGCGGAACGGGTTTACTCCAGTGGATTGTCGTGCATGATTAAAAGTAAATCGTAAAACAACGCAATGCTTTTTGGAAAAATGAAACCATTATAAGACCCAAGTCCCATCACACAATGCAACGCAAACCGGAGGATAGGGTTTTACCTTATAATGGTTAAAAATGCTTGATACGATAAAAATGGGTTTGATATTATTATAGTGTATATAAGTTTCAAAAACAGTTCAATCATAATGTATCAATCCTAGGACACATAGATACCATAATACTATGCTTCCATACTAGTAATACAATCAAATCCGCATGAGGTCGTATTGGAAATTGGGTTTCCATCATGAGTCAAGGCTAGGGAGGAGCACCTTACCGATTCGAGACACTCTAGCTAATGTCTCAGGATCCCCCGCAGTGAACCCTTGGATGGCTGCAGGGCCGGTCCACACATACAGCTTCGTGGATTGGCAATTCCTGAACACACGTTTCCCGGTCCTATATGACCTATCATCCGAGGCGCCTCATTCCATCATCCACATAAGTAAAATGTCGGGCCGTGTTAAAACCCAAACACCACTTCTAGCTAGAAAGAAACGTGCTGCTCTCCCTGCGTTCCCTTCTCCCGTTTTAGACTCCGCCGGTGTGAGGCTCGCGAAGTCACGCTATACACAAAGCTATGCCCAAACAGGCTATGCTTTGATCATCCCACAAGGCCTGCTTTTCAACAAAGCCTTGATCATATGCATCTTAGCATGCCACATCGTCACTCCATATCACACTACCAATCCTTTGCCGAAATATATGAAAGGGTGTTAAGCAAGAGAATAAATTCTCCGCCACCAAACATTCATACATTCGACATAAAATCAATAAATACAATATAAAGGAGTACAATGTCAGACACACATTCCATTTATAAGCGTATGCTCTGGGTCTGAGCGAAAGCCAAATCCGTACTAATCCACACTACGTCCGGACGGCCACCACTGTAGCCCCTTCAAGGTAGCTACTCCAATCACGGGCATCAGCAGTTGTCGTCCATTCGATTTGAAGATCGCCGGTCTTCAATCACCGTCTTCAACTCTTCGACTTTCATTCGTTGTATGATCATTTGAAATGGGATTGAACTCGGACTTTTCAAAAAATCCTCGCATATATATATTTAAAAATCATTTCATATCGTTGATATTAATTTATAATGATCTACCTTTATTTTTATTTATATAAAAATAATTGAATTCCATTTAACGACGCTTCAAGTCAAAAGGACGACCTTGGCGCTGTTTTCACCCAAATTTGTTTTACATATTTCTCTAAATCTAACTGTTGGATTTTAACATAATTTATAACATTGGAAAGATCTTCCCAAGGCGAACCTAACAGTTACAGATTTGGGAAAATCCGACGGTCGGATATTTCGGTATAATCAACTAAAAGTACAATTCTATAAAGTGAACTACCACGCTCGATTCGTTTAATTGAAATTTGTTTATATATATAATTATATATATACATACAATTTCTTCGGCCATTTCATTATTGTGATAATCACGACAAGTAAAGATATATGACATAACACACAATAATGTTTATTTTAATTCACATACACAACCTACCCATGCAATGTATATTTTTTTCTATTTTCAATCTACACAAACATGCAATTTCTTGTGCGTCATTTCTAATTCAACAAAAATGTTTATTTTGTGTCATTCTTTCCTTTACAAGCAAAATGATATTCTTGCTTTAATCTTTACACATGAAAATATAAAATTCATATCTTTAATCTTTTTTAATGAAATCAAATTTGTTAAAATGTAAATTTTCATTGTTATAATCTTCATTGAAAACCCATTTACATAAAAATGTAAATTTCATATCCTTATCATTTTCAAAATGAAAATCTAATCCATTAAAATATGACTTTATACTTAAAAGCTTTTTACATGAAAATGTAATTTCTAACTTTAAATCTTTTACATGAAAAATGTAAACTTCTCCTTAATCCTAAATGTAAATTTTCTTTTTAATCAAATTACATTAAAATGTAACTCTTCTTTCTAATCTAATTCACATTAAACATGTAAACTTTTCTAACAAAATGTTATTTTCATACAAGTGTGACATTTTAGCAAGAATGATATTTCTATACTAATGTGACATTTTAACAAAAATGAAACTTTGTTCCTAATGCAACCTTTTTGACTAGAAATGATAATTTTTAAATGCAATATTTTATAGAATAAAAATGCTACTTTCCTATGCTAACATTTTATATAATAAAAATGATCTTTTCTATTGCTAACATCTTATATAAGAAAATGTTCCTGTGTATACTGAAATAAAAATGAGATTTTATTATGCAAACATTTTTATACATAAAATGTTTCTTTTCTAATGTTAACATAAAAATGTGATTAACATTACGGTGAAAATTTGTATCCTTTTTAAATTACATAAAAAAGTGATCTTGATTCCATTGTCAAATTTTCTCTTTTTAATTACATTAAAAATGTATTTTCCATTATGACGATGAATTCTTACCTAAAAAAAATGTAATTCTTTTTTCTTTTTAATCTTAATTACATAAAATATAATTATCTTACTTTAATTCAATTACGTGAAAAATGTAACTTCACTCTAAATCTTATTCTCAATACGGTGTGAATAATGTCATTTTCCATGTATTCTAATATCAAACAAAAGGACATTTATTTTTTAACATTTTTCTATGTTTTCATCATATCATATAAAAGAATATTTTATATGTAAATATTTTTAACCGTTCATATTAATATAAAAAGGATATTTTATGATAAATCCTTCTTAACATAAACAAATAAAAGATAACTTTGATTGTCGTCAATTCTAGCACAACAAAATATATAAAGAGTTATATTTTGTCTAGTTAACATTTTATAACTAAATTGTTATTTTAACCAATCTCAACATTTTATATCTAAAATGTTATTTTACTTTTACTTTGAAAATTTTCTATTTAATAAAATGAACATTTTGTTATGACATACCCTTCTATTTAACAAAATAAATATTTTGTTTTACATATAACATGCAAATAAAAATAAGTTTACAAATTTTGCCTTTTATTCACACATAGGATATAAATAAAAATGTATACAACAAGTTTGTCTTTTTTCCAAATCTCTTTTTAACAAAAATATTATTTTTGTCCTCAACCATCACATTTAACCAAATGTACATTTTGTATTTCAGCGCTTTCCTTTAGAGAAAAATGTGAATTTGACGCTACTAATATATATTGACAAAAAAGTGAATTTTGACGCTACTCTTTTATATCGACAAAAATGTGAATTTTTATTCACTAAACAAATTTGACAATTTATAACAAAAATGTATTTTTGTTTTATTTTAACATTTCATACATAAAATGTACTTTTATTCTATCCTAACATTTTATATATAAAATGATGTTCTTTCCTAATATTGACATTTTTAAAACTAAAATGCCAATTTTTATACCAATGTGACATTTTAAACTAAAATGTACATTTTGTCTACACCAAAAATGCCCTAACTAAAATTGTGATTTTTGTTTACACAAAAATATTTTAACTAAACATGTTATTTTTGTCTAACATTTCATTTTAAAATAAAAACGATATTTTAATCCTTACATTAACTTTCATAACAAAACTATTATTTCAAAACTAATAAGACATGTCAACATTCTTTTTATAACACAATAAGTATCAAATTAACATATCAGCATACAATATCAATCAACGCAACAAATCATGAATAACACAAATCAGCAAATTCTAAATAACTAGCATCGCGAATCTGAATTAAATCGTACAGACTAGGATTTAAATAACAGTAGAAATAATTAAATTTTAATTATCAAATAAATCAGAATTCTCACCAATTTGGCTGAAATTCTACTGTCTCTATTTCAAATCTGGATAGCGCCATCGCGAAGATCTCGGAAAGACGAATCCAACGCAACAAACGGTTCACAAAACGGACCTCGTATGAAGAAGTTATGCATGTTTAAAGATTTGCAAAATTAAATATTAAATTAATTAAATAAATAAAATATATTATACCCGTCTTTCTTCTACCCGACGTCCTCCTCGTCGTGAAACAAAACCCAACTCCATCGTGAAAGCTTCTGCACGCACCTCAGACCGGACCACCATACTTCGATCAAGACCCACCACCCAAACGCCGCCGACCACCTCTTCCTGCGCCCCAACCCCCATGCCACTCGCGCGCCCCAGGACCCATGGACCACCCATAAACGCAGCCACTTACCAGTGAGAATTCACGAAATCCGTGAATCAAAACCCGATCTTAACCGTATGGATCTGTTGATTTCTCCAAGAGCTTCGATTTGTTATATAATATGTTGAATTTCATTAAGTGGATCAAAAGTTATTGAGTCGGGAATATTTGAATGTTCGTGGCCATTGAAAAGGGGGCGGCGGCTGTGCATTTCGAAATTAGGGTTAGGGTTTTTTTATTATTTTAATAATAAATCTTGATTTTCATGCTTAAAAGGTGGAATTTGGACTGTCTCCAAATCAGGCCCAGTTAGTGTCAAACTTAAGGTTTTGACGCCTTCTGAACGTGATGGGCTATGCCCCGTAGCCCAATTCTGAAGTCTGCTGCGTGTTCTATTAAAATTACAATATTAAATTAATAATTTAATTTCCACCGTACATTTATATATGTCGGGGCCACATACGGATTCCGAAAATTCCAAAAAATATATTTTTGGCTTCGCATTGATGATACGGTTCCAACGGGACTATTTTCGATGAATTCTGAGACTGTTCGAAAAATGGCCTTTTTCAGGTCGATCAGTTTTAACTATAAACTAACAAAACGTGTTATCTACTGGCCCGCTTACATACTCATTCGAAAAATTCTGGAAAATTAAACTTAGTAATAATTCGACATTTCGGTTCCAACAAAAGTAATTTTTGTCGAAAACCGAGGTCGTTTGTAAAATGACTATTTTCAAGGCGTATATATTAAATATTAAAAATACATTTTTAAACAAATAATTTCCGAACTCGAAATATATAAGTATTTACTGTTTTTCAATGTAGAAACATCATTCTGAACTCAATGGAAGTGGTTTTGAGTCCAAATTCCTTCGTATGCAAAAAGTAGTGTTTTTGTCCTTTGTAAATTTCATAGCGACCTTTCTAAATTTTAATTTGGGCATAACTTTTGATTCCTGCTATGAAATTTCAATTTTTCAGATTCGTTAGAAAGATATTTTTAAATATAGTCTAATATTTTTGGTTTCACTAAAATCCGTTAAATTTTGCATCCCCTACGGTTAGTCAAATTTCAAGTTTGACTTTTCAAATTACCGCGCTATTTCTAACAATTTTTATAATTACAATTAAATTATTCATTCTAACTTCGATTTAAATCAATTTTTAATCATTGTTATTTTAAATAAATTACTTTAAATATCAAAACCCATTAAAATTACTTAAAAATAAATTTTTAAATTTACCCCAAAATTCAAGGTTGTTACAATATGAGCAGACTGAGACTTGAACCCAGCACTGAAGCATGTCAATAGGAAGCACTTACCATCAGACCAGTGCAATCATTTTTAACATTGTGGAAAAATATTCTTTATATCAAACTGCAGTATAAAAACCTTGGTTGCCCAAGTCCCAGTGGGCTGCTCCGGCCCAAGGGCTTGGTGGGCTGCCCTCTGGGCCGCCCCTGACTTTATAAAGCTCCAGGTTTTCTTACCAAATACATATAATCATCATGTCCCCAAGACATAAGCATGTTTTACATCCCATTTTTAGTACTATATTCAGGATTATTATAATCTTAATTGCCCTCAAAATGCTTATAGTGCTCGTTAGAAGGATCAAAAGCACACCCTACAGGAAAGGTGCCCCCCACAACAGCCCATTGTGGAAGCGCTCCGAACTTGTCGTCAAAAAGAACCTTACCAAGGTCATGGATCAATCCGGTGAAATGCAGCCAGTCCTCATCCGGATAATCTCTCCTGATTGCCTCAGCAGTCTACAACAAATGATCTATCTGTGGTTCATCCAGATCCAGATCACTTTCGTCCATGAACTCATTGAGTAGCTCGATGCATTCCCATATGCTCATTTCCGTTCTGTTCAACTTTCCATAATGCTCCCTCATTTTCTTCACCTAATCATTAATTAAATGTGTCAACTATATGTTGTTTTTACTAATTCAAAATTACTAAATTAATCTAGGCGGTCTTACGAAATTGACAGTTTGATGAATGTGATTGAGCCTGTAATTTTCTTCAACTAAGTCCTTTCTCTCTAAATCGGCGTCATAGTCTCTGAAGGTTTGGCCGAAGGCATTGGCGCTTGGAACCACGAATCCTCCATCCAAAACCAGGTCGCCCTCATTAGTCCTTTTTTTCACATCAGTCCTTTGTTCTGAAATCACGAAAATAAACAATGTTAAATGAAAAGGAGAATTAAAGAATATTAAAAAATAATCGGTAGGAAGTATGAAAAACGCACCGTTTTGAGAAGGCTCAATGGCGTAGGTCATTGTGTAGGCAGAACGAGTGGACTGAAACCCTAGAATAGATTGAGGAGAAGGAAGAGAAATGTATAAATAATGCGGAAGGGAAAATTTACGTGGCAAAAGAGGACTCAGAAGACGAAGCGGGAATGAAGATGGTGAAGGGGCAAAAGGGTGTACCCCACTCCAGTGTTCCCATGTGCCGAATCAATCTTATCCATTGATTTGCACAAAATCTAATGGTTTTGAGTGAATTGTAGGACCCATTCATTAGATTATTAATAATATGTGTGGTTGATGTGTGATGGTGATTTGTTGGCTACACGGGAACACCGGAGTTGGGTACAGAAGAATTGATCTCGGGGAAAAATGGTCCTATCGGGGAAGTTTAGATGGATACGAGTCCGCATGACGTGGTCATCCATCCGAGCATTCGGTGAGTTTTACCAGTTAATACTTTACCTTGTCTCAATCCTTTTGTCAAAGAAGTTCTGATTCTCGTCTGACGTGTTTATGAGTATTGGATGGTTTATAAGATTTCATACCTTTGCTTACTTTACTTAAGGATTTATAAATTGATAACACTGATTTATAAAAAGATAACTTTGGTTTGGATATAAATCTGAATAAATAAATTGGGATGCAGTTTTCTAGAATTTGAATATTTTTTTATTTTAAATATGGCCCTCAGATTAGCTGCATCATCGACAAATCAAAAGAGGTTGTGCATAATGTTTGTTGCCTTTTAATTACAAATGGTGATGTAATACAGATTAATTCACATTTTTACAACAAAAACACCATACTTTTTATTTTATTTTTTTGACATTTCTTTTTCGTCAATTGAAAGTATAGTCAGACTAAAATTGACAACATTTTTACTTCTCAATTCTTCTTATTTTAGTGATGTTAAATGCATCAAAAATACAACTTATATCGCCCCTTATATATATCCATTATGACTTGTATATCAACGTATGGGTAACGAAGAGATCCAATATGAAGACCAGTTAGAGTAGTGGAAATCATATAGTAAAGTAGTAGAGTTATGGCCACGTCAGGCACATTGCCAGGTTCGGGTCGGCATGCACGCAATCCGCCTACTGCTCTTCAATGTATAAGTGACGAAGAGATCCAATGTGTAGCGAATCCCAAATTTTTTGTTTAAAAATATACGAAAACAATTTATTTTGAATTATGTGAAATTTTTGAATTTGATTTTTCAATATAAATTTTGAACATGTACTTTTATTTTGAGTTTAATAAATTAAAATGACCATTTAACACAAAATTTATTTGCTTTGGAATAAGGTATTAAATCGGTACATAAAATTTACATTGAAATATTAACTTTTAAAATGTAAATACCTTTTATTAATTGATTTAGAGGATTTTATAATGTAATCAATGACATTTGTGTCGTCAAACAAATTGATTTGTACGATCGATTTACGATAGCGAAAACCAATATAACTTAAATGACGAATTTTCAAGCGAACGTTATAATGTTAGGGATTGAGATGTTGATAATGATGGTTCTGAGGACAGCAACCTTGTTTCAATTATTTTTGTTATAAAATATATAATAACTTTGTTATCTATAATATATGTGTGTGTGTGTGTGTGCGAGCGCGTGCGTGAGTGTGTGTATATATACAGGAAATCTATGCAGGTATTGATTATTGAAGACTGTACAGTTCATAGAATCAACATTTCAAAGTAGAAGATTTCAAAATACAAGACTCATGAGTATTAAGAATTCAAGAGTTCAAAAAAAAAAAAAAATTGTAGAGTAATAGCGTCTAGATATCTTGTTAAAACTCTAGTCAATACTGAATTCTGTTTTCAAACTTTTTCTCCTAATTTTCAAATGATTTCAAAATTACTTTCATATTTTAAATATATACGTATTTATTTTTAAATCTATTTTAACTCTTAAAATTTATTTTAACTTCTATTTTAAAATTACACTTAATATATTTTAACTCCAAACTTAAAATATGTATTTATTACTTATAGATTTAATACTAATTTCATAGTTACTTATGTTTTCAAAGTTCCATAGTTATATTTATTAAGTTTTAAATTATTTCTTTTATTTATAGTTTTGAATATATATACTTTTATATCTTTTTATGTATAGTTTTTTATCATTTTAAAACCATCGTAATATATGTTCAATATATATATATATATACACAATTAAAAAACTATATTTTAATATAAAGGAATATAGTTTGTTTTAACTCAGAAATCATGTGTAACGACCCGAATTTTTGGTCAATTAATTTTAAACATTCAACATTGTTTTAAATGTTTAGTTGATAATATAAATGAAATTTATATGGAATTTATCGATTTAATAATTGAATACGATTTAATTTCGAGTATATCGATTTATAGTAATACGAAAACGAAAAATAACTGAATTCAAAGTTAAAACTGAATTAAAATGGTTATGATGATTAATATAAATTATATTGAATATAAACCGATGATAATAATAATTTATTATCGAGAAATTGATTGTTTCCGAATTTAAATCATGTTGTATCAAATTTAATTTGTTACATGAAAATAGTTAATTTTCAAACGATCTCGATTTTCAATGGAACCAATTTTATAGGGTCCAGAATGTTAAACCATAGCACTGTCTCAATTTTCATCGCAACTGGAGCTCGTATGGGTCGTTTAAATATGAAACTTCGTGTGTAAGTTTTGTGTTTATATAATAATATTAAATTGTATAGAAATAATTTTTCAAATCTTTTTAAAAAATTAATGGATAAATTTGAAACCAAATCAAATTAAATATGAAATCAAATCAAATTAATATTGTTGTGTACTTCACCGACGTCCATTTAAAACACTCGTAAGTTTTGTCCCTTTTTTACTTCTATATAAACTGATTTCCCCTTTCCCCTTTATTCTTTCTTGCGCAATGAAAATCGAAGAAGCTTCAGATATAAAAAAAAGATGCATGTTCCTTCTATAAACTGCAACATTCACCCTTCTTTTCTTGTTTATTTATAGTACTAATCGAAGCTTGAAATGGCTACCTCTGCTAAATATTCATAATAGAAATCGCAACCTCAAATTCCTCTTTCTAAAAGAAAATTCAAAAATCGAAACTCAAATTCGATTATAAGGGTTCACATCTATAGTGAAGCTCCATTCTTTTTTCCTTTGCATGATTACTACCAGGAAACAAAGCCGACACCTTCTTTGTCATTCTCAGAACGTGGAATAATTCAATACAAATAGAAATGGGGTGCGATCGGGGTTTCCCTTGGATCACGACTTCGACAATAGCGTGATTTTTGGAAGATCGGTTTCAAGGCTCAACGAGATAGGGTTCGGTTTAAAAGATTAAGGGATTGACTCATAAATGGAGTTTGGTCATATAGGGGGCGTTTCGACAAAGGCGGGGCATTCAGGAATGGTTGCCACACCGGTGGGATTTTTCCAAGGAGTTCGAGAAAAAAAATATTGACGACATTTCTATCGCTCGAGCAGCAACGAAGTCGTGAAATTTGGTAGGTGTTCGGGTAGGGATATTAGTAACTGAATTGAGGAGTAGAAGATGGGAATCCAAATTTTCCCTGTTGAGTTTATTCACCGTGCGTGACCTAAAGATGGTTGAGGCTATCGGTTTGTTTTCAAGACTGTAAAGAGGAGAGAGAGTATCGGTAATGTGGCTTTTTCTTCATTGGAAGAGCTACAAGGGAGGGGTTCGTGACTTCTGAAAGGTGTAGTGTGATCATGAGGGAAGAAGACTTAGGGTTAAGCATAAATAAGGTAATCTTCTTAATTTAAAATTTGAATTTTTATTTTACTCAGATTATTCGATGTCTTATAAAATAAATTTCTAATTCAAATGAAAATAGATTCGAATGTTGTTGATCTCATTAAGCTCGTATGAACGTTGGCTACAATTTGGAATTAGTTTCGGAATTTTGGGGATCAACGACGGATTTTAAATTAAATCGAACGACATTCGGTTGAATTTAAAATTTGGAGAGAGTTGCAATATAAAATGAATGTGAGTAAATTCACTCTATAAATTCGTTCATAATTTATTATAAACGAATATCTATTTAATATAATGTTATATGTTGTTTGTTGGTTGTTTGGATGCATTGAAATATTATTGTAGCTATTATATATATTAGCTATATTTAGGCTTGGTGACTGGATATATATACATACATATACATATATATATATAATTGGTGATTGGATATTCCTACAATACCATTAGCAGATGATTTCCCTATGCTCTCCATAATATACATGGCGGATGACCTTTTATACCGCATATCCTACCTTGAAGCAGGATGTGTATTATTTATGTTGTCTAACATTTGTGGATGTAGGAAAAACAGGTTAGAGGGATCCAATTGGATTCCATAAAATTTATTTATTGTTTATTTCCATTTATATTATAATCTATGATGTGTTGGAAAATCCATGATTGATGATTGTGTGTTTTGGACGTTTAAATAGCACTGACCCTAGGTATTGGTATTTAAAATATCATAAAAATATATTCGAATAGAAAGAAAGGAATTTTAGTTCAAAAAGAAAAATCTATTTTTTCCAAAATAGAATTTGAATTTCGAACGGGCTAGAAAAATATAAACTATTTTTAACAATAAAAATAAGTAGTGAATTTATAAATGATGTTTATAAATGAAATGGAATAATTATCATTAGATAATTTGTGAGTTTAAATTCAAATATGAATTTTAAAAGGAAATTGAAAAATCTTTTAAAAAGGAAACGCTGAAATTTATTTTGGCATTCAGAATGTAAATAGAATTGGAATAAATCCATACAGATTTATGATTTGAATTCGACTATATTGAATTTATAAAAATAAATTGTTTTCAATAATGATATGGGAATCGTATTAGATAGAAACTAAAATTAAATATGCAAATAAATTCTATGTTATATATAAGTTATAATAAATAAAATATTCCAAATAAGATATGGGTTTTAAATAGATTTGAAATGGAACTTGTTTTGGTATAAAAAACAAGGAAGTAAATTTATAAACGATGTTTATAAATAAAGTGTAATAATTATCATTGGATATTTTGGGAATATAAATTCAAATATGAATTTAAAAAGGAATTGGAAATCGTTTCGAAAAGGGAACGATAGATTTCATTTCGGGAATATAAACTGAATTTAGATGAATCCTAGGAATTTATAATTGAAATTCAATGTTGAAGATAGAATGGTAAATAAATATTTGATGATTTAGGAAAATCGGGAATTTCAATTTGGATTTTTAGAATTGGCTTAATTTATATTAAATTAACGAAGAATAAAGTTGAAATTTATTAATAAGAAAAATTTAAATGTTTATATTTATTGGATCTAAATTAACCTTAGAGGGAAGTGACTAGGGTTTATTATAAAATAATGCATTGAAAATACAAATAATGCAGAAATAAAAATCACAAACAAGATTTACCCAACTTCGGCAAGAGTCTGCCTAATGTTGAATTCACAAGTTTTCTACTAGGAATTAAAAACAGACTCTCGCTTACAGGACCATGTAACTCCCGCTACTATTATAACCTTAAGCTTAAAAACTTGACACGACTCAAAATCTAAGCAGTGATTTTCTTAACTACAACAACATGTAGTTAACGTGCCCTAACTTAAATTAAACTAAAAAAGAAAATTAGAATGACTAAAAAAGGAAAAAACAATTTTAATACAAAGCTTAACCCTAAATGAAAAATAAACACATAAAAAAGATGGCCCCTTTGTTTTATTTTCCAGGAGAACTCGACTGGCCCTTTTTATTTTCTGCCTCAAGAATGGCGGCTAGGGTTCCAAATCCTTCTTCAAATCGTTGTGAATTGAATTATGGTGATCTTCAGTTTTGTTTGTGGATACAACTTGGTGATCTCTGAGTCACCAATATCTCAGCTAAGAAAAGAACCGTAAGCTATTCTGAAACTTTTCTTGCTTGAGTTGTATTTGTTTTTTTGGATGCTATTGCCAGTGAGGAACTTGGTGTTTTTATAGGGTCATAGAAAACCCTATTCTCTGATTTTAAATGATGCCTGGTCAGATTTTAATTTGTGGAAGTTTTAGAAAATATTTATTTGATTTGCTGGTCCCTGATTTCGAGTTGATCATTTTTGGAAAATGTCTTGAATGAAAAATGAGTTGTTTCCTGAATTAGCATCTCTGAATTTTGAATTTGAAAATGGCGTGAGTTTCTTGTGATGAATCAAACCATTATTTTGCCCCTTCTATGAATTTGGTTGATTTATGGCCATTGTGGAATTTGCATGTAAAATAATAGTTTCCCAATTTGAATCATTCCGATTAATCATGCCATAAATAGATGAACAAAACTTTGCAATAAAATTCTGCTTCCCTGGTCCCTTGCATGAATGTTTTTCAGGAAAGAAATATTGATTTGTTTTGGCAAAAACATTGATTATAAACTTGCCCAAAAAGTTGAATCTGCCAAACTATGATGATGTGATTTCTGGAAATCAATTCCCTAATATATTTTTCTGAAAAAAAATTTAATTGCAAATTTAATTCTTTCCATTCAACAAATGTTTTCCACAGAACATTTAAAGAGAAAAAAGAAATAGAAATTATTTCTTTTCAAAAACAGACTCTTTTGGCATTAGATGTTTATATATACTGCATTATATGTTGAATGTCAAAAGATACATATGAGATGATTGTTGTCCCTAATTTCCTACTTTGACCAGCACTATCATTTGATCTGTCTATTTGAAATTTCCTGAAAGCATGTATTCGGTTTCTTACCAAACATGTTGAGTTGAATTTTCTTTTTGCCAATCTTAATTTATCTAAATCAGGAAATGAGTTTGCTGACAATTTTTTCTTAAACCATGCTCATTGTTTTGAAACTGTACCATATAACAATGCACTTGAAACTGATTTGTTAGCATCTGCACATGTTATCTTTTCAAAGAACAATTTGCCACTTTGCCAAACAATTTGTAAAATCACACTGTACTCCTGTAATACCCGGTATTTTAATAACATGTTAAAACCATAAATCAAGGCAGAATTAATTTATAAAATAAGAATCAAGGGAAACAGGTTGTGCCATTGCGTTCGTCTCAAAATTCTGCTCGGAAATGATCTGAGTTTTCGAGAAACGGAGTCCGTTTAAGGGAGATATGACCCTCCGAAGTTTCAAGGATTTTCAGAACAGAAAAACAGCTCGAATTCGAATTCGAAATTTGAATTCAAACCCCAGCGCAGACTGGGCGGGAATTTTCCCGCCCAGGTCCAGGTCGACCTGGGGGTCGACACTATGGTCGACCTCCCAGGGACCAGGTCGACCCTATGGTCGACAGGGGGTCGACCTGGTGCTGAAACCCAGTTTTGAGCCTGGGTTCATTCTGATGTTTTTGGTCTCGTTTTCAGTCTAGATTCGTCTGCCTAATCCTATATAAACAGCCCCTAGCCCCATTCTCTTTACACCATTCTTCTCTAACCTTATGATGCACAAATTCTTGATGGACATGGCTTCTTCTTCTTCTTCAAAATTAAATTAAAATAAAAATAAAAAACGAAGACTATTTCTTGAAGACTACGGCTATGAATTGCATCTTGGGGACTTTCTGCTACAATCAAATCGAGATTCAACAATTCAACGACTAGTTTCTAGATCTCAATTTCTTAGTTCACGAACTATAAGTTCTAGTTACTTTGAGATTTAAACTTGTTAATTGTAATTTGGACATGAGATAAAGTGAAATTGGACTTAAGTATGATAATCGATTCACATCTATTCAAGTTTCCATCTTGGATCTTGACATTTGGGAATATTCCTATGAAATCAGTTTGGACCTATTCATGTTGTAAATCAATCTCTTTCATGTCCATAACCTTAACATGCCTGGGATGTTGAATCAGTCTATTATTTACAAGTTTGGGACTATCACCTTATGCCATGACTATCACCTTATTATGCTAGATTTGAAATCCTATTATCCTTTTTGCCTATCATAGTTTTGATGTTATTCCCTTTAATTCTGGATTTGGATTTACTTGTAATTTAGATCGATTCATGTTTACATGCGATGGGAATACGATTTGGGTAGATTAGGCAAAACATGAATTGGTTATGAACATGAATCATGAACTTGATAATAGGCATAAGTTGAAACATTAAACTTGGCATGAAACTTGCCATGAAACCTGACACGAACTTGACATGAAATTTGAACATGGACATGATGCAGAATGAACTTGAAAATGGCCAACTCGAGGTTGGGTTGAGTTTGCAGTGTAATTCTGCCCGGAACCGCCCGGCTAATCAAGTTACTGCAAACAATAGGATCCAATGTGGGTAGTTGGTCATATCGCGCTTGAAACCCGAGGTCAGACTGAGTTGTGGTGTAAATCTACCCGGAACCACCTGGCATATCCAGTGACCACAACAACAGGTCTGATGTGAGAGGTTGGGGTGCATTAATGAATTAATGCCACATGATAGGGTTAAGTCATGAACATAAAAGACAACACTTAACCAACTTGACACATGATTTGTAGGGTTAAGTCATGAATTTGAACGATAACACTTAACTAACTTGACATGCTAGAATGATAAGGGTTAAGTCACGAATTTAAATGACAACACTTAACCTGTTGGACAGAAACCCTAGTTACGCGGTCCATTTCAGCAGTAACCCACTTAGATGTATCATGGTACCCTGGAACTAGGCAGGGTGGGGCACGATTACTGGGCTGATTGTAAGCGATTAGAACGACGGCTGAGTTAGTGCGCCAGTGTAGGTTCAGGCGGACTATGGTCGTGCACATAGTCCAGAGTTGAAAAAGCAGGCATTGGGCATCAGTAGGTTTACATTATGCGTGCTTGATTCGTGTCGGTGATTGGCACCCTAGGACTTGATACACCCTATAGTGGACCTAGCGCAGGTGACTACATTCGTGATAGGGCCGTATGACACAGACACATGACGAGCCAGAACTTGTAGGGAGCCGATCGATTAGTGGATCGTTCCGTTGGACTAGTAATGGGTCATTCTTGATATTGGGCCAAGGGATCATTTCATGGTTAATATACGACATGGGTTTAGGATACTAGTACAGTTGGTGCAGTGAATCTTGAACATGCGATTCTATAATTGATTGATTTATACTTGAATTATCCTGCTACCTTAGTCTATCTTGCACATCTTGACAGCATCCTTATGTTTACTTTCAGTTTATACATGTCATGTTACCTTTACCTGTTTTTATGCTGAAAGTCACTAGGACTTACCAGTCTTTATGACTGACCCATTTTCTTTCGCCTCGTTTTCTTTCATCCCCCCTCCCCAGGTTCACAGGGAGGAAACTCTAGCACTTAGCTTGGATTTCGCTTGCTTTCGGTTCAGCTTATGTACGGTTTGATCTTGAGCTATGCTATGGCTGCATTTCTGCTACCTTTGGGGAATTAAGCTACTTTTGTTGTTTTATGTTTATGCTTCTATATTTATTCAAGGAAGAACTTGTTGTAATGGAAAATGATAGTTGGTACTTTGGATGTAAAAGGTTTTGACTCTTTTTGAAAGTAATGAAATTTAGCTTTTGATTCTTCCGCTGTTTTATTTATGTTCTGTCTTGTAATATTTCTGTGTTTGTTTACCTGGATAATGCTCCTCCAAAACTAGTGCATTCCCTTTGTGAGTGACCCTAGCGGAGGTGGGGTGTTACACTTGGTATCAGAGCAGAAGGTTACCAGACTGGGCAAAAGTTTTTTTTTTTTTAAAAAACCTTCTAAAACTATTTTCAAAATCGTTTACAAAGAATCATTTTTCAAGAAAAGTCTTGTTTTATTTAAAGGCTATCCCCAAAAGCCATTAGCACTATCCTTTGTTTCCTCGTTTTGAATCTCTTCTTTTTCATTTCAGCATGTCTGAGTATCTTAACCTTCCCGAGGGTGTGCCAATACCTGGCTGGTTCAGGAGGTATTTAGATGTTAGGGGCAACGATGCAGGCCCAATAGATATTCCTCCTCCAGCTGCAGCGGTTCCTCCTTCTCCTCCTCGTGCAAATGCTTTCCCAAAGATCTGTAGAGATTTTAGGGCCATAGGTGGAAAGGATTTCAAGGGAACTGAATCATTCGTAGAAGTGAGGAACCGGCTCAAAGAAACTAAGGATTTGTTCATTATCTTTGAGGTGATTGATAGGCAGAAGGTACAATTGGCAGTATGGTTGCTCAAAGATGAAGCTTCCTATTGGTGGGAAGTCACTAACGCTGAGAGGCCGGTTGAAACATGGATGGATTTCAGAATAAGGTTTAAGATGAAATTCCTCTCACAAGCTGAACAAAGTCTACAGCTGGAAAAGTTCTTATTTCTTAAGCAAGGAAGTATGACGTTCAAGGAGTACGTCAATCAATTCAATCAGCTGGCCCAGTTTGGACTGGACTTAGTGAATACTCCTCATAAGAAGGCTCTTCGTTTTGTCAAGGGATTGAATGAGCCACTTCATAGCTTGGCTATGACCCACATACCTATGGGGGCTACTTACGAAAGGCTAGTGGACATGGCGCTCTTAAATGAGGAAGAAAAGGGCAAGAATGAGGCAAAAGAAGAAGTGCCTCAAGATAATAAGGGGGAAGGGTCACAGAACAAGAAGGCTGATCCAAAGAAAGGCGGGAAGAATAACAAACCCCATGAAAAGAGAAAGTGTAATTTTTGTGGCATTCCTGGACATCTGGTCAAAGACTGCAGGAAGAAGAAAAGGAAGATGGGTGGCTGTTTCCACTGTGGTGAGACTTGACACATGGCTAAGGCCTGCCCAAGGAAGCAAGGGCAGGGAGCTGGACCTTCTTCTGGAGGACAAGTCCACGCTCTCATGGCACCACCGCAAGAACGAGGTAGAAATATTTCTGTCAAAATTTTAGTCTATATTTTTGATCATCCTGTTCGAACCTTGTTTAATTCTGGCGCATCACATACTTTTATTTCTTCTGATATTGTTGAAACTCTGCACCTCAGTACTAGTCTAGTTGAGGATCCCATTATTGTTTCAAATCCAATTGGTGGCTCCGCTCATTTATCTATGATTTGTGTGGATTTGAGGATTTCAATCTTAAGCGTAGAATTCACGTGTAATGCTCATGTTCTCGGATTTATAGGATACGGTTTGATTCTAGGCATGGATTGGCTGTCCAATAATGGAGCCATTCTCGATTGTGAACGAAGGGTAGTTAGACTCGTGACTCTCCTTGGTAATACCCTTGAATTTCTTGTAACCCTATGGGTCCTATCATGTTATGTTATCTAGAATCTCTTGACTCGTTTATCGATGATTTGCAATCAGTAAGGGTAGTCCGAGAATATCCCAATGTCTTTGATGAGGTTAAGGGGTTACCCCCTAAACGCAAGAAAGATTTCCGTATATATCTTGTTGATAATGCTAAGCCAGTTGCATTGCCCGTTAGACACATGGCCCCGCCAGAGAGAAAAGAGCTTAGTAAGAAAGTTAAGGATTTACTTGAGAAAAAATTCATTAGGCGAAGCATTTCTAAATGGGGTGCTCCGGTGGTATTCGCTACTAAGCCAGATGGTTTGCTTCGTCTATGCGTAGATTATCGTGAGTTAAACAAGCTGACTAAGAAGAATAGGCACCCACTACCGAGAATCGACAACTTGTTCGACCATCTTGTTGGAGCGTATGTTTCTATCAACTCGATCTAGCTACAGGATTCCATCAACTTAGAGTGGCTGAGGATAGCATTGACAAGACTGCGTTTAGGACTCCAGATGGTTTCTACGAATGGCTCGTTATGCCGTTTGGTTTGACGAATGCACCCGCGTACTTCGTAGACTTGATGAGTAGGGTGTTTAGGGAGTTCCTTAACAAGTTTGTGGTGGTCTTCGTGGATGATATTTTGATCTTCTCAAAGGATGAGGAAGAACATGCTAGACATCTCAAGGAAGTCATGGATACGCTTAGAGCACACGAGTTAAAGGCTAAGTTCTCCAAGTGTCATTTTGGAGAAAAGAAGTTCGGTTTCTTGGACATGTAGTTTCTAAGCAAGGTATAGCTGTGGACCCCGCAAAGGTAGTTGCGGTGCAAGACTGGAAAGTTCCTAAGAACGCAACGGAAGTGAGAAGCTTTCTCGGTTTGGCAGGCTACTATAGGAAATTCATTAAGGACTTCGCTAAGATTTCAACCCCTCTTACTTGGTTAACGAAGAAGAACCTAGCTTTTGCATGGGACATAGTGTAACAACCCGCATTCTATGCATCGGAGGATCGTAGGATATTTATTTCTTTCTTATATGAAGTTGTATGGTCATGCGGCTTTGGGAAACGACCATTGGGGTTATTTCCCATGTTCATGATTTTTGCAGATTTTTAAATGACCATTTTGCCCCTAGCCGATCTTGTTTCGGTCATAACTTTTGATTGGAAGGAGTTTTGACCTGAAACCACTTCCATTGGCTTCGGATGATGGTTTACCTTTCCGCAGAGTGGTCACATGCGAAAAACGGACTTACCGTTCGGGAGATATGGCTGAAGTAAGGTTTGGAAGGTGAAAAACAGCTTAACTGGACCAAATAGGGTGATTAGTGAATGGGCCCAAAACCCATTTCGGGATTAGGTTATGGGGAGGCTGAAAAGGGTTAGGGTTTGATTCCATTTCAGTTTTCTAACCTCCACTTACCTCTTAGAAACCCTAAAAATGGCCTCCAACCTCTAAATTACCTCCAAATCACTTTCTAATCAAAGATTAAGCTTAGCAACATCAAATCAAGGGAGATCATAACCAAATAAAGATTAGAGTTGCTGTTTAGCATTGGTATCTGCGCCACATTAGAGATTTATTTCAGATCTAAGGTTTATTTGTGGCTAAGGTGAGTGACTTGCATAGTTCCTCACTAATTATGGTTAATTAAAGGTAATTAGTGTTAATTAGCGAATTTAAACATTATAAAAATCTGGAAAAAAATACTTATAAATTCTTAAATGATGTTTTAGACGTCTTATATGAATTTGGGTTAATTTGGTTAAGTTTTGCTAATCCTATCATTAATTATGTTTGAACATGCTTAAGGGAAAATATGGGGTTTTAGCTATGTTTGATCCATTTTAACCTATCATATTGATGTTTTGGTGTTTGAGGTCACTTCTACTTGTTGCTATGACTGTATGATATGCTTTGTGATTGTTTAAAATAGATAGAATGGTCAAAAACATCGTCGAATGGCGTAAAACACTCGCTGGAAAAGTTGCAGAAAAATGGTGCAGGTTTTCGGATCGGATCGGGGGAATGGGCTCGGACCGGATAGTGGACTGGGCAAGGGATCACCGAACCAAGGCTTAGCACGAGATGAGGTATGGCAAAATGTAAGGCCACTGGGTTTGAAGTGGGATCGGATCAGACCAGAAGATCAAGCCAGGGATGGAGGGAAGAGAAGGGGATCGGAACGAAAGAGGAAGGGGATGGGGATCGGATCGTAGACTAGGAACCCGAACCGAACCGATGGAGCAAGGGTACACCGAACCGAACCTAGATGCATCTACCCGACCCGACCCGCCAGAGAGCACCCAAACCGAACCGATGTACTACGAAGGGACTTGGAGGCCACGACCCGACCCGGAGCACTTGGAAGAGATCGATCCGAACCGACAGAGAAGAAGAGCTGAGAACCGAACCGATCCAGTGATGACCAAAAACCCGAGATGCAAAGATAGTCCAAATGGAAGTTAGAGGTCAGGATCCAATTGGGAACCAATGAGTTAAATTCATGATTGGCTTTGCTGCGAGACGTGTGCAAAGGGGTTGTCGGTATTCATAACTTTGGTTCACCACTGGGAGATGGATAGTGGGCTTGTAGTGATAGTTGTACGGGGTTGGACTCCGTCAAGGCCCAAAAGATTAGGTAACCAAATAGTGGATATCATATGCTTTACGCACTGAGTGAGAGATGTGAGGATGGTTGTTATGTTTGATTTGTTTGCCATCACTATGACATGCACACCTCCACCCCCGTATTCTTTACACCATTTGTTAATGGCACCTTAGAGTGTTGTACAGTATGTAGTGCTAACTTTTTGGTTGCAGGTCTAGGTATAGTTTAGTATACCTGCTATTGTTATTTTTAGTTGCTTATCGCTCATACCAGACTTTTTGTCTGACCCAGAGTTTAATGTCTCTTCTTATTACTCTGGGTGCTCTAAACGAGCAGACTAGAGACACGTTAGCTGGTGATGCACAAGTAGCTGATTCGGAGGCGAGCAAGAGGCTTCCACGTATGATATATATACATATTCTCCCTGTGTCGTTGGTGGTCACTACTTGGGCATTAGTAGTGTACCTTCCTTATCTTGCTTTTTGAGACAGTTTTACAAGTTGTAATAATGTTTGCTTTGGATCATAAGCTGTATTTGGATTTTCCGCTGCTATGATAGTTTGTTTTCAGCTTATGCACTGTCTCACCTGTTTTATGTCAAGTATGTTGTTAATATATTTTGTTCCATGTGCTGTGAGACATTATACAGGTTCTTTGTTGATTCTTCGTCTTATTCCCTTTTTCTTTTGACGACTGTCCCTTGCTAACTGGACATGTGTACAGCGCACTTATGGAGTAAATGTCGGTTGGTGCGGGGCGGGCCGTCACATTTTGTATCAGAGCTCTAGGTTGCATAGTTAACCTAGGGAAGACACTAGGGAGAGATAGTACGTATATTAGAGTGCTTATTTGTGACTACTTTGGTTTACAAAAGCTATATATATATATACTATAAGTAGTATAAGGATGAAGTCGTACTGCACTAGCACCACTATGGAGATAGTTAATCATGTTCTCTTTACAGATTGAACGATGAGTCGAGACACGAGGGGTGCTGGTAGAGGGACCAATAATTGGAATGCTCCTGACATGAGGATGATGTTCACTAACTTCATGAGAGAGATGCTTAGGGATGTTCAGGGAGCAGTTCCCAATCCCGGTAATGGTGGTGGTCTAGTAGTGCAGGCGCCTAGTGCCGATTTCGCCAAGCTGTGCAAGGATTACACTAACCTTGGTAGGAAGCCGTTCCACGGAACAGATCGGCCACAGATGTTCGGGATTGGTTGGATAGCTGTGATCGTATCTTCGACGACTTGGGTATCGAAGATGCGATGAAGAGAAGGCTAGCGTTTCGTCAGTTGCAAGGGCGAGCGATGAATTGGTGGAATGCTATTAGGACAGCCACTACAGAGGACAGGTTACTTGGGATCAGTTTAAGGCTCGCTTTAGCGACAAGTTTATCCCAGTTGCTCAAAAGTCATAATTGTTTAGGAAGTTCTTGGAGTTTAAGCAGAATGGTAGGGCAGTCTCGGAGTATACTGCTGAGTTCGATACTTTATCAAAATATGGGTTATCCCTTATAGATACTGCCGAGAAGAGGAACGAGAAGTTTATAACAGGTTTGGATCAGTACTTGGGGGAAACACTTATTAACCACATCGATGAGATGTTTGAATCGATTGTGGGGAAAGCATTGGGGTCAGAGAGTCTTTATCCTAAGCCCAAGACCGAGGTTGCTATTGCATCTGCAGAGGAGCCAAAGCCGCAAGCAGGCGGTGGAGGTAAGAATAATTCCCAGAATAAGAGGAAACAAGACCAAACCATGGATGGTCAGAATAAGAAGAATAAGAAAGATGGCGAGTTCTTTAAGTATGGCAAGAAGGGCCACTATGCCAGAGATTGCCGAGAAAAGCCTGGGGAAAGGAAGTGCTTTAACTGTGGCCAGGCGGGACACCACAAGAATGATTGTCCACAACCTCCTAGAGAGAAGCAGATTGTGAAAGCATATGCTATTAAGGTTGTTCCTTCTTCGTCGAATGCCCCAACTGCGGCGGAGAAAGGAAAGAATGTCGTCATTCAAGGTATGCTTTCTATTTATGATGTGCCTGTTCGAGTTTTGTTTGATACTGGGGCTTCCTGTTCCTTCATATCTAGTGACCTGGTAGATAGGTTGGGACTGGAACCCGAGATAATCAATAGACCGTTGGTTATGACGAACCAGATTGGTGGTTCGACTAACCTTAGTATGATTTGCCGTAATGTGGTCTTATCGAGTCATGGATGTATGTTGTTTGTTATTACTTTGTTTTGGATTTACTGGGTTTAGCATTATTTCTAGGAGTCGATCTACTCTAAAGGAATGGGGTGGTATTAGGTACCTACCTAGTGATGGCGATAATAACTGGAGTTAAGGAAGCTGAGAGGTTATCGTTGTAATAAGTTCTAATTGTCTCTGGGAGGAAAATGAGTGCTCCAGTGCTTAGTTGTTTTTCTAGTATCACTTCACGTGGATTGTCCGAATTCGGAGGAAATGTTCCTTCGGTGTTTATCTAATATTGGTTTAGGCCTTTGGGGCTTGTACTCAGGGAATGTCGAAGTCGACTAGGACGGTTTGCGTGAGAGATAAGTAGTTGTTGTGATTTTCATTACATGACATCTTGTTTTACTCTAGGAGTAATGGGCAGCTGTGACAGGATAAGACTATTCGATGGTATGGACTGCCCCGAGTTAGACTCGATAAGGTTATGAGATGACTCGAGTGGGACTCGAGAAAGATGCTAAGTGAAGGATTGTTTAGGACCCTATGTTGATGTTCTTTTTGAAAGAATAGGATGTGTTCGTTGATCATGGAGGATGCAACAAAGATTAGGACGATTCAAGTTGGACTTGAATTCGTAAAAGAAAATGGGTGTTCGTTGATTTTGGAGATGCAACGGATAGGCAGACGACTCACGTTGGACTAGAGTTTGTCGGTAATGGATACTCAAAACTCAGTCTGGGTTATAGATTGACTTGAGTTGGACTCGAGAAGGCTGCAAGGAATTGGAATGGCTCGAGTTGGACTCGAGAGGGTAGCAAGATAATGGATAGACTTGGGTGGGACTCGAGTGTTTCAGGCAGACTAAAAGCAGGGGTATCAGGGACGCCCACTTACCTTGGATCCATTGGAGTGATCTAGTTATCCTTGGAGGATAAACGTATGTTGGACGTACGGTAGTCCGTTTGGAGGCAGGGCTTCCATTAGTTATTGATGTTGGTTGGACCAGACACACAGGTATCGATGTATTCATGGCTTTAGGATCCTGTAGGATGGAAATAGGATAAGTTCGTTGATCATGGTGATATGACGAGTGTAAGATACTTTACGTTAGGTTTGAAGTATGATGGGCATTGTGGAGCGTCCGTTGACCTTGGAGATTCAGCGGATATAGGAGCATCAAGTTGGACTTGGACTCGTAGTAGAGTACCTAGGTTCATTGGATGAGTCTAGTTTACCTTTAGAAGGTGAATGTACGTTGGACGTGCAGTACGAATGTAGGAAGGACTCAAGTTGGACTTGAAAGGACATTTGGAATGTAGTGGGAAATTTGGCGTATAGGGTTGGATTACCTAAGAAGATGACAGTATATACGGATGCCATAGTACCGGACTGGGCGCGGTAGCTGATGCATTGGGTAGGAGACATGCCGGTTTAGAGGCTATTTTTCTGGAATGGAAGCAACTAGAGTATATCACGGGATATGACTTCAGACCAAAGTGTGAATTGGATTCAGAAACGCTAGTAAGCTTGACGATTAGATCGATCTAGATTAAGTGGATCGGTTCCAGTCAGAGGGACGATCCTAACCTATTGGAAATCACCTCTAGGGTAGAGATGAGAATCGGCGGCGAGAGAATGACTATCGTTGGGAACTAGAGGATGACATAAGAAAGTCGTATCCAAAGCTCTTTGTTTGGTAAGATTTTAGCGGCGATGATTCTTTCCTTATTAGTAAACCGCATGCTAGGACAGATTGGTTCTGTTTGTTTTGCACGTTTGATTGTTGTATATGGCTGGTAGGCATGCATGATCCTTTGTGTGTTTTGGGTTAAGGAATTTCGGGGACGAAATTTCTTAAGGGGGAGAGAATGTAACAACCCGCATTCTACGAATCGGAGGATCGTAGGATATTTATTTCTTTCTTATATGAAGTTGTATGGTCATGTGGCTTTGGGAAACGACCCTTGGGGTCATTTCCCATGTTCATGATTTTTGCAGATTTTTAAATGACCGTTTTGCCCCTTGTCGATCTTATTTAGGTCATAACTTTTGATTGGAAAGGAGATTTGACCTGAAACCACTTCCATTGTCTTCGGACGATGGTTTACCTTTCCGTAGAGTGGTCAGATGCGAAAAATGGACTTACCGTTTGGGAATGGGAGATATGGCTGAAATAAGGTTTGGAAGGTGAAAAACAGCTTAACCGGGCCAAATAGGGTGATTAGCGAACGAGCCCATAATCCATTTCGGGATTAGGGTTATGGGGAGGCTGAAAAGGGTTAGGGTTTGATTCCATTTCAGTTTTCTAGCCTCCACTTACCTCTTAGAAACCCTAAAAATGGCCTCCAACCTCTAAATCACCTCCAAATCACTTTCTAATCAAAGATTAAGCTTAACAACATCAAATCAAGGGAGATCTTCACCAAATAAAGATTAGAGCTGCTGTTTAGCATTGGTATCCACGCCATATCAGAGATTTATTTCAGATCTAAGGTTTATTTGTGGCTAAGGTGAGAGATTTGCATAGTTCCTTACTAATTATGGTTAATTAAGGGTAAGTAGTGTTAATTAGCGAATTTAAACATGATAAATATCTGGAAAAAAAATACTTATAAATTCTTAAATGATGTTTTAGACCTTTGATATGAATTTGGGTTAATTTGGTTAAGTTTTGCTAATCCTATCATTAATTATGCTTGAACATGCTTAAGGGAAAATATGGGGTTTTGGCTATGTTTGATCCATTTTAACCCATCATATTGATGTTTTGGTGTTTGAGTTCACTTCTACTTGTTGATATGACTGTATGATATGCTTTGTGATTGTTTAGAATAGAGAGAATGGTTGAAAACGTCGTCGAATGGCATAAAACAGTCGCTGGAAAAGTTGCAGAAAAATGGTGCAGGTTTTCGGATCGGATCGGGGGAATGGGCTCGGACCGGATAGTGGACTGGGCAAGGGATCACCGAACCGAACCGAGGCTTAGCACAAGACGAGGTATGGAAAAAAGGAAGGCCACTATGGTTGAACTAGGATCAGATCGGACCAGAAGATCAAGCCAGGAACGGAGGGAAGAGAAGGGGATCGGAACGGAAGAGGAAGGGGATGGGGATCGGATCTGAGACCAGGAACGCGAACCGAAACGATGGAGCAAGGGTACACCGAACTGAACCTAGATGCATCTACCCGACCCAATCCGCCAGAGAGCACCCGAACCGAACCGATGTACTATGAAGGGACTTCGAGGCCATGACCCGACCCGTAGCACTTGGAAGAGACGGATCCGAACCGACAGAGAAGAAGAGCTGAGAACCGAACCGATCCAGTGATGACCAAAAACCCGAGATGCAAAGGTAGTCCAAATGGAAGTTAGAGCCCAGGATCCAATTGAGAACCAATGAGTTCACTTCATGATTGGGCTTTGCTGCGGGACATGTGCCAAGGGGTTGTCGGTATTCATAACTTTGTTTCACCACTGGGAGTTGGATAGTGGGCTTGTAGTGATAGTTGTACGGGGTAGGAATCCGTCAAGGACCAAAAGATTAGGTGACCAAATAGTGGATATCGTATGCTTTACGCACTGAGTGAGAGATGTGAGGATGGTTGCTATGTTTGATTTGTTTGCCATCACTATGACATGCACACCCCCACCCCGTATTCTTTACACCATTTGTTAATGGCACCTTAGAGTGTTGTACAGTATGTAGTGTTAACTCTTTGGTTGCAGGTCTAGGTTCAGGTATGGTTTAGTATACCTGTTATTGTTCTTTTTAGCTGCTTATCGCTCATACCATACTTTTTGTCTGACCCAGAGTTTTATGTCTCTTATTATTAATCCGGGTGCTCCTAAACGAGCAGACTAGAGACAGGTTAGCTGGTGATGCACGAGTAGCTGATTCGAGGCGAGCAGGAGGCTTCCACGTATGGTATATATAGATATTCTCCCTGTGTCGTTGGTGGTCACTACTTGGGCATTAGTAGTGTACCTTCCTTATCTTGCTTTTTGAGACAGTTTTACAAGTTTTAATAATGTTGGCTTTGGATCGTAAGCTGTATTTGGATTTTTCGCTGCTATGATAGTTTGTTTTCAGCTTATGCACTGTCTCACCTGTTTTATGTCAAGTATGTTGTTATTATATTTTGTTCCATGCGCTGTGAGACATTCTACAAGTTCTTTGTTGATTCTTCGTCTTCTTCCCTTTTTCTTCTGACGACCGTCCCGTGCAACTGGACATGTGTACAACGCACTTATGGAGTTAATGTCGATTGGTGCAGGGCGGGCCATCACACATAGAGTGTGACGTTGCTTTTCAAAGGATTAAGAGAGCCCTTACCACAGCTCCAGTTTTGGCATTACCCGACGGAGGTAAGATGTTTATGGTGTACACGGATGCGTGCGGCACGGGATTAGGCGTTGTCCTAATGCAAGAAGGGAAAGTGATATGCTATGGGGGTAGACAACTTAAAGTTCATGGGAAAAACTATCCCACACATGACTTGTAATTGGCCGCGATTGTTTTTGCGCTTAAGTCTTGGCGTCACTGTCTTCTAGGTGAGAAGTTCGAGTTGTATACCGATCACAAATCGCTTAAGTACCTCTTTTCGCAAAAAGATTTGAATCTAAGGCAATAGAGGTGGATGGAATTCTTGGCATCGTATGACTTCGATATAGCTTATACCCCTAACAAGGGTAACATGGTGGCGGATGCGTTAAGTAGGAAAAGGTTTACTTTGAGTCCTTTGTTTATTTAAAGGAAAAGTCTAGAGTTTATAGCAATCTTTGATTTCACACCTGTTGTTGAGTCGTTGGCTTACATGTTAGCATCTCTTGAGTTAAGGCCTATGCTTCTAGATCAAGTAGGGACTTCACAGAAGGAAGACCCACAGATAGTCGAGATCATGGACAAGTTGATTAGAGGTGAGATCTCAAGTCACCTCAGTAGGTATGCCATAGATGACAAGGGATGACTCAGGCGTGATGGTAGACTATTGAGACGACCCCAAATCCCGTTCTAACGGAAACAAGGGTTATCTTTGGAATATAACACAGAAACAGATAATAGCAGAACAGAATTAAATAAATACACCAGATAATGAACAATAAAATATACTGGATAAAAGGAATCATCAGAGTTACACAGTATACAGGATCTTACTTAGCAAAAATACAGTTCAGCTATACATAAATGTCTACAGCGGAAAACAAACATAATATGTACAATAGGAGCTGAACAGCATTAAAAGAGATAAATGATAGAATCCATCTTCAGCTCCAGCTATCCAGAAAGAACCAGCTAAACCTGAATACAAGGCTGCCCGTGTAGAAAAAGGGGCACCCGAGTTTGAAAGTGAAACAAACTACGAGTCAGTCATGGGACTGGTATGAGAAGTCTACTCAACACATATATAATATGGCTAATCAAAGGACCACGCCACCTACGTGGAACGGGTTTACTCCATTGGATTGCTAGTGCTTTTAAACAAATCTTTCTTTTAAACATCGCTATGCTTTTTATAAAAATGAAGCCGTTATAAGACTCAGTTCCCATCACACAATGCAACACAAACTGGAGGATAGAGTTTTTACCTTATAACGGCCAAGATATGCTTGATACGAATAAAACAAAGGCATTTGATTTTATTACTAGTGTTTATATGTTTTGAAAACAATTTCAAATCATAACTACCAATCATAGACGACATGAGCGTCCCATGCCACTATGTCGCCAAATGTATATATACAATCGAAACCGCACAGTCACGTATTTGGAAATTGGATTTCCGTCATGAACCAAGGCAAAGATAGTCCTTACCGAATTCGAGACTGCCTAGCCCGAGCCTCAGGAACAGCCGCAGCTTCCCCTTGGAGCGACAGGGCCGGTCCACCGATGTGGATTATTATGCCTGAACAATACGTTTCCCCGCCCTTTGGGGCGTAAACGAGCCAACGAATGACTCCATCGGACCCGGATCGTCCGATCAAACCGAGGCGCCTCGCAACAGCAACAAGCACATAGGTGAAAAGTATATAAATGTCAGGGCTGGTAGGTCACTGACACCACCCTAGCTAGGAAGAAACGCATGCCCTCCCTGAGGTCCTTCTCCCGTTTCTGGTTCATACCGGGGTGTGAGGCTCGCGAATTCACGTTATACACAAAGCTACGCCACACAGGCGGTGCTTTGATCATCACCACAAGACTTTGCTTTTCAACAGAAGTCCTGATCACTGCATCTTAGCATGCCACACCGGCAATTCATGCCATGCGACTGATGTCCATCGGTATACAACCTCTGAGCTCATGCGTCTCAGAGAAGGGCGTTAAGCAAAAGAATAAATTCTCCGCCGCCAAACAGATGTATATTTAATAGAGATCCATCAACACAGAATAAAATCCAATGTCAGACACACAGTCCATTTACAAGTCCGTTCTGGGTCTGAACGAAACCGGAGGCACTAAATACCTCGCAAACCCATTGATCACCACGTACGTCTGGACGATCACCACTCATTATCCATATTTCGGGATGCCTCCCAATCAGGACCTCGGTTACCATCCAAACGAGGTGAAGATCTCCGGTTCTTCGACCATCGTCTCCATCTTCGACTTTCAATCGTCGGTCAATTATTTGAAATGAGAATTAACTCGGCCTTTTCAAATAATTCTCGTATATTTAGAATTTCAAATCAATTTATTTCAGTGGTTAAATTATTCGACAACACCAATTAGGTTCTTTAATGTAATTTCACACCAAACACATTCAACCATCAAAAGCCACATAAATCGAGAAAATTCAGTTTATTTCCATTCCATATCGTTTATGATATTTTATAATGATTTATCGCTATTTTTATTTATTTTAAAATAGCCAATTTATTCAAAACGACGCTTCGGGCCATAGCACGGCCGTGGCGCTGTTTTTCTTCAGATTTGATTTACACATATATGAAAATCTAACCGTTGGACCTTCTCAAAATTTACATCATTAGAAAGGTCTTTTCAAAACGAATCCAACGGTTCCAGTTTCGGGAAAATCCGACGGTCGGATCTCCCGGTACAATCGTTTGAATTTTCGATTTCAAAATACGAACTGCAGCGTCGTTATTCGATTAAATATATATAATTATATTTATATATATATAAATATAATCGCTTCTGGCGCTGTTTTTCATCAGATTTGAATTAAACATTCCAGACAATCCAACCGTTGGATTTTTACAAGGTTGGGGCCGTTGGGAAGATATTTCCAAGGCGAACCCGACGGTTGCGGTTTCGGGAAAATCCGATGGTCGGATTCCTCATACCAATCGTTTCAAATTACGATTCCGAAACACGAACTGCACGGCTTCGATTCCTTTTAATTATATTTATATATATATATATAAATATAGTTCATTCTATAATTTCAACTATAGTTCGTTCTATATTTTCAACTTCGTTTTCACTTCAAATATTTCACTAACGCCTTAATATTTCGAAAAATTTCGCCATAACCTCCTTTGTACGGGGAGGGGTTTGGAAATTTACTGGGCCATGTTAGGTTCCCAATAAATCCTAAAAAGCATTCACATATTTATAGTGATATATTTTGGTGTTTACGGGGGAGCATGTATAGATAATCACTCCAGAGAATAAATTCTCGTCACCCTGTTTCCGTGTGGAAACAAATAGTCCATGTGCCGTATCTAATAACTAGAGAGACGTGATTATTGTCAACTCCAGACCCGTGTGGGGTTTTTATTAATCTGGCAATTTATCGTTATATTTTATAGAGTCCATATCATTCATCAGTTCAACCTGTAGTATATAATCATCGCCTTACAAGCCTCTCGCTCGTATGGTAAATCTTCCACCTCGTCACACAAGCTCCAATTGCTTATGTAGAATATGATGAAGTATGCCTATCGTCAAGAAGTGTGCCATGTAGCGTAGTTCAAATTTAATTGTTACTATCCTATGGCGATATTTATTATTTCACACAGAATAACCAGCACTCCGCATCCAATGGCATTCACAGGAGTTGATATAAAAATAAAATTGCGCAGCCAACTCATCAAGGCTTACCTATTTGTCGGGCACGCAAATAATTTCTTTACTCTACGGCTAATCCATTTTTCCTGTTCAACACATGTATATATATGCAGAACAAAGCCAATAATAATATTTCTAGCAAACTATTATTTATTTCAACACGTGTGTATTTTATTCAAAGCGTATACATGATAAAAGAAATATTTTTATCATCAAAATATTTATTCAACACGTGAATGTTTTTAACACTTCATATTCACAATAAAAATGTAGTTTTTATTGTCGATTCATCTTATTTTAAAATACGATAACATTCAACACATGAATATTCTCTATAGTTTGTATATATATAAAAATGTGATTTTCATCGCTAAAACTATTTGTTTAAATTCAAATAATATTCAACACATGAATTTCAACTCAACGAATGAATTGCAACTCAACACATGAATATTCTCTATAGTTTGTATATATATAAAAATGTGATTTTCGTCGCTAAAACTATTTGTTTAAATTCAAATAATATTCAACACATGAATTTCAACTCAACGAATGAATTGCAACTCAACACATGAATATTCTTTCAACATATGTAATTTATTTCAACGAATGAAATCAATTCAACACATGAATGTTTTCTATTCAATGAATAAATATAGTTTAAGCAGATGAAAATAATTCAAACACACGAATATTATTCAAAATTTCGGCAGCATAACGGCAGGGTAGTTAAAACCGGGACCGTCCCTAGTACGGCTCCTCGCTCTACCTTAAAACCTCGCGGTTTTTGACAATGGGGATCATGCATCTAGTTCGCACGCAGGCGGCATGTATATATTTATTTCATTTCCACAAACTAATCCTATGTGGTTTCAACCAAATATTTCTCAACCACATACGGGTATTTTTCAACCACAATCAATCAATATCAACCACAAACAATCCCAAACAACCATTCACTATCAATCAATTTTCACACCAATCACAAACAATAAATATCGTCCATGGTTTGTGGACGAGGGGCGTATATATATATAGATATATATTTATATATAGCAATTCACTTTTATTTCAACACATATATAATTTTTACAACGCATATATAACTTATACATCGAACATACAACTTATACAACGCTTATACATGAGGTGTACAACGCTTATATAACTCATACATCGACTATATAATTTATACATCGTCATTTTCCATATTGTTTATAATTAAGAAATCTCACATTGGGTTCCACTCCACCAAAAATAGCAGAAGGCTCAGAAAAATATGCGGTCTCTTCTAGAATGTAGAAGGCGTCCACACGGTCACGATGTTTCCTGTTTCATCGAATTTCGTTAACTTAGCAAAAAGATATGATTTTTCGAAGTTTGCAACGGTTTTAAACTGTCGAAATCAGTTAAATAATTAACAGCCGATTACCTTTCAGAATCTTCAAAACTAGGTTTCGATCTTTCAGGCAATCCGTTGATTGTTGCTTCGATCGGCCAGCGCCACCTTGTCGGGCTAGGAGAGGCGCACGTGCGCCAGGGAGGAGGTCGAGCTCGGTGGTCCCCAGGCGGCGGAATCGGGGTGCGAACGGCCGAACTTCTCGAGGGTGGTTCTCCCTCTACAGGCCACGAAAAAATCCAATACTTATATGGATTTGAAGATCACGAGAAGTACTACAAAAACCTCAATTGTGGCATTGGATTTCATTGAGCGGATCAGAAGAAAGAGAGGGGAGAAGGGAGCGGCTAATTTCCGCCGTTGCTCGAGTCGGGGAGAGAGAAAATCGGGGGGGGGGGGGGGGGGGGTGCGTTCTGACGTGGCCCAATCATTTTTTTATTTATAAAGTTTTAAAAATCCGAAAATACCCCTTGCCTCTCGCGAACCCCAATCCAAACCCAATGACTGTCGTCCCTAGCGTTTTACCCCCATTCCGAACACAATGGGATATGTTTCGTAGGCCCATTCGACTGTTTCAGTCAGTTTCCATTCAAATCAAAATATAAAACATTCAATACTTAATTTGAACGTACATTTCAATTTGCCAGGGCCACAAACTGATTCGAAAAATTCCAGAAAAATAAATCTAGCTATGTTTTGACGATACGGTCCCAACAAAACTAGTTTCGTCGAATTCTGAGACCGTTTGCAAAAAGGCCCATTTTTGGTCGATCCCGTTTAACTGTAATTGACCAAAACATATTTTCTTTTGCCACGCTCACATATTAGCTTCAAAAATTATGAAATTTGAAATCTAGCAATAACTTCACATCCCGGATCCAACAAAAGGGGTTTCGTCGAATTCCGAGGTCGTATGCAAAGTGGTCATTTTCAAGGGCTATATAAATTCCATATCGACCCTTCCGAAAATTCATTCGGCCATAACTTTTGCTTTCCGCTATGAAAATTCGATTTTTCAGATTCGTTAGAAAGGTATTCACTAACAGATTTAAATATTTTTGGTTTCACTAAAATCCGGATTGTTTTGCACCCGGTACAGCCCGGCAAAGTTTGAATTCAATTTTTGAAACTGCAGCGCCTTTTCAAGCCTTGTTTATAATTATAATTAATTATATTCATTTTCAATTGTCGATTCAACTAACTTTTCAATGCCATTAGCTAAAATATTTATTTTAAATATTTAAGATCCATTATTTTAGCCAATTTAAAAATTTTAAATTGGTTCAGATTTTCTGGGTCGTTACAATCTCCCCCACTTAAAACTTTTCGTCCCCGAAAAGGAACAAAGTCGAAAGTGGTTTGATAAATCTACAATCCCACAATACAACAACCAATCCAATTGTTTTCAACTTTTCCAAACCATACAAATTAATTTCTATGCTCCCTTTAAAATCATTCAGACTATAGAATTTAAAAGTGCACATCCATGAAAAGAAAATAACAATAGAATTGAGAATTAAATGGTAATGCAAAGTATGGCAAATGTACCTTGCACCGGAGTCAATCAGAGATATCCACTCGGCATCTAGGATAAGCCTTCCGAATGCTCTCCTCAGTTTCCCAAGTATAATCTCGTTGATCTCCACTCCATTGCACTTTGACTAAGTGAACCTTCTTGTTCCTCAGTTCTTTGGTTTCTTTGCCGATGATCTTTAGCGGCTCTCTTCTCACAGCTAATTCTGGGGTAATTTCAATGTCATGTTGAGCTGCTTCTTCCACGATCAAGTCTGGATCATGAACGTGCTTTCGAAGTTGAGATATATGAAATACATCATGAACCCCAGGCAGCCAATCAGGCAGTTTGACCCTATAAGCGAGAGTTCCGATCCGTTCCAGAATAGGAAACAGACCTATGAATTTGGGCGCTAACTTTCCAGTTTTACCGAACCGGATAACTCCTCTCATCGGCGATACTTTCAAATATACATAGTCACCAACAGCAAAGGATATATCTCTTCTTCTCAGATTTAGCCCTTTTCCTCTTGGGACTGGGCTTCTTACTTCCCTCAGACCTCATACTGGCTTCAGGAATATCAGTTTCCGACTCTGCTTTGTCACTAGAACAGACTTCTTCTTCGTCGCGTAACATTCCTCTCATGTGGAGATCCTCGTACTGATAGGCCATATAAATCATTTCAGAAAAGGGGAGCTTCACATTCCTCATTACACTATTCTGATATCTCCTTTGCAGGCCATGAATAAATCTCAGATTTTTCCTCTTTGGATCTTGAATCAGATGAGGAACAAAGTGAGAAAGTTCGTTGAATTTTTTATGATATTCTGGGATGGTCATATCACCTTGTATCAAATAAGAAAATTCATCACATAATCGCTCGGTTGCTTCAGGAGGAGTAAATCTTCTTAGGAAAATCTCTTTGAATCTATCCCAGGTGATATCACCTTCTGGATTATCTTTTATGATTGTTTCCCACCATATTAAAGCTTCTCCATTGAGCGCCCAAGATGCTACTAATCTTTTCTGGTCGCCTCTCAGCTGGAAACGCTCAAATATTCTTTCTGCAGAGCTCACCCAAGCTTGAGTTTGAATAATAGATTCATTGCCCGAGAATTGTGCTCCACCCAGATTTTGATATCTCTTAAATAGAGCCTCTAGATCGGGTTCTGTATTCCTTCTGTTTCTGGCACTCATTTTTCTAGTACTTCTGCAAATGGCAGATCAAGTGTCAGGTCACAGAAAATATATTTCAAAATATAGAAACAAATACTTCAAATGTAAATGTGTCTATCGAGGTGTAATTTCATTCTGCTTTACTCATACTAGGATATTGCTGATCCTATCTGTATAGAGTTACCCGTCCTAGAACACTACTGGTTCTATTTCTGACGAGTTCGTTCAAATGTCATATTCCAAAATTAAGCTTAACCAAAGCTCTGATACCACGATGAGACGACCCCAAATCCCGTTCTAACGGAAACAAGGGTTATCTTTGGAATATAACACAGAAACAGATAATAGCAGAACAGAATTAAATAAATACACCAGATAATGAACAATAAAATATACTGGATAAAAGGAATCATCAGAGTTACACAGTATACAGGATCTTACTTAGCAAAAATACAGTTCAGCTATACATAAATGTCTACAGCGGAAAACAAACATAATATGTACAATAGGAGCTGAACAGCATAAAAAGAGATAAATGATAGAATCCATCTTCAGCTCCAGCTATCCAGAAAGAACCAGCTAAACCTGAATACAAGGCTGCCCGTGTAGAAAAAGGGGCACCCGAGTTTGAAAGGGAAACAAACTACGAGTCAGTCATGGGACTGGTATGAGAAGTCTACTCAACACATATATAATATGGCTAATCAAAGGACCACGCCACCTTCGTGGAACGGGTATACTCCATTGGATTGCCAGTGCTTTAAAACAAATCTTTCTTTTAAACATCGCTATGCTTTTTATAAAAATGAAGCCGTTATAAGACTCAGTTCCCATCACACAATGCAACGCAAACCGGAGGATAGATTTTTTACCTTATAACGGCCAAGATATGCTTGATACAAATAAAACAAAGGCATTTGATATTATTACTAGTGTTTATATGTTTTGAAAACAATTTCAAATCATAACTACCAATCATAGCCGACATGAGCGTCCCATGCCACTATGTCGCCAAATGTATATATACAATCGAAACCGCACAGTCACGTATTTGGAAATTGGATTTCCGTCATGAACCAAGGCAAAAGATAGTCCTTACCGAATTCGAGACTGCCTAGCCCGAGCCTCAGGAACAGCCGCAACTGCCCCTTGGAGCGACAGGGCCGGTCCACCGATGTGGATTATTATGCCTGAACAATACGTTTCCCCGCCCTTTGGGGCGTAAACGAGCCAACGAATGACTCCATCGGACCCGGATCGTCCGATCAAACCGAGGCGCCTCGCAACAGCAACAACCACATAGGTGAAAAGTATATAAATGTCAGGGCTGGTAGGTCACTGACACCACCCTAGCTAGGAAGAAACGCATGCCCTCCCTGAGGTCCTTCTCCCGTTTCTGGTTCATACCGGGGTGTGAGGCTCGCGAATTCACGTTATACACAAAGCTACGCCACACAGGCGGTGCTTTGATCATCACCACAAGACTTTGCTTTTCAACAGAAGTCCTGATCACTGCATCTTAGCATGCCACACCGGCAATTCATGCCATGCGACTGATGTCCATCGGTATACAACCTCTGAGCTCATGCGTCTCAGAGAAGGGCGTTAAGCAAAAGAATAAATTCTCCGCCGCCAAACAGATGTATATTTAATAGAGATCCATCAACACAGAATAAAATCCAATGTCAGACACACAGTCCATTTACAAGTCCGTTCTGGGTCTGAACGAAACCGGAGGCACTAAATACCTCGCAAACCCATTGATCACCACGTACGTCTGGACGATCACCACTCATTATCCATATTTCGGGATGCCTCCCAATCAGGACCTCGGTTACCATCCTAACTAGGTGAAGATCTCCGGTTCTTCGACCATCGTCTCCATCTTCGACTTTCAATCGTCGGTCAATTATTTGAAATGAGAATTAACTCGGCCTTTTCAAATAATTCTCGTATATTTAGAATTTCAAATCAATTTATTTCAATGGTTAAATTATTCGACAACACCAATTAGGTTCTTTAATGTAATTTCACACCAAACACATTCAACCATCAAAAGCCACATAAATCGAGCAAATTCAGTTTATTTCCATTCCATATCGTTTATGATATTTTATAATGATTTATCGCTATTTTTAATTATTTTAAAATAGCCAATTTATTCAAAACGACGCTTCGGGCCATAGCGCGGCCGTGGCGCTATTTTTCTTCAGATTTGATTTACACATATATGAAAATCTAACCGTTGGACCTTCTCAAAATTTACATCATTAGAAAGGTCTTTTCAAAACGAATCCAACGGTTCCAGTTTCGGGAAAATCCGACGGTCGGATCTCCCGGTACAATCGTTTGAATTTTCGATTTCAAAATACGAACTGCAGCGTCGTTATTCGATTAAATATATATAATTATATATATATATATAAATATAATCGCTTCTGGCGCTGTTTTTCATCAGATTTGAATTAAACATTCCAGACAATCCAACCGTTGGATTTTTACAAGGTTGGGGCCGTTGGGAAGATATTTCCAAGGCAAACCCGACGGTTGCGGTTTCGGGAAAATCCGATGGTCGGATTCCTCATACCAATCGTTTCAAATTACGATTCCGAAACACGAACTGCACGGCTTCGATTCCTTTTAATTATATTTATATTTATATATATAAATATAGTTCATTCTATAATTTCAACTATAGTTCGTTCTATATTTTCAACTTCGTTTTCACTTCAAATATTTCACTAACGCCTTAATATTTCGAAAAATTTCGCCATAACCTCCTTTGTACGGGGAGGGGTTTGGAAATTTACTGGGCCATGTTAGGTACCCAATAAATCCTAAAAAGCATTCACATATTTATAGTGATATATTCTGGTGTTTACGGGGGAGCATGTATAGATAATCACTCCAGAGAATAAATTCTCGTCACCCCGTTTCCGTGTGGAAACAAATAGTCCATGTGCCGTATCTAATAACTAGAGAGACGTGATTATTGTCAACTCCAGACCCGTGTGGGGTTTTTATTAATCTGGCAATTTATTGTTATATTTTATAGAGTCCATATCAGTCATCAGTTCTACCTGTAGTATATAATCATCGCCATACAAGCCTCTCGCTCGTATGGTAAATCTTCCACCTCGTCACACAAGCTCCAATTGCTTATGTGGAATATGATGAAGTATGCCTATCGTCAAGAAGTATGCCATGTAGCGTAGTTCAAATTTAATTGTTACTATCCTATGGCGATATTTATTATTTCACACAGAATAAGCAGCACTCCGCATCCAATGGCATTCACAGGAGTTGATATAAAAATAAAATTGCGCAGCCAACTCATCAAGGCTTACCTATTTGTCGGGCACGCAAATAATTTCTTTACTCTACATCTAATCCATTTTTCCTGTTCAACACATGTATATATATGCAGAACAAAGCCAATAATAATATTTCTAGCAAACTATTATTTATTTCAACACGTGTGTATTTTATTCAAAGCGTATACATGATAAAAGAAATATTTTTATCATCAAAATATTTATTCAACACGTGAATGTTTTTAACACTTCATATTCACAATAAAAATGTAGTTTTTATTGTCGATTCATCTTATTTTAAAATACGATAACATTCAACACATGAATATTCTCTATAGTTTGTATATATATATAAAAATGTGATTTTCATCGCTAAAACTATTTGTTTAAATTCAAATAATATTCAACACATGAATTTCAACTCAACGAATGAATTGCAACTCAACACATGAATATTCTCTATAGTTTGTATATATATAAAAATGTGATTTTCATCGCTAAAACTATTTTTTTAAATTCAAATAATATTCAACACATGAATTTCAACTCAACGAATGAATTGCAACTCAACACATGAATATTCTTTCAACATATGTAATTTATTTCAACGAATGAAATCAATTCAACACATGAAGGTTTTCTATTCAATGAACAAATATAGTTTAAGCAGATGAAAATAATTCAAACACACGAATATTATTCAAAATTTCGGTAGCATAACGGCAGGGTAGTTAAAACCGGGACCGTCCCTAGTACGGCTCCTCGCTCTACCTTGAAACCTCGCGGTTTTTGACAATGGGGATCATGCATCTAGTTCGCACGCAGGCGGCATGTATATATTTATTTCATTTCCACAAACTAATCCTATGTGGTTTCAACCAAATATTTCTCAACCACATACGGGTATTTTTCAACCACAATCAATCAATATCAACCACAAACAATCCCAAACAACCATTCACTATCAATCAATTTTCACACCAATCACAAACAATAAATATCGTCCATGGTTTGTGGACGAGGGGCGTATATATATAGATATATATTTATATATAGCAATTCACTTTTATTTCAACACATATATAATTTTTACAACGCATATATAACTTATACATCGAACATACAACTTATACAACGCTTATACACGAGGTGTACAACGCTTATATAACTCATACATCGACTATATAATTTATACATCGTCATTTTCCATATTGTTTATAATTAAGAAATCTCACATTGGGTTCCACTCCACCAAAAATAGCAGAAGGCTCAGAAAAATATGCGGTCTCTTCTAGAATGTAGAAGGCGTCCACACGGTCACGATGTTTCCTATTTCATCGAATTTCGTTAACTTAGCAAAAAGACATGATTTTTCGAAGTTTGCAACGGTTTTAAACTGTCGAAATCAGTTAAATAATTAACAGCCGATTACCTTTCAGAATCTTCAAAACTAGGTTTCGATCTTTCAGGCAATCCGTTGATTGTTGCTTCGATCGGCCAGCGCCACCTTGTCGGGCTAGGAGAGGCGCACGTGCGCCAGGGAGGAGGTCGAGCTCGGTGGTCCCCAGGCGGCGGAATCGGGGTGCGAACGGCCGAACTTCTCGAGGGTGGTTCTCCCTCGACAGGCCACGAAAAAATCCAATACTTATATGGATTTTAAGATCACGAGAAGTACTACAAAAACCTCAATTGTGGCATTGGATTTCATTGAGCGGATCAGAAGAAAGAGAGGAGAGAAGGGAGCGGCTAATTTCCGCCGTTGCTCGAGTCGGGGAGAGAGAAAATCGGGGGGGGGGGGGGTGCGTTCTGACGTGGCCCAATCATTTTTTTATTTATAAAGTTTTAAAAATCCGAAAATACCCCTTGCCTCTTGCGAACCCCAATCCAAACCCAACGACTGTCGTCCCTAGCGTTTTACCCCCATTCCGAACACAATGAGATATGTTTCATAGGCCCATTTGACTGTTTCAGTCAGTTTCCATTCAAATCAAAATATAAAACATTCAATACTTAATTTGAACGTACATTTCAATTTGTCAGGGCCACAAACTGATTCGAAAAATTCCAGAAAAATAAATCTAGCTATGTTTTGACGATACGGTCCCAATAAAACTAGTTTCGTCGAATTCTGAGACCGTTTGCAAAAAGGCCCATTTTTGGTCGATCCCATTTAACTGTAATTGACCAAAACACATTTTCTTTTGCCACGCTCACATATTAGCTTCCAAAATTATGAAATTTGAAATCTAGCAATAACTTCACATCCCGGATCCAACAAAAGGGGTTTCGTTGAATTCCGAGGTCGTATGCAAAGTGGTCATTTTCACGGGCTATATAAATTCCATATCGACCCTTCCGAAAATTCATTCGGCCATAACTTTTGCTTTCCGCTATGAAAATTCGATTTTTCAGATTCGTTAGAAAGGTATTCACTAACAGATTTAAATATTTTTGGTTTCACTAAAATCCGGATTGTTTTGCACCCGGTACAGCCCGGCAAAGTTTGAATTCAACTTTTGAAACTACATCGCCTTTTCAAGCCTTGTTTATAATTATAATTAATTATATTCGTTTTCAATTGTCGATTCAACTAACTTTTCACTGCCATTAGCTAAAATATTTATTTTAAATATTTACGATCCATTATTTTAGCCAATTTAAAATTTTTAAATTGGTTCAGATTTTCTGGGTCGTTACAACTATGTGTCCCACAAGTTGGAGACTTAGTAAAGAGATTTCTCGAAGAGGAGCATCACTCGAAGATGACTATAAATCCCAGAGGGGATAAAATGTACAAGGATATGAAGCACATTTTCTTTTGGAACAGGATGAAAAAGGACGTGGCTGAATTCGTTTCTAAGTGCATGGTGTGGCAACAAGTAAAGGCCGAGTCGAAAAAGCCCGATGGGCTATTGCATCCTTTGGCGGTTCCGCTGTGGAAATGAGAGAGTGTCTCGATGGATTTCGTGGATGGATTGCCTAGGTCAAGGAAGGGCAATACAAGCATATGGTTTATAGTAGATAGACTCACGAAGAGCACTCACTTCATTCCTGTGAAGAGCCAGAGCACTGCATCATGGCTAGCGTCTATATACCTTCGAGAAATAGTACGGTTGCACGGAGTCCCTTCTAGTATAGTTAGCGATCGTGACCCGATTTTCACTAGCGAAATTTGGAATAGTTTGCAAGAAGCAATGGGTACACGACTAAGTCTAAGCACGGCCTATCACCCACAGACGGATGGACAAACCGAAAGGGTAAATAGGGTACTAGAGGATCTCTTGAGACTATGCATTCTTAACTTTGGTGGTACTTGGGAAGATCACCAACCTCTCGTTGAGTTCGCGTATAATAATAGTTACCAAGCTAGCATAGGAATGGCACCATTCGAAGCTTTAAACGGAAGACCGTGCAAGTCACCAACTTTGTTGGTGGGAGTCAACAGACAAGCTCATACTTGGACCCGACATGATAAGGGACACTTCCGAGAAGGTTGAGTTGATATGAAGACAGATGAAAATGGCCCAAGATAGACAGAAATCCAACGCGGACAAGAGAAGGACATACCTAAATTTCAAGTCGGAGATATGGTCTTTATAAAAGTTTCTCCTTTACGCAATGCGGTTCTCTTTGGAGCGGTTGGAAAGTTAGCACCGAGGTTCGTAGGACCATTCCCTATCATCGAGAGGATTGGACAGATGGCCTATAAGGTAGAGTTACCCGAAAGGTTGGCTGGAGTACACAATGTCTTTCACTTTTCGCATCTCCGAAAGTGCTTACATGAGTTTGCCGAAGTGGTTGAGCCAAGCATCCTTAAAGGCGTAGAAGAGGAAAAAGAAGCAACGTTGAGGCGAATTCCGATTCGTATCTTAGGAACGGAGACTAAGAAGCTAAGGAATTGAGAAGTCAAGCTAGTTAAAGTACAGTGGAGTGAAGCCCAAGAAGATGCAACTTGGGAAACCGAAGAGAAGATACGCGCACTATACCCAATTCTTTTTAGGGTACATTCTCGATCTCTTTTTCCTATAAGTTTACATACCTTCGTATCAAGTACATGCTTTTTCTATCCGTGTTTGTCTTGTTATCTTCTCGATCCTATCTTGAGAACCTTAGGTAGAACCCTTTTGGATGTAAACATGTGATTGAAACATGTTATGGTTGATGATTGCAAGTGGTTGCATAACACACATTAGGCACTAGATCGGCTCAGTCACATTTTTCATGTTGCATATGCATGAGTGCTTATACTTGTATATGGATGGAAACTTGATATGCTATCATTTGGATGTTGCATATGAATGAATGTTTGTGCACTCATGTAGAGATTATAAAGTATGTTAGGAATTTGCATACATGTTGGACTCATTACACTAACATATTTTGCATTAAGGAGGTTTTACTGAATCGGTAACAGCCTGATCTTTTGCAATAGATAAGTACATATACACACACTCTTGCATAAGTTCATACAACATTAGAAATCTTTTAAGGACAATGGTTGCTTATGGGTGATGGTTGAGTAGATGGATGTTGGATGGTAGGACACATTCTTCTTAACTTGAAGATTTCGGGGACGAAATCCTTTAAGGAGGGGAGAATGTAATACCCAGTATTTTAATAACATGTTAAAACTATAAATCAAGGCAGAATTAATTTTTAAAATAAGAATCAAGGGAATTGGATTATGCCATTGCGTTCGTCTTGAAATTCTGCTCGGAAACGAGTCCGAGTTTTCGAGAAACGGAGTCTGTATGAGGGAGATATGACCCTCCGAAGTTTCAAGGATTTTCAGAACAGAAAAATAGCTCGAATTCGAATTCGAAATTTGAATTCAAACCCCAGCGCAGACTAGGCGGGAATTTTCTTGCCCAGGACCAGGTCGACCTGGGGGTCGACACTATGGTCGACCTCCCAAGGACCAGGTCGACCCTATGGTCGACCTGGGGGTCGACCTGGTGCTGAAACGCAGTTTTGAGCCTGGGTTCATTCTGATGTTTTTTGTCTCATTTTCAGTCTAGATTCGTCTGCCTAATCCTATATAAACAGCCCCTAGCCCCATTCTCTTTACACCATTCTTCTCTAACCTTATGCTGCACAAATTCTTGATGGACATGGCTTCTTCTTCTTCTTCAAAATTAAATTAAAATTAAAATAAAACACGAAGACTATTTCTTGAAGACTACGGCTAGGAATTTCATATTGGGGACTTTCTGCTACAATCAAATCGAGATTTAACAATTCAACGACTAGTTTCTAGATCTCAATTTCTTAGTCCACGAACTGTAAGTTCTAGTTACTTTGAGATTTAAACTTGTTTATTGTAATTTGGACATGAAATAAAGTGAAATTGGACTTAAGTATGATAATCGATTCACATCTATTCTAGTTTCCATCTTGGATCTTGACATTTGGGAATATTGATATGAAATCAGTTTGGACATATTCATGTTGTAAATCAATCTCTTTCATGTCCATAACCTTATCATGCCTGGGATGTTGAATCAGTCTATTATTTACAAGTTTGGGACTATCACCTTATGCCATGACTATCACCTTATTATGCTAGATTTGAAATCCTATTATTTTCTATATGCTAGAGATGTTGTAACCAATTGTCTCAAGTTATGTCATGCTAGTCTTGTAATATCTTTTATCACTTTATGCTCGTCCTTTTTGCCTGTCATAGTTTTGATGTTATTCCCTTTAATTCCGGATTTGGATTTACTTGTAATTTAGATCGATTCACGTTTACATGCGATGGGAATACGATTTGGGTAGATTAGGCAAAACATGAATTGGTTATGAACATGAATCATGAACTTGATAATAGGCATAAGTTGAAACATGAAACTTGACATGAAACTTGCCATGAAACTTGACACGAACTTGACATGAAATTTGAACATCGACATGACACTAGAATGAACTTGAAAATGGCCAACCCGAGGTTGGGTTGAGTTTGCAGTGTAATTCTGCTCGGAACCGCCCGGCTAATCCAGTTACTGCAAACAATAGGATCCAATGTGGGTAGTTGGTCATATCGCGCTTGAAACCCGAGGTCAGACTGAGTTGTGGTGTAAATCTTCCCGGAACCGCCCGGCATATCCAGTGACCACAACAACAGGTCTGATGTGAGAGGTTGGGGTGCATTAATGAATTAATGCCACATGATAGGGTAAAGTCATGAACATGAAAGACAACACTTAACCTACTTGACACATGATTTGTAGGGTTAAGTCATGAATTTGAACGACAACACTTAACCAACTTGACATGCTAGACTGATTAGGGTTAAGTCACGAATTTAAATGACAACACTTAACCTGTTCGACGGAAACCCTTGTTACGCGGTCCATTTCAGCAGTAACCCACTTAGATGTATCATGGTACCCTGGAACTAGGCAGGGTGGGGCACGATTACTGGGCTGATTGTAAGCGATTAGAACGACGGCTGAGTTCGTGCGCCAGTGTAGGTTCAGGCGGACTATGGTCGTGCACATAGTCCAGAGTTGAAAAAGCAGGCATTGGGCATCAGTAGGTTTACATTATGCGTGCTTGATTCGTGTCGGTGATTGGCACCCTAGGGCTTGATACACCCTATAGTGGACCTAGCGCAGGTGACTACATTCGTGATAGGGCTGTATGACACAGACACATGACGAGCTAGAACTTGTAGGGAGCCGATCGATTAGTGGATCGTTCCGTTGGACCTAGTAATGGGTCATTCATGATATTGGGCCAAGGGATCATTTCATGGTTAATATACGACATGGGTTTAGGATACTAGTACAGTTGGTGCAGCGAATCTTGAACATGCGATGCTATACTTGATTTATACTTGAATTATCCTGCTATCTTCGTCTATCGTGCCCATCTTTATAGCATCCTTATGTTTACTTTCAGTTTATACATGTCATGTTACCTTTACCTGTTTTTATGCTGAAAGTCATTAGGACTTACCAGTCTTTATGACTGACCCGTTTTCTTTCGCCTCTTTTTCTTACGTTCCCCCCATGTTCTCAGGGAGGAAACTCTAGCACTTAGCTTGGATTTCGCTTGCTTTCGGTTTAGCTCATGTACGATTTGATCTTGAGCTATGCTATGGCTGCATTTCTGCTACCTTTGGGGAATTAAGCTACTTTTGTTGTTTTAAGTTTATGCCTCATTATTTATTCAAGGCAGAACTTGTTGTAATGGAAAATGATAGTTGGTACTTTGGATGTAAAAGGTTTTGACTCTTTTTGAAAGTAATGAAATTTATCTTTTGATTCTTCCGCTGTTTTATTTATGTTCTGTCTTGTAATATTTCTGTGTTTGTTTACCTCAATAACGCTCCTCCAAAACTAGTGCATTTCCTTTGTGAGTGACCCTAGCAGAGGTGTGGTGTTACAACTCCCATGCTTGTGCATGCTTTCTGCTCCATCCATTTGTATTCAACATTGCCATTCTGGCTCCACATGTTACATTGAATTTTGTGTAACTGTGTACACTTTTTGCTGCTGCCAAATTGTTTTTTTGATGAACTTTTATGTTTTTGCTGATGAACACTCTTGTTCCCTTACATGTACATGAACATGTTGGTTACACTAAAAAAAAAATCTTGCTGCTCAAATTTCATGCCAGACCAGAATATTTGTATTGTGTTGTTCATGTCGGTACTTCGTCTCGGTCATGCTTGAGCTTGTGCATTTTTTGATTTGCTTTGACCCTTGTAAATGTTCCATGATGAGTATTGTTGTGGCCTGTTGATTTGTTGTATGTCCATTTATCATCACATATACATATATGTATATATGCACATATGTGCATATATATATGTGTATATTTGACCAAATTTGCCCTTGCATGTCTAAAAAAATGTATATATATACATTTATGTGTATACATGTTTGGACAGTTTATATATGTGAGAATAACAGACGATGTCTACCTTGTGGTATTTATAGTGAATCACTGTGAATACCACAAGTAGTCTAGTCACAGATGGATGGACCTATAAATCAGACAAGTCAGAAAAATGACGAGAAACACACTAGAAAAATATGAGGCAAATAAAAATATAAAAATAAATTTATATTTGTTCAGTAATTGTTTTAGTTCCAGTTTACTGTGTGTTTTATCACTGTGAATATCACAGGTTTCCAGATGAAGATCTAAGATCAGAACAAGATGTAGATACAGTAAGAATGAACAGAAAAATGTAACTGAGTGAGGGAGAGAGATATTGTAGTGAGCACCAAATGTACAATGTTGAATGTTTTAAATCTGCACTATTCAAATTGTGAAATAAAATTTATTTTGGACTAATAAACACTTGTGTGAATGTTTTAAATCTGTGTAGTAGTATTATCAGTCAAAAATAATTTTTATTTCTATATGATATAAAAATAGAGAATAATGCAATTTAAAACACATTTGTAAATTATGATATGTTTTTATCATCAAACAAAAAATCACATATACAACAATCTCCCCCTTTTGATGATGACAAACATACTTAAGATTTTTGAGTATAACAAATGTGTTTGACATTGAAATATGAGAACTCCTGCTATATATGTGCTCCCCCTATAACACGGCTCCCTCTACAACTGAAAAACAACCTTAATAAGTATGAAAGAAATTTGAGAATTATAGAAACAAATTAAACACTGAGCATTAATGGAAAAATAAATTCTACAAATGCCTGCATACTTATCAAAATCTTAACTCTTTTCCCCCTTTTGTTATCATTAAAAGATGAATAGAGCAGGAAATTTGTAAAGGATATGGACTATAATTATAAATTCAAATCAACTGACAGAATCTAATACCGCAAACCCCAAAACAATCAAACAAAAAAATCATAATAATCCATAATATACAAGCACATTTCACAAATTAGAGGGTGGATTGGGGAATAGTTATTACATACCAGGGAGGATTTTACATATATTATTATTATTATTATTCACTTTCTCAAAAAAAAAATTTCAAGAGCACACTAACCACACATAACCAGATCTTGGATTTTAAACGAGGTCAGAGAAACACTTATTATTATTATTATGCACAAAATCCCCTTAATATATAAAACTAAATGAATGATTGAAGGATGATAGAGATGGATGTGAAATAAATTTCTAAATTAATCAAGTTATGAAATATATTCGAGCAATTTAGGATTATTGATGATCTTTCAACTATCTCATATTCTGAAATATAATACAGTCACAATTTTATCACAGGTGTCCAAAAGAACTATTCTTTTCTCGATGATTTCAAAGAATGGTTTGATTTGCCATAAAATAAAATTGATAACAAAACACCCAAGAAAAATTTAGCCAAAAATGCAGAGAGATTAATCAATTTCTATAATCCCCAAATCCAATCGTAATCTAGAAAATCTATCTTCAGGAAGGGGTTTGCTAAAAATATCAGCAAGTTGAGATTCAGTTGGAATAAATTCAATACAAATGTCCTCACTAGCAATATGATCTCTAAGAAAATGGCGTCTCACATCAATATGTTTTTGTGCATGAATGATGGACAATATTATTTTATTGATCTATTGTGTAATGGTGTGAATTTCCATACACTTTGAGTTGACTAATTGCACCACAAGTCCAACTCAAATTGCACAGAAATATGAATCATCAATACAAAGAAGTTAGAGGATGAGAAATAGAAAGATAGAAAAATTAGAAACGAAGAAAACAAATCTCACAGCGGAACAAATAAAATATTTTAAATAACAGAAGTTTAGAAATAAAAATCGGTAACTGTATATACGTACCATCATCAGAGCATAACAGCTATTTCTGGAACAGTTATAAACACCTATTTCCCGATACAACATAGTACACAGCGAAAATATGATAGTCTATAGCTAACTGATGAAGCCTCCTGCTTCAAGGTTCTCCAAATACATCTGAAAAATCCCGACTACTTGACTGCCTGTACAAATTTGGGCACCCAAGAGTTTAGGGTAAAACAAAATAAACTCTGGGTCAGTAATGGGACTTGTGTGAGTAAACTCCAACCATTTGTTTAACTTTCAAAAACCTTTTTCAAAAGAAAAGATAATCATAAGACCGATCCACACATAAATACGGATTGTTTTTACCTTATGATGACCCAAAATATTTTTGATATCAAATCCGGTGATGTTGTAATAGTGTCTACATCAAATAAATAGAATCTAGCGGACTGCTTGCATCTCATGTTCCATTTATAATATAAAATCGAAAACCGCAGGGTTCTTATTGGAGATTGGATTCTGACTATGACAAGGTATGGAACCACCTGCCGATAGTGTATCTCTAGAGGGGAATACACTGGGTTTAACAAGAACATCTTGCAACCCGGCCCACACATGACTGGCCACTCATTTAACTTGAGTGTACCGAGCATACTATTACCAACAATTGTGATCATCAACCATTACCGAAAGCATACAAAAACATATATAATAAGAAGCAAGTTTGATTTCTCTAGATCAGGTGTTAATACCCTTAATGGGAATGACCCACTTGGCCATGCTGCCTGCCTGATTTCTGTCATTTCCTGGGAGATGAGGCTTGAGGTCACGATTATCTTTTTAGAACATCTTGCCACCATTTATTTTGAATGCCACATCGCCAGATCCGTCCATATAAGTTGTCCTGGGACTGGACAAACAGAAGGCACCATTCTATTGATCCATCTTTGGCAATTTCTACCTAGGATTAAAAGGACAACCCTTGCATTTACTCCATCCTCAATTATCTTCGACATATTTCGATTCGCAAAGATTATGCCTATATGGAGTGGTTTTCAGATAATAAATCTGATTACTGTCTCTCCATATTGACAACGGAGGTACAAAATAAAATAAAACTTTGATAGTCAGTGATTTAACATCAAAGAAAACAACCATACAACCAACGATTCTGTTTCCAAATGGAAATGTTATCGATTAACCATCAAACAGCACGACCCCTTTTAAATTCAAGTCCTCATTATTTTATCGTTTCCAATTCCCATTTCCCATCTTTTGTATCATTTCAAAGCTCTATTTTCTCTCTCGATTCTTGGAAAAACATTTCCAATATCCCAATTCCTTTATTGGAGAAAATATCTCTTATTCCAATTAGAAAATATTTCAAAATATTCATGAATCCTTATTTTCTATATTCGGAAAATATATCTTATTGATATCGGAAAATATTTCCATATTCTATTTCTTAATTCCTTGTTGACCAATTCATTTCATTTTATATGCATAGAAAATATTTCTCATTTTATTTGGGGAAACATTTCAAAATCCTTTAAATTAACGTGATGTTATAAAATATCGTTATTATAACTTAAACCATTTATGATTTATTAACTAACCATATTGCTAACCAATCTTCATTATCGAACCTTAACCATTCCTCCATCAATCATGAAGTCAATCAAGCTGGGGTATAACTACCTCTCAGACCTTAATTAAACAATATTCTCAACTTTGAAATAGTCAAAGCTCACAACTTCAAAAAAAACATCGCTCACGCGACTCTCGGATTCAATCTAAGAATATAATTCGTTTACGGGAAACATTGATTTATAACGGTAGCGTTACAATCGTTGTTTCCAAATATTTAATTTATAAAACATTTATTTTAACGGTAGCGTTACAATCGCTATTTAGATTTATAGAACATTTATTATAACAGTAGCATTAAAATCGCTGTTTAGATTTAAAAAACTTTTATTAGAACAGTAGCGTTATAATCGTCATTTAGATTTTCAAAACATTTATTATAACAGTAATGTTATAATCACTATTAAGATTTACCAAACATTTATTATAACAGTAGTGTTATAATAACTATTTTCAAATATTCAGTATATAAAAATATGACTTTTACTTATTAATTTCAATTAATAATTAAATAAATTAATAAATTAATAATTAAATAATTAAATTTGATTCAAAATGGAAAGTAAAAATAACAACTTCCCTAAATTCGACATAATTGAATTCCAATAAATAAATCTCTCTCTCAGATAATCTGTATTCAATTTATATTCCTAACTTCAAAATTTATCTACCATTTCAGGTTAATACAAACTCCAAATTCACTTTTGAATTTATTCTTTCCAAATCATTACCAAATTCCTTTATAACCATTCCAGTATACAAAACGTTATCGCACTTTATTTTATATTCTGAATTTTGAAATAAAACTCATCGTTTTCTTTTAAAACGATACCCATTTCCCTTTTCATTCAACTTCAAATATAGATTCATATTTCAAATTTAAATTTCCTTTAAAGATATTTCATTTGCAAAATATTTCCATTAAACCATTATTCATTATAAGTGTGAATATATTTCTTTTATATACAATCAAATCCATTTGATTTTATTATTTCAAATCCAAATTTCATCTATAACTTCTATTTAAAATTTATCCATAGAAAGTCTCATTTTTTATTCCAAATATTTATAATCTCGTTCACAATTTCTTTTATAACTGCCACGTTTAAATCCAATGTCAAATATCGATTTCAAAACTGTTTTTTCTCTTTTCTATATAAATTCAGTTTATTCCACTATAAATATTTCACTGAATTTAAAATGTTGTTCATAATTTAATCTTCTCAATTTATCTATTAAAACTTATTTCTATTTAAAATCTCCCTTTAAAACCTTATAGCGATTTTTCATTCGATAATAAAATACCGATTTCAAGCCAAATATTAATTATTCAATGATAATTATTTCCTTTCAGCCATAAATGTCGTTTATAAATTTAATTACTTGTTTTATCCATTAAAACAAGTTTCTACTTTCAAATCTATTCGGAATCCAATTTCTAATTTTGGAAATAAATTTTCTTTTTAACTCTCCAATTTATTTTCTACATTCGAAAATATATTTCAGTATTAAATACCAAAATTTTAAGGCTAGGTAATTCAACATAGCATAATCAATCACAGTATATGTCATAATGAATAACAAACAATAATATAAATGTTGAGGGACCTAGTTGGATCCCTCCAACCTGTTTCCCTGCATCCACAGATGTTAATCAACATTAAATTCACATAAATATGAAATATCATAGTAAACCGAACTAATAATCGATCAACAATATAAATATATCAACCATTTCGACCAATTTTATCAACCATTCATTCAAATAATCATCACACAGTATGAAAATACTATAAGTAAATTTAAAACTCGTTTATATAAAAATATAAACGAGCCAGAGTTAGTGAGTTTACTCACCTTGGTTCGCAGTTGACGACTCTGCTTTCGCTTTGCTCTAATTAAACAAGCGTTTGATTTTATTATGAAATTCCAATAGCTTTGTTTCCAACTAAATTAGTTCTGCAATGTAGGCCTTGTCGTTATGTTTTCAACGTAACTGATACGATTCTATTTCCAGATGAAAAAAATATAGTCATTATAATCTTTATAAGTTATCGTGTATATATAAGTAAAATCATTATTCTTCATTAATTTTATTAAGTTACTAACCCTGGTTTAATTAATTAAAATCTTATCCCAAAATTTCCGCTGCTAATACGAACCCTATCCTTAATTCAAGCAGCTATTGCCAAACGTCCTCTTCAAACTTCCTTCCACACGTCCATCCTTTAATATAAACCAACAATGAGATTAGCCCTTTTCATTTTTAAGCACAGTTACCACGCAATAACTTCTCTGCTTTTACCGTATAAACATGGTCCCCTTCACTATAGCCCATTCATCTCTTTTTCACCTTTCGAAACCACCTGTACAATTTTCATGGCCATCTTATCATTTAAATGGATTAAAGCATTTTAACTTAATGAAATATAATTTAATAAATTTTAAACTTTACGTTGATAATCCCTTTTTGGTTTATTCATGTGATGCTGCCGCCCTCAAATTTCCTAATAGCATCTTCTTATATCAGAGATTGTATCCTTCCTCAAACCTCCAGTTTGCCAAAACCCAAAACTCAACAATGCCAAATCCACCTTGATTGCTAATAATTTGAACTATTGTATTTTTCCTTTTCTTTTCAATTTTAAAACAGTGTCCAACTTTCCTTTGTTCCTCTCATTCACTCAGTCGTCCATAATTTTTTTTTCAATCTAGTTTTAAAATTTAACCCGCAATTACTCTTTCTCTCCTCCTGTTGAAACCGTTCATACCCACCGCTGTTCTTCACTATGGCCAATCCTTTTCATCTGCCGTATCTCCCTTAGTAATAAAGAATGTCGATGCTTCCTCATATCCATCACCACTCTTCTTATTATTCACCACTTTATTTGACATAGAAAACTAAGACTCTCTTTTGCAAACATACAGTCATCACGCATACACCAGACCCCTTCATTCTACCTCTTCTCAACATTATTCCCCACGCTGACATCATCTTTCTTCTATTAATACATAAGTTACTGTCAACACACCTTCTAGAAAACACAAATTGACGTTCCCCTTCTGTTTCCCACTTCCTAATCAAACCCACTCCAACCAGAATACCATGATCACACTTCCACTCGAACAGCCCCCTCAACCCCGGCTCGAACTCGCTACCACAGTCGCGATCTCCAGCCCGATGGCATATGATGCATAAGTTCTCTTTACCATAACTTGCAAGAAATAATATTGGAATGGAGTTTTTGTACTGATGATCTTAATGAATCCAAGAGATATTTTTATTGTGTATTGAATTTTTAGTTGGTTTTGAAGGTCGATTGGATTTTCGGTCTCTATAATTTCTGTAAGAATGAGTTTAATAAGAACTAGGGTAAAAACAATTGGGTTTAGGGATATCTGATGGAAACGATTTCATTTTTTCATTTCAGTGATTACATAAATTTTCGAATTTTGCTTTCGTTTTGCTTTTTTTTTGCCTGAAGATGCAAAAATGGGGATGACCGGTATTTAAAGAGGAACAACTTGGGAGTCACGAAACTGAAATTCCTTAGGACACACGGTTCTCAATTTCTTGGCATGCACAGGTTAAAGATGTGTAGTGTACGTTGCTGTAAAACTTGGCTGGCATACCTTCAACAGTTTGGATAGTACGTTGGTTATTACTTGGTGATCACGTGCGAGTGCTACTATTTATTTAATTGTTGAACTGTATCATGGAATGTAATGTTAATTTAATATTAAATGAAATTCAGTGCTAACAGATCAGCATGCCCCTTGGTATATAAAGAAATTGAATATAGAGTTCAGTGTTAATTTGTTCTTTATGGGTTTACCTATGACATAATTGTTCGGTTAAAACAAAGTGTTGAGTTTTTTCATTATTGTACTGGTATCACATCGGCAACGCTATGTCAAAACAAAACTAAAGGAATGCCACTCCCAAATAAAATGGAAAACGTTTTTCTTATAAGCTAGTTCCATAAGTTATAACTTAGCATACCCAAATGGTATGGTTACCACTTAGCTTTCAGCTGTGCTCGTATGTGTTGAGCATGCATTTGCAACAATATTTATCTAAAGACAAGGTTGGTAGATGGATAATGATGACCGCACATAGCATGTCTAAATTTAAAGAGTTTTGGTTGACATACGAGCCGCAGTTGACAAAAAATAAAAATACCATCATATCGAGCTCGATTGATATTATATTTTAAACTATACGTTATATCCTCGTTTAATTAGATAAATTTCTCATAAAAATCGATTTTTATTTCAAACAAAATATTTAAAACAAATTTAAATATTCATAATTAAATGGATAAAAATCCAGGTCATTACATTCCTCCCCCCTTAAAAGAATTTCATCACCGAAATTACTAATGTAGGAAGAGTGCTACAAACCCTATTGACAAAGCTATAAATTATTTATTTTACGTCTTAATTTCAGCTTTAACAAAACAATTAGTTTCAATTCATTTGATACATTTTTACCATTTCAATATGTTCAACTTATATAAGTTAAATTTCAATTTCAGAATTCAAATTCCCTGATTTTATTTCAAATTAGTTTGAAATCATATATATTTATACACTTATTTATAATCAACTCAATTCAAAATATTTGAATTTCTAGAACAAACCTATTTTTATCAAATAATTTCCATTAATACATTTATTATGGTAGTAATCCATCACTTAGAAACTCGAAGATGAATACCGATAATGTTGCGATCCATTATCAGAATTATTTTCTTGCCACTAATGTGATTTCAGTGCTTAATCACTTTCAAAGTCCATTTAAACCATTTCTAATTCAAAAATCCCTTCAAAACAATGCTATATTACCTTTGAAATACTTCAAAAAATATTATCTAAACATCCGGGATTTAAATTCCAAATTCTGATCTTAATCCAATTGTAATTCAACTTATTTGTATATTCCATTCTTATACAAATTCACTTTGGTTTTATATAACCATTTCTATATTATAATCTCATTTGATTATAATGACAACCAACCAAATCAATAATTTCAGAAAATTATTCCTTTTATCATAAATAGTTTTGGGCAAAATTATTTCATTCACCCATTTTAAAATAATACTATATCGATTTGCTTTGTTCGAGAGTTTAGAAACACCTATCGATACAGTTGTACATTCTGTATCGACCAGAATTCATAAACCACTCAACAAACTAGTTAACACAATACAAAACAATTTTATATCAAATCTACAAATATGCTCTCATATATATATATACACACACACACACACTCAAACTCAATCTAGGGTACTAGTAACCCCATCTCTATTGAATCACGCCACAGGGCCAAGGTTACAACTCAACCTTCAGCTCTGATACCAAATGTAATGACCCGAATTTCCATACACTTTGAGTTGACAAATTACACCACACGTCCAACCCAAATTGCACAGAAACACGAATCATCAGTAGAAAGAAGTTAAAGGATGAGAAATAGAAAGATAGAAAAATTAGAATAGAAGAAAACGAAGAACACAAATCTCACAGTGGAACAAATAAAATATATTAAATAACATAACTTTAGAAATACAAATCAGTAACTGTATATACATACCATCATCAGAGCACAATAGCTATTTCTGGAACAGTTACAAACACATGTTTCTAGATACAACATAGTACACAGCGAAAATATGATAGTCTATAGCTAACTAATGAAGCATCCTACTTCAAGCTCCTCCAAGTATATCTGAAAAATCTCGACTACTTGACTACCCATATAAATTTGGGCACTCAAGAATTTAGGGTAAAAAAAATAAACTCTGGGTCAGTCATGGGACTGGTGTGAGTAAACTCCAACCATTCGTTTAACTTTTAAAAACATTTTCAAAAGAAAAGATATTCGTATGACCGATCCACACATAAATACGGATGGTTTTTACCTTACGATGACCCAAAATATTTTTGATATCAAATCCGGTGATATTGTAATAGTGTCTACATCAAATAAATAGAATCTAGTCGAATGCTTGCATCTCACGCTCCATGTATATAATATAAAATCGAAATCCGCAGGGCGCTTATTAGAGATTGGATTCCGACTATGACAAGGTATGGAACCACCTGCCGATAGTGTATCTCTAGAGGGGAAAACACTGGGTTCAAAAAGGACATCTTGCAACCTGACCCACACATGACTGACCACTCATTTAACATGAGTGTGCCGAGCATATTATCACCAATGGTTGTGATCAACAACAGTTACCGAAAGCTTATGTCAATGAATAGAATAAGAAGCAAAATGGATTTCTCTAGATTGGTGATAATACCCCTAATGGGAATAGCCCACTTGGCCATGCCGACTGCCCGATTTCTATCATTTCCTGGGTGATGAGGCTTGAGGTCACGATTATCTTTTTAGAATATCTTGCCACCATTTATTTTGAATGCTACATCGTCAGATCCATCCATACGTTGTCCTGGGATTGGACAAACCGTAGGCACCATTCTATTAATCCATCTTAAGTAATTTCTACCTAGGATTAACATTACAGCCCTTGCATTTACTCCTTCTTCAATTATCTTCGACATATTTCGATTCACAATGCTTATGCCTATACGAAGTGGTTTTCAGATAATAAATCTGATTTCGGTCTCTCCGTATTAACAGCTGAGGTACAAAATAAAATAAAGCTTTGATAGTCGGTGATTTAACTATTAAAGAAAACATCCATACAACTAACGATCCTATTTCCAAGTGGAAATTTTATCGATCAACCATCAAACACTGGCCCCTTTTTAAATCAATTCCTTATTATTTTATCCTTTCCAATTCCCAATTCCCATCTTTTTTATCCTTTCAAAGCTCTATTTTCTCTCTCGAGTCTTGGAAAAACATTTCCAATATCCTTATTTCTTTATTCGAGAAAATATCTCTTATTCCAGTTAGAAAGTATTTCTAAATATTCACGAATCCTTATTTTCTATATTCGGAAAATTTACCTTATTAATATCGGAAAATATTTCCATATTCTATTTCTTAATTCCTCATTGGCCAATTCATTTCATTTTATATGCATAGAAAATATCTCTCATTTTATTTGGGCAAACATTTCAAAATCCTTTAAAATAACGTGATGTTATAAAACATCGTTATTATAACTCAAACCATTTATGATTTATTAACTAACCATATTGCCAACCAATCTTCACTATCAAACCTTAACCATTCCTCCATCAATCATGAAGTCAATCAAGTCAGGGTATAATTACCTCTCAGACCTTAATTGAACAACATTCTCAACTTTGAAATAGTTAAAGCTCACAACATCAAACAAAACATCGCTCATGCGACTCTCGGATTCAATCTAAGAATATAATTCTTTTACGGAAAAACATTGATTTATAACGGTAGCATTATAATCGCTATTTCCAAATATTTGATTTATAAAGCATTTACTTTAACAATAGCGTTACAATCGCTGTTAAGATTTATAGAACATTTATTATAACAGTAGCGTTAAAATTGCTGTTTAGATTTACATAACATTTATTATAATAGTAGCGTTATAATCGTTGTTTTGATTTACAAAACATTTATTATAATAGTAGTGTTATAATAGCTGTTTAGATTTACAAAACATTTATTATAACCATAGTGTTATATTCCCCGTTTTCAAATATTTGATATATAAAAATATAACTTGTACTTATTAATTTCAATTAATAAGTAAACAATTGAATAATTAAATAATTAAATTTGATTCAAAATGGAAAGTAAAAATAACTACTTCCCTAAATTCGATATAATCGAATTCCAATAAATAAATCTCTCTCTCGAATAATCTATATTCAATTTATATTCCAAACTTCGGAATTTGTCTACCATTTCAGGTTAATACAAATTCCATATTCACTTTTAAATTTATTCTTTCCAAATCATTACCAAATTCCTTTATAACCATTCCAGTCTACAAAACGTTATCGCACTTTATTTTATATTCTGAATTTTGAAACAAAACTCATCGTTTTCTTTTAAAATGATTACCCATTTCCCTTTTCATTCAATTTCCAGTTTGGATTCATATTTCAAATTTAAATTACCTTTGAAGATATTTCATTTGTAAAATATTTCCATTAAACCAGTATTCACTTTAACCGTGAATATATTTCTTTTATATACAATCAAATCCGTTTGATTTCATTATTTCAAATCCAAATTTCATCTACAACTTCTATTTAAAATTTATCCATAGAAGTCTCATTTTTTAATTCCAAATGTTTATAATCTCATTCACAATTTCTTTTATAACTACTAAGTTTAAATCCAATGTCAAATATCGGTTTCAAAACCTTTTTTTTCACTTTTCTATATAAATTCAGTTTATTCCACTATAAATATTTCACTAAATTTAAAATGTCATTCATAATTTAATCTTCTCAATTTATCTATTAAAACATGTTTCTATTTAAAATCTCCCTTTAAAACCTTATAGCGATTTTTCATTCGATAATAAAATACCGATTTCACACCAAATATTAATTATTCAATGATAATTATTTCCCTTCAGCCATAAATATCATTTATAAATTTAATTACTTGTTTTATCCATTAAAACAAATTTCTACGTTCAAATCTATTTGGAATCCAATTTCTAATTTTGGAAATAAATTTTCTTTTTAACTCTCCAATATATTTTCTACATTCGAAAATATATTTCAGTATTAAATACCAAAATTTTAAGGCTAGGGTAATTCTACACAGCATAATCAATCACAGTATATATCACAATGAATAACAAACAATAATATAAATGTTGAGGGACCCAGTTGGATCCCTCCAACTTGTTTCCCTACATCCACAGACGTTAATCAAAATTAAATTCACATAAATATGAAATATCAAAGTAAATAGAACTAATAATCGATCAACAATATAACTATATCAACCATTTCGACCAATTTTATCAACCATTCAATCAAAAAATCATCACACAGTATGAAATTACTATAAATAAATTTAAAACTTTTTTATATAAAAATATAAACGAGCCAGAGTTATGAGTTTACTCACCTTGGTTCGCCGTTGACGATTCTGCTTTCGCTTTTGCTATAATCAAATAAGCGTTTGATTTTATTATGAAATTCCAGTAGCTTTGTTTCCAGTGAAATTGGTACCGCAATGTAGGCCTTGTCACTATGTTTTCAACGATAGTGATACGATTCTGTTCCCAGATGAAAAAATATAGTCGTTACAATCTTTATAAGTTATCGTGTATATATATATAAGTAAAATCATTATTCTTCATTAATTTTATTAACTTACCAACCCTGGTTTAATTAATTAAAATCTTATCCCAAAATTTCCGCTGTTAGTACGAAACCTATCCTTAGTTCAAGGAGCAATTGCCAAACGTCCTCTTCAAACTTCCTCCTATGCGTCCAACCTTCAATAAAAACCAACAATGAGATTACCCCTTTTCATTTTTAAACACCACACAACAACTTCTCTGTTTTTTCCGTATAAACATGGTCCCCTTCACTATAGCCCATTCATCTCTTTTTCACCTTTCGAAAACACCTGTACAATTTTCATGGCCATCTTATCATTTAAATGGATTAAAGCATTTTAACATAATTAAATGTAATTTAATAAATTTGAAACCTTACGTTGATAATCCCTTTTTTGTTTATTCACGTGATGTTGCCGCCCTCAAATTTCCAATTAGCATCTTCTTATATCAGAGATTATATCCTTCCTCAAACCTCCAGTTTTCCAAAACCCAAAACTCAACATTGCCAAATCCACTTTGATTGCTAATAATTTGAACTATTCTATTTTTCCTTTTCTTTTCAAGTTGAAAGCAGTGTCCAGATTGCCTTTGTTTCTCTCATTCACACAGTCGTTCATATTTTTTTTTCCAATCTAGTTTTAAAATTTAACCCGCAATTACTCTTTCTCTCCTCCTGTTGAAACCGTTCAAACCCACCGCTGTTCTTCACTATGGCCAGTCCTTTTCATCTGCTGCATATCCCTCAGTAATAAACATTGTCGATGCTTCCTCCTATCCTTCACCGCTCGTCTTATTATTCACCACTTTATTTGACACAACAAACTAAGACCCTCTCCTGCAACCATACAGTTATCACGCACGCACTAGACCCCTTCATTCTTCTTCTTCTCAACATTATTCTCCACACTAACAGCATCTTTCTTCTATTAATGCATAAGTTACTGTCAACACACCCTCCAGAAAACACAAACTGACATTCCCCTTCTATTTCCCACTTCCCAATCAAAACCCGCTCCAACCAAAATACCATGATTACACTTCCACCCCGAACGGCCCCCTCAACCCCGTCTCGAACTCACTACCAAAGTCGCGATCTCCAGCCCAATGGCGTATGACGCGAAAATTCTCTTTACCGGAACTTGCGAGAAATAATATTGGAATGGAGTTTTTGTACTGATGATCTTAACAAATCCAAGAGGAGATTTTTTTTATTGAGTATTGGATTTTTAGTTGGTTTTGAAAGTGGATAAGATTTTCAGTCTCTTTGATTTCTGAAAGATTGAGTTTAATAAGAACGAGGCTAATAACAATTGGGTTTAGGGATTTCTGATGGAAACGATTTCATTTTTTCATTTTAGTTTGGATTTTCAATGATTACATAAATTTTCGGATTTTGGTTTCGTTTTGCTTTTATTTGCCTGAAGGTGGAAAAATGGGGATGACCAGTATTTAAAGAGGAACAACTTGGGAATAACGAAACTGAAATTCCTTGGGCACACGATTCTCAATTTCTTGGCACGCACAGGTTAAAGACGTGTAGTGCACGCTGTTGTAAAACTTGGCTGGCACACCTTCAACAGTTTGGATAGTACGTTGGTTATTGCTTGGTGATCGCGTGTGAGTGCTAATATTTATTTAATTGTTGAATTGTATCGTGGAATGCAGTGTTAATTTTATATTAACTGAAATTCAGTGCTAAGAGATCAGCATGCCCCATTTGTATATAAAGAAATTGAATATAGAGTTCAGTGTTAATTTGTTCTTTATGGGTTTACCTATGACATAATTGTTTGGTTAAAACAAAGTGTTGAGTCTTTTTCACTATTGTACTGGTATCACATTGGCAACGCTATGTCAAAAAAACTAAAGGAACGCCACTCTCAAATAAGATGGAAAACGTTTTGCTTATAGGCCAGTTCCATAAATTATAACTTAGCATATCCAAATTGTATGGTTACCATTTAGCTTTCAACTGTGCTCGTATGTGTTGAGCATGCATTTGCAACAATATTTATCTAAAGACTAGGTTGGTAGATGGATAACGATGACCGCACATAATATGTCTAAATTTATAGAGTTTTGGTTCACATACGAGCCGCAGTAGACAGAAAATAAAAATACCATCATATCGAGCATGATTCAAATTATATTTTAAAGTATACATTATATCCTCGTTTAATTAAATAAATTCATCATAAAAATCTATTTATATTTCAAATAAAATATTTAAAACAAATTTAAATATTCAGAATTAAATGGATAAAAATCCGGGTCGTTACATATTGCACTCTTATTGTCACATTTCAAAGGAACTTGTTTATAAATTAGCCCAAAATCAGAAAGAGTTTTCATCATCTGCAAAATCTGTGCATAACAACTTCCTAAGGCAATTTATTCAGCTTCAGTGGTGGACAAAGCAACACAATTTTGTTTATGACTTGATCAAGAAATAAGAGAATGTGCTAATATGGAACAAGATCCACTAGTGCTCTTCCTAACAGTGAGTGAACCAACATAATCAGCACCAGAAAATCCAACTAAATCAAAATTATCGCAAGTGGGATACACAAGCCAAGTTTTTGTGTGTACAAAAGATATCTCAAAATTATTTTTGTGGCTTTTAAATCAGATTCTTTTGGATTAGACTGAAACCGAGCACTCAAACAAATAGAAAACATAATACCGGGTCTAGAAGCAGAGAGATGGAGAAGTGAACCAATTATACTGCGATATTTTTTTTGATCAACAACAACACCTTTTTCATCTTTGTCAAGCTTCGTTGTTGGGCTCATTGGTGTTCTCATTGGTTCTGCATTTTCAACTCCAAATTTCTTCAGCAGCTCCATCATCACATACTTCGTTTGAGAGATAAAAATCCCTTTGCTGCTTTGTTTGATTTGAAACCCAAGAAAGTACTTCAGTTCTCCAACCAAGCTCATCCCAAATTTGTCCTGCATAACTTTTTCAAATTTCTCAGACAAAATATCATTAGTAGCACCATATATGATATCATCAACATAAATCTGAACAATTAAGAAATCATTACCATCGTGTAATAGAAGCAAGGGAGTGTCAGCACATACCTTTTTAAAACCATTTTCCAAAAGATATGAATAACGACAGTGATACTAAGCTCGAGGAGCTTGCCGAAGACCATATAATGCTTTTTCTAATTTGTACACATGATTTGGAAAATCATGACTTTCAAAACCAGGGGGTTGTTCAACTAAAGCTTCTTCTTTCAGCACTCCATTCAAAAAGGCACTCTTAACATTCATTTGCTTAAGTTTAAAACCTTTAAAACAAGCAAAACTTAACAATATTCTAATTGCTTCTAACCTAGCAACTGGGGAAAATGTTTCATCAAAATCAATGCCTTAACTTGATTGTAACCTTTTGAAACAAACCTACCCTTGTTTCTAATTACATTTCCAGATTCATCAATTTTATTTTTAAACACCCATTTTGTGCCAACAATTGGATAGTCACTTAGTCAAGGAACCAATTTCCAGAGCTTATTCCTTTCAAACTGGTTAAGTTCTACTTGCATAGCTAGAGCCCAACATTCATCATTAAGGGCTACATCATAAGAGTTTGGTTCGATTTCTAAATTAAAAGCATTATGATTACAAAAAGCACAGACATTTTTATTGAGAGAAGCATGTGTGCGAACAGCAGCTGTTGGACTTCTAATTACCAAACCTGGAGGATGGTTGGGTTTGCACTTCAACTTCTCAGTTTCGACAAATTATTCTGTGTGACGACCCGCCCCTCACCAACCGACATTTCCAATGAAAGTGCACTGTGCCAATGTCCAACCAGCACGGGACGGTCTCCAAAGAAAGGAAAAAAGAAGGAAGAGAACTTACTGGTGAACTAACAACGAACCTGTAGAATGTCTCACAGCGCATGGAATAAAATATAATAGTAACATACTTTGACATAAAACAGGCCAGACAGTGTATAAGCGGAAAACTAAACATCATAGTAGCGGAAAACCCAAATACAGCTTATGTTCCACATCATCATTATTACAACTTTTGAAAACTGTCTCTAAAGCAAATAAGGAAGGTACACTACTAATGCCCAAAGTAGTGACTAGCGGCGACACGGGGAGAATATATAGATAATAGTACGTGTAAGCCTCCTGCTCGTCTCCAGACAACTACTCGTACACAACCAGCAAACCTGTACCTAGTATGCCCGTTTAAGGGCACCCAGAGTAATAAGAAGAGACATAAAACTCTGGGTCAGACATAAGTCTGGTATGAGCGATAAGCAGCAAAACAAAACAATAACCGGTATACTAAACCATACCTGAACCTGGACCTGCAACGAAAGAGTTAGCACAACATACCGCTCAATACTCTAAGGTGCCACTAACATATGGTGTAAAAAATACGGGGGTGGGGTGTACATGACATAGTGATGGCAAACAATCAACCATAGCAACTATCCTCACATCTCTCACTCAGCGCGTAAAGCATACGATATCCACCGCTTTGATCACCCAAATCCCTACTATGATCACTCTGCCCCATGGAGTCATGGAGACTCCACTACACTGACCCATAGCGAATAGTCTATGCTATGTACACTCTGCCCCATGAAGTCATGACGACTTCACTACACTGGCTCATAGCCATGCTACGATCACTCTGCCCCATGGAGTAACATCTACCCCACTGCACTGATACGTTGCCTAACATCCGTCTTGGTGGTGAATCAAAGCTATGGACGACGATAACCCCTTTGCACACGTCCCGCAGCAAAGCCCAACTCACGAAGTTGACTCGTCAGTTCCCAACTGGCTTGAGTAAAAACTTCCCACTTGAACTACCTTTGCATCTTGGGTTTTGGTCTTCCCCGGATCAGTCTTCATTTGGTTCTCAACCCATGTCTCGCGTTCAAATTTCTGAGTTCGGTTCGTGGTCATCATCCTCCTTCGGATCGGTTCGAGCTGCCTGCATCGGATCGGGTCGTGGTGCCCAAGCTCCTGGTCATGATGTCATGCTCCAGTAAAGTTCATAGGTGATCCCTGCTCCGGGTCAGGTCGTGACTTCGGATAGGGTCGCGACTTCGGATCGTGTCGGGTGCACCTGATCGGAACTTCAGGTGCGAGCAGCTCGTGGACCTCGGATCGGTTCGTGATGGTACTCGGAGTCTCCACGTGGCGGTTCGGGTCGAGAGCTTCAGGTCATGGCCCAAGCATCAGTTCATGATTGGTAAGCGTGAGCGGTTCGTGGGTGGGTATCACGATCGGGTCGGTTCGGGGGGTGCGATCCGATCCGGTTTCCTGCATAGTTTTCCTGCGACTTCCAGCAACTGTTTTTATGCCATACGACAACTTTTTCGACCATTCTAACTGTTCTAATCAATTACAAAGCATTCCAAATAGTCACAGCAACATATGAAATCAACCACAAACACCAAAACAATAATATGATATGTTAAAACGGATCAAACTTACCCAAAACCCATTGTTTCCCCTTAAGCATGTTTAAGTAAAGCTAATGATGGGATTAGAAAAACTTAACCAAACCAACCCAAATTTCCAATAGAGGTCTAAAATAATATTTAAGAATTTCTAAACATTTTTGCAGAATTTTATCATGTAAGATTTCTCAAATTATCACTAATCACCCTAATTAACTGTAATTAGTGAGGAACTATGCAAATCACTCACCTTTGCCACAAATAAAATATCAAATCTGAAATGATCTCTGTTTGGGCGCGAATACCAAGGAAATACAGCAGTTCTAATACTGATTTGGTGAAGATCTTCCTTGATTTGAAGTAGATTATGCTAGAACTTGATTAGAGAGTGATTAGAGATGATTCTAGAGGTTGGAGGTCATTGTTAGGGTTCCTAAGAGGTAAATGGTGGCTAGAAAACTAAAATGAAATGAAAATCTAACTCATTTCATCCTCCCTATAACCCAAATCCCGAAATGGGTTATGGGCCCATTCACCGAAAACCTCATTTGGCCCGGTTAAGAAGTTTTTCATCTTCTAAACCTTATTTCAGCCATATCTCCCAAATGGTAAGTCCATTTTTCACATATGACCACTCTACGGAAAGGTAAACAATCATCCGGACTTGATGGAAGTGGTTTTAGGTCAAAACTCCTTTCCAATCAAAAGTTATGGCCAAAACAAATTAGCTAGGGGAAAAATGGTCATTTAAAAATTGGCAAAAATCATGAACATGGGAAATGACCCCAATAGTCGTCTCCTAAAGTTACATGACCACACGACTTTGTATGTGAAAGAAATAAATATTCTACGATCCTTCGATGCGTAGAATATGGGTTGTTACATTCTTCCCCCCTTGAGAAATTTCGTCCTCAAAATTCCTTAGCCCAAAACATACAAAGGATCCCGCATGCCTACCAGCCGTATACAACAATCAAACATGAAAAACAAACAAAACAAACCTATCCTAGCATGCAGAAGACTAAATCGGAACTGAAATCTTACCAGGCGAAGAGTTCTGGATACGTCTTCCTAATGTTCTCCTCTGTCTTTCAAGTACAGTCATTCTCATTCTCGCCCCATTGAACTTTGACTAGATTCACCGCTTTCTTTCGAAGTTGCTTCGTATCGTTCCCAACAGTACGCATAGGTCTGCGGTTCCCAACCGCCTCGGGTTAATGTGATGGCAAGAAAATTGAAATGAAATGAAAACCTAACTCATTTCAGCCTCCCTATAACCCTAATCCCGAAATGGGTGATGGGCCCATTCACTAATCACCTCATTTGGCTTGGTTAAGCAGTTTTTCATCTTCTAAACCTTATTTCAGCCATATCTCCCAAACGGTAAGTCCGTTTTTCACGTATGACCACTCTATGTAAAGGTAAACCATCATCTGGACTTAATGGAAGTGGTTTCAGGTCAAAACTCCTTTCCAATCAAATGTTATGGCCAAAACAAGATTAGCTAAAGGCAAAACGGTCATTTAAAAATCGGCAAAAATCATGAACATGGGAAATGACCCCAATAGTCGTCTCCTAAAGTTACATGACCATACGACTACGTATGTGAAAGAAAGAAATATTCTACGATCCTTCGATGTGTAGAATACGGGTTGTTACATTCTCCCTCCCCCCTTAAGAAATTTCGTCCTCGAAATTCCTTAACCCAATACATACAAAGAATCCCGCATGCCTACCAGCCGTATACAACAATCAAACATGCAAAACAGACAAAACAAACCTATCCTAACACAACTGATCAGGGGAAATAGTCACATCGGGGTCGTGTACGAACTTCCATAACTGGGAAACATGAAATACGTTGTGAACTCCTGCCATCTTCTCTGTAATTCAACTTTATATGCCAAATTCCCGATTTGCTCAAGAACTGGGAATGGACCAACAAATCTTGGTGTTAACTTTCCTCTCCTGCCAAATCATATCACACTTTTCAACGGAGAAATCTTGACAAACACCAAGTCGCCAATGGAGAACTTTAATTCTCTTCTCCTCTTATCAGCATAACTCTTCTGCCTATCTTGGGCAGCCTTCATTCGCTGTTGGATAACCTTAATCTTAGCTGAAGTTTCTCTTATCACATCTGGTCCAAGCACAAACTTCTCACCAGTTTCTAACCAACATGACGGTGAGTTGCATGGTCTCTCGTACAAAGCTTCAAATGGAGCCATACCAATGCTGGATTGATAACTATTATTATATGCGAACTCCACTAGATGCAAATGGTCATCCCATGATCCACCAAAATCCAATATGCAACTCTCAAGAGATCTTCTAATACTCGATTCACCCTCTCTGTCTGTCCATCAGTTTGAGGATGACACACGGTACTGAGATGTAATTCTGATCCTAACGCCTCTTGTAAGCTCTTCCAAAATCCACTAGTATACAATGGATCTCGGTCACTCATAATACCTTTGGGTATTCCATGAAATCTCATTACCCACTTTACATATAGTTCAGCTAACTTAGCTGCCGTTCTATTCGACTTGACAGGTATAAATCTTGCACTTTTGGTCAATCGATCCACAATCACCCAAATGCTATCATGGCCCGATCTAATCCTTGGTAACCCATCAATGAAATCCATTGAGACTTGTTCCCATTTCCATTCTGGAATTTCTAATGGTTGTAACAAACCACTTGGTTTCTTATGCTCAGCCTTAACTAGCTGGTAATTCAGGCACTTGGATATAAACTTCCCAACGTCTCTTTTCATCCCTTCCCAGTAGTAGGTCTGCTTCATGTCTCGATACATTTTGTTACTACCGGGGTGTATAGTCAGTTTTGAGTGATGACATTCTCTAAGCACTTCATCTCTCAATCCCATGACATTGGGCACAACTAGTCTTCCATTCTTTCTAAGCCATCCATCTCGATCAAGCCCATACTTGTTCATCCCCTCATCAATACCCATCTCTAACTTAGAGATGATTTCCAATAGGTTAGGATCGTCCCTCTGACTGGAACCAATCTGCTCAATCAAAGTGGGTCTGATCGTCAAACTTGCTAACATTTCTGGATCCAATTCGCACTTTGGTCTGAAATCATACCTAGCATTGTACTCCAGTTGCTTCCATTCTAGAAACATAGCCCCTAAACTGGCATGTCTTCTACTCAATGCATCAGCTACCGCATTGTCCTTTCCTGGTGTGTATGCGATATCGAAATTATAGGAAGCCAAGAATTCTAACCATCTTTGTTGTCGGAGATTTAGATCCTTCTGAGAGAAAAGATACTTTAGTGTCTTATGATCAGTAAACAACTCGAATCTTTCCCCTAAGAGATAATGTCTCCACAACTTCAACGCGAGCACGATCGCTGCTAATTCCAAATCATGGGTAGGGTATCTTCTCTCGTGCGGTTTCAATTGCCGACTTGCATAAGTTACAACCCTACCTCCTTGCATCAATACATCACCTAACCCTGTACCACATGCATCCGTATATATTGTCATCTCTTCATTCCCCTTAGGAATGACTAACAATGGTGCACATGTCAACTTTTCCTTTAGGCTCTTGAATGCATTCTCGCACTTTTCGTCCCAGACGAAAGCTTGATTCTTCTTGGTAAACTGAGTCAATGGTGCTGCTATGTTGGAGAAGTCTTGGATGAACTTCTGATAATACCCAGCTAATCCCAAGAAACTTCTTATGTCCATTGCATTCTAGGGCGTAGACCAATCTTGTACCGTAGCCACCTTCGCAGGATCCACGGCAATACCATTCTCTGAAACAATATGGACCAAGAATCTCACTTCCCTCCTCCAGAAGTGACACTTAGAAAACTTTGCTTTTAGTTGGTGTTTTCTCAACACCTCCATCACTATCTTCAAGTGTTCCTTGTGTTCTTCCTCTGTCCTCGAATAAACAAGTATATCGTCTACGAACACAAAAACAAACTTATTCAACTGATCTCCGAATACCCTATTCATAAGATCCACAAAATATGCTGGTGCATTGGTCAACCCGAATGGCATGACCAACCACTCATAAAATCCAGACGGCGTCCAAAATGTCATTTTAGCTATATTTTCAGCTTCCACTCTAAGCTGATGAAAACCTATCGCAAGATCTAACTGGGAGAACAATCTCGCTCCACTCAACTGATCAAACAAGTCATCTATCCACTGTAAAGGTTACTTATTCTTCCTCGTCACCTTATTCAACTCGCGGTAGTCCACACACAATCGAAGGGAACTATCTGCCTTGGTAGCAAAGACAACTGGTGCTCCCCACTCAGAAACACTTCTTCCGATAAATCCCTTCCTCAAAAGATCACTCAATTGCACCCCGAGCTCTCACTGCTCTCTTGGCGCCATACGACGAAGTGGCATCACTATAGGTCTGGCATCTTTCACTAAATCAATACGGAACTCAATCTCTCGGCGTGGTGGAAGTCCGGTCACTTCCTCAAAGACGTCCGGATACTGGCCAACCACGGGCACATCTAACAACTCATCATGCGGGATGTCGAGGGAATTTAGGAAACTAGCCATTACCCCCATCATTAGGTAGACCACCAAACACTACCCTCCGCCCATCATCCGCTCTAACTTTCACCAAAAAGCCCTCACAGTCTACCACCACCCCGTATCTTTGGAGCCAATCGAATCCCAAAATAATGCCAAACCCAGTAAAGCCCAAAACAGAGCAGTCACAAACAAACATGCATTCATGACTCGATAAGACCACATTACGACAAATCATGCTAAGTCTAGTCGAACCATCAATCGGGTTCGTCACTACTAAAGGTCTATCGACAATCACGGGCTCCAATCCCAACCTATCTACCAGGTCACTAGATATGAAGGAATTGGAAGCTCCGGTATCAAACAATACTCGAACTGGAACATCATAAACAGAAAGCATACCTTGAATAAAGAAATTCTTTCCCTTCTCCGCCATAGTTGGGGCATTCGACGAAGAAGGAACAGCATTGATAGCATATGCTTTCACAATCTGCTTTTCTTTAGGGGGTTGCGGACACTTGTCCTTGTGATGTCCCACTTGGCCACAGTTGAAGCACTTCCTTTCCGCTGGCTTGGCTCGACATTCTTTGGCATAGTGTCCCTTCTTACCACAGCTGAAGTACTCAACATCTTTCTTACTCTTTTTCTGGCCATCCTTGGTCTGATTCTGCTTCCTTTTATTATGAGAATTATTTTTTCCTCCCCCGCTTGCTTGTGGCTTTGGCCCCTCTGCAGATGCGACAGCGACTTCAGTCTTGGGTTTAGGATAAAGGCTCTTTGACCTCAATGCTTTCCCCATAATCGATTCAAACGTCTCGTCGATTTGGTTAATAAGCCTTTCCCCCAAGTACTGATCCAAGCGTGTTATAAACCTCTCATTCTTCTTCTCGGGAGTGTCAATGAGGGATAATCCATACTTCAATAAAGTATCGAACTCAGCAATATACTTTGAGACAGCTCTACCATTCTGCTTAAGCTCTAGAAATTTCCTAAACAACTCCGACTTCTGAGCAGCTGAGATAAATTTTTCACCGAATCGGGCCTTAAACTGATCCCATGTAACTTGATCCTCTGGAGTAGCTACCTTAATAGTGTTCCACCAATTCATTGCCCGTCCTTGCAGCTAACGGGACGCTAACTTTCTCTTCATAGCATCCTCGATACCTAAGTCTTCAAAGATACACTCACATCTATCCAACCAATCCTGAACTTCTGTAGCTGACTCCGTTCCGTGGAACGGCTTTCCACCAAGGCTAGTGTAACCCTTGCATAGCTTGGCGAAATCGGCCCTAGGCGCCTACACCACTACACCACCACCATTTGCAGCATTGGGGGCTGCTCCTTGCACATTTCTAAGCATCTCCCTCATTAAGTCAGTAAACATAGCCCTCATGTCAGGAGCATCCCCATTGTTGGCTCCTCTACCAGCACCCCTCGTATATCGGCTCATCGTTCAATCTGTAAAGAGAAACGATTAACTATCCTCATTGTGGTGTCAGTGCAGTGCGACTTCATCATTAGCTATAATAATAGTATATATATAGCTTTGAAAAAAAATCACAAATACGCGCTCTCATATACATATTATCTCTCCCTGGTGTCTTTCCCTAGGTTAACTACGCAACCTAGAGCTCTGATACCAAATGTAATGACCCGCCCCGCACCAGCCGACATTTCCAATGAAAGTGTGCCGTGCCAATGTCCAACCAGCACGGGACAGTCGCCAAAGAAAGGAAAAAGAAGGAAGAGAACTTACCGGTGAACTAACAAAGAACCTGTAAAATGTCTCACAGCGCATGGAATAAAATATAATAATGACATACTTTGACATAAAACAGACGAGACAGTATATAAGCTGAAAAACTAAACATCATAGCCACGGAAAACCCAAATACAGCTTATGTTCCACATCATCATTATTACAACTTTTAAAAACTGCCTATAAAGCAAATAAGGAAGGTACACTACTAATGCCCAAAGTAGTGACCAGCAGCGACACAGGGAGAATATATAGATAATAGTACGTGTAAGCCTCCTGCTCGTCTCAGGACAGCTACTCGTGCACAACCAGCTAACCAGTCCCTATCCTATTCGTTTAAGGGCACCCAGAGTAATAAGAAGAGACATAAAACTCTGGGTCAGACAAAAGTCTGGTATGAGCAATAAGCAGCAAAACAAAACAATAACAGGTATATTAAACCATACCTGAACCTGCAACCAAAGAGTTAGCACAATATACCGCTTAATACTCTAAGGAGCCACTAACATATGGTGTAAAGAATACGGGGGTGGGGGTGTACATGACATAGTGATGGCATACAATCAACCATAGCAACCATCCTCACATTTCCACTCAGTGCGTAAAGCATACGATATCCACTGCTTTAATCACCCAAATCCTTATTATGATCACTCTGCCCCCATGGAGTCATGACGTCTCCATTACACTGATCCATAGCCACTAGTCTTTGCTATGTCCACTCTGCCCCATGAAGTCATGACGACTTCATTGCACTGGCTCATAGCCATGCCACGATCACTCTGCCCCATGGAGTAACATCTACCCCACTGTACTGATACATAGCCTAACATCCGTCTTGGTGGTGAATCAAAGCTATGGACGTCGATAACCCCTTTGCACACGTCCCGCAGCAAAGCCCAACTCATGAAGTTGACTCGTTAGTTCCCAACTGGATCCTGAGTACAAACATCCCACTTGGACTACCTTTGCATCTTGGGTTTTGGTCTTCCCCGGATCGGTCTTCATTTGGTTCTCAACCCATGCCTTGCGTTCAAACTTCTGAGTTTGGTTCGTGATCATCATCCTACTTCGGATCGGTTCGAGCCACCTGCATCGGATCGGGTCGTGGTGCCCAAGCTCCTAGTCGTGGCGTCATGCTCCAGTTCAGTTTGTAGGTGATCCCTGCTCCGAGTCGGGTTGTGACTTCGGATCGGGTCGGGTGCATCGGATCGGAACATCAGGTGCAAGCAGCTCGTGGACCCCAGATCTGTTCGTGATGATACTCGGAGTCTCCATGGGGCGGTTTGGGTTGAGAGCTTCAGGTCGTGGCCTAAGCATCAGTTCGTGATTGGTAAGCGCGAGCAGTTCGTGGGTGGGTATCACGATCGGGTCGGTTCGAGGGGTGTGATCCAATCTGGTTTCCTGCGACTTCCAGCAACTGTTTTTACGCCATACGACAACGTTTTCGACCATTCTAAGTGTTCTAATCAATTACAAAGCATTCCAAATAGTCATTGCAACATATGAAATCAACCACAAAAACCAAAACAACAATATGATATGTTAAAACGGATCAAACTTACCCAAAACCCATATTTTCCCCTTAAGCATGTTTAAGCAAAGCTAATGATGGGATTAGCAAAACTTTACCGAACCAACCCAAATTTCCAACAGAGGTCTAAAATAATATTTAAGAATTTCAAAACATTTTTCCAGAATTTTATCATGTAAGATTTCGCTAATTATCACTAATCACCCTAATTAACTGTAATTAGTGAGAAACTATGCAAATCACTCACCTTTGCCATAAATAAAATATCAAATCGGAAATGATATCTGTTTGGGCACGAATACTAAGGCAATACAACAGTTCTAATACTGATTTGGTGAAGATCTTCCTTGATTTGACGTAGATTATGCTAGAACTTGATTAGGGAGTGATTAGAGATGATTCTATAGGTTGGAGATCATTGTTAGGGTTCCTAGGAGGTAAATGGCGGCTAGAAAACTGAAATGAAATGAAATGAAAACCTAACTCATTTCAGCCTCCCCATAACCTAATCCTGAAATGGGTTATGGGCCCATTCACTAATCACCTCATTTGGCCCGGTTAAGCAGTTTTTCATCTTCTAAACCTTATTTCAGCCATATCTCCCAAAAGGTAAGTCCGTTTTTCATGTATGACCAATCTACGGAAAGGGAAACCATCATCCGGACTTAATGGAAGTGGTTTTAGGTCAAAACTCCTTTCCAATCAAAAGTTATGGCCAAAACAAGATCAATTAGGGGCAAAACGGTCATTTCAAAATCGGCAAAAATCATGAACATAGGAAATGACCCCAATAGTCGTCTCCCAAAGTTACATGACCATACGACTTCGTATGTGGAAGAAATAAATATTCTACGATCCTTCAATGCGTAGAATACAGGTTGTGTAACACCCCACGCCCGCTATGGTCACTCTCTAAGGGAATGCCATAGCATCGGTGGAGTATTTTAGTGAATATAGAACAGAAAAATTACAACAAGACAGATATAAATAGTACTTGAAATTTAAAACATCATCTCATAACAGCGGAAATAAACATGTCTGGTTACATCATAAAACCACAATAAAAGTCAAGTACAATATCCATCAAAATAAAGAGGTACATAATCCCACTCTCTCATACAATAGCCAGGACAAAAGAAAAGGTAACTGGGTAACTGGAGCTTTACATCTATCCAAGCTCCTAAAGACTGGAACAGCAATCCGATCAAGCTCCACTACTGCTAGGATCCACCGTAGGACCTGAGGGTTGGGAAAAAAAAAAGATAAAAACAACGGGGTCAGACATAAGTCTGAGCGAGTCCTATAACTTTAACAATACAATCATTAAAGTAACCAGAGAAGACATAAACTTGACCTACGGTAATGTCTGGGGATGAATGGCTACACTAAGCAGCTTGGTAGACTTAGGATAAACTAAGATAACTGTAAAGACGTATCTACCCACCCAAGGATAATTACTAACTGCACCACACCAGTCATTCCTACTCAAAGATTGATCCCACCCAAGGACTTAAAAGAAAGATATAACTAGTAGTTTCATGTACCCCTAGCTGACCACATAGGTGCCGTCTGCCCCTATCTCCACTAGGTGTACCCCACTACTCCCCATTGATCGGCTCCCTACCGTAGATACCCGTGCCGGTCCCACAGTGGGGTGTATCATTCCCCTAAAGTGGCAACCCAATACTAACGGTGCACGGCTTATATCTACACGATGCAACAACGTCTTACCTACCAGCCCGGGTCCACACACGCATATGAAACCCGTTGGACTTGCGTTGCCACCGCTAACCCGTTTTGGCCTCTTATAGTCAAGCCCAGTACGCGTGTCCCGTCCTCGACATGGGTCGAGCCCAATAAGATACATATGGGTTACTGGTTGAAATGGGCCCCCACAAGCTACCCAACTAAGCTTGTCCCTTTTTCTAGTGCATCCCACTTAACCCTTTAATCATGTTTAATTACATGTTTCTACTTTGGTTAAGTATTCTAATCGTATTTTCTATTGCCACCCAAGGCAACCACTAGATTTCCACATGCCACCCAAGGCACCCACTTAACCCCTCATGTCCGACTACATGCTAATATGGTTAAGTGTTTCTTAATTAATTAATTAAGATCATGACCTCATAAAGACCTCCCACATTAGACCGTCTTTTATGACTGCTGGATATGCCGGTTGGTTCCGGGCAGACTTCTGTCATCAAAAGGGTCTAACCTCGTGTCTTTACTTTAATCACGTATTTAATTTATGACTAAGACCTCTCACATTGGGCCAATCATTTGTAGCCGCTGGATGGCCGGTCGGTTCCGGGCAGACTTCCGCTACAAAAGGGTCCAACCTCGTGTCTTAGTTGATTAATTACACCTAATTAATCACCCCCATAATTATTTATCCCTAATTAATTACACATTTTTCATAACATGGGTAGACCTAACTCAATAGGTAAATTCCCATGGGGTAGACCTAACTCAATAGGTAAATTCCCACTTATGTTAATTTATTTTTATGGTATGCTTAATCATACCCAATCATACTTTTATTAACATATTAATTAACCCCATCGTTCCCCACGTAAATCGTCCTCATTTCATGACATAATAAAGGGAAGATCCATCACAAATATCATGGGTTTAACCACATCTTAGCATATAACTTTATCATGGGTTAAGAGGATGTCAACTTGCATATATGAGCATATATTAACCCAACTACATTTAACCCAAACTTGCATATTATCATACACATGACTTGCATAACATGTTGCATATGAGCTTGCATATTATCATACACATATCTTGCATAACATGTTGAACTTGCATATAAGCATCCTCATAACTTGCATAACATGTTAAACATGCATTTAAGCATACACATAACTTGCATAAGCATTCACATTCTTGCATAAGCATTCACATACTTGCATAAGCATTCACATACTTGCATAAGCATGCATAACTTGCATATCATGTTAAACTTGCATTTAAGCATATACATAACTTGCATATGAACTTGCATAGCAACCTACACATAACTTACATAACATCATACACATAACTTGCATATGAACTTGCATAACTCACTGGTTAAACATGCATAAACCCACTTATTAGATATGCATAAACCCACTTATTAAACATGCATAAACCCACTTATTAGATATGCATAAACCCACTTATTAAACATGCATAAACCCACTTGTTAAACATGCATAAACCCACTTGTTAAACATGCATAAACCAACTTATTAAACATGCATTTACCCACTTATTAAATATGCATAAACATAGGAAAACATGGAGTAGCATATCATTACAAATGATTCAAACTCACGAATCCGCATTTAAGACCATAAGTCTCATTACACCCAATCTACTTACTTTAGCAATTGATGTTAAAGTGATAGAAACTCACCAAACCCAAGATTAGCAAACTTATGAAGTGGAATTAGTTGCTAAATATGAAGGTGGTGATGATTAGAGATTGATTAGAGAGTGATTAGCTTGCAACTTCCTTCATAAACTAGTGGAGGCTCTCTCAAGTTTGATTTTGGCGGCATGAGGCCATCATTACTATTTTTAGTATGGATTAGGGTAGGTTTAGGGTGTATTTATAGATTAGGTGAGTGTTTTAGGCCCTTAGATTAACCCTAGGTTAGATTAGGTCCGTTAGATTTAGGAAATCTCTAGAACCCAACCCTCCAAGCCAGCCTAAAACCCAACCTGGTGCACCCAGGTTCTCTGGACGCCGCGCCCAGGTCGACAGGCAAGTCGACAGGCAAGTCGACTCCCCAGTCGACAGGCCTGTCGACAGCCCTGTCGACATGGGTAGGGCGGGAAATTTCCCGCCTGGCCCCCCTGCTGGCTCCAATTTCGAAATCTAGATTTGCATTTCTAAATCTGTTTTTAACTTGATTTTTCTGCCAACTTTATTGGGCCATAACTGGGCCATACGGACTCCGATTTACAAAATTTCGGACTCTATTCTGCGTATTTTTCCGAGACGAACGCAATGACGCAGCCCGTTTCCCCCAATTCTCACATTTGAGATTATTTATTCTGCAATTAGTGAATTTTAGTATTAACTAAAATTCGGGGTGTTACATTCTCCCCTCCTTAAAGGATTTCGTCCCCGAAATCTCTAAGCTAAGGAGAATGCATATCCTACCATCCAAACAACCATCTACTCAATCCATCAAACACGGGCATCCATTGTCCTTAAAACAATTTCTAATGATGTATGAGCATATGCAAAGAGTGTGTGTATATGTTCCTTATCTAATGTATGAACATATGCAAACCATGATAGTGCCATGCATCCATTATGTATGCGAGAGAACCCTATCGACACATACAATATCTACATGAGTGCACAATCATTCACCAAAATGTATCATCCATATGATAACACAATCATTATACATCCATAAATATATCTTCCTACACACAATTTTATGCAATATGCAATATGAAGTGATTGAGCCGATCTAGTGCCTAGAGTGTGTGTATATGCATCCACGAGCAACCATTAGCAAACACTTGAATCCACTTGCATCCATCAACCATAACATGTCTCAAACACATGTTTCAACCATAGGTTTACCCTATCTAAAGGTCAAACAGCACTAACGAGAGGACATACTAAAGATAAGATAAGTACTAGACAACGATAGAGGAGAAAGTAAAGACATACCCTCAAAAAGAAATGGGTACAATGAACGCATCTTCGCTTCCGTCTCTCAAGTTGCATTGCTCTCATCTTCTCCCCATTGCACTTTGACTAGTTGAACCTCTCTGTTTCTCAACTTCCTAGTCTCTGACCCAAGGATGCGAGTAGGAGCTCGTCGAATAGTCGTGTCACGCTCTACTTCCACTTCTTTAAGCAAGCTCGGCTCTACCACCTCTGCGGTCTCATGTAAGCACTTCCTCAAATGGGACACATGGAATACATCATCTACACCACTAAGTCTGTCGGGCAACTCCACTCTATATGTCATCCGTCCAATCCTTTCCTTAATAGGAAACGGCCCTACGAACCTTGGTGCTAACTTCCCAACAGATCCAAAGCGAACCACATTTCGTAATGGAGACACTTTGACAAAGACCATGTCCCCAACTTCAAACTCAAGATCCGTCCTTCTCTTGTCCGCATAAGATTTTTGCCTATCCTGCGCTGCTTTCATCCTTCTTCGAATCAAGTCAATCTTCTCAGAAGTCTCCCTAATCATATCTGGCCCAAGCAAGATCTTATCCGTAGATTCCCACCAACATGTAGGTGATCGACAAGGCCTTCCATAGAGAGCTTCGAAAGGAGCCATACCAATACTGGACTGAAAGCTGTTATTATATGCGAACTCCACCAATGGAAGATGCTCTTCCCATGTACCTCCAAAATCTAAGATACAAAGCCTCAAAAGGTCTTCTAGGACACGATTCACCCTCTCAGTCTGGCCGTCCGTCTGAGGATGATATGCGGTGCTCAGACACAATTGAGTCCCCACTGCTTCTTGCAAACTTCTCCAGAACTCGCTAGTGAAGATAGGATCTCGATCACTCACTATGCTAGAGGGTACCCCATGTAATCGAACTATCTCTCGAAGATATACTGAAGCTAGCCATGGGGCAGTCCTCTTGCTCTTCACAGGTATGAAATGGGCGCTCTTAGTAAGTCTGTCTACCACCACCCAAATTCCCGTATTACCCTTTCTCGATCTGGGTAACCCGTCAATAAAATCCATCGAGACACTATCCCACTTCCATTGCGGAACTTCCAATGGGTGAAGCAACCCACCAGGTTTCTTTTGCTCTGCTTTCACCTGTTGGCATACCAAGCATCGAGCGACATATTCGGCCACATCTTTCTTCATACCGGCCCAGAAGAAAACCCTCTTTATATCTTGGTACATCTTGTCCCCACCGGGATGAATGGTCATCCTAGAACGGTGTGCATCATCAAGAATAGCCTTCCTCAACCCTTCGTCTTGCGGTACACAAAGTCTACCGTCTCTACGCAAGCACCCTCTATCGTCTAGGGTGTACCTACTCAAATGGCTGGACGACTCCCCCCTTATGAGCTTCTCTACCAACTCAACCAACTGTGGGTCGTCCCTCTGTGCTTCCCCAATCCGCCCCAGAAGAGTAGGTCTGACCTCCAAGGATGCTAGCAAACCGGGTACATAATAAATGGAAGGTCTGAAATCAAACATCGAGATAAATTCCAAGCTTCGTTGTTCCACGAACAATGGACTCAAGGACAACCTTTTTCTGCTCAAGGCGTCCGCCACCACGTTACCCTTGCCAGGGGTATACGCTATCTCGAAATCATAGGATGCTAAGAACTCCATCCACCTTTGCTGTCTCAAATTCAAATCCTTCTGAGAAAACAAGTACTTCAATGATTTGTGGTCAGTGAACAATTCGAATCTCTCACCAAGAAGATAATGGCGCCAAATCTTAAGCGCAAAAACAATAGCGGCCAACTCTAAATCATGGGTAGGGTAATTTTTCTCATGCACTCTCAACTGCCTTCCACCATAGGCTATTACCCTTCCCTCTTGCATTAAGACTGCACCTAGTCCTGTCCCACAAGCATCGGTATAAACAACAAATGGCTTGCTCCCATCTGGCAACACTAAAACTGGAGCAGTGGTTAAAGCTCTCTTTAACCGCCGGAACACATCATCACAATCTACGTCCCATGTGAAAACAAGATTCTTCTTCGTTAAGCGGGTTAATGGGGCTGATATCTTTGCGAAGTCTTTAATAAACTTCCTATAATAACCCGCCAACCCTAAGAAACTTCTTACTTCGGTAGCATTCTTCGGAACATTCCAATCTTGTATTGATACTACCTTCGCGGGATCCACAACTATCCCTTCCTTAGAGACCACATGCCCCAAGAACCGCACTTCCCTCCTCCAGAAGTGACATTTAGAGAATTTAGCCTTAAGGCTATGTGCTCGAAGAGTCTTCAATACCTCCCCAAGATGTAGGGCATGCTCTTCTTCACTCTTAGAAAATACTAAGATATCATCCACAAAGACCACCACGAATTTATTAAGGAACTCCCTGAACACCCTACTCATCAAATCAACAAAGTATGCAGGGGCGTTCGTCAACCCAAATGGCATCACCAGCCACTCATAGAAACCATCCGGAGTCCTAAAGGCAGTCTTGTCTATGCTATCCTCAGCCACCCTCAACTGATGAAACCCCGTGGCTAAGTCCAACTGAGAAAATACTGAAGCGCCAACCAACTGATCGAAAAGATCATCAATCCTCGGCAATGGGTGTCTATTCTTCTTTGTGAGCTTGTTGAGTTCTCTATAGTCTACACAAAGTCTGAGGGACCCATCCGCCTTCGTAGCAAAAACTACTGGAGCACCCCACTCTGATATACTTCGTCTTATGAACCCCTTCTCAAGCAACTCCCCTACTTGCTTATGGAGTTCCCTTCTCTCACGAGGAGCCATGTGGCGCACTGGTAAAGATACAGGTTTAGCATTATCCACCAGATATATTCGGAAGTCAATCTCCCGCTTCGGAGGTAAGCCCTTCACCTCCTCAAACACATCCGAGTATTCCCGGACTACTCTAACAGATTGCAAACTCTCGACCGAAGTGTCAAGCGATTCAAGATAACTTAGCATGACCGAATCCATGGGATTACAAGAGATCTCGAGAGTGTTACCCAAGCGGGTCATGAGCCTAACAACTCTCCTTTCGCAATCAAGAACAACACCATTACTGGATAACCAGTCCATGCCCAAAATCAACCCATAGCCCGTGAAGCCCAACACAAAAGCATCACATCTAAACTCAATGCTAAGTATAGAAATCTTCAAACCCAAACATATCATGGACAAATAAGTGGAGCCCCCAATTGGGTTTGAAACAACCAAGGGATCATCTACAAGACTGGTGTCTAAGTGCAGTGACTCAACTAATGATGATGAGATAAACGAATGCGATGCGCCTGAATCAAACAATGTACGGACATGATGATCAAATAGAAAAACCAGGCTTTCAACGGAGATAGTTCTACCTCTTTCCTGAATCGGTGGAACCGCGAGAGCCTGTACTTGCCCCCTAGCCTGACTCGGTGCCATAAGAGCTTGCACCTGTCCTCCTGAGGTAGATCCCGTCCTTTGCCCCTTCTTAGGACAGTCTTTCACTAGATGCCCTGCTTCGCCACAGTGGAAGCAGCCAGTCTTCTTCTTTTTGCGACAATCCTTGCTTAGGTGTCCAGGTGTCCCACAATTGAAACACTTCTTCTTCTTGCCCTTGCCCCCATTTCCTTTCCCACCTTTGTTTTGCTGTTGTTGCTGAGGTCTCTTTTGATCTCCCTTCTTCTCGGGTGCCTTATTAGCATTAGGACCCTTCTCTTCTTCATGCATGAGTGTCATGTCAACTAGCTTCTCGAAGGTGGCCCCCATAGGGATATGAGTCATAGCCAACCCATGCATTGGTTCATTCAAGCCTTTGACGAACCTCAAAGCCTTCTTCTCCGGTGTATTCACCATGTCTAGGCCAAACCTTGCCAATTGATTAAACTTGTTGACATATTCCTTCACCGAGAGATTTCCTTGCTTTAGAGTCAAGAATCTTTCCATATACAAGTTTTCCTCCGCCCTTGAGAGAAACTTTGCCACAAATCTTTGCCTAAAATCCGCCCAAGAGTCAACGGGGCGTTCTCCATTAGTGACCTCCCACCAGAATGAGGCCTCTCCTTTCATTAACCAAGCAGCTAACTTGACTTTCTTTCCTTCTTCCATCTCAAAGATATCTATCAACTCTTCCACCTCCTTAAGCCAATCTCTAGCCTCTACAAAAGTTTCAGATCCTTGAAAAGGTTTCCCTCCCATAGCTTTAAATTCCTTGCAAGTCTTAGCAAAAGTATCCGTGCGAGGAGGAGGGGGAGGAGGAAGATCGGGTGCTACGGTTGGTGGAGGAACATTTGCTGGACCCGCAGTGGTGGCCCTAGCCTCCATCAATCTCCTATACCATACTGGTACCGTCACACCCTCTGGAAAGTTAAGATCCTCAGCCATGCTGAAATGAAAAAGGAAAGATTCAAAACGGAGAATTCGAAGGATATAGATATGGCTATTGGGGATTATGCTTTTCTTTCAAAAACTTTTCTCTTAAAAGACATGTCTTTGAAAATATTTCTTCCAAAAATGTTTTAGAAAAATAGCTTTCTAAAAATTTTTATCTGTTCCGGTAACCTTTGCTCTGATACCACGTGTAACACCCCACGCCCGCTATGGTCACTCTCTAAGGGAATACCATAGCATCGGTGGAGTATTTTAGTGAATATAGAACAGAAAAATTACAACAAGACAGATATAAATAGTACTTGAAATTTAAAACATCATCTCATAACAGCGGAAATAAACATGTCTGGTTACATCATAAAACCACAATAAAAGTCAAGTACAATATCCATCAAAATAAAGAGGTACATAATCCCACTCTCTCATACAATAGCCAGGACAAAAGAAAAGGTAACTGGGTAACTGGAGCTTTACATCTATCCAAGCTCCTAAAGACTGGAACAGCAATCCGATCAAGCTCCACTACTGCTAGGATCCACCGTAGGACCTGAGGGTTGGAAAAAAAAAAGATAAAAACAACGGGGTCAGATATAAGTCTGAGCGAGTCCTATAACTTTAACAATACAATCATTAAAGTAACCAGAGAAGACATAAACTTGACCTACGGTAATGTCTGGGGATGAATGGCTACACTAAGCAGCTTGGTAGACTTAGGATAAACTAATATAACTGTAAAGACGTATCTACCCACCCAAGGATAATTACTAACTGCACCACACCAGTCATTCCTACTCAAAGATTGATCCCACCCAAGGACTTAAAAGAAAGATATAACTAGTAGTTTCATGTACCCCTAGCTGACCAAATAGGTGCCGTCTGCCCCTATCTCCACTAGGTGTACCCCACTACTCCCCATTGATCGGCTCCCTACCGTAGATACCCGTGCCGGTCCCACAGTGGGGTGTATCATTCCCCTAAAGTGGCAACCCAATACTAACGGTGCACGGCTTATATCTACACGATGCAACAACGTCTTACCTACCAGCCCGGGTCCACACACGCATATGAAACCCGTTGGACTTGCGTTGCCACCGCTAACCCGTTTTGGCCTCTTATAGTCAAGCCCAGTACGCGTGTCCCGTCCTCGACATGGGTCGAGCCCAATAAGATACATATGGGTTACTGGTTGAAATGGGCCCCCACAAGCTACCCACCTAAGCTTGTCCCTTTTTCTAGTGCATCCCACTTAACCCTTTAATCATGTTTAATTACATGTTTCTACTTTGGTTAAGTATTCTAATCGTATTTTCTATTGCCACCCAAGGCAACCACTAGATTTCCACATGCCACCCAAGGCACCCACTTAACCCCTCATGTCCGACTACATGCTAATATGGTTAAGTGTTTCTTAATTAATTAATTAAGATCATGACCTCATAAAGACCTCCCACATTAGACCGTCTTTTATGACTGCTGGATATGCCGGTTGGTTCCGGGCAGACTTCTGTCATCAAAAGGGTCTAACCTCGTGTCTTTACTTTAATCACGTATTTAATTTATGACTAAGACCTCTCACATTGGGCCAATCATTTGTAGCCGCTGGATGGCCGGTCGGTTCCGGGCAGACTTCCGCTACAAAAGGGTCCAACCTCGTGTCTTAGTTGATTAATTACACCTAATTAATCACCCCCATAATTATTTATCCCTAATTAATTACACATTTTTCATAACATGGGTAGACCTAACTCAATAGGTAAATTCCCATGGGGTAGACCTAACTCAATAGGTAAATTCCCACTTATGTTAATTTATTTTTATGGTATGCTTAATCATACCCAATCATACTTTTATTAACATATTAATTAACCCCATCGTTCCCCACGTAAATCGTCCTCATTTCATGACATAATAAAGGGAAGATCCATCACAAATATCACGGGTTTAACCACATCTTAGCATATAACTTTATCATGGGTTAAGAGGATGTCAACTTGCATATATGAGCATATATTAACCCAACTACATTTAACCCAAACTTGCATATTATCATACACATGACTTGCATAACATGTTGCATATGAGCTTGCATATTATCATACACATATCTTGCATAACATGTTGAACTTGCATATAAGCATCCTCATAACTTGCATAACATGTTAAACATGCATTTAAGCATACACATAACTTGCATAAGCATTCACATTCTTGCATAAGCATTCACATACTTGCATAAGCATTCACATACTTGCATAAGCATGCATAACTTGCATATCATGTTAAACTTGCATTTAAGCATATACATAACTTGCATATGAACTTGCATAGCAACCTACACATAACTTACATAACATCATACACATAACTTGCATATGAACTTGCATAACTCACTGGTTAAACATGCATAAACCCACTTATTAGATATGCATAAACCCACTTATTAAACATGCATAAACCCACTTATTAGATATGCATAAACCCACTTATTAAACATGCATAAACCCACTTGTTAAACATGCATAAACCCACTTGTTAAACATGCATAAACCAACTTATTAAACATGCATTTACCCACTTATTAAATATGCATAAACATAGGAAAACATGGAGTAGCATATCATTACAAATGATTCAAACTCACGAATCCGCATTTAAGACCATAAGTCTCATTACACCCAATCTACTTACTTTAGCAATTGATGTTAAAGTGATAGAAACTCACCAAACCCAAGATTAGCAAACTTATGAAGTGGAATTAGTTGCTAAATATGAAGATGGTGATGATTAGAGATTGATTAGAGAGTGATTAGCTTGCAACTTCCTTCATAAACTAGTGGAGGCTCTCTCAAGTTTGATTTTGGCGGCATGAGGCCATCATTACTATTTTTAGTATGGATTAGGGTAGGTTTAGGGTGTATTTATAGATTAGGTGAGTGTTTTAGGCCCTTAGATTAACCCTAGTTTAGATTAGGTCCGTTAGATTTAGGAAATCTCTAGAACCCAGCCCTCCAAGCCAGCCTAAAACCCAACCTGGTGCACCCAGGTTCTCTGGACGTCGCGCCCAGGTCGACAGGCAAGTCGACAGGCAAGTCGACTCCCCAGTCGACAGGCCTGTCGACAGCCCTGTCGACATGGGTAGGGCGGGAAATTTCCCGCCTGGCCCCCCTGCTGGCTCCAATTTCGAAATCTAGTTTTGCATTTCTAAATATGTTTTTAACTTGATTTTTCTGCCAACTTCATTGGGCCATAACTGGGCCATACGGACTCCGATTTACAAAATTTCGGACTCTATTCTGCGTATTTTTCCGAGACGAACGCAATGACGCAGCCCGTTTCCCCCAATTCTCACATTTGAGATTATTTATTCTGCAATTAGTGAATTTTAGTATTAACTAAAATTCGAGGTGTTACAGGTTGTTACATTTTGTGACCTCATTACTGCTAGCTTCATCTTCATTGTTTTCCCTTTCACTCTCTTGTACAACACCATTATCTTTTCCACAAGCTATTTCCAAGTCTGATTCATCAAACTTCACATTAATGGTTTCAAATATTGTCCTTCATTGTTTGTTTAAGATTATTTACGCTTTGCTCCTTGATGAATAGCCCATGAAAATTTCTTCATCAGCTTTTGATTCAAATTTTCCAAGTTGATCACCTGTATTAAGAATATAACAGGGACATCCAAAAACTCTGAAATATGAGATGCTAGGCTTTTTGTCAAACCATAATTCATATGACGTTTTATTAAGTATTGGTCTAATCATAACTCTAATCATTACATAACAAGCAGTATTAACTGCCTCAGCCCAGAAGGTTTGAGGCGATTTATACTCACATAACATGGATCTAGCCATCTCGTGTAATGTACAATTTTTCCTTTCGACCATCTCATTTTGTTGAGGTGTTCGAGGTGCCGAAAATTCATGTTTGAAACAATTTTCTTCACAAAAAGTTTCAAAGTCAAAATTTTCAAATTCACCTCCATGATCACTTCTCAAAGTCTTAATTGAAAACCTTTTTCATTTTGAACTAATTTTGAAAACATTGAAAAATAATCAAACGTTTCAGACTTTTTGACTAGAAAATAAACCCAATGAATCTAGAATAATCATCAACCAATACATAACAATAACGTTTTCCATTTAAACTTGCAATATCATTTGGTCCAAACAAATCCATATGAATTATTTCAAGAACGTGACTGCTTCTAACAACATTTTTAGAGCGAAATGATGATAGATTAAGCTTTCCCATAGAGAATGCTTTACACACTTTGTTGTTTTTGAAATTTTGATGTGGTAGACTCCTAACAAGCTCTTTTGATTCCAATTTTTCAAAGAGGCCCATACTAGCATGTGCTAGTCTTCTATGCCATAAAACTGCCTCTTTATCTGTAACTACCAAACATCTAGAAACAGTTAAATCATCAAAAGAAAGTGTGTAAACATTTCCCTTTCTTTTCCCTGTGAAAACAATGTTACCAGTGGATGATTCAACGATTTTGCAAATCTCACTATCAAAGACCACATTCACTACTTTACCACATAGTTGGCTTATAGAGATGAGATTGTGATGTAAATTGTCGACATACAAGACATCAGTTAAAGCAAAAGTACTGTTACCTACTTTACCTTTACCAATAATCTTACATTTTCTATTATCGCCCAAAGTCACATTCCCACATTTATATTTTCCTAAGCTAAGGAACAGTTTCTTGTCTCCTGTCATATATCTAGAGCAACCTAAATCCAAATACCATTTCTGTTGCTCCTTGGCCCGCCAACATACCTACACAAGAAAGGAAGAGGATGACCCAGAGAAACTTCTAGGTTCAAGGTATTAGTGACTGAAAAACTAACAATGAAAGAGCCTTCTGGAACCCAGATTTGCTTTGTCCTTTTATTTGGTTTTATATATCCATGCTTCTTACATTTGTAGCAGGTTGGTTACTCGTCAGAATCGTTAGAGTTTTTTGATTTGTTTGCTTTGGGCTTGCTTCTTTGAGGTTTGAATTTCTTCCATTTGTTGAGTTATCTAACGGCCATAGCAAGTTGTTCGATTGGATCTTCATCATCGTTGTCAACTGTGTTGGTCATGAAAATTGATTTCTTCTTCGATTCTGAGTGGTTGCGATCTTCTCGTGCTTTTAGCTCCATCTCGTAGGTTATAAGATTTCAAATTAGCTCTTTCATGCTCAACTTGCTCAGATCTTTTGATTCTTGTATTGCCGTGACTTTAGCTTCAAATTTCATGGCTAGGATTCATAACATTTTCCTCAAAAATTCTACTTTAGTATAGGCTTTTCCAAGAGCTCTAGCATTGTACACAAGCACTGAGAAGCCACCATACATGTCTTTTATGCTTTCTTCTTTTAGCATCGTGAAGTTCTCATAATCATTGCTAAATAAAGCAAAACGAGATTCCTTTACTTGAGATGTTCCTTCATGGTGACCTCCAAAGTGCACGAAATTTCCTTTGCAGTATCACAATGGGAAATTCTATTAATTTTTGTCTTATCAAGAGCACAAATTAAGGCACTCATTGCTTTAGCATTAGTCGAGTACAACTTCTTATCATTACCATCCCACATGTCCTTTGGTTTAGGAAATTCAGCATCACCAATAATTACTGTAGGAGTTTTATATCAAGTTTCATTAATATCCCAAACATCTTAATCAACATACACTATGTAACACCCCGGATTTTTGAATAATCGAATTAAATAAAATAAAGAATAATTAATCTCAGACGTGAGAGTTAAGGGAATGGGGTTGCGCCATTGTGTTCATCTCGGAATTCTGGTTGAAATAGAGTCCGAATTTGCGGGAAACGGGCACTGGATGAAGGAGTTATAGACGAATGAAGTTTGGTGGCAAAAAGAAAAGAAAAAAATACACTGGCGCACTTGGGAAGTGCGCCAGTAGAAAAATTGCACTGGCGCACTTCCCAAATGCGCCCAGGCCGAGGGAAAAATCTGCACAGCTTTCTGGTTCAGTCCGATCTGTGTTGTGACTCATTGCTGAGTCCTTTTTGACTCCTTGCAGAGTCATTAGGGCTGACTCATCACCCTATCTTGACTGAATGGCTATGAATAACACTAAGATCATCCGACGGCTTAAACTAATACAAAACTCTATAAAAAGACCCATAGACTCAAACCCTAAATCAGAATTAAAACTGAAACTATGGCCGTCATGCTGTCGTCTTGAACCCTAGAGTAGCCACCACAAATTTAAGAGGAAGAACAACAAATCAAATCAGTTCTATTCAACCCTAACAACGAATCTTCTTCAAAGGAGAGCTAATACAACTCCAAAAATCAGAGTTCAGAACTCAAGACCACTTTTGAGTGGTGGGTTTGATCACTTTATCAAAATAATTGCTAAATCAATTATGATGTGATATACGTTGGATTATAGGTTGTAGTTGTGAATCTAATTCATATGTTTAATCATGTATGTTAACTTGATTCATATTATATGATGTTATGCAAGTTTTATATATGATGTTATGCAAGTTTCATGTATGATGTTATGCAAGTTTCATATATGTTGTTATGCAAGTTTCATGTATGATTATGCAAGTTTCATATATGATGTTATGCAAGTTAATATGATTATGCAATTTGTACATATGATGTTATGCAAGTTAATAGGATCACGCGAGTTGTATGCGAATTATATGATGTTATGTAAGTTTGGATCTAAAATATATGCTAGTAGTTCATGATGTTAACTTGTGTCAATGAATCCCTTTTTTATAATCCAATCACCTAGGTTTATAACATCAGTTTTTATGCGAATATGGATGTGGAACATATGCTAGTTCGTATTAGTATTATGTTCATATGCAAGTTTAAGTGATAATTGGATTCACATATATACAAGTTCACACCATTAAAGCATAGATCCATATTCAAGTTGACATTTTTTATGTTGAAACAATGACATGCATAGTTATGCAAGTTAACACCCTTTATTGGATCCATAGTTATGCAAGATGATATCTTTATGTTTATGTTGATGACATACATAGTTTATGTAAGTTTGTGATAATTACCTAGGCTAGTTGGGTGTAAAAACTATGTTCATACATGCAAGTTGACACCTTTTAGATCTATGATTTTTGGATCCTTGATAATACAAAGACTATGCAAGTATGTTGTAATTCTTAATTGCAAGTTAGATGCAAATTAGATCTATTATTGTGTGTATGTGACTCTGTGACGTTTATTCCCTTTTTTTAAGTATTAGACTATTTGCTAGTCTAATATGTATATGAAGTGTTAAGCGAACGAATGACGGGGGTACGATGGGGATAATAGTGGATACACACATATTGTGAATTTGGCATGTAATGGCCTAAAAAAAGCATGTTATTAATTTTAAAGGAATAAAATATAATTGTGGTGAAAATTGGTATGATTTTACATACCACAAATGGATGGACATAATTGAGTCTATTATGGACATCGTTAAATTTGGAATTGATTGATAATTTGAATAGGGAAAGTAATTCAAATTGGGGAATGATTAATTAGGAGTAATTAATCGTCTAAGACACGAGGTTAGACTCTTTTGTGGTGTAAGACTGCCCGGACCCGCCCGACAAATTCAGTTGCCACAAATGCCAGTCTAATTTGAGAGGTCTTAGGCATAAATTAAATACGTAACAATTGTAAAGACACGAGGTTAGGCTCTGTTGTGGTGTAAGATTGCCCAGACCCGCCTGGCAAATCCAGCTGCCACAAATGCCAGTCTAATGTGAGAGGTCTTTATGGGGTTACGGTCTTAGTGAATTAAGAAACACTTAACCAGATAAACATGTAGTGAGACATGAGGGGGTTAAGTGGGTGCCTTGGGTGGCATGTGGAATCTAGTGGGTGCCTTGGGTGGCATGAGGAAATACGATTAGTAACACTTAACCAAGGTAAAACATGTAAGTGGGACATAGGGGTTAAGTGGGTGCCTTGGGTGGCATGAGGAAATACTAATGGAAGCCCTTAACCAAATTTAAAACATGTAAGTGGACATGAAGGGGGTTAAGTGGGATATACTAGAGGGGACCAAGCTTAGGTGGATAGCTTGTGTCAAGTAATGGGGCCCCGTTTCAACCAGTAACCCATTCGTATCTTTGTGGGCTCGACCCAAGTCGAGGACGGGACATGCATACTGGGCTTGACTGTAAGAGGCCAAACCGGGTTAGCGGTGGCAACGCAAGTCCAATGGGTTCATATGCTTGTGTGGACCCGGGCTGGTAGGTAAGACGTTGTTGCATCGTGTAGGTATAAGTCGTGCATCATTGGTGGTATCGGGTTGCCACTTTGGGGAGTGATACACCCCACTGTGGGGCCAGCACGGGTATCTACGAGTTAGGGAGCCGATCGAATGGGGCAGGGTAGTGGGTACACCTAGTGGAGATAGGAGCAGACGACACCTATGTAGTCAGCTAGGGGTACACGAAGCTACCACTATTATTAATAATTATAAAGGGGGTACACCAAGTGGAGATAGGAGAAGGCGGCACCTATGACGTCAGCTAGGAGTACGTGGAATTACCATTATTACTTATTGAAGGGGGTACATCTAGTGGGGATAGGTACACGCTGGGTACCTATGATAGCAACTAATGATATACAGTCAGACATGGAGGATAGTAGGTACATCTAGTAGTACACGATGCTATCATCGTTCTATTTAGCTAAGAGGGATCAAATTTCTAGAGTGACTAGTAGGGGTGCAGTTAGTGTTAGTACAGTACAATATGGTACAGTACGGTAGAGTATAGTAATTATCCTATATTGATTAGGAAGCGCCATTAACGTTATCTCTATTTCTCTTGATTGCCTTGCCATACCCATGTGGTTCACACAGTCATTACCTTATTCTCCAACTTATATCTTATCATATTGCTTTAATAATTATGTTGTTAGAGTTATCGCACTCGCCAGACTTTATGTCTGACCCCCTTTGTTTCCACCTCTTTTCTTCCTTTCCCCCCAGGTTCTAAGGGTGGAACTAGTACTAGTGGAGCTTGATTGGGATCTCTTTGGGAACACTTGGATTTGGATTGACGAAGTAAAGTTTAGCCTATCATTTTCTTTATGGCTATTTGTAGTAGTGGGATCATGTACTTTGTTTTATCAAGATGGATATTATGTACTTGACTTTGGTTTATTGTTTTTGATGATGTAACCAAACATATTTACCTTCTGCTGCAAAAAATAAAGTTTTAAATTTTCAAGTACTGCTTTATATCTTTCTTGTTGTGATTTTCTGTTCCATATTCACTTAAAATGCTCCATGGAAGTTAATGCATTCCCTTTGCGAGTGACATTAATGGACGTGGGGTGTTACACGTGGTATCAGAGCTGAAGGTTACCAGAACAGATAAGATATTTTGAAAAACTATTTTTCAAAAGCATTTTTATAAAGAATACTTTCAAAAATATGTTTGTAGAAGAGTATTTTTGAAAGAAAGGTTTATTTTAAGAACATAATCCCCAAGAGCCATATATCCTTCCTTCGATTCTCCATTTTGAATCTCTTCCTCTTTCTCTTTTTGAGTTTCTTTCCCCCTCCGTGTATAGATGCTTTTTCTAAGATAAATAAGGACTTCCATACGAAAGACGGAAAACCACTTCAAGGGACTTAGACATATGTCGGGCTAGAAGTTAGTCCAAGGAAGTGGAGGGCTTGTTGGTACCTTTAAGATAAACGATGGGAGGAAGGTTCAAATAGCTGTTTGGTTAACAAAGGACGAAACCTCATCTTGGTGGGAGGTCACGAATGGAGAATGTGAAGAAGAAGAAGGCTAGTTGTTTTGGAGAAATAGGACACCTTAGGATTGTCCAAAGAGGCAAGGACAAAGTATAGGATCTTCTGAAGGGTAGTTGTATTCCCTCACGGCTGGTATACCTGATGGGGGTAGGACCGTCTAGGTTGAAATTTGGTTTTCTTTATCATCCTATTTGAACTTTGTTTGTTTCTGGCGCTTCATACTCGTTAGTATCTGCTTCGTTAGTTGAAACACTACACCTAAATACTAGTCTAGTTAAGGATCCCATCCTAGTCTCAAATCCTGTTGGTGGTTCGGCTAATCCTTCAATGGTTTATCGGGATTTGAGAGTGTCTATCTTGGGCCTTGGATTTTAATGCAATGCCTTCGTCCTTGGTTTCATGGGCTATAGTTTGATTCTAGGGGTGGATTGGCTAGCCAGGCGAGGTGCCATCCTAGATTGTGAAAGGAGGGTAGTTAGACTATTGATTCGTTATGGAAAGACCCTCATATTTCTTGTGACCCTAGGGGTTTAGTGATGCTTAGCTTCCTAGAATCTTCTGACGCATCCAACGATGATTGGGAGTCTGTTGTGTGGCCCGTGAGTGTGGAGACGTCTTTGATAAAGCGCGGGGTTTACCCAGAAGTGCGAAATAAGTTTTCGTATGTGCTTAATAGATTAAGCAAAGCCAGTTATGTGATCAGCTGTGGTTTTGGAGCAAGACTGGCAAGGACAGCCAGAGTCAGTCAATTGCTCAATTGGTTGGCCGTCTTACTAGTATCATCTCACGTAGGTCGTCTGAATTTGAAGGAGGTATCCCTTGGGTGTTTGTCCGATATTGGTTTAGGCCTTTGGGGCTTGCACTTGGGGGATGTCGAGTTCAGCTAGGATGGTCTGTGTGAGAGATGGATAGTTGTGATGATTTTGCATGGGATTATATCCTGGTTTTCTCTAGAAGCAGAGAAGAGCATGCCCTACATCTTAGGGAAAGCTTAGGGACCCTACAAGCGCACCAGCTTAAAGCTAAGTTCTCCAAAATACCATTTTTGGAGGAAAGAAGTGAGGATTTTAGGGCATGTGGTCTCTAGGGAAGGGTGATATGTTATGGTGGAAGACAGACGAAAGTCCATGAGAAGAATTACCCTACCCGAATTGGCTGCCATAGGTTTTGCGCTCAAGTTTTGGCGTCATTATTTGCTTGGTGAGAAGTTTTAGTTGCTTGCAGACCATAAGTCGCTAGAGTACTTGTTCTCTCAGAAAGATCTAAACCTAAGGTAACAAAGGTGGATGGAGTTCTTGGCATCCTATGATTTCGAGATAGCATATACCCCTGACAAGGGTAATGTTGTGGCGGATGCCTCGAGTTGGAAAAAGTTGACATTGAGTCCTTTGTTTGTCGAGCAACGTAGCTTAGAGTTTATCTCAACCTTTGATTTTAGACCATCCATTGATTTTGTACCCAGTTTGCTAGCGTCCTTGAGGTCAGACCTACGCTTTTGGGATGGGTTGGAGAGGCACAGCGTGATGACCCACAGTTGATGGAGTTAGTAGAGAAGCTCATAAGAGGGGAGTCATCGAGCCATCTCCGTAGGTATATCCTAGATGATAAGGGTTGGTTGCGTAGGGACTGTAGACTTTGTGTACCACAGGACGAGAACTTGAGGAAGACCATTTTTGATGATGCACATCGTTCGAAGATGACCATCCATCCCGGCGGGGACAAGATGTACATGAACATGAGACGAGTTTACTTTTGGGCCGGTATGAAGAAGGACGTGGCAGAGTTTGTCGCTAGATGCTTGGTGTACCAACAAGTAAAAGCAGAGCAAAAGAAGCCCGGTGGATTGCTTCACCCATTGGAGGTCCCACAATGGAAGTGGGAAAGTGTTTCGATGGACTTTGTTGACGGATTACCAAGATCGAGGAAGGGTAATACGGGGATTTGGGTCGTGGTAGACAGACTTACTAAGAGCGCCCATTTCATTCCCATAAAGAGTAAGAGGACTGCTCCATGGTTAGCCTCTGTATACATTCGAGAGATAGTTCGTTTGCACGGTGTTCCTTCTAGCATGGTGAGCGACCGCAATCCTATTTTCACTAGCAAATTTTGGAAGAACTTGCAAGAGGCGGTAGGGACTCAGTTATGTTTGAGCATCGCATATCATCCTCAGAAGAACGGCCAGACCGAGAGGGTGAATCGTATTCTATAGGACCTATTGAGGTTATGTGTCTTAGACTTCGGAGGTACATGGGAGGAACATCTTCCGTTGGTAGAGTTCGCATATAATAATAATTTTCAGTCTAGCATTGGTATGGCACCATTTGAAGCTCTTTATGGACGGCCGTGTCGTTCGCCTACATGTTGGTGGGAGTCTACTTGGGCCCGATATGATTAGACAGACTTCAGAAAAAGATCGATTTGATTCGAAGGAGGATGAAGACGGCGCAAGATAGACAGAAATCTTATGCGGACAAGAGGAGGTCAGATCTTGAGTTTGATGTTGGGGACATGGTCTTTGTCAAGGTGTCTCCATTACGGAACGTCGTTCGCTTTGGGTCCGTTGGGAAGTTAGCACCAAGATTCGTAGGGTTGTTTCCTATTAAGGAAAGGATTGGGCAGATGGCGTATAAAGTGGAGTTGCCCAAGAGACTTAGTGGTGTACACGACGTATTCCATGTATCACATTTGAGGAAGTGCTTGCACGAAACCGCGGAGGTGGTAGAGCCGAGCTTGCTTAGAGAGGTGGAGATAAAGCGTGATGCGACGAATTGACGAGCTCCTACGTGCATTCTTGGGTCGGAGATTAAGAAGTTGATGAATCGAGAGGTCAAACTAGTCAAAGTGCAATGGGGAGATGATGAGAGAAATGCTACTTGGGAGACGGAAGAGAAGATGCGTTCATTGTACCCTTTTCTTTTCGAGGGTATGTCTTTTAAATCTCTCCTTTATCGCTTAACTTGTACTTATCTTATCTTTAGTATGTCCTCTCACTAGTACCTCTGACCTTTAGATAGGGTAGTCCTACGGTTGAAACATGTGTTTGAGACATGTTATGTATGATGGATGCACGTGGATGCAAGTGATTGCTAGTGGTTGCTCATGGATGCATATACACACACTTTAGGCACTAGATCGGCTCAGTCACTTCATATTGCATATAAATGTGTGTACATATTTAAGTAATGGATGTATAATGGCTGTACCATCATATGGATGTTGCATTTTGGTGAATGGTTGTACACACATGTAGAAATGATATGTATCGATAAGGTTCTTTCGCATACATAATGGACGCATGGCACTATCATGGTTTGCATTGAGGAGCTCAACTGAATTAGTAGACCGCCTGATTTTGCATTAGATAAGGAACATATACACACACTTCTTGCATATGTTCATACAACATTAGAAATTTTATAAGGACAATGGATGCCCGTGTTTGATGGTTGAGTAGATGGTTGTTTGGATGGTAGGATATGCAATCTCCTTAATTTGGAGATTTCGGGGGCGAAATCCTTTTAGGAGGGGAGAATGTAACACCCCGGATTTTTGAATAATTGAATTAACTAAAATAAAGAATAATTAATCTCAGACGTGAGAATTAAGGGAATGGGTTGCGCCATTGTGTTCGTCTCGGAATTCTGGTTAAAATAAAGTGCGAGTTTGCGGGAAACGGGTACCGGATGAAGGAGTTATAGACGAACGAAGTTTGGTGGCAAAAAGAAAAGAAAAAAATACACTGGCGCACTTGGGAAGTGCACCAGTAGAAAAATTGCACTAGCGCACTTCCCAAGTGCACCCAGGCCGAGGGAAAAATCTGCACAGCTTTCTGGTCAGTCTGATCTGTGTTATGACCAATGAGTCCTTTCTGACTCCTTGCTAAGTCATTAGGGCTGACTCATCACCCTATCTTGACTGAATGGCTATAAATAACCCTAAGATCATCCGACGGCAAATATTAATTCAAAACTCTATAAAAAGACCCATAGACTCAAACCCTAAATCAGAATTAAAACTGAAACTATGGCCGTCATACTGTCGTCTTGAACCCTAGAGTAGCCGCCACAAATTTAAGAGGAAGAACAGCAAATCAAATCAGTTCTATTCAACCCTAACAACGTATCTTCTTCAAAGGAGAGCTAATACAACTCCAGAAATCAGAGTTCAGAACTCAAGACCGCTTTTGAGTTGTGAGTTCGATCACTTTAACAAAATAATTGCTAAATCAATTATGATGTGATATACGTTGGATTATAAGTTGTAGTTGTGAATCTAATTCATATGTTTAATCATGTATGTTAACTTGATTCATATTATATAATGTTATGCAAGTTTTATATATGATGTTATGCAAGTTTTATATATGATGTTATGCAAGTTTCATGTATGATGTTATGCAAGTTTCATGTATGTTGTTATGCAAGTTTCATGTATGATTATGCAAGTTTCATATATGATGTTATGCAAGTTAATATGATTATGCAAGTTGTACATATGACGTAATGCAAGTTAATAGGATCACACAAGTTGTATGCGAATTATATGATGTTATGTAAGTTTGGATCTAAAATATATGCTTGTAGTTCATGATGTTAACTTGTGTCAATGAATCCCTTTTTTATAATCCAATCATCTAGGTTTATAACATCAGTTTTTATGCGAATATGGATGTGGAACATATGCTAGTTCGTATAAGTATTATGTTCATATGCAAGTTTAAGTGATAATTGGATTCACATATATACAAGTTCACACCTTTAAAGTATAGATCCATATTCAAGTTGACATTTTTTATGTTGAAACAATGACATGCATAGTTATGCAAGTTAACACACCTTTTATTGGATCCATAGTTATGCAAGATGATATCTTTATGTTTAGGTTGACGACATACATAGTTTATGTAAGTTTGTGATAATTACCTAGGCTAGTTGGGTGTAAAAACTATGTTCATACATGCAAGTTCACACCTTTTAGATCTATGATTTTTGGATCCTTGATAATACAAAGACTATGCAAGTATGTTGTAATTTTTAATTGCAAGTTAGATGCAAATTAGATCTATTATTGTGTGTATGTGACTCTGTGATGTTTATTCCTTTTTTTTAAGTATTAGACTATTTGCTAGTCTAATATGGATATGACGTGTTAAGCGAACGAATGACGGGGGTACGATGGGGATAATAGTGGATACAAACATATTGTGAATTTGGCATGTAATGGCCTAAAAAAAGCATGTTATTAATTTTAAAGGAATAAAATATAATTGTGGTGAAAATTGGTATGATTTTACATACCATAAATGGATGGACATAATTGAGTCAATTATGGGCATCTATAAATTTTGAATTGATTGATAATTTGAACAGGGAGCGTAATTCAAATTGGGGAATAATTAATTAGGAGTAATTAATCGTCTAAGACATGAGGTTAGACTCTTTTGTGGTGTAAGACGGCCCGGACCCGCACGGCAAATCCAGCTGCCACAAATGTCAGTCTAATGTGAGAGATTTTAGGCATAAATTAAATACGTAACAATTGTAAAGACACGAGGTTAGGCTCTTTGTGGTGTAAGACTGCCCGGACCTGCCCGGCAAATCCAGCTGCCACAAATGCCAGTCTAATGTGAGAGGTCTTTATGAGGTTACAGTCTTAATAAATTAAGAAACACTTAACCAGATAAACATGTAGTGGGACATGAGGGAGTTAAGTGGGTGCCTTGGGTGGCATGTGGAATCTAGTGGGTGCCTTGGGTGGCACGAGGAAATACGATTAGTAACACTTAACCAAGGTAAAACATGTAAGTGGGACATAGGAGTTAAGTAGGTGCCTTGGTTGGCATGAGGAAATACTAATGGAAGCCCTTAACCAAATTTAAAACATGTAAGTGGACATGAAGGGGGTTAAGTGGGGTATACTAGAGGGGACCAAGCTTAGGTGGATAACTTGTGTCAAGTAATGGGGGCTCGTTTCAACCAGTAACCCATTCGTATCTTTGTGAGCTCGACCCAAGTCGAGGACGGGACACGCATACTGGGCTTGACTGTAAGAGGCCAAACCGGGTTAGCGGTGGCAACGTAAGTCCAACGGGTTCATATGCGTGTGTGGACCCGGGCTGGTAGGAAAGACATTGTTGCATCGTGTAGGTATAAGCCGTGCATCATTGGTGGTATCGGGTTGCCACTTTGGGGAGTGATACACCCCACTGTGGGGCCAGGACGGGTATCTACGAGTCAGGGAGCCGATCGAATGGGGCAGGGTAGTGGGTACACCTAGTGGAGATAGGACCAGACGACACCTATGTAGTCAGCTAGGGGTACACGAAGCTACCACTATTATTAATAATTATTAAGGGGGTACACCTAATGGAGATAGGAGCAGGCGACACCTATGACGTCAGCTAGGAGTACGTGGAATTACCATTATTACTTATTGAAGGGGGGTACATCTAGTGGGGTAGGTACACGCTGGGTACCGATGATAGCAACTAGTGATATACAGTCAAACATGGAGGATAGTGGGTACATCTAGTAGTACACGAAGCTATCATCGTTCTATTTAGCTAAGAGGGATCAAATTTCTAGAGTGACTAGTAGGGGTGTAGTTAGTGTTAGTACAGTACAGTATGGTACAGTACGGTAGAGTATAGTAATTATCCTATATTGGTTAGTAAGCGCCATTAACGTTATCTCTGTTTCTCTTGATTGCCTTGCCATACCCATGTGGTTCACACAGTCATTACCTTATTCTCCAACTTATATCTTATCATATTGCTTTAATAATTATGTTGTTAGAGTTATCGCACTCGCCAGACTTTATGTCTGACCCTCTTTGTTTCCACCTCTTTTCTTTTTTTTTCACCCAGGTTTTAAGGGTGGAACTAGTACTAGTGGAGCTTGATTGGGATCTCTTTGGGAGCACTTGGATTTGGATTACCGAAGTAAAGTTCAGCCTATCATTTTCTTTATGGCTATTTGTAGTAGTGGGATTATGTACTTTGTTTTATCAAGATGGATATTATGTACTTGACTTTGGTTTATGGTTTTTGATGTTGTAACCAAACATATTTACCTTCTGCTGCAATAAATAAAGTTTTAAATTTTCAAGTACTGCTTTATATCTGTCTTGTTGTGATTTTCTGTTCTATATTCACTTAAAATGTTCCATGGAAGTTAATGCATTCCCTTTGCGAGTGACATTAATGGACGTGGGGTGTTACACACTAAGTAAAATTTCATCCTAGCTTTCCGATAAGCATAATCACTACCATGGAACATAGGAGGCCTAGCACTGGATTGTCCTTCAGAAAAAGCATTTTTTGGATTCATGACTCTATAGTTAATTTGACAATGGCTCTGATAGCACTTGTTGGATCTAGATTAACCCTAGAGGGGGAGGGGGTGAATATGGTTTACTAAAAAATAAAAGCACATAAAATACACATATTGCAGAAATAAAAATCAAATACAAGATTTACCCATCTTCGACGAGACTCTGCCTACTGCTGCATTCACAAGTTTTCTACTAGGAATTAAAAACAGACTCTCGCTTACAAGACCATGTAAACTTGCGACTCCCGCTACTGTTATAAGCTTAAAAACTTGACACGACTAAGCACTGATTTTCTTAACTACAACAACCTGTAGTAAACGCGCCCTAGTTTAAATTAAACTAGAAAAGAAAATTAGAATGACTAAAAAAGGAAAAAACAATTTTAATACAAAGCTTAACCCTAAATGAAAAATAAACACATGAAAATGATGGCCCCTTTGTTATATTTTCAGGAGAACTTGGCCGACCCTTTTTATTTTCTGTCTCAAGAATGGCAGCTAGGGTTCCAAATGTATCTTCAAATCGTCGAAAGTTGAATTCTGGTGATCTTCAATTTTGTTTATGGGTACAACTTGGTGATCTCTAAGTCACCAATCTCTCGGCCAAAAAAAGAACCATAAGCTATTCTGAAACTTTTTCTTGCTTGAGTTGTATTCGTTTTTTTTGGATGCTATTGCCAGTGAGGAACTTAGTGTTTTTATAGGGTCTTAGAGAACCCTATTCCCTGATTTTAAATGATGCCTTGTCAGATTTTAATTTGTCGAAGTTTTAGAAAATATTTATTTGATTTGTTGGTCCCTGATTTCGAGTTGATCATTTCTGGAAAATGTCTTGAATGTAAAATGAGTTGTTTCCTGAATTAGCATCTCTGAATTTTGAATTTGAAAATGGTGTGAGTTTCTTGTGATGAATCAAACCATGATTTTGCCCCTTCTACGAATTTGGTTGATTTATGGCCATTGTGGAGTTTGCATGTAAAATCATAATTGACCAGTTTGAATCATGCCGATTAATCATGCCATAAATAGATGAACAAAACTTGGCAATAAAATTATTCTTCTCTGGTCTCTTGCGTGAATGTTTTTCAAGAAAGAAATATCGATTTGTTTTAGCAAAAACATTTATTATAAACTTGCCCAAAAAAGTTGAATCTACCAAACTATGATGATGTGATTTCTGGAAATCGATTCCCTGATATATGTTTCTAAAAAAAAAATTAATTGAAATCTATTGCTTTCCAATCGACAAATTTTTTCCAAAGAACATTTAAAGAGAAAAAAAATGAAATCGTTTCTTTCCAAAAACAAACTTTTTTGGCATTAGTTGGTTGCATGTACTTCATTCTTGTATATATGTTGAATGTCAAAAGATACATGTGAGCTGATTTTTTCCCTGCTTTCCTACTTTGACAAGCACTGTCATTTGATCTTTCTATTTGAAATTCGTGAAAGCATGTATCTAGTTTCTTACCAAACATGTTGAGTTGAATTTTCTTTTTGCCAATCTTAACTCATCAAAATCAGGAAATGAGTTTGCTAACAAATTTGTTTAAAACCATTCTCATTGTTATGAATAGCACCATATAACAATGCACTTGAAATTGATTTGTTAGCATCTGCACATGTTATCTTTTCAAAGAACAATTTTCCACTTTGCCAAACAATTTGTATAATCACGTTGCACTCCCATGATTGTGCATGTTTTCTGCACAATCCCTTTGCATTCGACAATGCCATTCTGGCTCCACCATGTAACATTGAATTTTGTGTAACTGCGCACACTTTTTGCTGATGGAAAATTGTTTTGTTGATGAGCATTTATGTTTTTGCTGATGAACACTCTCATTCTCTTCCATGTACGTGAACATGTAGGTTACACTAAAAAAATTCTTGCAGCTCAAATTTCATGCCAGAATAGAATATTTGGATTGTGTTGTTCATGTTGGTACTTTGTCTCGATTATGCTAGAGTTTATGCATTTTCTGATTTGCTTTGACCCTTGTAAATGTTCCATGATGAGTACTGCTGTGGCATGTTGATTTGTTGTATGTCCATTTATCATCACGTGTACATATATGTATATATGCACATATGTGCATATATATATATATATGATCAAATTTGCCCCTACATACCTAAAAAATTGTGTATATACATACATGTATGTGTATACATGTTTGGACAATTTATATATGTGAGCATAACAGACGATGTCTACCTTGTGGTATTTACAGTGAATCACTGTTAATATCACAAGTAGTCTAGTCACAGATGGATGGATATATGAATAAGACAAGTATGAAAAATGATTAGAAACACATCAGAAAATCTGAGGCAAATAAAAATTTAAAAATAAATCTATATTTGTTCAGTATTTGTTTTAGTTCCAGTTTACTGTGTGTTTTATTTCTCTAACAGGATTCCGGATGAAGATCCAAGATCAGAATAAGATGTAGATACAATAAGAGTGAACAGACAAACGTAACTGAGTGAGAGAGATATATATTGTAGTGAGGACCAAATGTACAATGCTGAATGTATATATGAGAACTAGAATAAAAAATGTACTATTTTGATAGTCAAATAAAATTTATTTTGGACTAATAAAAACTTGTGTGAATGTTTTAAATCTGTGTAGAAGTATTATCAGTCAAAAACAATTTTTCTTTCTATATGATGTAAAAATAGAGAATTATAAAATTTCAAACACATTTGAATAATAAAATTTGTTTGTTATCATCAAACAAAAAATTACGTATACAACATTATTTAAATATAAATAAAACGAGCTCGCCACAGGTGCGGTAGTTCGTAATTTAACATTTCGAACTTTATTTGAGTATATAGACTCAATATAAGTTGGAATTCTTTGAAACAAGAATCATCCAGATCTATTGAGTGATAGTTTTCTAATGGAAGAGAAAAATATGGATTTCCTCTTATAGATTTAGAGTTATGTCAAAATCAAATTTTCAGAAAACAGCGGTATAATCGTTTATAAATTATAACAATTAAATAAATAAAATAAAAGGATTTTAAGTTAATAAAATTTTAATTTCCATTATAAAAATCTAGATTTGAGTTATAAAATAAATATGAACTCAAGTAGAGCAAATGGATTGATTTTTGAAACAGAAATCATATTTTTAATAATTGAAAAGGATTAACCTATTAGAAGAATAATTTGTTAATGGAGTTTTGGATTTAATTTATCACTGGATAAGTGAATGGGATTTATGAATTCATACTCGAAATCGAATATGAAACTTAAGTAGGAAATGGAATTCGATTGGTTTATATATGAACGTGATATGTTTACATAAAAACTGAAATATGCAAAAGGGGTAATTAGAGAATGAATTAGCGAATTGAGTTAAAAACAATTGGATTAAGTTGAATAAATTGGGAATGGTTGGATATATGTTAAGCATGTATGAAATGAAGCTAATGGAAGAAATTAATTGAAACGCTCGATGAAGAGCTACATATTTAATTAAATATGAGTTTTTTTAGCCTATTGGCAAGCCACCTGGCTTTTGATTTTCTTTTTGAATGGAAAGGGCCCAAAGAGGCGATTTGCAGTTGTACCGATTGAGCTGTACAAATGAGACTCTAGTGGAATTTTCTGAAAATTTAAGGAGACAGAAAAATTTAAGAAAGTTTGATAATTAAAAATTAACTTATCAATTATATATGAAATTTAATAAGAGAATAAATGTATAAGGGAATTTTATAAGAAAAAAAAAGAAATTTATGAAATTAAATCTTGAGAGGTTGGAAGGAGAAACGTACGCACGTTTTAAAGTGAATGATGGTTTAAAAGCAAACATTTTGTAGATTGATATGATTTTGTTGATAAGAAGTTAAAAGATGGAGTTAAGGAAATTAGAAACTGATTGGAGATTAGTGGAGTTGAATGGCTTCCTAAATGTTGATCTGATGTTGGTGTCGGCCTTCGGGCTAATACTTAGGGAGTTGTTCTCTTACTAGTTTATGGTCAGGGACGAATGAATGTCGAAACCGAAATTGAAACAGAAACCAAAATAGTATTTGCGAATATATGGAAATGTTTTTTGAAGATAGTAATGTATATTTTCTATAATATAGAAAATAAATAATTATAATATATATAAAGGATTTCCAAAAATCATGAGATGCCAAATGGGATTTGAAAGATATATTCGGAAAGAATAAATTAATAAGAAATTAATTTAAAAGAGCTTAGTAATGCTTGATCAGTAGAATTTTGATTTAAAAATATTATCATTGATTGTATGGATGTTTTCCTTTAATAGTTAAATAATTGACTATCAAAGTTTTTGGACTATTTTCGTTGTCGGTATTCGAAAACAACTCTGTATTGGCATAAGCATTGCGAATGAAATATACTGAAGACAATTGAAGATAGAGGAATGTGCAAGGGCTGTTCGATTAATCCTAGGTAGAAATTGCCTAAGATGGATTGATGGGATTATGCCTTCAGTTTGTCTAGTCCCACGACAACTTCTATGGATGAATTTCTGGCAGAGCATGCCTAACAGATCTTCAATATTTATCGCTCCAAACGTATTACGTTGGTGGCGTAGGAATTTCTCTCTCTTAGCTTTATACCCGTAATATTTTTGGGGAAGTCAATAAATGATTTTGCAGATTTGGCGATATGGCATTCAAAGTGAATGATGTTGTGATATTAAAACGGTAAGACGTAGCCTCAAGCCTCACAATAGGGAAATGGTATAACTTTACCTTTCATTCGCATATTAGTTAGATTGATAATCACAACCAGCAATCAATTAGTTGATTTGCTTTTCAATCATATAACTTTAGTATACTCAAAAATATGTTTTCAGTGTCAAATCACAAACAATAAATTCTAACTAAGTTTTGGTTCTCACACCAGTCAATTGGAAATATATAGATATCCCACTTTCGAAACTCAAACATAAATGTTGATGATGTCATGACAATCATCAGAATCATCTCCGGGCGACTAGAGCGTGATTCTATATCTACCTAGTATATTTGAGGCTTCTTATATATATGCTAGAAAGGCGTATATGCAAAATCTTCATATACTCGATGGTCCAAATTCAATATAAAATAATAGATCCAAATACATATAATAAGGTATAATTTTCAAAATTACATTAGTTTTTAACAAACAACGCTCTTCAAGCTCATTCTAGGATACCACTGATCCCATCTCTAACGAGTTACTCTTATAGGACATTACTAATCCTATCTCTGATGAATTCTCTCATTCGGTTCTAATGTGCCTTGTTCTCGAGCTTTATAAACCAAAGCTCCGATACCAAAATGAAATAACCCGAAGTTCCCCTTTACGGGAACGCCCTGATCGATTTGAGAACATATGCATCAGAACACAAACAATAGAATACTTCATTGCTATTACAATAATTACATCAGAGTACAAAAATATATCAGAGTACGAATAAATATTACACAATAGAAAATAATATCAGATATTAAAATACATAGCAGCGGAAACTTAAAATGTATAAATACATCAATTAACACAACTGAAAGGAATACACCGATACAAAGCTTTCCGAATATAGCTCCAGCAATAATCCAGAATCCTAGGAAAAGAAATATCTACGAAAACCAAAACTACTAGCTTCCCATGTGGAAAATATGGGCACCCAGAGTTTAGGTAGAAACAATAAACTCCGAGTCAGTCATGGGACTGGTGTGAGAACTAAAATAGTTATTAAATCTTTACTTTAAAAGTGGGGAAAATCATGGGACCATGCCGTATGACACGGAACGGGTTTACTCCACATGAATATCTGTTTAGAAATAAAACAAGGTAATGCTTTTTCAAAAATGAAGCTATTATAAGACTTAGGTCCATCACATAATGCAATGCAAGCCGGAGGATAAGTTTTCCTTTATCATAGCCAAACACGCTTGATACGCTTTAAAACAAATCATTTTGATATTGTTATAAATGCATAGAGTCAAAAACGACTTCAAATATAAATGTATCAATCATAGACGACATAGGTACCATATATTATGCCGCCATACATAGGTTTTCAAAAAAAACCGAAAATCACGTATTGGAAATTGGATTTCTGTCATGAGTCAAGGCTAGCGATGGCTCCTTCTGATTCGAGACACTTTACCAAATGCCTCAGGATCCTCCGTATAGACCCTTGGCTTCTGCAGGGCTGGTCCACACTTACTTTAGTGGATTGGCAATTCCTGATCACACGTTTCCCGTCCAATAGGACCTATCACTTGGCCAGTAGCGACCAATATTCGAGACACTTTTAGTCGTTGTGTTAATTATTCAGAATGGGTTAAACCTGGTCTTTCCGAATAACTCGCGTATTTTATAATCAATAATCAAGTGCTATAAAAACACATCATACACCTCGTTCCAATTCAGAATATTCTTTTATTCAAATATTCCCAATTCTAGGGAAAGGTTCCCATTAATTTTATCAAAAATAAGCTCTTTCAAACTAATTCTTTAATCTTCCTTTGAAACCCATTGCAAAAGATTTTGTATTGTCTTTTATCAATTATAAACCAAATTAAGGTTTATAAAACTAGTTGGGATTATCGAGCCTTACCGAAGTAATCATTTATTATTTTATTATTTCCAATCCCAACCTATTCATCCCATAGAGAAAAACTGGTAGTACTCCATATCTAACACCCTCGGTGTTATTGGTAAATTTAATTACCATTCAATGTCCAAATCTAATTAAAGATTTAACTATCACATGAAGTAAAACTGGTGATACTCCATTTTCGAACACTTCTCAAATTTGGAAATTTTAATTACCATATTAACATTTCAATCTAAGTAAAGATTCATTAAAACTCCACTTAGTTTTAATCTGCAAAAATCATTATTTAATGATTTTTCAAATTTAGGAAATAAATCTTTTCTTTAACTGGGTTAAAGAACCAGTGTCATTCAAAACACAGTTCACGATAAACCCAAAATCATCTTATCTCACAATGGAATCTACATGGAAATCATAATAGTATATAATCAATATAAATTCCCGTATCAGACTAATAATACAAATGGAATAACTACAAAGCCTTTTAAATTACATATATAGTAACAGCCTACCTTCATAGAAGCTCATTTTGATTATTACTGAATCGAATTCCATTCAATTCCAAATTAATATATTAAATTGGAAAACTTCACTTTGGAAATTTCCATTAATCTTAATTATAAGATTATAAATTCCAAATCATATCTTCACTCTTAATTGGGCTAAAGAACAAATGTCATTTAAAACACCGTTCACGGTAAACCCAAAATCCAATTTCAATTCAATTTCCAATTAAATGTTAATTAATTTGGAAAACTTCTCTAAATCTTAATTAAAAGATTTATTCTTTTCTCAATTGGGTTTAAGAATAGTGTTAATAAAGACACCATTCTAGACAAACCCAAAATCCAATTTGATATCAAATATAAGGTTCCAAATAGAAATTATATCGGCTTATATTCAATATCAAATTCTGAAACCAACAAATATCGTATTGGGAATAATGATATATATATATATCTTCCAAATTGTTCAACAATATTCGTATAATAACGGAATCCGATATCAAAATATTCTGAAGATTATTTCCATTCAAATCCATTCCAATTTATCCATTAGATGATTCTAGTTATTTTAAAAACATTTTCATTCCCATTTATTATTCTAATTATTAACTAGCTTATTTAGATAAAAATATATTTTTATCTTTTCAAAACTGGAATTTTTCATCCAAAATCTTTCCAAATAATTTATTATGATTTTATATAATTTTTCCATATTTTTAATAATTTTAATATCGCCTTTTCAGTCGGTTTCCAATAACGGCCACCAAACTGCATCCATAACGACCTTTTCCAAAACTGATTTGGACGTATCTTGAAATCCAACCATTCAAATCTAAATTCCTTATATTCATTGGAAATATTTTTTCGATACGAACCCATTGGTTCCGGTTTTAGGAGAATCCGACGGTCGGATCTCCCGTTACATCAATTTGAAGTCAATGGTCGAAATTCGTGAACAGTCGCTGCATGGCGCGTTCTATTCAGGCCATTTAATATATATAATATATATCGTCGATTTCCATTCATAACGTATTTTATAAATAGTTTATAAATTCATTTTAAAATGATTTCATTTTCAAATTTAAACTAAAATTTAATATTCCATATCATAATAATATTAAAATGATAATATTTTCAAAATATCATATTTTGGAGTCAATTCTTTTTGATATTATTTTAAAATGAATAAAATCAATCGATAAGTCAGTTCAAGTTAAAATGGTGCTTACCTACTTAACTCGGCTCTATATACTTTAATATTTTCATGTCCATCCAAAATCGGACATCAAAATCATATTTTGATTTCTTTACTGAATATTATTTTAAAATATTCGTTGTCTTAAAATATTCATTATTTTAAAATATCCTTTATTGTTTATTTTAAAATATTTTTTATTTTAGAATTGGAATCAGATGCAATCAATTACCATACAATTTTAGTTATACGGATTTCATACATTGCATGTATTCAGCAATAATAAAAAATAATCATTAACCATTCAGACATCATCCAGAATGCACTTTACAACTGTATGAGCATTAAAATAAATAAATAATGCTCATTATAGTCTGTCAACCAATCGATTGACGTAAAACTAAATATCGAGATTAGTGTATGTCAAATATCATCCCAACATCCATGTGAGGTTGTCAAACAACAACAGTCTATTCAAATAAATCATTAGTTAATAAATTTAACCAATTCTAATTCGGTTTGAATTATTTTTCTAACTTACCAATTTTCATTGTTCAATCTATAAATGAATATTTATGTCCATTTTCACTCATCACAATAATATTAACACCATTTTTAATATGTTATTCATCACAATCAAAGCACAATATAGTCAGTTAAATCGTCCATGGTCTATGGATGACGTCCATGGTCTATGGATGACGGGGAGGTGAGCTAACATGCACCGTATACAATTTTATAACATTAACTGATAAAAATTTTCACTGGCAATTCTATGTATTTTTATATATGAATAAAATAACATGATAAAATAATTTCAGTGAGAAGGAGTTCTCACATTGGTTTCCACTGCATCATTCTTTATTTTTGAATTTCTGTACCATTTGGATTTAAATTCGCGTTAAATTCTAATTTGCTTCGTTTCCGTCCTGGTCAGTTCCATGTTGTAGCGTTCGTTGTCACGATCGCAACACAACTAAAATCACTGCGTTTGGACATCATATGAAGAAGATATGATATTATCTACGTTTCATTTCAAAATTAAAATAATTAATTAATATTTAATTACCCACTAATTAACTAGTCCCTCTTCCACCTTCGTTCTTATTTCTAGACACATACGAACACATTCTTCAACCCGTCGCCCTCCTGCTTGCGCCTCCCCTATGCCACCAGAGACCAATCGTAGGACACCATACCAACCGCCTTGGCTTCGCCTACCACCTCCAAGCCCAGCGTCGAACTTGTTAGCCCTGTCCGACCAAAAAACCCCAGCGAACGCGCTGACTTCAAGGACCAATTTCGAACTATTTAAAAAACAATAATTGATCACTATCGTTGGAATTAAAGATCTTATTGAGAGGAACGATTTTTGTTCAGAAAATTTTCAATTTTGGTTAGCCATTTAGGAGAAAAATCGAGGAGATGGGTGGAGAGTTTTGGTCGTCGGTTAGAAAGGTAGAGGCTGCTTCTATTTTGACCATGGAATGAAAATATGAGGGTTTGACTTTGAAATTTAGGGTTATATATATAATTAAATAATTTTTAATTCACAAATTCATTCGGTATGGCTTCGAACTCCAAATCAAACCCAACGATTGTCCTTCCTATATAAATAACCCCATTCCGGACACAATGGGATATGTTTCGTAAGCCAATTCGACTGTTTCGATTAGTTTTCATCAAAATTAAGATACAAACCGGTATATATATATTGAATTTAAACATACATTTTAATTTATCTGGGCCACATACTGACTCCAAAAACTACTAGAAAAATCAATCTAGTTATGTTTTGACAATACGATCCTAACAAAACTAATTTCATCGAATTTGGAGGCCGTTTGAAAAATGGCCATTTTCCAGTTGATTAAATTGAAATAAAAAGTACCAAAAACATTTAAATTCACTGCGCTCACATATTAATTCCAAAAATTATGAAATTTGAAACCTGATTATAATTTGACATTTCGGATCCAACAAAAGTGGTTTCATCGAAAACGAAGGTCGTTTGAAAAATTACTATTTTTAAGGGCTATATATTATACTAAAATATATATAAATTACATAGATATTATTTTGAATTTAAACTGGTCATAACTTTCAATTTGTAAAGTGAAATCTCAGTTTCTTACATTCGTTAGAAAGATATAATTAAACAGATTATAATGTTTCTTGTTTCACTGAAATCCGATTTACATTGAATTCTGTACATTCAATTGAAATTAGAAATCGAATTTTCAAACTACCGCGCCATTTTGAATTTAATTAAAATAAATTAATACGTTCTAACTCCGATTTTACTAAATTTTAAATCTTCATTATTCAACATAAACCATTTTAAATATTCAAAATCTATTAAAATAGCTAAAATTAAAATTTTAATTTGGTTCAGAAATTCCGAGTTGTTACACCATCCTTCTCGATCGACCTCAAACTCTTTATTGTCTGGTTCCAACTTCTAGATAAACTCGACAAGCTTTGGAGTGGCTTTCGTCAATCCTTTCGATGAGAGTAGGTCTTATCGATAAGCTTGCCAACATTTCAGGTTCCAACCAACATCGTGGCCTGAAATCGAATCTTGCCAAATACTCAACGCACTTCCATTCTGAAAACATCACTCCCAGACTTGCGTGTCTTCGACTCAATGTATCTGCCACTGCGTTGCCTTTACCAGGAGTATAGGTTATACCAAAATCATATGACGCCAGAAACTCTAACCATTGTTGCTGACGAAGACTCAAATCCTTTAGGGAGAAAAGATAATTCAACGACTTATGATCCATAAACAACTCGAATCGATCCCCCAATAGGTAATATCTCCACATCTTCAAAGCAAACACGATCGCTGCCAACTCCAAATCATGGATTGGGTAATTCTTTTCATGCGGATTTAGCTGTCGACTCGCATAGGCCACAACCTTATCTTTCTACATCTGCACTGCTCCAAGTCCAGTACCGCATGCATCAGTATTCACAACCATCTCTTCATTCCCACTTGGAATGTCAAAATAAGAGCACTTGTCAGTCTCTGCTTCAAGATGCCAAAATCTTGCTCACACTTTGCATCCTATGTGAACACTTGGTTCTTCTTCGTTAATCCTGTCAATGGTGTAGCTATCTTCGAGAAATCCTTGATAAACCATCGGTAATAGCCAGCCAACCTAAGGAAACTTCTCACATTTGATGCATTCTTAAGTCCATCCCAGTCCTGGATTGCTGCCACTTCAGCGGGGTCAACCGCTATCCCATTACCAGAAACAACATGGCCTAAGAATATCACTTCGCTCTTCCAAGTGGCACTTCGAAAACTTAGCTCTTAGATGATGCTTTTGCAAGATTTCCGAAACAACTCTCAAGTGTGTCTTATGTTCTTCCGAGAGTAAACTAGAATATCATCCACGAACACAGGCACGGACTTGTTCAACTGATATCTGAAAACTCTATTCTTAAAATCCACAAAATAGGATGGCGCGTTAGTCAACCCGAATGGCATTACCAACCATTCGAAGAAACCGGATGGTATCCTAAAAGCATTCTTCGGTACACTATGATTTGCAACTCTCAACTGGTGAAATCCCATTGACAAATCCATTGGAGAAAATAATTTAGCCTCGTAAAGCTGATCGAACAAGTCGTCTATCCTTGGAAATGGATACTTGTTCTTCTTGGTCATCTTGTTCAACTCACGATAGTCCGCACTCAATCTTAACAAGAGCCATCCGCCTTGCCACTGGTGCACCCTATTTGGAAACACTTCTCCGAATGAATCCCTTTCCTAAAAGCTCACGAACTTACACCTCTAACTCTCGCTGTTCCTTAGGCGCCATCCACCTAAGAGGCAAAACAATTGGTCTAGCACCCTTGACCAAATCGATCCTAAACTCGATCACAGATGCGGTGGCAAACCATGGACCTTGTCAAAGACATCCTCATACTCATTAGCAATCAACACATATGACAAGTCTTCCTGTGGAATCCCAAGCGAATATAGATAGCTCACAAAGACCTCGAATTTCGGGGTTACATCTATTCAACACCTTTCACCCTTCGACATCCCCGACCCTCAGCTCTAGTTTCTCGCAATTCACTCTTGCCGCATATCTCTTGAGCCAATCCATGCCCAAAATAACCCCAAACCCAGCGAAGTTCAACACAAAGCAATCACACACAAAAGAGCAACCATGACTCGAAAACACTAAACCACGACACAATATGCACAAACTGGATGAACCCCCAACTGGATTAGTCATGATCAATGGTCTATCACAAATCTCGGGTTCCAAACCCAAGCTGCAAACAAGTTCATTATAAATGAATGAATGTGATGCTCCAGTATCAAACGACACACGAACTGAAACATCTCGGACAGAAAGAGTACCTTGGACTACGACACCCTTTCCCTTTTACTCTGCAGTAGGAGCTCTTGAAGAAGATGACATGGCTTCCAAAGCATATGTCTTCACAACCTACTTTCCCTTAGCCGATTCTGGACAATCCTTCTTCTCATGCCCAGGCTTTCCGCACTTGAAGCACTTCTTCCCAGCTTTAGGATTCTTGCACTCATTAGCAAAATGACCTTTCTGTTGGAAATTAAAGCAAACTATCTCACTCTTTGGCTTCTTCTGGCCATCCTTTCCTTTTTACTGTTGCTGCTTCCTCTTCTTATTATTACCACCTTGCTGTGGTTTCTGAACTTCCTTGGTTGCAGCGACAACATTTACTTCCTTAGGAAACAAGATTTCATGGCGAACAACTTCTTCCACAATCTTCTCAAATGGATCGTCAAGATGATCCACCAACGGTCGTTCTATTTAGGTATCTAGTCCCATAACAAACTTCTCATTCTTCTGATAAGGTGTATCAATGTATGAACGTGCATATCTGGACAAGGCCTCGAAATCAGAAATATAATCAAGCACAAAACGACCATTCTGTTTCAGCTCTACGAACTTCTTGAACAAAGCTGAGTTCTGAGCAGTGGAGATAAACTTTGCTTCAAAGTTATCTTGGAATTGCTCCTATGAAATATCCTCTTCTGGAGTCTCAAGTGTAACAGAATTCCACCACTCCATGGTCGTGCCCTGCAATTGCCTTGATGCAAGCTTTCTCTTAGTTGTATCGTCCAACTCCAAGTCTCCGAAGATATGGACACAAGAGTCCATCCACCTCTAAATCTCTTGAGACGGTTCCGTTCTTTTGAATGGCTTTCCTCCAAGAGATGTGAAGTCTTTACACAACTTTGCAAAATCCACAACCCTAGGTACTTGCGCACCTACATCTACCGTGGATACCACTGAAGCGGGTACCCTTCACATGAATACTTCCATCATGGCCTCAAACATGGCTGGGTAGTCTAGTGCACCGCCATTACCCCCTCCAGGGCCAGCTTCCTCCCTAGCAGCGCGTCTTATAGCATGTCGACTCATTCTAAATATGCAAATTAGAATGATTAGCCACTTGTAAGACAAGTTGACAAAGCAGTACAAACACTATTATACTATATAGTATCATATAGTATACATCCAACTGAAATCTACGAATACGTCTCTCATACATGATTACGTCTTCGAACATTGGCTAAAATCGTTAAACAGAGCTCTAATACCAAATGTGATGACCGCCCATAACCCTTGCACTAAACAAAAGGAATAATGTGCTGAAAGACATGCTGGGCAGCAACGGACGATCATCAAGGTATGATAACACAAACGAAACCTGTTGTAGAACTCACAACGTAAGGATAAAATATAATAGAACATATACAACAGGCAGAAATAGTGGAGCATCATATAACAAACTTTTGAAACTTTCACAATATCCCGAAAGATCATCCATACATCATAAGAAATGTCAAAGTCTGTACATGAAGCCTTACTACAATCACTCATAGAGATACACAAACAATGGGAACATAAATACCAGATAGTAATAAAATTGTATGTAAGCCTCCAGTTCGCCTCCGAACTGCAACATCGTCCTCACTAAGCTATCACCTGCCACCTAGTTTTCCCATCCAAAACTGGATGAACAACTCAAGGTAATTAGAGGGAAACATAAAACCTTGAGTCAGACAACAATCTTAGTGAATGATAAATCATCTAACAAACATCAACAGTAAAGTATATAAGAGAAGACAGATTAACAAACGAATCTACCAAACACCAAAGAAGAACTCAACCTAGCCTTCCCCACATCTGATAGTGTTAGCCATTGCAATCCATCAAACCAAAGTAATAACAATTCATCCATGACAATTAGGACAACCATTCAATCAGAGTAATCAAAAGCAATCCAACCATAGCACTCATGATATCCAAATTATATATCTCACGTAAACCAACCTAATCGAACTCGACATCCCTCTGGCACAAGCCCAAGTGGCCTAAACCAATATCAGACAAGCACCCAAGAAACATCTACCTAGACGTTGAACAATCTACATGAGATGGTACAAACAGAACAACCAATCATCCATGACTAACTCTGGCTATCACTGCCAATCCTGCTTCGAAACTATCGTTAATCGTATGACGACCAAACTTGCCATATGTCAAGGGCTAATGGTAACACTGGTTCTAGCAGAATCTCCATAAGCCTTTCAAGGATATGTTACTAGGCCTTTCAACGACACTTAGGGTACTCGACCAGCAACCTTCCGGTCTTTTAGGTGCCTCTATTGTACCCCTGCTTTGAGCATGTTATAACCTACGATAACAATAACCTCTCGACCTTTGCATCTATAGTCATCCAACCCGACGAATTTTCATATCTCAAGCAACCTTCTTGAGCAACCATTATCCATCAACTTACAACCTTTGAGTTAAAGCCCAAGCAACCTTCTCGAGCAACTTCACCCACGAACTCACCCCCATAAGTCGTCTTCACATTCGTTGCATTACGACGAGCAATGAACACATCACAGCAATTCGACATTCTCACTTGAACTCCAGTCAAGGCCACATTCATCTCTCAAAATTACCGACCGACCCATCAAAGTCCGACCGATCAATTTGAGCCCAACCGATATATTCTTGTAACCGACCGATCCATATCCTTGGGTCCGGACCTGACCCATCATCAAGAGCCAGACCCGACCGACTACCACGAGCTCGACCGACTACCACGAGCCCGACCCAACATACCACAACGAGCCTGACCGACCAACCACCACGAGTCTGATCGACCGACCACCACGATCCCGACCGACCACCACGAGCCCAACCCGACTGACCACCACGAGCTCGGCCGACCACTACTTCCTGCTCGACCCAACCATCATGCTCGACCTGACCAGGAGGCTGCTCGACCGACCCTATCTTCTATACTACACGGTACTGCTTTGTACTACCCCTTGTACTACACGCTCGACCCATGGTCTGTACTGGTCCCATTTATCACCAATTTCAACCAAAACTTCGTCAAAATGACAAGATCGACGAAATCTACTTAACTAATTCACCCAATTAAACCACAAATATTATATGGAATCACTAACAACTTGAATATGACGGTTTTCACCAAAATTATGCAAACTTGACCAAAATCATGATAAATGAACATATGAACTAAATTTTGGATCTGGCTTACATAAACATATGAAAATATATCGAAATTACCAGTTTTAAGTTGCTAGATTAGATCCTATGGTGGTTCATATGAAAATAGACTTACCATGGTATAGATCTATGAGAAAACACTTGAAAATGATGAAAAACGAGATCAGATACTCATATACTTGATTGAATCCACATGAGAGATGCATATCATTTACCAATTCTCCAAAACAACGCAAAAAGACTTAGATCTAGATCCATACAGCAAAGAATTTGCTCTAAACTCTTCGATTCGATGAACTTTCCCTTGGAATGGCGTAGATCTGGCTTCAAACGATGTAGATCTTTTATTCTCTAAGTTTTAATGGTGGAAAGATGCAGGAAATGGAGAAATGAAGGAACTCTAGCTATTCCAAATGAGATAATGGAGAAAGTAAACTATTCCCCATGCCTCCTAACCCTATTTATAGCCTTCACCAGCCCACTAATGGGCCTCTCCAAATCAGCTCATTATGGCTTACAAAATCTGAACAACCAACTGTAAAACCTTAACAACGATTCCTCCCGAACCGCTGAACCAAATCTTTAATGTGACCACTCTACGGAAAGGAAAACATCATTTCCTTTCCAATGGCACAGGTCTCAACACCTGATTCGATCCGAGTCAAAAGTTATACCCTGTACAAGATTGACAGGGGCAAAATTGTCACAAACAAAATTGGTAAAAATTATGGACATGTCTCACACCCCCATAAACAACATATTAAAATGTGAGAATGATCTAACCCTCAGGGAATAAAAATAAAATATTTTACGATCCTCCAATACATAAAATGCAGGATGTTACAGTTTGTTTTCAACCTTCAGCTAATCAAAAGAAATGACTGAAAGTGGATGGAGCTAAGGATAAGAAAAGTATAGACAGTAGAATGTATAAAACTCAAAAGTCTGCTATTCAAACTGAAAACTATTTTCAGTCTCTGAGTGAAATAATGATATCGTGTTTGCCAATCAGGAGGTTGAGGAAGGTGAGATAACTGATCAATCTTTGGAATGTGACGTGGTGTACAACAATGATGAGACTAAAATTGATAATGGTATTGAGAAAGGCAAACAAGAGAATGTGAAGGATGAAAGGGGGAACAACAAGGATGAAGCAGTGCAAGCTATGAGCAATGAGGACATTTAGTTTACAAAAGAAGTGTTTTCTAGTGGTTTTGATGTTAACATTCCCCTAACATTTCCCACCGAGCCCACTGAGTAGTTGTATACTATGTTAAACACAGATAGTCCTTGCAACGATCAAATGCAAGCTCCGAATCACAAGAACCCGTTGCAAGAGCTTTATGAAGACGTTAGAAGCTTTGACAAAATGTTGGTTACCGGTGGTAGCACTGTTCCACCGACCAGTTTAGCTAAATGTTGTAAAGGATACAACATAGAAAAAGCACCAACCAGGACAACTGAAAGTAATGGAGACAAGGCTGAGTAGATTTCCGAAGTTATAGGCAATGGAAATGTTATGGTTGAAGTTAGTGGAAATCATTTTGACAAACCAGTTAAAGTTGACGACAGTGTGATAAGTGTAGCCGTGAAACTGAAGAATGGAAATGTTGAAGCATGTGATGACTTAAGTGGTAGCAAGCCCAATGAGGATGATCGGAAGATTAAAGCCATGATATAAAATGAAAAAGCTATTCAAAAAACGATGATTGCCTTACAACAGTATCACAAGGATGCACAAGAAATAAGCCATGCAGATTCACTTGTGTCTTCACAAGTTCTTACTGACAAACACCTTAGTGATTTAACCAGTGCTTTGACCAAGTATATTGACCTCTTTATTGATAAGCTCAGTGTAGATTTGGATAACGAAGGCAATAGTAAAGAAAAGAGTGCTATTATACAAACTAAGTTGAATGAATGCACTACAATACGTTATTGCTTGCGTGAATGTGCATACAATAAAGATATGATTGTAACTTTCACTGCAATGATCAAAAAAGGACTTAAAGAATACCAGATCCCAAACCTATCTTCTGTCCAATGTCAAACATGTCAAGCCAAAACCAGCGTACCTAAAGTTGTTGTGTCCCCTAATGCTAACATCGCTCCTCACCCGGGACACAAGGAGAGGACACCAGATGATCTGATCGGTTTAGTTCATATGAGCTCTGGTGAGAGGCCTAAAATTCCCATCACCATAAGTATGAAGAAGGAAATGTTGAAGAATTTGAAAGATAATGGCTAGAAAGATTGTTTCTGCCATAATGTCCTCTTATCACAATGCAATATGTACTGTAACAGGTTATGTTAAGGAATTAAGGATGTAATATGTATTAGCGTAGTACTCTCTTCCCTGTGAGGAAGATCATTGCTAATATATGCTTTGTATATCACCTGCTTTCTCTGTTTAACAAAAGAGTGTTAAATATCACTATAAAAACTGGTCTGCTTTGCCAAAAAAAATAGTATTCATAATTATAAATATGAAATAACTAATATAGTTGATAATAAGTAACGTATACATAATAATTAATTTTTAATAGTTAAAATTCAATTTTAACTAGGAAGAAATAAATACTAGCTAATAATAACTATTATTATAAGTAATACTTAATATTTAAATAAAATATAATTCTTAAGAAATTCATACTACATTTAATACAATTTTACTAATTATTTCTGATTTATTGTATTTGATTTTATAATTTTGGATGAAATTTTCATCATAACCAATAAAAAACTAGCTCTACTTTGTAAAAAAAATTGGTTGTTTATGTTAACGCAAAACATAATTCAGGCGGGAGACATGAATTTTTTTCTGATTTATTATATTTGATTTTATAAATTTAGGTGAAATTTTCATGATAACCAATAAAAAACCGGCTCTACTTTGTAAAAAAAAATCGTTTGTTTGTGTTAAATGCAAAAGATAACTCAGGTAGGGGACGTGAAATTTTGGCTCCAACTTATCTCACGTGTTGTATTTCTGCTTGTTATGTGGACGACCTCTCCTTACTCTTCCTTAAATCAAAATTGATCCCCAGTTTCTTTCTACCTCAGAAAAAGTTTGCGTCTTAACTAACTCCAACTGTTGCAGCCGAACATGGGTGGATACACTGATTTCTACCTACCTCTAATCGCCTATCGTCAATCGGTTTTATTTGAAAGCAGCTAGTAAAATCAACTTGATATGATTCACATGGGGATTGAAACTCCAATAAACATTGAAATTGAAACTCCTCATAGCAATTTTTTCTAACTTGCGAATTCTGGTGCCTACCTTTTCTCCTTCCTTCATTTATTTCCGTCCTTACGTTTAATTTAGCCTCCATTCACCTTCATCTACTTTATCTCATTGTCCATTTCTCATGTCGAAGACGAAAAAAGATTCCCTTAGACATAGATCTCGCAGCTGCTACTTTGACGTGTTTAAGTCGTCCATTCATCAGATCTGCTTCTCTTGTTGATGTGTACTACTCCTAATCTATGAGGGATTTTTCAAGTCCTTCTGGAATTTCGGTCTGTACTGAGCTCTTGAAGACTATGACACAACTGGATCTGGTACTAAAATTTTGTTGTGTGAAAACTCCATCTCTTCTCTAATGGTTGATTATGTCTCCCTATAGATGTTTGGTTCGTTGTTGGGTATCGGGTTGATCATGGGTAAGCATTCCTTATCTCATATGAATTTAATACTACTTCTAGTTGGGCTGCTTGTTCCGAAGGTCGGGGTATTGAGAATGATTGTAGTGAAAATTGTGATGGTTTGGTCGAAAATCGTTCCTTTGTTTTGTGGAATATTCATGGAAGTGCTGATTCTGTTGACATTGTTACTCATAAACCTCATACTAAACCTACCATTGTTTCTAAACCCAAGAAAAGCTGCAAACCAAAACTGAAAGGTCAAATTTCCGAACCACTAAGACCGTGTGATGGTAAATTATTCATTGTTCTAATACTGAGTATTTATGTTTGGAGGTTATTCATTATATGTATCCTCAATTCACCAATAAATGCATATAATGTAGAATGGTAATTTGTTTGTAGTTTATTAATTCAAGAAAAATGTTTTTGTTTTCGCTGTTTTTTTATGTTTGTATGTGATTATTGCGTTGCTGAAAGAAGCACAGCCGAGAGGCAAAGTTAAGAAAGGAGAGGTGGTGTACGGGGTAATCGTCTGTGCAGCAATGCAGAAAGGAACATGCGATGGAAGCGAGATCAAGTTTGATGATAATGCAGTTATTCTGGTTAACACGCAAGGAGAACCCATTGGGACTCGTGTTTTTAGGACCTGTACCTCATGAGCTTACAGAGATCAAGAATGTCAAAATCCTCACTTTAGTTGAGTACATTGCTTGACTAGGCCTTGCCTCTGGTTTTTTCTTCCCTTCCTGGTTTTAAGTTGATGAATTTGATGGCTGCTGCTCTTTGAATTTTTTGGGTTGCGAATGCCTTTTTACTGTACTATAGTTTTTTCTTTAAAAGAAACTAATCACACCAATGTAAAGAAAGCATGAAGGATATCTGCCTCTATAACAAATAATATCAAAATATGTTTTGCAACTATAATGCATGCTTACTTTAGAGGAATCTACTAACTTAAGTTATCTGCCACTGTATTTCTTTAAATTGATTGGAAATTAACTGATTTGTAATTGGCAGAAAAGAGTTAATTACGTATACATGCTGATACTAATTTGCACCTACTTTACTGATTGGAACTTACATAATCATACCTAACTTATATGACTTAACTATTGTACATCATCCATGGTTTATAAAAAATATATAAATACATGACCAATATGCATGTTAAATCATCGGAAAAAATATCCTTACATTCTATTGTATGACTAATGTAATGCTTTATATTTTGATGAAAGTTCAGTATGTTTTTTTTTGCAAAGTTCCACTGATTTACACCGGACTTCAACGACTGGATGCAGTGGAGATGATGGTAGATGTATGTGTGAGTTCCAAGGCCTTTTTCGGTGATTATCGAAAGGATGTCGGGTTGCCTGAAGTTGTGCAAGGAAAAACGGATTTTCCTGTTTTGCAGCAAAGATTTTTGACAAATCAAAGGAAAAGATCAAAGACCTGAAAGTATTAGGTACATGTTGCTCCTATGCTTCTTTATTAGATGTTAACAAAGTTTGTAAGATCATGTTTTACTAATATATAGCTAAAAGCTCATTTGTACAATAATTGGTAACAAATAAAAATCCTCTCAACTGTTGTTCAATTGAATCATTATACATAAAATACTTAAATTAAGACTTATCTTTCACATAAAAAAAGAGATACAAGTATGTTAACGATATTTTTCATCAACACTGAAGATAGGTCTATGGAAGAGGACCTAGGGGAAAAATAGGTTGTTTAGCCTTCACAAGTTTGAGTTAGTTCACCGTCTCCTAGGTATCAAGGTTTAGATTCCTAAAGAATATTTAATCCTCCCTCAATGGGATGAGTATCACGCTTAAGTTATTCGAGAACCAACAGTTATCGTGGGATGAAGGATTCCTAAGCGCAACCCTTAGCAAATGACTTAACGGTTTGTGGAGAGGGATTCTGGACTGGGCTTGCAGAAATTGTATACATCTAGGGAGGTATTTTGGAGTAGGGTTGTACACACCTGATGACATGTAATGATTACAACCATGCTTATTAGTAAACCTAAACCTACTAGGTTAACATGAGCATTAATAAGCTAAGTGATCCCCCATTCTTGCTATTGTATCGGGTTTTGGGATTCTTAAATCCTAGTTTTAGGGGCACAAGCTTAGGGGTTCGGATTTTGTCAATCTGCTATTTGGAACCCATATCAGTCAGTATCCCTGTTGGTATCCTACTAGAGGGGGCCTCACACAAGGTATGGGCTAGGGCATGCTTTACTAAACTGGATACTAAGATGTTCACATGGGAAGTGGATACAAGCGCGTTCCGGTAGAGTCATGAGTGTGCATGGGTCCAACTAGGGAAGATAAGATGCTATAACACCAGTAAATTTGTCTATGTTACATAGTTGATGGGTTAGGGAGTGATACACCCTACTGCTGGTGCTAACAAAGGCTATTTATGAAGTAGGGAGCCGATCGCTTGGGTAGTAATTAGGGTACGCCTAATCCTGCTGTTAATGCTGCCAATGTTTAATCATGTTGAACTTGTTATACCAGTATTGGTGTAGACATACATGTTCAGAGATACCTATTTTAAGAATAAACGTAAAGCATTACTCGATCATAGTTTATTCCTGTATATCCTGCTGTTTAGTTTAATTTTACCTTATATTACACTATACCTTTCTCATCTTGTCTTATGTATCTGTCTTGGATTTTCTATTTTATGCACATTTGTAAATCACTGGAACTCGCCAGACTTTATGTCTGACCCTTTTTCTTTTGCTTCTTTCTTCCTTTCCCCCCACAGGTCCTCAGAGTGGAAGCACTCAACAGTGACTTGTACTTTTTGTAGTAGCTTGGACTTGGATTTCTTGATTTTTGTCTTTCTGACTTTGTTCCATCATGGATTGTGGCGGGAATATGGTTTTTTTTATGACATTATGTTGCTTTGTTTTGAAATACAAATTTTGAAGTACTTAGTATGTGGTTGATGTAACTGGTTCTGAGAACTACATTTTTTTTAATAATAAAGTTGAAAATTTCAGCTGCTTATTTTATATATGCTCTATAAATTTCTATACTATTACCCATTGCGCTTCATGGAACTTAATGCATTCTCTTATGAGTGACATTAATGAACGTGGGGTGTCACATTTGGTATCAAAGCTGAAGTTTACAAGATTAAAGATTTTTTTTTATGATAAAAAGTTGTTTTCAAAAGCAAAGTATTTTCAAATAATATGTTTTTTAAAACTTATCCCCTCAAGCCATAGTCAGTATTCTCTCGATCTCTTGTTGAATCCCTTTCTTTTTTTTCTAGCATATCTGGGGTACCCAATCTTCCCGAGGGCATTCCGTTACCGACATGGTCCCATGGGTACCTTGAGGCTACGACACCTACCGGAGGTCAAGGTGATGCGCTTCCCCCAGCTGCAGCTGCTGTAGCTGCACCTCCACGAGTAAATAACTTTGCTACGTTATGCAAGGACTTCTGCGCTATGGGAGGAAAATCATTCCGTGGTACCGAAAGCTTTGTTGAAGCACGAAATTGGCTACGAAAGACGGAGAACGTATTTGGACTTTTTGAGATCGACGACTGAAGAATGATACAGTTGGCTGCATGGCAACTAAAGGATGAGGCTTCCTACTGGTGGGAAGTAACGCAAGCTGGAGAACCAGTGGCTACTTGAGATGACTTCTGGTTGAGATTTGAAATGGAATTCTTACCTCTACTGAAAGAGGGACGACAAATGGAATGATTTTTGGCTTTGTAACAAGGGGACATGCTGTCAAGGAGTAAGCGAATAAGTTTAATCAACTAGCAAGGTTTGGACTTGACTTGGTGAACACGCCCCCACAAGAAGATGCTTAGATTTGCGAGAGGGTTGAATCAACTTCTCCAAGGACTTGCTTTGTCCTATATATCAATGGGGGCAACATTTGAAAGGCTAGTTGATATGGTGCTTATGCATGAAGTTAGCAAGGAGGAGAAGAAAGAAAACAAGACTGAGAAGACTCAATCTAAGGGCGAGAAACAGAAATGGTGGCCCAGAAAAGGAAAGTAACAAAAGAAAGTTGGAATGCCTGGCAATGCTCAAATCAAGAAGGAAATCAAGTGTCATGGTTGCGGTGCTATAGGTCATTTTGTGAAGGACTGCATAAATACGAAGAAAGCCTTCTTTAATTGTGAGAAAGTAGGACACTTTAGCAAGCAATTCCGTAATAAGCAAGGATAAGGGGCAGGAACTTCTGGACAAGTACATGCTCTAGCGGCTAGAGAATCGGGCCGAGGTAGGAAATTCACGGTTGAAGGTTTGATTTCCCTTTTTTATTATCCTTTTTGAATCCAGTTTGATTCTGGCGCTTCACATTCATTTATATCAAGTTCTAATAGATCGTTTGCACCTAAATACTAGTATAATTTCTAACCCCTTAGTAGTCTCAAACCCCATAGGAGGATAGACTTATTTATCCATGATGTGTTGGGGTTTGAGAATTTCTATCTTGGGCGCTGAGTTTGAATGCGACGCATATGCCTTGGGCTTTATGGGCTATGGTTTGATTCTAGGCATGGATTGACTAGCCATGTATGGTGCCATTCTTGATTGCAAAAAGAAGGTAGTTAGACTTTTTACTTATCATGGTAGAACTCTCGAAATTTCCTACGACCCATGAAGATTGGTGATGCTCAGTTTTCTAGAATCACTTGATAATTTTTTCAAAGATTTGGGATATGTGCCCATAGTTAAAGATTATCCAGACATGTTTGAGGAGGTTAAAGGGTTACCTCTAAGGCGTGGGATTGATTTCTAGATTTACTTGTTAGAGAACGCGAAGGCAGTTGCTCTACCAGTGCGCCACATGGCTCCTAGAGAAAGGAGGGAGCTTAGCAAGCAAGTAGGGGAGCTATTCGAGAAAGGTTTTATTAGGCGAATCATTTCATAGTGGGGAGCTCTAGTCATTTTCGCAACTAACGCAGACGACACACTTCATCTATGCGAGGATTACAGGGAGCTAAATAAGCTCACTAAAAAGAATAGGTACCCTCTACCGAGAATTGACGACCTGTTTGATCAGCTAGTTGGCGCATTGGTTTTCTTGCAAATGGATCTAGTCATGGGGTCTCATCAGTTGAGGGTGGCATAGGACAACATTGATAAGACCGCATCCAGAACTCCAGACAGTTTCTTTAAATGGTTGGTTATGCCTTTTGGGCTAACCAATGCATCCGCCTATTTTGTGGACTTAATGAGTAGGGTGTTTAGGGAGTTTCTAAACAAGTTTGTGGTGGTCTTCGTGGATGACATTCTGATCGTCTCAAAGAATGAGGAGGAGCATGCCCAACATTTACGGGAGGCTCTGAGCACTCTTCGATCACATCAGCTCAAGGAGAAATTTTCTAAGTGTCACTTTTAGAGAAAAGAAGTGAGGTTACTAGGGTATGTGGTATCCAAAGAGGGGATAGCAGTGGACCCGCAAAAGTCGTTGCATTTCAAGGTTAGAGGGCTCCGAAGAATGCAATGGAGGTGAGGAGTTTCCTAGGGTTGGCGGGCTACTATAGAAGGTTTATCAATGACATTGCAAGGGTATTGACCCCGCTTACCCGATTTACGAAAAAGAACTTGGCTTTTTCAAAGAGTATTGATTGTGAGGATGCTTTTCAGAGATTGAAGAGGGCTCTGGAAACAGCCTCAGTTTTGACTCTCCCAGATGGAAGCAAGATGTTCACTGTCTACATAATTGCTTATGGCACAGGGCTTGGTGCCGTTCTGATGCTAGAGGGAACGGTAGTATGCTATGGAAGCAGACAATTGAGGGTTCAGGAGAAGAACTACCCTACCTATTTTCTAGAGTTGGATGCAATAGTGTTCACATTGAAGTCTTGGCAGCACTATCAACTTAGAGAAAGGTTTGAGCTATATACAGATCACAAGTCACTCAAATACTTACTCTCACAGAAGGATCTTAATCTAAGGCAACAACGGTGGATGGAGTTCCTAACGTCCTATGACTTCGAGATAGCTTATACCCCAGGCAATGGTAATGTAGTGGTATACGCATTGAGTAAGCAGAGGATGATTTAAGTCCTCTATTCTTAGAAATGAAAAGCTTGGAGTACATCTCGACCTTTGATTTTAAGCCATCTATGGATTTCACATTGGGAATATTAGCATCATTGGAGGTACGACCTACTCTATTGGAGGAAGCCGGATCTATGCAGCATGAGGACTCAAGATTTCAAACATCATGGACAAGCTTGGTAGGGGAGAGGCTTCTAGTCACCTTTCTTGATGTACCGTGGACGGGAAAGAATGGTTAAAATGGGATGGAAGGCTATGCATCCCTAAGATTGGAGAATTGCTAAAGGCAGTGCTAGAGGAAGCTCATCATTCTCGGATGACTATCCATCCGGGTGGAGAAAAAATGTATCGATACATGAAGAGGGTTTATTTTGGACTGGCATGAAGAAGGATGTCGCAGAATTTGTAGCTCGATGCTTGACTTGCCAAAGAGTAAAGGCTGAACAAAAGAAATCAGGTGGATTGTTTCAACGCTTCGATCTCCCATAATGGAAGTGAGAGAGCGTCTCTATGGACTTCATCGATGGATTGCCATAGTCAAGGAAGGGAATGCAAGCATTTGGCTGGTAGTAGATAAACTTACAAAGAGCGCTCATTTTATGGCTGTTAAGAGTAAAAGGACGGCGACATGGATGACATTAGTATACCTTCGAGAGATAGTTCGATTGCATGGGGTACCTTCCAGTAAAATAAGCGACCACGACCCCATCTTTACTGGCGAGTTTTGGAAGAGCTTACAGGAGGCATTAGGTACACAACTACGTTTGAGCATAGCATACCACCCTTAGAAAGACTGAGAGGGTGAATATAGTTCTTGAGGATCTCCTACGACTGTGTATACTATACATTGAAGGGACTTGAGAGGAGCACCTTCCTTTGGTGGAGTTTTCCTGCAACAACAGTTACCAATCGAGCATAGGCATGTCACCCTTCGAAGCATTATATGGAAGACCTTGTAGATCTCCGACTTGTTTGTGGGTGTCTACGGACATAGTTCTGTTTGGACCTGAGATGATTCGAGATACTTACGAGAAGATTGATCTTATCCACTGAAGAATAAAAGTCGCTCAAGGCAAATAGAAATCACATGCCGACAAAAGGAGGACCAATTTGGAATTCGAAGTGGGAGATATATATGGTCTTTATTAAGTATCACAGCTAAGGAACGTAGTTCTCTTTGGATTAGTAGGGAAGTTGGCACCGAGATTTGTAGGGCCATTTCCTATAGTGGACAGGATATGCCAAATGGCTTATATGATTGAGCTACCAGACAGACTGGCGGACGTACACGATGTATTTCCCGTTTCCCGTTTAAGGAAATGTCTCCATGATACGATAAAGGTAGTGGAGCCGAGCACTCTTGAGGAAATATAAGTTGAGAAAGAAGCATCAGTAAGACGAGTTCCTACTCATATCCATGGAACAAAAATCAAGAAGCTACGTAACATGGAAATCAGATTGGTCAAAGTGCAATGAGGAAAGGACCGTGAAGATGCGACAAGGGAACCCGAAGGTATGATTCACGCTTCTTATCCTTTTCTTTTTGAAAGTACGTTCTTGACTTCTTTTCCAAGTTTTTACTTTGCATTTTCTTTTATCATTCGAGTTTAGTTATCCTATCATTCGAACCTTTCGTAGAATCCGATGGTTGGAAACATGTGTTCGAGACATGTTATGATTGATGGATGCAAGGTGAAACACCCCACCTCCGTTAAGGTCACTCACAAAGGGAATGCATTAACTTCGGTGAAGTATTTTAGGAAAAATGAACAGATAATTTACAAGACAGACATATAAATATCAGAAACTGAAAATCATTTCATAAATAACGTGATTCAGTCAAAACATTACAAGCATTGTCTCAAAACCCAACTTCTAAATTATTACAATAAAAGATCTGTCTTGATTTAAAACTCCAAGTACATAAAGAAGAATAAAACAGTAGTAAAGCAGCATAAATCCTCAATAAAAGTGTATCCACTACCATAACCCAAGAAAAGAGAATCCAAGCAATAAATCTACTCTCTTCAAGTTGGAAAAGATCTGCATAAACTGAAGTATTCCCTCCCTGCGGACCTTGGGGGGAACGGAAGAAAAGAAGGCGAAAGAAAACGGGTCAGACATAAGTCTGGTAAGTCCAGTGATTATTCAGCATGCAAACAGGTAAAAGGATCATGACATGAATAAACTGAACATAGGACAATACCATAGAAACAAGATAACATAAGATAAGGAAAGATAAACTGAATATACTATCGCAATCATTTCCATTTCTCTACACCTACTAACGAATGTTTCAACTACCATCATGTGTTCACAACAAAGTGATCCCATTCTCGATCGGCTTCTACTCGCATGCATTTCTTACTTGTGTCATTCGTCCCGCTCGATTGCAGATACCTGTGCTGGTCCCACCATGGGTGTATCAATTCCTATGGTGGCAACCCGACCCAAATTCTAGATGCATAGTGTATACTACTGATGCCCAGTGCCTGCTTTATTCACTCCGGAGTATGTGCATGCCCATACTCCGTTGGAACCTACACTGCTGCACCACCCGCCGCTATTTTGACCGCTTATAATCAACCCAATATTCGTGCCCCATCCTGCCTAGTTCAGGGTACCGTGATACATCCATGTGGGTTACTGCTGAAATGGGTCTCCGTTACTAGGGTTTCCTAATCAACATGTTATAATGGTTAAGTGTTCTCAAATTAACCTAACCCCACCCATCTGTTTAATTAACATGTTGCATTAGTTAAGTGTTGCCTTGATTAAATTAACCCTACCATTCTTAGCCTGTCTGTTCCTTAGCTTTAATTTATTCATTAAAGCACCAACCTCTCACATTAGATCTATATTGTTGCGGTCGCTGGATGTGTCGGGCGGTTCCGGGCAGCCTTGCACCGCAACTCAATCCAACCTCGGGTTTTTGGGCTTAATGCGCTAACCTCTCATATTAGATCTATATTGTTGCGGTCGATGGATGTGCCGTGCGGTTCCGGGCAGTCTTACGCTGCAACTCAATCTAACTTTGGGTTAGGCATGTTCATCTTTAGCCAATTTTACATGTTTGTCATATGTGTCAAAGTTTATGTCTTTTTATGCCAATATTTCCCAAGTGTAGTCAGTACAAGTTTTATGCCACATTCACATGCTATGCCCAAAATTTACTCAATTAAATTATACCCAATTTTCCCCGCGTTATAATCGCACTACAACGAGATTCAATCTAAATTCCAAATGAACTTAGTATTCACAAAAGCAAGTAAAAAGGAAAAAAATAGAGGAGCATAAGAATTGACATAAGGAAAAATAGGCGTGTAAAGATGTACCCAATTCAAGAATCATGTTTCAATGTTGTACATTAACAATATGTGTAGACAAGCTAAGCAATTTACACCGTAGGTATAAAGATTAGATAGAATTGGACTTAAGAGAATCACTAATTTTGATGTACAACATGGTAAGTCCCATTATATCAATCACAGTAGTCTCATAGGCATAGGATGCACAACATGATAGGTTCCATCATATAAACCACAACAGTCTCATAGGCATGATAGGTTCCTTTAAGTCAATCACAATAGTCTCATAGGCATGATAGGTTTCATTATGTCAGTCACAACAGTCTCATAGGGATGATATTTGTCATTACATCAAGCACAATAGTCTCATAGGCATGATAGGTTTCATTATGTCAGTCACAACAGTCTCATAGGCATGATATGTGTCATTACATCAATCACAATAGTCTCATAGGCATAGGCAATTCAGATTTGATAAAAAGGATAGGCATGAATCAGAATTAGGCATAGTTCTAGATCCGATTATTATAGTCATGATTTCTATTAGGTATTTAGATTGGAATAATAACTGAACTTACAAAAAAGGACGGATCTTGTATTCTAGGATCTGATTTCTGAATTTGTTAAGCTATCCTTTGATGTAGACATTTGATTTGAAGTTCTTCTAATCGATTACTAGTTTGGATTTGATTTTCTAGTTTGGAGAAGATGAAGGAGGCTAGGCTAGCTTGTAGACGAATAGCATGACGACACCATAGTTTTATGGTTATGAGGTTAGGGTTTAGGTTTAGCTACATATATATAAATGTCTAGGATTAATTCTATCCTTTAGATTAGTCTAGGAGTAACCAGAGCCACACAGCTCGAAGATAGGTCATCCAGCAAATCAGAAAAAGACACGTCATCACAGAACACTCCAGAATGCTGTGCTGCACTGCCCTCAGTATGGGAGCACTTGGCAGGTGCGCCAGTGCATTTTTGTACTGGCGCACTTCACAAGTGCGCCAGTGTATTCTGGCATGTTTCCGGTTTTTCTGCCTAACTTCGTCCGTCCATTTCTCCTTCATACAATATCCGTTTTACGCAAACTCGGACTCTATCTCAAGCAGAATTCTGAGACGAACGCAATGGCGTAACCCGTTTCACCTAATTTTTCTATTGATTCATGATCATATGCATTGTGTATGTATATGTCCTTATCTAATGCAAAATCAGGTGGTCTACTGATTTAGTTGACCTCCTTGATGCGAATCATGTCAGTGCCATGATTCCATTATGTATGCAATTATTCGTAATCATACTTTCTACATGAGTGCACAATCATTCATACAAATGCGATGCCCATATGATGACACATCAAGTTTCAATCCATATATAAATGCATATATGCAGATGCAATATGAAAGTGACCGAGCCGATCTAGTTCCTATTGTGTGTGTATATGCATCCACGAGCAATCACTAGCAACCACTTGCAACAACTTGTAACCATCAATCATAACATGTTTCAATTACATGTTTACATCCATTGGTTTCTGCCTAAGGATCAAGAATAGGACCGAGGAGATATAATTAAGAGATAGATACAAGCATGCATAAACTTATGGAAAAAGAGATCAAGGATGTATCCTAAAAAAGAAAAGGGTAGGATGCACATATCTTGTCTTCAGTCTCCCAAGTCGCGTCTCCTTCAGCGTCACTCCATTGTACTATAACTAGCTTGACCTCACAATTGCGTAGCTTTTTAACTTCTGTACCCAAGATACGAGTTGGAACTCTTCTCATTGTTGCTTCTCGTTCCACTTCTATTTCCTCTAGTATGCTTGGCTCTACAACTTCTGCAGACTCATGTAAACACTTCCATAGATAAGAGACATGAAAAACATTATGAACTCCATCCAAGCTTTTGGGTAGCTCTACTTTATAAGCCATCTTCCCAATCCTATCAATGATAGGAAATGGCCCTACAAATCTTGGTGCCAATTTTCCTATGGACCCAAAGCGAATGACATTCCTCAAAGGAGATACTTTAAGAAAAGCTCTGTCTCCAACCTCAAACTCAAGGTCGGTCCTTCTTTTATCAGCATAGGACTTCTGTCTATCTTGTGCATTCTTCATTCGTCTTCGTATCAAGTCCACCTTCTCTGAAGTTTCTCTGATCATGTCAGGCCCAAGTATGAGCTTGTCTGTAGACTCCCACCAACAAGCTGGTGATCGACATGGTCTCCCATACAAGGCCTCAAAGGGTGCCATGCCTATGGTGGCTTGGTAGCTATTGTTGTAGGCGAACTCCACCAATGGAAGATGATCCTCCCATGTTCCACCAAAATCAAGAATGCACAATCTCAAAAGATCTTCTAATACTCTGTTCACTCTTTCCGTCTGACCATTAGTTTGAGGGTGATAGGTAGTGCTTAAGCATAGCTGTGTGCCTACAGCCTTTTGCAAACTCTTTCAAAACTCGCTCGTAAAGATAGGGTCTTGATCACTTACTATGCTAGAGGGTATTCCATGCAGTCGAACTACCTCTTTAAGATAAATGGATGTTAATGATGAGGCAGTCCTCCGACTCTTAATAGGTATAAAGTGAGTGCTTTTAGTGATCCTGTCCACTATTACCCAAATACTGTTATTCCCCCTTCTTTACCTAGGCAACCCATCAATAAAGTCCATAGAAATGCTGTCCCATTTCCACTGTGGGACCTCTAGAGGACGAAGCAGACCACTAGGCTTCTTCTGCTCTGCCTTAACTTGCTGGCATATCAAGCATTAGAAGACAAACTCAGCTACATCCTTCTTCATGCCATCCCAGAAGAAAACCCTTTTTTGTCTTTATACATCTTGTCACCGCCTGGGTGTATGGTCAACTTAGAATGGTGTGCCTCTTTGAGAATAGTCTTCACCAAATCCCTTGCTTGTGGGACACACAGTCTTCCATCCCATCTCAACCAACCCTTGTCATCGATGGAGTATCTATTGAGGTGACTAGAAGTCTCACCTCTCATTAGCTTATCCATCACATCAACTAGCTGAGGGTCTTTATGTTGCGCGGTTCCTATTGAGTCCAAAAGAGTAGGCCGCACCTCTAGTGATGCTAACAAACCAGGTACAAATTCAAAGGAGGGTCTAAAGTCAAAGTTTGCTATGTACTCCAAGCTTTGCCTTTCTATAAAGAGAGGACTTAAGGTCAGCTTTTTCCTACTTAAGGCACCTGCCACCACATTGCCTTTGCCAGGGGTATAAGCAATCTCAAAATCGTATGAGGCAAGAAATTCCATCCACCTTTGTTGTCTTAAGTTAAGATCTTTCTATGAGAAAAGGTACTTTAACGATGTATGGTTAGTAAACAGTTCAAACCTTTCTCCTAACAGGTAATGACGCCATGACTTAAGAGCAAAAACAATGGCAGCTAGTTCTAAATCATGGGTTGGATAGTTCTTCTCATGTAACTTCAACTGCCTTCCCCCATAACAAACTACTTTGCCTTCTTGCAACTAGACAGCGTCTAGCCCGGTACCGTATGGTCTGTGTATGCTGTAAACATCTTACTCCCATCAGGCAATGTTAGAACAGGGGCTATTGTTAGAGCTCTTTTCAATTGTTGGAAAGCAACATCGCAATCCAAATCCCAAGAAAAAGTTAGGTTCTTCTTTGTCAACCTAGTAAGTGGAGCTGATATCTTCGCAAAGTCCTTAATGAACTTTCTGTAGTAGCCCGCTAGCCCGAGAAAACTTCGTACTTTGGTTGCATTCCGTGGGATCTTCCAATCTTGCACCGCAACTACTTTTGCAGGATCCACAGCTATGCCCTCTTTGGACACCACATGTCCAAAAAACCTTACTTCTCTCCAAAATTGGCATTTGGAGAATTTTGCTTTCAGCTGATGTGCACGAAGAGTATCCATGACTTCCCATAAATGCAAAGCATGTTCTTCCTCACTTTTTGAGAAAATTAAAATGTCGTCCACGAAGACCACTATAAATTTATTAAGGAACTCTATGAACACCCTACTTATCAAATCTACGAAGTAGGCAGGTGCGTTTGTCAAGCCGAAAGGCATGACAAGCCATTCAAAGAAACCATCCGGGGTCCTGAACACAGTCTTATTTATGTTGTCTTCAGCCACTCTTAGCTGATGGAATCCGATGGCCAGATCTAGTTGGGAGAAAACCGAGGCATCTATGAGCTGGTCGAACAAGTTGTCTAAATGCCAATTTCAATGTAGTACATTAACAATATGTGTAGACAAGCTAAGCAATTTACATCGTAGGTATAAAGATTAGATAGAATTGGACTTAAGAGAATCACTAATTTTGATGTACAACATGATAAGTCCCATTATATCAATCACAATAGTCTCATAGGCATAGGATGTACAACATGATAAGTTCCATCATATAAACCACAACAATCTCATAGGCATGATAGGTTCCATTAAGTCAATCACAATAGTCTCATAGGCATGATAGGTTTCATTATGTCAGTCACAACAGTCTCATAGTCATGATATGTGTCATTATATCAACCACAATAGTCTCGTAGGCATGATAGGTTTCATTATGTCAGTCACAACTGTCTCATAGGCATGATATGTGTCATTACATCAATCACAACAGTCTCATAGGCATACGCAATTCAGATTTGACAAAAAGAATAGGAATGAATCAGAATTAGGCATAGTTCTAGATCCGACTATTACAGTCATGATTTATATTAGGTGTTTAGATCGGAATAATAACTGAACTTACAGAAAAAGGACAAATCTTGTATTTTGGGATCTAATTTCTGAATTTGTTAAGCTATCCTTTGATGTAGACGTTTGATTTGAAGTTCTTCTAATCGATTACTTGTTTGGGTTTGATTTTCTAGTTTGGAGAAGATGAAGGAGGCTAGGCTAGCTTGTAGATGAACAGCATGACGGCACCATATTTTTAGGGTTATGAGGTTAAGGTTTAGGTTTGGCTATGTATATATAGATGTCTAGGATTTATTCTAGCCTTTAGATTAGTCAAGGAGTAACCAGAGCCACACAGCTCGAAGACAGGTCATCCAGCAAATCAGAAAAAGACATGTCATCACAGAACACTCCAGAGTGCTGTGCTGGACTGCCCTCGGTATGGGCGCACTTGGCAGGTGCGCTAATACATTTTTGTACTGGCGCACTTCACAAGTGCGCTAGTGTATTTTGGCATGTTTCCGGTTTTTCTGCCTAACTTTGTTCGTCCATTTCTCCTTCATACGTATCCGTTTTACGCAAATTCGGACTCCATCTCAAGTAGAATTCCGAGATGAACGCAATGGCGTAACCTGTTTCACCTAATTTTTCCTTTTAATAATTAATTATTCTTTAATTATCTCTTATGTCTTGTTTTAAAATTACGGGGTGTTACAGGATGTAAGTGTTTGCTAGTGGTTGCTCATGGATTCATACACACACATTAGGCACTAGATCGATTCAATCACGTATATATTGGATATGGATATGTGTGCATTTTTAATTTTCTTTGGATGGAAATTTGTGTATCATCATATGGATGTTGCATTTTGATGAATCATTGTGCACTCAAATAAAATTTATATGTTAACTAGGATTATTCGCGTACATTTTGGATTCATGACATAAACATATATTGCATTACGGAGGACAACCGAATCAGTCGACCGCCTGATTTTCACATTAGTGTAAGGACGTATACACACAACACCCTTACATAGGTTCATACAAGCATTTGAGATTTTTTAAGCACAATGGATTCCTATGGATGATGGATGATTAAATGGTTGTAGTTGGATGTTAGGATAATACATTCTTCTTAACTTGGAGATTTTGGGGATGAAATCCTTTAAGTAGGGGAGAATGTAACACCACAGAATTTAATACACTCACTACATCATATATGCTAATTAGGCTGTGTTTTTAGCCGTATCTAAAACATTTAGGAACAACAAAAAGCCATATTAAAAAATGGCGTGTTCAATTTTTAGATACGGCCCAAAACCGTATCCCAATTTGATAACATACGGCTATTGGCCGTATCTAAAGAATAAGTAGATACGTCTATAAACCGTATCTTATATATATATAAATATATGTGTGTGTGTTTGTGTGTATGTGTGTGTGTGTGTATAAGCAAAAACTGTAGCACATATTAATTGTAACACAAAGCATATATAACACAGGATACACCAATTCACAATTGTAACAGTAAACGAAACAATTGTATGAAATATTTCATTACATTACAATATGTAATGATACATGCTATTTGATTACACTACAATAAATTAGATACATGTTGTTTCATTACATTAAAGAAGATACATAATTTTACATTACAATAAAGAAGAAACATACCGTTTCATAATTACATTACAATAAAGAAGGTAAACTTCGGCAATCAACCACTCTCCGCTTTTCAACTTCGGCGATCGACCACTTCGATCTGCAGCTAATGCATTCACCAAGCTGAAGGTGTAACTTTCTGGTTAAGAATTTACTGGGAGATCCCCCAGGTAGATGCACTTTAGATCACGCACCTGGTTCGAGTATTTATCTTAACATATGCGTTTAACTAAGCACCAAGACTAGCAAAGGGGATAATATATCAAGTGTCATATGCTGCTTCACTAAACCTTAGGAAAAAAGCATTTGACACTTGATATTATCCCCTTTTCCAGACTTGGCGCTTAGTTAAATGAATAAGTTGGGATAAATACCCGAACCGACGTCGTGAGCTAAAGTGCATCCACCTGTTGAATCAATGCTTCCTTCAAGATAAACATCCTCCAAAGCAAACAAAAGATCATAAACCAGCCAAGCAACATTACATTCTATCAGGAACACAACAATACTACTGCACAAAAGCATAAAACCATGCACCCTCAAAAAGCAATACCAAGGTAATCTCAAACCAAACAAGAACCACTGGAAAACCCAAGCTTCAGAAAACTCCAAAAGCCAGCAACTAAAACTCAAAGCAGAGAAAACCGACAATTAAATAAACCCGTCCAAGACAAGAAACCATTCAGGAAGACCAACAAACTCAAATCCATGCTTATTAGCTTCATCTAAATGACGGAGGCTGCTGCACACACATGTTATAATAGTCGGCTTCTATTTTTGCCATGGGTTGACTAACAAAGATGACTGGTTACATGAGCACAAGGCAACTTGGTTCAAGGCAGCAAGTCATAAATGGAAAAGCAATTTTACACCTTTATTCACACGTAGTGTGACACACATGACACACCAAACAAAATGACTAAATCTCAACCAATAAATGCCATTCTATTTTCATTCATGCATCCATCACTGACATTTCTACTCAATCACACAAATTTCCCAGTATTAATTACCAAATACATGCAGCTCAGTCAGTAGAACTAGTATGCTTTAGTTCTCAAATCATACCACATAATTTTTTTTGGCACAAGCTAGAAATGACACATGCACTTCAGATCAGTAAGGAACAGTGTACATGGTGCACAAATGAGCAAGGAAGCACAATTAACAGTGTCTGAATTCAAGGTAGACAAATACAACCCAAGTAAATGATACCAAATACACTGCCGCACTATAAAACTGGGGATAATACCCAATTTATCATTCATATTATTGAACTAAGGCATGGAAATTCAAATTAAACCCAATTTGAATTCAAATTAAACCCAAATTAAACCCAATTCATATTTAAATTTAACCGTGATCTAGTACTCACTTCCAGTGGCGACGAGAAGGATGGACAGCGGTGGATTGAGGCTTCGCCGGTCAGTTGAAGGCAGCGCGAGCTGACAATAACTCATGGACTGCGGTGGATGGCTTATTGACAAAAGAAGTCGGTCGAGTACCAAAATCCTAATTTGGGTATTTGGTGGTTGCCACTGCAAATTAAAAAGAGGGATAATTCGGCCAAAAGTTTTGATGTGTCAAAACTCGATTTCGCCAGAATGGAGGTATGGAGGGAAAAATTTGATACGCATACCATACGGTCCAAAGCCGTATCAAATGAACTGATATGGGGCTTCGTCGATGGACGGTCAAATGAAGGGTGTTTAGGGTGGTGCGGATCACAAAATGTAGTTTGATATGGATTTGAGCACTATCAAATTTGATATGGCTTATACCTGAATTGTATATCTACATTCGTGTGTGCCAAATTCGCTGATATAGTGTAGTGACTATAACAATAAATTAAGATGATTAATGGAGAACAATTTAATTAAACATTCAAAATTAAGTGAAAACAACATTACCATTGCGTTCGTTTCGGAATTCTGGTTTAGATAGACACCAAATTTGCTTAAAACGGATAATGTATGAAGAAGTTATGGGAAATACAAGTTTGTATACATATAAGGAGTTTATATGCAAATATAAAGTGAAAATAATTCCAGAAAAACAAATGAAAGGTAGTAGGAAAATAAGCGGGAACCAGGCCTGTTGGGGGTGGCCCACGCTCAGCCCAGGTGGACCTAGTCGACCCACTGGGCGACCCAAGATGGCTGGGTCGACCCTAGGGTCGACCCAGTGGTAGGTGGGTCGACCCACCTCGAATCCGGCTGAATACTGAGTGTGAACCTGGAATGTTTTGTGTATTATATTCATTGCTGACTCAGCATGAATTATATGGACTAGATTTAAAACGTAAAGGCTGAGGTTGACTCTGTGCATCTATAAATAGATGGCTTATCCCATTCCCAATTCACGCAAATTCTTTATATCTTCTTTTGCCTCTATGAAATTATTATGAAAATATAAACATATAATAGGGGAATGTTGCTGACGATTGGATTAAACAGAGACAACATCAGGACTTACACACATACAACTTGGGATTGGACTTGGACTTTTTCTACGGCATAGTGTTATATATATAAGAGATTTATTATCTTCTTCACCAAGACCCACTGTGAGTTCCTATTATTTACAAATTTTATTTCTTAGGCTTCAAACATGATAGTTAAAAAAAATTGGGTTAGGATATGCAGTGTTTGTAGGGTAAAAACTATACATGTTAGAACACATATGTTATACATGTTAAACACTTATGTCGTATTGTCAGTTAAACATATGTTATACATGCTAAACACTTATGTCATTATGATAGTAAAACACGTACCTGTAATGTTGGATAGTAACAAGTTTTATGTGTCTATCTTCCTTTTATCATTTTCTATGTTTTATGTTTATTTCTAGTCTTGCCTCTGTGATTTGATTATATTCTTCTTCCTTTTTTTCCCTTTTTATTTTACGCTAAGCCTAGGCCTTTGGAAGTCTAGGCTATACCCGATTAGAATGAGCATGTAAACTAGAGGTAATAGTGAATGATATAAAAAGAGGAATATAGGCATATAATTGAATTAGGACTGTTTAATTATAATTTGGGAAAAAGGGTTAATATACACTTGTTTAGACTTGTTGTAAACTAAAAAATAGGATAATGTGTGTATAATTGCTATAAGTTGATAGATTTGGATAGTATGCATAACCCGATATATGTTGTAAATTGGAAACATAGTTGATGAATAGTGTGCATATGAATTGAACATGTTAAGTTTGGCTTAATACAGACACTAAGTAAATAACATGTTAGAATATTGTAAGTACTAGATGTAGATTAATAAACTAACATGCTGTATATATTGTATACATCTGGGCAGGTGTTTTGGGGGAGGGTTGTACACACTTAATGACAGGTAATAATTACAACCACTTTTATTAATAAAACTAAACCTACTAGGTTAACATGAGTATTAATAAGCTAAGAGATTCCTCGTTCTTGCTGTTGTATCAAGTTTTGAGGACTCTTAAATTCTAGTTTTGGGGGAACAAGCTTTGGGGATTTGGCTTATGTCAATCTGCTGTTTGGAACCCATATCAATCAGTATCCCTGTTGGTATCCTATCAGAGGGGGCCTGCACTAGGTAAGGACCAGAGCATGCTTTATTGAACTAGATAGTAAGAGGTTCACGTGGGAAGTGGTTACGGGCGCGTTCCAGTAGAGTCATGAGCGTGCATGGGATCGACTAGGGAAGATAAGACGCTATAACACCAGTAAATTTGTCTGTGTTATATAGTAGCTAGGTTAGGGAGTGTTACACCCTACCGCCGGGGATGACACATGTTATTTATGTAGTAGGGAGCTGATCGTTTGGGTAGTAATTAGGGTATGCCTAATCCTGCTGTTAATCCTATTTATCTTTCTCATCCAGTCTTATTTATCTATTTTTGCGTTTATATTTTATACACATTTGTAATTCACTGGAACTCGCCAAACTTTATGTCTGTCCCTTTTTATTTCGCTTCTTTCTTCCTTTCCTCTCTCTAGGTCCTTAGAGTGGAAGCACGCAACAGTGGCTAGGACTTTCTATAGCAGCTTGGACTTGGATTTCTTGAGATGTATCCTTATGACTTTATTCCATAATGGCATGTGGGGAGCATGTGGTTTTGTTTTTATGACATTATGTTGCTTTGTTTTGAAAGACGGATGTTGAAGTACTTTGTATGCAGTTGATGTAACTGGTTTTGAGATCTACGTTTTGTTTTAATAATAAAGTTGAAATTTTCCGTTGCTTATTTTATAGGATCCATTTGGCATAGGCCCCTATTAAGTTTCAAAATTAGACTCACATTTGGTCCTGAACTTATTGTAAATTAGGTCCCATTTTTTCTGAAATTCATAAAAAAAAAATAAAAAAATTACGTGAATTTGTATTTAATCAAAACATGTAAACATAAAAAATTCAGATCAAAAAACCATCAAAAACAAAAAAGAACAGAAAACAATGGAAACACAGTTAATTACATCAAAGGATGCACATATTTGAAATCTTACGTTCATCTGTGCAACTATTTTAGTTATGCATTTTGGTTGACAATTTTGCATACGCGCATGCAAGTAATACAGAATTCTTGCATACATGTATGCTATAATTCGTAGGCAAGAAAATCGGTTCATATTTATTTGCTTACACGCATTCAAGTATTCAGAATACTTATACACATGCATGCAACAATATGCAGGCATGAATATCAGTTCATTTTTACTTGCTTACATGTATGCCAAAAAAAAACATAATAGTTGCATGCATTTATGCAAGAATTCATGCAGATTTTCAGTGTAAATTTCTTATGGAATTCTTGCATATATGTATGCAAAAAAATTTCCATGGTCTTCTGGGAACGTTTGCAAATTTTAGAATTTTTTTTACATGGCAGCGCTTTTTGTTTTCTGAAAAAACACTTAACTCAGAAAATAGGGACCCACTTTGAAATGAAACTTGAAGAGGGAGGCCATTTGTATTTTGAAACCTTTTGAGGACCTGACGCTTATTTTCACTATTTTATTCATTTAGTGAAGCAAAGATATATATTTATGTATCTGTCTTGGATTTTCTATTTTATGCACATTTGTAAATCACTGGAACTCGCCAGACTTTATGTCTGACCCTTTTTCTTTTGCTTCTTTCTTCCTTTCCCCCCACAGGTCCTCAGAGTGGAAGCACTCAACAGTGACTTGGACTTTTTGTAGTAGCTTGGACTTGGATTTCTTGATTTTTGTCTTTCTGACTTTGTTCCATCATGGATTGTGGCGGGAATATGGTTTTGTTTTTATGACATTATGTTGCTTTGTTTTGAAATACAAATTTTGAAGTACTTAGTATGTGGTTGATGTAACTGGTTCTGAGAACTACATTTTTTTTAATAATAAAGTTGAAAATTTCAGCTGCTTATTTTATATATGCTCTATAAATTTCTATACTATTACCCATTGCGCTTCATGGAACTTAATGCATTCTGTTACGAGTGACATTAATGAACGTGGGGTGTCACATTTGGTATCAAAGCTGAAGTTTACAAGATGAAAGATTTTTTTTTTTTTGAAAAAAAGTTATTTTCAAAAGCAAAGTATTTTCAAATAATATGTTTTTTAAAACTTATCCCCTCAAGCCATAGTCAGTATTCTCTCGATCTCTTGTTGAATCCCTTTCTTTTTTTTCTAGCATGTCTGGGGTACCCAATCTTCCCGAGGGCATTCCATTACCGACATGGTCCCATGGGTATCTTGAGGCTACGACACCTACCGGAGGTCAAGGTGATGCGCTTCCCCCAGCTGCAGCTGCTGTAGCTGCACCTCCACGAGTAAATAACTTTGCTACGTTATGCAAAGACTTCTGCGCTATGGGAGGAAAATCATTCCGTGGTACCGAAAGCTTTGTTGAAGCACGAAATTGGCTACGAAAGACGGAGAACGTATTTGGACTTTTTGAGATCGACGACTGAAGAATGATACAGTTGGCTGCATGGCAACTAAAGGATGAGGCTTCCTACTGGTGGGAAGTAACGCAAGCTGGAGAACAAGTGGCTACATGAGATGACTTCTGGTTGAGATTTGAAATGGAATTCTTACCTCTACTGAAAGAGGGACGACAAATGGAATGATTTTTGGCTTTGTAACAAGGGGACATGCTGTCAAGGAGTAAGCGAATAAGTTTAATCAACTAGCAAGGTTTGGACTTGACTTGGTGAACACGCCCCCACAAGAAGATGCTTAGATTTGCGAGAGGGTTGAATCAACTTCTCCAAGGACTTGCTTTGTCCTATATATCAATGGGGGCAACATTTGAAAGGCTAGTTGATATGGTGCTTATGCATGAAGTTAGCAAGGAGGAGAAGAAAGAAAACAAGACTGAGAAGACTCAATCTAAGGGCGAGAAATAGAAATGGTGGCCCAGAAAAGGAAAGTAACAAAAGAAAGTTGGAATGCCTGGCAATGCTCAAATCAAGAAGGAAATCAAGTGTCATGGTTGCGGTGCTATAGGTCATTTTGTGAAGGACTGCATAAATACGAAGAAAGCCTTCTTTAATTGTGAGAAAGTAGGACACTTTAGCAGGCAATTCCGTAATAAGCAAGGATAAGGGGCAGGAACTTCTGGACAAGTACATGCTCTAGCGGCTAGAGAATCGGGCCGAGGTAGGAAATTCACGGTTGAAGGTTTGATTTCCCTTTTTTATTATCCTTTTTGAATCCAGTTTGATTCTGGCACTTCACATTCATTTATATCAAGTTCTAATAGATCGTTTGCACCTAAATACTAGTATAATTTCTAACCCCTTAGTAGTCTCAAACCCCATAGGAGGATAGACTTATTTATCCATGATGTGTTGGGGTTTGAGAATTTCTATCTTGGGCGCTGAGTTTGAATGCGACGCATATGCCTTGGGCTTTATGGGCTATGGTTTGATTCTAGGCATGGATTGACTAGCCATGTATGGTGCCATTCTTGATTGCAAAAAGAAGGTAGTTAGACTTTTTACTTATCATGGTAGAACTCTCGAAATTTCCTACGACCCATGAAGATTGGTGATGCTCAGTTTTCTAGAATCACTTGATAATTTTTTCAAAGATTTGGGATATGTGCCCATAGTTAAAGATTATCCATACATGTTTGAGGAGGTTAAAGGGTTACCTCTAAGGCGTGGGATTGATTTCTAGATTTACTTGTTAGAGAACGCGAAGGCAGTTGCTCTACCAGTGCGCCACATGGCTCCTAGAGAAAGGAGGGAGCTTAGCAAGCAAGTAGGGGAGCTATTCGAGAAAGGTTTTATTAGGCGAATCATTTCATAGTAGGGAGCTCTAGTCATTTTCGCAACTAACGCAGACGACACACTTCATCTATGCGAGGATTACAGGGAGCTAAATAAGCTCACTAAAAAGAATAGGTACCCTCTACCGAGAATTGAAGACCTGTTTGATCAGCTAGTTGGCGCATCGGTTTTCTTGCAAATGGATCTAGTCATGGGGTCTCATCAGTTGAGGGTGGCATAGGACAACATTGATAAGACCGCATCCAGAACTCCAGACAGTTTCTTTAAATGGTTGGTTATGCCTTTTGGGCTAACCAATGCATCCGCCTATTTTGTGGACTTAATGAGTAGGGTGTTTAGGGAGTTTCTAAACAAGTTTGTGGTGGTCTTCGTGGATGACATTCTGATCGTCTCAAAGAATGAGGAGGAGCATGCCCAACATTTACGGGAGGCTCTGAGCACTCTTCGATCACATCAGCTCAAGGAGAAATTTTCTAAGTGTCACTTTTAGAGAAAAGAAGTGAGGTTACTAGGGTATGTGGTATCCAAAGAGGGGATAGCAGTGGACCCGCAAAAGTCGTTGCATTTCAAGGTTAGAGGGCTCCGAAGAATGCAATGGAGGTGAGGAGTTTCCTAGGGTTGGCGGGCTACTATAGAAGGTTTATCAATGACATTGCAAGGGTATTGGCCCCGCTTACCCGATTTACGAAAAAGAACTTGGCTTTTTCAAAGAGTATTGATTGTGAGGATGCCTTTCAGAGATTGAAGAGGGCTCTGGAAACAACCTCAGTTTTGACTCTCCCAGATGGAAGCAAGATGTTCACTGTCTACATAATTGCTTATGGCACAGGGCTTGGTGCCGTTCTGATGCTAGAGGGAACGGTAGTATGCTATGGTAGCAGACAATTGAGGGTTCAGTAGAAGAACTACCCTACCTATTTTCTAGAGTTGGATGCAATAGTGTTCACATTGAAGTCTTGGCAGCACTATCAACTTAGAGAAAGGTTTGAGCTATATACAGATCACAAGTCACTCAAATACTTACTCTCACAGAAGGATCTTAATCTAAGGCAACAACGGTGGATGGAGTTCCTAACGTCCTATGACTTCGAGATAGCTTATACCCCAGGCAATGGTAATGTAGTGGTATACGCATTGAGTAAGCAGAGGATGATTTAAGTCCTCTATTCTTAGAAATGAAAAGCTTGGAGTACATCTCGACCTTTGATTTTAAGCCATCTATGGATTTCACATTGGGAATATTAGCATCATTGGAGGTACGACCTACTCTATTGGAGGAAGCCGGATCTATGCAGCATGAGGACTCAAGATTTCAAACATCATGGACAAGCTTGGTAGGGGAGAGGCTTCTAGTCACCTTTCTTGATGTACCGTGGACGGGAAAGAATGGTTAAAATGGGATGGAAGGCTATGCATCCCTAAGATTGGAGAATTGCTAAAGGCAGTGCTAGAGGAAGCTCATCATTCTCGGATGACTATCCATCCGGGTGGAGAAAAAATGTATCGATACATGAAGAGGGTTTATTTTGGACTGGCATGAAGAAGGATGTCGCAGAATTTGTAGCTCGATGCTTGACTTGCCAAAGAGTAAAGGCTGAACAAAAGAAATCAGGTGGATTGTTTCAACACTTAGATCTCCCATAATGGAAGTGAGAGAGCGTCTCTATGGACTTCATCGATGGATTACCATAGTCAAGGAAGGGAATGCAAGCATTTGGCTGGTAGTAGATAAACTTACAAAGAGCGCTCATTTTATGGCTGTTAAGAGTAAAAGGACGGCGACATGGATGACATTAGTATACCTTCGAGAGATAGTTCGATTGCATGGGGTACCTTCCAGTAAAATAAGCGACCACGACCCCATCTTTACTGGCGAGTTTTGGAAGAGCTTACAGGAGGCATTAGGTACACAACTACGTTTGAGCATAGCATACCACCCTTAGAAAGACTGAGAGGGTGAATATAGTTCTTGAGGATCTCCTACGACTGTGTATACTATACATTGAAGGGACTTGAGAGGAGCACCTTCCTTTGGTGGAGTTTTCCTGCAACAACAGTTACCAATCGAGCATAGGCATGTCACCCTTCGAAGCATTATATGGAAGACCTTGTAGATCTCCGACTTGTTTGTGGGTGTCTACGGACATAGTTCTGTTTGGACCTGAGATGATTCGAGATACTTACGAGAAGATTGATCTTATCCACTGAAGAATAAAAGTCGCTCAAGGCAGATAGAAATCACATGCCGACAAAAGGAGGACCAATTTGGAATTCGAAGTGGGAGATATATATGGTCTTTATTAAGTATCACCGCTAAGGAACGTAGTTCTCTTTGGATTAGTAGGGAAGTTGGCACCGAGATTTGTAGGGCCATTTCCTATAGTGGACAGGATATGCCAGATGGCTTATATGATTGAGCTACCAGACAGACTGGCGGACGTACACGATGTATTTCCCGTTTCCCGTTTAAGGAAATGTCTCCATGATACGATAAAGGTAGTGGAGCCGAGCACTCTTGAGGAAATATAAGTTGAGAAAGAAGCATCAGTAAGACGAGTTCCTACTCATATCCATGGAACAAAAATCAAGAAGCTACGTAACATGGAAATCAGATTGGTCAAAGTGCAATGAGGAAAGGACCGTGAAGATGCGACAAGGGAACCCGAAGGTATGATTCACGCTTCTTATCATTTTCTTTTTGAAAGTACGTTCTTGACTTCTTTTCCAAGTTTTTACTTTGCATTTTCTTTTATCATTCGAGTTTAGTTATCCTATCATTCGAACCTTTCGTAGAATCCGATGGTTGGAAACATGTGTTCGAGACATGTTATGATTGATGGATGCAAGGTGAAACACCCCACCTCCGTTAAGGTCACTCACAAAGGGAATGCATTAACTTCGGTGAAGTATTTTAGGAAAAATGAACAGATAATTTACAAGACAAACATATAAATAGCAGAAACTGAAAATCATTTCATAAATAACGTGATTCAGTCAAAACATTACAAGCATTGTCTCAAAACCCAACTTCTAAATTATTACAATAAAAGATCTACCTTGATTTAAAACTCCAAGTACATAAAGAAGAATAAAACAGTAGTAAAGCAACATAAATCCTCAATAAAAGTGTATCCACTACCATAACCCAAGAAAAGAGAATCCAAGCAATAAATCTACTCTCTTCAAGTTGGAAAAGATCTGCATAAACTAAAGTATTCCCTCCTTGCGGACCTTGGGGGGAACGGAAGAAAAGAAGGCGAAAGAAAACGGGTCAGACATAAGTCTGGTAAGTCCAGTGATTATTCAGCATGCAAACAGGTAAAAGGATCATGACATGAATAAACTGAACATAGGACAATACCATAGAAACAAGATAACATAAGATAAGGAAAGATAAAATGAATATACTATCACAATCATTTCCATTTCTCTACACCTACTAACGAATGTTTCAACTACCATCATGTGTTCACAACAAAGTGATCCCATTCTCGATCGGCTTCTACTCGCATGCATTTCTTACTTGTGTCATTCGTCCCGCTCGATTGCAGATACCTGTGCTGGTCCCACCATGGGTGTATCAATTCCTATGGTGGCAACCCGACACAAATTCTAGATGCATAGTGTATACTACTGATGCCCAGTGCCTGCTTTATTCACTCCGGAGTATGTACATGCCCACACTCCGTCGGAACCTACACTGCTGCACCACCCGCCGCTATTTTGACCGCTTATAATCAGCCCAATATTCGTGCCCCATCCTGCCTAGTTCAGGGTACCGTGATACATCCATGTGGGTTACTGCTGAAATGGGTCCCCGTTACTAGGGTTTCCTAATCAACATGTTATAATGGTTAAGTGTTCTCAAATTAACCTAACCCCACCCATCTGTTTAATTAACATGTTGCATTAGTTAAGTGTTGCCTTGATTAAATTAACCCTACCATTCTTAGCCTGTCTGTTCCTTAGCTTTAATTTATTCATTAAAGCACCAACCTCTCACGTTAGATCTATATTGTTGCGGTCGCTGGATGTGTCGGGCGGTTCCGGGCAGCCTTGCACCGCAACTCAATCTAACCTCGGGTTTTTGGGCTTAATGCGCTAACCTCTCATATTAGATCTATATTGTTGCGGTCGATGGATGTGCCGGGCGGTTCCGGGCAGTCATACGCTGCAACTCAATCTAACTTTGGGTTAGGCATGTTCATCTTTAGCCAATTTTACATGTTTGTCATATGTGTCAAAGTTTATGTCTTTTTATGCCAATATTTCCCAAGTGTAGTCAGTACAAGTTTTATGCCACATTCACATGCTATGCCCAAAATTTACTCAATTAAATTATACCTAATTTTCCCCGCGTTATAATCGCACTACAACGAGATTCAATCTAAATTCCAAATGAACTTAGTATTCACAAAAGCAAGTAAAAAGGAAAAAAATAGAGAAGGAGCATAAGAATTGACATAAGGAAAAATAGGCATATAAAGATGTACCCAATTCAAGAATCATGTTTCAATGTTGTACATTAACAATATGTGTAGACAAGCTAAGCAATTTACACCGTAGGTATAAAGATTAGATAGAATTGGACTTAAGAGAATCACTAATTTTGATGTACAACATGGTAAGTCCCATTATATCAATCACAGTAGTCTCATAGGCATAGGATGCACAACATGATAAGTTCCATCATATAAACCACAACAGTCTCATAGGCATGATAGGTTCCTTTAAGTCAATCACAATAGTCTCATAGGCATGATAGGTTTCATTATGTCAGTCACAACAGTCTCATAGGGATGATATTTGTCATTACATCAAGCACAATAGTCTAATAGGCATGATAGGTTTCATTATGTCAGTCACAACAGTCTCATGGGCATGATATGTGTCATTACATCAATCACAATAGTCTCATAGGCATAGGCAATTCAGATTTGATAAAAAGGATAGGCATGAATCAGAATTAGGCATAGTTCTAGATCCGATTATTATAGTCATGATTTCTATTAGGTATTTAGATTGGAATAATAACTGAACTTACAAAAAAGGACGGATCTTGTATTCTAGGATCTGATTTCTGAATTTGTTAAGCTATCCTTTGATGTAGACATTTGATTTGAAGTTCTTCTAATCGATTACTAGTTTGGATTTGATTTTCTAGTTTGGAGAAGATGAAGGAGGCTAGGCTAGCTTGTAGACGAATAGCATGACGACACCATAGTTTTATGGTTATGAGGTTAGGGTTTAGGTTTAGCTACATATATATAAATGTCTAGGATTAATTATATCCTTTAGATTAGTCTAGGAGTAACCAGAGCCACACAGCTCGAAGGTAGGTCATCCAGCAAATCAGAAAAAGACACGTCATCACAGAACACTCCAGAATGCTGTGCTGCACTGCCCTCAGTATGGGAGCACTTGGCAGTTGTGCCAGTGCATTTTTGTACTGGCGCACTTCACAAGTGCGCCAGTGTATTCTGGCATGTTTCCGGTTTTTCTGCCTAACTTCGTCCGTCCATTTCTCCTTCATACAATATCCGTTTTACGCAAACTCGGACTCTATCTCAAGCAGAATTCTGAGACGAACGCAATGGCGTAACCCGTTTCACCTAATTTTTCTATTGATTCATGATCATATGCATTGTGTGTGTATATGTCCTTATCTAATGCAAAATCAGGTGTTCTACTGATTTAGTTGACCTCCTTGATGTGAATCATGTCAGTGCCATGATTCCATTATGTATGCAATTATTCGTAATCATACTTTCTACATGAGTGCACAATCATTCATACAAATGCGATGCCCATATGATGACACATCAAGTTTCAATCCATATATAAACGCATATATGCAGATGCAATATGAAAGTGACCGAGCCGATCTAGTTCCTATTGTGTGTGTATATGCATCCACGAGCAATCACTAGCAACCACTTGCAACAACTTGTAACCATCAATCATAACATGTTTCAATTACATGTTTACATCCATTGGTTTCTGCCTAAGGATCAAGAATAGGACCGAGGAGATATAATTATGAGATAGATACAAGCATGCATAAACTTATGGAAAAAGAGATCAAGGATGTATCCTAAAAAAGAAAAGGGTAGGATGCACATATCTTGTCTTCAGTCTCCCAAGTCGCGTCTCCTTCAGCGTCACTCCACTGTACTATAACTAGATTGACCTCACAATTGCGTAGCTTTTTAACTTCTGTACCCAAGATACGAGTTGGAACTCTTCTCATCGTTGCTTCTCGTTCCACTTCTATTTCCTCTAGTATGCTTGGCTCTACAACTTCTGCAGACTCATGTAAGCACTTCCATAGATAAGAGACATGAAAAACATTATGAACTCCAGCCAAGCTTTTGGGTAGCTCTACTTTATAAGCCATCTTCCCAATCCTCTCAATGATAGGAAATGGCCCTACAAATCTTGGTGCCAATTTTCCTATATACCCAAAGCGAATGACATTCCTCAAAGGAGATACTTTAAGAAAAGCTCTGTCTCCAACCTCAAACTCAAGGTCGGTCCTTCTTTTATCAGCATAGGACTTCTGTCTATCTTGTGCAGTCTTCATTCGTCTTCGTATCAAGTCCACCTTCTCTGAAGTTTCTCTGATCATGTCAGGCCCAAGTATGAGCTTGTCTGTAGACTCCCACCAACAAGCTGGTGATCGACATGGTCTCCCATACAAGGCCTCAAAGGGTGCCATGCCTATGGTGGCTTGGTAGCTATTGTTGTAGGCGAACTCCACCAATGGAAGATGATCCTCCCATGTTCCACCAAAATCAAGAATGCACAATCTCAAAAGATCTTCTAATACTCTGTTCACTCTTTCCGTCTGACCATTAGTTTGAGGGTGATAGGTAGTGCTTAAGCATAGCTGTGTGCCTACATCCTTTTGCAAACTCTTTCAAAACTCGCTCGTAATGATAGGGTCTTGATCACTTACCATGCTAGAGGGTATTCCATGCAGTTGAACTACCTCTTTAAGATAAATGGATGTTAATGATGAGGCAGTCCTCCGACTCTTAATAGGTATAAAGTGAGTGCTTTTAGTGATCCTGTCCACTATTACCCAAATACTGTTATTCCCCCTTCTTTACCTAGGCAACCCATCAATAAAGTCCATAGAAATGCTGTCCCATTTCCACTGTGGGACCTCTAGAGGACGAAGCAGACCACTAGGCTTCTTCTGCTCTGCCTTAACTTGCTGGCATATCAAGCATTAGAAGACAAACTCAGCTACATCCTTCTTCATGCCATCCCAGAAGAAAACCCTTTTTTGTCTTTATACATCTTGTCACCGCCTGGGTGTATGGTCAACTTAGAATGGTGTGCCTCTTTGAGAACAGTCTTCACCAAATCCCTTGCTTGTGGGACACACAGTCTTCCATCCCATCTCAACCAACCCTTGTCATCGATGGAGTATCTATTGAGGTGACTAGAAGTCTCACCTCTCATTAGCTTATCCATCACATCAACTAGCTGAGGGTCTTTACGTTGCGCGGTTCCTATTGAGTCCAAAAGAGTAGGCCGCACCTCTAGTGATGCTAGCAAACCAGGTACAAATTCAAAGGAGGGTCTAAAGTCAAAGTTTGCTATGTACTCCAAGCTTTGCCTTTCTATAAAGAGATGACTTAAGGTCAGCTTTTTCCTACTTAAGGCGCCTGCTACCACATTGCCTTTGCCAGGGGTATAAGCAATCTCAAAATCGTATGAGGCAAGAAATTCCATCCACCTTTGTTGTCTTAAGTTAAGATCTTTCTATGAGAAAAGGTACTTTAACGATGTATGGTTAGTAAACAGTTCAAACCTTTCTCCTAACAGGTAATGACGCCATGACTTAAGAGCGAAAACAATGGCAGCTAGTTCTAAATCATGGGTTGGATAGTTCTTCTCATGTAACTTCAACTGCCTTCCCCCATAACAAACTACCTTGCCTTCTTGCAACAAGACAGCGCCTAGCCCGGTACCGTATGGTCTGTGTATGCTGTAAACATCTTACTCCCATCAGGCAATGTTAGAACAGGGGCTATTGTTAGAGCTCTTTTCAATTGTTGGAAAGCAACATCGCAATCCAAATCCCAAGAAAAAGTTAGGTTCTTCTTTGTCAACCTAGTAAGTGGAGCTGATATCTTCGCAAAGTCCTTAATGAACTTTCTGTAGTAGCCCGCTAGCCCGAGAAAACTTCGTACTTTGGTTGCATTCCGTGGGATCTTCCAATCTTGCACCGCAACTACTTTTGCAGGATCCACAGCTATGCCCTCTTTGGACACCACATGTCCAAAAAACCTTACTTCTTCTCTCCAAAATTGGCATTTGGAGAATTTTGCTTTCAGCTGATGTGCACGAAGAGTATCCATGACTTCCCATAAATGCAAAGCATGTTCTTCCTCACTTTTTGAGAAAATTAAAATGTCGTCCACGAAGACCACTATAAATTTATTAAGGAACTCTATGAACACCCTACTTATCAAATTTACGAAGTAGGCAGGTGCGTTTGTCAAGCCGAAAGACATGACAAGCCATTCAAAGAAACCATCCGGGGTCCTGAACACAGTCTTATTTATGTTGTCTTCAGCCACTCTTAGCTGATGGAATCCGATGGCCAGATCTAGTTGGGAGAAAACCGAGGCACCTATGAGCTGGTCGAACAAGTTGTCTATTCTAGGAAGTGGGTGCCTATTCTTCTTGGTCAGCTTGCTTAGCTCCCTATAGTCCATGCACAGGCAAAGTGAACCATCTTCTTTGGTTGCAAACACCACTAGAGCACCCCATTCAGAAATACTCCGCCTTATGGACCCCTTTTCAAGCAACTCTTTTACTTGCTTGCTGAGCTCTTTCCTTTCCCTTGGAGCCATGTGTCTAACGAGTAAAGCAACAGGTTTTGCATTATCAACAAGGTATATGCGGAAGTCTATCTCTCGCTTCGGAGGTAAACCTTTCACCTCTTTAAAGACATCCAAGTATTCACAGACCACTCTAATAGAATGCAAGTTTTTAACAGACACATTAAGAGATTCTAGGTAGCTAAGCATAACAGAATTCATGTGATTACAAGAGATTTCGAGAGTGTTACCGAGGCAAGTCAAAAATCTAACCACTCACTTTTCACAATCGAGGATGGCACCATTACTGGATAACCAATCCATGCCTAGAATCAACCCATAGCCCGTGAAACCCAAAACATAAGCATTACATCTAAACCCGACGCTTAGTATAGAAATTTCCAAATCCAAACAAATCATGGACAAATAAGCCGAGCCCCCAATTGGATTTGAAACAACCATGGGATCCTCTACTATACTATCTAGGTGCAGAGATTCAACTAAAACAGTAGATATAAAAGCGTGTGATGCGCCAGAATAAAAAAGAGTACGAAATGGATGATCAGAAAGATAAACTAAACTCTCAACAAAAATATTTCTACCTCTTTCTTACGGAGGTGCTATGAGAGCGTGAATCTTCCCTCTGGAAGTGGATCCAGTCCTCTGCCCTTGCCCTTGCCTTTTTGGGCAATCCTTAGCCATATGTCATGTCTCGCCGCATTGAAAACAACCACCCATCTTCCTCTTCTTCTTTCTGTAGTCCTTAATCAAATGTCCAGTTATGCCACAAAATTTACACTTCCTCTTGTCACGGGGTTTGTTATTCTTGCCGCCTTTCTTGGAATCTATCTTCTTATTTCGTGATCCCTCCACTTTCTTGTCTATAGATTCTTCCACCTTTGCCTCTTTCTTGCCATCCTTGTCTTCCTCCTGTAACAGTGCCATGTCCACTAGTCTCTCAAAAGTCAAATCCATAAGTATATGGACATAGCTAGGCTGTGCAGTGATTCATTCAACCCTTTCACGAAACGGAGAGCCTTTTTATGTGGAGTATTTACCAACTTCGGTCCGAATCTGGCAAGCTGGTTGAATTGGTTGACGTACTCCTTAACCGATAGGCTTCCCTGTTTGAGTGCTAAGAACTTCTCTATCTGTAGGCTTCGTTCAGCTTGCGAGAGGAACTTCATTTCAAATCTCTTCATGAAATCCTCCCAAGTTTCAACTAGTCTCTCAGCATTAGTAACTTCCTACCAGTAAGAGGCTTCGTCCTTAAGTAACCACACAGCCAATTGTATCTTTTGCCTATCGTCCACTTTGAAGATAACAAGCAAATCTTCTGTTTCCTTGAGCCAGTTTCTTGCTTCCACAAATGACTAAGTCCCACTAAAGTTCTTTCCACCCATAGCTCGAAATTCTCTACATATCTTCGAAAAAGCATTCATACGCGGAGGAGGAGGAGAAGGGACGGCTGCTGCTAGGGGAGGAGGAACGTCTGCTGGGTCTGCGCCATTAGCCCTAGCCTCCAAACACCTTCTGAACCAGCCAGGTATCGGTATGCCCTCGGGAAGATTAAGATCCCCAGACACGCTGGAACAAAAAGAAAAGATTCAAAACAAAGGATAGAAAGATAGTGCATATGGCTTTGGGGATTATGCCTTTAAAATAAAACAACACTTTTCTTGAAAATGCTTCTTTAAATTTCTCTTTGAAAAATAGTTTTCAAAAACTTTTATCTGATCTGGTAAACCATCGCTCTGATACCAAGTGAAATACCCCAGCTCCGTTAAGGTCACTCACAAAGGGAATGCATTAACTTTGGTGAAGTGTTTTAGGTAAAAGGCATAGATAATTTACAAGACATACATACAAACAACGGAAACTAAAAATCATTTCATAAATAACATGGTTCAGTCAAAACATTACAAGCATTGTCTCAAAACCCAACTTCTAAATTATTACAATAAAAGATCTGTCTTGATTTAAAACTCCAAGTACATATAGAAGCATAAAACAGTAGTAAAGCAGCATAAATCCCCAATAAAAGTGCAACGACAACCATGGCCTAAGAAAAGAGAATCCAAGCAATACATCCACTCTCTTCAAGATGGAAAAGATCCGCACTTAGCTGAAGTATTCCCTACCTGTGGACCCTGGGGGGAACGGAAGAAAAGAAGGCAAAAGAAAATGGGCCAGACATAAGTCTGGTAAGTCCAGTGATTATTCAACATGTAAACAGGTAAAAGGATCATGACATGAATAAATTGAACATAGGACAATACCATAGAAATAAGATAACATAAGATAAGGCAAGATAAACTAAATATACTATCGCACTCATTTCCATTTCTCTGCTCCTACTAACGAATGTTTCAACTACCGTCATGTGTTCATAACAAAGTGATCCCTTTCCCGATCGGCTTCTAGTCGCATGCATTTCTTACTTGTGTCATTCGGCCCCGCTCGATTGCAAATACATATGCTGGTCCCATCATAGGGTGTATCAATTCCTATGGTGGCAACCCAACACAAATTCTAGAAGCACAATGTATACTACTGATGCCCAGTGCCTGCTCTATCCACTCCGGAGTACGTGCATGCCCATACTCCGCCGGAACCTACACTGCTGCACCACCTGCCGCTATTTTGACCGCTTATAATCAGCCCAGTAATCGTGCCCTACCCTGCCTAGTTCATGGTACTGTGATACATCCATGTGGGTTACCGCTAAAATGGGTCCCCGTTACTAGGGTTTCCTAATCAACAAGTTATAACGGTTAAGTATTTTCAAATTAACCTAACCCCACCCATCTGTTTAATTAAATGGTGCATTGGTTAAGTGTTGCCTTGATTAACTTAACCCTACCATTCTTATCCTGTCTGTTCCTTATCTTTAATTTATTCATTAAAGCATCAACCTCTCACATTAGATCTATATTGTTGCGGTCGCTGGATGTGTCGGGCGGTTTCGGGCAGGCTTACACCGCAACTCAATCTAACCTCGGGTTTTTGGACTTAATGCGCTAACCTCTCACATTAGATCTATATTGTTGTGGTCGCTGGATGTGCCGGGCGGTTCCAGGCAGTCTTACACCTCAACTAATCTAACCTCAGGTTAGGCATTTTCATCTTTAGCCAATTTTACATGTTTGACATATATGTCAAAATTTATGTCTTTTTATGCCTATATTTCCCAAGTGTAGTTAGTACAAGTTTTATGCCACATACACATGCTATGCCCAAAATTTACTGAATTAAATTATACCCAATTTTCCCTGCGTTATAATCGCATGTACAACGAGATTCGATCTAATTTCCGAATGAACTTAGTATTCACAAAAGCAAGTAAAAATAGGAAAAATAGAGAAGGAGCATAAGAATTGACATAAGAAAAAATAGGCATGTAAAGATGTACCCAATTTCAATGTAGTACATTAACAATATGTGTAGACAAGCTAAGCAATTTACATCGTAGGTATAAAGATTAGATAGAATTGGACTTAAGAGAATCACTAATTTTGATGTACAACATGATAAGTCCCATTATATCAATCACAATAGTCTCATAGGCATAGGATGTACAACATGATAAGTTCCATCATATAAACCACAACAATCTCATAGGCATGATAGGTTCCATTAAGTCAATCACAATAGTCTCATAGGCATGATAGGTTTCATTATGTCAGTCACAACAGTCTCATAGTCATGATATGTGTCATTATATCAACCACAATAGTCTCGTAGGCATGATAGATTTCATTATGTCAGTCACAACTGTCTCATAGGCATGATATGTGTCATTACATCAATCACAACAGTCTCATAGGCATACGCAATTCAGATTTGACAAAAAGAATAGGAATGAATCAGAATTAGGCATAGTTCTAGATCCGACTATTACAGTCATGATTTATATTAGGTGTTTAGATCGGAATAATAACTGAACTTACAGAAAAAGGACAAATCTTGTATTTTGGGATCTAATTTCTGAATTTGTTAAGCTATCCTTTGATGTAGACGTTTGATTTGAAGTTCTTCTAATCGATTACTTGTTTGGGTTTGATTTTCTAGTTTGGAGAAGATGAAGGAGGCTAGGCTAGCTTGTAGATGAACAGCATGACGACACCATATTTTTAGGGTTATGAGGTTAAGGTTTAGGTTTGGCTATGTATATATAGATGTCTAGGATTTATTCTAGCCTTTAGATTAGTCAAGGAGTAACCAGAGCCACACAGCTCGAAGACAGGTCATCCAGCAAATCAGAAAAAGACATGTCATCACAGAACACTCCAGAGTGCTGTGCTGGACTGCCCTCGGTATGGGCGCACTTGGCAGGTGCGCTAGTACATTTTTGTACTGGCGCACTTCACAAGTGCGCTAGTGTATTTTGGCATGTTTCTGGTTTTTCTGCCTAACTTTGTTCGTCCATTTCTCCTTCATACGTATCCGTTTTACGCAAATTCGGACTCCATCTCAAGTAGAATTCCGAGATGAACGCAATGGCGTAACCTGTTTCACCTAATTTTTCCTTTTAATAATTAATTATTCTTTAATTATCTCTTATGTCTTGTTTTAAAATTACGGGGTGTTACAGGATGTAAGTGTTTGCTAGTGGTTGCTCATGGATTCATACACACACATTAGGCACTAGATCGATTCAATCACGTATATATTGGATATGGATATGTGTGCATTTTTAATTTTCTATGGATGGAAATTTGTGTATCATCATATGGATGTTGCATTTTGATGAATCATTGTGCACTCAAATAAAATTTATATGTTAACTAGGATTATTCGCGTACATTTTGGATTCATGACATAAACATATATTGCATTACGGAGGACAACCGAATCAGTCGACCGCCTGATTTTCACATTAGTGTAAGGACGTATACACACAACACCCTTACATAGGTTCATACAAGCATTTGAGATTTTTTAAGCACAATGGATTCCTATGGATGATGGATGATTAAATGGTTGTAGTTGGATGTTAGGATAATACATTCTTCTTAACTTGGAGATTTTGGGGATGAAATCCTTTAAGTAGGGGAGAATGTAACACCACAGAATTTAATACACTCACTACATCATATATGCTAATTAGGCTGTGTTTTTAGCCGTATCTAAAGCATTTAGGAACAACAAAAAGCCGTATTAAAAAATGGCGTGTTCAATTTTTAGATACGGCCCAAAACCGTATCCCAATTTGATAACATACGGCTATTAGCCGTATCTAAAGAATAAGTAGATACGTCTATAAACCGTATCTTATATATATAAATATATGTGTGTGTGTTTGTGTGTATGTGTGTGTGTATAAGCAAAAATTGTAGCACATGTTAATTGTAACACAAAGCATATATAACACAGGATACACCAATTCACAATTGTAATAGTAAACGAAACAATTGTATGAAATATTTCATTACATTACAATATGTAATGATACATGCTATTTGATTGCACTACAATAAATTAGATACATGTTGTTTCATTATATTAAAGAAGATACATAATTTTACATTACAATAAAGAAGAAACATACCGTTTCATAATTACATTACAATAAAGAAGGTAAACTTCGGCAATCAACCACTCTCCGCTTTTCAACTTCGGCGATCGACCACTTCGATCTGCAGCTAATGCATTCACCAAGCTGAAGGTGTAGCTTTCTGGTTAAGAATTTACTAGGAGATCCCCCAGGTAGATGCACTTTAGATCACGCACCTGGTTCGGGTATTTATCTTAACATATGTGTTTAACTAAGCACCAAGACTAGCAAAGGGGATAATATATCAAGTGTCATATGCTGCTTCACTAAACCTTAGGAAAAAAGCATTTGACACTTGATATTATCCCCTTTTCCAGACTTGGCGCTTAGTTAAATGAATAAGTTGGGATAAATACCCGAACCGACGTCGTGAGCTAAAGTGCATCCACCTGTTGAATCAATGCTTCCTTCAAGATAAACATCCTCCAAAGCAAACAAAAGATCATAAACCAGCCAAGCAACATTACATTCTATCAGGAACACAGCAATACTACTGCACAAAAGCATAAAACCATGCACCCTCAAAAAGCAATACCAAGGTAATCTCAAACCAAACAAGAACCACTGGAAAACCCAAGCTCCAAAAAACTCCAAAAGCCAGCAACTAAAACTCAAAGCAGAGAAAACCGACAATTAAATAAACCCGTCCAAGACAAGAAACCCTTCAGGAAGACCAACAAACTCAAATCCATGCTTATTAGCTTCATCTAAATGACGGAGGCTGCTGCACACACATGTTATAATAGTCGGCTTCTATTTTTGCCATGGGTTGACTAACAAAGATGACTGGTTACATGAGCACAAGGCAACTTGGTTCAAGGCAGCAAGTCATAAATGGAAAAGCAATTTTACACCTTTATTCACACGTAGTGTGACACACATGACACACCAAACAAAATGACTAAATCTCAACCAATAAATGCCATTCTATTTTCATTCATGCATCCATCACTGACATTTCTACTCAATCACACAAATTTCCCAGTATTAATTACCAAATACATGCAGCTCAGTCAGTAGAACTAGTATGCTTTAGTTCTCAAATCATACCACATAATTTTTTTTGGCACAAGCTAGAAATGACACATGCACTTCAGATCAGTAAGGAACAGTGTACATGGTGCACAAATGAGCAAGGAAGCACAATTAACAGTGTCTGAATTCAAGGTAGACAAATACAACCCAAGTAAATGATACCAAATACACTGCCGCACTATAAAACTGGGGATAATACCCAATTTATCATTCATATTATTTAACTTAGGCATGGAAATTCAAATTAAACCCAATTTGAATTCAAATTAAACCCAAATTAAACCCAATTCATATTTAAATTTAACCGTGATCTAGTACTCACTTCCAGTGGCGACGAGAAGGATGGACAGCGGTGGATTGAGGCTTCGCCGGTCAGTTGAAGGTAGCGCGAGCTGACAATAACTCATGGACTGCGGTGGATGGCTTATTGACAAAAGAAGTCGGTCGAGTACCAAAATCCTAATTTGGGTATTCGGTGGTCGCCACTGCAAATTAAAAAGAGGGATAATTCGGCCGAAAGTTTTGATGTGGCAAAACTCGATTTCGCCAGAATGGAGGTATGGAGGGAAAAATTCGATACGCATACCATACGGTCCAAAGGCGTATCAAATGAACTGATATGGGGCTTCGTCGATGGACGGTCAAATGTAGGGTGTTTAGGGTGGTGCGGATCACAAAATGTAGTTTGATACGGATTTGAGCACTATCAAATTTGATATGGCTTATACCTGAATTGTATATCTACATTCGTGTGTGCCAAATTCGCTGATATAGTGTAGTGACTATAACAATAAATTAAGATGATTAATGGAGAACAATATAATTAAACATTCAAAATTAAGTGAAAACAACATTACCATTGCGTTCGTTTCGGAATTCTGGTTTAGATAGACACCAAATTTGCTTAAAACGGATACTGTATGAAGAAGTTATGGGAAATACAAGTTTGTATACATATAAGGAGTTTATATGCAAATATAAAGTGAAAATAATTCCAGAAAAACAAATGAAAGGTAGTAGGAAAATAAGCGGGAACCAGGCCTGTTGGGGGTGGCCCACGCTCAGCCCAGGTGGACCTAGTCGACCCACTGGGCGACCCAAGATGGCTGGGTCGACCCTAGGGTCGACCCAGTGGTAGGTGGGTCGACCCACCTCGAATCCGGCTGAATACTGAGTGTGAACCTGGAATGTTTTGTGTATTATATTCATTGCTGACTCAGCATGAATTATATGGACTAGATTTAAAACGTAAAGGATGAGGTTGACTCTGTTCATCTATAAATAGATGGCTTATCCCATTCCCAATTCACGCAAATTCTTTATATCTTCTTTTGCCTCTATGAAATTATCATGAAAAATATAAACATATAATAGGGGAATGTTGCTGACGATTGGATTAAACAGAGACAACATCAGGACTTACACACATACAACTTGGGATTGGACTTGGACTTTTTCTACGGCATAGTGTTATATATATAAGAGATTTATTATCTTCTTCACCAAGACCCACTGTGAGTTCCTATTATTTACAAATTTTATTTCTTAGGCTTCAAACATGATAGTTAAAAAAAATTGGGTTAGGATATGCAGTGTTTGTAGGATAAAAACTATACATGTTAGAACACATATGTTATACATGTTAAACACTTATGTCGTATTGTCAGTTAAACATATGTTATACATGCTAAACACTTATGTCATTATGATAGTAAAACACGTACCTGTAATGTTGGATAGTAACAAGTTTTATGTGTCTATCTTCCTTTTATCATTTTCTATGTTTTATGTTTATTTCTAGTCTTGCCTCTGTGATTTGATTATATTCTTCTTCCTTTTTATCCCTTTTTATTTTACGCTAAGCCTAGGCCTTTGGAAGTCCAGGCTATACCCGATTAGAATGAGCATGTAAACTAGAGGTAATAGTGAATGATATAAAAAGAGGAATATATGCATATAATTGAATTAGGACTGTTTAATTATAATTTGGGAAAAAGGGTTAATATACACTTGTTTAGACTTGTTGTAAACTTAAAAATAGGATAATGTGTGTATAATTGCTATAAGTTGATAGATTTGGATAGTATGCATAAACCGATATATGTTGTAAATTGGAAACATAGTTGATGAATAGTGTGCATATGAATTGGACATGTTAAGTTTGGCTTAATACAGACACTAAGTAAATAACATGTTAGAATATTGTAAGTACTAGATGTAGATTAATAAACTAACATGCTGTATAAATTGTATACATCTGGGCAGGTGTTTTGGGGGAGGGTTGTACACACTTAATGACATGTAATAATTACAACCACTTTTATTAATAAAACTAAACCTACTAGGTTAACATGAGTATTAATAAGCTAAGAGATTCCTCGTTCTTGCTGTTGTATCAAGTTTTGAGGACTCTTAAATTCTAGTTTTGGGGGAACAAGCTTTGGGGATTTGGCTTATGTCAATCTGCTGTTTGGAACCCATATCAATCAGTATCCCTGTTGGTATCCTATCAGAGGGGGCTTGCACTAGGTAAGGACCAGGGCATGCTTTATTGAACTGGATAGTAAGAGGTTCACGTGGGAAGTGGTTACGGGCGCGTTCCAGCAGAGTCATGAGCGTGCATGGGATCGACTAGGGAAGATAAGACGCTATAACACCAGTAAATTTGTCTGTGTTATATAGTAGCTAGGTTAGGGAGTGTTACACCCTACCGCTGGGGATGACACAGGTTATTTATGTAGTAGGGAGCTGATCGTTTGGGTAGTAATTAGGGTATGCCTAATCGTGCTGTTAATCCTATTTATCTTTCTCATCTAGTCTTATTTATCTATTTTTGCGTTTATATTTTATGCACATTTGTAATTCACTGGAACTCGCCAAACTTTATGTCTGGCCCTTTTTATTTCGCTTCTTTCTTCCTTTCCTCTCTCTAGGTCCTTAGAGTGGAAGCACGCAACAGTGGCTAGGACTTTCTGTAGCAGCTTGGACTTGGATTTCTTGAGATGTATCCTTATGACTTTATTCCATAATGGCATGTGGGGAGCATGTGGTTTTGTTTTTATGACATTGTGTTGCTTTGTTTTGAAAGACAGATGTTGAAGTACTTTGTATGCAGTTGATGTAACTGGTTTTGAGATCTACGTTTTGTTTTAATAATAAAGTTGAAATTTTCCGTTGCTTATTTTATAGGATCCATTTGGAATAGGCCCCTATTAAGTTTCAAAATTAGACTCACATTTGGTCCTGAACTTATTGTAAATTAGGTCCCATTTTTTCTGAAATTCATAAAAATAAATAAAAAAACCACGTGAATTTGTATTTAATCAAAACATGTAAACATAAAAAATTCAGATCAAAAAAACATCAAAAAAAAAAAAAGAACAGAAAACAATGGAAACGCAGTTAATTACATCAAAGGATGCACATATTTGAAATCTTACGTTCATCTGTGCAACTATTTTAGTTATGCATTTTGGTTGACAATTTTGCATACGCGCATGCAAGTAATACAGAATTCTTGCATACATGTATGCTATAATTCGTAGGCAAGAAAATCGGTTCATATTTATTTGCTTACACGCATTCAAGTATTCAGAATACTTATACACATGCATGCAACAATATGCAGGCATGAATATCAGTTCATTTTTACTTGCATACATGTATGCAAAAAAAAACATAATAGTTGCATGCATTTATGCAAGAATTCATGCAGATTTTCAGTGTAAATTTCTTATGGAATTCTTGCATATATGTATGCAAAAAAATTTCCATGGTCTTCTGGGAACGTTTGCAAATTTTAGAATTTTTTTTACATGGCAGCGCTTTTTGTTTTCTGAAAAAACACTTAACTCAGAAAATAGGGACCCACTTTGAAATGAAACTTGAAGAGGGAGGTCGTTTGTATTTTGAAACCTTTTGAGGACCTGACGCTTATTTTCACTATTTTATATCTTCTCTGTAAATTTCTGCACTGTAACCCATTGTGCTTCACGGAACTTAATGCATTCTCTTATGAGTGACATTAACGAACATGGGGTGTCACAGGAATATACATATATACACATGTATATACACATATGTACACATGTATATACACATATGTACATATATACACATATATGCATAGAGAAAATATTGTTTAATTATGAGATTCTTGATAGCCCGCAAAGCCAATACTCGTAATAGCCATTCTCGGGAGCTGACAAGGAAGATGTATCAAAGAAGAGGTATATACATATATACACATATATGCATTTCTTCTGCTTTCTTATTCTTTAAATCTTTTTTCCATTTGCAAGAAGATTTATGCCATTTAAAATAAGTTTGGTTTATACTTTTTTCTTCTTCTGTTTAACTTTGGACTTTGATTAATAGTTGATGAATTTATAATTGTGTGAAGATAGCCACAACAAAAATGTAGGAATATAGTGAATGCTGGGAACATGACTAGAAGTTCAAGGGCCATTGGACATAGCTGGAGAAAATATAGCGAAAAAAACCTCTTCGAACGAAAACAGCAAAGGTTTGCATTTCTGTTCTCATTTTCCTTTTCTTTTTATGTTTATAATCAATCTGTGTCTAGGGGCCAAAAAAAACAATAAATGAAAAAGGGAAGGAAACTTTTATTGGATGTTATATGTCATAAACTAAAATAATAATAATTAATTTGTCTTAATGTATACTTAAAAGAGATGAATTCAACAAACTTATTTAACTTTATCATTTAATGTTTTGCTATTTTTAGTGATGGTTGTTGGCACCCAAAATTATATAAATTAAAATGAAATACTACAATTAAAATCAAGTTGTTTTAACGGAAATTCATTTTCTGCAATCTATTAAATAACAACATTTTGTGGATTTTTCATCTCAGGAAAAATAATTCCAGGTATTTATTATTACAAAAAATTGGATTATAATATTCATGTAAAGAATTTTAATATTTTTAGATTCATATATAAGAAATTTGACAGCAAGTCTTGCACCTTGTACTCTAATCTTGTATTTCCTTCATTTACACTCTCTTAAAACACTGCTGAAAATTTCAGGGAACATTCCCTTATTTTCTTACTGCTACCATTTTCCAATATGTTACCATTGTTAAGAACTTTTGTTGAATCTACCAGAATTTTCCCTTTTTTTTACTTCGATTCTTGTTGAATAAAAATACCAAGAAATTTATTTGTATGTATAATTCAGCTTTGTAGGTTTCATAGGTTTCAAAGACAAATGAGCTTTGTAGATTTTAAAGGCAATACCCGATGTGAATAGAAGATATGAGGATAGCATTTGGTGGAGGCCAATTACATTTCAGAGGCAAATGAGCATTGTTGATTTCATAGGAAAATGTGCTTTGTAATTAGGTTAAAGGCTTTCAGAGGAAAATGAGCAGGACAGTTGTAATTTTATACATTTTTGTGTGGTATATGATTTATAATTTGTATTTTGGGTATAAAGTTGTGATTTTTATCAATGAATGGATCATAAAACCTTTAAACTTACATCTATTTGTTATGTAATTTATTTATTTATTGTTGCTCATATATAATATATATATATCGATTTTTGTGCATATAATTTGTGGATATGTTACAATCGTAAAATAACAAACGTAATAAAATATGTCACAATGGTTATAAACAGTTGTAAAAAATATAATAACAATGGTGCATAATAGTTGTAATAAAGTTTATTACAACGGTCAAAAACACTTATAAAATATACATATTACAACGGCGTAGCGACGGTGCAAAAGAGTTGCAAAAGAATTTAGTCTATTACAACTTCTTAATATACGACGGTTACTCACCAGTGTAAAAATTAATTTACAATGGTTTTCCATAGTTGTAATATGGTCGATTTATTGCAGTGATATTTGATTATTATATTTTATCCCTTCTGTTGCGAGATGTTTTATCAAGCTCTGATATATTTATTATCTCCGTCTTTTCTGTAGGATACCAGACAAGCCAACTCGAGCTTCAATAGATTGGGATTATTGAAAAAAATCCGATCTATCGAAATTCAGGTTGTTACATCTGGTATTCGAGCTTAGGCTTAGGATTCCTGCATAGATAGTGAGTGAACATAGTTGTATATTCTTAAATAAATGGATATTATATATGCTTGTATACATGGAAGAAGTTGAGATACCGAAACTAGTACACTAGACCAATGATCAAGGAAATTTAAGAATGATTTACTACTTTGCGTTTGGGATAGAAGAGTCTACAGAGTAGTTAGGGAATATAAAAGGAGAAAAAAAGTGGTAAGTTGGCTCAAGGAACTCTTTGGAATTCTAATTGGGTTCAAAGAGTTAATGGAAACGTCGTTACAGGTGTGGAATAACATACGAGAAGCGGTACCATCTACCGACCGATCCAAAGGAATATTTTTAGATTTAGAAGTAGCGAATAGTCGGTAGGAAACCTGGAAAGGGGCAACCAAAAAAATTGGGTCGGCCTGACCCAGCACTTCGCCTGGGTCGACCATGGTGTCGACCCGCCTTGAAGGTGAGTCGACACAGGGGTCGACCCACTCGCGTTTTTTCGGCAGTATAAAAATGACGAAGCTGAAGCTTTGTCATTTTCATTTTCTTCCCTAACCCGAGAGCAACTAAACCCATCTCCTTCCCCACTTCCAACACCCGCCACCACTCGAAAACTCCACCGTCTTTCACGAAATTGGTATAAAATCAAAGCTTGTAACCCCTCTATCTAGATATATACCCCTTTTTCATGGATTTGAAGAAATTTCTCCATGCCTCCACGACACTCTTTAGTCGTCTCTTTTCCTGTAACGTCCCGCATGTTTAAAGGTTAATTATTTAATTAATTTAATTGTTTAAATATATCGGTTTGATAATTTAAATTGTTGAAGTTCAAATATTGGAATATTCAAATAATTATGATTTATTTTAATAGTGGAATAATATACTTATTTCCGAAATAGTCGGAAATAAGTTGAATTGTAAATTCGATGTGAATCGGATAATTTACTGAATTTAATTCAGTCAAAAATTGAATTATTATAACGAATATATTATATAAACGACAGTTGAACGTATTAATTTCAATATAAATTATAATCGCGCTCGTAACGCCACGGTAGTTTATAATATTGAGTTTTGAACGTTAACTAAATATACAGAATCTGTTCTAAGTCAGAATTCGGCGAAACCAAAAACGTTTGTATCCGTTGGATCATATTTTTCTAATGGAAACGAGAAATGGAAATTTTGTCTTATAGATTATAAGTTAGGTCTAAACTAAATTTTCAAAAAGTCGCTATTGAATTGTTTATAACCATGACATTATATTTAATTATAACTAATTATTGGTTTCGAATTAAGAAAAGATCTTTGAGACATAGTTTTAATTTAATTTATAGAATTTTACTGTAATTTTTATTTTGGGAAGATATTTTTTAATGAAATTTGCACCCTGTATCAATATTTTGGAATTTCATAGGATAAGCTAACTTGTCTATATTATTATATTTCTGGGACCGTGGCATATTGCTCGTCACAACAATATTATTAGTTTTGTCGATAGCGGTCCATATATGAATGGAGTTTGCGTGATGGGTACATTATTTAACTAAGAAATGAAGTTTAATTTTTATACATATCTCGGTGCACGCAAACAAAAGAAAGGAGCGAACAAACTTTTCATTTATTTTCCTCTTTCTATCTTGGCACCGTCTTCCTTCTCATTCTTTTTTCCCTTCTCCCCTCATTTCAATCCCTTTGTTTACATCTCTTTTCACGTTAACTTCTAAGCGTATATTTTATTCAATGTAGAAATTGACATGAATGATGCTCTTTTACTATATTACATACACACAGGGTTGCTATGCATTTCAGTACATACTGTATGCTCATGTTGTATGCTCATTCATTAGACATCACTTGATTTGATTACACCTCCATATTTTCACTCTCCATCTACATCAAGTGTTACCTCAATTAATTTTTTTTTAAAGATGCAAAACTAAGATTTATGCTAAAGCTTCATGTCTAAGATATTACGTGTGTGTATTCGAATCGCTAAGCTTATCTACCCTATTAGCTGACAACATACCAACGCAGACCAAAGGAATAACTAGCTGAAATAAAAACACCACCCAATATTTTCACATCACCAAGATCACTGTTTACCGAGTGAGACATATGAAAATGCACGCAGACCAAAATGGGAAAATGCAGACCTAGCTGCTACCAATATTTCATTCACATTGATCTCTCACATAGCTTAGTCAACCCACATGCTAACTAAAATCAAAGTAGTAATTGGGAGTTAAATCAAAAATATAATGTACTTCTAAAACATCCAAGTATCGAACCCAGTATTGAATTTAAGAGTAACTAGAGCTTCGACAAGTAAAATCAACATGGATTTATACAAAAACATAAAAATCTCTCATAAGTTACCAAGTTGCAGCAAGCCTATAATAGGGAAATCTATTATCCAAAATAGCTTATAGCTAAGGAACCCTACGCACATGCAGGCCAACGCAGAAATGTATTATTCAATCTGCAGACCTATTCACCTATATTCTTCCCTAATACTTCACGCTGAAGGTAGAGAAAAACCTGCACACCTAAGGGTTTAGGGATGTATAGTCTACTGCTTACCCCTATATATACCGAAGCATTTCGTTCATATCATTCATCTTCAGACAATTAAACCCATAGTTGACAGTTTTAATGGCTTCAGGAATCTGAAACTAAACACTGTCTAAAAATATATCCAACGAGAAGAAATCACCTCAAAACAAATCTTGTTCCCTTGTAAAATTTTATCATGCCAAGTATTATGAGTACACATCTCGTATGTTTTCTTCAGGGGGTTTAAAACCCGAACTCCAACGGTTTTAAAAAGAAAGATTTTTGCCAACCGTCGATGCTCTTTTGTCGAACGCAGGGAAGGAGGTACGTTCGAGTTTGGGAAAGTTTGGGAAAAATATACGTTGTGAGCCTGTAATAGTTGCGAGAGGAGGAGCTACTGACGGATCGAGAGGTGTAAACACAAGTTGAGATTGGAGCACATGGGGAGGTAGAGAGGGCGGAGGGGAGTTTGTCAGTGGTGGAGTCATGTGAATTGATGGCGCATATGATGAGGAATGGTGTTGGAAGAGCACGATAATGGAGGAGTAGTTTTTACGTGTACATGATTTTTTTTGGGAAGAAGAAAGAGACCAAGTGGAGGAGGTAGTGGATTTAGACGTAGGCCGAAATGAAGATGAGCTGATGGAAGAAAAACGAAAGTAAAGCCCAACGTAAGAAAAGGGAAGGGTTGCATTAGAAAATAAATGGTGCAACCGAGATAACATCGCCGTGCAGGAGGGGGGGGAGGGGAGGGCTCATGTATCATAATGTGAAGAAAGCATATGGGGTAGGAAGCGAATGGAGTGGTCATGTAAGTAGAAGGTCGGCGAAAATAAGTTTGGCCCGTTCAATAATAGGTAAACCCAATTCATTATTTAGTTTAATTTAATATTAGGAGTATTAACTTATAATTTGCATATCTTACTCATGCATTAACGAAATTTAACAAAATAGGATTCGTTGGAATCGATTGGTCGCAGGCTACCTAATGGAACCACTCTGAAGTGATTTAGCGATCGTAACAATTTATGGCAGAATAAACTGCATTATTAGATCAATCGACCACTAAGTGTTATTTAACGATTAACGACCAAGGTGAGTAAACTCACTAACTCTATCCAGTTTTATAATTTTATGAGCGATAAAAATGATTGAATGCGGTGTGTGGTGGTTGTTTGGATGATTTGCTAATTGATTGGTTGAAATTATAGACACCGTTATATCTATAAACCATTGCTTAAATATTGATTCTAATATTTCTTATTGATTTGAAATAAATGTTATTTATGTTGGTTAACATCTGTGGATGCAGGAAAATAGGTTGGAGGAATTCAACTGGATTCCTCAACCATTATATTTCATACATTGCATTATATGATGTGACAAATAATCAGGTATCGATTATTGTGTGATTGGGATGCTTGAACAACATTGACCTAGAATCATTGGTATTAAAATACCGTAAAATATATTCGAATATATTGAAAACGAATTTGGGGTTTTGAAAGAGGAATTTCTATTTTTTTAAATAGAGATTGAATTTCGATTGGCTAGGATAGAATAATTTGTTTTAAATTTATTAAAACAAAGAGTTTTATTTATAAACAATGTTTAAAATGAAATGAAATGAAATAATTATTATTGAATAATATGTGAATGTTGATTTAAAAAAATGGGTAGTTGTAACACCCCACCTCCGCTAGGGTCACTCACAAAGGGAATGCACTAGGTTTGGTGAAGCATTATCGAGGTAAACATGCACAGAAATATTACAAGACAGAACATATATAAAACAGCGGAAGTAAAACAAATTTCACTACCTTATAAAATAAGGTCTAAAGCCTTTTACATCAGAATACATCAAAACCTGTCTTGCAATAGTAAAAAGCATAAAACCTTTTCATAAATTATTCCCCAAAATAAGCGGTGAAGTAGCCATAGCCAAGAGAAGACCAAGCTATACATGATGACTTTCAAGCATAAGAGGTCCGAACTAAACAACAGCATTTCCTCACTGAAAACCTGGGGGGGGGGGGGGGGGGGACGGAAGACAAAGAGGCGAAAGAAAACGGGGTCAGTCATAAAGACTGGTAAGTCCTATCTACTTCCAGCTTAAAAACAGGTAAAGGTAACATGACATGCATAAACTGAAAGTAAACATAAGGATGATGACAAGATAGATAAGCTAGACCAAGATAACAGGATGAACCACTGTATCAAGATAAACTAAGGTATCACATTGTCAGGTTTCTATCTAGTATAAAACCCCGAGGTATCTACCATGTATATTTGCTCTGCACCTCCCGTACTAGTATCCCAACGCGTGTTATGTGTTAACTATAAAATGTCCCTTGCCCAATGTCATGAAATGGTCCATATCGACCTAATATATCGCATATATAGGTTTTCTCAACTCGTGTGTTTCTTTCCATGTATAAGTTCAGTCCTTTGTCGTACCTCGTGCGGGCTTTCTCACTACTTCAACGCAGTACCATTTGATCCTTGAAATCATTTGGACTGTCATCTTTTATCCAACTATGTTTTCTTATCAAGAACTATCGCGTGTTCAACTAAGGTTTTTGCCACCCAGGACCACTGGGGATTATGCTGCCTAATGAACGTTTTCGTATCTCGGTTTGGGTTCAAACCACCTAGGGCCACTAGGGATTATGCTACCCGTCAACCACGCCCTTTTTCTCACGTATGTATCGTGAATCGTTTTTCCATGTCAAGGTGCACGTGTATCTCAATGTGCCATCCGAGTTCCGTGACAGAATACAGGACTCGGTCGAGAGCTTTAGGTTATCTGCCGATGCAGATATTAAGGTCAGTTTTTCTACCGGTGGTTATGGTCCCACGTGACCCCTCCCTCAACTACTGAAAGGCAAAACAAGAAAAATCATGTATGAGAACTACACTACGACCATCAATGCCCCACTCCCAAATGGCCTGCCTCACCCATAACTAGATAACAAGTATGGTCTGTTGGGTGTTCTCTGCCTTTCCGTACGTACACGATCGACTAAAGATGGTAGGTTGCCGACGATGTGCTATCTAGGGCAACCGTAAAAATATCGCCGACCCCACGCTAATCCACCCCAGTCTTTAGGTTGCTCGCACAGCAACCAAGGCATACCCTTGGCTATTCTACCGCAGACCTTAACCTCTGTGAGCCCAGGAGGATCATCTGCCACCTCACAGAGGGATACCAAGAGTATCCTCACGTTCCCCGAAGCTACCGCTTCGTCACCCAGTTCGTTGGAGCCTTTATCTAAATCAGATATTGCTCCTCTTCGTGTATTTGCTGAAGCGACGACCTACCGAATCGGGTTACTCATCTATTATGAACTGATCCAAATTCCTTGACAAAGAATTATTACTTAGTTATCCTTAAATAAGGTTTATCACTTAGCTTCCTTTCCCATCATCCTTGTTAACTTCTGTTTTCCACTTAGTCCCCCTGAACTAGGGTTTTTTCTAATGGGTTAAGCGTTGTCATTCAAGCTCATGACTTAACCCGTCTAGAAGCAGGTCAAAATTGGCTAAGTGTTCAAGTTCAAGACTTAGCCCTACAAACCATATGTCAAGTTGGTTAAGTATATCAAGAAGTTGACGGCTTAACCTCATCGCGTTATCATGGTTGGTTAAGTATAGATTATCCTTATCAAATTACCGAGTCGAGTTGGTTAAGTATATTCAAGCGGTTCATGATTTAACCCTATCAAATCATCGAGTCAAATTGGTTAAGTGTAGGTTAACTTAACCCCATTAAATCATCGTGTATAATTGGTTAAGTATAGGTTACTTAACCCCATTAAATCATCATGTTTAAATTAGTTAAGTGTAATTTATCTTAACCTCATCAAGTTATCATGTTAGATTGGTTAAGTGTTGGTTAACTTAACCTCATCAAATCATCATGTTAGATTGGTTAAGTGTAAGTTTAACTTAACCCTCATCCACTAGTCATATTTATAATGGTTAAGTATTTTCCCCTCGTGTGTTTACTTAACCCTACCACACCCCGCGTTATCCCGGTCGGGTGTTATAAACCAATTTAGGTTAAACTAACCCATTTACTAATCGTGTTACATAGTTACGCGTCTTTGAGTAATCAAGTCCGTTCTTACTTAACCTACCCATTCATGTCATATCGGTTAAGTGTCACTAGCCAAATTTAATTTACCTTATCATGTGGTATTAAGTAAATTAATGCACTCTCAACCTCTCACATTAGACGTTGTTGTGGTTACTGGTTACGCCGGGCGGGTTTGGGCAGATTTACACCACAACCTAGTCTAACCTCGGGTTTCATGCGCGATATGACCAACTACTCACATTGGGTCCTATTGTTTGTAGCTACTGGATTTGCCGGGCGGTTCCGGGCAGATTTATGCTACAAACTCAACCCAACCTCGAGTTGGCCACTTTCATGTTTCACTACGTATCATGTTCATGTCAAGTTTAGGCCTTGATTAAGTCCATGTTTTTCACTTATGCCTATTGTCCTATTTCTTGGTATAATTCATGTCAAGTTCACATGTTCCATATTTTTCTAAGTGTCATCCCGACGTTTATCACCATTACATGTTACATGTAATTTCATGTTAAGTTCATAGCAAATTTCAAGCTTTGCCTAGACTACCCAAAACGTATTCCCAACGCACATGAAAGCGAATCAGCATAGTAGGAAAAATATGACAAAAGAGGGTATAAGATGGCAAAGGTGAATCACAATTTAAACATGGTGACGTTTGAGGTAAAAGGTGTTCACATAACTAGCATATTGCATATCGGCCTCAAAACATGTATGATAGCATAAAGGGATTGGCCTCTAACATGCATGATATCATAAGAGGATTGGTCTCAAGCATGCATGATATCATACCCTAGGTCCATCATCTTATGCATGTGAGTGTCATGAGGGGTTTTAGATTTTTTTACATGCATAAACCCAAAATGTTTCACAAGTCAAAATGGTTCTAAGGGTTCATGCCATCATTCCTCAAGTAAAGATCCAAACTTGCATGATAAATTAAGTCCAACACAACATAAGTAGCATGATTTAGTCACTAAAACATAGCCAAAAGTCATGGGTTCAAGAAAGGGGCAAAACTAGGTTCACATAGGCTAATATACTTGTTTCATTTTATTCCATGTCAACACTAAATCTACCGTTTAGATCTAGAAGTAGCTAGAACTTACAAATCGAGGCTAGGGACTCATGAGCAAGCATTTGTCATAGAATGGTGTTGAGATGACACTCTACTTCCTTGATTTGATGTAGAAAGCTTGCACCTTTTGATTTGAATCCGATTTGAAGGAATAAGCCCTTGGAGTTGGAGATGGAGGCCATGATCAAGAGAGATTTGGGCAGCACTTCGTGGCAAGAGTGATTTGTGAGGGTTTAGGCTAGGTCTAGGGGTCTTTTAATAGAAGTTTAGGTTAGTTTAGGCCATAGGATTAACCCTAGTTTAGATCTGAACCATCAAATCCCGAAACATGCCTTAAAACATGACCCAAAACTCTCAGCAGGTGCACCAGGCCAAAGTGGCCAGACCACCCAGGTCGACACCCGTGTCAACTGGGCAGTCGACCTGCCCCTGGGCGTCTCGACTCCCCAATCGACACCCCAGTCGACCTGGGGCTTGGGCGGGAATTTTTCCCGCCCAGTCTGTTTGGCTCCAGATTTGAATTTCGAACTGTTTTTTTTTTTTTTGAACTCTGGATTTTCTGAAAACTTCGACGGGCCATAACAGGGTCATACGGACTCCGATTTTCGAAAACTCGGACTCTATTTCGCGTATTTTTCTGAGACGAACGCAATGGCACAGCCCGTTCCACTTGGTTCGGATTTTAACATTTAATTCTGCCTTGATTTACGTTATAACATGTTATTCAAAATACGGGTTGTTACATTCTCCCCACCTTAAAGGATTTCGTCCCCGAAATCTTCAAGCTAGGAAGAACGTATCCTACCATCCATCATCCATCTACTCAAAACATCATCCACGAGCAGTCATTGTCCTTAAAAGGTTCTAAATGTTGTATGATCATATGCAAAAGGTGTTTGTATATGTACTTATCTAATGTAAATGATCAGGCCTGAGTGATCTTCTGAATGCAAAATATGTTTAGTGCCATGAATCCAACATGTATGCAAATAGTCCTAGTCATATAAACACTATATGTGTGCACAACCATTCATCCACGTGCAACATCCACATGATAATATTTCATCTATAAACAAGTACAAATACTCGTGCATATGCGATATGAAATGTGACTGAATCGACCTAGTGTCTAATGTGTACTCAATCATCCACGAGCAACCACTTGCAACCACTGGCAACCATATCAATCATAACATGTTTCAAATACATGTTTACATCCATAGGGTTCTACCTAAGGTCCTCAAGATAGGATCGAGAAGATAAACAATATAAACTCCTTATGGGGTTTGCAACTGAACTAAGATCGAAAACAGAACCGAGAGGATATTCATAAAAGATAGCCTACAAGTAAGTTCTACAGAAAACAGGGATCAAGGTTATACTCTTAAAAAGAGATATCATGCGCGTATCTAGTCTTCATCCTTCTGAGTCGCATTCCCTTGAGCTTAGTTCCATTGTGCTTTGACCATCTTTTAACTTCATGATTTCGTAGCTTCTTATTTCCTGTTTCCATAATATGAGTTGGAACTCATTTTATTGTCGCCTCTCGTTCCACTTTCACTTATTCTTCTTCTAGTATACTTGATTCAAACATGACTGCAGACTCATGATTCCATGTGAGCTCTCCAAAATTCACTAGTGAATCTTGGATCTCGTTAACATACTATACGGTATTCCACGCAGAAGAACTTTCTCTTGAAAGTAAATAGATGCCAACCAGGTTACCATGTGTACTTACTAGGGTGATTTTTATAACTTATGCATAAGTGAAATGAACCATCCGTCTTATTGGCAAACACCACTCGATCGGGTTTCAAATTTCCAATAAAGGCATCAAGGGATTCTAGGTAACTAATCATGACAGAACCCAAAAGGTTACACGAGACTTAGAGGGTATTACCAAGGCTAGTCAAGAATCTAACTACCCTCCTATCAAAACTGAGGGTGGCACCCCTTACTGGTTAACCACTTCATCCCTAGAATCCATCCATGGCCCAAAACATATGCATTACTTCCAAACTCAACTCCTGGCATAGACATTCTCAAATCCAAACAAGTCGTGAATAAATGGACTGATTCTCCAACAAGATTTGAGACAAAATGGGATCCTCTACTACGCTAGTACTAAGGTGCAGAGACTCAACTATCGAAGCGGACTTAAATGATGTGGTGATCAAAACAAAGTCTTGGCGGGATGATAGAAAAGAATAACTAAACCTTCAACAAGAAGGTTACCATCCTTCTCAGGTACGCTAGTGAGGGTATGCAATTGCCTTCTCGATGATCTTGTCCTTGTTCCATAATACTTAACTATCTGTCCCGTTTTACAATACCAAAAATACTCTCTTGTCATGGGTTGATCCCTACCAACAAGTTGCTTATCCTTAAGCCCATATCCTTTATGCTTGTTCTTACTATCTGTGACGGCCCGCCCCGCACTAGCCCGCATTTCCTCCGGAAGTGCGCTGTACGCATGCCCAGCTAGCACAGAACGGTCGTCAGAAGAAAAGAAAGAAGGGATTGAACTAATCAAGGAACCTGTAGAATGTCTCACAGCGCATGGAATAAAATATAATAATAACATACTTGACATAAAACAGGTGAGACAGTGCACAAGCTGATAACTAAAATCAACATCAATCATCAGTGCAGCGGAAATCCAAATACAGCTTATTACAATTTTCCAAATTTACTGTCTCTAAACAAAAGAAAGCTAAAGTAGAAGATTCACCACCAATGCTCGAGCAGTGATCTTCAACAACACAGGGAGAATACTATTTATATGTATTACGTGGAAGCCTCCTGCTCGTCTCCGGATCATCTACCCGTACATCACCAGCTAACCTGTCTCTAGTCTGCTCGTGTGAGCACCCAGAGTAATAAGAGGAGACATAAAACTCTGGGTCAGACATAAAGCCTGGTATGAGCGATAAGCATCTAAACAGAATAATAACAGGTATACTAAACCATACCTGAACCTGGACCTGCAACCAAAGAGTTAGTACCACATACCGTACAATGCTCTAAGGTGCCATAATAAATAGTGTAAGGATACGGGGGTGGGGTGTGCATGTCATAATGATAGCAAACAAATCATCCATGGCAACCATCCTCACGTCTCTCACTCAGTGCATAAAGCATACGATGTCCACCACTGTCAATCACTAGACCCATCGAAGTATTGACGGAATTCAACTTGTACAACTACTGCTACTACCAAGCTTACCACATGGAGTCATGACCAAATCTTTAGAAATGACCCCCACTTCATTGGTTTATAGCCCTTTAGTCGTACCTAGGCCCTTTCAGCCCTGAATCCGCTCACGTACTTCCCATACATAGTGATCCAAAGTCATAAACATCGACAACCCCTTAGCACACGTCCCGCAGCAAAGCCCAACTCATGAAGTGAACTCATTGGTCCCCATCTGGATCCTGAGCTCTAACTTCTCCTTTGGACTACCTTTGCATCTCGGGTATTGGCCATCATCTTCTTTCGGATCGGTCTTCATCTTGCTCCACTCGCTTCGGATCGCTCAAGAATCATCAGTTCGGCTCGGTCAACCTTTAGCTTCCGGTTCGGTTCGTGGCCTTCATCTCGTGGCGGTTCGGATCAGTCGTGGTCACTCCTGGCGGATCGGGTCGGCCTTCGAGTCAAATCGTTACCCATCGGTTCGGGTCGGAGTAGCTCATGCTCACGAGAGGCGGATCGGGTCGGGTGGTGTGAGCGGGTCGGTTCGGATAGTGTGCTCCAACTTGTGATCCTCCATGGCCATCGATTCGCAAGCTTCCAGGTGGTCCGGATCGGTCTCCATCACCACAAGCGGTTCGTAGGGACGGCTTCACAACGGTTCGGTTCGGGCCTCCCCTCCGATCCGATCCGGTTCAGGTACTTTCCTGCACTGATTTTCCAGCGACTGTTTTGTGCCATACGACGGCGTCTTCGACCAATCTAACTATTCTAATCAATCACAATTCATGTCAAACTGTCATAGCAACATATAACATCAATTGCAACACCATAACAACAATTTGATGGATTAAAATGGATCAAACATATCTAGAACCCCTCATTTACCCTTAATCCCTCTTAATCATGTTTAAGCATACAATTAGCAAAACACATCGAAATTAACCCAAATTTCTAACAGAGCCTTAAAACATTATTTTAGAATTTTAGGAATTTTCCCAGAATTTATTTACGTATAAATTCGCTAATCTTCACTAATTACCCTTAATTAACTGTAATTAGTGTCAAAACGATGCTATCACTCACCTTGGCCACAAAGTAAAACACCAAATCTGAAAGACTCTCTGTTTGGGTCGAATTCCTATGTATAGCAGCAGCTCCAACCTTGCTTTGTTGCTATTTGGCCTTGTTTTGATGTAGTCTAGGCTTAATCTTCACTAAAAATGTGTTTAGGAGTGGTTTTAGAGGATGGAAGCCATTACCAAGGTCTCAAGAAGGTTTGTGGCGGCTCAAAACTGAAATGGAAATGATTTCCTAACCCTAATCAGTCCTCCTATACCTCTAAACCCGAAATTCCCCTCTGGGCCTAGCTGCTAATCACCCGGTTAAGCCCAATTAAGCTGTTTTTCACCATCTGAAACTTGTTTCAGCCATATCTCCCAAACGGTGAGTCCGTTTGGCTATTATGACCACTCTACGGAAAGAGAAACCATCATCCGGAGTCAATGGAAGTGGTTTCTGGTCAAAATTCCTTCCCAGTCAAAAGTTATGGCCAAAACAGTACCAACTAGGGGTAAAATGGTCATTTAAAAATCGGGAAAAATCATGAACATGGGAAATGACCCTAATAGTCGTCTCCCAAAGTTACATGACCATACGACTTCGTATGTGACATAATTAAATATTCTACGATCCTATGATGCGTAGAATGCGGGTCGTTACACTCTCCCCCCCTTAAGAAATTTCGTCCCCGAAATTCCTTAACCCAAAACATACTAAGCATCCCGCATGCCTAACAACCACATACAACAATCAAACATGCCAAACAAGCAAACAAGCCTATCCTAGCATGCGGAAAACTAAATCGAAATCAAAATCTTACCAGACAAAGAGTTCTGGGTGTGTCTTCCTAATGTTCTCCTCTGTCTCCCAAGTACAATCATTCTCGTCCTCGCCCCCACTGAACTTTGACTAGCTTCACCGCCTTCCTTCGAAGTTGCTTCATGTCGTGTTCAACAATACGGGCCGGCTTGCGGTTCCCAACCGCCTCGGGTTCTACTTCGAAGTCCTCTAACTGATCAGGTGAAATAGTCATATCTGAGTCGTGAACGAACTTCCTTAGTTGGGAAACATGAAATACGTTGTGAACTCCTGCCATCTTCTCTGGTAAGTCAATTCTATATGCCAAATTCCCGACTAGTTCAAGAACAGGGAATGGGCCAACAAATCTTGGTGCCAACTTGCCTCTCCTGCCAAATCGTATTACGCTCTTCAACGGAGAAATCTTGACAAACACCAAGTCGCCAACGGAGAATTTTAAGTCTCTTCTCCTCTTATCAGCATAAATCTTCTGCCTATCTTGGGCAGCCTTCATTCGTTGTTGAATGGTCTTGATTTTATCTGAAGTTTCCCTCACCACATCTGGTCCAAGCATAAACTTCTCGCCAGTCTCTATCCAACATGATGGTGAGTTGCACGGTCTTCCATACAAAGCTTCAAACGGAGCCATACCGATACTGGATTGGTAGCTATTATTATATGCAAACTCTACTAGATGCAAATGGTCATCCCATGATCCACTGAAATCCAATATACATGCTCTCAAGAGATCTTCCAAAATACGATTCACCCTCTCCGTCTGACCGTCGGTCTGAGGATGATATGCGGTACTGAGATGTAACTCTGACCCTAAAGCCTCTTGTAAGCTCTTCCAAAACCCACTAGTGAACAACGGGTCTCGGTCACTCACAATGCTTTTAGGTACTCCATGAAATCTCACTACCCACTTCATATACAATTCTGCTAACTTAGCTGCCGTTCTGGTCGATTTGACTGGTATAAATCTTGCACTTTTAGTCAGTCGGTCCACAATCACCCAAATGCTATCATGTCCCGATCTAGTCCTTGGTAAACCATCAATGAAATCCATCGAGACTTGCTCCCATTTCCATTCGGGAATTTCTAAAGGTTGTAACAAACCACTAGGCTTCTTTTGCTCGGCTTTAACTAGCTGGCAATTCATGCATTTGGATATAAACTTCCCAATGTCTCTTTTCATCCCTTCCCAGTAGTAGGTCTGCTTCATGTCTCGATACATCTTATTACCACCGGGGTGTATAGTCAGCTTTGAGTGATGACATTCTCTAAGCACTTCATCTCTCAATCCATTGACATTGGGTACGACTAGTCTTCCATCCTTTCTAAGCCATCCATCTCAATCAAGCCCATACTTGTTCATCTCCTCATCGATACCCATCTCTAACTTGGAGATGATTTTCAATAGGTTAGGATCGTCCCTCTGACTAGAGCCGATCCGCTCAATCAAAGTGGGTCTGATCGTCAAACTTGCTAACATTTCTGGATCCAATTCGCACTTTGGTCTGAAATCATACCCAGCGATGTACTCCAGTTGCTTCTATTCTAGAAACATAGCCCCTAAACTGGCATGTCTTCTACTCAATGCATCAGCCACCGCATTGCCCTTTCCTAGTGTATATGCGATGTCAAAATCATAGGAAGCTAAGAACTCTAACCATCTCTGCTGACGGAGATTCAGATCTTTCTGAGAGAAGAGATACTTTAACGACTTATGATCTGTAAACAACTCAAATCTTTCTCCCAAGAGATAGTGTCTCCACATCTTTAACGCGAACACGATCGCTGCCAATTCTAAATCATGGGTAGGGTATCTTTTCTCGTGCGGCTTCAATTGCCGACTTGCATAAGCTACAACCCTACCATTTTGCATCAATACAGCACCCAGTCCGGTACCACAGGCATCCGTGTATACCGTCATCTCTTCATTCCCCTTAGGAATGACTAACACTGGTGCGCTTGTCAACTTGTCCTTTAGACTCTTGAATGCATTCTCGCACCTTCCATCCCAGACAAAAGCTTGATTCTTCTTAGTCAACTGGGTCAATGGTGCTGCTATCTTGGAGAAACCTTGGATAAACTTACGATAATATCCAGCTAATCCCAAGAAACTTCTTACGTCTGTTGCATTCTTGGGCGTAGGCCAATCCTGTACTGTGGCCACCTTTGCCGGGTCCACGGCAATACCATTTTCTGATACAACATGGCCCAAGAACCTCACTTCCCTCTTCCAGAAGTGACACTTAGAAAACTTTGCTTTCAATTGGTGTTTTCTCAACACCTCCATCACTATCCTTAAATGTTCCTTGTGTTCTTCCTCTGTCCTCGAATAGACCAAAATATCATCAACGAACACAAGGACAAACTCATTCAACTGATCCCTGAATACCCTATTCATAAGATCCACAAAATATGCTGGGGCATTGGTCAGCCCGAATGGCATGACCAACCACTCATAAAATCCAGACGGCGTCCAAAATGCCGTTTTAGCTATACTCTCAGCTTCCACTCTAAGCTGATGAAAACCTGTCGCGAGATCCAACTAAGAAAATACTCTCGCGCCACTCAACTGATCGAACAAATCATCTATCCGCGGTAGAGGATACTTGTTCTTCCTCGTCACTTTATTCAACTCGCGGTAGTCTACACACAAACGAAGGGAACCATCCGCCTTGGTAGCAAACACAACTTGTGCTCCCCATTCAGAAACACTCCTTCTGATAAATCTCTTCTTCAAAAGATCGCTGACTTGCACCTCGAGCTCTCGCTGCTCCCTTGGTGCCATACGACGAAGTGGCATCACTATAGGTCTGGCATCTTTTACCAAATCAATACGGAACTCAATCTCTCGGTGTGGTGGAAGTCCGGTCACTTCTTCAAAAACATCCGGATACTGGCCAACCACGGGCAAACCTGACAACTCACTATGCGGAATGTCAAGGGAGTTTAGAAAACTAGCCAATACCCCTTCACTGGGTAGACCACCAAACACTATCCTCCGTCCATCATCCACTCTAGCTGTCACCAAAAAGCCCTCACAGTCTACCACCACCCCATATCTTTGGAGCCAATCTACTCCCAAAATAATGCCAAACCCAGTAAAGCCCAAAACAAAGCAATCACAGACAAACATGCATCCATGACTCGATAAGACCACATTACGACAAATCATGCTAAGGCTAGTTGAACCACCAATCGGGTTCGTCACTACTAAAGGTCTATCGACAATCTCGGGCTCCAATCCCAACCTATCTACCAGGTCACTAGATATGAAAGAACTGGAAGCTCCAGTATCAAACAAAACTCTAACAGGAACATCGTAAACAGAAAGCATACCTTGAATGACGACATTCTTTCCCTTCTCCGCCGCAGTTGGGGCATTCGACGAAGAAGGAATAGCATTAAGGGCATATGCTTTCACCATTTGCTTTTCTTTAGGGGGTTGCGGACACTTGTCCTTGTGATGTCCCATTTGGCCACAGTTGAAGCACTTCCTATCCGCTGGCTTGGCCCGGCAATTACTAGCATAATGGCCCTTCTTACCACAGCTGAAGCACTCAACATCTTGTTTATTCTTTTTCTTCTGGCCATCCTTAGTCTGACTCTACTTTCTTTTATTCTGGGAACCACCCTTGCCTCCACCACTTGCTTGTGGCTTTGGCTCATCTGTGGATGCAACCTCAGTCTTCGGCTTAAGGTAGAGACTCTCTGATCTTAATGCTTTCCCCACAATCGACTCAAACGTCTCATCGATGTGGTTAATAAGCCTTTCCCCTAAGTACTGATCTAACCCAGTTATGAATTTCTCATTCTTCTTCTCGACAGTATCAACAAGAGATAACCCATACTTTGACAAAGTGTCGAATTCAGCAATGTACTCCGAGACAGCTCTGCCATTCTGCTTGAGCTCCAAGAATTTCTTAAACAGCACTGACTTCTGAGCAGCTGGAATGAACTTCTCGCTAAAGCGAGCTTTAAACTGCTCCCAAGTAATCTGATCTTCGGGAGTGGCTGCCTTTATAGCATTCCACCAATTCATTGCCCGCCCTTGCAGCTGACGGGACGCTAGCTTTCTCTTCATCGCATCCTCGATACCCAAATCCTCGAAGATACGTTCGCAACTATCCAACCAATCTTGAACATCCGTGGCCGACTCCGTTCCATGAAACGGCTTCCCACCAAGGCTAGTATAATCCTTATTCAGCTTGGCGAAATCGACCCTCGGCGCCTGCACTATTGGACCACCACCATTTCCATCATTGGGAGCTGCCCTCCGTACATCCCTAAGCATCTCTCTCATGAGGTCAGTAAACATCGTCCTCATGTCAGCAGCATTCCCATTATTGGCTCCTCTACCAGTACCTCTAACATATCGGCTCATCGTCAATCTGAAAAAGGAAACGATTAACGATTCCATAGTGGTGCTAGTGCAGTACGACTTCATTCTTATACTACTAATAGTATATATATATAGCTTTTGAAAACCAAAGTAATCACAAATACGCTCTCTCGTATACGTATATTATCTCTCCCTGATAACTTCCCTAGGTTAACTACGCAACCTAGAGCTCTGATACCAAGTGTGACGGCCCGCCCCGCACTAGCCCGCATTTCCTCCGGAAGTGCGCTGTACGCATGCCCAGCTAGCACAGAACGGTCGTCAGAAGAAAAGAAAGAAGGGAATGAACTAATCAAGGAACCTGTAGAATGTCTCACAGCGCATGGAATAAAATATAATAATAACATACTTGACATAAAACAGGTGAGACAGTGCACAAGCTGATAACTAAAATCAACATCAATCATCAGAGCAGCGGAAATCCAAATACAGCTTATTACAATTTTCCAAATTTACTGTCTCTAAACAAAAGAAAGCTAAAGTAGAAGATTCACCACCAATGCTCAAGCAGTGATCTTCAACAACACAGGGAGAATACTATTTATATGTATTACGTGGAAGCCTCCTGCTCATCTCCGGATCATCTACCCGTACATCACCAGCTAACCTGTCTCTAGTCTGCTCGTGTGAGCACCCAGAGTAATAAGAGGAGACATAAAACTCTGGGTCAGACAAAAAGCCTGGTATGAGCGATAAGCATCTAAACAGAATAATAACAGGTATACTAAACCATACCTGAACCTAGACCTGCAACCAAAGAGTTAGTACCACATACCGTACAATGCTCTAAGGTGCCATAATAAATAGTGTAAGGATACGGGGGTGGGGTGTGCATGTCATAATGATAGCAAACAAATCATCCATGGCAACCATCCTCACGTCTCTCACTCAGTGCATAAAGCATACGATGTCCACCACTGTCAATCACTAGACCCATCGAAGTAGTGACGGAATTCAACTTGTACAACTACTGCTACTACCAAGCTTACCACATGGAGTCATGACCAAATCTTTACAAATGACCCCCACTTCATTGGTGTATAGCCCTTTAGTCGTACCTAGGCCCTTTCAGCCCTGAATCCGCTCACGTACTTCCCATACATAGTGATCCAAAGTCATAAACATCGACAACCCCTTAGCACACGTCCCGCAGCAAAGCCCAACTCATGAAGTGAACTCATTGGTCCCCATCTGGATCCTGAGCTCTAACTTCTCCTTTGGACTACCTTTGCATCTCGGGTATTGGCCATCATCTTCTTCCGGATCGGTCTTCATCTTGCTCCACTCGCTTCGGATCGGTCAAGAATCATCAGTTCGGCTCGGTCAACCTTCAGCTTCCGGTTCGGTTCGTGGCCTTCATCTCGTGGCGGTTCGGATCGGTCGTGGTCACTCCTGGCGGATCGGGTCGGCCTTCGAGTCAAATCGTTACCCATCGGTTCGGGTCGGAGTAGCTCATGCTCACGAGAGGCGGATCGGGTCGGGTGGTGTGAGCGGGTCGGTTCGAATAGTGTGCTCCAACTTGTGATCCTCCATGGCCATCGATTCGCAAGCTTCCAGGTGGTCCGGATCGGTCTCCATCACCACAAGCGGTTCGTAGGGACGGCTTCACAACGGTTCGGTTCGGGCCTCCCCTCCGATCCGATCCGATCCGGTTCAGGTACTTTCCTGCACTGATTTTCCAGCGACTGTTTTGCGCCATACGACGACGTCTTCGACCAATCTAACTATTCTAATCAATCACAATTCATGTCAAACTGTCATAGCAACATATAACATCAATTGCAACACCATAACAACAATTTGATGGATTAAAATGGATCAAACATAGCTAGAACCCCTCATTTACCCTTAATCCCTCTTAATCATGTTTAAGCATACAATTAGCAAAACACATCGAAATTAACCCAAATTTCTAACAGAGCCTTAAAACATTATTTTAGAATTTTAGGAATTTTCCCAGAATTTATTTACGTATAAATTCGCTAATCTTCACTAATTACCCTTAATTAACTGTAATTAGTGTCAAAAGATGCTATCACTCACCTTGGCCACAAAGTAAAACACCAAATCTGAAATACTCTCTGTTTGGGTCGAATTCCTATGTATAGCAGCAGCTCCAACCTTGCTTTGTTGCTATTTGGCCTTGTTTTGATGTAGTCTAGGCTTAATCTTCACTAAAAATGTGTTTAGGAGTGGTTTTAGAGGATGGAAGCCATTACCAAGGTCTCAAGAAGGTTTGTGGCGTCTCAAAACTGAAATGGAAATGATTTCCTAACCCTAATCAGTCCTCCTATACCTCTAAACCCGAAATTCCCCTCTGGGCCTAGCTGCTAATCACCCGGTTAAGCCCAATTAAGCTGTTTTTCACCATCTGAAACTTGTTTCAGCCATATCTCCCAAACGGTGAGTCCGTTTGGCTATTATGACCACTCTACGGAAAGAGAAACCATCATCCAGAGTCAATGGAAGTGGTTTCTGGTCAAAATTCCTTCCCAGTCAAAAGTTATGGCCAAAACAGTACCAACTAGGGGTAAAATGGTCATTTAAAAATCGGGAAAAATCATGAACATGGGAAATGACCCTAATAGTCGTCTCCCAAAGTTACATGACCATACGACTTCGTATGTGACAGAATTAAATATTCTACGATCCTATGATGCGTAGAATGCGGGTCGTTACACTATCCTTTCTTATAACGCGGCAACAGGTCTCTCGAGAACTACCTCCATCGCACGGAAAACACTTAGGTAGCTAGGGAAGGATTAGTCGTAGTTCAAACTACTGTGACTACAGATGGAGGAAAGAAAGGAAAAGAGATTCAATCAAGGAAACAAAGGATAGTGCTAATGGCCTTTGGGGAATAGCCTTTAAAAATAAAACCTTTCTTGAAAAGTGCTTCTTTGTAAACAGTTTGGAAAACAGTTTCAGAAGGTTTAAAAAAAAACTTTTGCCCAGTCTGGTAACCTTCTGCTCTGATACCAAATGTAACACCCCACCTCCGCTAGGGTCACTCACAAAGGGAATGCACTAGGTTTGGTGAAGCATTATCGAGGTAAACATGCATAGAAATATTACAAGACAGAACATATATAAAACAACGGAAGTAAAACAAATTTCATTACCTTATAAAATAAGGTCTAAAGCCTTTTACATCAGAATACATCAAAACCTGTATTGCAATAGTAAAGAAGCATAAAACCTTTTCATAAATTATTCCCCAAAATAAAGCGGTGAAGCAGCCATAGCCAAGAGAAGACCAAGCTATACATGATGACCTTCAAGCATAAGAGGTCCGAACTAAACAACAGCATTTCCTCCCTGAAAACCATGGCCGGGGGGGGGGGGGGAACGGAAGACAAAGAGGCGAAAGAAAACGGGGTCAGTCATAAAGACTGGTAAGTCCTATCTACTTCCAGCATAAAAACAGGTAAAGGTAACATGACATGCATAAATTGAAAGTAAACATAAGGATGATGACAAGATAGATAAGCTAGACCAAGATAACAGGATGAACCACTATATCAAGATAAACTAAGGTATCACATTGTCAGGTTTCTATCAAGTATAAAACCCCGAGGTATCTACCATGTATATTTGCTCTGCACCTCCCGTACTAGTATCCCAACCCGTGTTATGTGTTAACTATAAAATGTCCCTTGCCCAATGTCATGAAATGGTCCATGTCGACCTAATATATTGCATATATAGGTTTTCTCAACTCGTGTGTTTCTTTCCATGTATAAGTTCAGTCCTTTGCCGTACCTCGTGTGGGCTTTCTCACTACTTCAACGCATTACCATTTGATCCTTGAAATCATTTGGACTGTCATCTTTTATCTAACTATGTTTTCTTATCAAGAACTATTGCGTGTTCAACTAAGGTTTTTGCCACCCAGGACCACTGGGGATTATGCTACCTAATGAACGTTTTCGTATCTCGGTTTGGGTTCAAACCACCTAGGGCCACTAGGGATTATGCTACCCGTCAACCACGCCCGTTTTCCCACGTATGTATCGTGAATCGTTTTTCCATGTCAAGGTGCACATGTATCTCAATGTGCCATCCGAGTTCCGTGACATAATACAGGACTCGGTCGGGAGCTTTAGGTTATCTGCCGATGCAGATATTAAGGTCTGTTTTTCTACCGGTGGTTATGGTCCCACGTGACCCCTCCCTCAACTACTGAAAGGAAAAACAAGAAAAATCATGTATGAGAACCACACTATGACCATCAATGCCCCACTCCCAAATGGCCTACCTCACCCATAACTAGATAGCAAGTATGGTCTGTTGGGTGTTCTCTGCCTTTCCGTATGTACACGATTGACTAAAGATGGTAGGTTGCCGACGATGTGCTATCTAGGGCAACCGTAAAAATATCGCCGACCCCACGCTAATCCACCCCAGTCTTTAGGTTGCTCGCACAGCAACCAAGGCGTACCCTTGGCTCTTCTACCGCAGACCTTAACCTCTGTGAGCCCAGGAGGATCATCTGCCACCTCACAGAGGGATACCAAGAGTATCCTTACGTTCCCCGAAGCTACCGCTTCGTCACCCAGTTCGTTGGAGCCTTTATCTAAATCAGATATTGCTCCACCTCGTGTATTTGCTGAAGCGACGACCTACCGAATCGGGTTACTCATCTATTATGAACTGGTCCGATTTCCTTGACTAAAAATTATTACTTAGTTATCCTTAACTAAGGTTTATCACTTAGCTTCCTTTCCCATCATCCTTGTTAACTACTGTTTTCAACTTAGTCCCCCTGAAATAGGGTTTTATCTAATGGGTTAAGCGTTGTCATTCAAGCTCATGACTTAACCCGTCTAGAAGCATGTCAAAATTGGCTAAGTGTTCAAGTTCAAGACTTAGCCCTACAAACCATATGTCAAGTTGGTTAAGTATATCAAGAAGTTCACGGCTTAACCTTATCGCGTTATCGTGGTTGGTTAAGTATAGATTATCCTTATCAAATTACCGAGTCGAGTTGGTTAAGTATATTCAAGCGGTTCATGATTTAACCCTATCAAATCATCGAGTCAAATTGGTTAAGTGTAGGTTAACTTAACCCCATTAAATAATCGTGTATAATTGGTTAAGTATAGGTTACTTAACCCCATTAAATCATCGTGTTTAAATTAGTTAAGTGTAATTTATCTTAACCTCATCAAGTTATCATGTTAGATTGGTTAAGTGTTGGTTAACTTAACCTCATCAAATCATCACGTTAGATTGGTTAAGTGTAAGTTTAACTTAACCCTCATCCACTAGTCATATTTATAATGGTTAAGTATTTTCCCCTCGTGTGTTTACTTAACCCTACCATGCCACGCGTTATCCCGGTCGGGTGTTATCAACCCATTTAGGTTAAACTAACCCATTTACTAATCGTGTTACATGGTTATGTGTCTTTGAGTAATCAAGTCCGGTCTTACTTAACCTACCCATTCATGTCATTTCGGTTAAGTGTCACTAGCCAAATTTAATTAACCTTATCATGTGGTATTAAGTAAATTAATGCACTCTCAACCTCTCACATTAGATGTTGTTGTGGTTACTGGTTACGCCGGGCGGGTCCGGGCAGATTTACACCACAACCTAGTCTAACCTCGGGTTTCATGCGCGATATGACCAACTACTCACATTGGGTCCTATTGTTTGTAGCAACTGGATTTGCCGGGCGGTTCCGTGCAGATTTATGCTACAAACTCAACCCAACCTCGAGTTGGCCACTTTCATGTTTCACTATGTATCATGTTCATGTCAAGTTTAGGCCTTGATTAAGTCCATGTTTTTCACTTATGCCTATTGTCCTATTTCTTGGTATAATTCATGTCAAGTTCACATGTTCCATATTTTTCTAAGTGTCATCCCGACGTTTATCACCATTACATGTTACATGTAATTTCATGTCAAGTTCATAGCAAATTTGAAGCTTTGCCTAGACTACCCAAAACGTATTCCCAACGCACATGAAAGCGAATCAACATAGTAGGAAAAATATGACAAAAGAGGGTATAAGATGGCAAAGGTGAATCACAAGTTAAACATGGTGACGTTTGAGGTAAAAGGTGTTCACATAACTAGCATATTGCATATCGGCCTCAAAACATCTATGATAGCATAAAGGGATTGGCCTCTAACATGCATGATATCATAAGAGGATTGGTCTCAAGCATGCATGATATCATACCCTAGGTCCATCATCTTATGCATGTGAGTGTCATGAGGGGTTTTACATTCTTTTACATGCATAAACCCAAAATGTTTCACAAGTCAAAATGGTTCTAAGGGTTCATGCCATCATTCCACAAGTAAAGATCCAAACTTGCATGATAAATTAAGTCCAACACAACATAAGTAGCATGATTTAGTCACTAAAACATAGCCAAAAGTCATGGGTTCAAGAAAGGGGCAAAACTAGGTTCACATAGGCTAATATACTTGTGTTTCTTTTCATTTTATTCCATGTCAACACTAAATCTACCGTTTAGATCTAGAAGTAGCTAGAACTTACAAATCGAGGCTAGGGACTCATGAGCAAGCATTTGTCATAGAATGGTGTTAAGATGACACTCTACTTCCTTGATTTGATGTAGAAAGCTTGCACCTTTTGATTTGAATCCGATTTGAATGCATAAGCCCTTGGAGTTGGAGATGGAGGCCATGATCAAGAGAGATTTGGGCAGCACTTCGTGGCAAGAGTGATTTGTGAGGGTTTAGGCTAGGTCTAGGGATCTTTTTATAGAAGTTTAGGTTAGTTTAGGCCATAGGATTAACCCTAGTTAAGATCTGAACCATCAAATCCCGAAACAGGCCTTAAAACATGACCCAAAACTCTCAGCAGGTGCACCAGGCCAAAGTGGCCGGACCACCCAGGTCGACACCCGTGTCGACTGGGCAGTCGACCTGCCCCTGGGCGTGTCGACTCCCCAGTCGACACCCCAGTCGACCTGGGGCTTGGGCGGGAATTTTTCCCGCCCAGTCTGTTTGGCTCCAGATTTGAATTTCGAACTGTTTTTTTTTTTTTGAACTCTGGATTTTCTGAAAACTTCGACGGGCCATAACTGGGTCATACGGACTCCTATTTTCGAAAACTCGGACTCTATTTCGCGTATTTTTCTGAGACAAACGCAATGGCACAGCCCGTTCCACTTGATTCAGATTTTAACATTTAATTCTGCCTTGATTTACGTTATAACATGTTATTCAAAATACGGGTTGTTACATTCTCCCCACCTTAAAGGATTTCGTCCCCGAAATCTTCAAGTTAGGAAGAACGTATCCTACCATCCATCATCCATCTACTCAAAACATCATCCATGAGCAGTCATTGTCCTTAAAAGATTCTAAATGTTGTATGATCATATGCAAAAGGTGTGTATATGTACTTATCTAATGTAAATGATCAGGCCTGAGTGATCTTCTAAATGCAAAATATGTTTAGTGCCATGAATCCAACATGTATGCAAATAGTCCTAGTCATATAAACACTATATGTGTGCACAACCATTTATCCACATGCAACATCCACATGATAACATTTCATCTATAAACAAGTACAAATACTCGTGCATATGCAATATGAAATGTGACTGAATCGACCTAGTGTCTAATGTGTACTCAATCATCCACGAGCAACCACTGGCAACCATATCAATCATAACATGTTTCAAATACATGTTTACATCCATAGGGTTCTACCTAAGGTCCTCAAGATAATATCGAGAAGATAAACAAGATAAACTCCTTATGGGGTTTGCAACTGAACTAAGATCGAAAACAGAACCGAGAGGATATTCATAAAAGATAGCCTACAAGTAATTTCTACAGAAAACAGGGATCAAGGATATACTCTTAAAAAGAGATATCATGCGCGTATCTAGTCTTCATCCTTCTGAGTCGCATTCCCTTGAGCTTAGTTCCATTGTGCTTTGACCATCTTTTAACTTCATGATTTCGTAGCTTCTTATTTACTGTTTCCATAATATGAGTTGGAACTCATTTTATTGTCGCCTCTCGTTCCACTTTCACTTATTCTTCTTCTAGTATACTTGATTCAAACATGACTGCGTACTCATGATTCCATGCGAGCTCTCCAAAATTCACTAGTGAATCTTATATCTCGTTTACATACTATATAGTATTCCACGCAGAAGAACTTTCTCTTGAAAGTAAACAGATGCCAACCAGGTTACCATGTGTACTTACTAGGGTGATTTTTATAACTTATGCATAAGTGAAATGAACCATCCGTCTTATTGGCAAACACCACTCGATCGGGTTTCAAATTTCCAATAAAGGCATCAAGGGATTCTAGGTAACTAATCATGACAGAACCCAAAAGGTTACACGAGACTTCGAGGGTATTACCAAGGCTAGTCAAGAATCTAACTACCCTCTTATCAAAACCGAGGGTGGCACCCCTTACTGGATAACCACTTCATCCCTAGAATCCATCCATGGCCCAAAACATAAGCATTACTTCCAAACTCAACTCCTGGCATAGACATTCTCAAATCCAAACAAGTCGTGAATAAATGGACTGATTCCCCAACAAGATTTGAGACAAAATGGGATCCTCTACTACGCTAGTACTAAGGTGCAGAGACTCAACTATCGAAGCGGACTTAAATGATGTGGTGATCAAAACAAAGTCTTGGCGGGATGATAGAAAAGAATAACTAAACCTTCAACGCGAAGGTTACCATCCTTCTCAGGTACGCTAGTGAGGGTATGCAATTGCCTTCTCGATGATCTTGCCCTTGTTCCATAATACTTAACTATCCGTCCCATTTTACAATACCAAAAATACTCTCTCGTCATGGGTTGAGCCCTAACAAAATTAATTTCGTTCTATTCTGAGCCTGTTTGAAAAAATGGCCTTTTTCAAGTCGATTAAAATTGACTGGAATTGACCAAACTGAAATCTTTTTGCCACGGTCACAAATTAATTCTAAAAATTATGAAAAATTAAACTTAACCATATTTTGACATTCCGGATCCAATAAAAGTGGTTTCATCGAAAACATAGGTCGTTTGAAAAATGGCTATTTTTATTACTAAAAAATAATATAAATCCTACAGCGACTATTCTGAAATTTAAACGGGGCATAACTTTTGATTCCCGCTATAAAATTTCGATTTTTCGGATTTGTTGGAAAGATGTTTTAAAAGAGATTCTAATATTTTTGGTTTCACTAAAATCCGTTAAATTTTGCATCCTATACAGTCAGTCAAAGTTCATGTATGACTTTTCAAATTACCGCGCTATTTCTAACTTCTTTTATAATTAAAACTAAATTATTCTTCCTAAATTCGATTTAAATAAATTTTTAATCATTATTATTTGAAATAACAAAACCCATTAAAATTAGTTAAAATAAATTTTAAATTTACCCCAAAATTCAGGGTTGTTACAGGTTTCTTCACGCCGGAACTGCTCAGTGATGGGGACACTAGGGAGGTTCGGTCCAAGGGGAAAGAGGCATCAGGGTGGTGTGATGACGTGGCCAGAAGCTGGCGGTGGCACATGGTCGAGGGTAGGCGTGGTCGTCACTTTCTTGGATGGTGTATTTTCTGGTAGAAGGGGATACCACGACAAAAGTATTGTAGCAGCTAAGGGGAGAGGATCGAGGCATGGCATCATGATCCAAGAGGGCAGGGTGACTTGCGTGGATGGTTGGCGGTGATGGATAGTGGCCGGGTTAAGTGTGCACGTGCACAGGCGTGGCCAAAAAGGGAACGGGAAGAAGAAGAAGTGGTACCAGTTTTTGATGGTGATAGTCCAAGAAATTATGTGATCCTGAGGGTGGTACTTTGGCTTAAGTTGGCACTTTGGTACTGGGGTTCGAGCACAGGGATTCGAATGGATTAGCAGGCAAGACACTGTGTTCTGGAGGTGGTACTTCAGAGGCTGGTACTTTGGGTATATAAATGTGGTACTTTGCAAAGACCCTGATGGCCTGGCCAGTTTTCATGCGCGCCTGCCATGATCTTGGACTTGTACTTTACTAAAAGGGGCACTTTGGTAGTTAAGCTTTAAATTAGGGATTTTTGAATATATTTAAATTTAAACTAGTTTTTAAATTAAAAAATGGATTAAATAAAATAGGAAAATAAATAAATAAATATAGAATTTTTATTTAAATTAGCAAATGAGGAAAAAGAAGTGAATCAGGATTAAATGCAGTTTTTGTCAAGAACTTTAATTTAAGTATTGAAGATATAATTTAGATTTAAATTATAAATTTAATTATAAATTTAAGTATAAATTTAATTAGAGCAATTTTCTAATGGTAAATATTTAAAAACTGTAAGTCAAAGAAAGAGAAAACCGTATGCTACTCATACGCTGGAATTGTCTAGTGCAAGAAAATGGATATGTATATTGTTCTGTATTATATAAGAACTGTATTTTTTCTTAATCATGTTTGGAAAATAAAAAAAAATTATGGGTATGTAGAAGGAAGTAGATCAAGAATAAGGGATTAAGGGAAATTTTGACGAAAATAATACAAAGTGTAAAAGGCTAAAATATAAATTATAAACCATAAATTTAATTTATTTATGAATAATTAGATTAAGGAATGATTATGAGAAATACATTTCTACAAGGATAACGTAAGTATTTATTTTTAAATTGGGCGAACAAAAATGGAAAGAAAAACCATGTGCGGCGCGCACATTGAAATTGTCCATTTTTAAGAGATGATCAAAATACCAGATATAATCAAGATGATTATATACTGTTTAGTTTGACTGTAACTGTATATGAAAATTAGATTATAACCATGTTAGATTAATAACTTTAAAAAGGAAAAGGTTTCGCTAATCATTTCAAAGAGACCGAAATAAATATTTCACTTTGATTTGATTATATGCCACGCGTCAGAGACTTTTAAATTGAAGACGACGATATACAAGGGCTATTCTTGAATAGTGCCTTCTGTTTGTCCAATCCCAGGACAACTTGTATGGACGAATGTCTAACAAAGCAATTCTAACTGATCACGTACGTTGATCTCTCCAAACGTATTTTTACGATGGCAGAGGAATTCGTTTCTCTCGCTGTATACCTATAATATATTTTTGGGGAAGTCAATTAGTGGTTGGCGAGTTTTGACGATGTGGCATTCAAAAGAAATAAATAGTGATGATGAAAAGGTAAGGCTAGCCTTAAGCCTCACACCCAGGAAATGACAAAAATCGGCTAGGCAGCATGGCTATGTGGGTTGCTCCCATTAGGATGTATAATCTCCTATCTGGAGAAATTCCTTTTACTTCTTTAATCTTGTTCAATGTTGTACCTTTTCGAGAAATGGTGGTTTGAGCCCAACCGTTGGTGATATACATTCGATACACTCAAGAGAAATGAGTGGTCGGTTGTGTATGGGCCGGGTTGCAAGACGTTCTTGTTGAGCCCAGGTGTATTCGCCTCTAGAGATACATCATCGGAAGGTGGTCCCATACCTTGTCATAGTTGGAAATCCAATTTCCATAAGCGCCAAGCGGTTTTAATTGTATACTACATAGGAGAATGCGAGATGCAAGCATTCTTCTTGATTCTAAATTATTTGTGAAAAATTAATAGACACTATGATAATATCTGATTTCAAGTATACAAAGTGTTTTGATCTCATAAGGTGAAAACCCGTTCCGTATTCACGGCGTGGTCTTATGAGATATTTTTCTTTCTTTAACCTGTTTTAAAAACTGCTTACTCATACCAGTCCCCTGACTGACCCGGAGTTTATTTTTCTGTGTTCCCCTTAAACTCTTGGGTATTCATAACACTTGTTATGAATAGACAAGTGAATCAGGATTGGATGAAACTTGGAAAGCTGGAACAGAACTTTATGTGTGCTGGTCCACTTATCATATCTACTGTATAATTATAAGTCTGTCGGTTAGTCATCAATGATATGTATAATTAAGAATGTACTATGAATGGCTTGTATCACTAGATCTATGATGCTCTGATGTAATATATACTGCTATGTAATGTTATGAAGTATCATCTTTTGTAAAAATTCCGCTGTGAGATTCTAATGTTTTCTGTGATTTTATCTTCTATCTATTCTTATTTTTATTAATGACACGACTTCCCATGTGTTCGAAAGTTGGATCATTACAGTTGGTATCAGAGCTTAGGTTACTGATTACCTAGGCTTTGGGTAAGTGTGAGAGAGCATATTTTTGAAAATTTAAAATAAATTTAAATTAAATCAACTTGGATGATATACCTGAGTTAGTTATATCCAATCAAGTCTGGAATGACAACCTGTTATATTCAAGTGATTAAAATGAGTAACCGAGGACGAAGAGGTCGAGCTAGTGGAACTTTCACTACCACTGGTCGTAATACTGGATCCCAGGATCAAGGAGAAACTGTGGAGGAAGTTGCAACAATCCAGTAGGATAAAAGCTTTACAACTATTTGTAAAGAATATACGACTCTGGGAGGAAACGTTTTTAAAGGGACAGAATCTTTAATTGAAGTCCAAGCATGGTTGAGGTCCTGTGAAAGGATTGTCAAGGGACTAAAATTGAATGATGAGCAGAAACGTCTCTTAGCTTCATGGCAACTCCAAGAAGCTGCTGCTATTTGGTGGGATGCTCAGACCACAAATGTTCCTGAGGAAGACTTCACTTGGGAAAAATTCAAAGGGGCATTCGAAGCACAATTTCTTCCTGATGCAGGAAAGACTAGAATGTATCGGGATTTCATTGATCTCAAGCAAGGGAACATGAAAATATCCGAATATGAGAACAAGTTCAATTCACTTTCTTGTTTCGGGCCAGAACTGATCAATACCCCACTCAAGAAAATGAAATGTTCGTAGCAGGATTGAAGGATAGCCTGCAAGTTCTAATGATTGAGCATCTCAAGATTCCATTCGTCGATCTGGTGGATATGGCAGTTCGTTATGCGGCACTAGAGGGAAAGAAGCCGATTACAAAACAGCAGATAGGAGAACCCAGTGGCGAGAATTCCAACAAAAGGAAATTTAATCTGAACTGGAACAACAAAGGAGTACCAAAGATGGGGGAGAAATCCAAAGAGTGTTATAAAGATATGCAATGCCATAACTTCAAGGAGAAGGGACACATTGCTAGGTTTTGTACGAAGTCAGCAACGGAAAAACCACAGCAAACTCAGCAGCCAGAGCAATCTCATCAGAAACCAAAGGGAACAACTGATGCTATTCCCCAAAAGTTTTCATGCTATAACTGTCATTAGCCTGGGCACTTGGTTAAAGACTGTCCACTTATGAAAAAGGCACAACAACCAAAGGTCCATGCTTTAATGGATAAGTCATCAACTTCTGAGAATGTGAAAATGGAAGGAGATTCAGAAAGTATCTTACTCTTTTTAGAAAAAAGGAGTTAATTAACTAGGGTCAGTCTCAAGTTAAATTAAATATGGTTGGATAAATTAGAATAATATCCAATCATATTGATACCAGAAATAAGGTTAGAATTCTAAATTGTAGTAAAATTTGGATTTCCTGAAATTAAGGCTGGACTTAAGTATTATTTGGATATGAACTCAGGGAAAGTGAACTAACTGATTTGTGAAATTAAATTAGATTTGTGAGTCCCGAAATGGAGAAAATTAACTAAGTGGATGAAGATTTTGGGTAAAACTTAACAGAGTTAAGTAAATTGACTTATGAGTTAAAAAGGGAATTTGGACAAATATTTTGGTTATGAATAGGAAAATTGTTGATGTGTGTTAACTATTTATATACAAATCGAACTCTAAATCTACTGTTTACAAATTTCGAGGACGAAATTTTTATAAGGAGGGTAGATTGTAATGAACCGGTATTTACACATATCACTGACAAAGATATTAACTAATCGTAAGTACGTATTTACAAATATGATTTAGAATCCAGACTTTGAAATTCCAAAACATGTAAACTTATGTATAATAACATTTATATATGCATATATCACAACATTTACTAAAACCAATTTTTTACACATTCAGGTATGATAGCATGTATTAAATAACGTTTGTTTAAATTTATTTTTTTCATGTATGTAGAATAACACTTTTCCATAGCAAGTTTTTAAAATGCCATTTTTTTACACATGTTTGTTTATTTTTTTCAAAAGATTTAAGAATTTGAGTTTTTACAAATTCTTGAATTAAAAACTTTTAACACTTGAATTAAAACATGCCAAAACCATTTTGTTGTCAAAGCAAGTTCAAAGGAAAGTTCAAGCTCACATGTACATCCACACCCAAAACATGAAATACCATTTCTTTTTGCAAACATGTTTTCATGTATATGTACTTGAGAAAACACCTACACTAGTACTAGACTAGTAGAGAGGATATAGGAGGAGATATCTTTCACATGGCAAATCATTTTTGTATCAAATATTTCAGTTTTAAATCATCCTCTTTTCTCACAAGATTTTATGAAAATGACATTCAACTTTGCATTTTTCAAAAACATGTTTACTTTGTCATGACCCATGTGCCAAAGGATCTTACAAATCCTTGTGTATTTAAACCATAAATGCACCTACACTAGATCATTTCTAAAATATAGATCATTCAAGATTTTTCATGTCTATTTCATCACATGGACGAGATCTTTATTGTACAAAAACTTTCAGATTTTGCCAAACCCTGGAAGGCAAGTAATGATTTTATATATCTTTTTGTTAAATTAATTTGTCATGAGAAGATTTTGGTTTAGAAATCCAAGGAAAAACTGAATATGTTGTTTGAACCAAGGAAAGATTTGGGTTGTACAATGGCATTTAAAGTAATGTTTCATAGTAAAACAATAGGAGAAAGGAATGCACATGTGCAAGTGATTACAAGGTGAAGTATGACTGAGATAAGCCATATGAAAGGGGGTGGTATTGTTTTGATTTGGTAAGAGAAAGGATTTTCTGATATGTCAATCATTCGTCAACAACCAAATCTGAAAAGGAAAAAAAATTTATTTTTGCCACCAATATTTTATGATTTTTCTCTAATATAAATAGACCCTAAGCACACTCATTTTCCTCACACAACCCAAGTTTTTCAAACAAGATCAGTGAAGAGAAAATACTGAGAGTTGAAAGCTTTGAAGGTGAGTAAACTTCTTTTAATTTTATGTTTTGAAATTCCTGCATTTTGGCTGTTTAAACTATAAGTTGAACTTGGATTTTTGTGGTGTGTTTGTTCAAGTAGTATATATTGGGTTGATTACTTGTTTGGTATGATATCATTGGTTGGTAATTAGAATCTTAAGTACCAAAGGTTAGGAAAAATGTATTACCTGATACTGTTACCTAACGCTGTTATTTTTGTTTAAAATTTTACAAATCTTAATAGATCAGTAAATCTATGTTAGTGGATCAAGAACGAGATGCTATAATATTTTTAAACCCTTCATATAGTCATATAAATTGTTCAATATGAAGCAAACCTTTCCAAAACCCTCACTGTTACTTGAAGAGAGAACAACAACTGCTCTCTGTTCCTCAAAATCAAAGTGGATTTTTAAACATTTTAAAAACTTGATTTGATTACATAATCGTAATCATGGATCCAAATGATGATTTTTTAAAAGGGAATCATAATTTTTAGAGGTAGGGATGGTGATAAATGTAGGGATGGTGAGAAATGAAGGGATGGTCGGAAAATCCGCTTTGATGAATTTCCGGCAAAACATCCGATGGAAGTTGATGGCACTCGGACTGAAGGTGTATGGAAGGTTGTATATAACATGAAAAATACTAAAATACTTTTCTATTAGGTAAATTTGGAGAACGACATTAAAATAGGGTAAAAATGGGGTTTTGGGTTTGGTTTCTTCATGCCGGAACTGCTCAGTGATGGGGACACTAAGGAGGTGCGGTCCCGGGGGGAAAGAGGTGTCAGGGTGGTGTGATGACATGGCCAGAAGGTGGCGGTGGAACATGGTCGAGGAGAGGTGTGGTAGTCACTTTCTTGGATGGTGTATTTTCTGGTAGAAGGGGATACCACGGCAAAAATACTATAGCAGCTAAGGGGAGAGGATCGAGGCATGGCATCGTGATCCAGGAGGGCAAGGTGACTTGCGTGGATGGTCGGCGGTGAGGGATGGTGGTCGGGTTAAGTGTGCACGTGCACAGGCGTGGCCAAAAAGGGAAGTGGAAGAAGAAGTGGCACCAGTTTTTGATGGTGATCGGCCAAGAAATTATGTGATCATGAGGGTGGTACTTTGGCTCATGTTGGCAATTTGGTACTGGGGTTAGAACATAAGGATTCGAATGGATCAGCAGGCAAGACACTGTGTTCTGGAGGTGGTACTTCAAAGGCTGGTACTTTGGGTATACAAATGTGGTACTTTGCAAAGACCCTGATGGCCAGGCTAGTTTTCATACGCGCGCGCCGTTATCTTGGACTGGTACTTTACCAAAAGGGGTACTTTGGTAGTTAAGCTTTAAATTAGGGATTCTTGAATATATTTAAATTTAAACTAGTTTTTAAATCAAAAAATGGATTAAATAAAATAGGAAAATAAATAAAAATAGAATTTTTATTTAAATTAGTAAATGAGGAAAAAGAAGTAAATCAGGATAAAATGTAGTTTTTGTCAAGAATTTAAATTTAAGTATAGAAGCTGTAATTTAGATTTAAATTATAAATTTAACTATAAATTTAAGTATAAATTTAACTAGAGCAATTTTCTAATGGAAAATATTTAAAATTATAAAGTCAAAGAAAGAGAAAACTGTATGCTACTCATATGCTAGAATTGTCTAATGCAAGAAAATGGTTTTGTATACTATTCTGTATTATATAAGAACTGTATTTTTTTTCTTAACCATGTTTGGAAAATAAAAAAAAATTATGGGTATGTAGAAGGAGGAAGTAGATCAAGAATAAGAGATCAAGGGAAATTTTGATGAAAACGATACAAAATGTAAAAGGCTAAAATATAAATTATAAACCATAAATTAAATTCATTTATGAATAATTAGATTAAGGAATGATTATGAGAAATAAATTTCTACAAGGGTAATTTAAGTACTTATTTTTAAATTGGACGAACAAAAATGGAAAGAAAAATCGTGTGCCGCGCACACTGAAATTGTCCATTTTTAAGAGATGATCAAAATACCATATATAATCAAGATGATTATATACTGTTTAGTTTGTCTTTAACTGTATATGAAAATTAGATTATAACCATGTTAGATTAATAATTTTAAAAAAGAAAATGTTTCGCTAATCATTTCAAAGAGACCGAAATAAATATTTCACTTTGATTTGATTATACACCACGCGTCAGAGATTTCTAATTTAAAGCGACGATATACAAGGGCTATTCTTGAATAGTGCCTTCGGTTTGTCCAATCCCAAGACAACTTGTATGGACGAATGTCTGACAAAGCAATTCTAACTGATCACGTACGTTGATCTCTCCAAACGTATTTTTACGATGGCAGAGGAATTCGTTTCTCTCGCTGTATACCTATAATATATTTTTGGGGAAGTCAATTAGTGGTTGGCGAGTTTTGACGATGTGGCATTCAAAAGAAATAAATAGTGATGATGAAAAGGTAAGTCAAGCCTCAAGCCTCACACCCAGGAAATGACAAAAATCGGCTAGGCAGCATGGCTATGTGGGTCGCTCCTATTAGGATGTATAATCACCTATCTAGAGAAATTCCTTTTACTTCTTTAATCTTTTTCGATGCTGTCCCTTTTCGGGAAATGTTGGTTTGAGCCCAACCGTTGGTGATATACATTCGATACACTCAAGAGAAATGAGTGGTCGGTCGTGTGTGGGTCGGGTTGCAAGACGTTCTTGTTGAACCCAGGTGTATTCGCCTCTAGAGATACATCATCGGAAGGTGGTCCCATACCTTGTCATAGTTGGAAATCCAATTTCAATAAGCGCCAAGCAGTTTTAATTGTATACTACATAGGAGAATGTGAGATGCAAGCATTCTTCTTGATTCTAAATTATTTGTGAAAATCTAATAGATACTATGATAATATCTAATTTCAAGTATACAAAGTGTTTTGATCTCATAAGGTAAAAACCTGTTCCGTATTCACGGCGTAGTCTTATGAGATATTTTTCTTTCTTTAACCTGTTTTAAAAACTGTTTACTCATACCAGCCCCCTGACTGACCCGGAGTTTATTTTTCTGTGTACCCCTTAAACTCTTGGGTATTCATAACACTTGTTATGAATAGACAAGTGAATCAGGATTGGATGAAACTTGGAAAGCTGGAATGGAACTTTCTGTGTGCTGGTCCACTTATCATATCTACTGTATAATTATAAGTTTGTCAGTTAGTCATCAGTGATGTGTATAATTAAGAATGTACTATGAATGGCTTGTATCACTAGATCTATGATGCTCTGATGTAATATGCACTGCTGTGTAATGTTATGAAGTAACAGCTTTTGTAAAAATTCCGCTGTGAGATTCTGGTGTTTTCTGTCATTTTATCTTCTATTTATTCTTATTCTTATTAATGACACGACTTCCCATGTGTTCGAAAGTTGGGTCGTTACATGACAAAATCTCAAACCAGTTAGTATCGAGTAAACATATTCATAGAGAATTAACTAAATACTCCCAATATAAGTTTCTGTATTCAACTTGTACTATCCATGAAATAACGGTGAAATCACCTTTTAAATTCTCATGAATAGCAAAGAGTTCCTTCCTCAAATTTTAACATAGAGTTTAACTCTAATATTATTAATTTATTTCATAGGAAAATTGTGTGAAGGACAAAATGAAGGAGAAATTGTTCCATAAGGACAAAGGGCTAAAATTTATCCATAAGGACAAATTTTAGTGTAAAGGGATGAATTATAGTGGGACCCTGAATTCCTCCCTTTACACTAAAATTTGCCCTTATGGATAAAATTTTAGCCTCTTGTCCTTATGGATTTTTTTTTGTTCATTTTGTCCTTGAGGCTAAAAAATCCTTTATTTCAAACCATGGTCATCTTTTGGGAACTCCAAATATCTTTTATTTTATTTTAATTGAATGTACCTTGAGTAATCAATTTAATATGTTCCCCATCAACCCAATCTAGATAGCTAGGGGAGCAGGCAACTAGTTTTCCAAACTCTAGAATAAAGTTTACATCTCTGTGACAATTATGTAGTTACATTATTTAATAGAGCTTAAATATGCTCTCCTGTAACAACCCGGATTTTCGAGTAACCAAAAAATGCAGATTTATTGGGTTTTGTGATTCTTAAGATTGCAATTAAATAATTGAGGGCATATTGAAAATATATATGTATATTGAATGGGAATTTGATACTTAAAGGGAAAATATACTTTCAATATTTGAGATTAATTGTTGGTTGTAATTGTTAAATTATTAATTAAGGTTTTAAGTACTAGATGTATCTTTGATTGTGATATCAGTAGAGGAATTGCGTGTAAATTACATTAATGAATTTAAAGTGTACAAGTGGCTTTTAAAACGTTAATCAATGAATTAATTGGTTTGTTGATTATATGAGAATATAATATTGATGTGAATCAATATTTATAGTCTTGGTGCATTTTATTATTGTTAACAATAAATTTAAATTATTGGATAAATAAAATGTACAACAACACTGTTGTATTGATAAATTTGGAAATTTGTTTTTTAAATGCCAACAATCATTGTAATTTTGTGTTATGATATATTATTGTATAAGTGTTCATGTTTGTTATGCTTAATAATTAAAAAAAATGTTTTAATGACGTATTTTGTTAAATGAGGCAGTGGTGACATTTATTTGTTATATTATAAAGCTTATACAAATAAATGAAGATAATTTGTTAAACTCATTTATTTTGGTAAATTATGTTGAATTTGACAATTAAATAGACTAAATGTGTTTTATGTGTTAATTTGTTTGTTGAGTTATTAATTTAACACAACTTAGTAAGTGTAAACGTGTTTGTATGTAAAAATTTGGTTGATAAAATGTAAACATGGTTATAATAATACTTTGTGCTAAAAATTAAGGTTTGAGTGATTGTAAACCAATGTTTCATTGTGTCTTGGATTGAATTTGTATTTAAAGAATGTTATACTTGTGATTATTAGAAAATATTAACTTAAGAAAATTTAATAAGTGTTTTGATGTATAGATTGTGTATATTTACAAGTATAAGTGTGTGGATTCTTGGAAATAGAGGGGCTTGAGTGCACTACTTACTATAGTTAAGCTTAATTAATTAATTAGGGGCTTAATTAGAGTTTTACTTTCCATAATCCTTATTTTATTAAGGAGTATTCTGGAAATTTGAGGAAAGAAGGAATGGAACTTATCTTTTCTCCTTGATTATTCTTTCCTTCTTCCAGAAAACTTCATGAGAGGGAAAATTATGGCCTCCTTCTCCCCAATCTCCCTTCTAACGTTATAAATGATGAAATTTTGAGTTCTAAAACAATTTAGCTACTCTCTAATCAATTCTCTAGCCAATTTCAGCCCAAAACCATTCTCCAGTGAGGAGAAGACCAAGGTCTGTAAGCTTCAAGAAGCCACGGCTGTTACATATTCCTCTTTTGCAATTATATGCTCCGATTTGTCCGCCTACAGCTCCAAATCAATGGGATTTCTTCTAAATAACTAATCAAGGTGAGTTGGTGGGTTCACACTTTCTAGTTTACAATGTATTAGTTTTATTTGTTGAATCAATTTACTATCTGTATAAAATGCGTTGCTTTTCTTAGAAATATTAGTCATTTTGTTGTTGTGCTGAAATCACAGCGAAACCCCATGTTTGAGCCTTCGTAACATTATGATCCTTGAGTATTTTTTCTTAATTCTTTCTTCATGTTGTTTTCCATCTTCTTATGAGTATATCTGCAAATTTTGGTATCATTCTGAGTCAATTTGTGTGGGTAAACATGTTGTTCAAGTTGAGGTTTCATCGTGAAATTGACCTGGAACAAAACAGCGTCCAGGTACATCTTCTGAGTGTTGTATCTCCTTCGTTATTGATTGGAATTGAGTGATTCTTTTTTTGTTTCGAAATTTGGGATCTTATCTATAAGACTACAAATTTTTGTGAAATTCTAAGTTTATTTGTGAGGGTAAACATGTAGTTAAAGTTGGGGTTTCATCGTAAAATCTTTTTTTGAGTTGCTTGAAACACAGCCAATGCTCTAATTTGAGATGCTGTATCTTATAATATACTTGGTATTTTTGAGTGAATTATTTTTTGTTCCAAAGTGTGGAATCTCTTAAATAATTCTATAAATTTTCATTGTGTTTTGATTAAGAGAAGTTGGTGAGAACAACTCTCAAAGTCGGGGTTCGTCGTGAAACCATCTTTTTTCGAGTTGTTGAAAACACAGCCAATACTCTATTTTGAGCTGCTGTATTTTACTGTCTACTTGGTCTTTTTGAGTGATTCTTTTTCTGTTTCAAACTTTGAGATCTTGTCTATAAGCCTGTATTTTTTTTGACTAATCAGAGATCGTTTGATCATGCGTAGCATACCTGAAAGTTGCAAGCTGAATTGATTTGGTGTGCATTTGCTTTTCTCGACACTTGGTACTTTGTGATTTTGTGTGTGCTGTTATGACTTGTCTATTACTTCATTAACTGGAGTAACCAGATTCACATCTTTATCAATCCAATCTCCAAATTTTGAGACAATTGTATTGATTATTTTCAATATTTTTGATGAGATTTTTGATGATATTGGGTACACGTGCACATTTTAAACTAGTTTTCCGATATATGTGTAAATAATATGTTAGTTATAGTTTTGAGGCTAAAAGAGTTTTATATTTTTAGTTTTAATACTAAATGACATCAAATCAATAGTATAAAGTTATTTTCATAAACGTACGTATTTTCATAAAGAGATCTATTGGTTTCATAAAACGTTTCATAACTTGTTTGGAAATCAGTATTTTCTTATATATAAACTACAAAGTCCTGCACCCTTCAAGATAGCGTACTGGATGTTAAACGATATCGCACACTTCGTGGTATGGGAAATGGATGCAGACGAATTTGGTTAATTCCAGTATAGTTAGATTGAAGTTAATGTCTTATTAATGATGATTTGGTGTTTTCTATATTTTCCAATGCGGAGTTGGCGAGTAGCAAGTAGTAAGTAAACCGAGCAGTGAAAACGTGTGGTATGGGATGCGCTGTTATCGCTGTTTGGGTTACTAACTAAGAGTTAGTTACGCATTCTAAGGATGTCAAGCTAGTACTAGATTCAGGATGAAGCCGAGACTCGAGATAGGTCCCATATACATATTCTCTTGATCAGGATGGTCAAGATACACTCGGAGGGGGTAGTCGCAGTGAGAGGCGCCTAAAATTGAATGCATATAAGTACTTGGCTATTGCTCGGGATGGGCAATACTATAGCTTGGGGTAGGCTATAATTTACTTAATAGCACGTGCACATTATTTATGATGATTTCACGCTATTATTTAATGTTGATGAATTTCATTTTACAATACTTAGCTATTGCTCGGGATGAGCAATATTATACCCCAGGATGGCCTTTATTATTGTTATGACATGTGAACATTTCTTATGTTTTTTTATGATTTGTGTTTGATGATTGTAACTCGATCGGGATGATCATACATTTGCAAAGGGCAATTGGATTTCTATTCCATCATATTTGGAGATTTAGATGTCTTAGAGTAGGGTACTTCCCTAATTGATAATTTAACTCGCTTGAGATGTATCTGATGATTTTGATGATTTTGGTGTTATGTTTCCATTGTGCCTCGAGTATGGTAATATACTTAGCCTTGATTTAGTCCTCGAGACTTGTATATTTATCCCTTCGATTATGTCATGTGAACTAAAACTAATTAATCCCTTTATGTCATCATATTCACAACTCTTAGGGTAAAGAGTTGTATATCTTGTGCATATTTACTTCTTATACTGATTTGTAAACTAGACTGACCGGCGTGTGTATTCCTCTGGTCAAACTGAGATGTTTTATGTGTAGCTTCTGAGCTTGGTGTTAGCAGTTTCTCTTCAGGCTATCTTCATCGTCGCTTCATTCACTCAAGTTATGTAGTCGAGTTCGAATAATAGAGCTTTCTATTATTTCATTGTTGTATCATATTGTGAGCAAGTGAGGTTTATCTATTCTTTTTGTAGCACACGTAATTGTTGTCCTCTGACGATGTAATATAATGCAACTGTTATGTGATCTATAATGGTGTATTTATATGTACTAAGTTCTGAGCTGATTCTGTAGCCATCGTAGAATTTTACTACATAAAGTATTTAGTATGTTGAGCCTCTTGAAAAAGATAGCAATCACTTTATCGACATATTTGGGACTTGCTAATGCAATTTTACGAGTGATCGCCCCTAACCATCCCCATTCTTCGCTCTAATAGACAACATTACCTTGTAGTGCTCTTTATTAAGATGGGTCTCGGGGTGGGGCGTTACATCTTCTTAGAGTATATAAAATTTTCTTTTTTTTATATTCCACCCTTCGATTGATTTTCGTTGACATTCAAGGGTAAGACAAATATGTTTGTAGTTTCCGTATACTTAACTTTACCAATGAAATTCATATTAGAGATAATTCCTCATTTACCTAATCTTATTATCAAATATTGTATGAAAACAATTTCTTTTCACGATTTGCTTAAAGTACTTACTAAACTCTCAAATTATCTTCAGAATGTTTTTTAATCATTTTAATTTTTTTCCTAAATATCTGGGAAGAAAACCCAAGTTTAAGATAATGTATTCAAAATCGCAAAAGCTTTCGCTAAATCATTGGTAAATAGTAATTTTTAACCGTTACAAGATAAAACAATTATTTTGTTTCATATGTGTCTATTTCCATAACAAAAGTTCTTTTTAAAACATTTTAACATATTTATGGAATTTATTTCACACTTTCAAAGATAAAAATATCAAGTTTTAATGAGTTGAAAACAACAGTTTCAAATTGTCAAAATGCAATGATTATGAAAGTTATAACCTAAATTTTACTAAATGAAATCTTGATTTTTCACATTCATATGAAAACTAGTTTGGAAATTTTTTATTTCAAATGATTCCGAATTATCATCTTGTGAAAACGCAAACTAACAAAACATGATGCACTTATTTTGACTTATTTTTCAGTCTTCTTCGAACTTAACCAAAACAAGTTCTAATGTTTATAAACCATTTTGAAGCATTATTTTTCATTTCTAAAGAGGTCGAATATGGCTATATATAATATTATGACACATAAAATAAGGTGTTTTCTTTTTTTAAAAATCAATGTATTTTCCTTTAACTATTTCTATAATAAGCTAATTTATTTTCAATTTGCCATCTAATAATCATTCATTTCAACATCCAAACTAATCGACCAAGTATATTTGTGTAGAAAAAATTATGAATAAATTTAAAGAGATGGAATTAGCATTCTCACTTTCATTCCTATCGATTTCTATAGAAGTATTAAAATCGACTATAACTACGTTATTACCACATCAAAACTTATGAATCTTGACCAATGATCCTTTGATGTGCTTGACCTTGTACTTGAGAGGGTTGAGAGGTAGTAGTGGCTATGATAAATATTATTGATCTCAATATTCACCACACATCTAAGATTATCTTCTATACGTGGATCAAACGTGGCTTCAAATTCAATGAGTTAACAAAAAATCCATTATTTTTCTCATAAATTTTATCATTTATTCGTGAAATGGAAAATTAATTTGGGAAAGTGTCTTGACAACACTAGTTATGCGCACAAGTACTTTTCCTAATATTGTTTCTCTCGATCGATTTGAGCTTCCTTTGCCTTACCGATTGTCATTTTTTGTTGAAGCCCTCTATGCACATAGGCCCATTTGATAAGATTACATTGTGCAATTAATTCCTTTCATTCTCTCTTAACTTTGTAAATAATTTTTTCCAGTCATTGATTCCTTTGTCTACCAATTTGAATGCTTTGTGTGTATTTTTAAATAGTTTGCAACAAAAAAATACTTTATCACATACGTTTGAATAAACAGGTCATTTTCTTTCATGCTTTTCTGCATGTGGATAACCGCAAATTTAGTGCTTAGAAGCAAAGCATCTACAATTTATATTATTTATTGGAAACGTGTAATTGTATTTTAGAATTTTGTTGAGATCACACTAAATTAGCATAATCATTTTAGCATTGGTGACCCCTCCCCATAATCTTGGATCATGGTTGATAACAACATTTCTTTCAAAATCAAGTGTTGGTACGTTACCACCATCTTCTTCATAAGCATTAACATCAACATTTATATTATCCTCCTCCTCTGGAAGCTCTATGATATGATCTCCTGCTCTAATGTTATCGTTTATAAGTTCATCATCTTCGCGGATATCAATGTTAGAACCAATATTCTCATGCTTTAAATTAATTTCTTCAACTTGACTAGAATTTGAAGTTTAAGCTTGTTTATTTCTTGCTCGAATAAAATTTGAAATTGAGCCAGTAATATTTTTTTCTACATATTTATGTGGTTTTCTCTTCCTATTCAAATATCTAGAATTTTGTTTCTGAATCCTATCTCAAACACATAACATAATTATAAATCCTATTGTACTAGCATTTTACGAACCTTGTGAATATTAATAAATTTTTATTATGCATAGTCTAACGAGTTTATTTAATCAAATCAGTTTATAACAATGTATAAAAATTAATCTATAACAATATGACAAGATAACTTATTTGATTCATTCAATAAACTAACCAATATCAAAAAATGCACCAAATCGATGAAGACAAAATCAATAATGATTATTTATTCAAGATTCAATCAGTAATTTTTTTAATTCATTTAACAAATTAAGTAATTAACCAATGATATGATATAATACCAAATAAATAATCAACAAATATAGAAATTCAAAATCAACATTAAATTCAAATGTTTATTATAGTTGGAAGACTTGGAATAGATGAACAAGCTTAGGCTTGTTATTGGAATAAATTATCAAACTCAAAACTTAGAATGTGCAACTAAATACCAAATTAAACAACACAACTTGAAAGGGCAGAACTGAAAAATTGAACAATAACTAAAGTTTGCAATATGTAAAATGAAGAACAATGCAAACAACGGCAACAGCCTAAAAATACAATTATAAGTCAAGTCAAATTAAAACTAACATAAATAGTTATAGAAAGAACCTTAAGTTTGCAACCTTTTTCCAAGACCTGAAGTTTGTAGCAACAAAATCAAGTCAAAATTAAAATCAATAGAAACAAGAATAGCATCCCTGAAGTTTGCAACTTTTTACCCAAGCCCACTATCGGCTTACGCGATTGCCCTAAAATAAGACATTAGTCGATGTCTGCCTTAAACAAGAGCAGCAGCCAATACGCGAAGGCACACCTGTTGTCAAGCTGAAGTCACCCTGTAACCACCCAGAATTTTGGATATTTTGAAAATTCAAGTTTTTAGAAATTTAATTGACCATGCATGGTTCTGGATACATACATTCAATTTTTGAATACGATTTCCAAAGGTATAACAATCAAATAAGTTATTTATATCAATTTTATTACTGGCTCAATCAATTTAACGTACGTCATCAAAATGAGAATTTGACATTATTCACCAATATTGAATCTAGATTTGTAAACTATGGAAAATGAATTCTAAGTTTGTTTTATGTCTTATTGAAGTTAAAATAAGGTTAGGGAACTTTTAAAATTGATTTAAATGTAAATATATTAAAATTCAATAATTTAATATTATTTTAAAATTGAAAAAATAGACATTTTGCAAATGATCTCGGATTTCAACAGAATAAATTTCACCAGTTCCAGAACGTTAAAGTATAGGAAGATTTCAAATTTCATATCAATCGGAGTTAGTATGTGAGTGTGTACATTATAAACACGTGTTCAAAAATATATTCGAATATAATAATAGCATAGAAAAAGGCCATTTTGCAAACGATCTACGAATTCGACGAGACCAGTTTCATTGGATTTGTATCGATGAAACAAAGTAGGATTTCAAGTTTCGCATCGATCATACTTACAGTTTGATCGTAAGAGTGGAAAACATAAAAGGTCGTTTAATTAAATGCAAGCTTAAATTAATCAAAAACATGTTTTTTTAATTTACTCCCTCCTTCACAATTCACTAGCACCTATTTGCACTCCTCCATAATGACCTAATTAGGTAATGATAGCTTGGCACAAAGCACAAGGTGATGTTAAGTATGGCACATAAAATAAGGAATGAGCACAAAAATTAATACATGAATCAATTATAAATGATGGATGAAAAATTGTTTAAAAACCCATTATTTCACCCTGAATCAATCTCCTTCAACGGCAACACCTAAGCGAGCATATTTGCACTAAGGATCCTAGCTCATGTGTACAAATAGGTGCCACTTCCCTTCACTTTTCCTTCCTTTGCATTTTCTTCCTCTACTTTCTTTCTCTCTACCTCTATTAATCTCCCCTTTTCTCCTAAAGTTTTGGCTAAAACTATTCCTCTCCTTCCTCTATCATTTACACCACTAAACCACTCATACACCTCTTTCCTTCAAAGATCTAAGTTTATACACTAGAAAAATTCAACCTTTAAACCATTTCAAACATAAAAATGTCCCCATTTTAATTTTTGTTTAGAGTTAGTAAACATGAAAATGTTTTGCTGAAATCTCAAGTGAAAATAATTCATGACGTCGGAGTACCATCCACTTGAAGATTTGAAGTAATCAGAATCACTTCAAAGTAAGGAAGTTAGGACCATTAGCCTTAGCGGACGAAGGAGTGGATCACGGTGTGAGAAAAACTCACACTTTACACAAGTTTTTAACTTCAATTTGTGCTTGTAGTTATGGTTATGTTTTCATATAATCTCTTATATTATTATGATTGTTGAGATATTAATAGTTGATGTATGTAAGCATATTGCTTATATAAAGTTCTGTGTGGAAGTTACAAAAAATTATTAAGCAATTTTATTCATTTAGTGAAGCAAAGATATATATTTAAGTATAAAGGGTGAGAACACTTTGCTCATGTTTGGAAATTGCTAAGTGGCTAAGTAGATTTGGGTTTAATGATGTAAATGGTGATGTTAGTAAGTTAATTACTTGGTAGTTAATAATTAAAGTGGTCACCTAAATGGTTGTGAAGTTAAATCAAATGATTGTTTGGTTTGGATGATAACATGGTTGTTATAGATGGATGTTTATGGTTGATTGATGAAAGTTTAATTGCGGTTAATCAGTTTATTGACAAAAAATTAAGCGTTAATATAGTCTGAATAGGACTGGTCATGCGGCGACACTTCACGAATTTCGACTATAAACTTCGAACTCCCATAACAGGAGAAAATTTAATCGAATTTCTTTGAAACGAAAAATGTTTGTTTTCTATTTATAGTAACTTTCAAGTGAAAGAAGAAATTTTGGATTTAAACTTATAGATTTCATGTTATGTTTAAATCTATTTTTGAAAAGGTCGCAATAAGTGCAGTTCGTTGACTGTAATGGAAAATGACATTTCTAAAATAAATAAAAATATGAGAAAATACGTGTTTGTTAACGTCTTGTGATTTATTTCACGATTTGGTTGAAAGGTTTTTAGCGACAATATTGATTCATTTAAATTGTGAACGTAAATTTTAATGTATTGTTTTTTAAGCTTGTTTTCATAAAAGAAAAAGAAATGAAATGGTTATTTAAAAAATGTAGTAAATATTTAAAAATAAATATTTTGAAGATGTAAATGGTTTGTAAAAAGTATTTTGTAAACGAAGAGAATATTTGAGGATTAAATCCCAATCTTTAAATTATTTAGAAAGTATTAATACTATGACATGAAGATACTTATCATTATTAATGCGAAATGATTTTCCACTTCGGGATGTAAAATGATTTATTACGTTACCAATGATTTGGGAAACCTATAACTAAAAAGTAGGCACATGTGTGAAGGTACGATTCACTCTTGAGGTAAAGGGACATACTTATATTACCGATGAGATGAAGGGTGAGTCCAGTTGCCTTTTTATCATGTGAAGCCTCCCGATCTAGTGGCATATATGTTAATATGCATGTATTATAGATATTTGAGATTTTCAAAAGTGGTTTGTTTTTAGATCCCAAAGTGAAGTATGATTTGATATGAAAGATACATATTATTTAATTGACTTGAAATGAAACTGGGATTTTAACTTCGAAAAGATTATTTTCAAAAGAATATATTTTGTAAATAAGTGAATTTGATTGGGTTTTATAATTATAAATACGAAGAGAAAACTATTTTAGTTTTTACAGCTGGTATTTATAAGGGGAAACATGTTCCGTGACATACAGCGTGGTCTTATGATTTACCCATCTTTAAAATAAAGGTATAACTGTTTTAGTTCTCACAGCAGTCCCATAACTGACTCAGAGTTTATTGTTCATTCACCTAAAATCTGGGTTTCCATAATTTCCACATGAGCAACCTAGTAGTTTTGGTTTGCAGATTATTAAAGCAGGATTCTGGATTATGGCTGGAGCTATATTCTGGAACATTCATAGTGTTTCGCCGAGGTATTTGTTTTCTGTTGTGTATGTATTTTCGGATACTCTGATTTATTCTTGTACTCTGAGGTAATATTGTAATGATATTAATGAAAATGTTATTTTGTTTCCATCTGATGCGTTGTAACCCTAAGCAATACGTCTTGTTGATTGGTTTACGTCGGTTTAACATTCGATTTCAACCGGGCAAGAAGGTGAATCATTGCAGTGGTATCATAGCTTTTGTTTATACAAAGCTTTGGGTACGGATCATTAGAACAGAAGGAAAGAACTCATCAGAGCTAGGATTATTAATATCCTAGAAGAAAAACGCGTTAGAGATAGGGTTACTAACGCCTCAGAATGAGTTCAAAGTATTATTTATACGATAGAGCATATTTTTAATATAAAAAACAATTTTTGAGATGTTATATTTTAAATAAAAAGAGAGTTTATGTTAATTATAAAGAGTTAGGGATTAGAAATTGATATTATCGACGATTTTGGACAATCGATATTTTCTGAAACCTGTTAGGTAAGAAAACAAAATGAGTAAGTAATTACGAATACTTTGTCAATTAAGTTTCACAATTTTGACTAAAAGGTATTTGGTAAATAATTAGAAAGGGTTTCCTTAAAAGGATTATAAATAAATTTGCTTAAATTTTCTTTCCTTTTCGAGGGTGAAAATTTTTAAGTGGGGAAGAATGTAATGACCCAGAATTTCTAATATTTGCTTCTTTCCTTTTCGAGGAAAAAAAGTTTTTAAGTGAGGGAGAATGTAACGATCCATAATTTTTGATATTTTGAAAATTCGATTTTTTAAGAATTTGGAATAATCACGCACAGTTCTGGATACATACACTCATTTTTTAATACAATTTCAAAAAGTATAATGATTAGATAAGTTATTCATATCAATTTTATTACCGGTTCAAACAATTTAACGTATGTTGTCAAAAATGAGAATTAGACACCACTCTTCAATATTGAACTAGACATGAAAAACTATGGAAAACGAATTCTAGCTTTTTTTTATATCTTACTGAATTTAAACTAAGGTTGGTGAACTTTTAGAATTGATTTAAAAGTAAATGTACTAAAATTCGATAATTTTATTTTATTTTTAGGGTAAGTTTGGCTCACATCCCTAATAGATTTGGAAATTAGGCTCACGTCCCTATGTTAAAAGTTTATAAATTACATCCCTATTTTTTTAAAAATCATCAAAAAATCAATAAAATTCACATAAATTCATAATTAAATACAACAACAAATCGTCATTAAATTCATGCGTTAAAACCACCAAAAAAGCATCAAAAACCAAAAAACAAAAAAATACGAAACTGTAGTATATTGCATCAAACGATGCATTTATTTGCAATTATGCATAAATTGCAGTTATGCATCAAACTGTAGAACTAATGCAGAAATGTATGTAGTAAAACAGCAATAAATGCATCGTTTGATGCATTAATTCAATTCTGGCCTATGTTTTTTCAAGCATATGCCTTTTATACATACATTTCAGCATTTATAAGTAATAAATGCGTACATGTCAGCACATATTCATTAGCCTTCATCCGTTTTAACTTTTATGCATACATTTCAGCATATAATACAAAATAAATGCATATTAGTTTATCTTTATATGCATACATCTCAATATGCTATTACCAATATATGCATACATGTATGCATTTATTCACCCATATTTTTCATTATAAACTTTGGATGAATATTTGCATATATTCAGTATAAATTCATACTTTGAAGAATTCTTTTAGTTTTTTCTGCATGCTTCTGAGAATATTTGCGATTTTTGAAAAAAAAATTATGTATCAGCGCCTAAATTTCTTTGAAAAACGCGTAAGGGTCAAAATAAGGACCCACTTTGCATTAGAACTTTAGGGGAGGCCGTTTATATTTAGAATAGTTTTAGGGATGTGAGGCTAGTTTTCACTTACATTAATTTAGGAAAATACTCATGTAACAACCCGGAAATTCTGGGCCAATTTAAAATTTTAATTTTGGCAATTTTAGTGAATTTTGATTATTTAAAATGAATTATTTTAAATAATATCAACGAGAAATTTATTTTGAATAGAATTAGAACGTATATATTTATTTGAATCGTCGTTAGAATAGAAATATTTATTTTTAAATATAAAAGGAATTGAAAATGGCGCGGTAGTTCGATAACTCGATTTCAAAATTCAAATGAATGTACAGGATTCAAAATAAACCGGATTTTAGCGAAACCAAAAATATTTGAATCTAATTGAGAATATCTTTCCAAAGAATCCAAAAAATCGAAATTTCATAGCGGGAATCAAAAGTTACGTCCAGTTGAAAATTCAGAATAGTCGCTATGGAATTTCGGCCCTTAAAAATGGAAATTTTGCAAGCGACCTCGGTTTTCGACGAAGCCACTTTTGTTAGATCCAGGATGTCTAGTTATTGCTAGATTCCAAAATTCGTAATTTTTCGAATCAATATGTGAGCGTGGCGAAGAAAAACGCGTTTGACCAGTTTCAGTTGATTTTAATCGACTGGAAAATGACCATTTTTCAAACGGTCTCAGAATTTGACGAAATTAGTTTTGTTAGGACCGTATCGTCAATACGAAGCTAGAAAATATTTTTCGGGGATTTTTCTAGTTAGTATGTAGCCCCGGTAAATTGAAATGCGCGTTCAAAATTCGATATATAGAGTTATATTTTGATTTTGACGAAAACTGGTCGAAACGATTGAATCATCCTACGATACCTATTCCATTGTGTTAGGAATGGGGGTAATTAGCTATGGACGACAGGCGGTGGGTCTCGTTTATGGTCAGAATAAAAAGTACCTTTTTGAAATAAATAATTAAGTAAATAAATAAATATATAAAAACTCTCTCTCCTCTACCCTTTACTTTCTCTCAGGCCCCCCTTCACTTTCCCGTTCGATTTCAGAAATAAAGAGGAAAAAAAAGACCGGCGGAACTCGATCTCGCCTGCCCCCCCCTCCATTGACACCACCTCCCACGGCCACCAATGACCGGCGACACCCTCCCCCATGACTGCTCCGCCCTCGTTTCCCCCTCCAGCTCCCATTCGAACAACCGAAACACCCCCAAATCGACCAGAGCCACCGCTACCCCCCCGGCCCACCGATGTCCAGCGTCACCACCTACGCGCAAACCCCTGCCTCCAATGATCTGCAGCACCCGGCACCCCCTCTGACAGTGGTAAAGGATGGAGTTTCTTCTGGAAGGATGGAAATGGGTTTTAACAGTGGAAAGGAAGAAGAGCGGCTTTGTGAATGTTAAGGTAATTAGTTAAAATTAATTAATCAGTTATGAATTAATTTAGTTTGAATAAAAATGTTAGATTTTTTTATATGAAATAATATGACAGAAAAATAGAATTTTTACTATGCGATTAACAATATAAAGCACACAGGATTAAAAGAAGGATTTTTATTTGTATTTTTAGAAAATAAAAATATAATTTTTATATAAGTAGAAAGTTAAAAATATAATTTTTATATGATGTGAAGAATAAAAATATGTTTTCTTATATATAGTAGAAATAATAAAAATATGATTTTTATTATGTAGAGATTAAAGTTATGATTTTTATGAGATAGAGAATATAAAAATATGATTTTTATATTATAGAAGTATTAAAAATTCGATCTTTATTATGTAGAAGGAGCAAAAATGTGATTTTTATACACATAGCAACAATATAAAAATGTGATTTTTATATATGTAGTGGCTACGGACAATGAAATTGACAAAAGACGATCACGACGAAGATTTCAACATAAGAAGAGTCGTGGTGTTTGGTATAGCTAGTTGGTGAGAACTTCTCACTTTAAAATCTTGTTTTCTAGTAAAAAATATATACTAGGATGCAGACGGTGCTTAGCAGCACCCGACACCCGTCGGCCACAAACCATGGACGGCTTGTTTGATTTTGTTGTGTTGTGAAAATTGATTGCGATGTGGAATGAATGAAAATATATATTCATTTGTTGAAATGAATTAATTATCGTTAAAAATATAATTTTTAACGTGAATATGAATAAATAAATATTCATTTACAAACCGGACGGTTTGTTTATGTACACCTATTTGAAGGACATTCATTGGGACGATAAATTTTACACATCGCCCAACTGCACAAATAATATTCAGTGTTTGTGGATTGAAACCCCACATGGGTGTTGGGATAATATTTGGCGTACACTAATCCCAATTATTTAGTTGTATGTCGATCGATTGGTCGACAGATTGTGTAAGCGTTAATTATTTATATTTAATGCTTAAGCAGTTGTGTGGTGCACTTTGGATGATGGTTGATTATTTATCGTTGCTATTATATACATGTGTTGTATGGAATCCATATAATTAACATTATATGGTAATTGATTGGGCCTCATTCCAATTAGGAAAATAAAGAATAGAATAAAATATATATTCATGTGTTGAATAGAATAAATAGTCATGTGTTGACGATGCTCATGTGTTGAGTATATTCATGTGTTGAAGCTTGTCATATGTTGAGTAAAATATTTTAACAACAAAATTTACATCTTTATCATATTTAAGATTAGAAGCTAACTGGAAACTAGATAAGATGAGTGGTTTCCTGGGTATCGATCTGATGTTGGTTTCGGCTTTCGGGGTTAATACTTAGGGAATCATTCTCTTACTACTTTACGGTTGGAGTCTGATTAAAAATCAAACGATAGATACCATAATTTTATAAAATATATTAAACAACAAAAATAGTCATGTGTTGAGAATATTCAAGTGTTGAAAGAAATATAGATTCATGTGTTGAATAGAATAAATATTCATTTGTTGAATAGAATAACGAATTTATTGAAATATATAAAGCCGTGTTGATTAGAGATGCGCCCTTTTGACACGAACGAAATTTATATCGATTATATTCGTTTTTAAAATGAATATAGAAAAGGAAGTGATTTCAAAATATAACGTTTTGAAAAATATTATCATTTGTATATCGATGATGTGGAATATTCAATTTCGTTTCGAAACTGAATATGAAGTTGAAATCGTTTCGAAAACGAATTTAAAACGAATTATAAAATACGTTTTAAAAGGAAATCAACGAAATAAATAATATATATATTATATATATAATAGCCTGAATAAAACACGCCTTGCCGCGGCAGTTCGTGAATTTCGACCATTGACTTCGAACGGACATTACGGGAGATCCGACCGTCCTGAAACCGGAACCGTTGGGTTCGTATCGAAAAGGGCTTTCCAATGAATATCAGAAATTTGAAATCTAACGGTTGCATTTGGAATTATGTCCAAATCAAATTAGGAAAAGGTCGCTATAAGTGCAGTTCGGTGGCCGTTATTGAAAACCGACTGTACGGGCCTTGATAAAATTATTAAAAATGTTAATAATTTGTGTAAAATCATAATATATGGATTGGGAAAAACTGGGATGAAAATTCCACATTTGAAATGATAAAAATAGTTTTTTATCAAAATGAACTAGTTTTGAACTAGAATTAAAATCAATTTATTTTTGAAATAAATAAATTGGATTTGAAGTGGTTTTAAAAATAATCAGAATTTCCAATACGTGAATTGGGATGGATTTGAATCAAAATTATCTTCGGAATATTTCGATGTTGGATTTCGTGATTATACAGATATGGTTGTGGAAATTTGAAAGATATATCTATATTGTTATTTCCAATACGATATTTGTTGGTCGTAGAATTTGATATTGAATATAAGCCGATATATTTTCTATTCAGAGTCTTGTATTTAATATCAAACGTGATTTGGGTTTGTCGTTAATGGTGTCTTCATTAACACTATTCTTAAACCGAGTCGAGAAAAAGATTAAATCTTTCTATTTAGATTTAATGAAGTGTACCAATTAAATAATATTAATTGGAATTGAATTTAAATTGGTTTTTGGTTTATCGTGAGCGGTGTTTTGAATAACACCTGTTCTTTAACCCGATTAACAATAGAATGTGATTTTGGGTTTATCGTGAACCATATTTTAGATGACGTTGGTTCTTTAACCCAGTTAAAGACAGGATATTGATTTTTGAGAAGATTAAAACTAAGTGGATTTTAATGAATCTTTAATTAGATTAAATGTGATCGAGGAAGGAGTATCACCAATTTTGCTCCAAAGAGATAGTTAAATCTTTGATTAGATTAGAACGTGAAATGGTAATTAATATTTACCGATAACACCGTGGTGTTAAACATGGAGTATTACCAGTTTTGCTCCATGGAATGAATAGGTTGGGATTGGGAAATAAAATAAATAATTACTTCGGTGTGGTTCGCTAATCCCGACTAGTTTGGAAAACCTTAAGATGGTTTGAAATGATATCCAAAGGAAGATTAAAGAATAAATTTAGAAGAATTTATCTTTGATAAAATTAATGGGAACCTTTCCCTAAGAATGTGAAATTTTGAATAAAAGAATATTCTGAATTGGAATGAGGCGTATGTTGTGTTTGTGTAACACGTGTTTATTATATATGCGGGTTATTCGGAAAGGCCGGGTTTGTACCCATTCTGTATAACCGATTTGACGATAAGTCGAAGATGAAGACGGTGGAAGTCTTCACATCGTTTGGGTGATTACTGATGATCTTGATTGGGTTGTACACCCAAGAGGAGGGAATCAGTTGGTGATCGTCCAGACATACTTGGAGATCGATGGATATGCGAGGAAAGTGCTTCCGTTTGCGTTCAGACCCAGAATGAACTTGTAAATGGAATGTGTGTCTAACATTGTATTTTATTCTATGTTGATTGATCTCTATTAAATATACATCTATTTGGCAGCGGAGAATTTATTCTCTTGCTTAACGCCCTTCTCTGAGACATACGAGCTCAGAGATTGTATATCGATGGACATCAGTCGCATGGAGTGAATTGCATGTGTGGCACGCCTAAGTGGCAGGTGATCAAGGCTTCTGTTGAAAAGCAAAGTCTTGTGGCTGATGATCAAAGCATGGCCTGTGTGGCGCAGCTTTGTGTATAACGTTAATTTGTGAGCCTCACACCTCGGTATGAGTCAAAAACGGGATAGTGACTGCAGGGAGAGCACGACGTTTCTTTCTAGCTAGTGGTGGTGTCAGTGCTTAAACTGGTTGACATTTATATACTTTTCACCTGTGTGGTTATTGGAATGCGAGGTGCCTCGGATATAGGTCTGTTAGGACCGGGAAAAGTGTGTTCAGAAATAACTAATCCTCAAAAGTAAGAGAGGACCAGCCCCGAAGATCCAGGATCGCTATGTGTGGTCCTGAGACATTTGCTAGAGTGCCTCGAACGGAGAGGAGCTTGCCCCTTGCCTCGACACATGATGGAATCCGATTTCCAATACGTGATAACTCGGTTTTATTTGTAGAACCTAGTATGGTGACATAGTAGATGGTAGTTATGCCGCCTAGGATTGATACTTACGATTGAAATTGTTTTGACACTATACATTTATAGTAATATCATAATAATCTGTTTTAAACGTATCAAGCATTCTTTGGCTATTATAAGGTAAAACCCTATCCTCCAACTTGCGTTGCATTGTGTAATGGGACCTGGGTCTTATAATAGCTTCATTTTTCTTTATTTAGCATTGCGCTGTTTGTCTTATGCATTGGTATTCTTGGGAGGAAACCCGTTCCGCGTTATACAACATGGTCCCTTGATTTACCTAACTTTAAAATAAAGATTAATAACTGTTTTTGTTCTCACACCAGTTACATGACTAACATGGAGTTTATTGTTTTAACCTAAACTCTGGGTGCCCCTATTTTCCATGCGGGAAGCTAGTAGTTTTGGTTTTGCAGATTTATATTCGCAGGATCCTGATTTACAACTGGAACGATGCTCGAAAAGCTCTGTGTCCATGTATTACTTTCAGTTGTGTTTTGTATTATTTTCCGCTGCTATGTAATTTATTGTAATCTCTGATATTTAGTAAATGTGTAATATTTGTTTCTACTCTGCATATTCTTGTATTCTGATGGAATTGTTATAATAAAAAATGAAATGTTCTTCTGTTTGTGTTCCGATGTGTGTTGTTCTCAAAGTAATTCGTTCTTTTCATACCGGGGAAGTCACGGGTTATTACAGTTGGTATCAGAGCTTTGGTTTACAGAGCTTGAGAACAAGACACATTAGAACCGAACGAAAGAATTCATCAGATATTGGATTAGTAATATCCAATTAGAATGACTCGTTAGAGATGGGATCAGTAGTATCCTAGAACGAGTGTGAAGAGTATATTTTTAAAATAAAATTAAAAACAAATTTTGTTTTAAAATTTAAGTCATTTTATACGTATTTGATATTTTATTTGTATTGATTTGGATAATCCGATATATAAAGATTTTGCGTATACGCGTCATGAACCTATATTCAAAGTTTTAATATACTGGATAGATATAGAATCACATTCTAGACACCCGGAGATAATTCTGGTGACATCTGGACATCATCAGTATTTATGTTCGTGTTTCGAAAGTGGGATTTCTATATATTTCCATCGACTGGTGTGAGAATGTAATAACCCGCAAATTCTGAGCCAGTTTAAAATTTTTATTTTGGCAATTTTAGCGAATTTTGAATATTTAAAATAGATTATTTTAAATAAAATGAACGAGAAATTTATTTTGAATATAATTCGAACGTATATATTATACGCGTCGTCGTTAGAATATAAATATTTATATATAATTATAAATAGAATTGAAAATGGCGCGGTAGTTCGATAATTCGATTTCAAACTTCAATTGAATGTACCGGGTGAAAAACAATCCGGATTTTAGTGAAACCAAAAATCATAGGATCTAATTGATGATATCTTTCCAACGAATCCGAAAAATCAAAAGTTCGTAGCGGGAATCAAAAGATATGTCCAGTCGAAATTTCAGAATAGTCGCTATGGAATTCAGGCCCTTAAAAATAGAAATTTTGTAAACGACCTCGGATTTCGACGAAACCAGTTTTGTTGGATCCGTGATGTAAAGTTATTGCTAGGTTTCAAATTTCATAATTTTTCGAATTTATATGTGAGCGTGGCAAAGGAAAATGCGTTTGACCAGTTTTAGTTGATTTTAAATCGACTGGAAATTGGCCATTTTTCAAACGGTCTCAGAATTTGACGAAATCAGTTTTGTTAGGACCGTATCGACAATACGAAGCTAGAAATAATTTTTCAGGAATTTTTCGAGTCCGTAGGTGACCCCGGTAAATTGAAATCTACGTTTAAAATAGAATATACACTGATTTATAATTTGATTTTGAGAAAAACCTATCGAAACAGCTGAATTGGCTTACGAAACATATCCCATTGTGTTCGGAACGGGGGTAATACGCTAGGGACGACAGTCGGTGGGTTCGATTCTGAGTTCAAATGAAAAGTCAACTTGAAGGAGAATAAAATAAATAAATATAATATATATATTTTCCTTATTTACTCACCCCTCTATTCTCTCACCTCCCTCACTCGTTGACCAGAAAGAAAAAATTGGAGAAGCTGATCCCGTCGCCCCAACCTCCGATGTGCCGCCGTGCTCCGCCCTTCCCCCATCACCGATCCGCCGTCCTCCTCTACCATCTCTCCTCTCGCTTCTTCCCTCCTTCCTCTACGCGATTTAAAACCCTCCCCATTTTCACGACGCTCCGCCCATCCGACGCCGCAGGAGGCGGCGCCCTACCCCCAGCCACCGTCGATCAGTGGCTTCCCCGTCTGGACCCCCACCGCCGCCTCAGGCGAGCTCCTCCGCCCCTCTTTCACCCTAAAAACCCGCGCAGTCCAAACCCAGGCCCTAAAACCCCCTGTTCAGCCACCCACGACCACTCTAGCGCGTCCCTCGACCTCTACTTCGCCCTTCTCTCCTCTAAATCCTGTATGTGATTTCGTTCTTTTTATTTTATTAAAAACATTATTTTTCTTTTATGATTATTCTTTGCATGAATGCGTCGAAAGGCTAGGATTTTTTTTATAGTCGAAAGGATAGAATTTTTGTAGTCGTAAAGCCCGATTTTATCCCATCAAAGATCATATTTTTATCATAGGATAAGATAAGATTTTTTATGTGTAAAAGATAAGATTTTTAATGTGTAAAAGGTCGGATTTCATAATATGGAAGAAGTGGAAAAATCGAATTTATTTATGTTGAAAGATTATATTGTTATAGAAAACAAGTAGTAAAAATCCGATTTTTGGTATGGGAAGGACAGAATAAAAATTCGATTTTTAATTTATAGAAGAAATAAAAATATGATTTTTATATTTTTAAAGTAATAAAAATATGATTTTTATATTTTTAAGGTATTAAAAATATGATTTTTATATTTTTAAAGTATTAAAAATATAGTCTTTACTATATAGGTGATGTCAAAATATGATCTTTGTTTATGTAAAGAGTTAAAAATATAATTTTTACATGATCGGGATATTAAAAATGTCATCTTTATATGTGTAGAAAAATAAAAATGAGATTTTTATAAAGATGAAATCTTTAAATTTGAAAAAGCGAAGTCCATGTTTTTATAAAGGCGAAATCTTTATTTTAGAAAAGGCGAAATCTTTATATGGAAAATAGCGTGATAAAAATATAATTTTTATCTATACAACATAGTAGTATAAAAATATGATTTTTATATATTGAACATCGAAGTAAAAATTCGATTTTTATATATTGAATAGCGAAGTAAAAATGTGATTTTTACGTATGTAGTGAAAGCAGCAACGAAGGTGACAAAAAGGCGAAACGACGAAGACTTCTGCAAATGTAGAGCCGTGGGGCTAGGATAGCTATATGTGAGAATTTCTCACCTTTCAATTTCATTTCTATTTATATATATATACTAGGATGCAGACGGTGCTTAGTAGCACCCGACACAATCGTCCACAAACCATGGACTTGTTTGTTTGGTTGCATAGCTTAGTTATATGATGTGATTTGAATTGGTTGTTTGGTGATTTTGATTGATGTGTGAATGGCGTGGGCCTTCACTAGACCGGGGACAAGGCTAGGCCTCGTCCCGTTTCTAGTATCGTGCCGTTATGCCGCCGAAATTTTCTAAAATAAGTTAGAAAATAAAAATACCATTTTATTTAAAGAATGAACTGAATAGAAATTCATATGTTAAAATAAAATGTTTTATCGTTAAAAATATAATTTTTAACGTGAATATGAATATAGTGAATGTGAATAAATAAATATTCATTTACAAACCGGACGGTTTGTTTATGTACACCGATTTGAAGGACATTGATTGGGTCGATAAATTTCACACATCGCCCAACTGCACAAATAAAATATGTGTTTGATTGTTTGAAACCCCACACGGGTGTTAGGATGAAATTTGAAGTTCACTCATCCTGATTGATTAAATATGTCGATCGATTGATTGACAGGCTGTTATAAGCGTGGAATATCTATATTTGATGCTTATACAGTGTAGTGCACTTTGGTTGATGGTTGATTATTTTTCAATGCTATTATATACATGTGTTGTATGAAAATCCATATAATTAAAATTATATGGTGATTGATTGGGCCTCATTCCAATTTAGAAAATAAAGAATATTATAAAATAAAAGTTCATGTGTTGACAGTACTCATTCATTGAGATTGGTCATGTGTTGAACGAAATATTTTAGTAATAAAAATTGCACCTTTATCGATATAAAATAAAAGTTCATGTGTTGACAGTACTCATTCATTGAGATTGGTCATGTGTTGAACGAAATGTTTTAGTAATAAAAATTGCACCTTTATCGATATAAAATAAAAGTTCATGTGTTGACAGTACTCATTCATTGAGATTGGTCATGTGTTGAACGAAATATTTTAGTAATAAAAATTGCACCTTTATCGATATAAAATAAAAGTTCATGTGTTGACAGTACTCATTCATTGAGATTGGTCATGTGTTGAACGAAATGTTTTAGTAATAAAAATTGCACCTTTATCGATATAAAATAAAAGTTCATGTGTTGACAGTACTCATTCATTGAGATTGGTCATGTGTTGAACGAAATATTTTAGTAATAAAAATTGCACCTTTATCGATATAAAATAAAAGTTCATGTGTTGACAGTACTCATTCATTGAGATTGGTCATGTGTTGAACGAAATGTTTTAGTAATAAAAATTGCACCTTTATCGATATAAAATAAAAGTTCATGTGTTGACAGTACTCATTCATTGAGATTGGTCATGTGTTGAACGAAATATTTTGAAAATAGCAACTATTTTGAATAAAGAAACATTTGAAATAGAATATTTGAAAATAGAAATTTATGAAGCCGTGTTGATTAGATTGACGCTATTTTGACGTGAACGATATTTATATCGATTTGAAAACGATTTCGAAATGAATTGAATATATAACGATTTCGAAATGAATTGAATTGAAAACGATTTCGAAATGAATTGAAAACGATTTCGAAATGAATTGAATATATAACGATTTCGAAATGAATTGAAAACGATTTCGAAATGAAATGAAAACGAATTCAAACTAAATTGAAAACGAATTCAAACTAAATTGAAAACGAATTCAAACTGAATTGAAAACGAATTGAAATGAATTCAAATTAAATTGAAATTTGAATTGAATAGAAATGAATTTTAAAACGAATTTATAAAGAAGAATTCAATTTTGATTTGAATTGAAATGGAAGTTGAAATTGCTTTTGAAACGAATTCAAAACTATTTATATAATCCGTTTTAAATAGAAATCGACGAAATATATATTATATATATTATATTATATATATAATATAACGGCCTGAATAGAACGCGCCGCGCCGCGGCAGTTCGTGAATTTCGACCATTTATTTCAAACGGACATTACGGGAGATCCGACCGTCGGATTCTCCTAAAACCGGAACCGTTGGGTTCGTATCGAAAAGAGCTTTCTAAAGAATATTAGAAATTTGAAATCTAACGGTTGGATTTGGAGATACGTCCAAATCAAATTCGAAAAAGGTCGCTGTAAGTGCAGTTCGATGGCCATTGATGGAAATCGACTGTACGGGCCTTGATAAAATTATTAAAAATAGTAATAATTTGTGTAAAATCATAAGAAATGATTTAGAAAGGATTGGGATGAAAAACTCCATATTTGAAAGGATAAAAATAGATTTTTATCGAAATGAACTAGTTTTGAACTAGAATAGTAATTTATTTATTTTTTTTAAAATAAATAAATTGGATTTGAAATGGTTTTGAAAATAACCATAATTTCCAATGATTGCATTGGAGTGGATTTGAATCGAAATTGTCTTCGGAATATTTCGATGTTGGAATTCGTGATTATACAGATGTTGTTATGGAAATTTGAAAGATATATATATCGTTATTTCCAATACGACATTTGTTAATCGTAGAATTTGATATTGAATATAAGCCGGTATATTTTCTATTCAGAGCCTTATATTGAATATCAAATGTGATTTGGGTTTGTCGTGAATGGTGTCTTCACTAACACTGTTCTTGAACCCAGTAGAGAAAAGATTAAATCTTTTTATTTAGATTTAATGAAGTGTACCAATTAAATGATATTTAATTGGAATTGAATTGATATTGATTTTTGGGTTTATCGTGGACAGTGTTTCTAAATAACACTCGTTCTTTAACCCGATAATTAATGAAGGTGATTTTGGGTTTATTGTGAACTGTGTTTTTAAATGACACGGATTCTTTAACCCAGTCACAGATTAAAACTAAGTGGTGTTTTAACGAATCTTTAATTAGATTGAAATAATCGAAAAGGAGTATCACCAGTTTTGCTCCAGGCGATAGTTAAATCTTTAATTAGATTTGAACGTGAAATGGTAATTGAATTTACCGATAACACCGTGGTGTTAGATATGAAGTATAACCAGTTTTACTTCATGGGATGAATAGGTTGGGATTGGGAAATTAAAACAAATGATTACTTCGGTAAGGTTCGATAATCCCGACTAGTTTGAATTGATATTCAAAAATAGATTAAAGAATAAATTCAAGAAATTTATCTTGGATAAAATTAATGGGAACCTTTCCCTATGAATGTGAAATTTAGAAATTGACTGTCGGTTAGCCAAACAGAATGGTTTTCTGAATATTGATCTGATGTTGGTTTCGGCCTTCGGGGTTAATATTTGGGGAATTATTCTCTTGATTAATTTACGGTTAGTGACTAATGAATTGGAATGAGGCGTATGTTGTGTTTGTGTAACACTTATTTAAAATATACGCGAGTTATTCGGAAAGACCGGGTTTATCCCATTCCGAATAACTGATACGACGATAAGTCGAAGATGAAGACGATGGTCGAAGACCGGAAGTCTTCACGTCGTTTGGGTGATAACTGATGATCTTGATTGGGCTGTACACCCAAGAAGATGGAAACAGTTAGTGATCGTCCAGACGTACTTGGAGATCGATGGATATGCGGGGTACTAGATGCCTCCGGTTTCGTTCAGACCCAGAGCGAACTTGTAAATGGACTGTGTGTCTGACATTGGATTTTAGTCCGTGTGATTGATCTCTATTAAATATATATCTGTTTGGCGGCGGAGAATTTATTCTCTTGCTTAACGCCCTTCTCTGAGACGTACGAGCTCAGGGGTTATATATTGATGGATATCAAACGCATGGAGTGAATTGCCTGTGTGGCATGCCTAAGTGGCAATTGATCGAGGCTTCTGTTGAAAAGCAAAGTCTTGTGGTGATGATCAAAGCAAGGCCTTTGTGGCGTAGCTTTGTGTAACGTTTACCTCGCGTGTTTCACACCCGGTATGAACCAAAAACGGGAGACGGACCTCAGGGAGGATTTGCGTTTCTTTCTAGCTAAAAGTGGCGTCAGTGGTTTTACACGCCCTGACGAGTTTGACTTATGTGGTTGTTGCTGTTGCGAGGCGCCTCGGATTGATCGGTCGTTCTCGAACCGATGGAGTCATTTGATGGCTCGTTTGCGCCCCAAAGGGCGGGGAAACGTAGTGTTCAGGCATTTTAATCCACATCGGTGGACCGGCCCTGACGATCCTAGGGTCACTCGAGCTCTGATCCTGAGACATGGTAGGCTAGATTGTCTCGAATCGGTTGAGGACTATCTTTTGCCTCGGTTCATAGACGGAAATCCAATTTCCAAATACGTGACTTTGCGGTTTTATATGTAAACCTATATATGGTGACATAGTGGGATGGGGCGCTCATGCCGCCTATGATTGATACTTATGATTTGAAGTTGTTTTATACACTATGCACTTATTATAGTATCAAATGATTTGTTTTAAACGTATCAAGCATTCTTTGGCTGTTATAAGGGAAAACCCTATCCCCCGGCTTGCGTTGCATTGTGTGATAGGACCTGGGTCTTATAACAGCTTCATTTTTCTTTATTTAGCATTGCGCTGTTTGTTTAATGCACTGTTATTCTTGGGAGGAAACCCGTTCCGTGTTATACGGCGTGGTCCCTTGATTTACCGAACTTTGAAACAAAGAATAATAACTGTTTTAGTTCTCACACCAGTCACATGACTGACCTGGAGTTTATTGTTTTAACCTAAACTTTGGGTGCCCTTATTTTGACACGGGCAGCTAGTAGTTTTGGTTTTGCAGATTTATATTCAAAGGATCCTGGTTTACAGCTGGAACGATATCCGGAAAGCTTTGTATCCGTATATCTCATTCTAGTTGTGTATTGTATTATTTTCCGCTGCGATGTATTTAAATGTAATTTAAATCTCTGATATTTCTTTGCAGTATTCTTTTATACTCTGTATATTCTTGTAATCTGATGCATTGTTGTAATATACAGTGAAATGTTCTTTTATATGCGTTCTGTTGTGGCTTGTTCTCGAACTATCCGCTCTTTCCTTAACGGGGAAGTTACGGGTCGTCACAGAGAACCAAAACTAGATAAATTTATTGTTGTGATTTGGCATCAAAAACATGATTTTCCATATATATATATATCAAAGTTATGTGTTTGAAATTCTAATTCACTAATTGATTGATGATTGTGTTGTTTGAATATTGGTTTCATTTATTAAAATTTTGAACCATTTAGCATAATTGAACCGAATATTGAACTATATTGAAAATTGTTTGAAATTGCATGCATATACATGTACTTACATTGAACAGGTCATAGCAAGGAGGCTAGAGCAGAAGAATAAAATTGTTTGCTCGACAAATAGGTACATGTTTACAAATTTATTGGGTTTGGATGATTTTATGAGCCGACTGGCTAACCGCTTGGCTGTTTCTTTTTCTTTTTGAATTGATGAGGGACATGGGAGGCTATTTGAAATATCCCGAAGCTCCCGGTGCAGGGGAGGTTATGGCGAAAATTTTCGAAAATTTAGGGTGTTAGCCAAATTTTTGAAAAATTTGAAAAGTTCATAGAAACTGAAAAGTTGAAGAACTTAAGCCGTAATGAAAATAATGGAAGTTGAGTTGATTAGTTAAACAACTTTCGGCTTCGTTCCTTTTCGGGGACGAAAAATTTTAAGTGGGGGAGATTGTAACAACCCGGAAATTCTGGGCCAATTTAAATTTTTTATTTTGGCAATTTTAGTGAATTTTGATTATTTAAAATGAATTATTTTAATAATATTGACGAGAAACTTATTTGGAATAGAATTAGAATGTATATATTTATTTGAATCGTCGTTAGAACAGAAATATTTATTTTTAAATATAAAAGGAATTGAAAATGGCGTGGTAGTTCGATAAATCGATTTCAAAATTCAAATGAATGTACGGGATTCAAAATAAACCGGATTTTAGCGAAACCAAAAATATTTGAATCTAATTGAGAATATCTTTCCAACGAATCCGAAAAATCGAAATTTCATAGCGGGAATCAAAAGTTACGTCCAGTTGAAAATTCAGAATAGTCGCTATGGAATTTCGGCCCTTAAAAATGGAAATTTTGCAAACGACCTCGGTTTTCGACGAAACCACTTTTGTTGGATCCGGGATGTCTAGTTATTGCTAGATTCCAGAATTCGTAATTTTTCGAATCAATACGTGAGCGTGGCAAAGAAAAACGCGTTTGACCAGTTTTAGTTGATTTTAATCGACTGGAAAATGGCCATTTTTCAAACGGTCTCAGAATTTACCGAAATTAGTTTTGTTAGGACCGTATCGTCAATACGAAGCTAGAAAGTATTTTTCGGGGATTTTTCTACTTAGTATGTATCCCCGGTAAATTGAAATGCGCGTTCAAAATTCAATATATAGAGTTATATTTTGATTTTGACGAAAACTGATCAAAACGATTGAATCAGCCTGCGATACCTATCCTATTGTGTTCGAAATGGGGGTAATTAGCTATGGATGACAGGCGGCGGGTCTCGTTTCGAGGTCAAAATAAAAAGTACTTTTTTGAAATAAATAGTTAAATAAATAAAAATAAAAAACTCTCTCTCCTCTACCCCTTACTTTCTCTTAGTCCCCCCTTCACTTTCCCATTCGATTTAATAAATAAAGAGAAAAAAAAAGTCTGGCGGAATCCGATCTCGCATGCGCCCCCCTCCATCGACACCACCTCCCACGGCCACCACTGACCAGTGACGCCCTACCCCATGACTGCTCCGCCCTCGCTTCCGCCTCCAGCTCCCATTCGAACAACCGAAACACCCCCAAATCGACCAGAGCCACCACTACCCCCCCTCCCCCCCCCCCCCCGTGGCCTACCGATGGCTAGCGTCACCACCTGCGTGCAAACCCCTGCCTCCAATGATCTCCAGCACCCGGCGCCCTCCTTTGACAGTGATAAAGGATGGAGTTTCTTCTGAAAGGATGGAAATGGGTTTTAACAGTGGAAAGGAAGAAGAGTGGCTTTGTGAATGTTAAGGTAATTAGTTAAACTTAATTAATCATTTATGAATTGATTTATTTTGAATAAAAATGTCAGATTTTTTTTAATATGAAATAATATGAAAGAAAAATAGAATTTTTACTATGCGATGAACAATATAAAGCATAGAGGATTAAAAGAAGGATTTTTATTTATATTTTTAGCGAATAAAAATATAATTTTTATATAAGTAGGAAGTTAAAAATATAATTTTTATATGATGTGAAGAATAAAAATATGTTTTTTTATATATAGTAGAAATAATAAAAATATTATTTTTATTATAAGTAGAGATTAAAGATATGATATTTATGAGATAGAGAATATAAAAATATGATTTTTATATTATAGAAGTATTAAAAATTCGATCTTTATTATGTAGAAGGAGCAAAAATGTGTTTTTTACATATGTAGTGGCTACGGACAATGAAATTGACATAAGGCGATCACGACGAAGATTTCTACATAAGAAGATTCGTGGCATTTGGTATAGCAGTCGGTGAGAACTTCTCACTTTTCAATCTTGTTTTCTAGTTAAAAATATATACTAGGATTTAGACGGTGCTTAGCAGCACCTGACGCCCGTCGTCCATAGACCATGGACGGCTTGTTTGATTTTATTGTGTTGTGAAAATTGATTGTGATGTGGAATGAATGAAAATATATATTCATGTGTTGAAATGAATTAATTATCATTAAAAAAATAATTTTTAACGTGAATATGAATAAATAAATATTCATTTACAAACCGGACAGTTTGTTTATGTACACCTATTTGAAGGACATTGATTGAGGCGATAAATTTTACACATCGCCCAACTGCACAAATAATATTCAGTGTTTGTGGATTGAAACCCACATGGGTGTTGGGATGATATTTGGCGTACACTAATCCCAATTATTTAGTTGTATGTCGATCGATTGGTCGACAGATTGTGTAAGCGTTAATTATTTATATTTAATGCTTATGCAGTTGTGTGGTGCACTTTGGATGATGGTTGATTATTTATCGTTGCTATTATATACATGTGTTATATGGAATCCATATAATTAACATTATATGGTAATTAATTGGGCCTCATTCCAATTAGGAAAATAAAGAATAGAATAAAATATATATTCATGTGTTGAATAGAATAAATAGTCATGTGTTGAGAATATTCATGTGTTAAAACTTGTCATGTGCTGAGTAAAATATTTTAACAATAAAATTTACATCTTTATCATATTTAAGATTAGAAGCTAACTGGAAACTAGATAAGATGAGTGGTTTCTTGGGTATCGATTTGTTGTTGGTTTCGGCCTTCGGGGTTAATACTTAGGGAATCATTCTCTTACTACTTTACGGTTGGAGTCTGATTAAAAACCAAACGATAGATACCATAATTTTATAAAATATATTAAACAACAAAAATAGTCATGTGTTGACAGTGCTTATGTGTTGAGAATATTCATGTGTTGAAAGAAATATAGACTCATGTGTTGAATAGAATAAATATTCATTTGTTGAATAGAATAACGAATTTATTGAAATATATAAAGTCGTGTTGATTAGAGATGCGCCATTTTGATGCGAATGATATTTATATCGATTATATTCATTTTTAAAATGAATATAGAAAAGGAAGTGATTTCGAAATATAACGTTTTGAAAAATATTATCATTTGTACATCGATGATGTGGAATATTCAATTTTGATTCGAAATTGAATATGAAGTTGAAATCGTTTCGAAAAAGAATTTAAAACGATTTATAAAATACGTTTTAAAAGGAAATCGACAAAATAAATAATATATATATATATATATATATATTATATATAATGGCCTGAATAGAACGCGCCGCGCCGCGGCAGTTCGTGGATTTCGACCATTGACTTCGAATGGACATTACGAGAGATCCGACCGTCGGATTCTCCTGAAACCAGAACCGTTGGAGTCGTATCGAAAAGAGCTTTCCAATGAATATCAGAAATTTGAAATCTAACGGCTGGATTTGGAATTATCTCCAAATCAAATTAGGAAAAGGTCGTTATAAGTGAAGTTCGGTGGCCGTTATTGAAAACCGACTGTACGGGCCTTGATAAAATTATTAAAAATGTTAATAATTTGTGTAAAATCATAATATATGGATTGGGAAAAACTGGGATGAAAATTCCACATATGAAATGATAAAAATAGATTTTTATCGAAATGAACTAGTTTTGAACTAGAATTAAAATCAATTTATTTTTGAAATAAATAAATTGGATTTGAAGTGGTTTTAAAAATAATCAGAATTTCCAATACGTGAATTGGGATGGATTTGAATCGAAATTATCTTCGGAATATTTCGATGTTGGATTTCGTGATTATACAGATATGGTTGTGGAAATTTGAAAGATATATTTATATCGTTATTTCCAATACGATATTTGTTGGTCGTAGAATTTGATATTGAATATAAGCCGATATATTTTCTATTCAGAGTCTTGTATTTAATATCAAACGTGATTTGGGTTTGTTGTGAATGGTGTCTTCATTAACACTGTTCTTAAACTCAGTCGAGAAAAAGATTAAATCTTTCTATTTAGATTTAATGAAGTGTACCAATTAAATAGTATAAATTAGAATTGATCTTAAATTGGTTTTGGGTTTATCGTGAGCGGTGTTTTGAATAACACCTGTTCTTTGACCCGATTAACAATAGAATGTGATTTTGGGTTTATCGTAAACCGTGTTTTAGATGACGTTGGTTCTTTAACCCAATTAAAGACAGGATATTGATTTTCGAGAAGATTAAAACTAAGTGGAGTTTTAATGAATCTTTAATTAGATTAAAAGTGATCGAGGATGGAGTATCACCAATTTTGCTCCAAAGCGATAGTTAAATCTTTGATTAGATTAGAACGTGAAATGGTAATTAATATTTACCGATAACACCATGGTGTTAGATATGGAGTAGTACCAATTTTGCTCCATGGGATGAATAGGTTGGGATTGGGAAATAAAATAAATAATTACTTCGGTGTGGTTCGCTAATCCCGACTAGTTTGGAAAACCTTAACATGGTTTGAAATAATATCCAAAGGAAGATTAAAGAATAAATTTAGAAGAATTTATCTTTGATAAAATTAATGGGAACCTTTCCCTAAGAATGTGAAATTTTGAATAAAAGAATATTCTGAATTGGAATGAGGCGTACGTTGTGTTTGTGTAACACGTGTTTATTATATACACGGATTATTCGGAAAGGCCGGGTTTATACCCATTCTGAATAACCGATTCGACGATAAGTCGAAGGTAAAGACGGTGTAAGTCATCACATCATTTGGGTGATTACTGATGATCTTGATTGGGCTGTACACCCAAGAGGAGGGAATCAGTTGGTGATCGTCCAGACGTACTTGGAGATCGATGGATATGCGAGAAAAGTGCCTCCGGTTGCGTTAAGACCCAGAATGAACTTGTAAATGGACTATGTTTCTGGCATTGTATTTTATTCTGTGTTGATTGATCTCTATTAAATATACATCTATTTGGTGGCGGAGAATTTATTCTCTTGCTTAACGCCCTTCTCTGAGACGTACGAGCTCAGAGATTGTATATCGATGGACATCAGTCGCATGGAGTGAATTGCCTGTGTGGCACGCCTAAGTGGCAGATGATCAAGGCTTCTGTTGAAAAGAAAAGTCTTGTGGTTGATGATCAAAGCACGGCCTGTGTGGCGCAGCTTTGTGTATAACGTTAATTTGCGAGCCTCACACCTCGGTATGAGTCAAAAACGGGATAGTGACTGCAGGGAGAGCACAACGTTTCTTTCTAGCTAGTGGTGGTGTTAGTGCTTAAACTGGCTGACATTTATATACTTTTCACCTGTGTGGTTGTTGGAATGCGAGGCGCCTCGGATATAGGTCTGTTAGGATCAGGAAATGTGTGTTCAGGAATAACTAATCCACAAAAGTAAGAGAGGACCGGCCCTGAAGATCCAGGATCACTGTGTGTGGTTCGGAGACATTTGCTAGAGTGTCTCGAACTAAGAGGAGCTTGCTCCTTGCCTCGACTCATGATGGAATCCAATTTCCAATACGTGATAACTCGGTTTTATTTGTAGAACCTAGTATGGCGACATAGTAGATGGTAGCTAAGCCGCCTAGGATTGATACTTATGATTGAAATTGTTTTGACACTATACATTTATAGTAATATCATAATAATCCGTTTTAAACGTATCAAGCATTCTTTGGCTATTATAAGGTAAAATCCTATCCTCCGGCTTGCGTTGCATTGTGTGATGGGATCTGGGTCTTATAATAGCTTCATTTTTCTTTATTTAGCATTGCGCTGTTTGTTTTATGCACTGGTATTCTTGGGAGGAAACCCGTTCCGCGTTATACGGTGTGGTCCCTTGATTTACCTAACCTTAAAATAAAGATTAATAACTGTTTTAGTTCTAACACCAGTCACATCACTGACCTGGAGTTTATTGTTTGAACCTAAACTCTGGATGCCCCTATTTTCCACATGGGAAGCTAGTAGTTTTGCATTTGCAGATTTATATTCACAGGATTCTGATTTACAACTGGAACGATGCTCGGAAAGCTCTGTATTCGTGTATTACTTTCAGTTGTGTTTTGTATTATTTTCCGCTGCTATGTAATTTATTGTAATCTCTGATATTTAGTAAATGTGTAAAAAAAATCTACTCTGTATAATCTTGTATTCTGATGTAATTGTTGTAATAAACAATGAAATGTTCTTCTGTTTGTGTTCCGATGTGTGTTGTTCTCAAAGTAATTCGTTCTTTCCTTACCGGGGAAGTCACGGGTTATTACAACTCATTTCCGAACGATCTCGAATTTCTACGAAACAACTTTCACTGGATCCATAATGTTAAAGTATGATAAATTTTCAAATTTCATATCAATCGGAGTTAGTATGTGAGCATGCATAATATAAACGCATGTTGAAATATCTATTGAAATTTAATAATAGCATAGAAAAAGGTCATTTTGCATGGTCTCTGAATTTGAAGAGATCAGCTTCATTAGATCTGTATCGATGAAATATAGTACGATTTGAAGTTTTGTATCGTTCGGACTTACGGTTTGATCGTACGAGTTGAAAATGTAAAAGGTCGTTTAATTAAATGCAAGTTTAAATGAATCAACAAACATGTTTCCTTAATTTACTCCATCTTTGACACCTCACTATCACCTACTTGCACTCTTCCAAAATGACCTATTTAGGTAATGATAGCTTAGCACAAAGCATAAGGTGATGTTAAGTTTTGCACATAAAATAAGGAATGGACACAAAAGTTAATACATGAATTAATTAATAAACCATGGATGGAAATTTGTTTAGAAACCCGTTACTTCACGTGAATCAATCTCCTCTCATGGCGACACTTGAGCGAGCATACTTGCACTAAGGACCCTAGCTCATGTGTATAAATAGGTGTCACATTCCTTCACTTTTCTTTCCTTCACATTTTCCTCTTCTCATTTCTTTCTCTCTACCTCCAGTATTCTTCCCTCCTCTCCCTAAGTTTCGGCCGAAACTGCTCTTCCCCATCCTCCATCATTTGCACCACTAAACTACTCACACACATATTTCCTTCAAAGAACTAAGCTTATACACCATAAAAAATTATAATGACCTAGAATTTTAGCCATTAATTTTGAACATTTAAATTTACTTTAAATGTTGTATTGGTAATATAAATGAAATTTATAAGGAATTTATTATTATTAAAATGACATTTAAATGTATAATGTATAATTTATTTATAAACAAGCTCGTAACATTGCGATAGTTCGTAATATTACGTTTTGAACTTCAATTGAATATATAAGGTCCAATAATAGTCGGAATTCTTTGAAACACGAATTGCCCCGATCTATTGGATAATAATTTTCTAACAAAAGAGAAGAATCGAGTTTTCGTATTGTAGGTTGTGATGTCTAGATCAAATTTTTAGAAAGTCGCTGTGAAATCATTTATAAACCATAATGATTTAATATATAAAATAAAAGTATTTTTGAATAAATTAAACATCGATTTAACCTGAAAATGAAAATATCGAGTTTAAAATTCAAGTTAGGTTATTTGGAAGTTATATAACATTCTATTTGAATGTATATGATAATAATAATTTATTATCAATAGATTTGTTTACATTAGGATTGATTATATCATATCAATTTAATATATAAGTTAAGAATAAACAATTTTCAAATGATGTCGGTTTTCAACGAAACTAAATTATTAAATTCGTAATGGTTAATTATTGTAAGATTTCCAGTTTGGGGTCAATCAGAGTTATTTTGATGATAATGCACAATATTAATGTGTATAGTAAATCGATGTGAATTAAAAAGGGAGTTTACTGAAATGATCTCCGAATTCGATGAAACTAATTCCATTGTTTTCGAAATATTTTGTTATTGTGAGATTTCAAGTTTTGAGCCAATAGGAATTATTACGTAGGCATGCGAAAAATAAATGTGAATCAATGAACGAATTTAACATTTAAATTTTAGCTATTTTTCTAAATGGACTTGGATTTCGACGAAACAAGTTTCGTTGAGTTCGGAATGTCAAATTATAACTATATGTCCATTTTTAACGAAAATGGATTATGTATGTAAGCGTACGAAATTATAAACATTAGACACAAATGGCGATAGGCGTGGAACTATAAAATTTTAAAAAAATGTTCTAATAAAATATTATATATTTACACTTATATAACCAAACCATTAAATTTGATATACCTAAATGCACAGTCTTCATTCCCGACTTTTGTATTTCGAGCTAAAATCTGTGCTTCCAATAACAGAAAATCAAACAATGACTTTGTTCGATCATTCAAAAATTACTAAAAATTCATTTCAGAATGAAATCAGACAAGCTTGGATTCGATTAGATCCAAAAGTTGAGGAATTCGTCACGGTATTACCAAAAGGTGGTGCCATGTTTTTTTTTAATCTGGGTTCGACATCGAATAAATATCGCACCGTCAAGGGTTAGCACTGACCTGGGTTTGCTGTTCATTGCCAATTCAAGCGAAGTTTGGTATAAATTGGGATGGCCAAAGGCTTCTGTCATCGAAATTTGGGTGGATTTATCACTAAAAGGTCCATACTTTTTTCTTCGAACCTGTTGTTGAGGCCGACGTCGCAGGTTAAGGAAGTGGTTCGGGCTTCTTACTGTGATGCTCACGTGATGGATAGAGACGAGGAGTGTAATGACCCAGAAAATATGAACCAATTTAATTTTTTTAAAATTGGCTAAAATAGTGGATTTTAAATATTTAAAATAAATATTTTAAATAATAGGGATGAAAAGTAAGTTTGAAACGACATTTGAAAATGAATTTAATTAATTCTAATTATAAACAAGGCCTGAAATAGCGCGGTAGTTTCAAAATTTGAATTCAAACTTTGACTGACTGTACCGGGTGCAAAACAAACGGATTTGAGTAAAACCAAAAATATTTAAATCTGTTAGTGAATATCTTTCTAACGAATCTGAAAAATCGAAGTTTCGTAGCAGGAAGCAAAAGTTATGGCCAAATGAATTTTCAGAAAGGTCGCTATGGTATTTATATAGCCCGTGAAATTGGCCATTTTGCAAAAGACCTCGGAATTCGACGAAACCACTTTTGTTGGATACGGGATGAGAATTATTGCTAGGTTTCAAATTTCATAATTTTTGAAGCTAGTATGTGAGCGTGGCAAAGGAAAACGTGTTTTGGTCAATTATAGTTAAATTGGATCGACCAGAAATGAGCCATTTTTCAAACGGTCTCATAATTCGAGAAAACTAGTTTTGTTGGGACCGTATCGTCAAAACCTAGCTAGATTTATTTTTCTGGAATTTTTAGAATCAATATGTGGCCCTGGCAAATTGAAATGTACGTTCAAATCGAATATTGAATGTTTTATATTTTAATTCGAAGTAAAACTGACTGAAACAGTCGAATGGGCCTTCGAAACATATCCCATTGTGTTCGGAATGGGGGTAAAACGCTAGGGACGACAGTCATTGGGTTTGGATTGGTGTTCATGTGTGATCAAAATTCAGTGAAACAAGAGACACCGGGACCGTGAGGACGTCTTCTACATTCTAGAAGAGACCGGATATTTTTCTGAGCCTTCTACAATTTTTGGCAACGCGAAAAGCAATTTGAGATTTCTAAATTATAAACGATATGGAAAACGACGATGTATAAATTATGTAGTCGATGTATGAGTTATATAAGCGTTGTACACCTCTTGTATAAGCATTGTATAAGTTGTATGTTCGATGTATAAGTTATATATGCGTTGTAAAAATTAAATATGTGTTGAAATAGAAGTGAAATGCTATATATAAATATATAAATATAAATATATATATAGTGGTTGTGATTGGTGTGAAAATTGATTGATAGCGAATGGTTGATTGGAATTGTTTGTGGTTGGAATTGATTGATTGTGGTTGAAAAATACCCGTTTGTGGTTGAGAAATATTTGGTTGAAACCACATAGGATTAGTTTGTGGAAATGAAATAAATATACATGCCGCCTGCGTGCGAACTAGATGCATGATTCCCCATTGTCAAAAGTTGCGAGGCTTTAAGGTAGAGCGAGGAGCCGTACTAGGGACAGTCCCGGTTTTAACTACCCTGCCGTTATGCTGCCGAAATTTTGAATAATATTCATGTGTTAGAATTATTTTCATTTGTTGAAACTATATATATTCGTCGAATAGAAAACCTTCATGTGTTGAATTGAAACTCAATCGTTGGATAGAAATTCATGTGTTGAATGGTATTCATGTTTTAAATATAAAAACCACCTTTTTATCGATATATATAAACTATAGAAAACCTTCATGTGTTGAATCGATATTCATTCGATGGATAGAAATTCATGTGTTGAATGGTATTCGTGTTTTAAATATAAAAATCACCTTTTTATCGATATATATAAACTATAGAAAACCTTCATGTGTTGAATCGAAATTCATTCGTTGAATTGAAATTCATGTGTTGATTGGTATTCAAATTTTGAAAGAAATTGTTTTATAATAAAAATCCAATTTTTATCATCGATATGAACTATATAAAATAAACTTGTTTTGAAATAAATTGTTTTATAATAAAAATCCTATTTTTATCACCTATATTAACTATATAAAATAGTCGAGTTTTGAAATAAATCGTTTTACATTAAAAATCACATTTTTATTATATACATGAATTGCTAAAAATAGTGAAGTGTTGAAATAGGAGACAGCTAGATAAAAATATCATTTTTATCAAATGTATGAAAACCATATAGTTTTGAAATCGAAGAATCGATATATATATATATATAGAATTAAAATATATCGAATAACGAAGCTGCAGTTCGTATTTTGAAACCGTGATTTCAAATGATTAGTGCGGGAGATCCGACCATCGGATTTTCCCGAAACCGCAACCGTTGGGTTCGCTTTGGAAATATCTTTCCAACGGCATCAACTTTGTAAAGATCCAACGGTTGGATTATCTGGAATGTTTAATTCAAATCTGAAAAAAAACAGCGCCAGAATCGATTATATATATATATATATATATATATAATTATATACAATCGAATAACGACGCTGCATTTCGTATTTTGAAATCGAAACTTCAAACGATTATACCGGGAGATCCGACCGTCGGATTTTCCCGAAACTAGAACCATTGGATTCGTTTTGAAAAGATCTTTCTAATGATGTAAATTTTGTGAAGATCCAATGGTTAGATTTTCATATATGTGTAATCAAATCTGAAGAAAAACAGCGCCACGGTCGCGTTATGGCCCGAAGCGTCGTTTTGAATAAATTAGCTATTTTAAAATAAATAAAAATAGTGATAAATAAATTGGCTATTATATACGGGAGTTACTCAGAAAGACCGGGTTTATCCCATTCTGAATAACTGAATCGACGATAAGAAGTCGAAGATAAAGACAGGGGTTGAAGACCGATCTTCACCTCGTTTGGATGGTCACTGAGGTCCTGATTGGGAGGCATCCCGAAATATGGATAATGAGTGGTGTTCGTCCAGACATACGTGGGGATCGATGAATATGCGAGGTATTTAGTGCCTCCGGTTTCGTTCAGACCCAGAACGAACTTGCAAATGGACTGTGTGTCCGACATCGGAATTCATTCTGTGCGATTGATAACCATCAGTTGTGTGGTGTGAATTGCCTTTGTGGCATGCTAAGATGCAGTGATCAGGGCTTCTGTTGAAAAGCAAGGTCATATAGTGATGATCAAAGCACCGCCTGTCTGGCGTAGCTTTGTGTATAACGTGAATTCGCGAGCCTCACACCCCGGTATATACCAGAAACGGGAGAGGACCTCAGGGAGGACATGCATTTCTTTCTAGTTAGAAGTGGCGTCAGTGGTTTTACACGCCCTGACGAGTTTGACTTATGTGGTTGTTACTGTTGCGAGGCGCCTCGGTTAGATCGGATGATCCGGGTCCGATGGAGTCATTTGTTGGCTCATTTACGCCCCAAAGTGCGGGAAAACGCAGTGTTCAGGAATTTTAATCCACATGGTGGACCAGCCCTGTCGCTCCAAGGGCCCACCTGAGTCTGGGTCCTGAGGCTCGGGCTAGAGAGTCTCGAAGTCGGTGAGGACTATCTTTTGCCTTGGTTCATGACGGAAATCCAATTTCCAAATACGTGACTGCGGTTTTGATTGTATACCTATATGTGGCGACATAGTGGTATGGGGAATTAATGCCGCCTATGATTGATAGTTATGATTTGAAATTGTTTTTGAAACATATAAACACTAGTAATAATACCAAATGCTTATGTTTTATTCGTATCAAGCATATTTTGGCCGTTATAAGGTAAAACTCTATCCTCCGGTTTGCGTTGCATTGTGTGATGGGAACTGAGTCTTATAATGGCTTCATTTTTATAAAAAGCATTGCGATGTTTAAAAGAATGATTTGTTTTAAAGCACTGGCAATCCAATGGAGTAAACCCGTTCCACGAAAGTGGCGCGGTCCTATGATTAGCCATATTATAAATGTGTTGAGTAGATTTCTCATACCAGTCCCATGACTGACTCGTAGTTTCACTTTCAAACTCGGGTGCCCCTTTTTCTACACGGGCAGCCTTGTATTCAGGTTTAGCAGGCTTTATCCGGATAGCTGGAGAGGAAGATGGATTCTATCACTTATCTCTTTTTATGCTGTTCAGCTCCTATTGTACATTATGTTTGTTTTCCGCTGTAGACATTTATGTATAGCTGAACTGTATTTGTACTAAGTATGATCCTGTATACTGTGTAACTCTGATGATTACTTTTATCCAGTATATTCTATTGTTCATTATCTGGTGTATTTATTTAATTCTGCTCTGCTGTTATCTGTTTCTATGTTATATTCCAAAGATTACCCTTGTCACCGTCTGTACGGGAAATGGGGTCGTCACAAGGAGGATTGTTTGTGTCAGCATATGAAGTCATGAAGTCGAAGGGGCTATATGTTGTTGGGAAGGTCACGGTATGGAGAAGTAAGGTAGCAGGAAGTCAAGGTAGCGGTGGTGGTTTTCGAAGACGTAAGTGAGGTAGATTAATTTTGGGAAGAAGGAAAACTAACGGGTTTCTGTTAAAGCTCGGTTCAGTGAAAGTGTATAAGAAGAGTAGGAAGAGGAGTGGGCTAGCTTTAAATAGGGGAGGATATGATACTATTCATCTTCCCAAATTTGATAGACACCAATGTGAGGCCGACCCAGTCGTACCAACCGCGAACAAAAATCTAGTTCGGCCATGCCGAATTGAAATGATTTAGCTTTCGTTCAGCCACAGCAAATCGAGAGTTAAAAAACGGGAACTCTAATGTTCTTTTGGATAGGCCAATAGCCTCACGTGTAAACTCACATGCAAAAATTGACTTGACTCAGCATCACGCTCATCTTCCATGGAGAACGATGTCGTGTGATGTTCATGTAAATATGCACATTTATATTCACAAGTTTATTCTTATTCTAGTTAAATAAATAATATAAGTGGGCTATTTTTACATGTTTTAACCAAAAACCCAAAATTATCAAATTATCATGCATTCATCTTCATATTGGTGGCAAAACGGTCATTTGTGCATGTGTTTATTTTTAATAAAATTTACTTGTTGATTTTCATGTGTCATGTTGGAATTTGGGAGCAAAATGAAAAGTATTCACATGAAACTTACATTGAGATATTTATGCACAAAATGGATACAAAGGAATGGAGAAGGAATGTAACAATTGAGAATTTCGCTCGATCCAAATCGATCGCTAAACCGACCAAGACCGTTCGAAACCCCTGATTGTTTTGAGAACAAACCACATTGTAACACAAACAGAAGAACATTTCATTGTTTATTACAACAATTCCATTAGAATACAAGAATATACAGAGTATGAATGAATAGTATAGAGAGTATGAATGAATAGTATACAGAGTATGAAGGAATAGTATACATCAGCTAATACCAAAGATTACAATACATTACATAGCAGCGGAAAATAATAAAAAACACAACTAGAAGTAATACACGGATACAGAGCTTTCCGAATATCGCTTCAGCTGTAAATCAGGACCCTGTGAATATAAATCTGCAATACCAAAACTACAAGCTGCCCATGCAAAATAAGAGCACCCTGAGTTTAGGTTAAAACAATAAACTCCAGGCCAGTCATGTGACTGGTGTGAGAACTAAAACAGTTATTAATCTTTACTTTAAAGTTAGGTAAATCAAGGGACCACGCCGTATAACACGGAACGGGTTTCCTCCCAAGAATACCAGTGCATAAAACCACATCGCAATTGTAAATAAAGAACAATGAAGCTATTATAAGACACAGTATATGTTAAAAATCATATTTTTAACATCGCTATATATATATAGTTAAAAATCACATTTTTATACTGCTACTTTGTATATAAAAATCGAATTTTTATTCACTAACCATTATTAAAAATCAAGTCTTTATTTTCGACTACTTGAATAAAAAATCATATTTTATCTCATTATTATATATATAAAAATCATATCCTTATATTTATAAAAATCAAATCTTTTCATTATTAAAAATATAATCTTTTCTATAATAAAAATCTCTTATTTTCTATGTTAAAAGAAAACTCGCTTTTGCTATGTTAAAGATCTCGCCTTTGCATGTATAAAAATCTTTTCTTTGTATGTATAAAAATCTTTTCTTTGTATGTATAAAAATCTTTTCTTTGTATGTATAAAAATCTTTTCTTTCCACTAATAAAAATCTTTCCTTTTCTATAGTAAAAATCATTTTTTTCCTATAATAACGATCTAAACTTCTCTATTTATTAAATATATGAAACTGGTTTTTTTCTCAAAAAGACTATATTTTTATAAACTGAATAACTACGTTTTTATAAACTGAAAACTCAGATTTTTATATAAACTAAAACTATATTTTTATAAGCTAATTACTTTAAATGATTAAAAATAAATAACTGAATAATCAATTATAAAAAAAAACTTAGAGTCGAATACAAAGAGGGGGCTGTTGCAATTCGCCGGAGGGTGGTGGGAGCGTCGTCGGCACTAGACTGTGGTCGCGGGGTTTGGGGATTAAGTGCTAGCATTCACGATTTGGGTGTCTGGGCTTTGGGGTGCGGGTTTATTTGAGGAAGAGGAGAGGAGGAATCGGAGGGGAGGGGTGGTGATGGACGGCGGCGGTGCCACTGGGGGAGGGCGCGACGGTGATGAGGTGGCTGGGGCTGACAGCATCGACGATTTTCTCTTTTCTTTTTTTTATTTTACTTCGTTCTATTTCAACTGAGGAGAGAGAAAGAGAGAGAGTAAATGGGAATTTACATATTTAGTTATTTATTTAATTTAATTCCCCAAAAGGTTGACTTTTTATTCGAACCCCAAAGGAGACCCAATGACTGTCGTCCCTAGCTAATTACCCCCATTTTGAACACAATGTGATATGTTTCATGAGCCAATTCGATCGTTTCGATTAGTTTTCGTTAAAATTACAATATAAATTAATATAATAGTCAAACTTGATTTGAACGCATATTTTAATTTACCGGGCCCACATACTGACTCTAAAAATTCCATAAAAAATATTTCTAGCTTCGCATTGACGATACGGTCCTAACAAAACTAATTTCGTCAAATTTGAAGACCGTTTGCAAAATGGCTATTTTTAAGGGCCAGAATTCCACAGCCACTATTCTGAATTTTCAAATGGGCATAACTTTTTATCTCCGCTATGAAATTTTGATTTTTCGGATTCATTGGAAAGATATTCTCAAATAGATTCTAATATTTTTGGTTTCGCTTAAATCAGGTTTACTTTGGATCCTCTACATTCATTTGAAATTTGAAATCGAATTTTCGAACTACCGCGCCATTTTCAATTCCCTTTATATTTAAAATAAATATTTATATTCTAACGTCGATTCAAATAAATATATACGTTCTAATTCTATTCAAAATAAATTTCTCGTTGTTATTATTTAAAATAAATCATTTTACATATTCAAAATTCACCAAAATTGCCAAAATAAATTTTTTAAATTGGCTTAGATTTCCGGGTTATTACAATCTCCCCCACTTAAAACTTTTCATCCCCGAAAAGGAACGAAGTTGAAAGTTGTTTAACTAATCAACCAACTCCCAGTATTTTCATTATGGCTTAAGTTCTTTAACTTTTCAGTTTCTGAGAACTTTTCAAATTTTTTCAAAAATTTGGCTAACACCCTAAATTTTCGAAATATTTCGCCATAACCTCCCCTGCACGGGAGCACCGGGAAAATCCCGAAATTGCCATACAGGCCTCTCCAATCCAAAAAGAAAAGGAAACAGCTAAGCGGGTAGCCAATTGGCTCATAAAATCATCCAAAATCCAAGAAATACAATAAACATGTACCTATTTGTCGGGCAAACAATTTTATTCCTCTTCTTAGCTTCCCTGCTATGACCTGTTCAATGGATACACATGTATATGCATGCAATTTCAAACAATTTTCAATACAGCTCAACATTTGGTTCAATTTGGCTAAAGGTTCAACATTTAATAAATCGAACAACAATCAAACAACACAATCAGCAATCAATTTGTTGATTATCATTTCAAATTCATAACTTTGATATATAGTCAAAAATCATGTTTTTGATGCTAAGTCACAACAATATATTCTAACTATATTTGGTTCTCACACCAGTCAATTGGAAATATTAAAATATCACACCTTCGAAACTCGAATCCAAACGACTGATGTTGTACAGTTATCAATAGTTTCATCTCCAGGCGACTAGATTGTGATTCAATATCTACCCAATATATTAAAACTTCGAATACCCGTAGATCAGACGTATATGCAAAATCTTTATATATTGGATTGCCCAAATTCAATACAAATAAATATTCAAATACGTTGAATAAAGTTTAAAATTTCAAAACAAAATTCGTTTTCATTTTAAAAATATACTCTTCACACTCGTTCTAGGATACTACTGATCCTATCTCTAACGAGTCATTCTCATTTGATATTACTAATCCAATCTCTGATGAATTCTTTCGTTTGGTTCTAACGTGTCTTGTTCTCCGAGCTCTGTAAACCAAAGCTCTGACACCACATGTAACAATTGGGAATTTCGCTTGATCCGAATCGATCGCTAAACCGACCATGACCGTTCGAAACCCCTGATTGTTTTGAGAACAAACCACATCGTAACACAAACAGAAGAACATTTCATTGTTTATTACAACAATTCCATCAGAATACAAGAATATACAGAGTACGAATGAATAGTATATAGAGTATGAATGAATAGTATACATCAGCAAATATCATAGATTATAATACATTACATAGCAGCACAAAATAATACGAAACACAACTAGGCGTAATACACGGATACAGAGCTTTCCGAATATCACTTCAGCTATAAATCAGGATCCTGTGAATATAAATATGCAAAACCAAAACTACTAGCTGCCCGTGGAAAATAAGGGCACCCAAAGTTTAGGTTAAAACAGTAAACTCCAGGTTAGTCATGTGACTGGTGTGAGAACTAAAACAGTTATTAATCTTTATTTTAAAGTTAGGTAAATCAAGGGACCACGCCATATAACCTGGAACGGGTTTCCTCCTAAGAAGACCAATGCATAAAACCACAACCAATGCTAAATAAAGAACAATGAAGCTATTATAAGACACAGGTCCCATCACACAATGCAACACAAGCCGAAGGATAGGGTTTTACCTTATAATAGCCAAAGAATGCTTGATACGCTAAATTTCATCTTTTATTATTACTATAAGTGTATAGTGTCAAAACAATTTCAATCATAAGTGTCAATCATAGACGGCATAAGTGCCCCATACCACTATGTCGCCATATATAGTTTACAATCAAAACCGCAAAGTCACGTATTGGAAGTTGTATTTCCATCATGAACCAAGGCAAAAGATAGTCCTTACCGAATTCGAGAGGCTCTAGCCCGCCCCTCAGGCAAGCGCGCGGGCAAGCCTTCGATCGTCAGGGCCGGTCCACCGATGTGGATTATTATGCCTGAACACTGCGTTTCCCCTCCCTTTGGGGTGTAAATGAGCCAAATGACTCCATCGGCTCCACATAGTCACCGATATATCCGAGGCGCCTCGCAATCCAACAACCACACAGGTGAAAATAATATAAATGTCAGGGCTGGTAGGTCACTGACACCACCCTAGCTAGAAGGAAACGCATGTCCTCCCTGAGGTTCTTCTCCCGTTTCTGGTTCATACCGGGGTGTGAGGCTCGCGAATCAACGCTATACAAAGATGTGCCACATAGGCAGTGCTTTGATCATCAACCACAAGATTTTGCTTTCAACAAAAGCCTTGATCATTTGCATCTTAGCATGCCACACAGGCAAACCACTCCATGCAACCGATATCCATCAATCACACAGAATGATATCCAATGTTAGACACACGGTCCATTTACAAGTCCATTCTGGGTCTGAACGAAACTGGAGGCACCTTGTACCCCGCATATCCATCGATCTCCAAGTACGTCTGGACGATCACAAACTGATTCCCTCCTCTTGGGTGTACAGCCCAATCAAGATCATCAATGATTATCCAAACGATGTGAAGACCTCCGGTCTTCGACCATCGTCTTCACCCTCGACACAACGTCGACTCAGTTATTCAGAATGGGATAAACCCGGTCTTTCTGAATAACTCGCGTATATAATAAACAAGTGTTACACAAATACAACATACGCCTCATTCCAATTCAGAATATTCTTTTATTTAAATATTCTTACACTTTGGGAAAGGTTCCCATTAATTTTATCCAAGATAAATTCTTTAAATTTATTCTTTAATCTTCTTTTGAATATTAATTCAAACCAAATTATGGTTTTTCCAAACTAGTCGGGATTAGCGAACCTTACCAAAGTAATCACTTGTTAAATTTCCCAACCCCAACCTATTCATCCCATGAAGTAAAACTGGTAATACTTCATATCTAACACTACGGTGTTATCGGTAAATTCAATTACCATTTCACGTTCAAATCCAATTAAAGATTTAACTTTCGCCTGGAGCAAAATTGGTGATACTCCATTCTCTATCATTTCAATCTAATTAAAGATTAATTAAAACTCCACTTGGTTTTAATCTTCCCAAAAATCAATATTAGTGACTGTTTAACTTGGGAAATCATATTCTGTCTTTAACTGGGTTAAAGAACCAATGTCATTTAAAACACGGTTCACGATAAACCCGAAATCACATTCCATTAACGATGGAATCTTCATGGAAAACAAATCGATATATATATATATCGATATAAACTTCCATGTCCGACTAATAATATAAATGGAATAACGGGAACGCCTTTTAAATTCCAGAATTATTAGCAATCTTCCTCCATAGAAATTCACTTCGATTATTACAAAATCGAATTCCATTCCATTCAAATTTATTTTATTAAATTGGAAAACTTTACTTTGGAAAATTTCCTTAAAACTTATCAAAAAGATTTATAAATTTCAAATCCCATTTCACTGTAAATTGGGTTAAAGAACGAATGTCGTTAAAACACAGTTCACAATAAACCCAAAAATCAATTCCAATTCAATTCCAACTAAATATTATTTAATTGGTACACTTCATTAAATCTAAATAAAAAGATTTAATCTATTTCTCAACTGGGTTTAAGAACAGTGTTAATGACGACACCATTCATGACAAACCCAAATCCCATTTGATATTAAATACAAGGCTCTAAATAGAAAATATATCGGCTTATATTCAATATCAAATTCTACGACCAACAAATATCGTATTGGAAATAACGATATAAATATATCTTTCAAATTTCCATAACAATATCTGTATAATCACGAAATCCAACATCGAAATATTACAAAGACAGTTTCGATCCAAATCCATTCCAATTCAATTATTGGAAATTCTGGTTACTTTTAAAACCCTTTCAAATCCGATTTATTTATTTCAAAAATAAATGGATTATAATTTTAGTTCAAAATTAGTTCATTTTGATAAAAATCTTTTTTTATTTTTTCAAACATGGAGTTTTTCATCCCAATTCTTTCCAAATCATTTGTTATGATTTTACACAAATTATTACTATTTTTAATAATTTTATCAAGGCCCGTACAATCGATTTCCATCAACGGCCGTCGAACTGCACTTACAGCGACCTTTTCCAAATTTTATTTGGACATAATTCCAAATCCTACCGTTAGATTTCTAATTTCTCATATTTGTTAGAAATCTCTTCTCGAAACGAATCCAACGGTTCCGATTTTAGGAGAATCCGACGGTCGGATCTCCCGTAATGTCCATTCGAAGTCAATGGTCGAAATTTCGGAACTGCCGTAGCGCGGTGCGTTCTATTCAGGCCATCATATATATATAATATATATATTATATATATTTAGTCGATTTCCATTTAAAACGTATTTTATAAATCATTTTAATTTCTTTTTCAAAATGATTTCAACTTCATATTCAATCTCAAATCAAAATTGAATATTCTATATCATCGATACATAAATGATAATATTATCAAAACATTATATTTTGAAATCAATTCCTTTTCGATAATCATTATAAAAATGAATAAAATCGATATAAATATCGTTTAAGTCGAAATGGCGTTAATCTAATCAACACGGCTATATATATTTAAATATATTCGTGTCCATCCCAAATCGGACATCAAAATCATATTTTGATCTTTTACTGAATATTATTTAAAATATCCATTATTTTAAAACAATCGTTATTTTAAAATATTCATTCTGAAACACCCCATTTCCGTTAGGGTCACTCTCAAAGGGAATGCCCTAATTTTGGTGGAGGTTTATAAGTATAAGTCACAGATACACAAGACAGATATAAATACACATATTTTTGAATAGCGGAAAACAACAGCAACTTTTATTTCATCAAAATACGTGTTACACAAACCATGCCATAATTGTCTTACAATACTTCCAAAAACATTACATTTTCATAACTGTCTTGATTTCATAACTTAAAGAAGCATAAAAACATAAGTAAACTGCATAAGTCCCCATAATTGCTATCCAAAGCCATAGTCCAAAACGAAAGAGATCCAAGCAATACATTCTTTCTCTTCAAGCTGGATGTGAAAACTAGTCAAGCTGCGGTATTCCCTCCCTGTGGACCTGGGGGGGGGGGGGGAAACGAAAGAAAAGTAGAGTCAGATATAAAGCCTGAGTAAGTCTAGGACTATTCAGTCTATGAATAAGGAAATGAGCATGATAAGTACAAACTGGAAATGGGGAAGCACCATAAACTAAGTTAAGTTGTCTAGAGTCCAATATACTATCGTACCCCATATTAATCTCTGCACCCCTATAAACTAGTTCCTAACAGGCACCCCATAATTAGGGTGAAGTGATCCATTTCTAATGATCGGCTCCTATTCGCATAATTACATGTGTCTTACGGCCCCCGATGTTGTAGCTACCTATGATGGTCCCACCATGGGGTGTATCAAGTCCCATGTTGGCAGCCCGACACAATTCTAGAATGCACAGGTATACTACTGGTGCCCAGTGCCTAATTTTTCTGCGCCGGAGTGTGTGCACGCCCGCACCCCGTTAGAACCTACACTGCTGCACCACCGCTGTCGATTTGACCTCTTACAGTCATCCCAGTAATCGTGCCCCACCCTGCCTAGTTCAGGGTATCCTGATACACCTTGTAGGGTTACTACTGAAAAGGGTCCCCCGCTACTAGGTTTTTTATTTCTAGCCAACATGCTAAGTTGGTTAAGTGTTCTATATAAACCAAACCCCCAATCAGTCTGTATAGTTTAGCATGTTCAATTTGATTAAGTATTAATTCAATTTACTTAATCCTATCAATCCTGACTTAGCCTTAATTGTCTTATCAAAGCCTCAACCACTCACATTAGACAGGTATTGTTGTGACTGCCTGTTGCCGGTTGGGTTCGGGCAGTCTTACGTCACAACTCAGTCTAACCTCGGGTTTTTATTGGGCTCAATGTTTAACCACCCACATTGGGTAGGTATTGTTGTGACTACTGGACAGCCAGGCGGGTCCGGGCGGGTTTATGTCACAACGCAATCCAACCTCGGGTTAAACACATCGTATTTTCTAAGTTTACATATTTTGTCTCTTTTCTTTTTATATGTAAATATTTGCAGCCCATTATTCAAATTCATCTTTATTGGGTAAAATTAATTTATACCCCTTAAATGTTCTCAAGGTCGTTGGCATGCATCAAACATGCCAACACATATGTTTTATACTTTTAACCCAACGTCATTACCCCCGTTTTATACGTTCGCTATATTATAACATATGTTGGGCTTAACATTTAAGCCCAACTTAGCCACATGAAAAAGGGGAGGCTTAGAACATGGTGTTTATATATCCTAAGTAACATCAAAAGGGGTGTGTGAACGCATGAACTTGCAACATAGCGATCTAATTAACATAAATTAGGCACTTGTGAACTTGCATTGTAATAGCATATAATCTTGACATAAAACATACCTAAACATGAATCATGGTTTTAATCTAGTCATGTAAACTTGCATTTAAAATGTGAATCTAACTTAATTATGTGTCACATATATTATCATATGATTTTGATAACAACATAGGCCTAAAACATATTTTCAATTAGGCATAACACCAAACGTAATCTAGTCATGTTCATAGAGTCAACACAAGTTCAAAAAGACGCTTACTTTTGTCACTAATACAAAAGTATGGTTTTCACTTGAATCATAATGCCTATTTCAACATAAATTCATATGAATCATAATACCCAAATGGATCCAACTACACTAAGAATGATCGCAAAAATATACATAGAAGGATCTAAAATCATGTTGGCATAATTGTGAATCATATACTAGCATGAGTCTCAACTTGGTTGTAATAAACTACCACAAACATATAGTTGTTAACTTTCAACATGAATCATATACTTGCAAATATCCAATAGATCTAACATCATTATACCACAATATCCCAAATCTATTCATAATTAGAATCATAGCAACATACAATTATGAATTATCATCACCACAAATTAAGTACAATTCCATTTCTCATTTTACACAGATCAAATCTCAATTATTCATTCACATCGGAATAACACTCTACTTACAACGTATGACGAATCTTCAATTCAGGATTCTGAATGTTGAATTTGGAGATGCTATCCTTTGTTGTAGGCGTTGTTTTGATTTAATTGTCGTTGCTTTAAGCTTTTGAATCAACTCCTGACTTGACGGCTATTCCTAGTCTTTCTTTAGCAGCATGACAGCTCCATACTCATTTTTATTTGTGTGAATTAGGTGGAGTCTTAGGTCCTTTTTATAGAGTTTGTGAATTGATTAGAGCCGTCGATGGAGCTTAGATTAATATAAGCCGTTCGTTTTAAAGAGAAACCAATCAGGAGTTGACATATAAGCCCTAGTGAAAAGACAAAGTCCAGAAATTCGGCCAAGCACATACCAGGCCAGCCAGGAGGGGCTGGGTTCGACCTGGCTCAGGGGCCAGGTCGACTACCCAGTCGACCCCCAGGTCGACTACCCATGCGACCTGGGTGCCCCAAGTCGACTACCCAGTCGACCTGGGTCTTGGGTGGGAAAATTCCCGCCCAGCCCAATCTGGGTCCGATTTTGAATTTTGAACTCGTTTCTGAATTGTTTCTGTCTATTTGAATTTTAAATTGAATTTTGAAACTTCCGGAGGTCATATCTCCCTCATACGGAGTCCGTTTTACGCAAACTCGAACTCTATCTCAAGTAGAATTCCGAGACGAACGCAATGGCGTATCCTATTTCCCTTAATTCTTTGATTTCAAATTAACTATCTTTAATTTGTTCATCTTACAGTTACCGGAAAATTCGGGGTGTTACATTCTCCCCTCCGTAAAGGATTTCGTCCCCGAAATCTTCAAGTCTAGGAGAATGTATATCCTAACATCCAAACGTCCATCTACTCATCCATCAAACACGTGCATCCATTGTCCTTAAAAGACTTCTAATGCTTCATGATCAGTGTGTGTACATGTACTTATCTAATGCAAAATCAGGCGGTCTACTGATTCAGTTGACCTCCTTAATGCAAATTATGTAAGTGTCATGAATCCATTATGAATGCAAATTTTCCTATTCATGATTCTACATGAGTGCACAATCATTCATATAAATGCAACATCCATATGACAACACATTAAACTTCAATCATATACGAATATAAATACATATATGCATATGCAATATGAAGTGACTGAGCCGATCTAAAACCTAGATTGTGTGTGTATATGCAACCACGAGCAACCACCAGCAATCACTTGCGACCATCATCCATAACATGTTTCAATTACATGTTTTCATCCAAAGGGTTTCTACCTAAAAGATAAGGTCAAGGAGATATACCCTAAAAGATAGATAAAGCATAACTTAAGGAAAAAGAGAGATCAAAGATGTACTCTCGAAAAGAAAAGGGTAGGCTGCGCGTATTCTAGCCTCAGTTTCCCAAGTCGCGTCTTCCTCGGCGTTGCTCCACTGAACTTTGACGAGCTTGACTTCGCGGTTGCGTAGCTTTTTCACTTCCGTTCCTAATATGCGGGTTGGAACTTCCCTCACGGTTGCTTCACGTTCGACTTCAGCTTCTTCAAGGATGTTTGGCTCTACCACTTCAGCAGATTCATGTAGACATTTTCGGAGGTGCGAAACATGAAAGACGTTGTGAACTCCAGCTAGTTTTTCAGGTAGCTCCAATCTATAGGCCATTTTCCCAATTTTCTCGATAATAGGAAACGGCCCTACGAACCTTGGTGCTAGCTTCCCTGTGGTTCCAAAACGAACGACATTCCTTAAAGGAGATACCTTAAGAAAAACCCTGTCACCAACCTCAAATTCAAGGTCGGTCCTCCTCTTGTCTGCGTAGGATATTTTCTGTCTTGGGCTGTCTTCATTCTTCTCCGTATTAACTCTACTTTCTCTGAAGTCTCTCGGATCATATCTAGTCCAAGTATGAGCTTGTCAGTAGACTCCCACCAACAAGTGGGCGATCGGCTAGGTCTTCCACATAAAGCTTCGAAGGGCTCCATTCCGATGGTGGCTTGGTAGCTGTTGTTGTAGGCAAATTCCACCGAAGGAAGATGGTCTTCCCACGTCCCTCCGAAGTCAAGGACGCACAGTCTTAAAAGGTCCTTCAAAACTCTGTTCACTCTTTCTGTCTGGCCGTCGGTTTGGGGGTGATAGGCTGCACTCAAGCATAACTGTGTGCCTACTGCTTCTTGCAGACTCCGCCAAAACTCACTTGTGAAGATAGGGTCTCGGTCAGTAACAATGCTGGAGGGTATTCCATGGAGTCGAACAACTTCCTTGAGATAAAGAGATGCTAGGGATGAGGCAGTCCTTCTACTCTTGATAGGTAAAAAGTGGGCGCTTTTAGTAAGCCTATCCACTATTACCCAAATGCTAGTGTTGCCTCTTCTAGACCTGGGCAGCCCATCAATGAAGTCCATTGAAATGCTATCCCACTTCCACTGTGGGACCTCTAGAGGATGGAGCAGAGGCCAGGCTTCTTCTGCTCCGCCTTAACCTGTTGGCAAGTCATACACTTAGAAACGAAATCTGCCTCGTCCTTCTTCATGCCGCTCCAAAAGAAAGTTCTCTTCATGTCCTTGTACATTTTATCTCCGCCTGGATGTATCGTCATCTTGGAGTGATGTGCTTCTTCGAGAACCGTCTTTACTAAATCCCTTGTCCGTGGGACGCATAGTCTTCCGTCTCGCCTTAACCAACCCTTATCGTCGATGGAGTATCTATTGAGGTGACTTGAGGTCCCACCCCTAATTAGCCTATCAATCGTCTCTACAAGCTGAGGGTCTTCGCATTGTGCTGTCCCTATTGAGTCCACTAGAGTCGGGCGTACTTCGAGAGATGCAAGCAAGCCCGGTACAAAATCGGAGGAGGGCCTAAAGTTAAAACTGGCTATATACTCCAAGCTTTGCCTTTCTATAAAGAGCGGGCTTAGGGTCAGTTTCTTTCGGCTCAACGCGTCTGCCACTACATTGCCTTTGCCCGGGGTGTAGGAGATCTTGAAATCGTACGAGGCAAGAAACTCCATCCACCTTTGTTGCCTCAAGTTAAGGTCCTTCTGCGAGAAGGTCAGTATACAGTTCGAATTTCTCACCTAGGAGATAGTGGCGCCAAGACTTAAGCGCAAAGACGATGGCGGCCAACTCGAGATCATGGGTTGGGTAGTTCTTTTCGTGCACTTTCAACTGTCTCCCTCCATAAACTACTACCCTTCCTTCTTGCATTAAGACAGCGCCTAGTCCTGTCACGCATGCATCCGTGTATACTGTAAACATTTTGCTTCCATCCGGCAAGGTTAGAACTGGGGCTGTTGTAAGAGCCCTTTTTAAGTGTTGGAAAGCAAACTCGCAATCCAAATCCCAAGCAAACGCTAGGTTCTTCTTTGTTAACCTAGTAAGTGGAGCTGATGTTTTTGCGAAGTCCCTAATGAATTTCCGATAGAAGCCTGCTAGCCCGAGGAAGCTTCGGACTTCTGTTGCGTTCCTAGGTGTCTTCCAATCCTGTACCGCTACCACTTTAACGGGGTCCACAGCTAACCCTTCTTTGGATACTACATGCCCAAGAAACCTTACTTCCTCTCTCCAAAAGTGGCATTTGGAGAATTTGGCTTTTAGCTGATGGACTCGCAGAGTTTCCATGATTGACCTTAGGTGCTGAGCATGTTCTTTTTCACTCTTTGAGAAGATCAAGATATCGTCTACGAAGACCACTACGAACTTGTTGAGGAATTCTCTGAACACCCTACTCGTCAGGTCCACGAAGTAAGCGGGTGCGTTTGTCAAGCCGAAAGGCATGACAAGCCATTCAAAGAAGCCGTCTGGGGTTTTGAATGCTGTCTTATTGATGCTATCTTCAACCACCCTTAGCTGATGAAATCCGGTCGCTAAATCGAGTTGGGAGAAAACTGACGCTCCTACAAGAAGATCAAACAGATCGTCAATTCTGGGGAGAGGGTGCCTATTCTTTTTCGTTAGCTTGTTGAGCTCCCTGTAGTCAACACACAGACGGAGTGAACCATTCGCCTTTGTGGCGAACACCGCTGGAGCGCCCCATTTTGAAATACTCCTTCTAATGAACCCCTTCTCTAGAAGCTCTTTAACGTGTTTACTGAGCTCTTTCCTTTCCCGTGGAGCCATGTGTCTAACGGGGCAACGCAACGGGCTTTGCATTATCTACAAGATATATGCGGAAGTCTATCTCCCGCTTTGGAGGTAAGTCCTTCACCTCTTCGAAGACATCCGGATATTCACGGACCGCCCTAACCGATTGCAAACTCTCAACAGAAGCATCTAGCGATTCAAGATAACTAAGCATAACCGCATATGAGGGATTACAAGTAATTTCCAGAGTGTTACCGAGTTGGGTCAGAAGCCTAACCACCCTTTTCTCACGATCAAGGATGGCACCATTACTGGATATCCAATCCATGCCCAAAATCAAACCATATCCCGAGAAGCCCAAAACAAAGGCACTACATCTAAATTCTGTGCTTAGAATAGAAATTTTCAATCCCACACAGATCATAGACAAATGAGCTGGGCCCCCGATTGGATTTGAAACAATTAAGGGGTCCTCTACCACACTAGTTTCTAGGTGCAGAGATTCTACTAAAGCAGATGAAATAAAGTAGTGTGATGCGCCAAAATCAAATAAAGTGCGAACTAGGTGATCATAAAGGTAAAGTACACTTTCTACAGAAGTATTTATACCTCGCTGTTGCAGAGGTGGCGCTTCTAGCACATGAACCTGTGCCCCTGAGGTGGATCCAGCCTTCTGCCCCTGCACTCGCTTCTTTGGGCAATCCTTAGCCATGTGGCCTGTCTCACCGCAAGAAAAGCACCCACCATTCAACTTGGCCTTCTTTTTCTGGCAATCTTTCACTAAGTGCCCCACTTTGCCACAGAAATTACACTTCCTCTTCTCTTGGGACTTGTTGTCTTTCCCGCCCTTCTTAAAGTCTGTCTTCTTAGGCTGTAAACCTCTTCGTTCAGCAATGCCATCTGCACCAACCTTTCATACGTAGCTCCCATGGGTATATGGGTCATGGCCAAACTGTGTAATGGCTCATTCAATCATTTGAAAAAACGGAGAGCCTTCTCGTGCGGAGTGTTGACTAGGTCTAGACCGAACCTAGCCAGCTGATCGAACTGATTTACGTACTCCTTGACTGTCATATTCCCTTGCTTAAGAAATAAGAATTTTTCCAATTGAAGGCTCCTTTCAGCTTCTGAGAGAAATTTATCCTCAAACCTCGCCCTAAAGTCCTCCCATGTTTCCACTGGTCTTTCTGCATTGGTAACTTCCCACCAGTAGGAAGCCTCGCCTTTAAGTAGCCATACTGCCAGTTGTACCTTCTGCATATCTTCTACCTCAAAGATGACGAATAAGTCCTCGGTTTCCTTCAGCCAGTTCCTGGCTGCCACGAAGGACTCGGTTCCATGAAAGTCATTCCCTCCCATAGCTTTGAAATCTTTACATATCTTAGCAAAAGCATTACCACGCGGAGGAGGTGGGGGAGGAGGTGCTGCTGCAGCTGGATGATTTCCTACAGCTGGGGGAGGAGGAACAGTTGGACCTGGCTGATTGGCCCTTGCTTCTAAGAATCGTCTGAACCAACCAGGTATTGGTACACCCTCTGGCAAGTTAAGTTCTTCGGACATGCTGAAACAAAAAGGAAAGATTCAAAACGAAGGATAAAAGATAGTACCTATGGCTTTGGGGGACTATGCCTTTTTAAAATAAAATAACATTTTATCTTTAAAAATGCTTCTTTAAATTTTCTTTTGAAAATAAATTTTCAAAACTTTTTATCTTATCTGGTAAACCTATGCTCTGATACCAAGTGAAACACCCCACCTCCGTTTGGGTCACTCTCAAAGGGAATGCCCTAATTTTGGTGGAGGTTTATAAGTATAAGTCACAGATACACAAGACAGATATAAATACACATATTTTTGAACAGCGGAAAACAACAGCAACTTTTATTTCATCAAAATACGTGTTACACAAACCATGCCATAATTGTCTTACAATACTTCCAAAAACATTACATTTTCATAACTGTCTTGATTTCATAACTTAAAGAAGCATAAAAACATAAGTAAACTACATAAGTCCCCATGATTGCTATCCAAAGCCATAGTCCAAAACGAAAGAGATCCAAGCAATACATTCTTTCTCTTCAAGCTGGATGTGAAAACTGGTCAAGTTGCGGTATTCCCTCCCTGTGGACCTGGGGGGTGGGGGGGAACGAAAGAAAAGAAGATGAAAGAAAAGTAGAGTCAGATATAAAGCCTGAGTAAGTCTAGGACTATTCAGTCTATGAATAAGGAAATGAGCATGATAAGTACAAACTGGAAATGGGGAAGCACCATAAACTAAGTTAAGTTGTCTAGAGTCGAATATACTATCGTACCCCATATTAATCTCTGCACCCCTATAAACTAGTTCCTAACAGGCACCCCATAATTAGGGTGAAGTGATCCATTTCTAATGATCGGCTCCTACTCGCATAGTTACATGTGTCTTATGGCCTCCGATGTTGTAGCTACCTATGCTGGTCCCACCATGGGGTGTATCAAGTCCCATGGTAGCGGCCCGACACAATTCTAGAATGCACAGGTATACTACTGGTGCCCAGTGCCTAATTTTTCTGTGCCGGAGTGTGTGCACGCCCGCACCCCGTTAGAACCTACACTGCTGCACCACCGCTGTCGATTTGACCTCTTACAGTCAGCCCAGTAATCGTGCCCCACCCTGCCTAGTTCAGGGTATCCTGATACACCTTGTAGGGTTACTGCTGGAAAGGGTCCCCCGCTACTAGGTTTTTTATTTCTAGCCAACATGCTAAATTGGTTAAGTGTTATGTATAAACCTAACCCCCAATCAGTCTGTATAGTTTAGCATGTTCAATTTGATTAAGTATTAATTCAATTTACTTAATCCTATCAATCCTGACTTAGCCTTAATTGTCTTATTAAAGCCTCAACCACTCACATTAGACAGGTATTGTTGTGACTTCCTGTTGCTGGTTGGGTCCGGGCAGTCTTACGTCACAACTCAGTCTAACCTCGGGTCTTTATTGGGCTCAATGTTTAACCACCCACATTGGGTAGGTATTGTTGTGACTACTGGACAGCCGGGCGGGTCCGGGCAGGTTTATGTCACAACGCAATCCAACCTCGGGTTAAACACATTGTATTTTCTAAGTTTACATATTTTGTCTCTTTTCTTTTTATATGTAAATATTTGCAGCCCATTATTCAAATTCATCTTTATTGGGTAAAATTAATTTATACCCCTTAAATGTTCTCAAGGTCGTTGGCATGCGTCAAACATGCCAACACATATGTTTTATATTTTTAACCCAACGTCATTACCCCCGTTTTATACGTTCGCTATATTATAACATATGTTGAGCTTAACATTTAAGCCCAACATAGCCACATGAAAAAGGGGAGGCTTAGAACATGGTGTTTATATATCCTAAGTAACATCAAAAGGGGTGTGTGAACGCATGAACTTGCAACATAGCGATCTAATTAACATAAATTAGGCACTTGTGAACTTGCATATAGTCTTGACATAAAACATACCTAAACATGAATCATGGTTTTAATCTAGTCATGTAAACTTGCATTTAAAATGTGAATCTAACTTAATTATGTGTCACATATATTATCATATGATTTTGATAACAACATAGGCCTAAACCATATTTTCAATTAGGCATAACACCAAACGTAATCTAGTCATGTTCATAGAGTCAACACAAGTTCACAAAGACGCTTACTTTTGTCACTAATACAAAAGTATGGTTTTCACTTGAATCATAATGCCTATTTCAACATAAATTCATATGAATCATAATACCCAAATGGATCCAACTACACTAAAAATTATCGCAAAAATATACATAGAAGGATCTAAAATCATGTTGGCATAATAGTGAATCATATACTTGCATGAGTCTCAACTTGGTTGTAATAAACTACCACAAACATATAGTTGTTAACTTTCAACGTGAATCATATACTTGCAAATATCCAATAGATCTAACATCATTATACCACAACATCCCAAATCTATTCATAATTAGAATCATAGCAACATACAATTATGAATTATCATCACCACAAATTAAGTACAATTCCATTTCTCATTTTACATAGATCAAATCCCAATTATTCATTCACATCGGAATAGCACTCTACTTACAACGTATGACGAATCATCAATTCAGGATTCTGAATTCTGAATTTGGAGATGTTATCCTTTGTTGTAGGCGTTGTTTTGATTTAATTGTCGTTGCTTTAAGCTTTTGAATCAACTCCTGACTTGACGGTTATTCCTAGTCTTTCTTCAGCAGCATGACAGCTCCATACTCATTTTTATTTATGTGAATTAGGTGGAGTCTTAGGTCCTTTTTATAGAGTTTATGAATTGATTAGAGTCGTCGATGGAGCTTAGATTAATATAAGCCATTCGTTTTAAAGAGAAACCAATCAGGAGTTGACACATAAGCCCTAGTGACAAGACAAAGTCCAGAAGTTCGGCTAAGCACAGACCAGGCCAGCCAGGAGGGGCTGGGTTCGACCTGGCTCAGGGGCCAGGTCAGTCGACCCCCAGGTCGACTACCCAGTCGACCCCCAGGTCGACTACCCAGTCGACCCCCAGGTCGACTACCCAGTCGACCTGGGTGCCCCAGGTCGACTGGGTCTTGGGCGGGAAAATTCCCGCCCAGCCCAATCTGGGTCTGATTTTGAATTTTGAACTCGTTTCTGAACTGTTTCTGTCTGTTTGAATTTTAAACTGAATTCTGAAACTTCCGGATGTCATATCTCCCTCATACGGAGTCCGTTTTACGCAAACTCGGACTCTATCTCAAGCAGAATTCCGAGACGAACGCAATGGCGTATCCAGTTTCCCTTAATTCTTTGATTTCAAATTAATTATCTTTAATTTGTTAATCTTACAGTTACCAGAAAATTCGGGGTGTTACACATTCTTTCTGAACTGGAATCAGACACAGTCAATTACCATATAATGTGATTTATATGGATATCATACACACACGTACACCACAACAATCAAACACAGTCAACCATCACCCAAAGTGCATTCTACACTACATAAGCATCAAATATTTATATTTAACGCTTATAACAGCCTGTCAATCAATCGATCGACATACAGCTAATTATTGGGATTAGTGTATGTCCAATTTCATCCCAACACCCGTGTGAGGTTTCAAACAATAAAACACAGATTTTATTTGTGCAGTTGGGCGATGTGTAAAATTTATCGTCCCAATCATTATCATCCAAATGTGTGTACATAAAAAAATCGTCCGATTTTTTATATTTATATATTTTATATACACGTTAAAAATTATATTTTAACCATAAAATAATTTATTCTGTTCCACATCACACAATCAATATTCACAACACATCAATCAAACAACCAAGTCATCCATGGTCTGTAGACGACGGGTGTCGGGTGCTGCTAAGCACCGTCTGCATCCTAGTATGTATTTCAACTAGACAATAAATTAAAAGTGAGGAATTCTCACCGATTAGCGAAACCAATTCACCGCGACTCTTCATATGTAGGAAATCTTCATCGTGTCTCCAATGAGATCTGCTTCACACGGTATATGTTAAAAATCATGTTTTTAACATCGCTATGTATATAGTTAAAAATCACATTTTTATACCACTACTTTATATATAAAAATCGAATTTTTATTCACTAACCATTATTAAAAATTAAGTCTTTATTTTGTGACTACTTGAATAAAATCATATTTTTATCTCATTAATATATATATATATATATATATATCATATCTTTATATTTATAAAAATCAAATCTTTTCGTTATTAAAAATATAATCTTTTCTATATTAAAAATCTCGTCTTTTCTATGTTAAAAAAAACTCGCATTTGCTATGTTAAAGATCTCGCCTTTGCATGTATAAAAATCTTTTCTTTGTATGTATAAAAATCTTTTCTTTGTATGTATAAAAATCTTTTCTTTGTATGTATAAAAACCTTTTCTTTCCACTAATAAAAATCTTTCCTTTTCTATAGTAAAAATCATTTCTTTCCTATAATAACGATCTAAACTTCTCTATTTATTAAATATATGAAACTGATTTTTTTCTCATAAAGACTATATTTTTATAAACTGAATAACTATGTTTTTATAAACTGAAAACTCAGATTTTTATATAAACTAAAACTATATTTTTATAAGCTAATTACTTTAAATGATTAAAAATAAATAACTGAATAATCAATTATAAAAAAAACTTAGAGTCGAATACAAAGAGGGGGGGCTGCTGCAATTCGCCGGAGGGTTGTGGGAGGGTCGTCGGCGCTGGACTGTGGTCACGAGGTTTGGGGATTGGGTGCTAGCGTTCGCGATTTGGGTGTTTTGGCTTTGGGGTGTGGGTTTATTCGAGGAAGAGGAGAGGAGGAATTGGAGGGGAGGGGTGGTGATGGACGGTGGCAGTGCCATTGGGGGAGGGCGCGACGGTGATGAGGTGGCTAGAGCTGACAGCATCGGCAGTTTCCTCTTTTATTTTCTTTTATTTTACTTTGTTCGATTTCAACCGAGGAGAGAGAAAGAGAGAGAGTAAAGGGGAATTTATATATTTAATTATTTATTTAATTTAATTCCCCAAAAGGTTGACCTTTTATTCGAACCCCAAACGAGACCCAACGACTGTCGTCCCTAGCTAATTACCCCTATTTCGAACACAATGGGATAAGTTTCTTGAGCCAATTCGTTCATTTCGACCATTTTTCGTTAAAATTACAATATAAATTAATATAATAGTCAAACTTGATTTGAACGCACATTTTAATTTACCGGGCCCACATGCTGACTCTGAAAATTCCAAAAAAAATATTTCTAGCTTCGCACTGACGATACGGTCCTAACAAAACTAATTTCGTCAAATTTGAAGACTGTTTGCAAAATGGCTATTTTTAAGGGCCAGAATTCCACATCGACTATTCTGAATTTTCAACTGGGCATAACTTTTTATCTACGCTATGAAATTTTGATTTTTCGGATTCGTTGGAAAGATATTCTCAAATAGATTCTAATATTTTTGGTTTCGCTAAAATATGGTTTATTTTGAATCTTGTACATTCATTTGAAATTTGAAATCGAATTTTCGAACTACCGCGCCATATTCAATTCCTTTTATATTTAAAAGAAATATTTATATTCTAACGTCGATTCAAATAAATATATACGTTCTAATTCTATTCAAAATAAATTTCTCGTTGTTATTATTTAAAATAAATCATTTTAAATATTCAAAATTCACTAAAATTGCCAAAATAAAAATTTTAAATTGGCTCAGATTTCCGAGTTATTACAATGAATTAATTCACACACAACTGAGTGGAGGATGCTACCCATTATCACTCTTTCTTTAATGGAACAATTAGAGGCTAACATTTTGCAAGTGGAGACAAAAAAGGCTTCATATAATTTTAATGAACCATTAGTGGCTAAAGACAAACGGAAGCTTCACAAAGGGGTATTTTTGATAGTCCCCAACAAAAGTGATTAGGGTTTTAGGCTTTTAAAACATGTATGTATACCCCCTATATGTTGACGTAAAGATTATCTCTTTTATCCTCTCTTTTAGTTAGTTTAGTTTGGAGGATCAAAGCTCTCTTTTATTTCCATGGCTACTTAGCTATTTTTCATGTAATTACTTATTTTTTATGCAATGTTAGTTAATTAGTTCTCTTTTATTTACACGATTTTACTTCTTGTTATAGTGTAGATCCCTTTCATTTTATGCAAATATGATATATTTTTCTTTATTTTCTTCTCTTTTCCTTTGTTTTTATGTTGAAATATAGTTTTGTTGATATGATATCAAACATGAGTAGCTAAACCCCTTCAACTTAGGGGTAATGAAGCTCTCTTGATTATGTAGATGCAACATATTTTAATTTTTATGCTCTTTTTTGTGCGTAATGGAAATATGATCATGCAAAGAAGTGAATGTTTAATTAATTGAAATTCGATGGCCTATATTTCTAAACAATAGTTAATAGGCCACACTTAAAGTAGATTTGATTTTCATCTTTTTGTCAATTTCATGAGAGTTAAATAAGTGGGTTGGTGGTTGTGTTGAAGTTTGATGGCTTATGTTGGGCTAATCAATAGCACAAATGGCTAATTCAATTCATACATCAACAATTTCTTAACATACACCGTAAAATAAAATAAACTACCATAAACCAAAATTCACTTTACATACACCGTCTTTTTTACTATACTAGCCTTATTTTATTTTTCTTCATCTTCACTCTCTAAAACTTTAAAGTAATTTACAAAAAATAATAAATCTGTAGCACTAAATAAATTTTAAATTTAGTAAAATGGATATTTTTTTTGAATGTAGGGTCAATTTATTAAGCTATAAAAAATTCTTAATTTAAGGAAAAGAGATCCTGCTTTTAAATGACTCCAAATTTAACCATTTACTTATAAAAGTTCTTGTAATTCAAACTTTAAGTTTCATGTTTAAAAGTATACTATGTTCTTAAAATTATTTTACATAGATTTAATCAAATTCCGTTAGTTATAATGTTTTAGTCTGACGGGTTATTATTGTTAAAACCCAAATTGGATCTCAACACCAATGGTACGTGAACCAAACTTCACCAATATGGTTAGAAATTAAAGGAACCACAATAGCAAAATAAATCAGAAAAAGTAAGTAAAAACACAAGGGGATTTTATAGTGGTTGGATCTATGATAGAACTACATCCACTTCTTGCAAGGATTTCATTATTATGAAGAAATTTACACAGAGCTTCATCTCATACATCTCATTAATACACTTGTTCACTCTTTACAATGATTCTCCATATTTTACTCTCTTTCCGCTATATATCTCACTTGATTTTGAGAAGGAACAGATTAGATCTTGTGATTAGATAATTTTCCTTGGTTCCATCATGAAAATGGTGTTAGATCTATGCTTTAAAGAGGAGCAATAGCGGTTGGAGATCACTTGGATTGAATTGGAGTGAGAGTTAATGGTGTTTGGAGAATTTGAGATCCACTTGATGTTGGAGGAAGATGGAGAGAGCTTAAGAAGCCATTAATAGAGCTTGAGAAGCTTTAGAATGGTGGAGAAATGATCTGGGCAGCCCTTAGGGGTAGAAGCGGTTCCTTGAAGTGTGGTGAAATGGGGTATTTATAGGAGAAGTTTGGACCAAGTGGCAAAGTAGTAATTATATTGTACAAGTTTTGGATCGAGCATAAGAGTATTTTGAGAAATGCCACTGGACAGCTGGAGTCATCTGTGTACAGCTAGCACGACCAACCCGAAAAATAATGATGATCGACCCATATATTAAAGCTTGCGCGACCCTATATAAATCTTGTGCCCGACCCTCATTTTATGCCGCTGACCGACCCTTATTTTATCACTTTGTTGCCGCCTATATATTAATGCTAAACCGTTCCATGTATTATTACTTTAGGACTAATCCAAGTTTGCATATATCCATATTTTAGGAACATGTCATCACCGCATATATAGCTTACAGCATGCTTTTCATATATTGATCGTTCAACACAGGGAACCATGTTGACCCTTCAGCATAGTAGCCTACCGAGTGACCAAGATGGAGTGCCATAACCGACCAGATGATGCTGACGTGTCATGACCTGAGTGTTAATGAGTTAATATTGGCGACATGCTGCCATTTACTTTCCATACGTGATGCCTTTTTCATACATTTTGGTCACGTCTCTTTGTTTTGCATTAATATATACAAGTAAACCATTCCACTTTTTCAACAGCTGTCATGTATTCACTTCCATACATGATATTACATGTATATTTGGTCCTTCCATTTCTTATTGCTCCCATATCTTCAGTGATGATAAAATGTGTAAACAGTATTTGCTCTTGCCTAATTCACGTTACAACTTGCATGTGGTTCACGGTGTTACTATGCGGCATGCTAATGGTCCAAAGAGCTTTGTAACGTGAATGCTTTATGTGCTAGCATCTCACACATTATATACATGTAACCCTTTATATATGTATCTGCCACGTGTTATGTTCATAACCAATTCATGCATGCTTATCCAAAGCATATTATATTTGAATATGTTCTCACGTTGATTCGCACAAGCTGATTTATACTTTATACATCTTATTCAACCGTTGCACTAGAGTCAAGTGAAGCCGACCGATCCTTAAGATTGAATCTGACCAACCCGAGATGGCGTCGGTGTTATACATTCTTGAGTTGCAAATAATCTATGCCTGGTACTACATGGTGACACGCACAACTTTATGCGTGTACGTGAAAGAGCTATATGCCATGGTGACGTGGCGCATGCTTCATAGTTGTTCTTATGTACGCTTTAACACATTGGAGAACCGACCTATGCATTGAAGTGAACAAATGCGATGCTCGACACATGGTGTTCAAGCCATGGTGCTCGACCGACAAGTACGGCAACATGATGTTCGACCGTGATGTTGCTCTAGCAACTGACGTGTTCGATCGACCAGCTTAGCACTGAAGTGAGCACTGCTCGACTGTTTACGCAAATGGTGCTCGACCCGTAGTATTCGAGCCATGGTGTCCGACACGTGGTGCTTGACCCAGTGTGCTTGATCGTGATGCTCGACTAAACCATTAAGCTGAAATCAACTGACTCGGTGCTATGTTTTTAACAGGTTTAACATTTGCCCCTCGAAGCTTGTGTTTTTCGCTTGCTAGAAATGCAGGCTTCGAACTGAACATTGTTGTTGATTTGCTTTGCGTAGCATTTTGTTTGCTATGGCAGATCATACGTTGAGATCATATGCTTCATGTCACATGTTCTGTAATTAAAACAAGCGATTGCACGATTTTGGACTTATACTCACCGTCGACTGTATATATCGATAGTGGATTAGTTAATCATCAAAAATGACTTATAGCGAATTTTATTTTTGAATCAAATAAAGTGTTTGCACTATACTATTTTATTCAACGGCTAAAAACTCATCAAATATTATCTGTACAAATACAATATTCTAATTCGAGTTCGCATCAACGTTTAAAACCCAACTAATCGACTAAGCCGACTGTGGATTTCAAACATTATAGTTTTAATGACTTATATGATGGTGTACGATATTTCACATTTGGGAAATACGTATTTGTGATTTATTATCTGCTTCCTTTTTGAGAAGCTTTGATATTCATGCCCTTTGTTTAGGGAGTCGTTATTAGTCTTCTCCATGGGAAGTACTTTGGATTTCATGCCCCTGCTTGGGCTAAAATTTAACACCTATTATGTATGAGATTTTAGACACTACGCAAGTTAATTGATTAAAATTCAAACTCCATCTACAATCCAACTTGGTTAATTTACGAATTGGGGGCTTTTGTCACTCAATTATACTGATTAATTCAAGAGTTGATATGTTTAAAAGGAGTGCTCCGAGAAAGGACTTTGGTTAGTACCCCAATGTTTGTCGTGATCGGATCAGGTGCTTCCTGATACTGACGATCAATTGGGTGCCCCTGGAGAGGACTTTGGTTAGAACCCCAATATTTGTCATGATCGGATCAGGTGCTTCTTGACACTAACGATTGGGTGCCCCCGAAAAGGACTTTGGTTAGAACCCCAATGTTTGTTGTTATCAGATCAAGTGCTTCCTAACGATCAATTGGGTGCCCCTGGATAGGACTTTGGTTAGAACCCCAATTTTTGTCGTTATCGGATCAGGCGCTTCCGGATACTGACGATCAATTGGGTACCCCCGGAGAGGACTTTGGTGAGAAGCCTAATGTTTTTCGTGATCGGATCAGGTGCTTCCTGATACTGATAATCAATTGGGTGCCCCCGGAGAGGACTTTGGTTAGAACCCCAATGTTTGTCATGATCAGATCAGGTGCTTCTTGATACTGACGATCAATTGGGTGCCCCCGGAGAGGACTTTGGATAGTGTTGGTCTTCCAGCTCATTTGCCGGTCCGGGTATGTAACGACCCAAACTCGCCCCTATGGGAAAGCCCGGATTATCTGAGAACATGACAAATCAGAACACAAATAGAAGAACATTTCATTATATCAGAGTACAAGAATATACAAAGTATGAACAAATAAAATACATTTGATAAATATCAAAGATTTACAAATTACAATGCAGCGGAAAATAGTACAAAACACAACTGAAAGAGATACACTGATACAGAGCTTTTCGAATATCATTCCAGATGTAAACTAGGATCCTATGAATATAAATCTGCAAAACCAAAACTACTAGCTGCCCGTGTGGAAAATATGGGCACCCAAAGTTTAGGTTAAAACAATAAACTTCAGGTCAGTCATGTGACTTGTGTGAGAACTAAAACAGTTATTATTTTGATCTTAAAGTTAGGTATATCAAGGGACCACGCCTTATAACACGGAACGGGTATACCCCCAAGAATACCAGTGCATAAAACAAACAGCGCAATGCTGAATAAAGAACCATGAAGCTATTATAAGACTCAGGTCCCATTACACAATGCAAGCAAGCCGAAGGATAGAGTTTTACCTTATAATAGCCAAATAATGCTTGATACGTGAAATTTCATCTTTAATTATTACTATAAGTGAAGAAATCAATTTCAAATATAAACGTATCAATCATAGACGGCATAGTGCTCCATCCCACTATGTCACCATACTAGGCTCTATAATCAAAACCGAAATGTCACATATTGGAAGTTGGATTTCCATATGTGAACCAAGGCAATGGATCGTCCTTACCGCTTCGAGACAATCTAGCATACCATGTCTCAGGCAAGCGCGCAGGCAAGCCTTAGATCGTTAGGGCCATTCCACGCGGAGTGGATTAAAATGCCTGAACCATGCGTTTCTCCACCCTATGGGGGCGTAAATGAGCCAAATGACTCAATATCCGTCGGCTCTGTAGTAACCAATATAATCGAGGTGTCTCGCTATCCATCATCAACATAAGTAGAACGTCTGGACTTGCAAAACCCGGACACCACTCCTAGCTAGAAAAAACGCATGTCCTCCCTTAGGTCCTCTCCCGTTTCTAATTCACACCGGGGTGTGAGGCTCGCGAATTAACTCTATACACAAAGTTATGCTATATTAAAGCTGTGATTTGATCATCAACCACAAGACTCTTCTTTTCAACAGAAGCCTGGATCATTTGCATCTCAGCATGCAACACAAGCAATTCACGCCATGCAACTGATGTCTATCAATCACACAGAATGAAATCCAATGTGAGACACACATCCATTTACAAGTTCATTCTGGGTCTGAACAAAACCGAAGGCATCTTATTCCTCATCCCATATGTCCAATACATGAGAGAGGTCCTCGCATATCCAGTCGATCTCCAGGTACGTCTGGACGATCACCACTTATTACCTCGTCTTGGGTGTATAGCTCAATCAAGACATCAATAATCATCCAAACGATGTGAAGATCTCCTGTCTTCAACCACCGTCGTCATCGTTGACTTATCGTCAATCCAGTTATTCAGAAAGAGATAAACACGGTCTTTCTGAATAGCTTGTGTATATAATAAACAAGTGCTATAAAAACACAGCATACACCGCATTCCAATCCAGAATATTCTACTCAAATATTCTTATACTTTGGGAAAGGTTCCCATTAATTTTATCAAAGATAAATTCTTTAAATTTATTCTTTAATCTTCCTTTGATATCAATTCAAACCAAATTATGGTTTATCAAACTAGTCGGGATTAGCGCACCTTACCGAAGTAATCGTTTGTTATATTTCCCAATCCCAACCTATTCATCACATGAAGCAAAACCGGTAATGCTTCATATCTAACACCACGGTGTTATCGGCAAAGTTAATCACCATTTCACATTCAAATCTAATTAAATATTTAACAATTGCTTGGAGTAAATCCGGTTCTACTCCATTCTCGATCATTTCCCAAATTTGATAATTTAAATTATCACATTCTCTTTTTCAATCTAACTAAAGATTCATTAAAACTCCAATTCAGTTTTAATCCCAAAAATCACTACCTGATGATTATTCAAAGTTAAGAAATTAATCTTATCTTTAACTAGGTTAAAGAACTAATGTCATTTAAAACACAGTTCACGATAAACCCAAAATCCTATTCCATTAATTATGGAATCTTCACGGAAAACAGATCAATATATATAATCGATATAAACTTCTGTATCCAACTGATAATATAAATGGAATAACGGCAAAGCCTTTTAAATTCTATATATATTAACCGTCTTCCTCCACAGAAGCTCACTTCGATTATTATCCATTCTAATTCCATTCCAATTTATTGTATTAAATTTGAATCCCTCACTTTGGAAAATTTCCCTAAATTTTAACTAAAAGATTTATAAATTCCAAATCACATTTCACTGTAAATCGGGTTAAAGAATGAATGTCATTAAAACACAATTCACAATAAACCCAATTCACATTCCATTTTATTCCAGTTACTAAATATAACTGGAAACTCCAATAATCTTATTTAAAAGATTTATTCTTTCCGCACGGGGTTTAAGAACAGTGTTAATGAAGACACCATTCACGACAAACCCAAAATCAATTTCATTCATTCAATTCCAATTAAATATTAATTAATTGGAAAATTTTACTAAATCTTACTGAAAAGACTTATTCTTTTCTGAACTGGATTTAAGAACAGTGTTAATGAAGGCACCATTCACGACAAACCCAAAATCCCATTTGATATTAAATACAAGGCTCTGGATAGAAATTATATCGACTTATATTCAATATCAAATTCTGAAACCAATAAAAATCCCATTGGAAATAACAATATAAAATATATCTTCCAAATTTCCATAACAATATCCATATAATCACGAAATCCAGTATCGAAATATTCTGAAGATGATTTCGATTCGAATCCTGTAACGACCCACATTCTATGCATCAGGGGATCGAAAAATATTTATTTCTTTCTAATGCGAAGTCGTATAGCCATGTAACTTTGGGGAACGGCTATTGGGGTCATTCCCCATGTTCATGATTTCTGCCGTTTTAATATGACCGTTTTGCCCCTAGCTGATTTTGTTTCGGTCATAACTTTTGATTGGTAAGGAATTTTGACCCGAAACCACTTCCATTAAATCCGGATGATGGTTTACCTTTTCGTAGAGTGGTCACATTAGCCAAACAGACTCACCGTTTGGGAGATATGGCTGAAACATGGTTTAGAAGATGAAAAACAGCTTAAGGGCCTAATTAGGGTGATTAGCAAGAGATCCCATAACCCATTTCTGGATTAGGTTTATGGGGAGGCTGAGAACAACAGGAAAACGAATTTTATTTCATTTTTCAGCTGCCTTAAACATTTCTCTAACCCTAGCCATGGCCTCCACCTTCTAATTTCATCCCAAATCGCTCCTAATCGCTTTCTAATTGAAGATTAAGCCAAGCTACATCAAATCAAAGGGCAATAACACCAAATCAGAGTTGGAGCTGCTGTGTTGCATTAGAATTCGACCCAAAACAGATAATATTTCAGATCTATAGTTTGTTTGCGGCCAAGGTGAGTGATTTGCATTGTTTTTCACTAATTACGGCTAATTAGGGATGATTAGTGATAATTAGCGAAATTATGGCCCAGAAAAATCTAGAAAAATTTGCAAAATTCTAAAATATTATTTTAGGCCTCTTTTAGAAATTTGGGATAATTTGGTTACGTTTTGCTAAACCTATCATTAGATTTGCTTAAACATGATTAAAGGGAAAATAAGGGTTTTGAGTATGTTTGATCCATTTTAATAAATCATATTGTTGTTTTGGTGTTTGTGGTTGATTATTCATGTTTCTATGACTGTATGGTATGTTTTGTGATTTATTAGAAAAGTTAGAATGGTCGGAAACGCTGTCGTATGGCGTAAATAGCTCGTTGGAAGTGGTGTAGGAATTCGGATCGGATGGGAGAATGGAGGGCCGGATCGGATCACCCTAGGAGGTCGTGGAATACCATCACGAACCAAGTCGTTTCCCCCGAACTGAACCGCTTGCATGAAGTAATCGAGCACCATCACGAACCGAACCAACCCGCTCACACTAGAGGACTACGACCCGAATGTTCTCCACGAACTGGGAAGCCAGCTTCGAACCGAACTGACTAGGACCAGAAGCTCACGAACTACTCGCACTTGTAGCTCTCGACCCGACCCAGAGTGTATGACACAAACTGATCTGACCAGGAGCACCACGACCCGATCCAGATGAGGCACCACGAACCGAACCGCCAAGGGAAGTGGACCACAACCTGGAGCTTGACCACAAGAGGAAGAATACCGAACCGAACCCAGGTGATGATCACGGACCAAATAGAGATCAAAGCCAGAGGAGATCAAAACCCGAGATGCAAAGGTAGTCCAAAGGAGAAGTTTGTACTCAGGATCCAAATGGGAACCAACAAGTCAACTTCATGACTGGGCTTTGCTGCGGGACGTGTGCAAAGGGGTTATCGACGTCTATAGCTTTGATTCACCACTAAGATGGAGGTTAGGCTACGTATCACTGTAGTGGGGTAGTACTACTCCATGGGGCAGAGTGATCGTAGCATGGCTATGAGCCAGTGTAGTGGAGTCTTCATGACTTCATGAGGCAGAGTGGACATAGCAAGGACTAGTGGCTATGGATCAGTGCAATGTAGTCGCTATGACTCCATGGGGCAGAGTGATCATAGCAAGGATCTGGGTGATCAAAGAAGTGGATATGGTATGCTTTACTCACTAAGTGAGAGATGTGAGGATTGTTGCTATGCTTGATTGTTTGCCATCATTATGACATGCACACCCCTACCCTCGTATCTTTACACCATATGTTGGTGTCACCTTCGAGTATTGTACATCTTGTTGTGCTAACTCTTTGGTAGCAGGTCCAGGTATGGTTTAGTATACCTGTTATTGTTCTGTTTTGCTGCTTATCGCTCATTCCAGACTTTTGTCTGACCCAAAGTTTTATGTCTCTTCTTATTACTCTGGGTGCTCTTAAACGGGCAGACTAGAGATATGTTAGGTAGTATGCACGAGTAGCTGTACCGGAAACGAGCAGGAGGCTTCCACATATGATACATATATATATATATATATATATATTCTCCCTATGTCGCTGCTGGTCACTACTTTGGGCATTAGTAGTGCACCTTTCTTATTTTGCTTTAGAGACAGTTTTTTTAAAAGTTGTAATAATGATGATGTGGAACATAAGCTGTATTCTAGATTTTCCGCTGCTATGATGGTTTAGTTTTCAGCTTATGCACTATCTCACCTGTTTTATGTCAAACTTATGTTATTATTATAATTTATCCCATGCGCTGTGAGACATTCTACAGGTTCCTTGTTAGTTCAAAATTACTTTTTTTTCCTTTCTTTGGCGACCGTTCCGTGCTAATTGGATATTGGCACAGCGTACTTTCATGGGAAATGTCGGCTGGCACGTGGCGGGCCGTCACATTTGGTATCAAAGCTCTAGGTTGCGTAGTTAACCTAGGGAAGACACCAGGGAGAGATAGTACGTATATGAGAGCGCGTATTTGTGATATTTTGGTTTTCAAAAGCTATATATATATATACTATTAGTATGTTTACGGATGAAGTCACATTGCACTGGCACCACTGAACAGATGGTTAATCGTTTTCTCCTTATAGATTGAACGATGAGCCGATATACTAGGGGTACTGGTAGAGGAGCTAATAATAGGAATGCTCCTGATATGAGGACGATATTCACTGACTTCATGAGAGAGATGCTTACAAATGTGCAAGGAGCAGTTCCCAACGCTGCAAATGGTGGTGGTGCAGCGGTGCAGGCGCCTAGGGACGATTTCGCCAAGCTATGCAAGGATTTCACTAGTCTTGGTGAGAAGTCGTTCCATGGAACAGAATCGGCTACAGAAGTTCAGGATTGGCTTGATAGCTGTGAGCGCATCTTCGAAGATTTGGGTATCGAGGATCCGACGAAGAGAAAGCTAGCATCCCGTCAGCTGCAAGGACGGGCGATGAATTGGTGGAATGCTATTAAGGCAGCTACTCCTGAGGATCAAGTTACTTAGGATCAGTTTAAGGCCCGATTTAGTGATAAGTTTATCCTACCTGCTCAGAAATCAGAATTGTTTACGACGTTCTTGGAGCTTAAGCAGAATGGTAGGGTAGTCTCGGAGTATATTGCTGAGTTCGATACTTTATCGAAGTGTGGATTATCCCTCATCGACACTACCGAGAAGAAGAACAAGAAGTTCATAATTGGCTTGGATGGGTACTTCGGGAAAAGACTTATAAACCACATCGATGAGACATTTGAATCCATTGTGGGAGAAGCATTGAGATCCGAGAGTCTTTACCTTAAGTCAAAGACCGAAGTTGTTGTGGTATCTACAGGAGAGCCAAAACCGCAAGCAGGCGGTGGAGGCAAGAATAATTCACAGAATAAGAGGAAACAGAACCAAGCTAAGGATGGTCATAAGAAGAGAAAGAAATATGTTGAGTGCTTTAGCTGTGGCGAGAAGGGCCACTATGCTAAAGAATGTCAAGCAAAGCCAGCGGACAGGAAGTACTTCAACTGCGGTCAAGTGGGACATCACAAGGATAAATGTCCGCAACCCCCTAAAGAGAAGCAGATAGTGAAAGCATATGTTACTAATGTTGTTCCTTCTTCGTCAAATGCCCCAACCGCGACGGAGAAAGGAAAGAATGTCGTTATCCAAGGTATGCTTTCTGTTTATGGTGTTCCTGTTCGAGTATTGTTTGATACCGGCGCTTCCCATTCCTTCATATCTAGTGACCTGGTAGATAGGTTGGGATTGGAACCCGAGATAGTTGATAGGCCTTTAGCGGTGATGAACCCGATTGGTGGTTCGACTAGCCTTAGTACGGTTTGTCGTAATGCGGTCTTATCGAGTCATGGATGCATGTTTGTTTGTGATTGCTTTGTTTTGGGCTTTACTGGGTTTAGCATTATTTTGGGAGTCGATTGACTCCAAAGATACGGTGTGGTGGTAGACTATGAGGGATTTTTGGTGACAGTTAGAGCGGATGATGGGCGGAGGGTAGTGTTTGGTGGTCTGCCTAGTGATGGGGTAATGGCAAGTTTTCTAAATTCCCTCAACATCCTGCATGATGAGTTGTCAGATGTGCCCGTGGTTAGCCAGTATCCGGACGTCTTCGAGGAAGTGACTGGGCTTCCACCACACCAAGATATTGAGTTCCGTATTGATTTAGTGAAAGATGTTGGACCTATAGTGATGCCACTTCGTCGTATGGCACAAGGAGAGCAGCGAGAGCTCGGGGTGCAAGTAAGCGATCTTTTGAAGAAGGGATTTATCAGAAGAAGTGTTTCTGAGTGGGGAGCACCAGTTGTGTTTGCTACCAAGGCAGATGGTTCCCTTCGATTGTGTGTGGACTATCGCGAGTTGAATAAGGTGACGAGGAAGAATAAGTATCCTCTACCGCGGATAGATGATTTGTTTGATCAGTTGAGTGGCGCGAGAGTGTTCTCCCAGTTGGATCTCGCGACAGGTTTTCATCAGCTTAGGGTAGAAGCTGATAGTATAGCAAGAACGGCCTTTCGGACGCCGTCTGGATTTTATGAGAGGTTGGTCATGCCATTCGGGTTGACCAATGCACCAACATATTTTGTAGATCTTATGAATAGAGTATTCCGAGATCAATTGAATACGTTTGTTCTTGTGTTCGTAGATGATATCTTAGTTTATTCAAGGACAGAGGAAGAACACAAGGAACATTTGAGGATAGTGATGGAGGTGTTGAGAAAACACCAGTTGAAAGCAAAGTTTTCTAAGTGTCACTTTTGGAGAAGGAAAGTGACATTCTTGGACCATGTTGTTCCAGAGAATGGTATTGCCGTGGATCCTACGAAGGTGGCTACGGTACAAGATTTGTCTACGCCCAAGAATGCGACGGACGTAAGGAGTTTCTTGGGATTAGCTGGATATTATTGTAAGTTTATTCAAGACTTCTCCAAGATAGCAGCACCGTTGACTCAGTTGACCAAGAAGAATCAAGCATTCGTCTAGGACGAAAAGTGCGAGGATGCATTCAAGAGTCTAAAGGAAAAGTTGACATGTGCACCAGTGTTAGTCATTCCTAAGGGGAAAGAAGAGATGACGGTATACACATACGCATGTGGTACTGGACTAGGTGATGTATTGATGCAGAGAGGTAGGGTTGTAGCTTATACAAGTGGGCAACTGAAACAGCATGAGAAAAGATATCCTACCGATGATTTGGAATTGGCAGCGATCGTGTTCGCGTTGAAGATGTGGAGACATTATCTCTTGGGACAAAGATTTGAGTTGTTTACCAATCATAAATCGTTAAAGTATCTCTTCTCTCAGAAGGATCTAAATCTCCGACCGCAAAGATGGTTAGAATTCTTGGCTTCCTATGATTTCGATATTGCATATACACCAGGAAAGGGCAATGCGGTAGCTGATGCATTGAGTAGAATACATGCCAGTTTAGGGGCTATGTTTCTTGAGTGGAAGCAACTGGAGTATATCACTGGGTATGATTTCAGACCAAAGTGCAAATTGGATCCAGAAATGTTAGCAAGTTTGACGATCAGACCCACTTTGATTGAGCGAATTGGTTCCAGTCAGAGGGACGATCCTAACTTATTGGAAATCATCTCCAAGTTAGAGATGGGTATCGACGAGGAGATGAACAAGTATGTGCTTGATCGAGATGGATGGCTTAGAAAGAATGGAAGATTAGTTGTGCCCAATGTCAATGGATTGAGAGATGAAGTGCTTAGAGAATGTCATCACTCAAAACTGACTATACATCCCGGTGGTAATAAAATGTATCGAGACATAAAGCAGACCTACTAATGGGAAGGGATGAAAAGAGACGTTGGGAATATCCAAATGCATGAATTGCCAACTAGTTAAAGCCGAGCAAAAGAAGCCTAGTGGTTTGTTACAACCATTAGAAATTCTAGAATGGAAATGAGAACAAGTCTCAATGGATTTCATTGATGGGTTACTAAGGACTAGATCGGGCCATGATAGCATTTGGGTGATTGTGGACCGATTGACCAAGAGTGCAAGGTTTATATCCGTCAACCCGAATAGAACATCAGCTAAGTTAGCAAAACAATATATGAAGTGGGTAGTGAGATTTCATGGAGTACCTAAAGGCATTGTAAGTGACCGATATCTGTTGTTCACTAGTGGATTTTGGAAGAGCTTACAAGAGGTTTTAGGATCAGAATTACATCTCAGTACCATGTACCATCCTCAAACCGACGGTCAGACAGAGAGGGTGAATCAAGTATTAGAAGTTCTCTTGAGAGCTTGCATATTAGACTTTGGTGGATCTGACTATTTACATCTAGTGAAGTTCGCATATAATAACAGCTATCAATACAGTATTGGTATGGCTCCATTTGAAGCTTTGTATGGAAGACCGTGCAACTTACCATCATGTTGGTTGGAAACCGTTGAGAAATTCGTGCTGGGGCCAGATGTAATAAGAGAAACTTCAGACAAGATTAAGGTTATCCAACAGCGAATGAAGGCTGCCCAAGATAGGCAGAAAAGTCAAGTTGATAAGAGGAGAAGAGATTTAAAATTTTCCATTGGTGACTTGGTGTTTGTCAAGATTTCTCCGCTAAAGAGCGTGATTCGATTTGGCATGAGAGGCAAGTTAGCACCAAGATTTGTTGGTCCATTCCCAGTTCTCGAATGAGTTGGGAATTTAGCATATAAAGTTGAGTTACCAGACAATATAGCGGGAGTTCATAACGTATTTAATGTTTCCAAGTTAAGGAAATTCGTGCACGACCCCGATATGACTATTTCACCTGATCAGTTGGATGATATCGAAGTAGAACCAGAGGCGGTTGGGAACCGCAAGCCGATTCGTACTGTTGAGCACGATACGAAGCAACTTCGAAGGAAAGTGGTGAATCTAGTCAACGTTCAGTGGGGCAAGGATGAGAATGACTGTACTTGGGAGACAGAGGAGAGCGTTAGGAAGACGTATCCAGAACTCTTTGCCAGCTAAAATTTTGATTGCGACTTAGTTTTCCACATGCTAGGATAGACTTGTTTGTTTGTTTTTGTATGTTGTGAATGGTTGATAGGCATACGGGATCCATTGTTTATTTCTTAGTTAAGGAATTTCGGGGGCGAAATTTGTTAAAGGGGAAAGAATGTAACTACCCGCATTCTTAGCATCAAGGGATCGTAGAATATTTCTTTCTTTCTCATGCGAAGTCGCATAGCCATGTAACTTTGGGGAACGACTATTGGGGTCATTCCCCATGTTCAAGATTTTGGTCGATTTTCATATGATCGTTTTGCCCCTAGCTGATCTTGTTTCAGCCATAATTTTTTATTAGTAAGGAATTTTGACCCTAAACCACTTCCATTAGATCCGGATGATGGTTTACTTTCCGTAGAGTGGTCACATTAGCCAAATGGGTTAACCATTTGGGAGATATGGCTGAAACAAGGTTTAGAAGGTGAAAAACAGCTTAACCGGGCCTAATTAAGGTGATTGGCAAGAGAGCCCATAACCCATTTCGGGATTAGGGTTATGGAGAGGCTGAGAACAGTAGGAAAACGAATTTTATTTCATTTTTCAGCCCCCTAAAACATTTCTCTAACCCTAGCCATGGCCTCCACCTTCTAATTTCATCCCAAATCGCTCCTAATCGCTTTCTAATTGATGATTAAGCCAAGCTACGTAAAATCATGGGGAAATAACATCAAATCAGAGTTGGAGCTGCTTTGTTGCATTAGAATTCGACCCAAAACAGATAATATTTTAGATTTATAGTTTGCTTGTGGCCAAGGTGAGTGATTTGCATTGTTTTTCACTAATTACGACCAATTAGGGGTGATTAGTGATAATTAGCAAAATTATGGCTCAGAAAAATCTAGAAAAATTTGTAAATCAGAAAAGTTATAATGGTTGGAAACGCCGTCATATGGCGTAATTAGCTTGCTGGAAGTGGTGCAGGAATTCGGATCAGATGGGAGAATGGAGGGCCAGATCGGATCGCCCTAGGGGGTCGTGGAATACCATCACGAACCAAGTCATTTCCCCCGAACCGAACCCCTTGCATGAAGTCATCGAGCACAATCACGAATTGAACCAACCCGCTCGCACTAGAGGACTATGATCCGGATGTTCTCCACGAACTGGGAAGCCAGCTCCGAACCGACTAGGACCACGAGCTCATGAACTACTCGCACCTGTAGCTCTTGACCCGACCCGGAGTGTATGCCATGAACTGGTCCGACGAGGAGCACCACGACCCGACCCGGACGAGGAACCATGAACCAAACCGCCAGGGGATGTGGACCATGACCTGGAGCTTGACCATGAGCGGAAGAATACCGAACCGAACCCAGGTGATGATCACGGACCAAATGGAGATCGAAGCCGGAGGAGATCAAAACCCGGGATGCAAAGGTAGTCCAAAGGAGAAGTTTGTACTCAGGATCCAGATGGGAACCAACGAGTCAACTTCATGATTGGGCTTTGCTGCGAGACGTGTGCAAAGGGGTTATCGACGTCTATAGCTTTGATTCACCACCAAGATGGATGTTAGGCTACGTATCAGTGCAGTGGGGTAGTTACTACTCCATGGGGCAGAGTGATCGTAGCATGGCTATAAGCCAGTGCAGTGGAGTCTTCATGACTTCACAGGGAAGAGTGGACATAGAAAGGACTAGTGGCTATGGATCAGTGCAATAGAGTCGCTATGACTCCATGGAGCAGAGTGATCATAACGAAGATCTGGGTGATCGAAGCAGTGGATATCGTATGCTTTACGCACTGAGTGAGAGATGTGAGGATTGTTGCTATGCTTGACTGTTTGCCATCATTATGACATGCACATCCCCACCCCCATATCTTTACACCATATGTTAGTGTCACCTTAGAGTATTGTACATCTTGTTGTGCTAACTCTTTGGTTGAAGTTTCAGGTTCAGGTATGATTTAGTATACCTGATATTGTTCAGTTTTGCTGCTTATCGCTCATACCAGACTTTTTTCTGACCCAGAGTTTTATGTCTGTTCTTATTACTCTAGGTGCTCTTAAACGGGCAGACTAGAGACAGGTTAGGTGGTATGCACGAGTAGCTGTACCAGAAACGAGCAGGAGGCTTCCACGTATGATATATATATATTCTCCCTATGTCGCTGCTGGTCACTACTTTGGGCATTAGTAGTGTACCTTTCTTATTTTGCTTTAGAGACAGTTTTTTTTGAAGTTGTAATAATGATGATGTGGAACATAAGCTGTATTTCGGATTTTCCGCTGCTACGATGGTTTAGTTTTCATCTTATGCACTGTCTAACCTGTTTTATGTCAAAGTTATGTTATTATTATATTTTATCCCACGCGCTGTGAGACATTCTACAGGTTCCTTGTTAGTTCAAAATTCCTTTCTTTGGCGACCGTTCCGTGCTAGTTGGACATTGGCACAACTCACTTTCATTGGAATGTCGGCTGATGCGGGGCGGGCCGTCACAAATCCATTCCAATTCATATATTGGAAATTCTGGTTATATTAAAACCATTCACAAATCCAATTTATTTTATTTAAAAATTATTGGATTTCAAATATAGTTAATAACTAGTTCATTTCGATAAAAATATATTTTTATCTTTACAAACATGGTTTTTTTCACCCAAATTCTTTCCAAATCATTTATTACTATTTTACACAGATTATTGATATTTTTAATAATTTTAGCAAGGCCCGTACAGTCAATTTCCATAAACAGTTATCGAACTGCACTTACAACGACCTTTTCCAATTTTGATTTGGACATAATTCCAAATACAACCGTTAGATTTCAAATCTCTTGTATTCGTTGGAAAGCTCTTTTCGATATGAACCCAATGGTTCCACTTTTAGGAGAATAAGACAGTCGGATCTCCCGTAATATCCATTCGAATTCAATGGTCGAAATTCGCGAACTGCCGCAGCGCGACGCGTTCTATTCAGGACATTAAATATATATAATATACATATTATATATATTTCGTTGATTTCCATTTAAAACGTATTTTATAAATCGTTTTCAAAACGATTTCAACTTCATATTCAATTTTAAATCAAAATTGAATATTCCATATCATTAATATATAAATGATAATATTTTCAAAACATCAGATTTTGAAAACACTTCCATTTCGATATTCATTTTAAAAATGAATAAAATCGATATAAATATCGTTCATGTCTAAATGGCGTTAATCTAATCAACACAGCTTCATATATTTAAATATTTTCGTGTCCATCCCAAATTGGACATCAAAATAATACTTTGATCCATTACTGAATATTATTTTAAAATAATAGTTATTTTAAAATATTCATTATTCACCATTTCAAAATATTTGTTATTTTAAAATATTCGTTCTTTTCAAATTGGAATCAGACACAGTCAATTACCATATAATTTTATTCATATGGATTTCATACACACATGTACACAACAATAATCGAACATAGTCAGCCATCATTCAGAGTGAATTACACAACTGTATAAGTGTTAAGTACAAATAATTAACGCTTACAATAGTCTGTCAACCAATCGATTGACATACAACTAAATATTGGGATTAGTGTATGTCCAATATCATCTCAATACCCGTGTAGGGTTTCAATCAACACACACAGATTTTATTTGTGCAGTTGGGCGATGTGTAAAATATATCGTCCCAATCTATATCAGTCAAATGTGTATACATAAACAAATCATCCGATTTGTAAATGAATATTTATTCATATACATGTTAAAATTATATTTTTAGCTATAAAATATTTATTTCAACTCATGAATATTTTATACAATTCATTTATACAATAAAAGTGATATTTTTATTGTTCTAATATTTTTAGAAAATTTCGGCAATATAATGGCAGGATACTAGAACCCGAATAAGGTCTAGCCTTATCCCTCGCCTAATAATGGATCGCTCCATGTACATACCAATTCTAATCAATTCATTTCATTTCCCAAAACAAATTCGGCCAAATAATTCAATCAACCAAACAAACATGGCTTCAAACAAAGTTATCGGGTGCTACTAAGCACCGTATGCATCTTAGTATATATAATTAACTAGAAAATAAATTAAAGTGAGAAGTTCTCACCTTTGGGATCCACTCCTCCATTCTTTATTTCTGAACGGTTTGGATTTGGATTTGGATTTGATTCCAGTTGGTTCCATCGCAATCTGTTTCACACGGTTTTATATTAAAAATCCCAATTCTAAACAATGATGTTTATAAATAAAAATCACATTTTTATTTCAACGCTATCTTTATAAAAATCATATTTTTATACTGCTACTTCGTATATAAAAATCATATTTGTATAATTCAGTTTTATATATAAAAATCATATCTTTACATCGCTACTTCATTATAAAAATTATATTTTTAAAATGATTCATATATAATTAAAATCACAATTTTATTTTGCTTTATATATAATAAATATCATATTTTTATTTCACTTTATTTATAAGAATTATATTTTTATATTGTTAGCATATAAACAAAAATCACATTTTCATTTCGTTATCTTCATAATAAAAATCATATTTTTATTTCAAACCTACAATATAAAAAATCATATTTTTATAACGCTACTTTCTATGTAAAATTTTTATTTTTACAACTATTTCATATATAAAAATCGAATTTTTATTTCGCTACATATATAATAAAAATCGAATTTTTATTTCGCTACATATATAATAAAAATCGAATTTTTCTATTGTTATCCATATAATAAAAACCATATTTTTATAATGCTAAAATCATATTTTTATAATGCTTCTATATATATAGAAAATTATAATTTTTATATAATTTAAAAATCTTACTTTTGTATAATAAAAAATCAAATCTTTCTATATTTAAAAATCGAATCTTTTTATATTTTATATAAATAAAAATCTAAACTTTATAAACATAAATTACATTTAAAAAGCAGTGCCTTGTATACATTATATTTAACTAATTACTAATAATTTAAACAGGAAAGCTCACCTTTTTTCGATTTTTGGCCGACTTGAGGGTGAGGGGAGGAGCCGAGGGCGGCGCGCAAGCTGAGGGGGTGGTGAATGATAGCGGCGGCGGATGGTGATGGTAGGTGGCGCATCAAAGGGATTTAGGGAGGGAAATCGGGCTTTTTTTTTATTTTAACTGAAAGGTAGAGAGAGAATATAGAAAGGGCCATTATATAAATATATATTTTATTTTATTTTCAAAAAGTTGCATTTTTGCTCGGACTCCGAATCAAACCCAGCAACTGACACCCTTAACTAATTACACACATTTCGAATACAATGGGAAATGTTCCACAAGCCAATTCAACCATTTCGATCAGTTTTCATCAAAATTAAAATATAAATTAATATAACGTTCAAATTTGATTTTAACGCACATTTTAATTTACCGGGGCCACATACTGACTCCAAAAATTCCAGAAAAATAAATCTGGCTAAGTTTTCATGATACATTCCTAACAAAACTAATTTCGTCGAATTTGGAGACTGTTTGAAAAACAGTCATTTTTCAGTTGATTAAATTCAAACAAAATTGACCAAACATGTTTTAATCAGCCATGCTCACATATTGATTCCAAAATATATGAATATTGGAATCTAGAAATAATTTGACATTTTGGATCCAACAAAGGTGGTCTTGTCGAAAACGGAGGTCGTTTGCAAAATCTCCATTTTTAAGGGCTATATATTATATAAATTTCCATAGCGACTATTCTAAATTTTCAACTGGACATAACTTTTTATTCCCGCTATGAAATCTGGATTTTGCACATTTGTTGGAATGATATTTTCAAATAGATTCAAATATTTCTAATTTTTACCAAAATCAGGTTTATTTTGAATCATGTGCATTCATTTGAAATCTGAAATCAAATTTTCAAACTACCGCGCCATTTCCAATTTCTTTTATATTTAAAATAAATATTTATATTCTAACTTCGATTTAAATAAATTTATGCATTCTAATTCTATTTAAAATAAATTTCTAGTCGTTATTATTTAAAATAAATCATTTTAAATATTCAAAATTCATTAAAGTTGCCAAAATAAAATTTTCAAATTGGTTCTGAATTTTCGAGTTGTTACAATCTCCCCCACTTAAAATCTTTTCGTCTTAAAAAAGAAACGGAGCCGAAAATTGTTCAACTAACCAACTCAACTTTCAGTTTGGCTTTCATTCTTCAACTTTTTAGTTTCTAATTATTTTCCAATTCTTCAACAATTTGGCTAACACCCTAAATTTTTGAAAAAATTCGCCATAACCTCCTTCGTACTGGGAGACATTTAAAACCGCAACTTGCCACGTAGGGCCCTCATCATCCAAAAAGAAAAAGCCAATCGGCTCATAAAATCATCCAAACCCAATAAACTAGTAAACATGTACCTATTTGTCGGACATACAATTTTATTCCTCTTCTCTAGCCTCCTTGCTATGACCTGTCCAATATATATGCATGTACATGTATGCAATTTCCAAACAATTTTCAATTCAGTTCAATATTTGATTCAATTCGGCTTAATGGTTCAAAATTTTAATTAATCAAACAACACAATCAACAATCAATTAGTTGATTATCATTTCAAACACATAACTTTTATATATATATAAAAATCCATTTTTTGATGCCAAGTCCCTATCTAGCTTCGGTTCTCACACCAGTCAATTGGAAATATATAGATATCACACCTTCGACATTCGAACATAATGTCTTATGAAGGGATCTCAATGATCAGAATCATCTCCGGGCGTCTAGAGGGTGATTCTATATCTATCCAGTATATTAAAACTTCGAATATACGTTCATGATGCGTATATGCAAAATCTCATATACTCAATTGTCCAAAATAAAATAAAATAAAATGCTCAAATATGTATAATTAGATTAAATTTTCAAAATAAAATTGGTTTTCATTTTTATTTTAAAAATAACACTCTTCAGACTCATTCTAGGATACTACTGATCCTATCCCTAACGAGTCATTCTCATTGGATATTACTAATCCAATCTCTGATGAGTTCTTTCGTTTGGTTCTAATGTGTCTTGTTCTCGAGCTCTGTAAACCAAAGCTCTGATACCATGTATAACGACCCGAACTCGCCCTTACGGAAAGCCCGGATTGTCTGAGAACATGACTAATCAGAACAAAAACAGAAGAACGTTTCATTGTATCAGTGTACAAGAATATACAAAGTATGAACAAATAATATACATTTGATAAATATCAGAGATTTACAAATTACAATGCAACGGAAAATAATACAAAACACAACTGAAAGAGATACACGAATGCAGAGCTTTCTAAATATCATTCCAGCTGTAAACCAGGATCCTGTGAATATAAATCTGCAAAACCAAAACTTCTAGTTGCCCGTGTGCAAAATAGGGGCACCCAGAGTTTAGCTTAAAACAATAAACTCTAGGTCAGTCATGTGACTGGTGTAAGAACTAAAACAGTTATTATTTTGATTTTAAAGTTAGGTATATCAAGGGACCACGCCGTATAACACGGAACGGGTTTACCCCCAAGAATACCAGTGCATAAAACAAACAGCACAATGCGAGATAAAGAACAATGAAGCTAATAAGACTCAGGCCCCATCACACAATGCAACGCAAGCCGGATGATAAAGTTTTCCTTATAATAGCCAAATAATGCTTGATACTTGAAATTTCATCTTTTATTATTACTATATGTGAAGAAATCAACTTCAAGTATAAATGTATCAATCATAGACGGCATAGTTCCCCATCCCACTATGTCGCCATACTAGGCTCTACAATCAAAACCGAAATGTCACGTATTGGAAGTTGGATTTCCATCTGCGAACCAAGGCATGGGATCGTCCTTACCGCTTCGAGACAATCTAGCCTACCATATCTCAGGCAAGCGCGCAGGCAAGTCTTAGATCGTCAGGGGCGGTCCACACGGAGTGGATTAAAATGCCTGAACCATGCGTTTCCTTGCCCTGTGGGCGTAAATGAGCCAAATGACTCAATATCCATCGGATGCGTACTAACCGATATAATCCAGGTGCATCGCTATCCATCATCAACATAAGTAAAACGTATGGGCTTGCAAAACCCTGACACCACTCCTAGCTAGAAAGAAACGCATGTCCTCCCTGAGGTCCTCTCCCATTTCGGATTCACACTGGGGTGTGAGGCTTGCGAATTAACACTATACACAAAGCTATGCTATACTAAAGCCGTGCTTTGATCGTCAACCACAAGGCTCTGCTTTTAACTGAAGCCTTGATCATTTGCATCTCAGCATGCCACACAAGCAATTCACGCCATGCAACTGATGTCTATCAGTCACACAAAATGAAATCCAATATCAGACACACATCCATTTGCAAGTTCATTCTGGGTCTGAATGAAACCGCATGCACCTTCTTCCTCATCCTATATGTCCAATACAGGAGAGAGGTCCATGCATATCCGGTCAATCTCCAAGTACGTCTGAATGATCACCACTTATTACCTCATCTTGGGTTTACAGCCCAATCAACACATCAGTAATCTTCCAAACGATGTGAAGACCTCCGATCTTCAACCACCGTCTTCATCGTCGACTTAACGTTGATCCAGTTATTCAGAATGGGATAAACCTGGTCTTTCCGAATAACTCGCGTATATAATAAACAAGTGCTATAAAAACACAGCATATGCCTCAATCCAATCCAGAATATTCCTTTGTTCATATATTCTTATACTCTGGGAATGCTTCCCATTAATTTTTTCAAAGATAAATTATTTAAATTTATTCTTTAATCTTCCTTTGGTTATCAATTCAAACCAAATTATGGTTTATCCAAACTAGTCGGGATTAGCGAACCTTGCCGAAGTAATCATTTGTTATATTTTCTAATCCCAACCTATTCATCCCATGAAGCAAAACTGGTAATACTTCATATCTAAAACCACAGTGCTGTTGGTAAAGTTAATTACCATTTCATGTTCAAATCTAATTAAAGATTTAACTATCGCTTGGAGTAAAGCTGGTGCTACTCCATTCTCAATCATTTTCCGAATTTGATAATTTAAATTATCACATTCTCTTTTTCAGTCTAATTAACGATTCATTAAAACTCCAATTCAGTTTTAATCTCAAAAATCAATACCTTATGTTTATTCAAAATTAAGAAATTAATCTTATCTTCAACTGGGTTAAAGAACTAATGTCAATTAAAACACAGTTCACGATAAACTAAAATCCCATTCCATTAATTATGGAATCTTCAAAGAAAACAAATCAATATATATAATCGATATAAACTTCCGAATCCAACCGATAATATAAATGGAATAACGGAAAAGCCTTTTAAATTCCATATATATTAACCATCTTACTCCACAGAAGCTCACTTCGATTATTATCAAATCGAATTCCATTCCATTCCCATTTATTGAATTAAATTGGAAAATTTCACTTTGGAAAATTTCCCTAAATCTTAACTAAAAGATTTATAAATTCCAAATCACATTTCACTGTAAATCGGGTTAAAGAACGAATGTCATCAAAACACAGTTCACAATAAACCCAATTCATATTCCATTTTATTCCAGTTACTAAATATAACTGGAAAGTCCAATAATCCTATTTAAAAGATTTATTCTTTTCACATGGGGTTTAAGAACAGTGTTAATGAAGACACCATTAATGACAAACCCAAAATCCATTTCTTTCATTCAATTCGAATTATATATTAATTAATTGGAAAATTTCACTAAATCTTACTGAAAAGATTTATTCTTTTCTCAACTGGGTTTAAGAACAGTGTTAATGAAGACAACATTCACGACAAACCCAAAATCCCATTTGATATTAAATACAATGCTCTGAATAGAAATTATATCGGCTTATATTCAATATCAAATTCTGAAACCAATAAATATCGTATTGGAAATAACGATATAAAATATATCTAACAAATTTCCATAACAATATCTGTATAATCACTAAAACACCTCACCTCCGTTAAGGTCACTCACAAAGGGAATGCCTTAACTTTGGTGGAGGGTTATAGGTACAAGACACAAAAAATTTTACAAGATAGATAAGTATAAGCAGCGAAATTTAAATATTTATTGCATATGTGGTTCAATACAAAAGCACTATATCAAATTGTCTCAAAATAACTTTCAAAACATTACAACATGATTTCTGTCTTGATTATTCAATAAAGAAACATAAACCAAAAATAAAACTACATAAATACCCAATGATAATGTCCAAGAGCCATAGCCAAAGTGAGAGAAAGTCCAAATCGTACATCTACTTTCTTGAAGCTTGCAATGAGTCTGACCAAGCTGCAGTATCCCCTCCCTGTGGACCGGGAGGGGGGAGGAAAAGGAAGAAAAGAGGACGAAAGAAAATGGGTTAGACAATAAGTCTGGTAAGTTCAGTGATTACTAGTACTTAAACAAGGAAAGAGATCATGACAGTAATAATAGAACATAGGACAATACCCTTATATAAGATAAGAGGAACATGTGATCGCACCCATTACTATAGTCTCTGCACCTACTTAACTATTGGTTCAACCAGCTCTACGTATTCATAACAAATGATCCCCTTAATGATCGGCTCCTACTCGCATGCATTCATATCCTATGTCATTCGGCCCCGCTTGACTATAGATACCTGTGCTGGTCCCACCATGGGGTGTATCAGTCCCTCTGGTGGCAACCCGACATGATTCAGGATGCACAGTGTATATTATTGATGCCCAGTGCCTGATTTTTCCAATTCGGAGTACGTGTACGCCCATACTCCGTCGGAACCTACACTGGCCTACCGACTGCCGACGTTTTGATCGCTTATACTCAGCCCAGTAATCGTGCCCCACCCTGCCTAGTTTCAGGGTACCATGATACATCTATGTGGGTTACTGCTAAAATGGGTCCCCGTTACTAGGGTTTTCTAATCAACATGTTTATTTGGTTAAGTGTCCAAGTTTACCTAACCCCACCCATTCGTTTAGTTAACATGTTGAATCGGTTAAATGTTTCCCTGATTGACTTAACCCTACCAATCCTGACTTAGCTTTAATTTATTAAAGCACCAACCACTCACATTAGGCAGGCCTTGTTGTGGTCACTGGATGTGCCGGTCGGTTCCGGGCAGATTTACACCACAACTCAGTCTAACCTCGGGTTCTTTTTGGGCTTGATGCACTAACCACCCACATTAGACATGTCTTGTTGTGGTCACTGGATATGCCGGTCGGTTCCGGGCAGACTTACACCACAACTCAGCCTAACCTCGGGTTAGGCATATTTGTCTTTTTCTAAATTCACATTTTTCTATATATATCAAATTTCTTTATGTAAATTGAATTTATTAATCATGCCATAATTATCCTTTGATTATGCTCACCATAAATGGTATATCAAATATACCATTTTTTGAACAAATCTATGCCATGAATTTTCATATTTTCCCATCGCTACCCCCATGGAACGTACGCACTAATCGTATAAAATGTTGGGCTAGCAAATTGACCTAAACCCATAAACAAAAAGGGTAATAAACAAAGGATGTGAAATAAACATAAAATAGCATACATTTCAACCTTGTCATGTGTAACTTGGCATAGAAGTATCATTAACTTTAATTAAATGGGTAAAGGTGAACTTGTGACTAAGTTGGGTCTAATTGTCATGTAAACTTGACAAAGGTCTAGCATGGAGGTTTAACATATAATCAAAGTTTCAACCCACAACTTAGCATATTAACTTATATATGTCAAAACATAAGAAAGCTACTATAATCATTTTTAAATTGCAACTTAGCATGATAACTTATGTGTGTCAAAACATAAGAGGGCTGTCATAAAAATATTCGAATCACAATCTAGCATGATACTTTTGAGTTAAAACATAAGAGGGCTACAATTCCAAATTTTTACAACATAATTGGATTCAACCTATAACACCCCGTATGTTGAATAACTTGCTATAATATAAAACAGGGCAGAATTAAATTTTAAAATCTGAATCAGGGGAAACGGGATATGCCATTGCGTTCGTCTCGGAAAAATACGCGAAATAGAGTCCGAGTTTTCGAAAATCGGAGTCCGTATGACCCAGTTAAGGCCCGAAGAAGTTTTCAGAAAATTTAAAACAGATTTAAAATATTCAGATTCACATTTCAGAAGAGGCGGGAAAATTCCCGCCAGGCAGAGGGTGTCGACCCTAGGGTCGACATGGGTGTCGACCCCCTCCCTAGGGGTCGACCCCCCCTGTCGGTCTGTGTGACCTGGGTGCACCATTTTGGCTTTTGGGCTGTGCTTGGTGTCTAGTGACGAAATCTAACGGCTCTAATCTGATTTAGGGTTAATCTAATGGCCTAAAACACCTAACTAATCTATAAATACACCCTAAGACTACCCTAATTCATACTAAAAATAATACAACATCGTTATGCCGTCAAAATGCAACTTGAAGGAGCCTCCATCAAATTAAAGAGGAAGATAGCTTCTCAAATCAATTTCTAATCAACTCTAGCAACTTAATCTTCTTCTTAGGAGTTCTAATCAACAAGTTGTGAGTTTCTATAGCCTTAATGACCAATTGTTGAAATGATTATGATAGGATATAATGAGGTTATGGCTATGAATGTGGATCAATGCAAGTTATGTTATCATATGCTATGTGTTCATGATGTTATGCAAGTTATGCAAGTTATATGCTATGTGTTAATGATGTTATGCAAGTTATGCAAGCTATATGCTATGTGATCATGATGTTATGCAAGTTATGCAAGTCATATGCTATGTGATCATGATGTTATGCAAGTTATGCAAGTCATATGCTATGTGATCATGATGTTATGCAAGTTATGCAAGTCATATGCTAGGTGATCATGATGTTATGCAAGTTATGCAAGTTTTAGGCTATGTGTTCATGATGCTAGTTATGCAAATCGCTATGATAAACATTGATCCATTATGACACCATGATTATGCAAGTTTGGTGTATGATTATATGCAAGTTCATATATGATATGTTATGCAAGTTTGGTGTTTGATTATATGCAAGTTCATATATGACATGTTATGCAAGTTTGGTGTTTGATTATATGCAAGTAACATGTGCAAGTTTACACCTTTGGATGATATGCATACATATGCAAGTTAACCGCTTTCTATGTCATACATACATATGCAAGTTTACCCCTTTGAATGACATAAGTAGCTTATGCAAGTTACCCTCTTTATGACATATGTGATTCATGCAAATTTGGGTTGGTTATTTATGCTAGTTGGGTTTGATGCTATATGCATGTTGACACCTTTAAAACCCATGTTGATGCTAATGTTATGCAAGTTGAACCCATTGTATGTGTGATGAATCTTCCCTTTTAAATATGTCATGTTGGCGAATTACGTGGGGAACGATGGGGTTAATATTCATGTTAATGAAATGGTGTGAAGTTGGTATGATTATGCATACCATAAAGTGGATGGACATAATTGAGTCAATTATGTACATCGTTAAATTTGTAATTAATTAGGGATAATTAATACAAATTATGGGGGTGATTAATTAGGTGTAATTAATCGACTAAGACACGAGGTTGGACCTTTTTGTAGCATAAGACTGCCCGGAACCGACCGGCAAATCCAGCGGCTACAAATGATTGGCCCAATGTGAGAGGTCTTAGGCATAAACTAAATACGTGACAAGTGTAAAGACACGAGGTTAGACTCGGTTATGGCGTAAGGCTGCCCGGACCCGACCGGCAAATCCAACTGCCATAAAAGATAGTCTAATGTGAGAGGTCTTTACAACGGTTACGTTCTTAATCAATTAAGAAACACTTAACCAGATAAGCATGTAGTGGGGCATGAGGGGTTAAGTGGGTGCCTTGGGTGGCATGTGGAAATCAAGTAAGTGCCTTGGGTGGCATGTGGAAATCTAGTGGGTTGCCTTGGGTGGCAATAGAAAATACGATTAGAATACTTAACCAAGTGGAAACATGTAATTAAACATGATTAAAGGGTTAAGTGGGATGCACTAGATAAAGGGACAAGCTTAGGTGGGTAGCTTGTGGGGGCCTATTTCAACCAGTAATCCATATGTATCTTATTGGGCTCGACCCATGTCGAGGACGGGACACGCGTACTGGGCTTGACTATAAGAGGCCAAAACGGGTTAGCGGTTGCAACGCAAGTCCAACGGGTTTCATATGCGTGTGTGGACCCGGGCTGGTAGGTAAGACGTTGTTGCATCGTGTAGGTATAAGCCGTGCACCATTGGTTGTATCGGGTTGCCACTTTGGGGAGTGATACACCCCACTGTGGGGCCAGCACGGGTATCTATGGTAGGGAGCCAATCGCTTGGGGAGTAGTGGGTACACCTAGTGGAGATAGGGGCAGACGGCACCTATGTAGTCAGCTAGGGGTACACGAAACTACTGGGTAAATTTTCTAAGTCCTTGGGTGGGATCAACCTTTAAGTAGGAATGACTGGTGTGGTGCAGTTAGTAATTACCCTTGGGTGGGTAGATGCGTCCTTACCGTTATCTTAGTTCATCCTATGTCTAGTTGGCTGCTTAGTGTAGTCATTTATCCCCAGTCATCTCCGTACCAAGTTTATATCATACCCTAATTACTTTAATGATTGTATTGTTAAAGTTATAGGGCTCACTCAGACTTATGTCTGACCCCGTTGTTTTTATCTTTTTCCCCTCAGGTCCTCAGGTTGAGCCTAGCACTAGTGGGCTTTGATCAGATTCCTTTATCTATCTTTTGGAGCTTGGACCGTGATGTAAAGCCCAGCTTATCTTTTCTATTATGGCTATTAGTTATGTAGTGGGATTATGTACTTATGTTTTTTTCAGGATGGATATTTAGTACTTGACTCTTTTATGGTGTTGTAACTAAACATGTTTACCTTCTGCTGCAATGGAATGATGTTTTAGATTTTCAAGTATTATTTATATCTGTCTTATTGTAATTTTTCTGTTCTATATTCACTTAAAATACTCCACCGAAGTTAAGGCATTCCCTTAGCGAGTGACCATAGCGGGTGTGGGGTGTTACACGTGGTTTCAGAGCTGAAGGTTACCGGAACAGATAAAATTTTTAGAAAACTATTTTTCTAAAAACATTTTTGGAAGAATTATTTTCAAAAACATGTCTTTTAAGAGAAAAGTTTTTGAAAGAAAAGCATAATCCCCAATAGCCATATCTTTATCTTTCGAATTCTCCGTTTGGAATCTTTCCTTTTTCGTTTCAGCATGGCTGAAGATCTTAACTTTCCGGAGGGTGTAGCGATACCAGTATGGTATAGGAGATTGATGGAGGCTAGGGCCACCACTGCGGGTCCAGCAAATGTCCCTCCACCAACAGTAGCACCCGATCTTCCTCCTCCTCCTCCTCGCACGGATACTTTTTCTAAGACTTGCAAGGAATTTAAGGCTATGGGAGGGAAACCTTTTCAAGGATCAGAAACTTTCGTGGAAGCTAGAGATTGGCTTAAGGAGGTGGAAGAGTTGATAGATATCTTTGAGATGGAAGAAGGAAAGAAAGTCAAGTTAGCTGCTTGGTTAATGAAGGGAGAGGCCTCATTCTGGTGGGAGGTCACTAATGGAGAGCGCCCTGTTGACTCTTGGGCGGATTTCAGGCAAAGGTTTGTGGCAAAGTTTCTCTCAAGGGCGGAGGAAAACTTGTATATGGAAAGGTTCTTGACTTTAAAGCAAGGAAACCTATCAGTGAAGGAATATGTCAACAAGTTTAATCAATTGGCAAGGTTTGGCATAGACATGGTGAATACACCGGAGAAGAAGGCTTTGAGGTTCGTTAAGGGGTTGAATGAACCGATGCATGGTTTGGCTATGACTCACATCCCTATGGGGGCCACCTTTGAGAAGCTAGTAGACATGGCACTCATGCATGAGGAAGAGAAGGGTCCCAATGCTAATAAGGCACCCGAGAAGAAGGGGGATCAGAAGAGACCTCAACAGCAACAGCAAAACAAGGGTGGGAAAGGCATCGGTGGCAAGGGAAAGAAGAAGTGCTTCAATTGCGGGACACCAGGCCACCTAAGCAAAGATTGTCGGAAGAAGAAGAAGACTGGCTGCTTCCACTGTGGCGAAGCAGGGCATCTAGTGAAGGACTGCCCTAAGAAGGGGCAAAGGACGGGATCTACCTCAGGAGGACAGGTGCAAGCTCTTATGGCACCAGGTCAGGCAAGGGGGCAAGTTCAGGCTCTCGCGGTTCCACCGATTCAGGAAAGAGGTAGAACTTTTTCCGTTGAAAGTCTGGTTTTTCTGTTTGATCATCCTGTCCGTACTTTGTTTGACTCTGGCGCATCGCATTCGTTTATCTCATCATCATTAGTTGAGTCACTGCACTTAGACACCAGTCTAGTAGATGATTCCTTGGTTGTTTCAATCCCAATTGGGGGCTCCATTTATTTGTCCATGATATGTTTGGGTTTGAAGATTTCTATACTTAGCGTTGAGTTTAGATGTGATGCTTTTGTTTTGGGCTTCACGGGCTATGGGTTGATTTTGGGCATGGACTGGTTATCCAGTAATGGTGCCGTTCTTGATTGCGAAAGGAGAGTTGTTAGGCTCATGACCCGCTTGGGTAACACTCTCGAGATCTCTTGTAATCCCATGGATTCTGTTATGCTAAGTTATCTTGAATCGCTTGACACTTCGGTCGAGAGTTTGCGATCTGTTAGAGTGGTCCGGGAGTACTCGGATGTGTTTGAGGAGGTGAAGGGCTTACCTCCGAAGCGGGAGATAGACTTCCGAATATATCTGGTGGACAATGCTAAACCAGTATCTTTACCAGTGCGCCACATGGCTCCTCGTGAGAGGAGGGAACTCCATAAGCAAGTAGGGGAGTTGCTTGAGAAGGGGTTCATAAGACAAAGTATATCGGAGTAGGGTGCTCCAGTAGTTTTTGCCACGAAGGCGGATGGGTCCCTCAGACTTTGTGTAGACTATAGAGAACTCAACAAGCTCACAAAGAAGAATAGACACCCATTGCCGAGGATTGATGATCTCTTTGATCAGTTGGTTGGCGCCTCAGTGTTTTCGTAGTTGGACTTAGCCACGGGGTTTCATCAGTTGAGGTGGCTGAGGATAGCATAAACAAGACTGCCTTTAGGACTCCGGATGGTTTCTATGAGTGGTTGGTGATGCCATTTGGTTTGACGAACGCCCCTGCATACTTTGTTGATTTGATGAGTAGGGTGTTCAGGGAGTTCCTTAATAAGTTCGTGGTGGTCTTTGTGGATGACATCTTAGTATTTTCTAAGAGTGAAGAAGAGCATGCCCTACATCTTAGGGAAGTGTTGGAGACTCTTCGAACACATAGCCTTAAGGCTAAATTCTCTAAATGTCACTTTTGGAGGAAGGAAGTGCGGTTTTTGGGGCACGTGGTCTCCAAGGAAGGGATAGCTGTGGATCCCGCGAAGGAAGTATCCATCCAAGATTGGAAGGTTCCGAAGAATGCTACCGAGGTGAGGAGTTTCTTGGGGTTGGCTGGCTACTATAGGAAGTTTATCAAGGACTTCGCGAAGATATCAGCCCCATTAACTCGCTTGACAAAGAAGAATTTAGTCTTCGCATGGGACGTAGATTGTGATGATGCGTTCCAACGGTTAAAGAGAGCTTTAACAACAGCTCCAGTCTTAGTGTTGCCAGATGGGAGTAAGCCATTTGTTGTTTATACCGATGCTTGTGGGACAGGACTAGGCGCAGTCTTAATGCAAGAGGGAAGGGTAATAGCCTATGGTGGAAGGCAGTTGAGAAAGCATGAGAAAAATTACCCTACCCATGATTTAGAGTTGGCCGCTATTGTTTTTGCGCTTAAGATTTGGCGCCATTATCTTCTTGGAGAGAGGTTCGAATTGTTCACTGACCACAAATCATTGAAGTACTTGTTTTCTCAGAAGGATTTGAACTTGAGACAGCACAGGTGGATGGAGTTCTTAGCATCCTATGATTTCGAGATAGTGTATACCCCTGGCAAGGGTAACGTGGTGGCGGACGCCTTGAGCAGAAAAAGGTTGTCCTTGAGCCCATTGTTCGTGGAACGACGAAGCTTGGAATTTATCTCGATGTTTGATTTCAGACCTTCCGTTGACTTTATACCCGGTTTGCTAGCATCTTTAGAGCTCAGACCTACTCTTTTGGGACGGGTTGGCGAGGCACAGCGGGATGACCCTCAGTTGGTCGAGTTAGTAGAGAAGCTCATAAGGGGGGAGTCGTCCAGCCATTTGAGTAGGTACACCCTAGACGATAGGGGGTGCTTGCGTAGAGACGGTAGACTTTGTGTACCGCAAGACGAGGGTTTGAGGAAGGATATTCTTGATGATGCACATCGTTCAAAGATGACCATTCATCCCGGTGGGGACAAGATGTACCAAGACATGAAGTGAGTTTTCTTTTGGGCCGGTATGAAGAAAGAGGTGGCCGAGTATGTCGCTAGATGCTTGGTGTGCCAACAAGTGAACGCGGAGCAAAAGAAACCTGGTGGGTTGCTTCACCCATTGGAAGTTCCGCAATGGAAGTGGGATAGCGTCTCGATGGATTTTATTGATGGGTTACCAAGATTGAGAAAGGGTAATACGGGGATTTGGGTTGTGGTAGATAGACTTACTAAGAGCGCCCATTTCATACCCGTGAAGAGCAAGAGGACTGCTCCATGGCTAGCTTCAGTTTACCTTCGAGAGATAGTTCGATTGCATGGGGTACCTTCTAGCATAGTGAGTGATCGAGATCCTATCTTCACTAGCGAGTTCTGGAGAAGTTTGCAAGAAGCAGTTGGTCGAGTTCGCGTATAATAACAGCTTTCAGTCTAGTATTGGTATGGCTCCTTTCGAAGCTCTCTATGGAAGGCCTTGTCGATCACCTACATGTTGGTGGGAATCTAAGGATAAGATCTTGCTTGGGCCAGATATGGTTAGAGAGACTTCGGAAAAGATTGATTTGATTCGAAGAAGGATGAAAGCGGCACAAGACAGGCAGAAATCTTACGCGGATAAGAGGAGGACGGATCTTGAGTTTGATGTTGGGGACATGGTCTTTGTCAAAGTATCTCCGTTACGGAATGTTGTTCGCTTTGGGTCTGTTGGGAAGTTAGCCCCAAGATTTGTAGGACCATTTCCTATTAAGGAAAGGATTGGACGGATGGCATATAGAGTGGATTTACCCGAGAGACTTAGTGGGGTACATGACGTATTCCATGTGTCACATTTGAGGAAGTGCCTACATGAGACCGCAGAGGTGGTAGAGCCGAGCTTGCTTAGAGAAGTGGAGGTAGAGCGTGATGCGACTATTCGACGAGCTCCTACCCGCATCCTTGGGTCAGAGATTAGGAAGTTGAGAAACAGAGAGGTTCGACTAGTCAAAGTGCAATGGGGAGAAGACGAGAGCAATGCTACTTGGGAGACAGAAGCGAAGATGCGTTCACTGTACCCATTCCTTTTTGAGGGTATGTCTTTTAACTTCTCCTTTATCGTTTGTCTAGTACTTATCTTATCTTTAGTATGTCCTCTCATTAGTACCTTTGACCTTTAGATAGGGTAAACCTATGGTTGAAACATGTGTTTGAGACATGTTATGCTTGATGGATGCGTGTGGATGCAAGTGGTTGCTAGTGGTTGCTTGTGGATGCATATACACACACTTTAGACACTAGATCGGCTCAGTCACTTCATATTGCATATTGCATAAAATTGTGTGTAGGTAGCTATATTAATGGATGTATAATGGTTGTGCTATCATATGGATGATGCATTTTGGTGTATGGTTGTGCACACATGTAGAAATAGTATGTGTCGATAGGGTTCTTTCGCATACATATTGGATGTATGGCACAATCATGGTTTGCATTAAGGAGGTCAACTGAATCAGTAGACCGCCTGATTTTGCATTAGACAGGGAACATATACACACACTCTTTGCATATGTTCATACAGCATAAGAAACTTTAAGGACAATGGATGCCAGTGTTTGATGGTTTGAGTAGATGGTTGTTTGGTTGGTAGGATACGTTCTTGTTGACTTAGAGATTTCGGGGACGAAATCCTTTAAGTAGGGGAGAATGTAACACCCCGTATGTTGAATAACTTGCTATAATATAAAATAGGGCAGAATTAAATTTTAAAATATGAATCAGGGGAAACGGGCTATGCCATTGCGTTCTTCTCGGAAAAATACGCGAAATAGAGTCTGAGTTTTCGAAAATCGGAGTCCGTATGACCCAGTTAAGGCCCGAAGAAGTTTTCAGAAAATTTAAAACAGATTTAAAATATTCAGATTCACATTTCAGAAGAGGCGGGAAAATTCCCGCCAGGCATAGGGTGTCGACCCTAGGGTCGACATGGGTGTTGACCCCCTCCCTAGGGGTCGACCTTGGGGTCGACCCAGGGTCGACACCCCCCTTGTCGGTCTGTGTGACCTGGTGCACCATTTTGGCTTTTGGGCTGTGCTTGGTGGCTAGTGACGAAATCTGACGGCTCTAATCTGATTTAGGGTTAATCTAATGGCCTAAAACACCTAACTAATCTATAAATACACCCTAAGACTACCCTAATTCATACTAAAAATAGATACAACATCGTTATGCCGTCAAAATGCAACTTGAAGGAGCCTCCATCAAATTAAAGAGGAAGATAGCTTCTCAAATCAATTTCTAATCAACTCTAGCAACTTAATCTTCTTCTTAGGAGTGCTAATCAACAAGTTGTGAGTTTCTATAGCCTTAATGACCAATTGTTGAAATGATTATGATAGGATATAATGAGGTTATGGCTATGAATGTGGATCAATGCAAATTATGTTATCATATGCTATGTGTTCATGATGTTATGCAAGTTATGCAAGTTATATGCTATGTGTTTGTAACACCCCACGTCCATTAATGTCACTCACAAAGGGAATGCATTAACTTCCATGGACGTGGGGTGTTACACGTGGTATCAGAGCATAAGGTTACCAGAACAGATAAAAAAAAAATTTAGAAAAATATTTTTTTTCTAAAGTATTTTTGGAAGAAGTGCTTTCAAAAAAAAAACATGTTATTTAAAGAGAGTTTTTATGAAAAACATAATCCCAAATAGCCACATCCTTATCTTTATCTTTCGAATTCTCCATTTTGAATCTTTCCTTTTTCGTTTCAGCATGGCTGAAGATCTTAATCTCCCAGAAGGTGTGACGATTCCAGGGTGGTTTAGGAGATACTTGGAGGCTAGGGCCACCACTGCAGGCCCAGCGGATACTCCTCCACCCCTAGTTGCACCCATTCCTCCTCCTCCTCCTCCTCGTGTTGACACTTTTGCAAAGACGTGCAAGGAATTCAAGGCTATGGGAGGAAAAACTTTTCAAGGGACTGAGACGTTTGTGGAGGCCAGAGATTGGCTTAAGGAGACTGAGGAATTGTTGGATATCTTTGAAGTGGAAGATGGGAGGAAAGTCCGTTTAGCTGCTTGGTTAATGAAGGGAGAGGCCTCGTTTTGGTGGGAGGTCACTAACGGGGAACGTCCAGTTGATTCATGGGCGGATTTCAGACGAAGGTTTGAGGCAAAGTTTCTTTCAAGGGCAGAGGAGAACTTAAATATGGAAAAATTCCTGGCACTAAAGCAAGGGAGCTCATCAGTAAAGGAATATGTCAATAAATTTAATCAGTTAGCAAGGTTTGGCTTGGAGTTGGTGAACACGCCAGAAAAGAAAGCTTTGAGGTTCGTTAGAGGCTTGAATGAACCGTTGCAAGGGTTGGCTATGACCCACATCCCTATGGGAGCCACCTTTGAAAAGCTAGTAGAAATGGCACTTATGCATGAGGATAAGGCAGTTGAAAAGAAAGGGGATCAGAAGAAACCCCAACAGCAAAATAAGAAGGGTGGTTAAAACAATAATGGCAAAGGGAAGAAGAAATGCTTCAATTGTGGGACGCCTGGCCATCTCAGCAAAGATTGTAGAAAGAAAAAGAAGACTGGTTGTTTTCATTGTGGAGATGCGGGACATTTAGTGAAGGACTGTCCAAAGAAGGGGCAGAGGGCAGGGTCTACCTCGGGAGGACAGGTGCAGGCTCTTATGGCACCAGGGCAGGCAAGGGGGCAAGTTCAGGCAATTGCGGCCCCACCGCTGCAAGAAAGAGGTAGAACAATTTCTGTTGAAAGCTTAGTTTTTCTGTTTGATCATCCTGTCCGTACCTTATTCGATTCTGGCGCATCTCATTCGTTTATCTCTTCATCATTAGTTGAATCACTGCACTTGAACACCAGTTTAGTAGAGGATCCCTTGGTCGTTTCAAATCCAATTGGGGGTTCGGCTCATTTGACCATGATATGTTTGGATTTGAAAATCTCTATACTTAGCGTTGAATTTAGATGTGATGCTTATGTATTGGGCTTCACGGGCTATGGGCTAATTTTAGGAATGGATTGGTTGTCTAGAAATAGGGCCATTCTTGATTGTGAAAGGAGAGTAGTTAGGCTTGTGACTCGCCTTGGTAATGCTCTCGACATCTTTTGTAATCCCATAAATTCCGTTATGCTAAGTTATCTTGAATCGCTTGACGCGTCTGTAGAGAACCTACGATCGGTAGAAGTGGTCCGGGAATATCCGGATGTGTTTGAGGAGGTGAAGGGCTTACCTCCAAAGCGGGAGATAGACTTTCGAATTTATCTTGTGGATAATGCTAAACCCGTATCTTTGCCAGTGCGCCACATGGCTCCTCGTGAAAGGAGGGAACTCAATAAGCAAGTAAAGGAGTTGCTTGAGAAGGGGTTCATAAGACGTAGTATATCGGAGTGGGGTGCTCCAGTAGTTTTTGCCACAAAGGCGGATGGGTCTCTTAGACTTTGTATGGACTATAGAGAACTAAACAAGCTTACTAAAAAGAACCGACACCCACTGCCAAGGATTGACGATCTCTTTGATCAGTTAGTTGGCGCCTCAGTGTTTTCGCAGTTGGACTTAGCCACTGGCTTTCATCAACTGAGAGTGGCTGAGGATAGTATAGATAAGACTGCTTTTAGGACTCCTGACGGATTCTATGAATGGCTAGTGATGCCCTTTTGTTTGACAAACGCCCCTGCATATTTTGTTGATTTGATGAGTAGGGTGTTTAGGGAATACCTTAACAAATTCGTGGTAGTCTTTGTGGATGACATCTTAGTCTTTTCTAAGAATAAAGAAGAGCACTCCCTACATCTTAGGGAAGTGTTGGAAACCCTTCGAGCGCATAACCTTAAGGCAAAATTTTCTAAGTGTCACTTCTGGAGGAAGGAAGTACGGTTCTTAGGGCACGTGGTTTCCAAAGAAGGGATAGCAGTGGATCCCGCAAAGGTGGTGGCCATCCAAGATTGGAAGGTCCCTAAAAATGCAACCGAAGTAAGAAGCTTCTTGGGGTTGGCTGGCTATTATAGGAAGTTTATCAAAGACTTCGCAAAAATATCAGCTCCATTAACACGGTTAACGAAGAAGAACCTGGTTTTTACGTGGGACAAAGATTGCGATGATGCGTTCCAACGTTTAAAGAGAGCCTTAACTTCAGCCCCAGTCTTAGTGCTGCCAGACGGGAATAAACCGTTTACCATCTATACTGATGCTTGTGGGACGGGACTTGGCGCGGTCCTCATGCAAGAGGGAAGAGTAATAGCCTATGGTGGAAGGCAGTTGAGGGTTCATGAAAAGAATTACCCCACGCATGACTTAGAGCTAGCCGCAATTGTTTTCGCGCTTAAGTCTTGGCGTCACTATCTTCTTGGTGAGAAATTCGAACTGTTCACTGACCACAAATCATTAAAATACTTATTCTCTCAGAAGGATTTGAATTTAAGGCAGCAACGGTGGATGGAATTCTTAGCCTCCTACGATTTTGAAATAGCATATACCCCGGGCAAGGGTAACGTGGTGGCAGACGCCTTAAGTAGGAAAAGGTTGTCCTTGAGTCCGTTGTTTGTTGAACGACAAAGCTTAGAATTCATCTCTATGTTTGACTTTAGACCCTCCGTTGACTTAGTACCCGGTCTGTTAGCATCCTTGGAGGTTAGACCTACACTTCTAGGACGGGTTGGTGAGGCACAGCGAGACGACCCACAGTTGGTTGAGATAGTAGAAAAGCTCAAAGGGGGGGAGTCGTCAAGCCATCTTCGTAGGTATACCCTAGACGATAAGGGTTGGTTACGAAGGGATAATAGACTTTGTGTACCACAAGACGAAGACTTAAGGAAGGCCATTCTTGATGATGCTCATCGCTCAAAAATGACCATTCATCCCGGCGGGGATAAGATGTACAAAGATATGAAGCGGGTTTTCTTTTGGGCCGGTATGAAAAAGGATGTGGCCGAGTACGTCGCTAGATGCTTGGTGTGCCAACGAGGTAAAGCAGAACAAAAGAAACCCGGTGGGTTGCTTCACCCATTAGAAGTTCCACTATGGAAATGGGAAAGCATCTCAATGGATTTTGTGGATGGATTACCAAGATCAAGGAAGGGTAACACGGGGATTTGGGTTATAGTAGATAGACTTACTAAAAGCGCCCATTTTATTCCCGTGAAAAGTAAGAGGACTGCTCCGTGGTTGGCTTCTGTATACATTAAGGAGATAGTTCGTTTGCACGGTATTCCTTCTAGTATAGTAAGCGACCGTGACCCCATCTTTACTAGCGAATTTTGGAAGAGTTTACAACAGGCGGTAGGGACTCAGCTATGTTTGAGCACCGCATATCATCCTCAGACAGACGGCCAGACCGAGAGGGTGAATCGCATTCTAGAGGATCTTTTAAGGCTTTGTATCCTAGACTTTGGGGGTACATGGGAAGAGCACCTTCCGTTAGTAGAATTCGCATATAATAATAGCTTTCAGTCTAGTATTGGCATGGCACCTTTCGAAGCTCTTTATGGAAGGCCTTGCCGTTCGCCTACATGTTGGTGGGAATCTACCGATAAAATCCTACTTGGGACCGATATGGTTAGGGAAACCTCGGAGAAGATTGAGTTGATTCGAAGGAGGATGAAAGCAGCACAAGATAGGCAAAAATCGTATGCTGATAAGAGGAGGACAGATCTTGAGTTTGACATTGGGGACATGGTTTTTATCAAAGTATCTCCGTTACAGAATGTTGTTCGCTTTGGGTCCGTGGGGAAATTAGCACCAAGGTTTGTAGGGCCGTTTCCTGTAAAAAAAACAGGATTGGGAAGATGGCATATAGGGTGGAGTTGCCTGAGAAACTTAGTGGAGTACACGACGTATTCCATGTATCACATTTGAGGAAGTGTTTGCACAAGACCGCGGAGGTGGTAGAGCCGAGCTTGCTTAAAGAGGTGGAAATAGAGCGTGATGCAACAATTAGACGAGCTCCTACATGCATTCTTGGGTCGGAGATCAAAAAGTTGAGGAATCGAGAGGTCAGACTGGTTAAAGTGCAATGGGGAGATGATGAGAGCAACGCAACTTGGGAGACAGAAGAGAAGATGCGTTCGTTGTACCCTTTTCTTTTTGAGGGTATGTCTTTTAATTTCTCCTTTATCGCTTAGCTTATCTTATCTTATCTTTAGTATGTCCTCTCATTAGTATCTTTGACCTTTAGTTAGGATAATCCTATGGTTGAAACATGTGTTTGAGACATGCTATGTATGATGGATGCAAAATGGATGCAAGTGTTTGCTAGTGGTTGCTCGTGGATGCATATATACACACACTTTAGGCACTAGATCGGCTCAGTCACTTCATATTGCATATTGCATATATATGGATGTATTTAGTATAATGGATGTATAATGGTTGTACCATCATATGGATGCTGCATTCGGTTGAATGGGTGTGCACGCATATAGAAGTAGTATGTAAGCAATTAGGATCTTTTGCATACATAATGGATTCATGACACTTACATAATTTGCATTAAGGAGTCAACTGAATCAGTAGACCGCCTGATTTCGCATTAGGTAAGGACATGTACACACACTTGCATATGATCATAAAGCATTAGAAGTCTTTTAAGGACAATGGATGCCTGTGTATGATGGATGAGTAGATGGACGTTTGGATGGTAGGATATACATTCTTCCAGACTTGAAGATTTCGGGGACGAAATCCTAAAAGGAGGGGAGAATGTAACACCCCGAATTTTCTATTAACACTAAAGTTGCTAAAATATTAATAAGTGTGTAAGAGAGGGGATGTATCTAATATGAATATAAAAATATTAATAAGTGTGTAAGAGAGGGGATGTATCTAATATGAATATAAAAATATTAATAAGTGTGTAAGAGAGGGGATGTATCTAATATGAATATAAAAATATTAATAAGTGTGTAAGAGAGGGGATGTATCTAATATGTATATAAAAACAATAATAAGTGTGTAAAAGGGGGGATGTATCTAATATGTACATTGTAGAAAATATATATATATTTATGACATGAATAGAAGTTTATTAATATGCTGAGTGTTTGCTGAGTCACTTCTGACTCATTGCTGAGTCAACAAGATAAACCCCATCTTGTCTGAACGGCTGCGGTTATTTCTAGGTTAAATCTAATGGCCTAAATGAATTCTAAAATCTATAAATAAGTGGGTAGACCCTAGACCTAAATCACTTGTAAAATTAGAGAAGCTACCGTCATGCTGCTGCCATGGAGTTCAGCATAGCCGTCACAAATTAAGAAGAGGAAGCCTAATCATCTACAACTAAATCTACACAAATCAAATCAAAAGATCTCTCTTTCTCTAATTCTTTTCTTTTGTTGGTGAGTATGATGATTCTCACAAGACTATTACAAACTAATTTGACTCAGTTATGAATGGATCACAAGAAAGTGATGTGATTTGTAATTGTAAATTCTATATATTGTGGATCTCTTATTATGTTATTATGTTGTCGTATGATGTAAATTAAATATGCTATGTCATGCTATGTTGTAAATTCTCTTATGCTATGTCGTGCTATGTTGAGAATCATGTCAAGCTATGTTATACTATCATACTATGCCATGTTATAAATCATGCTATATTATGTTGAAAAATCATGATGTTGTTGGATCATGCTTAAAGTTATGTTTTTTTTTTCTTAATTTAAATGGATCTTGTTTATGGGAATTTGCCTATTAGGTTAGGTGTACCCATAAACTTGAAACTATAATTAAATAAAACTTGATTATGGGAATTTGCCTATTGAGTTAGGTGTACCCATATAAAACCATGTTGTTAAAAAAATTAGATGATGTTGATTCACACATGTTCATATGTAAGTTTATGAAAATTGATTGAGATTATATTAGGTGAATTTTGAACAAGTTGACACCTTTAGGTCCATGACACGTATAATCTATGCAAGTTGGACATATGCAAGTTTCACCCCTTATTATGATTCATTTGGTCACATATACATGTTGTTATTATGATAATCTCTTTTATGCTATGAGTTAGGCTATTCGAGTCTAACATATATTTTGCGAATAAACGTTCAAACGTGGGGTAGGGGTAATATTAGGAATTAATAAATTGGGTGCAATTTTGTAAGATTTTGCATACCATGAATGGATGTCCATAATTGAGTCAATTATGGACATTGTTAAAAATTGGAAGTAATTAATAATTCAAGTAGGGAATTATTAAAATTGGGGGAAAGTGGATTATTATTAATAATCAATGCTTAGGACACGAGGTTGGACCCGTTTATGATGTAAACCTGCCCGGACCCGCCCGGCAAATCCAGTAGTCACAAATGTCGGCCCAATGTGAGAGGTCCTAGGCCCAAACTAAAGCATAACAGTTGTAAAGACACGAGGTTAGACTCTTTTATGGTGTAAGACTGCCCGGACCCGCCCGGCAAATCCAGCTGCCATAAATGCCAGTCTAATGTGAGAGGTCTTTATGAGGTTATGGCCTTAATGAACTAAGAAATACTTAACCAGATAATCATGTAAGGTGGGACATGGGGGTTAAGTAGGTGCCTTGGGTGGCATGAGGAATCTGGTGGTTGCCTTTAGAGGCATTTGAAATACGATTAGACTTAACCAAACACACATGTAAATGAACATGACTAAGTGGGTTAAGTGGGATGGACTAATGGGGACAAGCTTAGGTGGAATGCTTGTGGTAAATAGTGGGGGCCCATTTCAACCAGTATCCCAAAACGTATCTTTGTGGGCTCGACCCAAGTCGAGGACGGGACACGCATACTGGGTTGACTATAAGAGGCCAAAACAGGGAGCGGTGGCAACGCAAGTCCAACGGGTTTCATATGCGTGTGTGGACCCGGGCTGGTAGGTAAGACGTTGTTGCATCGTGTAGGTATAAGCCGTGCATGTCCGTTGTATCAGGTTGCCACTTTAGGGGAGTGATACACCCCACTGTGGGGCCAGCACGGGTATCTACGAGTTAGGGAGCCGATCGAATAATGGGAAGTAGGGTACACCTAGTGGAGATAGGGGCAGGCGGCACCTATGTAGTCAGCTAGGGGTACGTAAAGCCATTGGGAAAGTTTCTAAGTGAAGCTAAGTGGGATGAATCTTTAGGGTGACTGGTGTGGTGCAGTATAGTGTTTATCCTTTAGTATTTAGGAGCGCCTATAACGTTGCCTTTAGCGATTGTCTATGTCCTTAATCTTCTCTTCATAGACATTTTCTTGTTTTCCAGCTTATGCCTTAGTCCAGTTATTTTGGTAATAGTATTGTAGAATTATCATATTCACCAGACTTTATGTCTGACCCCCTCTTTTCCATCCTTTTTCTCCCTTCAGGTCCGCAGGTTGGGCCAAGTTCTAGTGGAGTCTAGTTGGATCGCTTATCTTCTGGAAAGCTTGGACTGCTGAAGTAAAGTCCAGCTTGTTATCTTTCTTTTTAATGGCTATTCATGTAATGGGATTATGTACTTGTTTTATCAAGATAGATATTGTACTTGACATTGAATATGGTGTTATGATGTAATCAAACATGTTTTGACTTCTGCTACAATGAAATAAAGTTTTTGAATTTCCAAGTACTATTTTATATCTGTCTTGTTGTAATTTTACTGTTCTATATTCACTTAAAACCTCCATGGAAGTTAATGCATTCCCTTTGTGAGTGACATTAATGGACGTGGGGTGTTACAGTGTTAATGATGTTATGCAAGTTATATGCTATGTGATCATGATGTTATGCTAGTTATGCAAGTCATATGTTATGTGATCATGATGTTATGCAAGTTATGCAAGTCATATGCTATGTGATCATGATGTTATGCAAGTTATGCAAGTCATATGCTAGGTGATCATGATGTTATGCAAGTTATGCAAGCTTTAGGCTATGTGTTCATGATGTTAGTTATGCAAATCGCTATGATAAACATTGATCCATTATGACACCATGATTATGCAAGTTTGGTGTATGATTATATGCAAGTTCATATATGATATGTTATGCAAGTTTGGTGTTTGATTATATGCAAGTTCATATATGACATGTTATGCAAGTTTGGTGTTTGACTATATGCAAGTAACATGTGCAAGTTTACACCTTTGGATGATATGCATACATATGCAAGTTAACCCCTTTGTATGTCATACATACATATGCAAGTTTACCCCTTTGAATGACATAAGTAGCTTATGCAAGTTACCCTCTTTATGACATATGTGATTCATGCAAATTTGGGTTGGTTATTTATGCTAGTTGGGTTTGATGCTATATGCATGTTGACACCTTTAAAACCCATGTTGATGCTAATGTTATGCAAGTTGAACCCATTGTATGTGTTATGAATCTTCCCTTTTAAATATGTCATGTTGGCGAATTACGTGGGGAACGATGGGGTTAATATTCATGTTAATGAAATGGTGTGAAGTTGGTATGATTATGCATACCATAAAGTGGATGGACATAATTGAGTCAATTATGTACATCGTTAAATTTGTAATTAATTAGGGATAATTAATACAAATTATGGGGGTGATTAATTAGGTGTAATTAATCGACTAAGACACGAGGTTGGACCCTTTTGTAGCATAAGACTGCCCGGAACCGACCGGAAAATCCAACGGCTACAAATGATTGACCCAATGTGAGAGGTCTTAGGCATAAACTAAATACGTGACAAGTGTAAAGACACGAGGTTAGACTCGGTTATGGCGTAAGGCTGTCCGGACCCGACCGGCAAATCCGGCTGCCATAAAAGATAGTCTAATGTGAGAGGTCTTTACAACGGTTACGTTCTTAATCAATTAAGAAACACTTAACCAGATAAGCATGTAGTGGGGCATGAGGGGTTAAGTGGGTGCCTTGGGTGGCATGTGGAAATCAAGTAAGTGCCTTGGGTGGCATGTGGAAATCTAGTGGGTTGCCTTGGGTGGCAATAGAAAATACGATTAGAATACTTAACCAAGTGGAAACATGTAATTAAACATGATTAAAGGGTTAAGTGGGATGCACTAGATAAAGGGACAAGCTTAGGTGGGTAGCTTGTGGGGGCCCATTTCAACAAGTAACCCATATGTATCTTATTGGGCTTGACCCATGTCGAGGACGGGACACGCGTACTGGGCTTGACTATAAGAGGCCAAAACGGGTTAGCGGTTGCAACGCAAGTCCAACGGGTTTCATATGCGTGTGTGGACCCGGGCTGGTAGGTAAGACGTTGTTGCATCGTGTAGGTATAAGCCGTGCACCATTGGTTGTATCGGGTTGCCACTTTGGGGAGTGATACACCCCACTGTGGGGCCAGCACGGGTATCTACGGTAGGGAGCCGATCGCTTGGGGAGTAGTGGGTACACCTAGTGGAGATAGGGGCAGACGACACCTATGTAGTCAGCTAGGGGTACACGAAACTACTGGGTAAATTTTCTAAGTCCTTGGGTGGGATCAACCTTTAAGTAGGAATGACTGGTGTGGTGCAGTTAGTAATTACCCTTGGGTGGGTAGATGCGTCCTTACCGTTATCTTAGTTCATCCTATGTCTAGTTGGCTGCTTAGTGTAGTCATTTATCCCCAGGCATCTCCGTACCAAGTTTATATCATACCCTAATTACTTTAATGATTCTATTGTTAAAGTTATAGGGCTCACTCAGACTTATGTCTGACCCCGTTGTTTTTATCTTTTTCCCCTCAAGTCCCCAGGTTGGGCCTAGCACTAGTGGGCTTTGATCAGATTCCTTTATCTATCTTTTGGAGCTTGGACCGTGATGTAAAGCCCAGCTTATCTTTTCTATTATGGCTATTAGTTATGTAGTGGGATTATGTACTTATGTTTTTTTCAGGATGGATATTTAGTACTTGACTCTTTTATGGTGTTGTAACTAAACATGTTTACCTTATGCTGCAATGAAATGATGTTTTAGATTTTCAAGTATTATTTATATCTGTCTTGTTGTAATTTTTCTGTTCTATATTCACTTAAAATACTCCACCGAAGTTAAGGCATTCCCTTAGCGAGTGACCTTAGCGGGTGTGGGGTGTTACACAACCTAACATGGATATACATGAGTGTTGATCTAACATATAAGCATGTATTTTAGATCATATACTTACAAATAACCACCAATTTATAACATGCCATGTTTCAGCATTTAATTGGCAAAATAAATCCATTACCCAATCATAATAGATTCCAATAACATACAATATTTTCATCACCACAAGCATATAGACATGATTAATGTATAACATGTTCGTCACCACAAGCATATAGACATGATTAATTTCAACGATACTTTAAGATAAACGAGAATCAAATCTTATACATAAGCATCACTCTATATTCAAATTACAACATGTAATGATTCATTTGAAACGTTTAATTCTGCGTAATAACCGACTTACTAACTAAAAAGGAATTCTTGCGTTCCGAAGTCTGAATTCTGAAATTGGTAAGCTCGCCTTTGATGTAGATCGTTGAATTTGATAATCTTTTAATTTGATTTTTGATTCAGGTTCTTATCTTGTCTTTGAATTGGTGACGGCTACTCCAAGTTCTCAATCGACAACATGATAGTTCTAGGATTATTTTTGAGTGATTTTTAGGTTTGAGCATTGGGTTGTTTATATTGAATTTCAATTCAATTTGAGCCGTCGGATGATCCTAGGGTTAATCGCAACCATTCAGACCAGACCAGAACTATCCAGAAACCCTAGTGACTCAGCAGCAAGTCATCAGTCATCAAAATTCAGATCTAGTCGGGGGGTGGGGTTGTTAGGATCTAGAATAACCCTAGAGGGGGGGTGAATAGGGTTTTTTCACAGTTTTTAACAAGAATTAAAAAACTTAACGAGATATATAATAATAAACTGATCACAGAAAATAGCAGAAACTGAAATGCAGAAAATAAATCACACACAGATATACCCAGCTTCGGCAAAACCCTGCCTACTGCTGCATTTCTAAGGTTTCTACTAGGTGATAGAATAGTTCCCGCATACAAGACCATGTACACTCGCAAACCCCTGCTCCTATTCTAACCCTACGCTCAAAATCCTAGACTGATTCAAACCCCTAAATCAGATTTTCCCCAGATTACAAGCCCGTAACCTGTATTCCTAGATTTTACAGATTCTAGTACTGTCAGTTAACTCCTAACTGAAACTCCCCTAGAGTTTTACAGACTCTATAAACTGTTCAGATTGGTTTACAGAAAAATTACAACAAAATCACAAAGAAATAAAAAGGAGAAACAAAAATTAAAGCCCTAGGAAATAAAATAAAGGGTAATCCCCTTTAATTCAAGCTTGAATGGGCCGGCCTCTTTGTCATTTGATTGCACCATCCTTCATTTGTTAGCCCGATCCTTTTTATTCTCTGGAAAATCAAAAATGGCGGCGGCTCCTCTCTTAATCTCCTAGGGTTTTCTGAAATCCTCCAAAACTCTGATCGATTGCTGAAAAAAGAATTGAATCTCCGAGGCTCGACTTCTATGGCATGCTTGTCTATCGATTTGGATTTCTCTGATTTTAGGATTTACAGTGGCGACCGAAACCCTAAAATTGTGAGTGAAATAAATTTAATTCTCTGCTTGAATTTTTGATGTTTGGTTTCGATTTGCGTTGGGTTCGATACACTCCTTAGCCGATGATGAACTGGTGTTATAAATAGGGATTACAACCCCTTAGAAATCTCTGATTTCAAAAACATTGATTCGACCTGAAATTTGCGGTTTCCTCTTTTTATTTTCTTAATGAATCGATGAATCTGGTCTTTGATTTGGCCTCCGATGTGGTTTTCAAAAATACTGAATTGCGTGATTTTGGCTTTGTATTCAGACATGAATTAGCCCCGATGACTTGTCTGATAATTGTGTGTTTCCTCTTTTGAAATTCTCTGCTTTGATTTGAATGATCCTAGCCTTGAATGAAACCTTGCGTGATTTATTGATTTCCATATAGCACAAACTCTTTGAAAAAAACATTTCCAAAAATTGATTGCTGAGAAATTTTTGCATGTCCACACTTGATTAACGCATGAATGAATTCATTGTCAAAAATGCTTGATAAATTTCTTGCCATTTAGCTTTGTTTCATCTCAAAACTGATTTCCAAAAAAAAAACAATACAGAAATGTTTGCATGCCATAAAGAACTTGCTCAAATATGATTTGCCGAATTGATACTTTCCCACTTTTGTTCTTCTGGAAGCATGAATTCCATATATTCCTCTGGTCCCATGCATAATTAAAACTCAGAAAAGTTGTGCATTCGAAAGTTGGAAACATTTGAGGACTTCAAAGTATTGTTACAGATTTTCCAAAAAAAACTTTGCCAAATCTGGATTCTTCAATTTGCTAATTTTCTGGAAATCACACGCACTTGCATACTCTGAAACATTTTCTGATTTGTGGATTTATTCCTTACCCAAAATGATTATTGTGACTTCTGCAACTAGTCATTTGAACTGGAAACTGCTTTTGAACATGTTGTTCATGCCAAACACTTGTGTCGAGCTTATTCACACTTGTCTACACTTGCCAATTGCCATGAAATTTCCACACTAGCTTGGTCATGCTTGTCACCAGCACTTTGTATTGTGCTACAGTCTCCATGCTTGAATTGCTTGACTGTATTTTCACCTATGCTGCATTTTGATCATGCTGTTCTTGTAAAACTCATGTGCCTTGACATCTTGGCTGCGCCTATTGTGTACTTTTCATGATGTCATGCCATCACCATGTACCATTTCTTTGCTTGAGCTGTTTACTTGCATGCACCATTATAACTCATGAACTTGCTGAACTGTATACATGCTGTAGCACCACCATTCATATTTACATGCTTTATTTTTATATGCTGGTATGATGCCCTGCTTCTGAACTATCCATGCTCCACCATGAATCTGAACTGTTCCCTAGTGTTGCTGGCTTGTTTATCTCACAATGTATTTGCTGTCACTTGTTTGCTGAACCATGTTTACATGTGTCGAGCACATTTGCTTGTCACTTTGTTATGACCATACACTGATGCTTTGACTTTTTTTTTTTTTACTTGCACTTGAAATGATAGCTTGCTTGACCATGGCTCGACACTTTGTACTCGCCTGAAACATTTGAACTTGTGACCCACATTCCACCTTGGCTTGTTCATGAATTTTGCTGTTGTGCACCACTTTGCTGTTTGACTTTGAAACTGTCTTGTGTTTGATTTTGACATTTGTGTTTTTTTTTTTAAAAAAAAAAATCAGCAGACTAGTCACACTAGTTGAGGCTGATCAAAAATCAGCAAACTAGTGTGATTATGTCGAGGCTGATCAAATCAGATCGAGTCAGAAAAATGATGAGAAACACACCGAAAACTGAGGCAAATAAATTTTCAAAATAAAAATTATATTTGCGTATAATTTAGAAAAATATTTCTGTACAAGATACTGTGTGTGTGTGTTTCTGAATGACAGGTATACAGGTGATGACTGGACTGACAGAAGACTGAAGATCAAAGATGAGACTGGTCCAGAAGATAGAAGATGAAGACTGTGTGTAAACAACAGTGTCTGTATAGTCAAGTGAATGTATAAATGAAACTGTAAACAGAGTGTGAGTGTCATAGTGAGGAGCTGTGTATTGAAATTGTACTGTTATCTGTATTTAAACAAATTTGTTTGAAATAAAATATTACTTTATTGTTGTCAAACAAATCTATCTAATTTATTTAGTATATTTACAGTACATTGTTTAGTGAATGTTCAAATAGTGGAGTTGTAAGATTTATACTGTTTTGCTTGTTGAAATAAAATATTATATTTAAATAAAATACTGTGTATATTTGAACAGTGATATAACAGTACAATAACAAACACATTCAAAATAATATATACTTGTTTGTTATCATCAAACAAAAAATCATATAATTGTGTATACAACACCGTTATATACAACAATCTCCCCCTTTTGATGATGACAAACAAATAAAAGATTTTGAATATAGTAAATGTGTTTGTTCGTGAATATTTGAACTCCCCCTATTTAAATGCTCCCCCTACAATAGACAACTCCCCCTATAGATGTGCATGAGTGAAAAGTATGAATAACAAAATTTAATAAAATTTTGCAAAATTAAAAATATTTATAAAATATTCACTCATAAGTCAAAATCTAATCCATTCTCCCCCTTTTGTTATCATCAAAAGGATACAGATTTTAAAATACAAATAAAAATTGACTAAAAATATAATTTCAGCTTAAGAGGAAGAACAGTCATCATAAATTTCAATCAGTCAAACAAAAATCATAATATTCTAAGAACAGGTGGCATATTTCACATTTTAGAGAATGACGGATATACGATGAATTTTATATAAAATGGAGAGAGTTTCAAAAACAAATCATTTCCAATTATTTTCAAAAGAATTTTATAAATTTAAAGCACAAAAACAGTGATGGATTTGGACTATAATTATAATTTCAACTTAAGTGACAAAATCGAATAATCTCAAATCCCAATACCCATCAATTAACAAATCATAATACGTCATAAAATTTCAACACATTTCACAGTTTAGAAAGATGGATTGATAGGATGATTTTTATACACCAAGGAGAATTTCAGATTAATTTCAATTTATAGCACAATTTTCCTTTTTCTTTTTTATTTTATTTAAGAGCACCCTGACCACGCATAACCAGAGCTTGGATTTTTAAATACGGTCAGTCGCAGCTTAAATTATAAGTTGTCTCATAACCATGCATGACCAGAGCTTGGATTTTTAAATGAGGTTAGAGACACACTTATATATTTATTATATATGTTTATCATTTTCAGTTTCAAAAGGAAAAACTCCTCGGTATATAAAACCAATATATGGATGATAGAAATGTGGTAGGTACAGAAATGAACTGTGAAATAAATTTCTAAATTAATTATATTATGAAATATAACCAACCGTACCGGAATCATTGAAAAATCTCAATTTCACTAATTCTGAATAATAACACAGTCACATTTCCATCACAAATATTTCCACTGTTTATTCAAAAAGATTTTTAACAAATATTAAACTCTCCACATTAAAAAGAATGATGGATGGCAGAAAGATGATAGATAAACAAGGTGGTCGTGAAATAATTGCCAGTTCAAAGATATTATAATAAATATTCAACCATCATGAAAATCCAAATAAAATTTCCTCTTGTTGTGAAATATATTGCAGTCACAATTCATCACAATTTCAAAATCTGATAATAATTTTGATGAATTCTAAATGCAGTTCAATTTGGATATTGATTTCAATTTCTGAATGAATAATCAATAAATAATTTTAAAGTTGAAAAACAATTACAAGAGTAATATGCTGATCTATACATGACAAGAGGGAAAAAATATATATACAGCCAAAAAAAAATATGCAGCACATCTAAACTGATACCACATGGTGTCTCTACAAAGTAAAAAAAAAATAATTCAGAACAGATGGATGAAAAAAGCTGATACCGCTTGTTATCTCGCTCTCGAGGAATTTATTCACACCCTGGATATCTCAGATTAAAGAAACTTAGCCAGACAAATTTAGCACATTTATTTGTATAAGGCAAAAAAAATGTATAGATCTATACAAGGTGAGAAAAAAAAAAAAAATGAATCTCAGTACAAATGGGTGAGACAAATATGAGGCGCTTCTGATACCAAATGTTCTCGCTTTCTCGAGGATTTTAATGACAACCCGGTGGCTACCAATGGTATCTCAGTCAACAGAAAAGACTTAATTACAAAGCAAGCAACTCAAGGACTGATACCACTTGGTGTCTTTATTTATGAGGGTGGTAACAAGACATTGGAGACAAAACAAGTATATCACAGACAAAAGAATTTTAAATACAAAGCCCAGGCAGATCAAGCAAATTAATTTCATGTATCAGAGCATGGTATGTATTTGATACCAAAACAAGCAGTCATCAACAAATATTTTCAAGTCAATTTCTTCTAACCAGAGCAGCATGATTTCAGAACAAACATTTTTCAAAAACAGTATCAGAGATGGTTCCTTTTATCAGAGCAGCAAGCAGATTAAATCAAGTAATTTCCAAACCATTTTTCAAATTAATTATCAGAGAAAATCAAGAGTCAGTTCAAATCAGACATGTCCGGATGATGGTCATAACAGACAGTTCATGATTAAGATTAAAATACCGTTTATTTTAAATCATTTGATGGAATATGGAAATATCAGAATTTAATGAATCAACCACACAGATTATTTATTTTGGATTCAGGATATGTGTGTGATTCAATAAATCAATAATTTCAAATGATTTTTAAACAAACTAATATTCAAATCAAATCATCATGAAATAACAGAGAATTTCAGAAACAAGTTTTCAAAGAATTTTTCCAAACATATTTCAGACAAGTCCAAAGGTAATTCAGATCATTTACATCAAGTATAAGATATATCCATGATCCAGAGAATTAAAATTATTTTATTTGAAATCATTTGAATTAATGTCAAGATTGGGATATAATGAATTAGTCACACAAGGTTGATTATTTCAAATTTAAGAGGTGTGTGATATTCATAGTATCAAGAATCTCAGGTGATTTCAAACAAACTAATTTCAACAAAAATAACCATGAATAGAGATAAATTCCAAGATGTATCACTGATTTAAGCCAATCCAAAAATCAATGAAATTTTCACAACTGATCAATAACAGAGTGCTATAATGAGTACAATATTTTGAGCTTTTCTAAAATGAATTAGAATAAACTCAGAACAGCAAAGGTGTGTGAATTTCCATATACTTTTCAGATCTTCAAAAATTTAGAATTCTAATTAACAGTATTCAAGATATGACATGAATAATCAACACTGTTAGGAATTCAGAAATAATAAAACAAACTTCTAAACAACTGCAGATAATTACACGATTAAATTCAGAATCTGGAAAAGATTATAAACAAAAGAGTTTTATACGAATAAAATGAATTTCCAGACAGATATGAGTACTGCAATCAGAAATTCCAGAAAGCACAGAAAAAGAAAGATGTGACAGTGTCAAAACAAAAACAAAAACAAAAATAGAAGAAGAAAGAAGAAGGGATAAACAAAATAAAAAAAAAACAAGGAATATTGACAAAGCTGAGTTCAGAGGTCATACCTGAAATGCAGTGTAAACCAGAAACTCTGACTCACCAGACTTGGCTCAGGAACTGTAGATGATTCATTGATGTAAAGAAGTTTGAATCGATTTCTCTTTTCAGCTCAGTTGTTCCTCAGCCACTTCATGTACCTAACAGTTTATAAGATCGAGTGGCCTAACAAATTTAGTAAAACCACTCACAGTTTTGTTTGCAACCTTAGGTACCCAAACTTGTTTATATAACAAACCATCCGAATTTACCTTTGTGCCTTTAGGAACCCAAAACGTTTTGAATTTAACAAAACCCGTTTTATTTCCATTTGAGATCCTAGGATGTTTAAAAGATTTGTTGTAAAACAAAACCTCATCTCGATTGTGATTTACAAATCCTTTGAAGTTTTCAGAGTTAGAACTTTCAAAACAAACATTTCTAAAGTGATTTGAGGGATTTTTAAAATCATAAGAATTTTGATTTCTAAAAACATCATTTTTCCCGAATCCAAGACCAGATTTATTTCCACTATAAACTTGGTTTTGTAACAGCATATTCAACGATTTTTCCCCATTAGAAAATTTATCCAAAGTTGATTCAAATCGTTGAATTTTGGATTTTAGATTGCTATTTTCTTTTAGTAAATTTGAGCAATTATTTATAGCAATCTTCTGTTCAACATCGGACTGTTTCAAAACCAAATTCTCATTTTCAAGCAATTTAATTTTGGCTTGGGATTCGGAAATTTCAAATTCAAATCGTTTTTGCTTTTCAGACTCAAACTTCTTGGATTTTTCAATCTCATTTTCAAGTTCTTTCAAAATCAAACCACTTTTCACCAAATTTTCATTTTCAGCAATTTCAAATTTGGAATATATATCAGTCTTAAAAATTTCAAATTCCTCTTGTAAAAAGTTATTCAAACTTGATAACTCAATCTTGTTTTCTTTTAAGATCAGAATTTCCTTTTCAAACCTTTGAATATTTTTATTGAGATGAACAAGATTGGTTTTCAATTTTAAACAATTTTTACAATCTGAATTTGAAGAATTTTTAAAATAGTCAAGCTGTGATTCCAAATAATCAATTTTGCTGGTCAACTCAGAATTCCCAGATTTCAGAGATTTGTTTTTAGATTTGAGTTTATCAACAGATTTAGTTAAATCAACACACATATAAACCAAATCTTCGTATGAGAAATTTTCAACTTCAGCATCTGTTGATTCTTCATCATCTGATCCTTCTGAATTTTCATTTGTAAATCCTGTTAAACAGACTTCTGAATCTGAGTTGACTTTCTCTGGTTTTGAGTTGCAGTTGTCAATTTGTCCAAACTTTGTATTGAGAGCTATCCAGATTTCCTGCGCAGTTAAACAATGGGAGATCAGACTGTATTGATCATCGTCAAGATAAGAATATAGAATATGTGTAGCACGAGAATTAAAAACTTTATCTACCATATCGTACCCACTGATAACAACATCCCAACATTTAATATTGACAGATTTTAAATAAAATTCCATTCTGGATTTCCAGTTTAAAAAATCTGTTCCAGTGAAAATAGTTGGAGATGAACTGGACTGACTCTCTATCGACTGACAACAAGGATTCACCATTTCTCTAGAGTTAACAGAAAACCTTGCTCTGATACCACTTGTTAGGATCTAGAATAACCCTAGAGGGGGGGTGAATAGGGTTTTTCACAGTTTTTAACAAGAATTAAAAAACTTAACGAGATATATAATAATAAACTGATCACAGAAAATAGCAGAAACTGAAATGCAGAAAATAAATCACACACAGATATACCCAGCTTCGGCAAAACCCTGCCTACTGCTGCATTTCTAAGGTTTCTACTAGGTGATAGAATAGTTCCCGCATACAAGACCATGTACACTCGCAAACCCCTGCTCCTATTCTAACCCTACGCTCAAAATCCTAGACTGATTCAAACCCCTGAATCAGATTTTCCCCAGATTACAAGCCCGTAACCTGTATTCCTAGATTTTACAGATTCTAGTACTGTCAGTTAACTCCTAACTGAAACTCCCCTAGAGTTTTACAGACTCTATAAACTGTTCAGATTGGTTTACAGAAAAATTACAACAAAATCACAAAGAAATAAAAAGGAGAAACAAAAATTAAAGCCCTAGGAAATAAAATAAAGGGTCATCCCCTTTAATTCAAGCTTGAATGGGCCGGCCTCTTTGTCATTTGATTGCACCATCCTTCATTTGTTAGCCCGATCCTTTTTATTCTCTGGAAAATCAAAAATGGCGGCGGCTCCTCTCTTAATCTCCTAGGGTTTTCTGAAATCCTCCAAAACTCTGATCGATTGCTGAAAAAAGAATTGAATCTCCGAGGCTCGACTTCTATGGCATGCTTGTCTATCGATTTGGATTTCTCTGATTTTAGGATTTACAGTGGCGACCGAAACCCTAAAATTGTGAGTGAAATAAATTTAATTCTCTGCTTGAATTTTTGATGTTTGGTTTCGATTTGCGTTGGGTTCGATACACTCCTTAGCCGATGATGAACTGGTGTTATAAATAGGGATTACAACCCCTTAGAAATCTCTGATTTCAAAAACATTGATTCGACCTGAAATTTGCGGTTTCCTCTTTTTATTTTCTTAATGAATCGATGAATCTAGTCTTTGATTTGGCCTCCGATGTGGTTTTCAAAAATACTGAATTGCGTGATTTTGGCTTTGTATTCAGACATGAATTAGCCCCGATGACTTGTCTGATAATTGTGTGTTTCCTCTTTTGAAATTCTCTGCTTTGATTTGAATGATCCTAGCCTTGAATGAAACCTTGCGTGATTTATTGATTTCCATATAGCACAAACTCTTTGAAAAAAACATTTCCAAAAATTGATTGCTGAGAAATTCTTGCATGTCCACACTTGATTAACGCATGAATGAATTCATTGTCAAAAATGCTTGATAAATTTCTTGCCATTTAGCTTTGTTTCATCTCAAAACTGATTTCCAAAAAAAAACAATACAGAAATGTTTGCATGCCATAAAGAACTTGCTCAAATATGATTTGTCGAATTGATACTTTCCCACTTTTGTTCTTCTGGAAGCATGAATTCCATATATTCCTCTGGTCCCATGCATAATTAAAACTCAGAAAAGTTGTGCATTCGAAAGTTGGAAACATTTGAGGACTTCAAAGTATTGTTACAGATTTTCCAAAAAAAACTTTGCCAAATCTGGATTCTTCAATTTGCTAATTTTCTGGAAATCACACGCACTTGCATACTCTGAAACATTTTCTGATTTGTGGATTTATTCCTTACCCAAAATGATTATTGTGACTTCTGCAACTAGTCATTTGAACTGGAAACTGCTTTTGAACATGTTGTTCATGCCAAACACTTGTGTCGAGCTTATTCACACTTGTCTACACTTGCCAATTGCCATGAAATTTCCACACTAGCTTGGTCATGCTTGTCACCAGCACTTTGTATTGTGCTACAGTCTCCATGCTTGAATTGCTTGACTGTATTTTCACCTATGCTGCATTTTGATCATGCTGTTCTTGTAAAACTCATGTGCCTTGACATCTTGGCTGCGCCTATTGTGTACTTTTCATGATGTCATGCCATCACCATGTACCATTTCTTTGCTTGAGCTGTTTACTTGCATGCACCATTATAACTCATGAACTTGCTGAACTGTATACATGCTGTAGCACCACCATTCATATTTACATGCTTTATTTTTATATGCTGGTATGATGCCCTGCTTCTGAACTATCCATGCTCCACCATGAATCTGAACTGTTCCCTAGTGTTGCTGGCTTGTTTATCTCACAATGTATTTGCTGTCACTTGTTTGCTGAACCATGTTTACATGTGTCGAGCACATTTGCTTGTCACTTTGTTATGACCATACACTGATGCTTTGACTTTTTTTTTTTTTACTTGCACTTGAAATGATAGCTTGCTTGACCATGGCTCGACACTTTGTACTCGCCTGAAACATTTGAACTTGTGACCCACATTCCACCTTGGCTTGTTCATGAATTTTGCTGTTGTGCACCACTTTGCTGTTTGACTTTGAAACTGTCTTGTGTTTGATTTTGACATTTGTGTTTTTTTTTTTAAAAAAAAAAATCAGCAGACTAGTCACACTAGTTGAGGCTGATCAAAAATCAGCAAACTAGTGTGATTATGTCGAGGCTGATCAAATCAGATCGAGTCAGAAAAATGATGAGAAACACACCGAAAACTGAGGCAAATAAATTTTCAAAATAAAAATTATATTTGCGTATAATTTAGAAAAATATTTCTGTACAAGATACTGTGTGTGTGTGTTTCTGAATGACAGGTATACAGGTGATGACTGGACTGACAGAAGACTGAAGATCAAAGATGAGACTGGTCCAGAAGATAGAAGATGAAGACTGTGTGTAAACAACAGTGTCTGTATAGTCAAGTGAATGTATAAATGAAACTGTAAACAGAGTGTGAGTGTCATAGTGAGGAGCTGTGTATTGAAATTGTACTGTTATCTGTATTTAAACAAATTTGTTTGAAATAAAATATTACTTTATTGTTGTCAAACAAATCTATCTAATTTATTTAGTATATTTACAGTACATTGTTTAGTGAATGTTCAAATAGTGGAGTTGTAAGATTTATACTGTTTTGCTTGTTGAAATAAAATATTATATTTAAATAAAATACTGTGTATATTTGAACAGTGATATAACAGTACAATAACAAACACATTCAAAATAATATATACTTGTTTGTTATCATCAAACAAAAAATCATATAATTGTGTATACAACACCGTTATATACAACAGGGGTAGGCCGACCCCTAGGTCGACCTGTAGGGGGGAGGTCAACACTAGGGTCGACCCCCTACCCCTTAGTCGACCTGGGTCCTGGGCGGGAATTTTCCCGCCCAGCCCGCTTCTGACTTCCGATTTGAATTTGAATTGTTTTCGAGCTATTTGAATATATTTGAATTTTCTGGAAACTTCCGACAGCCATAACTTCTTCATACGAAGTCCAATTTACGCAAACTCTGACTCTATCTCAACCAGAATTCCGAGACGAACCCAATGGTGTAACCCGTTTCCCTTAGTTCTCACATTTTAAATTAATTATTGTTTAATTCGTTACTATACCATTAACAGCAAATACAGGGTGTTACATTCTCCCCTCCTTTTAGGATTTCGTCCCCGAAATCTTCAAGTCGGGAAGAACTTATATCCTACCATCCAATCACCCATCTACATAACCATCAAACACTGGCGTCCATTGTCCTTAAAATATTTTCTAATGCTTCATGATCATATGTATTTTATGTGTACATGTCCTTATTTAATGCAAAATCAGGCGGTCTACTGATTCAGTTGACCTCCTTAATGCAAATTATGTCAGTGTCATGAGTCCATTATGAATGCAATTTTTCCTATTCAAAATTTCCTACATGAGTGCACAATCATTCATACAAATGCAACGTCCATATTATAACACCTCAAGTTTTAATCCATAAACCAATACATATATGCATATGCAATATGGAAGTGACTGAGCCGATCTAATACCTAATGTGTGTCTATATGCATCCACTAGCAACCACTAGCGACCACTTGCAACCATCAATCATAACATGTTTCAATTACATGTTTACATCCAAATGGGTTCCTACCTAAGGATAAAGGATACGATCGAGGAGATATACCTAAAAAGATAGATACGATCATAAACTTAAGGAAAAAGAGATTAAGGACGTGCCCTCAAAAAGAAAAGGGTAGGTTGCGTGTATTCTATCCTCAGTTTCCCAAGTCGTATCTTCCTCGGCGTCGCTACATTGAACTTTGATGAGCTTAACTTCACGGTTGCGTAGCTTTTTGACTTCTATTCCCAAGATACGGGATGGAACTCTCCTCACGGTTGCTTCTCGTTCAACTTCTACTTCCTCTAGCATGCTTGGTTCTACCACTTCCGCAGACTTGTGTAAGCACTTCCGAAGGTGAGAGACATGAAAGAAATTATGAACCCCGACCAATCTTTCAGGCAATTGTACCCTATAAGCCATCTTCCCAATCTTCTCGATGATAGGGAACGGCCCTACAAATCTTGGTGCTAACTTTCCTGCGGATCCAAAGCGAATGACGTTCCTCAAAGGCGATACTTTAAGGAACACCTTGTCTCCAACTTCGAACTCAAGGTCAGTTCTTCTTTTGTTTGCGTAGGACTTCTGTCTGTCTTAGGCAGCCTTCATTCTTCTTCGTATCAAGTCTACTTTCTCTGAAGTTTCCCTAATCATGTCTGGTCCAAGTATGGGCTTGCCTGTGGACTCCCACCAGCAAGTTGGTGACCTGCACGGTCTTCCATATAAAGCTTCGAAAGGCGCCATGCCTATGGTGGCTATTGTTGTAAGCGAATTCCACCAAAGGTAGATGATCCTCCCATGTACCTTCGAAGTCAATAATGCATAATCTCAAGAGGTCTTCTAGTACTCTGTTGACTCTTTCCGTCTGGCCATCGGTTTGAGGGTGATAGGCCGTGCTTAGGCAAAACGGTGTGCCTACATCCTCTTGTAAACTCTTCCAAAACTCGCTCGTGAAGATAGGGTCTCGATCACTCACTATGCTGGAGGGTATCCCATGTAATCAAACTATCTCCATAAGATATATGGATGCTAGAGATGAGGCAGTCCTTCTACTCTTGACGAGTATAAAGTGGGAGCTTTTTGTGAGCCTGTCCACTATTACCCAAATGCTGGTATTGCCCCTTCTTGACCTAGGCAACCCATCTATAAAGTCCAATCGAGATGCTATCCCATTTCCACTGTCGGACCTCTAGAGGATGGAGCAGACCACCAGGCTTCTTCTGCTCCGCCTTGACTTGTTGGCATATTAAACACTTAGAAACAAATTCAGCTATGTCTTGCTTCATGCCATTCCAAAAGAAAACTCTTTTGATGTCTTTATACATCTTGTCTCCGCCTGGGTGTACGGTCAGCTTGGAATAGTGTACCACTTCTAGAACCACCTTTACCAAATCCCTTACTTGTGGGACACATAGTCTTCCTTCTCGTCTCAACCAGCCCTTGGCATCAATGGAGTATCTATTGAGGTGACTGGAAGTCTCACCCCTAATTAACTTGTCCATCACATCGGCTAGCTGAGGGTCTTCTCTTTGCGCGGCTCCGATTGAGTCTAATAGAGTTGGTCGCACTTCCAATGTTGCTAGCAAGCCAGGTACAAAGTCAGAGGAGGGTCTGAAGTTAAAGCTTGCTATGAACTCCAAGCTTTGCCTTTCTACAAAGACAGGGCTTAAGGCCGGCTTCTTTCTACTTAAGGCGTCTGCTACTGCATTGCCCTTGCAAGGAGTGTAGGAAATCTCAAAATCAAACGAGGCAAGAAGCTCCATCCATCTTTGCTGCCTCAAATTGAGATCTTTCTGCAAGAAAAGGTATTTCAACGATTTATGGTTAGTATACAGTTCAAATTTCTCACCCAGGAGATAATGGCGCCAAGACTTAAGCGCAAAAATGATGGCTTCCAACTCTAGGTCGTGGGTTGGGTAGTTTTTCTCGTGTACTTTCAACTATCTTCCACCATAAGCCACTACCTTCCCCTCTTGCATCAGAAGAGCACCTAGTCCCGTTCCGCAAGCATCTATGTATACTGTAAACATCTTGCTTCCTTCAGGCAATGTCAGAACTGGGGCTATTGTTAGATCCCTTTTCAAACGTTGGAAAGCAATATCGCAATCCAAATCCCAATTGAAAGCTAGGTTCTTCTTTGTCAACCTTGTCAGTGGAGCTGAGATTTTTGCAAAATCCTTGATGAACATTCGATAAAAGCCTGCTAGCTCGAGAATGCTTCAGACTTCGGTTGCGTTTCGAGGAACCTTCCAATCTTGCACAGCAACCACTTTCGCGGGGTCCACAGCTATCCCCTCTTTTAACACCACGTGTCCAAGGAACCTAACTTCTTCTCTCTAGAAATAACATTTGGAGAATTTCGCCTTTAACTGATGTGCACGGAGAGTATTGTAACACCCCACCTCCGCTAGGGTCACTCACAAAGGGAATGCACTAGTTTTGGTGGAGTATTATCTCGGTAAACATACACAGAGATATCACAAGGCAGAACATAAATAAATAAAGCAAAGGTAGAAATTAAAAAACCAAATTTATTACTTTCAAGAGAAGAGTCAAAACCCATATATCCAAGGTACAAATTATTCCATTACATCAAGTTCCAAATAAAGAAGCATAAAATTAAGATAACAAAGGTAAATTATTCCCCATAAATAACAGAAGCAGCCATAGCATAGCTCAAGACCAAACTGTACATGAGCTGTCAGAAAGCAAGCTAAGTCCAAGCTAAGAGCTAGTGTTTCCTCCCTGAGAACCTGGGGTGGGGGGAATGAAAGAAAAAGAGGCGAAAGAAAAAGGGTCAGTCATAAAGACTGGTAAGCCCTAGTGACTTTCAGTATGAAAACTAGTAAAGGTAACATGATATGAGAAAAACTTGAATTAAACATAAGGATGATAACAGAACTGGTAGGATAACTAAGATAATAGGATAAGTCATCGCATATTCGAGATTCGCTGGACCAACTGTACTAGTATTCTAACCCATGTCAATTATTAACCATGAAATGATCCCTTGGCCCAGTATCATGAAGTGACCCATTATGGGGTCCTACCGTGTGATCTACTAATCGATCGGCTCCCTACAAGTCCTAGCTTGTCATGTGTCTGTTTCATACGGCCCTATCCTAAAATGTAGTTATCTGTGCTAGGTCCACCATAGGGTGTATCAAGCCCTATGGTGCCAACCATCAACACGAATCAAGCACGCACAGTGTAAACCTACGGGTGCCCAATGCCCGCTTTTTCAACTCCGGACTACGTGCATGACCATAGTCCGCCTGAACCTACAATGGCCCGCCTACTCAGCCGTCGTTCTGGTCGCTTACAATCAGCCCAGTAATCGTACCCCACCCTGCCTAGTTCCAGGGTATCGTGATACATCCAAGTGGGTTACTGCTGAAAAGGACCGCGTAACTAGAGTTTCTAATGGGTTAAGTGTTGTCATTCAAATTCGTGACTTAACCCTATCCAAATCATGTATCAAGTTAGTTAAGTGTGTTCAAGCGGTTCATGACTTAACCCTATCAAATCATCATGTCAAGTTGGTTAAGTATACTCAAGTGGTTCATGACTTAACCCTATCATGTGGCATAAATTCATTAATGCACCCCAACCTCTCATATTAGACTAACTGTTGTGGTCACTGGATTTGCCGGACGGTTCCGGGCAGATTTACACCACAACATAGTCTAACCTCGGGTTTTTCGTGCGATATGACCAACTACCCACATTGGATCCTATTGTTTGCAGTCATTGGATTTGCTGGGCGGTTTCCGGGCAGATTTACACTGCAAACTAGACCCAACCTCGAGTTGGCCATTTTCAAGTTTATCTAATTGTCATGCCCGCATTCAAGTTTTCATGTCAAAATTCATGTCGAGTTTTCATATCATGTTTCATGTCAAATCGTGTCAAGTTCATGTCCATATCCAGGTTCAAGTTATAATAACGTTCATGTTTAAAGCCAATTTATGTTTTACCTAACCTACCCAAGTCGTATTCCCATCGCACATAAGCTCGAATCGATACAAATAAATCTAATTAGGGAATAACATAAAAAGGGACGGGTATAAGGTGGCAAAAGTTATTACTAGAATAACATGGTATAACTTGAGATAATTGATATAACATTACTGGCATACGAAATATTGGCCTCAAACATAAAGATTCCAAATCTAGCAAAATAAGGTACTAGTCAAGACAACAGTTGTCATAAGGTGATAGTATAGTCATGGTAACGATTGACATAAGGGGATAGTATAGTCATGGTAACGATTGACATAAGGTGAGAGTCATAAACTTGTGACCAATAGTAGATTCAACATGATAATATGAGGGGTTTCTCTTTTTGATTTACAACACGAATAGGCCCCAAATGAACGTCATAGTAATATATCCAAAAGTCAAGATCCAAGATGAACAAGAATGGATGTAAAACAGTCATCATACATAGGTCCAATTTCAATTTACATCATATTCATATTACATTTACAGTTTAAATCTCAAAATAACTTGGGCTTACAGATCGTGTTCGAGAATTAGAAAAAGAGAGTCAATGTTGAATCTTTATATGCTTAGTCAAGTCCTAACAGAAATCTCCAAATCAACAACGTAGTTTCGACGTAGAAGAAGTAGTCTCTTTCTCTAACTTTTCAACTAGAATTAGAGCAGCATAAGGTCAGAAAGAATTTTGTGTGGAGAGACTAGTGCTAGGGGCTGTATATATAGGGTCAGGTCAACGAATGTAGACAGAAATGAGGCCAGAAACATCAGAGTGAATCCAGCTTCAAAAGTGGACTTGGCCACCAGGTCGACACTATGGTCGACCTGGTCCTAGGTAGGTCGACTACATAGTCGACCCCCAGGTCGACCTGGTCCTGGGCAGGAAATTTCCCGCCCAGTCCATTCTGAGGTTTGAATTTCGAATTTTGAATTCGAATTGAGCTGTTTTGAACTTGAAAACTTCTGAAAACTTCGAAAGGTCATAACTTGGTCATACGGGCTCTGATTTTCGAAAACTCGGACTTGTTTCCAAGTAGAATTTCGAGACGAACGCAATGGCGTAACCCGTTTCCCTTGATTCTTATTTTAAAAATTAATTCTGCCTTGATTTATGGTTATTACACGTTATAAAAATATGGGTTGATACATTCTCCCCTCATTAAATGATTTCGTCCCCGAAATCTCTAAGTTAGGGAGGATGTGTCCTACCATCCATCATCCATCTACTCAAAGCATCATCCACAGGCAACCATTGTTCTTAGAAGATTTCTAGTGCTGTATGAACATATGCAGAAAGTGTGTGTATATGTACTTATCTAATGCAAAAGATCAGGCGGTTACTGATTCAGTAAACCTCCTTAATGCAAAATATGTTAGTGTAATGAATCCAACATGTATGCAAAATTTCTAACTACATGAGTGCACAAACATTCATTCATATGCAACATCCAAGTGATAGCATAACAAGTTCCATCCATGTACAACTATAAGCACTCATGCATATGTAACATGAAAATGTGACTGAGCCGATCTAGTGCCTAATGTGTGTCATGCATCCACTAGCAACCACTTGCAACCACTTGCAAACATCAACCATAACATGTTTCAATCACATGTTTACATCCATATGGTTCTACCTAAGGTTCTCAAGATAAGATCGAGAAGATAACAAGACAAACGTAGATAGTAGAAGCATGATACGAAAAGGTTTTCAAGTTTATAGGAAAAAGAGATTGAGAATGTACCCTCAAAAAGAAATGGGTAAAGCGTGCGTATCTTCTCTTCGGTTTCCCAAGTTGCGTCTTCTTGGGCTTCACTCCACTGCACTTTAACTAGCTTGACTTCTCAATTCCTTAGCTTTTTAATCTCCGTTCCTAAGATACGAAGCGGAACTCGCCTCAATGTTGCTTTTTTCCACTTCTACGTCTTCAAGGATGCTTGGCTCAACCACTTCGGCTGACTCATGCAAGCACTTCCGGAGATGTGAGACATGAAAGACATTGTGCACCCCAGCCAGCTCTCGGGTAAGTCTACCTTATAAGCCATCTGTCCAATCCTCTCAGTGATAGGGAACGATCCTACGAACCTTGGTGCTAGCTTTCCAACTGCTCCAAAACAAACTACATTGTGTAACGGAGAAACTTTTATAAAGACCATATCTCTGACTTCGAACTCTAGGTCTGTCCTTCTCTGGTCCGCATAAGATTTCTGTCTATCTTGGGCCGTTTTCATCCGTCTTCGTATCAACTCAATCTTCTCAGAAGTGTCCCTTATCATGTCGGGCCCAAGTATAAGTCTATCTATCGTTTCCCACCAACAAGTTGGCGATTTGCACGGTCTTCCATACAGGGCTTCGAACGGTGCCATTCCGATGCTAGCTTGGTAATTACTGTTATATGCAAACTCCATGAGAGGAAGATGGTCTTACCAAGTGCCACCAAAGTCAAGAATGCATAACCTTATGAGATCTTCTAGTACCCTATTTACCCTTTCGGTTTGTCCATCCGTCTGCGGGTGATAGGCTGTGCTTAAACTCTGTCATGTACCCATTGCTTCTTGCAGACTATTCCAAAACTAGCTAGTGAAAATCGGGTCACGATCACTAACTATACTAGAAGGAACTCCATGAAACCGTACTATCTCTCCAAGGTAAATAGACGCTAGCCATGATGCGGTCCTCTTGCTTTTCAGTGGAATGAAGTGAGCACTTTTCGTGAGTCTATCAACTATGACCCATATGCTAGTATTTCCCTTCCTTGACCTAGGCAGTCCATCCACGAAATCCATTGAGATACTCTCCCATTTCCATTGCGGAACCTCCAAAGGATGTAATAGTCCACCGGGATTCTTCGACTCGGCCTTTACTTGTTGGCACACCATGCACTTCGAGACGAACTCTGCCACGTCCTTTTTCATTCCAGCCCAAAAGAAAATGCATTTCATATCTCTGTACATCTTATCCCCTCTGGGATGTATAGTCGTCTTCGAGTGGTGCGCCTCTTCGAGAACTTACCTTACTAGGTCTCCCACTTGTGGGACACATAGCCTTCCATCGCGCCTTAGCCATCCCTTGTCGTCTATCGCATACCTACTGAGGTGACTTGACGTCTCACCACTAATCAGCTTGACAATGATTTCGACTATCTGTGGGTCTTCCTTCTGTCAAGTCCCTACTTGATCTAGAAGTGTAGGTCTTAACTCAAGAGATACTAACATAGCAGTCAATGACTCAACAGCAGGTGTAAAATCAAAGGTTGCTATAAACTCAAGGCTTTTCCTTTCAACAAACAAGGGGCTCAAAGTCAACCTTTTTTTACTTAGCGCGTCCGCCACCACAATACCCTTGCTAGGGGTATAAGCTATATCGAAGTCATATGATGCCAAGAACTCCATCCACCGCTATTGTCTCAGATTCAAATCTTTCTATGAGAAGAGGTACTTAAGCGATTTGTGGTCGGTATATAGCTCGAACCTCTCCCCTAGAAGATAATGGCACCAAGCTTTAAGTGCAAAAACAATCGCGGCCAACTCCAAGTCATGCATGGGATAGTTTTTCTCATGAACTTTAAGTTGTCTGCCCCCGTAGCATATTACTCTTCCTTCTTGCATTAGGACAATGCCTAATCCCGTGCCGCACGCATCTGTGTACACCGTAAACATCTTACCTCCATCGGGTAATGCCAAAACTGGAGCTGTGGTAAGGGCTCTCTTAAGTCTCTGAAAAGCAGCGTCACATTCTATGTCCCATGCAAAAGCTAGGTTCTTCTTTGTTAACTTAGTAAGAGGGGCTGAAATCTTAGCGAAGTCCATAATGAACTTCCTGTAGTAGCCCGCCAAACCGAGGAAGCTCCTCACCTCCGTTGCATTCTTAGGAATTTTCTATTCCTGTACCGCAACTACCTTTGCGGGGTCTACGGCTATGCCTTGCTTAGAAACTACATGTCCAAGGAACCGAACTTCCTTCCTCCAAAAATGGCATTTGGAGAACTTAGCCTTTAACTGGTGTGCTCTAAGTGTTTCCATGACTTCCTTGAGATGTCTAGCATGCTCTTCTTCATCTTTTGAGAAGATCAAAATATCATCCACGAAAACTACCACAAACTTGTTAAGGAACTCCCGAAACACCCTACTCATCAAATCTACAAAGTAAGCATGTGCATTCGTTACCCCAAACGGCATGATGAGCCATTCGAAGAACCCCTCTGGAGTCCTAAACGCAGTTTTGTCAATGCTATCCTCAGCCACTCTAAGCTGATGGAATCCTGTGGCTAGATCGAGTTGAGAGAAAACAGATGCTCCCACAAGCTGGTCAAACAAATCGTCGATTCTTGGTAGTGGGTGCATATTCTTCTTTGTCGGCTTGTTTAACTCACGATAATCTACGCATAGACAAAGCGATCCATCCGCCTTAGTAGCGAATACCACCGGAGCACCCCATTCATAAATGCTTTGCCTTATGAAATTTTTCTCAAGCAACTCATTAACTTTTTTACTGAGCTCTCTTCTTTCTCGCGGGGCCATGTGCCTAACAGGTAATGAAACTGGCTTGGCATTATCAACAAGATAAATTCGGAAGTCTATCTCGCGTTTAGGAGGTAACCCCCTCACTTCATCAAAGACATCTGGATATTCTCGGACCACTCTTACAGATTGCAAATTATCGTCGGACGAGTCAAGGGATTCAAGATAACACAACATGACCGAACCCTTAGGGTTACAAGAAATTTAAAGGGTATTACCAAGGCAAGTCATGAGCCTCAAAACCCTTTGTTCACAATCAAGAATGGCTCCATAATCGGACAACCAGTCCATGCCTAGGATCAAACCGTATCCCATAAATCCGAGAACATAAGCATTACACGTGAATTCTATGCTTAAGATAGAGATCCTCAAATCCACACACATCATAGATAAATGGGCGGAGCCCCCAATTGGATTTGAAACTATAACGGGATCCTCAACCAGACTAGTACTTAGGTGCAGATTTTCAACAATATTAGAAGAAATAAAAGTATGCGATGCACCAGAGTCAAATAAGGTTCGAACAATTAAGTCAGAAATGTAAACAAGGTTTTCTCTGGAAATATTACTACCTCGGTCAAGAGCTGGAGTGGTGTAAAGAGCATGCAACTGCCCTCCAGAAGTTCCTGCTCGCTGGGTCTACCCTTGCCCCTGTCCTTGCTTCTTAGGGCAATCCTTGCTGATGTGTACAGTATCTCCACAATGAAAGAATTCACCCAACTTCCTCTTCTTCTTTCTACAGTCTTTAGCTAAATGTCCAGTAATACCACCGAAGTTGCACTTCCTCGTCTCACATGGTTTGTTGTTGCTCTTGTTATTCTTGTTGCCCCCATTCTTGAAGTCAGCTTTCTCATTCTGAGTCTCATTAGGCTTAACCTCCTTCTTGCTATTCTTGTCTTCCTTATGAAGTAGAGCCATATCCACAAGCTTTCAAAGGTCGCCCCCATAGGTATATGAGTTATGGCCAAGCTGTGTAGTAGCTCGTTCAATCCTCGAGCAAAGCGTACAGCCTTTTTCTGGGCCGTGTTGACCAAATCCAAACCGAACCGAGCAAGCTGATTAAACTTATTCACGTACTCCCTAACAGACATGTCCCCTTGCTTGAGTGCTAGGAACCTTTCCATCTGAAGGTTCTCTTCTGCTGACGATAAGAATTTAAGCCCAAACCTTTCTCTAAAGTCTGCCTAAGTCTCAACTGGCCTGGTAGCATTGGTGACTTCCCAACAAATTGCAGCTTCCTCTTTCAACAACCATGCTGCCAACTGAACTTTCCTATGGTCCTCCATATCAAAGATAATGAACAAGTCTTCCTTCTCCTTTAGCCAGTTTCGTGCCTCAACAAAGGTTTCAGTTCCAACGAAGTTCTTGCCGCCCATTGCTTTAAAGTCTTTTCGTATTTTGGCAAAGGCGGTACCAGGAGGAGGAGGAACCGCGGCCACTGGGGGAGGAGGAGGAGGGATGTCTGTCGTGCCCGCGTCGTTGGCCCTGGCTTCTAAGTACCTTCGGAACCATCCAGGCACGGGTATTCCCTAAGGAAGGTTAAGATCAGCCATGCTGAAAAATGAAAAGAAAAAGATTCAAACGAGGAAACAAAGGAAAGTGTTGATGGCTTCTTGGGGAATAGCCTTTTTAAACATAAAACTTTTCCTGAAAAATGCTTCTTTATAAATGGTTTTGAAAATAGTTTCAGAAGGTTTTTAAAACTTTTGCCCAGCCAGGTAACCTTCTGCTCTGATACCAAATGTAACACCCCACCTCCGCTAGGGTCACTCACAAAGGGAATGCAGTAGTTTTGGTGGAGTATTATCTAGGTAAACATACACAGAGATATCACAAGGCAGAACATAAATAAATAAAGCAGCGGTAGAAATTAAAAAACCAAATTTATTACTTTCAAGAGAAGAGTCAAAACCCCATATATCCAAGGCACAAATTATTCCATTACATCAAGTTCCAAATAAAGAAGCATAAACGTAAGATAACAAAGGTAAATTATTCCCCATAAATAGTAGAAGCAGGCATAGCATAGCGCAAGACCAAACCGTACATGGGCTGTCAGAAAGCAAGCTAAGTCCAAGCTAAGAGCTAGTGTTTCCTCCCTGAGAACCCGGGGGGGAAACGAAAGAAAAAGAGGCGAAAGAAAAAGGGTCAGTCATAAAGACTGGTAAGCCCTAGTGACTTTCAGTATGAAAACTAGTAAAGGTAACATGATATGAGAAAACTGGAATTAAACATAAGGATGATAACAGAACTGGTAGGATAATTAAGACAACAGGATAAGTCAAGTCTAGCATCGCATACTCGAGATTCGCTGCACCAACTGTACTAGTATTCTAACCCATGTCAAGTATTAACCATGAAATGATCCCTTGGCCCAGTATCATGAAGTGACCCATTACGGGGTTTTACGGTGCGATCTACTAATCAATCAGCTCCCTACAAGTCCTAGCTCGTCTTGTGTCTGTGTCATACGGCCCTATCCTGAAATGTAGTTACCTGTGCTAGGTCCACCATAGGGTGTATCAAGCCCTATAGTGCCAACCATCGACACGAATCAAGCATGCACAGTGTAAACCTATGGGTGCCCAATGCCTGCTTTTTCAATTCCGGACTACGTGCACGAGCATAGTCCGCCTGAACCTACAATGGCGCACCTACTCAGCCGTCGTTCTGGTCGCTTACTATCAGCCCAATAATCGTGCCCCACCCTGCCTAGTTCCAGGGTATCATGATACATCCAAGTGGGTTACTGCTGAAAAGGACCGCGTAACTAGGGTTTCTAATGGGTTAAGTGTTGTCATTCAAATTCGTGACTTAACCCTATCCAAATCATGTATCAAGTTGGTTAAGTGTGTTCAAGCGGTTCATGACTTAACCCTATCAAATCATCATGTCAAGTTGGTTAAGTATATTCAAGTGGTTCATGAATTAACCCTATCATGTGGCATAAATTCATTAATGCACCCCAACCTCTCACATTAGACTAACTGTTGTGGTCACTGAATTTGCCGGACGGTTCCGGGCAGATTTACACCACAACATAGTCTAACCTCGAGTTTTTCGTGCGATATGACCAACTACCCACATTGGATCCTATTGTTTGCAGTCACTGGATTTGCCGAGCGGTTCCGGGCAGATTTACACTGCAAACTCAACCCAACCTCGAGTTGGCCATTTTCAAGTTTATCTAATTGTCATGCCCACGTTCAAGTTTTCATGTCAAAATTCATGTCGAGTTTTCATGTCATGCTTCATGTTAAATCGTGTCAAGTTCATGTTCATATCCAGGTTCAAGTTATAATAACGTTCATGTTTAAAGCCAATTTATGTTTTACCTAACCTACCCAAATCGTATTCCCATCGCACATAAGCTCGAATCAATACAAATAAATCTAATTAGGGAATAATATAAAAAGGGACGGGTATAAGGTGGCAAAAGTGATTACTAGCATAACATGGTATAACTTGAGATAAATGATATAACGTTACTAGCATATGGAATATTGGCCTCAAACATAAAGATTCCAAATCTAGCAAAATAAGGTACTAGTCAAGATAATAGTTGTCATAAGGTGATAGTATAGTCATGGTAACGATTAACATAAGGGGATAGTATAGTCATAGTAACGATTGACATAAGGTGATAGTCATAAACTTGTGACCAATAGCAGATTCAACATGATAATATGAGGGGGTTTTCTTTTTGATTTACAACACAAATAGGCCCCAAATCAATGTCATGGTAATATATCCAAAATCAAGATCCAAGATGAACAAGAATGGATGTAAAACAGTCATCATACATAGGTCTAATTTCAATTTACATCATATTCATATTACATTTACCGTTTAAATCTAAAAGTAACTGGGGCTTACAGATCGTGGTTCGAGAATTAGAAAAAGAGAGTCGATGTTGAATCTTTTTATGCTTAGTCAAGTCCTAACAGAAATCCCCAAATCAGCAACATAGTTTCGACGTAGAGGAAGTAGTCTCTTTCTCTAACTTTTCAACCAGAATTAGAGCAGCATAAGGTCAGAAAGAATTTTGTGTAGGGAGACTAGTGTTAGGGGCTGTATATATAGGGTCAGGTCAACGAATGTAGACAGAAACGAGGCCAGAAACATCAAATGAATCCAGCTTCAAAAGTGGACTCGGCCACCAGGTCGACCCCCAGGTCGACCCTATGGTTGACTTGGTCCTGGGTAGGTCGACTGCATAGTCGACCCCCAGGTCGACCTGGTCCTGGGCGGGAAATTTCCCACCCAGTCCATTCTGAGGTTTGAATTTCGAATTTTGAATTCGAATTGAGTTGTTTTGAACTTGAAAACTTCTGAAAACTTTGAAAGGTCATAACTTGGTCATACGGGCTCTGATTTTCGAAAACTCGGACTTGTTTCCAAGCAGAATTTCGAGACGAACGCAATGGCGTAACCCGTTTCCATTGATTCATATTTTAAAAATTAATTCTGTCTTGATTTATGGTTATTATACGTTTTAAAAATATGGGTTGTTACAAGTATCCATGACTTCTTTTAGATGATGAGCATGCTCTTCCTCATTCTTTGAGAAGATCATAATATCGTCTACGAAGACCACCACAAACTTATTGAGGAACTCTTGGAACACCCTGCTCATTAAATCAACGAAGTAAGCGGGTGCATTTGTCAGGCCGAAGGGCATGACAAGCTGCTCGAAGAAACCATCTGGAGTTCTAAACGCGGTCTTATCAATGCTGTCTTCAGCCACCCTTAGCTGATGAAACCCGGTAGCCAAATCTAATTGGGAGAAAACCGATGCACCTACAAGCTGATCGAACAAATCATCTATTCTCGGGAGTGGGTGTCTATTCCTCTTGGTCTGCTTGTTTAGCTCCCTATAATCAATGCACAGGCGAAGTGAACTGTCCGCCTTAGTTGCGAACACTACTGGAACACCCCATTCAAAAATACTCCGCCCTATAAACCCCTTCTCAAGAAATTCTTTAACTTTCTTGCTGAGTTCTTTCCTTTCCCTTGGATCCATGTGTCTAACAGGTAAAGCAACGGGTTTTGCATTATCCACGAGGTATATGCGGAAATCTATCTCCCGCTTCGGAGGTAAGCCCTTTACCTCTTCAAACACATCCGAGTATTCATGGACTACCCTTACAGACTGCAAGTTCTCAATAGACGCATCAAGAGATTCTAGATAACTAAGCATAACAGAGTTCATGGGATTACAAGAAATTTCGAGAGTGTTACCGAGGCGAGTCATGAGTCTAACCACTCTCTTTTCGCAATCGAGGATGGCACCTTTTCTGGATAGCCAGTCCATACCTAGAATCAACCCATAGCCCGTGAAGCCCAAAACAAAGGCATTACATCTAAACCCAACGCTTAGTATAGATATTTTCAAATCCAAACAAACCATTGACAAATAAGCTGAGCCCCCAATTGGATTTGAAACAACCAAGGTATCCTCTACTATACTGGTGTCTAGGTGCAGAGATTCCACTAAAGCAGTAGATATAAAAGAGTGCGATGCGCCAGAATCAAATAGTGTATGTACAGGATGATCAAAAAGATAGACTGAACTTTTGACAGAAATATTTCTACCTCGTTCTTGCGGTGGTGCTGTGAGAGCATGAACTTGTCCTCCAGAAGAAGGTACATCTCCCTGCCCTTGCTTCCTTGGGCAGGCCCTGGCCATGTGTCTTGTCTCACCACAGTGGAAACAGCCATCCATCTTTCTATTCTTCTTCTTGCAGTCTTTGGTTAGATGTCCGGGAATGCCGCAGAAGTTACTCTTTTCATGGGGTTTGTTGTTCTTCCCGCCTTTCTTTGAATCAGCCTTCTTGTTCTGCGACCCCTCCCCCTTCTTATCTTGAGGCACTTCCGCTTTAGCCTCTTTCTTGCCCTTGTCTTCCTCATGTAAGAGTGCCATGTCCACTAACCTCTCGTAAGTAGCCCCCATAGGTATATGGGTCATAGCCAAGCTGTGAAGTGGCTCATTCAATCCCTTGACAAAACGGAGAGCCTTCCTATGAGGAGTATTCACTATGTCCAGTCCAAATCGGCCCAGCTGATTGAATTGGTTGACGTACTCCTTGACCGTCATACCTCTTGCTTAAGAGATAAGAACTTTTGCAGCTGTAAACTTCGTTCAACTTGTGTGAGGAATTTCATCTCAAACCTTATTCTGAAATCCATCCATGTTTCAATTGGTCTTTCAGCGTTAGTGACTTCCCACCAATAGGAAGCTTCATCTTTGAGCAACCATACAGCCAACTGTATCTTCTTCCTATCGTCCACCTCGAAGATAACGAACAGATCCTCAGTTTCTTTGAGCCAGTTCCTTGCTTCTACGAATGATTCGGTTCCCTTGAAATCCTTTCCACCCATGGCCTTAAAGTCTCTACAAATCTTTGAGGAAGCATTTGCACGAGGAGGAGGAGGAGGAGGAGGAACCGCTGCAGCTGGAGGAGGAGGAATATCTGTTGGGCCTGCGTTGTTGGCCCTAGCCTCTAAGTACCTCCTGAACCAGTCAAGTATCGGTACACCCTCTGGAAGGTTAAGATTCCCAGACATGCTGAAACGAAAAAGAAAAGATTCAAAACGAAGGATAGAAAGATAGTGCATATGGCTTTGGGGATTATGCCTTTTTAAATTTAAAACAACACTCTTTCTTGAAAAATGATTCTTTATATTTCTTTTAGAAAAAAAATTTCAAAAACTCTTATTTGATCTGGTAAACCTTTGCTTTGATACCAAGTGAAACACCCCACCTCCGTTAAGGTCACTCACAAAGGGAATGCCTTAACTTTGGTGGAGGGTTATAGGTACAAGACACAGAAAATTTTACAAGACAGATAAATATAAGCAGCGGAATTTAAATATTTATTGCATACGTGGTTCAATACAAAAGCATTACATCAAATTGTCTCAAAATAACTTCCAAAACAATACAACATGATTTCTGTCTTGATTATTCAATAAAGAAGCATAACCCAAAAATAAAACTGCATAAATCCCCAAGGTCCAAGAGCCATAGCCAAAGTGAGAGAGAGTCCAAATCATACATCTACTTTCTTGAAACTTGCAAAGAGTCTGACTAAGCTGCAGTATCCCCTCCCTGTGGAGCCGAGGGGGGGAACGAAAGAAAAGAGGACGAAAGAAAATGGGTCAGACAATAAGTCTGGTAAGTTCGGTGATTACTAGTATTTAAACAAGGAAAGGGATCATGACAGTAATAACAGAACATAGGACAATACCCTAATATAAGATAAGAGGGACATGTGATCGCACCCATTACTATAGTCTCTGCACCTACTTAACCATTGGTTCAACCAGCTCTACGTGTTCATAACAAACGATCCCCTTAATGATCGGCTCCTACTCGCATGCATTCATATCCTGTGTCATTCGGCCCCACTTGACTATAGATACCTGTGTTGGTCCCACCATGGAGTGTATCAGTCCCTCAGGTGGCAACCCGACACGATTCAGGATGCACAGTGTATACTACTGATGCCTAGTGCCTGAATTTTCCACTCCGGAGTACGTGCACGACCATACTCCATCGGAACCTACACTGGCCCACCAACCGCTGACGTTTTGACCGCTTATATTCAGCCCAGTAATCGTGCCCCACCCTGTCTAGTTTCAGGGTACCATGATACATCTATGTGGGTTACAGCTAAAATGGGTCCCCGTTACTAGGGTTTTCTAATCAACATGTTTATTTGGTTAAGTGTCCAAGTTTACCTAACCCCACCCATTCGTTTAGTTAACATGTTGAATCGGTTAAGTGTTTCCCTAATTGACTTAACCCTACCAATCCACACTTAGCTTTAATTTATTAAAGCACCAACCACTCACATTAGACAGGTCTTGTTGTGGTCACTGGATGTGCCGGTCGGTTCCGGGCAGATTTACACCACAACTCTGTCTAACCTCGGGTTCTTTTTGGGCTTGATGCACTAACCACCCACATTAGACAGGTCTTGTTGTGGTCACAAGATATGTCGGTCGGTTCCGGGCAGATTTACACCATAACTCAGTCTAACCTCGGGTTAGGCATATTCGTCTTTTTCTAAATTCACATTTTTCTATATATATCTAATTTCTTTATGTAAATTTAATTTAATTTAATCATGCCTTTATTATCCCTTGATTATGCTCACCATAAATGGTATATCAAATATACCATTTTATGAACAAATCTATGCCATGAATTTTCATATTTTCCCATCGCTACCCCCGTGGAACGTACGCATGAATCACATAAAATGTTGGGCTAGTAAATTAGCCCAAACCCACAAACAAAAAGGGTAATAAACAAGGGACATGAAATAAACATAAAATAGCATACATTTCAACCTTGTCATGTGTAACATGGCATAGAAGTATCATTAACTTTAATTAAATGGGTAAAGGTGAACTTGTGACTAAGTTGGGTCTAATTGTCAGGTAAACTTGACAAAGGTCTAGCATGGAGGTTTAACATATAATCACAGTTTCAACCCACAACTTAGTATATTAACTTATGTATGTCAAAACATAAGAAAGCTACTATAATCATTTTTAAATTGCAACTTAGCATGATAACTTATGTGTGTCAAAACATAAGAGGGATGTCATAAACATATTCGAATCACAATTTAGCATGATACTTTTGTGTTAAAACATAAGAGGTCTACAATTCCAAATTTTTACAACATAAATGGATTCAACCTAACATGGATATACATGAGTGTTGATCTAACATATAAGCATGTATTTTAGATCATAAACTTGCAAATAACCACCAATTTATAACATGACATGTTTCACCATTTAATTGGCAAAATAAATCCATTACCCAATTGTAATAGATTCCAATAACATACAATATGTTCATCACCACAAGCATATAGACACGATTAATATATAACATGTTCGTCACCACAAGCATATAGACATGATTAATTTCAACGATACTTTAAGATAAACGAGAATCAAATCTTATACATAAGCATCACTCTATATTCAAATTACAACATGTCATGATTCATTTGAAACGTTTAAATCTGAATAATAACCGACTTACTAACTAAAAAGGAATTCTTGCGTTCCGAAGTCTAAATTCTGAAATTGGTAAGCTCGCCTTTGATGTAGATCGTTGAATTTGATAATTTTTTAATTTGATTTTTGATTCAGGTTCTTATCTTGTCTTTGAATTGGTGACGGCTACTCCAAGTTCTCAATCGACAACATGATAGTTCTAGGATTATTTTTGAGTGATTTTTAGGTTTGAGCATTGGGTTGTTTATATAGAATTTCAATTCAATTTGAGCCGTCGGATGATCCTAGGGTTAATCGCAACCATTCAGACCAGATCAGAACTATCCAGAAACCCCAGTGACTCAGCAGCAAGTCATCAGTCATCAAAATTCAGATCTGGTCGGGGGGGTAGGTCAACCCCCATGTTGACCTGTAGGGGAGAAGGTCGACACTAGGGTCGACCCCCTGGTCGACCTGGGTCCTGGACGGGAATTTTCCTACCCAGCCAGCTTCTGACTTCCGATTTGAATTTGAATTGTTTTCGAGCTGTTTGAATATATTTGAATTTTCTGGAAACTTCCGACAGCCATATCTTCTTCATACGGAGTCCAATTTACGCAAACTCGGACTCTATCTCAACAAGAATTCCGAGATGAACACAATGGCTTAACCTGTTTCCCTTAATTCTCTCATTTTAAATTAAGTATTGTTTAATTCGTTACTATACCGTTAACAGAAAATACAGGGTGTTACAATCACTGAATCCAATATCGGAATATTCCGAAGATGATTTCGATTCAAATCCATTCCAATTCATATAATGGAAATTCTGGATATATTAAAACCGTTCACAAATCCAATTTATTTTATTTAAAAATTATTGGATTTCAAATATAGTTAATAACTAGATCATTTCGATAAAAATATACTTTTATCTTTACAAATGTGGAATTTTTCATCCAAATTCTTTCCAAATCAATTATTATGATTTTACACAAATTGTTGATGTTTTTAATAATTTTATCAAGGCACGTACAGTCGATTTCCATAAACGGTCATCGTACTGCACTTACAACGACCTTTTCCAATATTTATTTGGACATAATTCCAAATCCAACTATTAGATCCAAATCTCTTGTATTCATTGGAAATCACTTTTCGATACTAACCATAGGTTCCGGTTTAAGGGGAATCTGACGGTCAGATCTCCCGTAATGTCCATTCGAAGTCAATGGTCGAAATTCGCGAACTACTACGGCGCAGCGCGTTCTATTCAGGCCATTAAATATATATAATATATATTTCTTCGATTTCCATTTAAAACGTATTTTATAAGTCATTTTAAATTCGTTTTCAGAACGATTTCAACTTCATTTTCAATTTTAAATCAAAATTGAATATTCCGTATCACTAATATATAAATGGTAATATTTTCAAAAAATTAGATTTTGAAATCACTTCCATTTCGAAATTCATTTTAAAAATGAATAAAATCGATATAAATATCGTTCACATCTAAATGACGTTAATCTAATCAACACGGCTTCATATATTTAAATATTTTCATGTCCATCCCAAATCGGACATCAAAATCATATTTTGTTCCATTACTAAATATTATTTTAAAATATTAATTATTTTAAAATATTCATTACTCATCATTTCAAAAAATTTGTTATTTTAAAATATTCATTCTTTTCGAATTGGAATCAGACACAATCAATTACCATATAATTTTATTCATACGGATTTCATACACACATGTACACAATAATAATCGAACACAGTCAGCCATCATCCAGAGTGCATTACACAACTATATGAGCGTTAAATATAAGTAATTAGCTCTTACAACAACTTGTCAACCAATCGATTGACATACAACTAAATATTGGGATTAGTGTATGTACAATATCATCCCAATACCCGTGTGGGGTTTCAATCAACACATACAGATTTTATTTGTGCAGTGGGGCGATGTGTAAAATATATCATCCCAATCTATATCAGTCAAATGTGTGTACATAAACAAATCATCCGATTTGTAAATGAATATTTATTTTATTCATATACCCATGTGGGGTTTCAATCAACACACAGATTTAAACCATATATTTATTTTATTCATATACACATTAAAAGTGATATTTTTATTGTTCTAATATTTTTAGAAAATTTCGGCAGCATAACGGCGCGATACTAGAACCGGAATATGGTCTAGCCTTATCCCTCGCCTAATAATGGCTCGCGCCATGTATATACCAATTCTAATCAATTCATTTCATTTCCCAAAAAAATTCAACCAAATAATTCAATCAACTAAACAACTTAACAAACATGGTTTCAAACAAAGTTGTCGGGTGCTACTAAGCACCGTCTACATCCTCGTATATATATTTAACTAGAAAATAAATTAAAGTGAGAAGTTCTAACCTTTGGGATCCACTCCTCCATTTTTTATTTCTGAACGGTTTGGATTTGGATTTGATTCCAGTTGGTTCCATCGCAATCTGTTTCACGCGGGTTTATATTAAAAATCCCAAGTCTAAACAATGATGTTATAAATAAAAATCACATTTTTATTTCAACGCTATCTTTATAAAAAATCATATTTTCATACTGCTACTTCGTATATAAAAATCACATTTTTATAATTCAGTTTTATATATAAAAATCATATCTATACATCGCTACATTATAAAAATTATATATTTAAAATGCTTCATATATAATAAAAATCATATTTTTATTTCTTTTTATATATAATAAAAATCGTATTTTTATTTCTCTTTATATATAAGAATTATATTTTTATATTGTTAGCATACAAACAAAAATCACATTTTCATTTCGTTATCTTCATAATAAAAATCATATTTTTGTTCAAACCTACATTATAAAAATCATATTTTTAAAACGCTACTTTCTATATAAAAATTATATTTTTATATCTGTATTTCATATATAAAATCAAATTTTTATTTCACTACATATAGAATAAAAATCGAACTTTTATTTTGCTACATATATAATGAAAATCGAATTTTTATATTGTTATCCATATAATAAAAACCATATTTTTATAATGCTAAAATCATATTTTTATGACGCTTCTATATATATAGAAAATTATAACTTTTATATAATTTAAAAATCTTACCTTTGTATAATAAAAAAACTCAAATCTTTCTATATTTAGAAATCAAATCTTTTTATATTTTATATAAATAAAAATCTCAACTTTATAATCATAAATCACATTTAAAAAACAGTGCCTTGTATATATTATATTTAACTAATTACTAAATAATTTAAACAGGAAATCTCACCTTTTTTTTCGATTTTTGGCAGACTGGAGGTAGAGGGGAGGAGCTGAGGGCAGCGCGCAAGTTGAGGGGTTGGTGAATGGTAGCAGCGGTGGATCGTGGTGGTAGGCGGAACGTCAAAGGGTTTTGGGGGGGGGCTACGGTTAAAAAGGAGGAAGGAAATAAGAGGAGGGAGGCGGGGGTGGCTACTCAAGAGGAGGTGGCGGCGAATGAGGGAGGACGCGGTAGTGGGGAACACCTCCAGCGGCGGCCGACGGCAAAGTGGTGGATGCGATTCGATTTTGAGGGAGGGAAATTGGGTTTTTTTTATTTTTTTCTTTTAACTGAAAGGTAGAGAGAGAATATAGAAGTGGCAATTATATAAATATATAATTTATTTTATTTTATTTTCAAAAAGTTGCTTTTCCGTTCGGACTCCGAATCGAACCCAACAACAGACGCCCATATCTAATTACCCCCATTTTGAACACAATGGAATATATTACGTAAGCCAATTCAACTGTTCCGATCAGTTTTCATCAAAATTAAAATATAAATCAATATAACGTTCAAATTTGATTTTAACGTACATTTTAATTTACTGTGGCCACATACTGACTCTAAAATTTCCAGAAAAATAAATCTGGCTATGTTTTCACGATACGGTCCTAACAAAACTAATTTCGTCGAATTTGGAGACCATTTGAAAAACGGTCATTTTTCAGTCGATTAAATTCAAATTGAATTAACGAAACACGTTTAAATCCGCCACGCTCACATATTGATTCCAAAAATTATGAAAATTGGAATCTAGTATTAATTTGACATTCCGGATCCAACAAAAGTGGTCTCATCGAAAACGGAGGTCGTTTGCAAAATCTCCATTTTTAAGGGCTATATATTATATAAATTTCCGTAGCGACTATTCTGAATTTTCAACTGGACATAACTTTTTATTCCCACTATGAAATACGGATTTTTCACATTTGCTGGAAAGATATTTTCAAACAGATTCAAATATTTCTGGTTTTACCAAAATCTGGTATATTTTGAATCTTGTACATTCATTTGAAATTTGAAATCGAATTTTCAAACTACTGCGCCATTTCCAATTCCTTTTGTAATTAAAATAAATATTTATATTCTAACTTCGATTTAAATAAATTTATAGGTTCTAATTCTATTCAAAATAAATTTCTAGTCGTTATTATTTAAAATAAATCATTCTAAATATTCAAAATTCATTAAAATTGCCAAAATAAAAAATTTAAATTGGTTCTGATTTTCCTGGTTGTTACAGGGTACTTCCGATCACGAGATTTGTTGGTCCTTCCGGCATGGTGCTGGTCCTTCCAGCGTGTTTGTCGGTCCTTCCGGCCTGATGCTGGTACTTCAACATCAAGTTTTTTGGTCCTTCCGACATGGTGTTGGTCCTTCCAGCTCAAGGTTGGCATCAATTCCTTTGTCAGACAGTCGACTTGGCGGGCGATCTCAGATTAGGAACTGCGGCTTTGAAACTCTCAGTTAGAGGAGTGCCTTTTCGATGAAAGTCGCAACATTCTCCTTTATTTGTCGTGGCGCTTGTTCATTGTTTGAATCTCTACGACTTTTCCCATTCACTTTTCAAGGCGATGCTTTTCCGTTTTTGTATTTGGGCGTGTTGATATTTACAGAATTTGGCACTTGAACTAGCGTTGTTGGGGTCGCGATGTCACAGGAACAAGCACTCGACAGATAACCTACAATATGATATCATCTTTTGAACAAGCTTTGATTTGACACATAATTTTGCAAGCTAGAAATTCACTCAAGCAATTACGCTCTTAGTCATAGAGATAATGTTTAGGGCATCCCTTGCGGATTATTACAGATTGTTTACAAGAAGTTTTGAATACAACAGAAAGTAAAACATGAAGTAAAGCATGAACTAAAGCAGGAAATAGAGCATGAAGTAAATCGGTGACGATGTTGATCGCTTATTCCAAGCCATTGAAATTGAAGCACAATCGACGGTTATCAGTTGATGATAAGCCTTGGAATGGTTTGAACAAAAGCTTCGTTGCCTGTTGTCCCCTGGCCCTGCGGAATCAGAACAACGTTTGAGGATTGTGGATTTTTCACATATTGTTGCAGACGATTCTTCCTAATCAGCTCTTTGATGAGTGGCCTTAGATGCCAACATTCGTTGGTATTATGGCCTGGCTGATTATGGAACCTTTAAAACTTTCCATAGTTCACTTGATGGTCACTTATTTTCTGAGGTTTTGGGATTGGATAATTGTAACAACCCGAATTTTAACAACGTGTTAAGACAAGAATCAAGGCAGAATTAAATTATAAAATCTGAATCAGGATAAACGGGTTGCGCCATTGCGTTCGTCTCGGAAAAATACGCGAAATAGAGTCCGAAATTTTGTAAATCGGAGTCCGTATGACTAAGATATGGCCTCGCGAAGTTTCACGAAAATTCAAATCCGAAAACAGATTCGAATTCAGCCCAAAAAGAGAAGGCGGGAAAATTCCCGCCAGACACACAGGGTGTCGACACCCGTGTCGACATGGGTGTCGACCCCCCTCCAAGGGGTCGACATGGGTGTCGACCCCTGGGTCGACCCCCCTGGTCGAACCAGCGACCTGGTGCACCTGCTTCTGGTTTTGGCTCGGTTTTGGAGGCTTGTGACGGATTTTGACGATTCAGATCTATCCTAGGGTTTATCCTACGGCCTAAAACTACCCTAACATCTATAAAAAGACCCCTAGACCTAGCCTAAACACTCATAACTCACTCATGCCACGAAGTGCTGCCCAAATGTCAATTGATCATGGCCTCCATCTCCAACTCCAAGAGACTATGCATTCAAACTAGATACGAATCAAAAGGTGCGAACTTGCTACACCAAATAGAGGCCAAATCAACGTTGCTACGACGGTTTCATGATGATTCATGCTCATAATCCCCTTAGGCTCGCTATGTAAGTTCTAGCTACTTCGAGATGTTAACGGTAGTTTAATGTGACATGGGATAAAAATGTGGTTAAACATGAATGCTATAACCTATGTGAACCTAGTTTTACCACTTACCTTGAATCTATGACTTGGAACTATGTTTTAGCGACTATATCATGTCACTCATGTTATGTTTAGCCTAGTCTATCATGAAATATTGAATCTTTAACTTGTGAGTGTGGGCATAGGACCTTAGAACCACTTTGGACTTGTGAATTATGTGCATGAACATAACTTGGGGCCTATGCAAGTATATGAACCCAAAACCCCTTATGATAATGTGCAAGTTTGTGGCCAATCCTCTTTTTATGTCACGCATGCTTGAGGCCAATTCCCCTTTCTATGTTATGCATGTTTATGGCCAAATCCCGTTATGATAATATGCAAGTTTGTGGCCAAATCATTTATGACATTATGCATGCTTGTGGCCAATCCCTATATGACACTATACATGTTTGAGGCCAAACCCCTTTGTGATACCATGCATGTGTGGAGCCAATCCCTTTTGTAGCAATTGTGCATGTTTTGGGGTCTATATGTAGCCATAGTATACCTACTATGTTGACTCGCTTTTACTTAAGTGAAAACACGATTTAGGGTAGGATAGACAAACATGAGAATGACGCAAAAACTTGACTTGAGGTTACAAGTGAACACGACATGTAAGTTGAACCAAAATGGGGACATGACACGTAGGGTAAACATGGGACTTGAAACTAGACACGTATGGGTTGTAGGTGTAATATGACACGTAGAAAAACATGGAAGTGGCCAACTCGAGGTTGGGTTGAGTTTGCAATGTAAAACTGCCCGGAACCGCCCGGCAAATCCAGTAATTGCAAACAATAGGACCCAATGTGAGTAGTTGGTCATACCGCACTTAAAACCCGAGGTTAGACTCAGTTTGCGGCAAAAACCTGCCCGAAACCAACCGGCCTAACCAGTGGCCGCAAACTGTCAGTCTAATGTGAGAGGTTGGGGTGCATTAATTTAATTAACGCCACATGATAGGGTTAAGTAAATTGGACTAATGACACTTAACCGTAAAACACAGTTAGGGGATGGGGTTAAGTAAACCTACACTTAACTAATCTAAACACGGTAATTAGATGGGGTTAAGTAACCTATACTTAACTAATCTAAACACGATAATTAGATGGGGTTAAGTAACCTACACTTAACCAATCTAACTCGACCAATTGATAAGGTTAAGTCAACCAACACTTAACCAACTTGACTAGATAACTTGATGAGGTTAAGGTAACCAACACTTAACCTACCCGACTAGATAACTTGATGAGGTTAAGTTAACCTATACTTAACCAATCCAACTCGATAATCTGATGGGGGTTAAGTTAACCTATACTTAACCAATCTAACTCGGTAATATGATGGGGTTGAGTTAATCCATACTGAACCAATCTAAAAGGACGAATTGGAATAGGGTTAAGTCGTGAACCACTTGAATATACTTAACCAACTCGACTCGGTACTTTGATAAGGTTAATCTATACTTAACCAATTATGATAACTCGATAGGGTTAAGTCATGAACTGCTTGATATACCTAACCAACTTAACACATGGCTTGTAAGGTTAGGTCTTGAACTTGAGTACTTAGCCAATTTTGACATGATTCGTAGGTGGGTTAAGTCATGAACCTGAATGACAACACTTAACCCATTAGGCCAAAACCCTAGTTAGAGGGACTAGGTAGGAAAACCGTAGTTAACAAGGATAACGGGAAAAGAAGCTAAGTGGTAAACCTTAGTTAAGAAGTAACTAAGTAATAATTCTTAGCCAAAGACATGGGACCAGTTCATAGATAGATGAGTAACCTGATACGGTAGGTCATCGCTTAGTATACGAGGGAGAGCGATTTATCTGACTTAGATAAAGGCTCCAACGAATTGGGTGACGAAGCGGTAGCTTCGAGGGACGTGAGGGTGCTCTTGGTATCCCTCTGTGAGGTTGCAGATGATCCTCCTGGGCTCACAGAGGTTAAGGTCTGCGGTAGAAGAACCAAGAGTATGCCTTGGTTGTTGTACGAGCAACCTAAAGACTAGGGTGGATTAGCGTGGAGTCGTCGATACTTGTTTTTGCCCTGGGTAGCACGTCGTCGACTACCTACCATCTTTAGTCAATCGTGTACGAACGGAAAGGCAGAGAACTCCCAACAGACCATGTTCTTGCTGTCGAGTCATGGGTGAGGTTGGCCAATAGGAAAGTGGGGCTATAGTGGGGCCGTGGATGTAGTTCTCATACATGATCTTTCTTGGATTGCCTTTCAGTAGTTGAGGGAGGGGTCACGTGGGACCATAGCCACGGGTACAAAAACAGACCTGGATATCTGCATCGGCAGATGATTTAAAGCTCCCGACCGAGTTCCGTATTTCTCGATTTGCCCTGGCACGGGACTCGGATAGCACATTGAGACACATGTGCATCTAGACATGGAATGACGATTCACGACACATACGTGGGATAAAAGGGCGCGGTTGACGGGTAGCATAATCCCTAGTGGCCCTAGGTGGCTTGAACCCAAACCGAGATACGAAAACGTTCATTAGGTAGCATAATCCCTAGTGGTCCTAGGTGGCATAAATCCTAGTCGAAACACGCGATAAGTCATGATAAGGAAACCTAGCCAGATCAAGGGTGACAGTACAAGCGATTTTCAAGGATAAAATGGTACTACGTTGAAGTAGTGAGAAAGCCCGTACGATCTACGGCATAGGACTGAACATACACATGGAAATGATAATACAAGTTGGAGTAAACCTATATATGCAATATATTAGGTTGACATACAAATAGTGGACCACCACATGACAGTGGGCAAGGGACATTCATAATTAACATATGACACGAGATTTGGATACTAGTACGGAGGGTGCAGAGCAAAATATACATGATAGGTACCGTGGGACGTTATACTTGATAGAAACCTGACGATGTGATACCTTGATTTATCTTGACACCGTAGTTATCATGATACCTTAGTTTATCTTGATGCAATAGTTCACCTTGTTATCTCAGTATTAGCTTACTTATCTTGTCATCATCATCCTTATGTTTACTTTCAGTTTATGCATGTCAAGTTACCTTTACCTGTTTCTATGCTGGAAGTAGATAGGACTTACCAGTCTTTATGACTGACCCCGTTTGTTTCGCCTCTTTGTCATCCGTTTCCCCCCCCCCCAGGTTTTCAGGGAGGAAATACTGTTGTTTTGTTCAGACTTCTTCTGTTGAAGGTCATCATTTAAGGCTTGGACTTTCCATGGCTATGGCTGCTTTTCTGTTTCACTTGGGGAATAATTTACGAAAAAGGTTTTATGCTTCTTTATTTGCAAGACAGGTTTTGATGTACGAAATTTAGTGACACTATGATGTAAAAGGCTTAAGACCTTGATGTTTTATAAAGAAATGAAATTTGGTTTTACTTCCGCTATTTTATATGTTCTGTCTTGTAATATTCCTGTGCATGTTTACCAACAACGCCCCTCCAAAGCTAGTGCATTCTCTATTGAGTGACCCTGGCGGAGGTGGGGTGTTACATTTGGTATCAGAGCAGAAGGGTACGAGATTGGGCAAAAGTTTTGAAAAAACCTTCTGAAAACCATTTTACAAACCGTTAACAAAGAAGCATTTTCAAGAAAAGTTTTGTTTTAAAAGGCTATTCCCCAAAGGCCATTAGCGCTATCCTTTGATTCCTTGATCGAATCTCTTTTCCTTTCTTTACTCCATCTGTAGTCACAGTAGTTCTAACTGTGACTAATCTTTGTCTAGCCACGTAGGTGTTTTCCATACAATGGAGGTGGTTCTCGAGAGACCTGTTGCCGTGGTACAAGGAAGGATAATAAGAGTAAGGATAAAGAACGCGAGCTTAAGGATAAGCAACTTGTTGGTATGGCTTGGTCCATCAAGGAGGACAAGGACAAGATCATCGGAGAGGGCAATTGTACGCTCCCATTTCTAGGGTACCTAAAAGAGATGGTACCGTTTCTGGTAAAGGTTTAGCCGTTCTTTTCTATCATACCGTCCAGACTTTGTCTTGATCATCGTATCATTTAAGTCTGCTTGGATAGTTGAGTCTCTGTACCTTAGTACTAGCATGGTAGAGGATCCCAGTTTTTGTCCCAAAAATCTGGTTGGAGAGTTGGTCCATTTCTTCATGACTTGTTTGGATTTGAGAATGACATGTCTCGGCTACGGATGGATTCTAGAGATAAAGTGGTCACCCAATAAGGGGTGCCATTCTCGGTTTTGGAAAGAGGGTAGTTAGACTCTCGACTCACCTTGGTAATACCCTCGAAGTCTCCTATAACCTTTTGGGTTCTGTCATGGTTAGTTACTTAGAATCTCGGGATGCAGTTGTTGGTAATCCGTTCGAATAGAATTCTCCGCTAAGGCGGATGGTTCGTTTCGCTTATGCATGAGTTATGGGGATCACCCTAGTAAATACTCTTGGCAACATGGATTGGCATTGGCAAGCGAGATCCGGAATTCCCTAGAGAATTTTGGAGAGCTTGCATGAGTAAGTGGATACGTTTGAGCCAAGTATACTAGGGAAAGGATAAGTGAAAAAGGAACGAGAGACGACGATGAAATGTTTTCCGACCCATGTTTTGGAAACAGGAATTAAGAAGCTACGGGATCATGAAGTTAAAAGACGGTCAAGGCACAATGGAATTAAGCTCAAGGGAGGGCGACTTAGAAGGTTGAAAGCTAGATACGCGCATCAATATCTCATTTTAAGAGTATATCCTGGATCCCTGGTTTTTCCTGTAGAGCTTGCTCGCATGTTATCTTTTGGTGAATATCCTCTCGATCCTGTTTCTGTTGCAAACCCCGTAGGGAGTTTACCTTGTTTATCTCCTCGATCCTATCGTGAGAACCTTAGGTAGAAACCTATGGATGTAAACATGTGTTTGAAACATGTTATGATTGATATGGTTGCAAATGGTTGCAAGTGGTTGCTCGTGGATGCGCGAATACACATTAGATACTAGATCGACACACTCACATTTCATATTGCATATGCACGAGTATTTATACCTGTTTATGGATGAAATTGAATGTGTTATCATGTGGATGTTGCATATGAATGAATGGTTGTGCACACATATAGTGTTTATATGACTAGAACTATTTTCATACATGTTGGATTCATGGCACTAAACATAATTTGCATTAGAAGATCATTCAGGCCTGGTCATTAGCATTAGCTAAGGAACATATACACACACTTTCTGCATATGTTCATACAGCATTAGAAATCTTTTAAGGACAATGATTACTTGTGGATGATGTTTTGAGTAGATGGATGATGGATGGTAGGATACGTTCTTCCTAACTTGGAGATTTCGGGGACGAAATCCTTAAAGGAGGGGAGAATGTAACAACCCGAATTTTAACAACGTGTTAAGACAAGAATCAAGGCAGAATTAAATTATAAAATCTGAATCAGGATAAATGGGTTGTGCCATTGTGTTCGTCTCGGAAAAATACGCGAAATAGAGTCCGAAATTTCGTAAATCGGTGTCCGTATGACCGAGATATGGCCTCGCGAAGTTTCACGAAAATTCAAATCCGAAAACAGATTCGAATTCAGCCCAAAAGGAGAAGGCGGGAAAATTCCCGCCAGACACACAGGGTGTCGACACCCGTGTCGACATGGGTGTCGACCCCCCTCCAGGGGGTCGACATGGGTGTCGACCCCTGGGTCGACCCCCCCTGGTCGAACCAGTGACCTGGTGCACCTGCTTCTGGTTTTGGCTCGGTTTTGGAGGCTTATGACGGATTTTGACGATTCAGATCTGTCCTAGGGTTTATCCTACGACCTAAAACTACCCTAACATCTATAAAAAGACCCCTAGACCTAGCCTAAACCCTCATAACTCACTCATGCCATGAAGTGCTGCCCAAATGTCAAGTGATCATGGCCTCCATCTCCAACTCCAAGAGACTATGCATTCAAACTAGATGCGAATCAAAAGGTGCGAGCTTGCTACACCAAATAGAGGCCAAATCAACGTTGCTACGACGGTTTCATGACGATTCATGCTCATAATCCCCTTAGCCTCGCTATGTAAGTTCTAGCTACTTCAAGATGTTAACGGTAGTTTAATGTGACATGGGATAAAAATGTGGTTAAACATGAATGCTATAACCTATGTGAACCTAGTTTTACCACTTACCTTGAATCTATGACTTGGAACTATGTTTTAGCGACTATATCATGTCACTCATGTTATGTTTAGCCTAGTCTATCATGAAATATTGAATCTTTAACTTGTGAGTGTGGGCATAGGACCTTAGAACCACTTTGGACTTGTGAATTATGTGCATGAACATAACTTGGGGCCTATGCAAGTATATGAACCCAAAACACCTTATGGTAATGTGCAAGTTTGTGGCCAATCCTCTTTTTATGTCACGCATGCTTGAGGCCAATTCCCCTTTCTATGTTATGCATGTTTATGGCCAAATCCCGTTATGATAATATGCAAGTTTGTGGCCAAATCATTTATGACATTATGCATGCTTGTGGCCAATCCCTATATGACACTATACATGTTTGAGGCCAAACCCCTTTGTGATACCATGCATGTGTGGAGCCAATCCCTTTTGTAGCAATTGTGCATGTTTTGGGGTCTATATGTAGCCATAGTATACCTACTATGTTGACTCGCTTTTACTTAAGTGAAAACACGATTTGGGGTAGGATAGACAAACATGAGAATGACGCGAAAACTTGACTTGAGGTTACAAGTGAACACGACATGTAAGTTGAACCAAAATGGGGACATGACACGTAGGGTAAACATGGGACTTGAAACTAGACACGTATGGATTATAGGTGTAATATGACACGTAGAAAAACATGGAAGTGGCCAACTCGAGGTTGGGTTGAGTTTGCAATGTAAAACTGCCCGGAACCGCCCGGCAAATCCAGTAATTGCAAACAATAGGACCCAATGTGAGTAGTTGGTCATACCGCACTTAAAACCCGAGGTTAGACTCAGTTTGCGGCAGAAACCTGCCCGGAACTAGCCGGCCTAACCAGTGGCCGCAAACTGTCAGTCTAATGTGAGAGGTTGGGGTGCATTAATTTAATTAACGCCACATGATAGGGTTAAGTAAATTGGACTAATGACACTTAACCGTAAAACACAGTTAGGGGATGGGGTTAAGTAAACCTACACTTAACTAATCTAAACACGGTAATTAGATGGGGTTAAGTAACCTATACTTAACTAATCTAAACACGGTAATTAGATGGGGTTAAGTAACCTACACTTAACCAATCTAACTCGACCAATTGATAGGGTTAAGTCAACCAACACTTAACCAACTTGACTAGATAACTTGATGAGGTTAAGGTAACCAACACTTAACCAACCCAACTAGATAACTTGATGAGGTTAAGTTAACCTATACTTAACCAATCCAACTCGATAATCTGATGGGGGTTAAGTTAACCTATACTTAACCAATCTAACTCGGTAATATGATGGGGTTGAGTTAATCCATACTGAACCAATCTAAAAGGACGAATTGGAATAGGGTTAAGTCGTGAACCACTTGAATATACTTAACCAACTCGACTCGGTACTTTGATAAGGTTAATGTATACTTAACCGATTGTGATAACTCGATAGGGTTAAGTCATGAACTGCTTGATATACCTAACCAACTTAACACATGGCTTGTAAGGTTAGGTCTTGAACTTGAGTACTTAGCCAATTTTGACATGATTCGTAGGTGGGTTAAGTCATGAACCTGAATGACAACACTTAACCCATTAGGCCAAAACCCTAGTTAGAGGGACTAGGTAGGAAAACCGTAGTTAACAAGGATAACGGGAAAAGAAGCTAAGTGGTAAACCTTAGTTAAGAAGTAACTAAGTAATAATTCTAAGCCAAAGACATGGGACCAGTTCATAGATAGATGAGTAACCTGATACGGTAGGTCATCGCTTAGTATACGTGGGAGAGCGATTTATCTGACTTAGATAAAGGCTCCAATGAACTGGGTGACGAAGCGGTAGCTTCGAGGGACGTGAGGGTGCTCTTGGTATCCCTCTGTGAGGTTGCAGATGATCCTCCTGGGCTCACAGAGGTTAAGGTCTGCGGTAGAAGAACCAAGAGTATGCCTTGGTTGTTGTACGAGCAACCTAAAGACTAGGGTGGATTAGCGTGGAGTCGTAGATACTTGTTTTTTGCCATGGATAGCACGTCGTCGACTACCTACCATCTTTAGTCAATCGTGTACGAACGGAAAGGCGGAGAACTCCCAACAGACCATGTTCTTGCTGTCGAGTCATGGGTGAGGTTGGCCAATAGGAAAGTGGGGCTATACTGGGGCCGTGGATATAGTTCTCATACATGATCTTTCTTGGATTGCCTTTCAGTAGTTGAGGGAGGGGTCACGTGGGACCATAGCCACGGGTACAAAAACAGACCTGGATATCTGCATCGGCAGATGATTTAAAGCTCCCGACCGAGTTCCGTATTTCTCGATTTGCCCTGGCACGGGACTCGGATAGCACATTGAGACACATGTGCATCTAGACATGGAATGACGATTCACGACACATACGTGGGATAAAAGGGCGCGGTTGACGGGTAGCATAATCCCTAGTGGCCCTGGGTGGCTTGAACCCAAACCGAGATACGAAAACGTTCAGTAGGTAACATAATCCCTAGTGGTCCTAGGTGGCATAAATCCTAGTCGAAACACGCGATAAGTCATGATAAGGAAACCTAGCCAGATCAAGGGTGACAGTCCAAACGATTTTCAAGGATAAAATGGTACTACGTTGAAGTAGTGAGAAAGCCCGTACGATCTACGGCATAGGACTGAACATACACATGGAAATGATAATACAAGTTGGAGTAAACCTATATATGCAATATATTAGGTTGACATACAAATAGTGGACCACCACATGACAGTGGGCAAGGGACATTCATAGTTAACATATGACACGAGATTTGGATACTAGTACGGAGGGTGCAGAGCAAAATATACATGATAGGTACCGTGGGACGTTATACTTGATAGAAACCTGACGATGTGATACCTTGATTTATCTTGACACCGTAGTTATCATGATACCTTAGTTTATCTTGATGCAATAGTTCACCTTGTTATCTCAGTATTAGCTTACTTATCTTGTCATCATCATCCTTATGTTTACTTTCAGTTTATGCATGTCATGTTACCTTTACCTGTTTCTATGCTAGAAGTAGATAGGACTTACCAGTCTTTATGACTGACCCCGTTTGTTTCGCCTCTTTGTCTTCCGTTTCCCCCCCAGGTTTTCAGGGAGGAAATACTGTTGTTTTGTTCAGACTTCTTCTGTTGAAGGTCATCATTTAAGGCTTGGACTTTCCATGGCTATGGCTGCTTTTCTGTTTCACTTGGGGAATAATTTACGAAAAAGGTTTTATGCTTCTTTATTTGCAAGACAGGTTTTGATGTATGAAATTTAGTGACACTATGATGTAAAAGGCTTAAGACCTTGATGTTTTATAAAGAAATGAAATTTGGTTTTACTTCCGCTATTTTATATGTTCTGTCTTGTAATATTCCTGTGCATTTTTACCAACAACGCCCCTCCAAAGCTAGTGCATTCTCTATTGAGTGACCCTGGCGGAGGTGGGGTGTTACAATAATCTTCAGTGTCCTTAGTAGCAGCGAAGATGTTTTCTGGAGTGTTATTTAAAGGCGTTAGCTCTGATGGGTTGAGAAAGCGAGGCTTTTTGTCGTCTCGATTGCCTTTCCCATCGCTTCCACTTTTCTGACCTTTGGGATTTTTCTGATTGTACCGGGTATGAGTGTTTTTAGGAGCTCCAAGAGATTGGTTTGCATCAATAATCCGAAGAGGTGTAGGATTATTATCCAATCTCATGTATTCCTCGTCCTTTTTATAGAATTTCCCAAGCGTGCTTGGCTCTTTCATTTTAATCCATTTACCAAATTTGTTATTCTTGTCTATGGCGCCGATTAGAGACATTAAGACCATGTGGGGCTCGGGATTCCCTACTTTCGATACAACATCATTAAATCTTTTGAGGAAAGCTTTGACAGATTCTCATAGATTCTGCCTCATTGAGGTAAGAGAAATAACATCCTTGGCCTTAGTAGCTTGCAATCTGAACTGCTCTTTGAATTTCAGAGTCAAAACACCAAATCGGTCGATGGATTTGGGTGGCAGCCATATGAACCATAACGATGCGATACCTTTTAGGTAAAGAGGGACACACAAGCATTTGATCTCGTCCATTGCCTTGGCTACATTCATGTGCCACTCGTACTTGTATAGGAAGTGATTTGGATCAGAAGTTCCATTGTACAGGGGGCAGAGTAGGATGAGTGAACTTTTTGGGGAATTCTGCCTTGCAAAACCTCTGTGTGAATGGATTTTTGCCGAGGGAGAAGTCCCATTCCCTTTCGCTATCCTTGTGAGGCATGTTATCTTTCATAATTTGCTTTACCATATCTGTGATATATTCCTTCAAGTTGATTTGTTTCGGGGAGCAGACTTCGATCTCTTTTACGGTTGCTCGCGATCGCGAGTAATGGATCTAGACCTTTTACTTCCGCTATAGGAAGGTGCCCCCTAGACGGGACTAGAAATTCATCGGTTATTTTGATCAGAATGGTTTATAGCTTTCAGCTTTGAATCTTCGGCATTAGCGTCGTTTTTGTCAACAAGTCCTTCCAAGTTGTCGTTATGAGGATCAGAGGCTGATGAATTTGCATTCTCTTCAAGGTTGACATGGATCTTCGGAGGAAGAATGAGATTCGGTTGAGCATTTAGAAGAGCACTCATTTTTTTCCTTAAAACTTGATTAGCATCCATGAGAATTTTATTAGCTTCCATTAAAGCTTTGTTGGAAGTTTCCATTCGTTGACTCAAGTTAACGACGATGGCATCTAATTAATCTTTGGTTACTTCGGCCCCAGAAATTGAATTTACTCCAACTTCGAAGCGGTTGGTGAGTGGTGTGGTTTCATTATTAGCAACGTTGTCATTTTCTTCACTAGCTTTACTTGCGGTCTTCTTAGATTTAGCCATTATTTCGGATAAGGACTTGAATTTGGAAGAGAGTTCGTCAATTGGCCTAGTTCTTAGATTTGCAGAATCTACGACAGAAGTAGGGTTAGAACTTCAATGCAGGGCTTTTGGGCTTGAGCGAAGTGAGAAAGGAGATGCGAACATGTGCCCTACGGTGGGTGCCAAATGTTAAAACCCAAATTGGATCTCAGCACCAATAGTACATGAACCGTACTTCACTGATATGGTTAGAAATAAAAGGATCCACAATCGCAAAATAAACCGGAAAAAGTAAGTAAATCACAAGGGTTTTTATAGTGGTTCGATGTATGATAGATCTACATCCACTTCTTGCAAGGATTTCATTATTATGAAGAAATTTACATAGAGCTTCATCTCATACATCTCACTAATACACTTGTTCACTCTTTACAATGATACTCCACTTTTTTACTCTCTTTCCGCTTTAGGTCTCACTTGAATTTGAGAAGGAACTGATTAGATCTTGTGATTAGATAATTTTCCTTGGTTCCATCATGAAAATGGTGTTAGATCTGTGCTTTAAAGAGGAGCAATGGCAGTTAGAGATCACTTGGATTGAATTGAAGTGAGAATTAATGGTGTTTGGAGAAGATGAGATCCACTTGATGTTGTAGGAAGATGGAGAGATCTTAGGAAGCCATTAATGGATCTTGAGAAGCTTTAGAATGGTGGAGAAATGATTTGGACAGCCCTTCGGGGTAGAAGAATCGTTCCCTTGAAGTGTGGTGAAATGGGGTATTTGTAGGAGAAGTTCGGACCAAGCGGCAAAGTAGTAATTATGGTATACAAGGTTTGGGTCGAGCGTAAGGGTATTTATAGAAATGCCACTGGATAGCTCATGTCAACTGTGTACAGCTGGCACGACCGACCCTAAAAGTAATGATGACCGACCCATATATTAAAGCTTGCGCGACACTGTATAAATCCTGTGCCCAACCCTCACTTTATGCCACTGACCGACCCTTATTTTATTACTTTGTTGTCGCCCGTATATTAGTGTTGAACTGTTCCATGTATTATTACTTCATGCTCTCCGCTTGCAAACTTTCATCATCCACACATACTATCAAACCACACCATTCCAAATCATACACCACTGTCAATACGTACACACCATCAGTCCAACTCCCTGGCCACTTAATTCACCGCAATCTCCTCGTTCAAACCATGACTTCAATTCCTGATCACCCAAGCTTCTGAACTATTTCCCTTCACGGACAGAAAATATTAGGATTTGAGGGGAGAGAGAGGACAAATGTTAAAACAAAAAAGGATTACAATGTTATTCTCACTATATGATTAGAACAACTTGATGCCTTTTTATAGGCTATAAAAAAGATTACTTAAATAAAAATAAAGAACTAAACATGCTTAAATGTAGGATCATAGACCTTCTCTTAGCATGAGAATAGTACACATGCTTTGGCTTATTAAAATAACCTATTACACTTTTAATTATTCATGAACTAATTACTTTGAAGCACCAATATAACTTTAACACACCCCTTGCTTGAAAGTTGTTGAGATAATAAACGAAGCACTTCTCTTCAATTTGTGATGCACTTCTTATAACCTTCAATTTTTGAAGAACGACTCATCAACTCTACATTTTGAATATTGGAGCATTTCTCTCCATGGTGCACTTCTCACCCACGACTCTATTCTCTTCCGCAGCCACTTGTGCCATGTTCTCTTGCTCTTCACCTTTGAGCCTATTCTTTCTAACCCATCTAACCTAGCTTTGATGCCATGTTAGAATTCGAAGAGAGAGAGGACAAACATTAAAACAAAAAAAGGATTACATTGTTATTCTCACTATACGACTAGAACAACTTGATGCCTTTTTATAGGCTACAAAGAAGATTACTTAAATAAAAATAAAGAACTAAACAAGCTTAAATGTAGGATCACAGACCCCTTCTCTTAGCATGAGAATAGTACACATGCTTTGACTTATTAAAATAACTTATTACACATTTAATTATTCACGAACTAATTACTTTGAAGCACCAATATAACTTTAACAGAAACCGCCTCGAACTCCCAAATCACCACCTCCAAATCACAACTGGTCTCAATTTGAATAGAATACCAATGTTTCTAATATTACTTTCATTTTAGTTTCAAGAATTTTCCGTCAATCACAATTTGGAGTTTGAAAATTTTTAATTTTATTTTCTCGTGTTTTGTGTCCTGTGAAAGATAAGAAAAATAAGGGGAGAATGAGTGGTGCAAATTTGTGAGCAAAGTCTGTTTTGATATATTACTTCCTTTTACGGGCTTGGGCTAGTGAATTTTTAAGTGGGTCGTGCGTGTTGAGTTTTAGTGTTGAGTTTTGGTTTTAGTGTTTAATTGTTGAGTTTTAGTGTTTTAGTGTTTAATTGTTGAGTTTTAGTTTAGCTTTAGTTTTAGTGTTGAGTTTTAGTTTTTGTATTAATAAAAAAAACATTTACTTTTGCTTTGAAGTGTTTTTGCTTGTTTTTGTCTTAAGTTAGTTTTTTAGTTTGATTTAATTAAGAAAAAGCCACTAAAAAAATTGCTCTGCTCTAAGCTAAAAAAACACTTATCTTCCACTTGTATATATATTAACTCTTTTCAGGTTGCAGAAATAAGAGGACAAAATTAGCTTACCTGCTTTGCATTGCTCGCTGCGCTTAAAAAAAATCACTGATAAAATAAATAAATTGCTATTAATTATGCATGCTCTATTATTGTTCTAACTCTGTTTTTATTTCCTTGCATTGTTGCTTGCTTGCATTTGCATTGGAGAAAAAAATTCAAAAACAATACCAAAATTCATTTGTAGTTGCATCATTAAGTCACGTTTAATTTATGTTTTGAATTCATCTCGTTTTATTTTCATTTTCTAAGGACATCATTAAATTTTGACAAGTTGATTTCCTTTTTAACGAATTATTTCTCGGTGTCTAGACTACGGCATAGTAATAACCGTTTATAAATATTATGGTGATTCGTAAATATTATATCGGTTGTACTTCTAAAGGTACCTTAAACCTTCGGCTGCATTGTTACGATGATTACTGGAGCATTGATAAATCCTATCTGTTACCCAGGTAAGAAATATTTTGTTGAAATTAATCTAAAAGTCATTATATGATTTTTGAAAATTTGTAAATAAGTAATTTGCATTCATATAGTTGCATTAGGTTCATGCATATATTAAAAAAATTTGAAAAATTGAAAATTAAAAATCCAAATTTTTTTTTCTTTTGTAAATATCTATTTTTTTCTCTTTTAAAAACCAAATAAAAAACATTTTTCTTAAAAATGACCGAAATTCCTTATTTCCACGGATTTTACGATAGTTGTGAAAATCAGTATAATCCATATAATTTTACACCATATTCATATAAGTATTTTAATAACAACTATTGTACAAACAATTTGTATTTTGCATCACAAAATTTTCAAAATAAGGATCAAGCCTCAACTTTGGAAATGAGTATTGAATCTTTACTTGAACAAAGTCAAAGAATGAATTAATATTGTAATGACCCGGAATATCTGAACCAATTTAAAAAATTTAATAGCTATTTTAATGGATTTTGAATATTTAAAATGATTTATTTTAAATAATAATGACTAAAAATTTATTTAAATCAAAGTTAGAACGTATAAATTTATATTAATTATAAATAAAGTTTGAAATGGCGCGGCAATTTGAAAATTCGATTTTTAATTTCAAATGAATGTACACAATTCAATATAAATCGGATTTCAGTAAAACCAGAAATGTTAGAATCTGTTTAATTATATCTTTCTAAGAATGTGAAAAATTCATATTTCATAATATAAATTGAAAGTTATGTCCAGTTTAAAATTTAGAATAGTCACTATGGAATTTATATATATATTTAATTATATATATAGCCCTTAAAAATAGCCATTAGAAATGACCTCCATTTTCGATATATTCACTTTTGTTGGATTCAGAATGTCAAGTTATAGTCAGGTTTTAAATTTTATAAATTTTGGAATTAATATGTGAGCGCGGTGAATTTAAATCTGTTTGTCAATTTCAGTTTGTATTTAATCGACTGGAAAAGGACCACTTTTCAAACGGTCTCCAAATTCAACGAAATTGGTTTTATTAGGATCGTATCATCAAAACATAGCTATATTTATTTTTCTGGAATTTTTGGAGTCAGTATGTGGCTCCGGTAAATTAAAATGTACGTTTAAATTCAATATATATTGATTTATGTTTTAATTTTTGTAAAAACTGACCGAAACAGTTGAATTGGCTCACGAAACATAACTCGTTGTGTCCGGAATGGGGGTATTTTGCTAGGGCGACAGTCGTTGGGTTTGATTTGGAGTTCGGACGAGAAATTTTACATTAAATAAATAAATGAATTAAATATTAATATATTTTGTATAAATACTCATTTTTTATCTCCTAACCATAGCCCATGCAGAAAACGCAACGCCGCCACTAACCGATTAACGGTCAATGTTGCTCGAAATTTCACCCTCAATTTTCACCAAATCCGATCAATGAAATTCCAAACCCCTAAAGGCAAAATCGAAGAGGGTAATGAGATCTTGATTTCTGTACAGGCATGATCGTATATGGTTTTGTATTTTATAGGAAACCATTGCTCAAACCAGCAACTTTTGAAGCCGATTACACGGCCGACGGGGGGTTCAAGATGGTTGGGGTCAAGGACGAAGGACGGTGGCGCGACGACGGTTGGAGGGGTGCTAGCTGATTAGGGTCCGGTGGCGTCAGGTCGTGGCGGCGGTTTCTTCAATCATGGTGAATGGGTTTTTACAGAGGAACGGGGTGAGGAAGAGGGTATAAAGGAATTTAATTTGTTTAATTAACTTAAATTAATTTAATTATGTGATTAACGCAATAAATCAATATCTTTTTCATACGAGGTCCAAATCCGACGAAATCAGTTGCATTGGAATCGTCTCAACGCGATCTACATTTTAAAACTGACCAGAACAAAAACGGAGGCTGTTGGAATTTTTGACAAAATTAAACGCATGTTTAGTTTCGTTAAAAACAAATCAGAAATAAAGAATGACGGAGTGGAAACCAATGTGAGAACTTCTCACTAAATTATATTTTATCATGTTATTGTATTCATGTATAAAAATATATAGAATTGCAAGTGTGGAATTTTATCAGTTTTAATCAATATAAATTATATACGGTGCATGTTAGCTCACTTCCCTCATCCACATACCATGGACGATTTAATTGACTGTATTGTGTTTTGATTGTGATGCTGAAATGTTTAAAGTATTAAAAAATTTAATATTATTTTGTGATAGTTGAAATTAAATTATAAATATCTATTTATAATTTAAACAGTGAAAATTGGCTAATTAGAAAAATAATTCAAATCAAATTAGAACTAGTTAAATTTATTAACCAGTGATTATTTTGAATCAACTATTGTTGTTTGGAAATGCCACATGGGTCTGGGGATGATAATTTATTCACATCACCCCTGAGTTTAATTATATGTCAATCAATTGATCGACGAACTGTGATAAGCATTATTTAATTATCTAATGCTTATACAGTAGTAAATTGCACTATGGATGATGTTTGAATGTGGAATGATTATTTATCTTTATTGTGGAATACATTCGATGTATGAAATCCATATAGCTGAAATTATATGGTAACTGATTGAGTCGCATTCCGATTCAGAAAGAATGAATATTTTAAAATAGAGAATATATTAAAGTAACGAATATTTTAGAATAATATTTAGTGAAGAATTAAAATATGATTTTGATATCATGGACATGAAAATATTGGAATATATGAAGCTGGGTAAGTAGATATTCGCCATTTTAACCCGAATCGGTTTATTGATCGATTTTATTCATTATATAACGAATATCGAAAAGAATTGATTTGAAAATTTGATATTTTGAAAATATTATCATTTTGATTTTATAATGATATGGAATATTCAATTTTGATTTAAAATTGAAAATAAAGTTGGAATTGTTTTTAAAACGAATTTATAAAATATGTTTTAAATGGAAATCAACGAAATATATAATATATATATTATATATATTTAAATGGCCTGAATAGAATGCGTCGCGCAGCGATTGTTCGCGAATTTCGAATATTTACTTCAAATTGAAATAATGGGAGATCCGACCGTCGGATTCTCCTAAACCCCGAACCGTTGGGTTTGTATCGAAAAGATCTTCCAACGAATATAAGAGATTTAAATTTGAACAGCTAGATTTCTAATTATGTCCAAATCCATTTCAAAAAAGGTCGCTATGGATGCAGTTCGGTGGTCGATATTGAAAACCGACTGAAATGGCGATACTAAAATTATTTAAAATAGGGAAAAATTATGTAAATTCATAATAAGGGTTTTGGAAAGATTTTGGATGAAAAACTCCATATTTGAACAGATTAAAAAAAATTTCGAAATGAACTAGTTAATAACTAGAATAATAATCCAATTATTTTTAGGAATAAATAAACTGGATTTGAAAATGGTTTTAAAATAACCAGAACTTTCCAACGAATAAATTGGAATGGATTTGGAATGGAAATAATCTTTGGAATATTTCGATATTAGATTCCGTGATTATACAGATATTGTTGAGGAATTTGGAAGATACAGATATCATTACTCCCAATACATTATCCGTAGGTTTCAGAATTTGATATTGAATATAAGCCGTTATAATTTCTATTTAGAGCATTGTATTTAATATCAAAATGGATTTTGGGTTTGCCGTGAATGGTGTCTTTAATAACACTGTTCTTAAACCCAGTTGATAATGGAATAAATCTTTTAATTAAGATTCAAAGGAGTTTACCAATTAATTTAATTGGAATTGAAATGGGTTTATCATGGACAATTTTTTAAATAACATTAGTTCTTTAGCCCAATTGATAGTAAAGATATGATTTGGAATTTATAAATCTTTATTTTAAGATTTAATGGAAATTTTCCACAGTAAAGTTTTCCAATTTAATATATTGAATTGGAATTGAATGGAATTCGATTTGGTAATAATCAAGATGTGCTTCTGTGAAGGAAGACCGTTACTATATATGGAATTTAAAAGGCTTTGCCGTTATTCCATTTATATTATTAGTCTGATACGAAAATTTATATCGATTATATATATTGATCTGTTTTCCGTGGAGATTCCATAATTAATGGAAGGTGATTTGGGTTTATCGTGAACTGTGTTTAAAATGACACTGGTTCTTTAACCCAATTAAAGGCCGAATTGATTTCCTAAAGTTGAATAATCATTAAATAATGATTTTTAGGAAGATTAAAACTAATTGGAGCTTTAATAAGTCTTTAATTAGATTGGAATGGAAATGAGATAATTAAATTTATCGAATTCATGAAGTGATCAAGAATGGAGTACCACCAGTTTTACTCCAGGCGATAGTTAAATCTTTAATTAGATTTGAATGGGAAATGGTAATTAATTTTACCAATAACACAGTGGGTGTTAAATATGGAGTACTACCAGTTTTTCTCCTTGAGGTGAATCGGTTGGGATTGGGATTAATAAATAAATGATTACTTTGGTAAGGCGATACTCCCGACTAGTTGATAAACCTTAACTTGGTTTAGAATTGTGAAAGGATATAGTAAAATCTTTTGAAACTGATATCCAAAGGAAGATTAAAGAAATAGTTTAAATGGACTTATCTTTGATAAAATTAATAGGAACCATTCCCATTAGATGTAAATATTTGAATAAAAGAATATTCTGAATTGGATTGAGGCGTATGATGTGTTTTAATAGCACTGGATTATTGATTATGAAATACGTGAGTTATTCGGAAAGATCGGGTTTATCCCATTCCGAATAACTGATATGGCGACTAAAATTCGACGATGAAGATGATGGTTGAAGACCGAAGATCTTCACATCATTTGGATGATTACTGATGTCTTGATTGGGCTATACACCCAAGACAAGGTAATAAGTGGTGATCTTCCAGACATACTTGGAGATTGACCAGATATGCAAGGACCTCTCTCCTGTATTGGACATATGGGACGAAGTTAGTGGTTGGGTCTATATTTATTTACAATCTACGTAATCAAGTTTCTCTTTCTCCTTACATTACCGATCATATTAATCAACTCTCATCAACTTTAGCAAGCACACATACATCACAGCACATATCACTACAGGGATTTTTCAGCTTTGGTCATCAAAATAATCAACCAAGCAGAGTTTCCTGGTGGAAATGATCAAGCATTGCAGATTTCCAGTTTGGCGGCTCAATGCTGGGAAGTGATGGAATGACGTCCAATTGTCAATGGTTAGCTCTTTGGAAAGCAGAGGTCTTGGCTGCTTCAATTTGAAATCGAGCATAAATAAGTATAAACAAGTTATTTTTGTGCATTATTGGTGGAACAGGATGATTCATATCATACAAAAGCAGAAACAAAGTATGCTTAGAAGAGTCTTCTCATAATGAAACATGTGAAGTCCAAGTTGATAAAATTGTATACACCTACAAATATGGTTGTGTTCTTTAAGTTGTTGGGTTAGGGACTGATACACCCTACAGCCGAAGCTGACACAGAATATTCGGGTAATAAGGAGCCGATCGCATGGATAGTAATTAGGGTAACACATAATCATGTTAATACTAGTAAAGTTGGTGATGTTAATTTATTATTGAGATATGAATGAGAAATTTAATCTACCTTTATCTTGGTTGGCATCTCGTTTACTTCTTGCGTATATACATATTTTACGGTAATTTTTCTTCCAGTATTATTGATCTGTCTTGACACCTTTTCATATACATATGCTAGAAATTACTAGAACTCGTCATACTTTATGTCTGACCCTTTTTGTTTTTCATCTCCCCCTTCCTTTTCTCCCCCAGGTTCTCAAAGTGGGAGTGGTCAATAGTTGAGATCTTGATTCTGCTTTAACTTGGATAGCTCTCATTTTTCAAGTATTTTCTTTATTTTATTCAAGCTTATCGTAATAACACTTAAGGGATATTGTTATTGTTTTTGTACTCCGATTATGAGGCAGATTGCTTTTGAGTATTTGAGAAAATATAATGCTGTAACTTTGAGTTTGAATTGTTGTTTTTTTCTTGATTAATAAAAAGTTATAAGTTTTTCTGCCGCATTATTTATATCTGTCTGGTACATTTAGTTACTTTTTACCTATTGCGCTTTACGAAACACAATGCATTCTCATTAGAGTGACATTAATGACGTGGGGTGTCACAAAACAAAAGTGTCTACTTCGTCTAACGCAGGTCTCCTGAAGAAGGTGTTGCAGAAGGAGGGTTGATCAATAATGACCAAAAGGCTTTGAAAGTGTGACAACAAGGTTAAATTCCAAATTGGACCTTCATCTTTATTTGGCCAATGAGTGTTGAACCTTTATTATTAAACCCAAAGTTCTACTCGGGACTCGATTCCAATTTCTCGTCTAGAACAGCCATGCGTTCGAAACTATGTTTGAAGATAACATTTACGAAGCTCCCTGTATGGACCTGTATTTTGACTACTACCGAGTGTCCCATTTGAGCGGTGATCATAAGTGAATCTTTATGAGGGTGATGAATTCCTATCTAGAGTTTTTTAGTGTTATGACCAATGGATGCATATGAACTCCTCTCGAGGGAAGATCCGGGACACCTCCTCGAATTAAAAAAGATCCCTTCTTCGGCTTCTCTGATATATCAGTTTTTAGAACTTTGACTATTCCCCGCCACATTTTGGCCTCCGTGGATAATGTTAACATGATTAATGGGTGGTTTCATTTATTTCGCATCTTCTCCTTTGGCAATGTTAAACGTGGTTCTAACGGAGGGTTTCGAAAAATGCCTATTATCCGAGGGAACATTTTGGGCATTTTGAACAAATTCTTGCAACTGTCTTGCTCAGATAAGCCTCTAAATATTTCCATCTAAGACTTTGCAGTCATTTGTTCTGTGACGATTTATCCAGTGATAACTTCAGTAGTTGTCATTTTTCTTGGGCTCGAAGTTTGCTTGGGGATTGAGAGGAGTAGGGAAATTGACTTTCCCTACCATTATTGTATAAATAAAAGCTATAAGTTTGTTAAGTTCTACTGAATTTTTGTCTGACTCTGCCCATCCTGCTCGCTTGTTTTTTCATTAAACCCTAGTTTTACTCCGCCCTGTGTTCTTCCTTCTTATTGGCATGATAAATTTCATCCATCCGGATGAATTTGTTTGCACAAAAATAAAATTCTTACAAGCTTTCAGCTTCATTTACCATGAAATCTCTCCATAAAGGTGTATTATTCTGAAATCCTGCATGGATAATAATTTGTTTTGACTGATCATTCATCCCTCTAGCCCTTATCACTTCAGCATTAAACCTTTTCAGATAATCTCCTAGAAATTCCTCTAGTTGTTTCTTAAAGATCGCCACCATTGTGTAGCGTACAATGGGGTCTTTGCTAACAAAGAATTGGGCAACCAACTCATAAGAGAACTACTTCCAGGAGTATGTTGTCATATCTCGATATTGTCGATACCATTTTGCAGCATTACCTTGTAGAGTTATGGGGAAAAGCCGGGAAGAACAACTCCAGAGGCACTGTACATATCCATTTAACTATCAAAGGCCATTAGATGATCATCAAGATCTATACCTATGAACGGATGGTTGCGAACATAATTTCGTATGTGAATGGAGTAACTCTTTGTTTCTATTTTCCTCTGCATCATATGTCTTTTTTCCCTCTGCGTTGAGTGAATCTTTTATTGCTTTGCATAATAAATCCTTGATGTAAGCAACTTGGGGTAATTTCTTCGGCGGGGTTCATACCGTTTGGTGATGGAGCTTCCATACTACTCCACTTACTATGCAATTTTCCTTGATAGTCGGCCTTCGCATTTTTATTCTTTAGATTATTGCTCCTTGGAGGTTCGTTCTTCTTCTCCTTATAGTAGGCAACCTTAGACTCCTGCTTTTTAGACTCATTTTCCCGATCTGTGTTCTTAGCGTTACTCTGAACTTAGTTGTCTTTTGAGCTAGTAGATCGTCTGTTAGAGCTTTCATCCTACAAATTGACACTCTAATTGATTGTCTTTTTTTGTGTTTATACCCTGAGACTCTTTATCAGAAGGTTCTCCACGAAGAGCATTTGCTTGGTTGAAAGACAAAACAACATCTTTTTCAACTCTCGAGTAGTAAACTTATTTTTCACTAATTATGTCCATCTTCTTCGATTTAGTTTTCATGATTCCTCCATTTAACCAAATTCAAAGATAAAATTATTTCATATAAACCACATGGTCGGAGGTTCAAGCTCTCCTTTCAAAGCTAAAAATGTCAGCCATAAATATGGTTAACACCCCAAAATGTGCTTTGGACGAACAAACTGCTAGCCACATAAATGATTAGCATCTTAGGACTCATTCCCACTGTAGAGTTGAAAACCATTTGTCATACCCTCAACGGATACCAACACTTGTTTTTGGATTTTCAACCTATGTGGTAATGCCTGCCCTTTCTATTGAAGATGACACCTTATGAAGAAGTGAACTACAATATGAAACCCTGAAAAAAGAGTCAGAACTCGATATGAGATTCCTATAGGGAGCTACTTTCATTGGAAATAGTAATTGACAAGCCTTTAGGAGAGATTACTTTCACCTTTCGTGCAATTCCTTTCTTCGGGTTTCACACTATAGATTTGGATAAAAGGAAGAAAGTAGAAAATAAATCATATATAATCAACTATTAAGAGGGTTAATAGCCGTGATAAGTCATGGTCCGTTCTCTTAAAATTAAAAACCAATTACCAAATTTCTTGAATCCTCTTTATTGCTAGTTGAGAATGAGATTACAAGAAATTAGTTTCCCCAATTCAATTTTTAAATTAGAGTTTTAATCCACAATTTGAGATTATTATTTTTTAAAATGAACTCTCCCCCATCTTGGTCTTCTAGGGTACTATTTATAGGAGAAGATTGGCATCCCTTTGTCTTTGGTGGTTTCGACTAGTTACCACTTAAGTAGTTTTCTATGGGACATGCAAAGGGTTGCATAGCATCGGCTCTCTTTCCTCATTAGTATTTTCAAGATTATCTCATTTAGTTTCGGTTTGAATAGTTACGAGAGGCATAAATGTACGCAAGCTCTCGACTTATAGTGGCATCTACCTTCGAAATAATACTTGCTTTGGTATGTTTGGGTTCACGGACTCTTTTTTTGATATTCGACACTTTGAATGAGCTTCTCCTTTGCTTTTATTCCTTTGAGATCGAATTATTGTTGAAGATTCTGAGGTTCTTAACGAAGGGAACTTTTAGGTGGATATGAAAGAGATGACCGTGCAGTAGCTTTTAGCTTTTTTTTCAACTTTTGTCTGATGCTTTGCCCTTGAGGCTTTGGGAGTGGATTCATTACCTTTCGTGTTATTCCAACTGTGGATTGCTTTCCTTAAACCCCCGAGGTATGCATTGAAATCCTTACTTCATCTCTCCCGGAGGTAACTACTGGTAGCTAAAGTGGGTTACCCCCGAAAGCGGGTCTGGATATGTATGTGTGTGCTCCATGATGCTGTCATCTAGACTAGGAACATTTCCCCCATCTATTCTCGTCTTTAACTGGTTTTGGAGATCCTTCTCTTCTATTTTGTCTTTCTTTTACATTATTCGAATGATTTTTGGGTTAACACTAAGATTCATATTTGCAAAAGTATATTTCTCAGGGGGTAACTTCAAATCACCTAAAACCCTAAAAGGGTCATATATACTAATGGAACTCATGGTCCGAAGTCTTGGGATGTGGAGTACATGGGCTTCTGAGTCACATTTTTCTCAATAACTGGAGGTAGATTCTCCTTATCTTTCTCACGAACGAAAACGTGACTCGTATCGACACCCACACTTTCGGTGGCAACCCGGTATGGACTTCGCTATGGGGTTCATCAATCAAAGGCCACCCGACTGAGGGCATGACCACTTGAGTGGCAATGCCTCCGCCACCCCACCCCCCGATTGGGGGACCACCTAAGCTAGAACTTCTACAAGGGATCAACAGATCTTAGTGGTGTAGGAATTCATCACTTATGCATGTCTGCACCCTCCTTTGACCCTCTAGGACGACTCGTAAGGCAGTCAATCTTGATATATGTACATCGCGATGGATTCTATCTATCGTCCTTGCCAAATGAAAACATGAAGTTGTTAGATGAATAAAAGCTAGTTGGAAGCCAATGAATTTTGTGAGTACTTAATGCTTTCCAACCAATGCCTTGCGAAGCCCCTTAATGGGACATAAAACCAATCTGGTTTTATGCCACTCAGTTTGTTCCACCCATCCAAAATGATTTGGCTATTCATTGAGTCCCATTGTAGTGCTTGAAATTGAAAAGGAACCACACGTTATCGATGGTCGGCTCCCTACGAAGGTACTCAAAGTACGGAATGTGGAGGGAAACAAGGTGTGCATAAGCTGTAAGATGTAGTTGCATCGACGCCAGCCTTATGCGCGAAGAATCTTATGGACGAACTGGCTAAAAGAAGGAACACAACCAATCATACACATATGGTGAGAGCATGATGTGTATCCCTTAGAGGGTCACAAAGTGATTTCAAGACAACAGGAACTTGGACTTGATCTAAAGGAATCCCAAGTTTAGCATAAAGTTTTTTTAACTTGGGCTCATCCATTGCCATAGGCCAAGAATAGGTAGGATTTTTGAGAAGGACGACTCTAAGAAGAGTGTCTCGAGTAGTAGCTACTCTTACAACATCGGCTTCTCCCGCAGTCACGGTTTTCTCTTCCTCCAATAGAACTGCAGATGACTCACCGTAAGGGTGGACCTAATATTGTGATCCTTCGCTATTGGACTCAATAGCAGAGCTAGACTCCATATTCGAATCTTTATAGGTTGTCTCTTTTTCTTGGATCCGGCCTTTGAAGCTATCGTGGAATATTGACAACTTATTGTGGCACTCGAAAAAACATCATTAGTTAAAGTAATTAGCATGTACCTCCATACGTGATCTTGTGTGATGTGTGATGTGTGTAGTCTAACGTGAAGACTTGTGCATCAATAAATAATATTCAAGATGTGCTTCAATTGATCATCGCTCCTGACCGTCTATTCTAGCCTTAATCGTAGGCAACCGTAGACCAAGATTTCATGGAAGATGGCGCCATATTGTTTGGGCGATCCATGTTCAAATCCTAATTGTCTAAGTGATCAGATATGTTTTAATCCTATCTATCCAAAAGTTTACTCGTTTGATTAGTTCAAGTTTTCAGGTTAGGCATAGAATGGCATCGGTGTCATCACCTTGAATATTGTAGTCAAAGAATGTCCATGATCGAGTGATGATTGTAGTAATCATTTCTAGTTCGGTGTATGCTCGGGTCAGCCAAGGATGGTTTGGTCAAGATGGGGTCGGCCAGATCCTAATCGGCATAACGATCCTACCAAACCCACCCGAGTGCCAAACCAGATATTTCTTTTATACCTTTCACCAATTCCTTTCCCCATCTCCTCCGTCCATCAGTCACTCCATCAAGCCAATACAAAGAAGTATCACTCCTATCTAATCCTCTTTCTCCCATCGATCTTTTCTCCTCGTCGCCTTGACCTAAAATCACATCGAAGTTTTAAACCGAAGCTTCAAACCAACTCCGTCACCACCACGCAACAGATCCTATACCATCACATCTCACTTCCTAGACTTCATCCACCTCCTTCACTACCTCACTTGAAGACTTCTCCATTTCCCATGGGTTTGGCCACGACCAGTAAAAAAATAAAAATCCAACTCGATTTCAAAACCCATCTAGTTTGAGAGGTTGGATTTGACGACAAGCGGTGGTGGTTTGCAAAGACTTTGGTGAGGTAGATTAGTTTTGGGAAGAAGGAAAACTAAGGGGTTTTTGTTAAAGCTCAATTCAGTGAAAGTGTATAAGAAGAGTAGGATGTGGAGTGGGCTAGCTTTAAATAGGGGTGGATATGATACTATTCATCTTCCCAAATTTGATAGACACCAATGTCAGGACAACCTGGTCATACTGACCCTAATCAAACATCTGGTTCGGCCATGCCGAATTGAAATGATTCGGCTTTGGTTCAGCCATAGAGAACAAAGAGTTAAAAAATGGGAGCTCTTATGTTCTTTCGAATCAGCCAATAGCCTCACATACAAAAATTGACTTTACTTAGAATCACGCTCGTCTTGCATGGAGAACGATATCGTGTGATGTGCATGTAAATATGCACATTTATATTCACAAATTTATTTATTTTTTTAGTTAAATAAATAATATAAGTGGACTATTTTTACATTTTTTAACCAAAAACCCAAAATTCATGCATTCATCTTCATATTGGGGGAAAAATGGTCATTTGTGCATGAATTTATTTTCAATTAAATTTACTTATTCGTTTTCATGTGTCTTGCAAGAATTTAGGATCAAAAATGAAGTATGCACATGAAGTTTACAATTAGATATGCATGCACAAAGTGGATACAAAGGAATGGGGATGGAATTAATTCACACACAGCCGGGTGGAGGATGCTACCCACTATCACTCTTTCTTTAGTGTAACAATTAGAGGCTAATATATTGGCAAGTGGAGATAAAAAAGGCTTCAAACAATTTTAATGAACCATTAGTAGCTAAAGACAAACGGAAGCTTCATGAAGGGGTATTTTTGGCAGTCCCCAACAAAAGTGATTAGGGTTTTAGGGTTTTAAAACATGTATATATACCCCCTTTATGTTTATGTAAAGATCCTCTCTCTTTTATCCTCTCTTTTAGTTAGTGTAGTTTGGAGGATCAAAGCTCTCTTTTATTTCAATGGCTACTTAGCCATTTTTCATGTAATTTCATTTTCTTTTACGCAATGTTAGTTAATTAGTTCTCTTTTATGTACATGCTTTTACTTCTTATTATAGTATAAATCACTTTCATTTTATGCAAATAGAATAAATTTTCCTTTATTTTTTCTCTTTTTCCTTTGTTTTTATGTTGAATTTTAGTTTTGTTGATATGATAACAAACATGAGAAGCTAAACGCCTTCAACTTAGGGGTAATGAAGCTCTCTTGATTATGTAGATGCAACATATATTGATTTTTATGCTTTTTTAAAATAAAAAGGCAATATATATAACAAAAGGAGAATCTAGCCATTCTGCGCTCACTCACAAAAATAGATTTGTAGAATTGGCTACGAGATCTGTGCACATAACATGCCAAACAGTGCAACATACAAAAGTCGATACATAACACAAAAAATAGAATAAGATACATGATACACAAAGCGGAAGAAGACCGTAGTGAAACAGACGATCATCAAGGCCAACTTCGCTGTAAATAGGAACAGTGACCGACAAAAGAAGAAACCATCCTAATAAAATAGCCTACTAGAAAAGGCTCTGGAACTAAAAAAAGTCAATCAGCTCTGAGAACAGATAATGCCAGAACCCAAGTCCATCCAAAAACACCAAAATCAAGATTGCTACTCCAAATCCAAGGGATTCATAGTCAAGCAATTCAGTGGACCTATATATCCAGTCCCTGTAATAATAGCAATCCATATCAGAGCTTAGGGGGGTGGGAGGGGTGACAGAAGAATAAAGGAAAGCGGGACAGATCCTGCTAATCCCAGAAGATGAAAGTTTAACCAACCCCCTCTCGAGGAGTGGTTGGGACCGATGTAATATAAAAGGTTCCAGCTAACCGCGTCGTTCAGGAACTTATTGAACCTCTAAAAGGTCTGGCACGAAATGCAAGGAACACATCATTCCTTACCTTTCAGATGATGGAAGACGTATCCATAGGCACGTCTTCAAAATTTGCCTTATTTCTCGAGCACCAGATATGCCAGCAAACAAGATAATGGATCAACCGAAAGAGGATCAATCTAATAGATTTACTTGAGAATCTGTTCCATCAAAAACTCGGTAAATTTGCTAGAGAAGACGCCTTATCTCAAAGACCAACAAGGTTTTTGAAGTAATTCCAAACAATTTTGGCTGAGAAACCAAGGAAGAACAAGTGAGCTATGGATTCCGTGTCACCAGACCCACAGCACCTGCAATGGGACACAAAAGGGATGCCAGTCTTCTGAAGGCTTTCGTCTACCGGAACATCGTGTAGGATCCTCCGCATAAACAGAGATACCTTTGGGGAATACGAACATCCTTAATGAAAGAGAAGAGAGGGAGACTGTAACACCCCACGTCCATTAATATCATTCACGAATGGAATGCATTAACTTCCATGGAGGTTATAAGTGAATATAGAACAGAAAAATTACAACAAGACAGATAGTAAATAGTACTTGGAAATCTAAAACTTCATTTTATTGCAGCGGAAATTAAACGTGTTTGTTACATCATAAAACCATAGATCATAACCAAGTACAATATCCATCTTCATAAAAACAAAATACATAATCCCATTACATAAATAGCCATAAAAAAGATAACAAGCTGGACTTTACTTCAACGGTCCAAGCTTTCCAAAGAGAGATGAAGCAATTCAATCAAACTCCACTAGAGCTGGGCCCAACCTGAGGACCTGGAGGGGGAAAAAGGATAGAAATAGAGGGGGTCAGACATAAAGTCTGGCGAGTATGATAATTCTAACAATACTATTATCAAAATAACTAGACTAAGGCATAAGCTGGAAGACAAGTAAATGTCTATGAACCCTTAGGAAGATAAAGATAGCGTTTAAGATAACATTAAAGATAACGGTAAAGGCACACCTAATTACTAACGAATGATTACTACACTGCACCGCACATTACTACACTGCACCACACCAGTCACCCTATTGTTTGATCCCACTTGCTTCACACAGAAACTTTATAAATAGCCTTACGTACCCCTAGCTGACTACATAGGTGCCGTCTGCCCCTATCTCCACTAGGTGTACCCCACCACCGACTTTTGATCGGCTCCCTACTCGTAGATACCCGTGCTGGCCCCACAGTGGGGTGATCACTCCCCTAAAGTGGCAACCCGCTACAACTTGAGAATGCACGGCTTATACCTACACGATGCAACAACGTCTTACCTACCAGCCCGGGTCCACACACGCATACGAAACCCGTTGGACTTGCGTTGCCACCGCTCCCCGTTTTGGCCTCTTACAGTCGAACCCAACATGCGTGTCCCGTCCTCGACTTGGGTCGAGCCCACAAAGATACGTTTGGGATACTGGTCGAAATGGGCCCTAACAAGCTACTCACCTAAGCTTGTCACTAGTATGTCCCACTTAACCCTCTTAGTCATGTTCATTTACATGTTTGTTTGGTTAAGTCTTACTAATCGTATTTCACATGCCACCAAGGGCACCCCCTAGATTCCTCATGCCACCCAAGGCACCTACTTAACCCCCATGTCCCAATTTACATGTTTATCTGGTTAAGTATTTCTTAATTCTTTCAGGCCATAACCTCATAAAGACCTCTCACATTAGACTGGCATTTATGGCAGCTGGATTTGCCGGGCGGGTCCGGGCAGTCTTACACCATAAAAGAGTCTAACCTCGTGTCTTTACGACCGTTATGCTTTAGTTTAGGCCTAGGACCTCTCACATTGGGCTGACATTTGTGACCACTGGATTTGCCGGGCGGGTCCGGGCAGGTTTACGTCACAAACGTGTCCAACCTCGTGTCCTAGGCATTGATTAACACTTAAAATCTTTTACCCCAGTTTTAATAATTCCCTATTCAAATTATTAATTAAGTCAACTTTTTATGATGTCCATAATTGACTCAATTATGGCCATCCACTTATGGCATGCAAAATCATATCAATCGCACCCCAACTTTTTAATATTAAATCCTTAATATTACCCCTACCCCACGTTTATACGTTCGTTTATTCAACGCATAATATAGGCTAGACTTGTATAGTCTAACACCTAGCACAAAGATAAATTATCACAACATATAGACAATTAAAATAAATCTAATCATAATAGGGGTGAAACTTGCATAAACTACACATGTTAAGGATCAAAAGGTGTCAACTTGTTAAATGTCTCAATTTACATGATATGATCATAGCCCAAATCTATACATAAACTTGCATATGGGGTTTTTAGGCAACATAATGATGGTGTGAACTAGCATAGGATATCACATATGTCATAGCATAATTCTAGATGTCATAATAGATGTCTTGATATATGTTCATAACTTTTCTAATCAATCTAACTTGCATATGTGACTTGTCATATAGATCAACATAACCCAAACACGATGATTTAATTAATATGAACTAACTAGCATAGATGGTAACATCATGACCTTTTTAACATGTATGATTCATCACAACTTAGCATAGAAACTTTCAACATGCATAGAATCATCATAGCATGATTTACAACATATAAGATATCATCATCACATAACATTTGATTTACAATATACATGATAGCAAAAGGGGTTTACAACAACATATATGATAATTCACATCATCTACTCATAATCCATTCATAACTCAACCTAATTAAAATGATAATAATTTTGTTAAGATCATCATACTCACAATTTAGAGAAGAAAAGAGAGAGTTTTGCTTTGCTTTAGGGTTGAGAGAATTAGAATTGAATTAGCTTTTCTTCCTTCTTAGTTGGCGGCGGCTCCATTGATTTCCATGGCGACGGTAACTATTCTATTTTAATTAGGTTTAGGGTTAGCATTAGGATGTATTTATAGGTGTAGGAAGTTATTTAGGACCATTAGATTAACCCTGAACCATGAGAACCAATCAAATGCAAAATCTGCATTTGAGCGAATCGGCCCACGTGTTGACAGCCAAACACCCTGGATTAACCCCTAGTCGACCCAGCAAGGCTCGGGTCGACCTCAAAAATGGGCCGGTTCGGTTATTCCCCCTCCCAATTCGTTGTTTTGAACTTTTTCGCATATTTATTTATTTAATTTTTAATTTTTATATATATATATATATATATATATATATCAATATATATATATTTCTCTACGCAACCCATTTCACTTAATTCTTTTCTAAAAATTAAGTATACTTTAATTTGTGAATTTTAATGTTATAAAATTACGGGGTGTTACATTCTCCCCTCCTTAAAGGATTTCGTCCCCGAAATCTCCAAGTCAAGAAGAATGTATATCCTACCATCTAATCGTCCATCTACTCAACCATCAAACACCAGCATCCATTGTCCTTAAAAGACTTCTAATGCTTTAATGTTTATATGCACAGTGTGTGTATATGTCCATATCTAATGCAAAATTAGGCGGTCTACTGATTCAGTCGACCTCCTTAGTGCAATTCATGATAGTGCCAGGCGTCCAATATGTATGCAAAAGATTCCTAATGATACATATTAATTCTATATGCGTGCACAACCATCCACCCGAATGCAGCAACTATATGATAATACAACCATTATACATCCATTTTACTAAATACATCCATATATATGCAATATGAAATATGAAGTGACTGAGCCGATCTGGTGCCTAATAGTGTGTGTATATGCATCCACGAGCAACCACTAGCAAACACTTGCATCCACTTTGCATCCACCATACATAACATGTCTTAAACACATGTTTCAACCATAGGATTATCCTAACTAAAGGTCAAAGATACTAGCGAGAGGATATACTAAAGATAAGATAAGTACAAGCTAAGCGATAAAGGAGAAATTAAAGGACATACCCTCAAAAAGAAAAGGGTATTGTGAACGCATCTTCTCTTCCGTCTCCCAAGTAGCGTTGCTCTCATCATCTCCCCATTGCACTTTTACTATTCTGATCTCTCGATTCCTCAACCTCTTGATCTCCGACCCAAGAATGCGCGTAGGAGCTCGTCGAATTGTCGCATCACGCTCTATCTCCACCTCTCTAAGCAAGCTCGGCTCTACCACTTCCGCGGTCTCGTGCAAGCACTTCCTCAAATGTGACACATGGAATACGTCATGTACACCACTAAGTCTCTCGGGAAACTCCACTCTATACGCCATCCGTCCAATCCTCTCCTTAATAGGAAACAGCCCTACAAACCTTGGTGCTAATTTCCCAACGGACCCAAAGCGAACAACGTTTCGTAATGGAGACACTTTGACAAAGACCATGTCCCCAACTTCAAACTCGAGATCTGTCCTCCTCTTGTCCGCATAAGAATTCTGCCTATCTTGCGCTGCTTTCATCCTTCTTCGAATTAAATCGATCTTTTCCAAAGTCTCTCTAATCATATCGGGCCCAAGCAAGATCTTATCCGTAGCTTCCCACCAACATGTAGGCGAACGCCAAGGCCGTCCGTAAAGAGCTTCGAAGGGTGCCATGCCAATGCTAGACTGAAAGCTATTATTATATGCGAACTCTACCAACGGAAGATGCTCTTCGCATGTACCCCCAAAGTCTAAGACACATAGCCTCAAAAGGTCCTCTAGAATACGATTCACCCTCTCGGTCTGGCCGTCCGTATGAGGATGATATGCGGTGCTCAAACATAACTGAGTCCCTACCGCCTCTTGTAAGCTTCTCCAAAATTCGCTAGTGAAAATAGGATCGCGGTCGCTCACTGTGCTAGAAGGAACACCGTGCTACCGAACTATCTCTCGAACGTATACAGAAGTTAACCATGGAGCAGTCCTCTTACTCTTCACGGGAATAAAATGGGCGCTCTTAGTAAGTCTATCTACTATAACCCAAATTCCCGTATTACCCTTCCTCGATCGCGGTAATCCATCCACAAAATCCATCGAGATGCTTTCCCATTTCCATAGTGGAACCTCCAATGGGTGAAGCAACCCACCGGGTTTCTTTTGCTCCACTTTTACTTGTTGGCACACCAAGCATCTAGCGACATACTCGGCCACGTCTTTCTTCATGCCGGCCCAAAAGTAAACTCTCTTCATGTCTTTGTACATCTTGTCCCCGCCGGGATGAATGGTCATCTTCGAACGATGTGCTTCGTCAAGAATAGTCTTCCTTAGGTCATCGTCTTTTGGTACACAAAGTCTACCATCCCTACGTAACCAACCCTTATCGTCTAGGGTATACCTACGGAGATGGCTTGATGACTCCCCTCCTTTGAGTTTTTCTACTAACTCAACCAACTGCGGGTCGTCTCGCTGTGCCTCGCCAATCCATCCCAAAAGCATAGGTCTGACCTCCAAGGATGCTAGCAAACTGGGTACGAAGTCAACGGAAGGTCTAAAGTCAAACATCAAAATGAATTCTAAACTTCGCCGATCAACAAACAAAGGACTTAAGGATAATCTTTTTCTACTTAAGGCATCGGCCACCACGTTACCCTTGCCAGGGGTATATGCTATCTCAAAGTCGTAGGACGCTAAGAACTCCATCCACCTTTGCTGCCTTAAGTTCAAGTCCTTTTGAGAGAATAGGTATTTTAAAGACTTGTGGTCAGTGAATAATTCGAATTTCTCGCCAAGAAGATAATGACGCCAAGACTTAAGCGCAAAAACAATAGCGGCCAATTCTAGGTCATGTGTAGGATAATTTTTCTCATGCGCTCTCAACTGCCTTCCACCATGGGCTATTACCCTACCCTCTTGCATTAAGACTGCGCCTAGTCCTGTCCCACAAGCATCAGTATAAACGGTAAACGGCTTACTCCCGTCCGGCAATACTAAGACTGGGGCTGAAGTCAAAGCTCTCTTCAAACGTTGGAACGCATCATCACAATCTACGTCCCATGTGAAAACTAGGTTCTTCTTCGTCAAGCGTGTCAGTGGAGTTGATATCTTTGCGAAGCCTATGATAAACTTCCTATAGTAGCCAGCCAACCCCAAGAAACTTCTCACTTTGGTAGCATTTTTAGGAACCTTCCAATCTTGGATGGCCACCACCTTCGCGGGATCCACGGTTATCCCTTCTTTGGAAACCACGTGCCCCAAGAACCGTACTTCCTTCCTCCAGAAGTGACACTTAGAAAATTTAGCCTTAAGGCTATGCGCTCGTAGGGTCTCCAACACTTCCCTAAGATGTAGGGCATGCTCTTCTTCATCCTTAGAAAAGATCAAGATGTCATCTACAAAGACTACCACGAATTTGTTAAGGTACTCCCTAAACACCCTACTCATCAAATCAACAAAATATGCTGGGGCGTTTGTCAAACCGAAGGGCATCACTAGCCATTCATAGAAACTATCCGGAGTCCTAAAGGCAGTCTTGTCTATGCTATCCTCATCCACTCTCAACCGATGGAAACCAGTGGCTAAGTCCAACTGCAAAAACACTGAGGCGCCAACTAACTGATCGAAGAGATCGTCAATCCTCGGCAGTGGGTGTCTGTTCTTCTTAGTAAGCTTATTAAGTTCTCTATAGTCCACACAAAGTCTAAGGGACCCATCCGCCTTCGTGGCAAATACTACTGGAGCACCCCACTCCGATATACTTCGTCTTATGAACCCCTTCTCAAGCAACTCCTTCACTTGCTTACTGAGTTCCCTCCTTTCACGTGGAGCCATGTGGCGTATTGGCAAAGATACTGGTTTTGCATTATCCACAAGATATATTCGAAAATCTATCTCCCGCTTCGGAGGCAAGCCCTTCACCTCCTCAAACACATCCGAATATTCTCGGACCACTCTAACAGATCGTAGATTTTCCTCAGATGCGTCAAGCGATTCTAGATAACTTAGCATAACCGAATTTATGGGATTACAGAAGATTTCGAGAGTGTTGCCAAGGCGAGTCACGAGCCTAACTACTCTCTTTTCACAATCAAGAACGGCCCCATTTCTGGATAACCAATCCATTCCTAAAATTAGCCCATAGCCAATGAAGCCCAACACATAAGCATCACATCTAAATTCAACGCTATGTATGGAAATTTTCAAATCCAAACACATCATAGACAAATAAGCTGAGCCCCCAATTGTATTCGAAACAACTAAGGGATCCTCTACTAAACTGGTGTTTAAGTGCAGTGATTCAACTAATGATGTAAAGATAAACGAATGTGATGCGCCCGAATCGAATAAGGTACGGACAGGATGATCAAACAGAAATACTAAGCTTTCAACAGAAATGGTTCTACCTCTTTCTTGCAGCGATGGGACCGCGAGAGCCTGAACTTGTCCCCTAGCCTGCTCTGGTGCCATAAGAGCCTGCACCTGTCCTCCCGAGGTAGCTCCTGCCCTCTGCCCCTTCTTTGGGCAGTCCTTCACTAAATGTCCCGCATCGCTACAATGAAAACAACCTTTCTTCTTTTTCTTTCGGCAATCCTTGCTGAGATAGCCTGGTGTCCCACAGTTAAAACATTTCTTCTTTCCCTTGCCGTTATTGTCTTTACCACCCTTCTTGTTTTGCTGTTGTGGTTTCTTCTGATCCCCCTTCTTCTCCGGTGCCTTATCAGCTTTAGCGCTTTTCTCCTCATGCATGAGTGCCATTTCTACTAACTTCTCAAAGGTGGCCCCCATCGGGATGTGGGTCATAGCCAACCCTTACAATGGTTCATTCAAGCCATTCACGAACCTTAGAGCCTTCTTCTCCGGCGTGTTTACTAAGTCCAAGCCAAACCTTGCTAACTGATTAAATTTATTGACATATTCTTTCACTGATGAGCTTCCTTGCTTCAATGTCAAGAACCTTTCCATATATAGATTTTCTTCCGCCCTTGAGAGAAACTTCGCCTCGAACCTACGTCTGAAATCTGCCCAAGAGTCAACAGGACGCTCCCCATTAGTGACCTCCCACCAAAAAGAGGCCTCTCCCTTCATCAACCAAGCTGCTAATCGAACTCTCCTCCCTTCTTCTACTTCAAAGATTTCTGGCAATTCTTCCACCTCCTTAAGCCAATCTCTAGCTTCCACAAACATTTCTGACCCTTGAAATGGTTTTCCACCCATAGCCTTGAATTCCTTGCACGTCTTTGCAAATGTATCTACGCGAGGAGGAGGAGGAGGAACGGGTGCAACTGGTGGTGGAGGAACATTGGCTGGACCTGCAGCGGCCCTAGCCTCTAATAACCTCCTATACCATCCTGGTATCGTTACACCGTCGGGTAGATTAAGATCTTCAGCCATGCTGAAACGAAAATGGAAAGATTCAGAATGGAGAATTCGAAAGATAAAGATATGGGCTATTGGGGATTATGTTTTTTTTTTCTTAAAAACTTTTCTCTTTAAATTTCTCATTAAAACATGTTTTTGAAAGCACTTCTTCCAAAAATAACTATTTTTCTAAAGTCTTTTTATCTGTTCTGGTAACCTTAAGCTCTGATACCACGTGTAACACCCCACGTCCATTAATATCACTCACGAAGGGAATGCACTAACTTCCATGGAGGTTATAAGTGAATATGGAACAGAAAAATTACAACAAGACAGATAGTAAATAGTACTTGGAAATCTAAAACTTCATTTTATTGCAGTGGAAATTAAACATGTTTGTTACATCATAAAACCATAGATCATAACCAAGTACAATATCCATCTTCATAAAAACAAAATACATAATCCCATTACATAAATAGCCATTAAAAAGATAACAAGCTGGACTTTACTTCAACGGTCCAAGCTTTCCAAAGAGAGATGAAGCAATTCAATCAAACTCCATTAGAGTTGGGCCCAACATAAGGACCTGGAGGGGGAAAAAGGATAGAAATAGAGGGGGTCAGACATAAAGTCTGGCGAGTATGATAATTCTAACAATACTATTATCAAAATAACTAGACTAAGGCATAAGCTGGAAGACAAGTAAATGTCTATGAAATCTTAGGAAGATAAAGATAGCGTTTAAGATAACGTTAAAGATAACAGTAAAGGCACACCTAATTACTAACGAATGATTACTACACTACACCGCACATTACTACACTGCACCACACCAGTCACCCTATTGTTTGATCCCACTTGCTTCACATAGAAACTTTATAAATAGCCATACGTACCCCTAGCTGACTACATAGGTGCCGTCTGCCCCTATCTCCACTAGGTGTACCCCACTACCCACTTTCGATCGGCTCCCTACTCGTAGATACCCGTGCTGGCCCCACAGTGGGGTGATCACTCCCCTAAAGTGGCAACCCGCTACAACTTGAGAATGCACGGCTTATACCTACACGATGCAACAACGTCTTACCTACCAGCCCGGGTCCATACACGCATACGAAACCCGTTGGATTTGCGTTGCCACCGCTCCCCGTTTTGGCCTCTTACAGTCGAACCCAGCATGCATGTCCCGTCCTCGACTTGGGTCGAGCCCACAAAGATACGTTTGGGATACTGGTCGAAATGGGCCCTAACAAGCTACTCACCTAAGCTTGTCACTAGTATGTCCCACTTAACCCTCTTAGTCATGTTCATTTACATGTTTGTTTGGTTAAGTCTTACTAATCGTATTTCACATGCCACCAAGGGCACCCCCTAGATTCCTCATGCCACCCAAGGCACCTACTTAACCCCCATGTCCCAATTTACATGTTTATCTGGTTAAGTATTTCTTAATTCTTTCAGGCCATAACCTCATAAAGACCTCTCACATTAGACTGGCATTTATGGCAGCTGGATTTGCCGGGCGGGTCCGGGCAGTCTTACACCATAAAAGAGTCTAACCTCGTGTCTTTACGACCGTTATGCTTTAGTTTAGGCCTAGGACCTCTCACATTGGGCTGACATTTGTGACCACTGGATTTGCCGGGCGGGTCCGGGCAGGTTTACGTCACAAACGTGTCCAACCTCGTGTCCTAGGCATTGATTAACACTTAAAATCTTTTACCCCAGTTTTAATAATTCCCTATTTAAATTATTAATTAAGTCAACTTTTTATGATGTCCATAATTGACTCAATTATGGCCATCCACTTATGGCATGCAAAATCATATCAATTGCACCCCAACTTTTTAATATTAAATCCTTAATATTACCCCTACCCCACGTTTATACGTTCGCTTATTCAACGCATAATATAGGCTAGACTTGTATAGTCTAACACCTAGCACAAAGATAAATTATTACAACATATAGACAATTAAAATAAATCTAATCATAATAGGGGTGAAACTTGCATAAACTACACATGTTAAGGATCAAAAGGTGTCAACTTGTTAAATGTCTCAATTTACATGATATGATCATAGCCCAAATCTATACATAAACTTGCATATGGGGTTTTTAGGAAACATAATGATGGTGTGAACTAGCATAGGATATCACATATGTCATAGCATAATTCTAGATGTCATAATAGATGTCTTGGTATATGTTCATAACTTTTCTAATCAATCTAACTTGCATATGTGACTTGTCATATAGATCAACATAACCCAAACATGATGATTTAATTAATATGAACTAACTAGCATTGATGGTAACATCATGGCCTTTTTAACATGTATGATTCATTACAACTTAGCATAGAAACTTTCAACATACATAACATCATCATAGCATGATTTACAACATATAAGATATCATCATCACATAACATTGGATTTACAATATACATGATAGCAAAAGGGGTTTACAACAACATATATGATAATTCACATCATCTACTCATAATCCATTCATAACTCAACCTAATTAAAATGATAATAATCTTGTTAAGATCATCATACTCACAATTTAGAGAAGAAAAGAGAGAGTTTTGCTTTGCTTTAGGGTTGAGAGAATTAGAATTGAATTAGCTTTTCTTCCTTCTTAGTTGGCGGCGGCTCCATTGATTTCCATGGCGACGGTAACTATTCTATTTTAATTAGGTTTAGGGTTAGCATTAGGATGTATTTATAGGTGTAGGAAGTTATTTAGGACCATTAGATTAACCCTGAACCATGAGAACCAATCAAATGCAAAATCTTCATTTGAGCGAATCGGCCCACGGGTTGACAGCCAAACACCCTGGATTAACCCCTAGTCGACCCAGCGAGGCTCGGGTCGACCTCAAAAATGGGCCGGTTCGGTTATTCCCACTCCTAATTCACTGTTTTAAACTTTTTCGCATATTTATTTATTTAATTTTTAATTTATATATATATATATATATCAATATATATATATATTTCCCTGCGCAACCCATTTCACTTAATTCTTTTCTAAAAATTAAGTATACTTTAATTTGTGAATTTTAATGTTATAAAATTACGGGGTGTTACATTCTCCCCTCCTTAAAGGATTTCGTCCCCGAAATCTCCAAGTCAAGAAGAATGTATATCCTACCATCTAATCGTCCATCTACTCAACCATCAAACACCAGCATCCATTGTCCTTAAAAGACTTCTAATGCTTTAATGTTTATATGCACAGTGTGTGTATATGTCCATATCTAATGCAAAATTAGGTGGTCTACTGATTCAGTCGACCTCCTTAGTGCAATTCATGATAGTGCCATGCATCCAATATGTATGCAAAAGATTCCTAATGATACATATTAATTCTATATGCACCATGATAATTAAGTTCCATAATAATTAGTTTAACTGTGTATAATAATATGTTTATAGCAGAATGTAGATTGCTAATATTGGATAACTACTATTTGTTGAAAAAAGAACTGATCGGACTAAAAATTGGGAACTAAAACGGAACTTCCGAAATTTGCAGAACGAAACCTAAATATTCAAAATTAATAATGAGCGAAACTGAAAAGGAATTAGGAATTTTAAACCTTGGTTTGTTTCTTATCTTTTATAATGAAAATACTAAAACTATTAAAACCTTAATAATTTTCAGATTGCACGGCCAAAAAATAGTTGCTTATTTGATTGAATTTAAAATACTGGGATATTGACTTTTTTGTGTATTTAACTTATAAAGATTTCTTTTATCCAAAAAAAACAAGTTGTTATTTTTCTATGAATATGTGGGATAGTAATAAACATATATACTTTACACTGAAAATGATATCCGTGCACATGCACTTGAATTTGTTTACGTCATATATAAATCTTTTTATTCGCTCCTATTGAATGAGATTTCTGCGTACGTCACTGCACCCCATCAATCCAACTCCCTGGCCACTTACTTCATCACAATCTCCTCGTTAAAATCGTGACTTCAACTCCTGAACGCCCAAGCTGTCGAATTACTACCCTTCACAGACCGAAACCACCTCCAACTCCCAAATCGCAACTTCGCCACTGGCCTCAATTCGAAAAGAATACCAATGTTTCTGATATTACTTTCGTTTTGGTTTCAAGAATTTTCCGCCTATCACAATTTGGAGTTTGAAATTTTTTAATTTTATTTTCTCGCATTTTGTGTCTTGTGATAGATAAGAAAAAAAGGGGAGAATGAGTGGTGCAAAATTGGGATCGAAGTCTGTTTAGATATATTTCTTCCTTTTACGTGTTTAGGCTTGTGAACTTTTAAGTGGGCCGTGCGTGTTGAGTTTTAGTGTTAAATTTTAGTTTGTTTTAGTTTAGTGTTTAAGTGTTGAGTTTTAGTTTAGATTTGGTTTTAGTTTTTGTATTAAAAACATTTACTTGTTTTTGAAGTGTTTTTTCTTGTTTTTATCTTAAGTTAGTTTTTTAGTTTTTTTTAAGAATAGGCCAAAAGAAAATTTGCTTTGTTCTAAGCTATAAAAAAACACTTGTCTTCCACATGTGTGTGTGTGTGTGTATATATATATATATCAATTATTTTTAGTTGCAGAAATTAGCGGACAAAATTAGCTTGTCTGCTTTGCTTTGCTTGCTTCCGCTTTAAAAACAATCGCCAATAAGAAAAACAAAATTGCTATTAATTCTACAAGCTCTGGTATTGTATTCTAACTCTATTTTAATTTCCTTGCATTGTTGTTTGCTTGCATTTGCATTGGAGAAAAAAAATTGAAAAACAAAACAAAAATTCATATGTAGTTGCATAGTTAATTCAGTTTAATTTCTGTTTTGCATTCATCTCATTTTATTTTTATTTTCTACGAACATCATTAAATTTTGACATGTTGATTTCTTTTTGAAGAATTATTTCTTGGTGTCTAGACTATGACAGAGTAATAACCATTTATAAATATTATGGTGATTCGCAAATATTATATCGGTTGTTCCTATGAAGGTACTTAAACCTTTGACTACATTGCTATGGTGATTCCTGGTGCACCTATAACTCATGTTCGTTAATTGGCTAAGAAATCTTTTGTTGAAATTAGTCTAACGGTCATTATATAATTTTGGAAAATTTGTCAATAAGTAACTTGCGTTCATATAGTTGCATTAGGTTCATGCATACATAAAAAAAATTGAAAATTAAAAATCCAAAAAAAAATTGATTTTCTTTTGTAAATATCTATTTTCTTTTAAAAACAAAAAAAATTATTTTCTTAAAAATGACTGAATTTCCTTATTTCCATGGATTTTACGATAGTTGTGAAAATCAATATAATCCATATAATTTTACACTAAATTCATACGGATATTTTAATAACAACTATTGTGTCAACAATTTGGATTTTGCATCACAAAATTTTCAAAATAACAATCAACTGTTAACATTGGAAACATGTATTGAATCTTTACTTGAACAAAGTCAAAGAATGCATGAATGGTATAATTCATACTTGGGCAACAATTCAAGTCAAAGTTTTCAAAATAATTCAAATTCAATTCCAAATTCCATAAGGGAGTCTGGGACTTTACGTAGAACGAAGGTTCGAACCAGTATAAAAATCCTAGTGTAACTTCTATTTATTATTGATATTCTGCTATCTACACATCACTCTGCTTATATTCCACATAATATGATTCTACTACTGCAAAGTCTCTTTCAATTGGTATCAGAGAAAGGACATCATGTAACTGTAACATCGTTATTCGATATTTTGATAATATGGAAAATAATACAAGCACTAGCACAATCACTGCCTATAGCTCTGCTTTTTCTTAAGGACAATCTACCCAAAGACCTCCTCTATTCAATGGCTTACACTACAATTATTAGGCTACAAGAATGAGGATCTATATGCAAGCAACTAGTTTTGATGCTTGGAATGCAACTCAAAACAAATTCACAACACCTACAACTGATTACTCTTCATGGGCAATAAGTCAGAAAAATGAAACAAGTGCAAATGCCAAAGCTATTAATATGCTAAAGAAACACTCAAAACTATACATGAGGGTACAAACAACGTCAAACAAACAAAGATCTCAATGCCAAAGAACCAATTCCAAAACTTTAGAATGAGATAGAATGAAACCAACAATAACACGTAGTCAAGATTTCATGACACTTTTCATGCCTCAATAGGATTAGGAGAAAAAATACATGGATTTTGACATTTTATCGGTCCTAAATTCACAAACTAATGAATGGGAAAAAAAAAGTCTTAGCAATCGAGGAAGCAAATGATCTTTTTACAATGAAGCCAGAAGAATTAATTGGAAATCTTATGTCCTGCGAAGTTAACATGCATGCTAAAAAGGATCAAGCACAAGAAAGAAAAAATGTAACTTTTCACGCTGAAAAGAAAGAATCAAAATCAGAAGACGAGGATCTACCGTTTATTACCAAAATTTTTAAGAAATTCTTGAAATACAGAAAAGGAAATAAAAACAGATTCAAAAATAATTTCTCAAATATAGAATGTTTCAATTGTCACAAGAAAGGATACATGCATAAAGACTGTCCAAAACATAAGAAAGAAAATAAAAAAACTTTCAACAGGAAGAACATGAAAGATAAATTAAAAGAAGGATTTTTTTATTATAACATGGGACGATTCAGATTCATCCTCATCAGATAGTGATAGTGACAGCGACAACGAACAAGAAAATAGATGCTTCATGTAATGGCCCACAAATCCGTACTATTTGAATTGACTAAATACACTACACGTCCAGCCGAAATTGCACAGAAATACGAATCATTATTTATATAGAATAAAAGGTAGAAGAAGAATAGAAATTAACAACATAGAATCTCACATTTGCAGAACAAAATATAATATATGTATATATTTATTTAACATGCTTTAAAATACAAAATTATCACTATTTATACATGCCATCAGAGTACAACACTTACAACACAACGGAAATAAATAATAGCTATAAAATGCTGAAGCCTCCTACTCCAAGATAAAGAAAAGATAAACGGAAGACCGATCCACACATAAACACAGATGGTTTTTACCTTACAATTACCAAAACATTGTTTAACATCAATACTTTTCTGATACTATAATAGTGTCTAAAACAAGTAAATAACAATCGAGCAGAACGCTTGCATCTCACACTCTACATACATAGTATGCAATCAAAATCGTGGGCTCTTATTGGAGAATGGATTCCAACTGGAAAGGTATAGGACCACCTTCCGACAGTGTATCACTAAAGAGGAATACACTGGGTTCAACAAGAACATCTTGCAACCCAGGCTAAACGTGACCGACCCTTCACTTTTCTTGAGAGTAATGAATGTATTGTCACCAATGGTAGGGATCAGCAACCGTTCCGTAGCAACAACATCGATAAGATAAAGAAGAAAAAGGATTTTCTTTAGATCAGGTGACAATACACCCAACTTGGGTGCGACCCACTTAGCCATGTGACCTACCCGATTTTATATCATTTCCCAGTTGCGAGGCTTGAGGTTACGATTACTTACCTTTCCTTGATAGCCCAATCACTTTGAATGACGCATTATTAGATCCATTAATGACTAACTGATTTTCAAAAAGATATTTTTGATATTGTGCTAAGAGAATAAAATCTTCGGCACCAGATATATATTTGTATAGAGCAACATATGCGATCGCTGAAAATACTCTGTCAGACATTCATCCATACACGTTCATTTTGGGACTGAACGAAATCGAAGGCACAATTTCCATTAATCCATCTTAGACAATTTCTACCTAGGACTAACAGAAAAATCCCTTGCACTTTACTCCGTCTTTGACTATCTTCATAGGTCTAGTTCGCAACGCTACTACCAATACAGAGTGGTTCGGATAATAATCCAACCGGTCTCTCCATATTGACAACGATATTGGCCAATACTTCGATAGTCGGTTATTTAACTATAAAAGAAAACAAACATTCATCCAAAGCATCAAATAATCATTGAACCCCTTAAATAATATTTCATTAATTAAATTACTTCTCCATTTCCTTATCAATATTTGTTAACCCAATATTCTCCACAATTATCTTGGCCGCTTACGCTATTTGGAAAACATTTTCACATATCACCTTCTTTTATTTTCTATACTTAGAAAATATCTTCTATTTATGATTGGAATTCATTCCATTTACTTATCTGCTTCTCGAATTCATTCATTTCTATACTAAGGAAATACTTGTTATTATATTTCCAAACTTACACTTATTTGGGTTAAAACGGATGTTGCCTAAAATATCATTGCAACAACCCAAAATACTACAACCCAAAATACTACGTTCAAATAAATCTTATTAAACATTAATCTTCGAGATTGAATCTTTCTATTTAACGGTTAATAATGAAATCATTCAAGTTGGGGTATAATTACCACTCAGACCTTGATTGAATAACATTCTTAACTTCAAAACGGACAAGAACACTTACTTCAAATAGTCAACACCATAAAAAAAATGTTCATTTTTAAAACGTGTATACAATTCTCTTTCTATTCTTACCAGATTAAAATTTATAGTTTTGCTTTCTATTTAAAATATTCTATTTTTAAGTTTGTTTCCTTATCAAATTCTATATATATCGATATATTGGTTGACAAAATTTTCTAAATCCTTCAATTTTTGAAAAATTTCTCCAGCACCTCCTGTAATAACCCGGAAAATGTGAACCAGTTTAAAATTTTTAAATTAGGTTATTACCAAGAAATTTGGATTGTTGAAATAGAATATTTCAATAAAATATAGAATTGGGTATAATATGGCAGTTTGAAATTTTGAATACAAACTTTGTCAGACTGTACCGGGTGGAAAATATAACGGATTTTAGCGAAACTGAAAATATTTAAATCTGTTTATCAATACCTTTCTAACTAATCTGAAAAATTGAAATTTCATAACGGAAATCAAAAGTTATGGCCAAATGAATTTTCAGAAAGGTCGCTATATAGTATATATAGCCCTTGAAAATTGAGATTTTGCATACGACCTCGGAATTCGACGAAACCACTTTTGCTGGGTCCGGGATGTCAAATTATTGCTAAGTTTCAAATTTCATAATTTTTGAAGCTAGTATGTGAGCGGGGCAAAAGATAACGTGTTTGGTCAAATTCTGTTAAAATGGGTCAACCTAAAAATGGCCGTTTTTCAAACGAGCTCAGAATTTGACGAAACTGGTTTTGTTAGGACCGTATCGTCAAAACAAAGCTAGATTTATTTTTCTGGAATTTTTAGATTCAGTTTGTGGCCCTGGCAAATTGAAATGTACGTTTAAATTAAATATCGAATGTTATATATTTTAATTTGAAAAATAACTGACTGTAACAGTCGAAATGGCCAACGAAACATATCCCATTGTGTCCGGAATGGGGGTATTTAGCTAGGGGCGACAGTCGTTGGGTTTAAAAAGGAGTCCGTTTGCAAAAACACTATTTAAAAATTTCTATAAAGCTCCGGCCAATAGGAAATTTTCTTTAAAAAAAAAACCTAAAACCCTAGCCGCCAGAGAAAGATTGGGCGATCCACGTTGCTCGAGACTTCTTCCCCTTTTTCCGACCGCCTCAGGCGATTTCACCGCCGACCCCAGTTGAAGTTTTTGTTCGCCGTAGTCCCCTCTCCACATCCGACCAACCCACGTCTCCTCCCGTTGACTATCGACGCCGGAAATCGAGGAGGAAGGCGCGACCTTCTGAGCGCCGCCGCGACGAGCATAGACCACCGAACCACTCGCCACCACCGCCGTTCTGGAGGTGCTTCGTAGCTCTACGACGCAGCGTAGGCTGATCGAAGCATAGAGGTACGGATCGACTGAAAATTGGTGACCTAGTTTCGAAGGTTTTAAAAACCTTTCTGATGAAAATTCTGAAATGAAAATAACACTTTTAAGTGTTGCAAAACTTTGAAAAATAATATCTTTTTCGTTCTTTAACGAAATTCGATGAAACAGGTGACACCGTGACCGCAAGGAGGCTCTCTACATTCTAGAAGAAGCCGCGAATTTTTCTGACCTTCCTACGATTTTTAGCACCGCAATAACCAATGTGAGGAATCTAAACTATTTGTGTGAATGAAATCGCGTTGTATAAATTATATAAGCGAAGTGTAAATTATATACGCATTGTATACCTCATGTACATGTGTTGTATAAGTTATATTAGCGACGTATAAATTATACAAGCGTTGTTTGAAACATATATGCTTTGAATTGTGATGAAATGCAAGTGAATTATTATATTATATATATATATATACTCCCCTCGTCCACAGACCATGGACGATATTTATTGCTTGTGATTGACGTGATATTATATGGTATGACGAATGGTTGGAAATAATTGTTTGTGGTTGATATTATGGTTGGGAAATACCTTTGTGGTTGAAAAATACCCTCTTGTGGTTGAAACAAAATAGAATAGGATTGTGGAATTGAAAATAAAACATGCCGCCTGCGTGCGAACTAGATGCATGATCCCCATTGTCAAAAACCGCGAGGTTTTAAGGTAGAGCGAGGAGTCGTACTAGGGACGGTCCCGGTTTTAACTACCCTGCCGTTATGCTGCCGAAATTTTCTGAAATATTTATGTGTTAGAATAATTTTCATTCGTTGAAATAAATCACATTTTTATATATATACAAACTATATCGAATATTCATGTGTTGAGTTGCAATTCATTCGTTGAGTTGAAATTCATGTGTTGAATATTATTCGAATTTAAACAAATGGCTTTAGCGATAAAAATCACATTTTTATATATATACAAACTATATCGAATATTCATGTGTTGAGATGCAATTCATTCGTTGAGTTGAAATTCATGTGTTGAATATTATTCGAATTTAAACAAATGGCTTTAGCGATAAAAATCACATTTTTATATATATACAAACTATATTGAATATTCATGTGTTGAGTTGCAATTCATTCGTTGAGTTGAAATTCATGTGTTGAATATTATTCGAATTTAAACAAATGGCTTTAGCGATAAAAATCACATTTTTATATATATACAAACTATATCGAATATTCATGTGTTGAGTTGCAATTCATTCGTTGAGTTGAAATTCATGTGTTGAATATTATTCGAATTTAAACAAATGGCTTTAGCGATAAAAATCACATTTTTATATATATACAAACTATATAGAATATTCATGTGTTGAGTTGCAATTCATTCGTTGAGTTGAAATTCATGTGTTGAATATTATCATCTTTTAAAAATAAAATGAATCGACAATGAAAATTATATTTTTATAATGAATATGAAGAGTTAAAAATACACAGGTGTCGAATAAATATTTTTGATGATAAAAATATTCCTTTTATCATGTATACGCTTAGTTAAAAATACACAGGTGTCGAATAAATATTTTTGATGATAAAAATATTCCTTTTATCATGTATACGCTTAGTTAAAAATACACAGGTGTCGAATAAATATTTTTGATGATAAAAATATTCCTTTTATCATGTATACGCTTAGTTAAAAATACACAGGTGTCGAATAAATATTTTTGATGATAAAAATATTCCTTTTATCATGTATACGCTTAGTTAAAAATACGCAGGTGTCGAATAAATATTTTTGATGATAAAAATATTCCGTTTATCATGTATACGCTTAGTTAAAAATACACAGGTGTCGAATAAATATTTTTGATGATAAAAATATTCCTTTTATCATGTATACGCTTAGTTAAAAATACACAGGTGTAGAATAAATATTTTTGATGATAAAAATATTCCTTTTATCATGTATACGCTTAGTTAAAAATACACATGTGTTGAAATAAATAATAGTTTGCTAGAAATATTATTATTAGCTTTGTTCTGCATATATATACATGTGTTGAACAGGAAAAATGGATTAGCTGTAGAGTAAAGAAATTATTTGCGTGCCCGACAAATAGGTAAACCTTGATGAGTTGGCTGCGCAATTTTATTTATATATCAACTCCTGTGAATGCCATTGGATGCGGAGTGCTGGTTTTTCTGTGTGAAATAATAAACAACGCCATAGGTTAGTAACAATTAATTTTGAACTACACTACATGGCATACTTCTTGACGATAGGCATACTTCATCATATTCCACATAAGCAATTGGAGCTTGTGTGACGAGGTGGAAGATTTACCATATAAGCAAGAGGCTTATATGGCGATGACTATGTACTACAGGTTGAACTGATGACTGATATGGACTATATAAATTATAACGATAAATTGCCAGATTAATAAAAACCCCACACGGGTCTGGAGTTGACAATAATCACGTCGCTCTAGTTATTAGATACGGCACATGGACTATTTATTTCCACACGGAAACGGGGTGACGGGAATTTATTCTCTGGAGTGATTATCAGTACATGCTCCCCCGTAAACACCAAAATATATCACTATAAATATGTGAATGCTTTTTAGGATTTATTGGGTACCTAATACGGCCCAATAAATTTCCAAACCCCTCCACGTACAAAGGAGGTTATGGCGAAATTTTTTGAAATATTAAGGCGTTAGTGAAATATTTGAAGTGAAAACGAAGTTGAAAATATAGAATGAGCTATAGTTGAAATTATAGATTGAACTATATTTATATATATAAATATAAATATAATTAAAAGGAATAGAGGCCGTGCAGTTCGCGTTTCGGAATCGTAATTTGAAACAATTAGTACGAGAAATCCGACCATCGGATTTTCCCGAAACCGCAACCGCTGAGTTCGCCTTGGAAATATCTTTCCAACGGCACCAACCTTGTAAAAATCCATCGGTTGGATTGTCCGGAATGTTTAATTCAAATCTGAAGAAAAACAGCGCCATAATCGTTTATATTTATATATAAATATAAATATAATTAAATTAAATCGAATAACGACGCTGCAGTTCGAATTTTGAAACCGTAACTTCAAACGACTAGTGTGGAAGATCCGACCGTCGGATTCTCACGAAACTGGAATCGTTGGGTTCGCTTTGGGAATGTCTTCCCACTGATATAGACTTTGTAGAAATCCCACGGTTAGATTTTCCGGTATGTGTAAAACAAATTAGGGGGAAAACAGCGCCAGCGTCACGACACGACCTGAAACGTCGTTTAATTAAATATGGCCATTTTTAAATAAATAAAAATGGCGAAAAATCGTTATAAAATATTATAAGCAACATTGATTGAAAATAAACCAATTGGGCTTGAATTGATTGATATTTGATGGTTGTATGTATATGACATGAAAATAACACTAAAGAATCGAAAGATGGATGTCGAATAATATAACCATAAAATGAATCGATTTAAATTCTAATGACGTGGATTATTTGAAAAGGCCGAGCTAACCCTCATTTCAAATAATTTATCGAGCGATTCGAATTGGAAAATGCAAAGACGATTCAAGACCGACGATCTTCGTATCGGTTGGATGGGCGCTACTGAGGTTCCTGACCGGAGTAGCTACCGGAAAGGGACAGAAGTAGTAGCCGTCTGAACGTATGTGTTGATTGGACGGATATACGAGGAATTTGACGCCTCCGGTTTCGTTCAGACCCAGGACGGACTTGTAAATGGACTGTGTGTCTGACATTGGATTTTATTCTGTGTTGATTGATCTCTATTAAATATACATCTGTTTGGCGGCGGATGATTTATTCTCTTGCTTAACGCCCTTCTCTGAGACGTACGAGCTCAGGGGTTATATATCGATAGAAATCAATCGTATGGAGTGGACTGCCTATGTGGCATGCCAAGATGTTGTGATCAAGGCTTCTGTTGCAAAGCAAAGTCTTGTGGATGATGATCAAAGCAAGGTCTGCGTAGCCTAGCTTTGTGTATTTCGTAGATTCGCGAACCTCACACCCCGGTATGAGTTAAAAACGGGATATGGGCCGCTGGGAGAGCACGACGTTTCTTTCTAGCTATGGTGGTGTCAGTGACTTACCAGCCCTGACATATATATCTACTTTTCACCTTTGTGGTTGTTGGAATGCGAGGCGCCTCGATTATAGGTCTGTAAGGACCGGGAAACGTGTGTTTAGGAATAAATAATCCTCTAACGTAAGTGAGGACCGGCCCAGCCGATCCAGGGGTTACCCAGAGTGTGTAGTCCCGAGGCATTTGCTAGAGTGTCTCGAAGCGGAGAGGAGCTTGCCCCTTGCCTCGACTCATGACGGAAATCCAACTTCCAATACGAAATAACGGTCTTGATTGTAGAACTAGTATGGCGACATAGTAGATGGTAGCTATGCCGCCTATGATTGATATTTATGATGCTATTCGTTTTTGAAACATATATGCACTAGTAATAATATCAAATGATTTTGCTTTATACGTATCAAGCATATTTGGCCCTTATAAGGTAAAACTCTATCCTCCGGCTTGCGTTGCATTGTATGATGGGACCTGAGTCTTATACTGGCTTCATTCTTTCTAAAAACATTGCGTTGTTTTAAAAGAATTTACTTTGTTTTAAATTCACTAGCAATCACTGGAGTAAACCCGTTCCGCGAAAGTAGCGTGGTCCTATGATTTGCTATTACTGTTGTTTAACTGATTCAATAGATTCCTCATACCAGTCCCCATGACTGACTCGTTGTTTGTTTCACTTTGCAAACGCGGGTGCCCTTATTTTCACACGGGCAGCCTAGTACACAGGTGACAGGTGGTTTTTGGTTCTGCACTGCTGCATAGAGTGCATTTTTGGCTCATGGCGAGGCTGTTTTCACAGAGATGACTTTGACATTTTCCGCCATTACTGTACTTATATTATGATTCCGCCACGGGCGATGCAGACTGATTTACTTTCCGTATTTCTTACTATATGTATATGTATTCCGCCTTCGGCGATGTAGACTGATACCCTTATTATGTCTCACTGCATGTATGTATTCCGCCTCTGGCGATGATGACTGATCACTTTCCTTTTTATTTACTAAGTATATCCCACGTTATGCTATTCTGATATTCCTACATGTTGTGATTCCGCTGTCATATCCATGTAAAATTATTTATTTATTGTTTCTGCTATTATCTGTACTCTGCTATGATGATTAATGTGTTATTTCCCAATGATTATCCTTAATACCGCCCCTCGGATTTTGGGATCGTCACAGTTGGTATCAGAGCTTTGGTTAACCTTAGTTCCGGGATCTAACACATTAAACACCTCATCAGAATAGAAAATGTAGTGTTCTAATGCGAGTATCTCAATAGAGATAGGATTAGCAATGTCCTAGAATGAGCTAAGCAGATTAGCAAAACAATTTGATCAGTACATCATCATTATATTTCCTTGTATTACCCTGCTTTATCATTTATGAAAATTATCAAATCTGTGAGCTTGACTCTTTTCTTGCTTATACAGTACTCTTAGATGGATACACGAGCAGTAGCAGCTAGAGGAGGCCGTGGATGCCGAGGAGATGCAGCAGGAGGCCGGGGGAATATCCCCGTAGTAGTGGAAGGCCCTATTGTTCAGCCACCAGCACCAGAAGACTTTGAGCTAGATAAATAGCAAAGAGGTACAGAAACCTTGGGGGAAAACCTTTTACTGGCACTGGCACAGTGACCGAGGCTATAGCTTGGCTAAAAACCTGTGAGAAAATCTTCGAAGGCATGGGTATGGGAACCAACAATAAAGCCCGACTTGGCATTTGGCTCCTTCAAGAGGAAGCAGAGCTGTGGTGGGATGCCATTACCTCAGTGGATGCAGCTGGTACTGTTAGAACTTGGGAACAATTTAAAGCTATGTTCAATGAGAAGTTTGTACCGGAACAGGCTCTAGAGAGGATGCGGGAGCAGTTTGCTAATCTCCAGCAATGAGATCTCTCTATTCAGGATTATCTAAATAAGTTCACCCAATTGTCGCGCTATGCTCCAGAGCTAATTACGACCAACAAAGCAAAGAACAAGAGATTCATATTTGGGCTGAAGCGCAAATACCATGATAGATCTATGAGCAACATTAAACTCTCCTTTACAGAATTAGTAGAGATGGCTTGTAATTACGAAGACATGGATGAGAGGCATGCTAGCCAAGACCGCGCTAAAAGCCAAGCAGGAAATAAGCGCAAGACTTCAACAGATCAACCCGAATCTAGCATTACCGCGGCCGCTACTCAGAAACCTGCAAAGATCCCGAAAGGAAATTGTTACAACTGCGGGAAGCCAGGTCACTTTTCTAATGTATGCAAAGCTCCGAGGAAACCAAAGGCAAATGACTCAGCCGAATGCTACAACTGCCACAAGAAGGGGCACTATAGCAAGAATTGTCCTTTGAAGAAGAGCGCACAAGTGGCTCATGTCTATGACGGGAAGACCCCGCCAGCTACCACCGACGGATCAGGTAAACCCGATGTCTTGGGAGGTACCCGTACCATTAAAAATATTCCTGTTTTTGTACTTTTTGATACTGGTGCATCACGTAGCTTCATTTCTGATAATATTGTCCATAAGTTAAAATTGAATTCAAGGAAACTTAAAGAACCAATTAAAGTTCAAAACCCGATAGGAGGTTCTGTTAGTCTCAGTACATATTGTAAAGTACCTATTTCCTTCTCTCGATACCAGTTCTCTTTTAAAGTGATTGTCATGGACCTTTCCGAATTTGATATTATACTGGGGCTAGATTGGCTGACAAAGTATAAGGCAGAAGTTAGATGTGCCGAAAGAATCGTGAGAGTTGAAACAAAATCGGGGCATATCACTATACCATGCCATGGCTCAGAAATTAATAGAACAGAATTTTGGTCTTCTTTAGAAATTACTCCCCTTTCGATAGAAAAGATACCGGTCGTTAAAAATTATGCGGATGTGTTTGAAGAAGTAGAAAACTTACCACCGCAAAGAGAAATTGAATTTAGAATAGATTTAATTCCTAACGCCCGACCAGTGGTACATCCAATAAGAAGAATGGCCCCGAAAGAAAAAGAAGAGCTAAGTAGTCAAACCCGAGAATTGCTTTGGAAAGGTCTAATCAGACCGAGCTTTTCAGCTTGGGGAGCAGCAACAGTATTTGTCCCGAAATCAGACGGTACTCTAAGACTTTGCATTGATTACCGAGATCTCAATAAACAGACACTGAAGAACAAATATCCTTTGCCCTGAATAGATGATCTGTTAGATCAATTAAATGGAGCCACAGTATTCTCCAGAATGGACCTAGCTACAGGTTTCCACCAATTGCGTATAGCGGAAGACTGTGTTCCTTTAACAGCCTTCAGGGGTCCCGATTTATTCTACGAATGGTTAGTAATGCCGTTCGGCTTGTGTAACGCTCCGGCATACTTCGTCGATCTTATGAACAGAGTGTTCCGTGGTGTATTGAATAAATTTGTTCTAGTCTTCATCGATGACATTTTAATCTACTCCAAGTCGGAAGACGAACATGCAAAACATTTAGAACAAGTGTTGAAAATTCTAAGAAGAAATGTCTTGAAAGCTAAATTTTCTAAGTGTGTCTTCTGGCAGAATGAAGTTAAATTCCTAGGCCATGTCGTATCAAAAGAAGGAATTGCTGTAGACCCAAGCAAAATTACAGCGATTCAGAACTGGAAACAACCTACTACGCCCACAGAAGTTCGAAGTTTCCTTGGATTAGCTAGTTACTATCGGAAATTCATTCAGGATTTTTCAAAGATATCTGGTGTATTGACAAAGCTTACAAAGAAGCATGAGAAATTCAAATGGACACCCGAATGTGAAGAAGCTTTCCAAGAGCTAAAACTGAAGTTGACAACCGCGCCAGTATTGACCATTATAGAAGGCAACCAAGACTTGACTATATGGACAGATGTTTCTATTAGAGGGTTAGGAGCAGTGTTAATGCAAAAAGGCCAAGTGATTGCTTATGCCAGCCGTCAACTAAAGCCGCATGAAAGAAACTATGCTACTCATGATCTTGAGTTATTAGCTATCGTGTTTGCTTTAAGAATCTGGAGGCACTATTTGCTAGGCGAGAAGTTTGAACTATACACCGATCATCAATCCTTGAAATATCTGTTCACTCAGAAAGATCTAAACTTGAGACAACAGCGTTGGTTAGAATTCCTTGCAGCATACGATTTTGAAATTCTATACACTCCAGGGAAAGCCAATGTTGTAGCCGATGCGCTCAGCAGAAAGAATGAAATCATCGCCAGCTTTGTCATCACGTCTTCATTAATAGACAGGATCTCGACTCTTCAGAAAGACGATGAATTTATTCAAAGAATCAGTCAAAGAATCAAAGGAGGTGAATCCACAAGTTTTCGACTCGATGACAAGGGAGTTCTAAGATTAAAGGGTAGAATTTGCATCCCAAACCTTCCCGAGCTCAGAAGAGAAATACTTGATGAGTGCCACAAATCCAAATTAAGTATCCATCCCGGTGTGAGCAAAATGTATAACGATATCAAACGCACATTCTGGTGGAGAGCTATGAGAAGAGATATCTCATTATATGTTAGCAGATGCCCCACTTGTCAGCTAGTTAAGAGTGATCAGCAGAAATTGGCTGGATTATTACAACCATTAGAAATTCCAGGATGGAAGTGGGAACAAATCTCGATGGATTTCATCGATGGCCTGCCTCGAACTAGAAAAGGAAACGACAGTATATGGGTAGTCGTAGATCGCTTCACGAAGACTGCCCATTTCATACCTGTTCGATCCAACAGAACGGCTCAAAGTCTAGCACAGATTTACTTCAAAGAAATAGTTAAACTACATGGAGTGCCGCTCAATATAGTCAGCGATAGAGATCCCCTGTTTACTAGCAAATTCTGGGAAGCATTCCAGGAAGAATTGGGAACCAAATTGAATCTAAGCACCGCTTATCACCCACAGACAGACGGCCAAACTGAGCGGGTGAATAGAATTTTAGAAGATTTGCTGCGGGCTTGCGTTATTGATTTTGGAGGCTCATGGGAAGATCACTTACATTTAGTAGAATTCTCTTACAACAATAGCTATCAAGCAAGTTTGGGAATGTCCCCAGTTGAAGCATTATACGGTAGACCGTGCAGATCTCCCGCATGTTGGGTAGAACCTGGCAACAGACTTGTGTTAGGGCCCGATATGATTCAAGAAGCATCGGATAAAGTCGATTTCATTAAGAAGCGATTAAAAACCGCACAGAGCCGACAGAAAAGTTATGCTGATGCGAGAAGAAGGGATATATCGTTTGCCATTGGCGATTATGTATATTTAAGAGTTTCTCCAATGCGAGGAGTAATCAGATTTGGCAAGACTGGGAAATTGGCACCGAGATTTATTGGTCCCTTTCCTATACTTGAACGGATTGGAACTCTTGCATATAGGGTTTCATTGCCTAATTGGTTGCCTGGTATACATGATGTGTTCCACGTATCTCAACTCAGAAAACATGTTCATGATCCCGACCTTATTGTGGAAGAAGCAGCACAACATGATATTGATATAACTCCAGAATTAGCACTCAGTAGAGAGCCATTAAAGATAGTTGGCAAAGAAACCAGAGAGCTAAGGAGGAAAAAGATTCATCTAGTCAAAGTGCAGTGGAGTAGTGATCCTAGAGACTGTACTTGGGAGACTGAGGAAAGCATTAAACAAGCCTATCCCAAATGCAGAGTGGACATCTCTGACTAACTCTGGTGCAAGGTACCTTTACAATACTTTGCATTTACATTTTATTTCCTGCTTAACTGTTATTTCCTTTTCGAGGACGAAAAGTTTTAAGTGGGGGAGATTGTAATAACCCGGAAAATGTGAACCAGTTTAAAATTTTTAAATTAGGTTATTACCAAGAAATTTGGATTGTTGAAATAGAATATTTCAATAAAATATAGAATTGGGTATAATATGGCAGTTTGAAATTTTGAATACAAACTTTGTCAGACTGTACCGGGTGGAAAATATAACGGATTTTAGCGAAACTGAAAATATTTAAATCTGTTTATCAATACCTTTCTAACGAATCTGAAAAATCGAAATTTCATAACGGAAATCAAAAGTTATGGCCAAATGAATTTTCAGAAAGGTCGCTATATAGTATATATAGCCCTTGAAAATTGAGATTTTGCATACGACCTCGGAATTCGACGAAACCACTTTTGTTGGGTCCGGGATATCAAATTATTGCTAAGTTTCAAATTTCATAATTTTTGAAGCTAGTATGTGAGAGCGGCAAAAGATAACGTGTTTGGTCAAATTCTGTTAAAATGGGTCAACCTAAAAATGGTCGTTTTTCAAACGAGCTCAGAATTCGATGAAACTGGTTTTGTTAGGACCGTATCGTCAAAACAAAGCTAGATTTATTTTTCTAGAATTTTTCGATTCAGTTTGTGGCCCTGGCAAATTGAAATGTACGTTTAAATTAAATATCGAATGTTATATATTTTAATTTGAAAAATAACTGACTGTAACAGTCGAAATGGCCAACGAAACATATCCCATTGTGTCCGGAATGGGGGTATTTAGCTAGGGGCGACAGTCGTTCGGTTTAAAAAGGAGTCCGTTTGCAAAAACACTATTTAAAAATTTCTATAAAGCTCCGGCCAATAGGAAATTTTCTTTAAAAAAAAAACCTAAAACCCTAGCCGCCAGAGAAAGATTGGGCGATCCACGTTGCTCGAGACTTCTTCCCCTTTTTCCGACCGCCTCAGGCGATTTCACCGCCGACCCCAGTTGAAGTTTTTGTTCGCCGTAGTCCCCTCTCCACATCCGACCAACCCACGTCTCCTCCCATTGACTATCGACGCCGGAAATCGAGGAGGAAGGCGCGACCTTCTGAGCGCCGCCGCGACGAGCACAGACAACCGAACCACTCGCCACCACCGCCGTTCTGGAGGTGCTTCGTAGCTCTTCAATGCAGCGTAGGCTGATCGAAGCATAGAGGTACGGATCGACTGAAAATTGGTGACCTAGTTTCGAAGGTTTTAAAAACCTTTCTGATGAAAATTCTGAAATGAAAATAACACTTTTAAGTGTTGCAAAACTTTGAAAAATGATATCTTTTTCGTTCTTTAACGAAATTCGATGAAACAGGAGACACCGTGACCGCAAGGAGGCTCTCTACATTCTAGAAGAAGCCGCGAATTTTTCTGACCTTCCTACGATTTTTAGCACCGCAATAACCAATGTGAGGAATCTAAACTATTTGTGTGAATGAAATCGCGTTGTATAAATTATATAAGCGAAGTGTAAATTATATACGCATTGTATACCTCATGTACATGTGTTGTATAAGTTATATTAGCGATGTATAAATTATACAAGCGTTGTTTGAAACATATATGCTTTGAATTGTGATGAAATGCAAGTGAATTGTTATATTATATATATATATACTCCCCTCGTCCACAGACCATGGACGATATTTATTGCTTGTGATTGACGTGATATTATATGGTATGACGAATGGTTGGAAATAATTGTTTGTGGTTGATATTATGGTTGGGAAATACCTTTGTGGTTGAAAAATACCCTCTTGTGGTTGAAACAAAATAGAATAGGATTGTGGAATTGAAAATAAAACATGCCGCCTGCGTGCGAACTAGATGCATGATCCCCATTGTCAAAAACCGCGAGGTTTTAAGGTAGAGCGAGGAGCCGTACTAGGGACGGTCCCGGTTTTAACTACCCTGCCGTTATGTTGCCGAAATTTTCTGAAATATTTATGTGTTAGAATAATTTTCATTCGTTGAAATAAATCACATTTTTATATATATACAAACTATCGAATATTCATGTGTTGAGTTGCAATTCATTCATTGAGTTGAAATTCATGTGTTGAATATTATTCGAATTTAAACAAATGGCTTTAGCGATAAAAATCACATTTTTATATATATACAAACTATATCGAATATTCATGTGTTGAGTTGCAATTCATTCGTTGAGTTTAAATTCATGTGTTGAATATTATTCGAATTTAAACAAATGGCTTTAGCGATAAAAATCACATTTTTATATATATACAAACTATATCGAATATTCATGTGTTGAGTTGCAATTCATTCGTTGAGTTGAAATTCATGTGTTGAATATTATTCGAATTTAAACAAATGGCTTTAGCGATAAAAATCACTTTTTTATATATATACAAACTATATCGAATATTCATGTGTTGAGTTGCAATTCATTCGTTGAGTTGAAATTCATGTGTTGAATATTATTCGAATTTAAACAAATGGCTTTAGCGATAAAAATCACATTTTTATATATATACAAACTATATAGAATATTCATGTGTTGAGTTGCAATTCATTCGTTGAGTTGAAATTCATGTGTTGAATATTATCATCTTTTAAAAATAAAATGAATCGACAATGAAAATTATATTTTTATAATGAATATGAAGAGTTAAAAATACACAGGTGTCGAATAAATATTTTTGATGATAAAAATATTCCTTTTATCATGTATACGCTTAGTTAAAAATACACAGGTGTCGAATAAATATTTTTGATGATAAAAATATTCCTTTTATCATGTATACGCTTAGTTAAAAATACACAGGTGTCGAATAAATATTTTTGATGATAAAAATATTCCTTTTATCATGTATACGCTTAGTTAAAAATACACAGGTGTCGAATAAATATTTTTGATGATAAAAATATTCCTTTTATCATGTATACGCTTAGTTAAAAATACACAGGTGTCGAATAAATATTTTTGATGATAAAAATATTCCTTTTATCATGTATACGCTTAGTTAAAAATATACAGGTGTCGAATAAATATTTTTGATGATAAAAATATTCCTTTTATCATGTATACGCTTAGTTAAAAATACACAGGTGTAGAATAAATATTTTTGATGATAAAAATATTCCTTTTATCATGTATACGCTTAGTTAAAAATACACATGTGTTGAAATAAATAATAGTTTGCTAGAAATATTATTATTAGCTTTGTTCTGCATATATATACATGTGTTGAATAGGAAAAATGGATTAGCTGTAGAGTAAAGAAATTATTTGCGTGCCCGACAAATAGGTAAACCTTGATGAGTTGGCTGCGCAATTTTATTTATATATCAACTCCTGTGAATGCCATTGGATGCGGAGTGTTGGTTTTTCAGTGTGAAATAATAAACAACGCCATAGGTTAGTAACAATTAATTTTGAACTACACTACATGGCATACTTCTTGACGATAGGCATACTTCATCATATTCCACATAAGCAATTGGAGCTTGTGTGACGAGGTGGAAGATTTACCATATAAGCAAGAGGCTTGTATGGCGATGACTATGTACTACAGGTTGAACTGATGACTGATATGGACTATATAAATTATAACGATAAATTGCCAGATTAATAAAAACCCCACACGGGTCTGGAGTTGACAATAATCACGTCGCTCTAGTTATTAGATACGGCACATGGACTATTTATTTCCACACGGAAACGGGGTGACGGGAATTTATTCTCTGGAGTGATTATCAGTACATGCTCCCCCGTAAACACCAAAATATATCACTATAAATATGTGAATGCTTTTTAGGATTTATTGGGTACCTAATACGGCCCAATAAATTTCCAAACCCCTCCACGTACAAAGGAGGTTATGGAGAAATTTTTCGAAATATTAAGGCGTTAGTGAAATATTTGAAGTGAAAACGAAGTTGAAAATATAGAATGAGCTATAGTTGAAATTATAGATTGAACTATATTTATATATATAAATATAAATATAATTAAAAGGAATAGAGGCCGTGCAGTTCGCGTTTCGGAATCGTAATTTGAAACGATTAGTACGAGAAATCCGACCATCGGATTTTCCCGAAACCGCAACCGCTGAGTTCGCCTTGGAAATATCTTTCCAACGGCACCAACCTTGTAAAAATCCATCGGTTGGATTGTCCGGAATGTTTAATTCAAATCTGAAGAAAAACAGCGCCAGAATCGTTTATATTTATATATAAATATAAATATAATTAAATTAAATCGAATAACGACGCTGCATTTCGAATTTTGAAACCGTAACTTCAAACGACTAGTGTGGAAGATCCGACCGTCGGATTCTCACGAAACTGGAACCGTTGGGTTCGCTTTGGGAATGTCTTCCCACTGATATAGACTTTGTAGAAATCCCACGGTTAGATTTTCCGGTATGTGTAAAACAAATTAGGGGGAAAACAGCGCCAGCGTCACGACACGACCTGAAACGTCGTTTAATTAAATATGGCCATTTTTAAATAAATAAAAATGGCGAAAAATCGTTATAAAATATTATAAGCAACATTGATTGAAAATAAACCAATTTTGCTTGAATTGTTTGATATTTGATGGTTGTATGTGTATGACATGAAAATAACACTAAAGAATCGAAAGATGGATGTCGAATAATATAACCATAAAATGAATCGATTTAACTTCTAATGACGTGGATTATTTGAAAAGGCCGAGCTAACCCTCATTTCAAATAATTTATCGAGCGATTCGAATTGGAAAATGCAAAGACGATTCAAGACCGACGATCTTCGTATCGGTTGGATGGGCGCTACTGAGGTTCCTGACCGGAGTAGCTACCGGAAAGGGACAGAAGTAGTAGCCGTCTGAACGTATGTGTTGATTGGACGGATATACGAGGAATTTGACGCCTCCGGTTTCGTTCAGACCCAGGACGGACTTGTAAATGGATTGTGTGTCTGACATTGGATTTTATTCTGTGTTGATTGATCTCTATTAAATATACATCTGTTTGGCGGCGGAGGATTTATTCTCTTGCTTAACGCCCTTCTCTGAGACGTACGAGCTCAGGGGTTATATATCGATAGAAATCAATCGTATGGAGTGGACTGCCTATGTGGCATGCCAAGATGCTGTGATCAAGGCTTCTGTTGCAAAGCAAAGTCTTGTGGATGATGATCAAAGCAAGGTCTGCGTAGCCTAGCTTTGTGTATTTCGTAGATTCACGAACCTCACACCCCGGTATGAGTTAAAAACGGGATACGGGCCGCTGGGAGAGCACGACGTTTCTTTCTAGCTATGGTGGTGTCAGTGACTTACCAGCCCTGACATATATATCTACTTTTCACCTTTGTGGTTGTTGGAATGCGAGGCGCCTCGATTATAGGTCTGTAAGGACCGGGAAACGTGTGTTTAGGAATAAATAATCCTCTAACGTAAGTGAGGACCGGCCCAGCCGATCCAGGGGTTACCCAGAGTGTGTAGTCCCGAGGCATTTGCTAGAGTGTCTCGAAGCGGAGAGGAGCTTGCCCCTTGCCTCGACTCATGACGGAAATCCAACTTCCAATACGAAATAACGGTCTTGATTGTAGAACTAGTATGGCGACATAGTAGATGGTAGCTATGCCGCCTATGATTGATATTTATGATGCTATTCGTTTTTGAAACATATATGCACTAGTTATAATATCAAATGATTTTGCTTTATACGTATCAAGCATATTTGGCCCTTATAAGGTAAAACTCTATCCTCCGGCTTGCGTTGCATTGTATGATGGGACCTGAGTCTTATACTGGCTTCATTCTTTCTAAAAACATTGCGTTGTTTTAAAAGAATTTACTTTGTTTTAAATGCACTAGCAATCACTGGAGTAAACCCGTTCCGCGAAAGTGGCGTGGTCCTATGATTTGCTATTACTGTTGTTTAACTGATTAAATAGATTCCTCATACCAGTCCCCATGACTGGCTCGTTGTTTGTTTCACTTTGCAAATGCGGGTGCCCTTATTTTCACACGGGCAGCCTAGTACACAGGTGATAGGTGGTTTTTGGTTCTGCACTGCTGCATAGAGTGCATCTTTGGCTCATGGCGAGGCTGATTTCACAGAGATGACTTTGACATTTTCCTCCATTACTGTACTTATATTATGATTCCGCCACGGGCGATGCAGACTGATTTACTTTCCGTATTTCTTACTATATGTATATGTATTCCGCCTTCGGCGATGTAGACTGATACCCTTATTATGTCTCACTGCATGTATGTATTCCGCCTCTGGCGATGATGACTGATCACTTTCCTTTTTATTTACTAAGTATATCCCACGTTATGCTATTCTGATATTCCTACATGTTGTGATTCCGCTGTCATATCCATGTAAAATTATTTGTTTATTGTTTCTGCTATTATCTGTACTCTGCTATGATGATTAATGTGTTATTTCCCAATGATTATCCTTAATACCGCCCCTCGGATTTTGGGATCGTCACACCTCCTTTGCACGGCTCAATAGCTCAACCCCCAACTCGCCTCTTTAGGCCCTTGTAACACCCCGCAAATTTTGAACCAATTTAAAAATTTTATTTTAGGAATTTTAATGGATTTTGAATAGTTAAAATAATTTATTTTAAATAATAACGACGAAAAATTTATTTACATCGAAGTTAAAACGAATATATTTATTTTAATTATAAAAGAAGTTAGAAATAGCGCGGTAGTTTGAAAATTTGAATTTAAACTTTGACTGACTGTACAGGATGCAAAATAAATCGAATTTTGGTGAAACCAAAAATATTTAAACATATTTCCATGGATGTAGAATTATTGCTAGATTCCAAAATTCATAATTTTCCAAATCAGTATGTGAGCGTGGCGAAGTAAAACGTGTTTTAACAGCTTCAGTCAATTTCGATCGACCAGAAAATTACCATTTTTCAAACGGTCTTGGAATTTGGCGAAATTAGTTTTGTTAGAACCGTATCGTCAATACGAAGCTAGAAAATATTTTTCGGGAATTTTTAGAGTCAGTTTTTGGCTCTGGTAAATTGAAATGTGCGTTCAAATTGAATATATACTGATTTATACTTTAATTTGAACGAAAACCTATCGAAATGGCTGAATTGGCTTACCAGACCTATCCCATTGTGTTCATAATGGGGGTAATTAACAGGGGGCGGCAGTCGTTGGGTCTTGTGTGGGGTTCGAATTAAAAGTCAACTTTACCGGAAAATAAAATAATAATTAATAAAATATATATATAAACATTCTCTAAACCTAAATCTCCTTCACAACTCCAACCGGTCCCCAAATAAAATAAAATCCGTCGTTTTCTGGAAACCCCCTTCCCACCATCGTACGACGTCGTTGCACCTCCGGGGGAGCCCACTACCGCCACCCCACATCTCGCGCCCCTCTCCTAGGTGATGTCGGACCTCCTCCAGCCGTCCCCCTCCTTCGAACCGCGAACCCCCAAAATAACTCCTAAATCGAACGGAATCCCCACTGACGTCGAGCTTCCATCCTATGACCAACCTCGCCCCTTCGTTGCGTGCTTCACCCTGCACCATGCCTCCACCGCTCCCCTCAGCCCCACTGCACCTCCTGCTCGAGCCCCCGCCCCCCTCCAATTCGAGGCCAGCGAACCCCAACCCCTTGTCGCGAACGGTAAACCTCGAGCACCTCAGAAAGCCGAAAAAGAGGTGAGTTTTTGTTTTTTTGGTTTTTTCTTGTTTATCCTTTATTTATTTCTCGTGATGAAATTAGTTCCTTGTTTGTTTAAAAATATGTTTATAAGTTATAAAGTTCTGATTTTTATATGTAATAAGAATTGATTGTTATTTTTAGAATATAAAGATTTGATTTTTATGTGATGGAAAGGTAAGATTTTTAAATAGGAAAAGCTATGATTTTTATGATGGAAAAATATAATTTTTAGTTAGAAGAAAAATATGATCTTTGAATATAGAAAGATTTGATCTTTTATAAAGAAGTAGCGAATTAAAAATATTATTTTTATAAAGGTAGCGAATTAAAAATAGGATTTTTATATTATAGAGATAATAAAAATATGATTTTTATATACTGGAGAATATAAAAATGTGATTTTTAAATGAGTGGCAATATAAAAATATAATCTTTATTAGTAGAAGGGCGATATAAAATTTTGATTTTTATAATGAAGGATAATTTATAAATATTCGATTTTTATATACATAAAAATTCAATTTTTATTTATATGAATACCGTATAAAAATGTGATTTTTAATAATCAACTTCGTGAAACAGACTGCGTTGGAAACAAGATGAAGATTTCCTACATATGAAGAGTCGTGGCGTTTGGTTTAGCTTCTCGGTGAGAACTCCTCACTTTTAAATTTGTTTTCTAGTTAAAAATATATACTAAGATGCAGACGGTGCTTAGCAGCACCCGATATCCGTTGTCCACAGACCATGGATGACTTGTTTGATTTTGTTGTGTGGTGAAAATTGATTGTGATGTGGAATGAATGGAAATATATTCATGTGTTAAAATAAATATTTATAGTTAAAAATATAATTCTTAACGTGTATATATAATAAATATTTATAAACAAATCAGACGATTTGTTTATGTACACCTATTTGACTGATATTGATTGGGACGATAAATTTTACACATTGCCCAACTGCACAAATAATATTCAGTGTTTGTGGATTGAAGCCCCACAAGGGTATTGGGATGATATTTTACATACACTAATCCTGATTGTTTAGTTGTACGTCGATTGATTGGTCGACAGACCGTGTAAGCGTTACTTATTTATATTTAATGCTTATGCAGTTGTGTGGTACACTTTGGATGATGGTTGATTATTTATCATTGCTATTATATACATGTATTGTATAGAATCCATATAAATAATATTATATGGTAATTGAGTGGGTCTCATTCCAATTTAGAAATAATATTCATGTGTTGAATAAAATATATATTCATGTGTTGAATAAAATATATATTCATGTGTTGAATAAAATATAAATTCATGTGTTGAAGAAAATATTCATTTGTTAAATAAAATAAAGAAGTTATTGAAATATATAAAGCCGTGCTGATTAGATATGCGCCATTTTGACGCGAACGATATTTATATCGTTTATATTCGTTTTTATAATGATAATAGAAAAGGAAGTGATTTCAAAACATAACATTTTGACAATATTATCATTTGTATATCGATGATGTGTAATATTCAATTTTGATTCGAAATTGAATATGAAGTTGAAATCGTTTCGAAAACGAATTTAAAACGATTTATAAAATACGTTTTAAAAGGAAATCGACGAAATATACATAATATTATATATATATATATATATATAATGGCCTGAATAGAACGCGTCACGCCACGGCAATTCGCGAATTTCGACCATTAACTTCGAATGGATATTATGGGAGATCCGACCGTCGGATTCTAAAACTAGAACCGTTAGGTTTGTATCGAAAAGAGCTTTCTAATGAATATTAGAGATTTGAAATCTAACGGTTGGATATGGAATTATGTCCAAATCAAATTTAGGAAAAGGTCGTTGTAAGTGCAGTTCGATGGCCGTTGATGGAATTCGGCTGTACGGGCCTTGATAAAATTATTAAAAATAGTAATAATTTGTGTAAAATCATAAGAGTTGATTTGTGAAGAATTGGACTGAAAAATTCCATATTTGAAAAGATAAAAATAGATTTTTATTGAAATGAACTACTTTTGAACTAGAATTAAAAATCCATTTATCTTTAAAATAAATAAATTGGATTTGAAAGGGTTTTAAAAGTAACCAGAATTTCCAATAATTGAATTGGAATGGATTTGATTCGAAATTATCTTTGGAATATTTCGATGTTGGATTTCGTGATTATACCGATATTGTTATGGAAATTTGAAAGATATATTGATATCGTTATTTCCAATACGATATTTGTTGGTCGTAGAATTTGATATTGAATATAAGCCGATATATTTTCTATTCAGAGCCTTGTATTTAATATCAAATGGGATTTGGGTTTGTCGTGAATGGTGTCTTCATTAACACTGTTCTTAAACCCAGTTGAGAAAAAGATTAAATCTTTTTATTTAGATTTAATGATATATACCAATTAAATGGCATTTAATTGGAATTGAATTTTAATTGATTTTTGGGTTTATCGTGAATGGGGTTTCAAATAACACTTGTTCTTTAACCCAATAATTAATGGAATGTGTATTGGGTTTATCGTGAACTATGTTTTAACGACATTTGTTCTTTAACACGATTTACAATGAAATGTGATTTGGAATTTATAAATCTTTTGTTAAGATTTAAAGGAGATTTTCCAAAGTAAAGTTTTCCAATATAATAAAATAAATTGGAATGGAATGGAATTCGATTTGGTAATAATAGAAGTGAAATTCTGCAGAGGAAGACAACTAATATATCTGGAATTTAAAAGGCTTTGCCGTTATTCCATTTATATTATTAGTTGGATAAGGAAGTTTATATCGATTATACATATCGATTTGTTTTCCATGAAGATTCCATTGTAAATGGAATGTGGTTTTGGGTTTATCGTGTACCGTGTTTTAAGTGACATTGGTTCTTTAACCCAGTTAAAGATAGGATATGATTTCCCAAGTTAAACAATCATTAATATTGATTTTTGGGAAGATTAAAACCAAGTGGAGTTTTAATGAATCTTTAATTAAATTGAAATGATCGAGAATGGGGTATCACCAGTTTTGTTCCAAGCGATAGTTAAATCTTTAATCAGATTTGAACGTGAAATGGTAATTGAATTTACCAATAACACCGTGGTGTTAGATATGAAGTATTACCAGTTTTTACTTCATGGGATGAATAGGTTGGGATTGGGAAATTAAAACAAATGATTACTTCGGTAAGGTTCGTTAATCCCGACTAGTTTGGATAAACCATAATTTGGTTTGAATTGATATTCAAAAGGAGATTAAAGAATAAATTTAAGGAATTTATCTTTGATAAAATTAATGGGAACCGTTCCCAAAGTATAAGAATATTTGAATAAAAGAATATTCTGAATTGGAATGAGGCGTATGTTGTGTTTGTGTAACACTTGTTTATTATATACGCGAGTTATTCAGAAAGACCGGGTTTATCCCATTCTGAATAACGGATTCGATGATGTGTCGAGGATGAAGACGGCGGTTGAAGACCGGAGGTCTTCATGTCGTTTGGATAATTACTAATGATCTTGATTGGGTCGTACACCCAAGAGGAGGGAATCAGTTAGTGGTCGTCCAGACGTACTTGGAGATCGATGGATATGCGAGGTACAAGGTGCCTCCGGTCTCGTTCAGACCCAAAACGGATATGTAAATGGACTGTGTGTCTGACATTGGATATCATTCTGTGTGATTGATGGATATCGGTTGCATGGAGTGGTCTGCCTGTGTGGCACGCTAAGATGCAAATGATCAAGGCTTCTGTTGAAAAGGAGAGTCTTGTGGTTGATGATCAAAGCACGACCTGTGTGGCATAGCTTTGTGTAGCGTTAATTCGCGAGCCCCAAACCCCGGTTGTGAACCAGAAACAGGAGAGGACTTCAGGGAGGGCATGCATTTCCTTCTAGCTTGAAGTGGCGTCAGTGGATTTACATGCCCTGACGAGTTTGACTTATGTTGTTGTTGGAATGTGAGGCGCCTCAGATATATCGGTCGATCCGGGACCGATGGAGTCATTTGTTGGCTCATTTACACCCAATAGAGCGGGGAAACACAGTGTTCAGGCATTTTAATCCACATCGGTGGATCGACCCTGATGATCCAAGGGTCGATGCGTTCTGATCCTGAGACAAGGACTATATTGTCTCGAAGCGGTTAGGACGATCCCTTGCCTTGGTTCATGATGGAAATCCAATTTCCAATACGAGACATTGCGGTTTTGATTGTAGAACCTATATATGGCGACATAGTGGTATGGGGCACTTATGTCGTCTATGATTGATACTTATGATTGAAATTGTTTTGACACTGTACACTTATAGTAATAATAAAAGATGAAATTTAGCGTATCAAGCATTCTTTGGCTATTATAAGGTAAAACCCTATCCTCCGGCTTGTGTTGCATTGTGTGATGGGACCTGAGTCTTATAATAGCTTCATTGTTCTTTATTTAGCATTGCGTTGTTGTTTTATGCACTGGTATTCTTGGGAGGAAACCCGTTCCGTGTTATACCGCGTGGTCCCTTGATTTACCTAACTTTAAAATAAAGATTAATAACTGTTTTAGTTCTCACACCCGTCACGTGACTGACCTGGAGTTTATTGTTTTAACCTAAACTCTAGGTGCCCTTATTTTCGACATGGGTAGCTAGTAGTTTTGGTTTTGCAGATTTATATTCAGAGGATCCTGATTTATAGCTGAAGCGGTATTCGGAAAGCTCTGTATCCGTGTATTTGTTTTCAGTTGTGCTTTGTATTGTTTTTCCGCTGCGATGTATTTAAATGTAATTAAATCTCTGATATTTTCTATGTAATATTTATTCATACTCTGTATATTCTTGTATTCTGATGGAATTGTTGTAATATACAATGAAATGTTCTTCTGTTTGCGTTCCAATTTGTCGTGTTCTCAACTCAATCCGGGCTTTCCTTCATGGGGAAGTTCGGGTCGTCTCATTTTGGTATCAGAGCTTCATGTTAGAACCAAACGAAAGAATTCATCAGAGATTGGATTAGTAATATCCAATGAAAATGACTCGTTAGAGATAGGGTCAGTAGTATCCTAGAACGAGTGTGAAGAGTATATCTTTAAATTGAAAACAATTTTTGTTTTGAAAATTTAAATCAATTTTTCGTATTTGAATATTATTTTTATATTGATTTGGACAATCAAGTATACAAAGATTTTGCATATACGTCTGATCCACAGGTATTCGAAGTTTCAATATACTGGATAGATATAGAATCACACTCTAGTCGCTCGGAGATGATTCTGATGATTGCTTGAGCATCATCAGCATTTATGTTTGGGTTTCGAAATTGTGATTTCTATATGATTCCAATTGACTGGTGTGAGAACCAAAGCTAGATTGGTTTATTGTTGTGATTTGGCATCAAAAACATGATTTTCTGTATATATATCAAAATTATGAATTTGAAATGATAATCAACTAATTGATTTATGGTTGTGTTGTTTTATTATTGGTTTGATATTTTGAACCATTTAGCCAAATTGAACCGAATCTTGAACTGTATTGAAAAATGATTACAATTGCATGCATATACATGTATATCCATTGAACAGGTCATAGCAAGGAGGCTAGAGAAGAGGAATAAAATTGTTTGCCCGAAAAATAGGTACATGTTTATTGTATTTCTTGGGGATTTGATGATTTTATGAACCGATTGGCTTTTTCTTTTTCTTCTGGATTGGTGAGGGCCATGGGAGGCTATTTGAAATATCCCGAAGCTCCCGATGCAGGGGAGGTTATGGCGAAATTTTTCGAAAATTTAGGGTGTTAGCCAAATTTTTGAAAAATTTGAAAAGTTCTTAGAAGCTGAAAAGTTGAAGAACTTAAGCCATAAAGAAAATAATGAAAGCTGCGTTGGTTAGTAAAACAACTTTCAGCTTCGTTCCTTTTCGGGGACGAAAAGTTTTAAGTGGGGGAGATTGTAATAACACGGAAATCCGAGCCAATTTAAAAATTTTATTTTGGCAATTTTAGCGAATTATGAATATTTAAAATGATTTATTTTAAATAATAACGTCGAGAAATTTAATTTGAATAGAATTAGAACTTATATAGTTATATAGAGCATAGTTAGAATATAAATATTTATTTTTAATTATAAAAGGAATTGAAAATGGCGCGGTAGTTCGAAAATTCGATTTCAAATTTCAAATGAATGTACAGGATTCAAAATAAATGGGATTTTAGCGAAACCAAAAATATTAGAATCTATTTTAAAATATATTTCCAAGAATCCAAAAATTGAAATTTCATGGCGGGGATAAAAAGATATGCCCAGTTGAAATTTCAGAATAGTCGCTATGGAATTTTGGCCCTTAAAAATGGATGTTTTGCAAACGACCTCAGTTTTCGACGAAACCAATTTTTTTGGATCCGGGATGTATAATTATTGCTCGATTCCAAAATTTATAATTTTCTGAATCAATATGTGAGCGTGGCGAAGTAAAACGTGTTTTAACAGTTTCAATCAATTTCGATCGACCAGAAAATAGCCATTTTTCAAACGGTCTCGGAATTTGGCAAAATGAGTTTTGTTAGAACCGTATCGTCAATACAAAGCTAGAAAATATTTTTCAGGAATTTTTAGAGTCCATATGTGGCCCAGGTAAATTGAAATGTGCATTCAAATTGAATATATACTGATTTATATTTTAATTTGAATGAAAACCTATCGAAATGGCTGAATTGGCTTACTAGACCTATCCCATTGTGTTCAGAATGGGGGTAATTAGCTAAGGGCGACAGTCGTTGGGTCTCGTGTGGGGTTCGAATTAAAAGTCAACTTTATCGGAAAATAAAATAATAATTAATAAAATATATATATAAACAATCTCTAAACCTAAATCTCCTTCACAACTCCAACCGGCCCCCAAATGAAATAAAACCCGTCGTTTTCTGGAAACTCCCTTCCCACCATCGTACGACGTTGTTGCTCCTCCGGGGGAGCCCACCACCGCCACCTCACATCTTGCGCCCCTCCCCTAGGTGATGTCGGACCTGCTCCAGCCGTCCCCCTCCTTCGAACCGCGAACCCCCAAAAGAACGCCCAAATCGGACGGAACTCCCCCCTCCCCCCCCCCCCCCCCGCCGAGCTTCCATCCTCTGACCAACCTCGCCCCTTCGTCGTGCGCTCCACCCTGCACCATACCTCCACCGCTCCCCTCAGCCCCACCGCACCTCCTGCTCGAGCCCTCCCCCCCCCCCTCCAGTTTGAGGCCAGCGAACCCCAACCCCCTGTCGCGAATGGTAAACCTCGAGCCTCTCAGAAAATCGAAAAAGAAGTGAGTTTTTGTTTTTTGTTTTTTTTTCCTTTATTTATTTCTCGTGATGAAATTAGTTCCTTGTTTGTTTAAAAATATATTTATAAGTTATAAAGTTCTAATTTTTATATGTAATAAGAATTGATTATTATTTTTAGAATATAAAGATTTGATTTTTATGTGATGGAAAGGTAAGATTTTTAAATTGGAAAAGTTATGATTTTTATGAAGGAAAAATATAATTTTTAGTTAGAAGAAAAATATGATATTTGAATATAGAAAGATTTGATCTTTTATAAAGAAGTAGCGAATATTATTTTATAAAGGTAGAAAATTAAAAATAGGATTTTTATATTATAGAGATAATAAAAATATTATTTTTATATACTAGAGAATATAAAAATGCGATTTTTATATGAGTGGCGATATATAATCTTTATTAGTAGAAGGGCGATATAAAAATTTGATTTTTATAATGAAGGAGAATTTATAAATATTCGATTTTTATATACATAAAAATTCGATTTTTATTTATATGAATACCGTATAAAAATGTGATTTTTAATAATCAACTTCATGAAACAGACTGCGTTGGAAACAAGATGAAGATTTCCTACATATGAAGAGTCGTGACATTTGGTTTAGCTTCTCGGTGAGAATTCCTCACTTTTAAATTTGTTTTCTAGTTAAAAATATATACTAAGATGCAGACAGTGCTTAGCAACACCCGACACCCGTTGTCCACAGACCATGGATGACTTGTTTGATTTTGTTGTGTGGTGAAAATTGATTGTTATGTGGAATGAATGGAAATATATTCATGTGTTAAAATAAATATTTTATAGTTAAAAATATAATTCTTAACGTGTATATAAAATAAATATTTTTAAACAAATCGGACGATTTGTTTGTGTACACCCATTTGACTGATATTGATTGGGACGATAAATTGTACACATCGCCCAACTACACAAATAATATTCAGTTTTTGTGGATTGAAACACCACACGGGTATTGGGATGATATTTGACATACACTAATCCCGACTGTTTAGTTGTACGTCGATCGATTGGTCGACAGACTGTTTAGTTAAAACAAATTGGCCACTTGTTTCAAATTATAATAGTTAAAACAAACACGATCATTTTTGTCGCATTAGAGTTGTCAAAACAAACCTTATCATTTTTGCCGCATTAGATTGGTCAAAACAAGCATTACCATTTTGTCGCATTAGATTTGACAAAACAAGTATATTACTTTTATTTGTTTTGATAAATTAGAATTGTCGATACAACAAACACATCACTTTCATTTGTTGGTGTAAATTAGAATCGTCGACAAAACAAACACATCACTTTTATAGTTTGCTGAAATAGATTTGTCGACAAAACAAAGTCATCATTTTGATTGTTTTATTGAAATTGATTTGTTAATAAAATAAAGTCATTATCTTTATTGTTTTGTCGTAATAGGTTAGTTAAATCAAAATATACATTTTGTCAAAATATTCATTTTTGTCAAAGTTGATCAGTTGAATTAAACCATATATTTTTGTCAAAATATACACTTCTGTCAAAATAGATGAGTTGAATCAAAACAGACATTTTTGTCAAAATGATCTTTTTTTGGGCCAAATAGATTAGTTGAACAAAAATAGTTATTTTTGTCAAAATATAATAGTGGAAACAAAAATTACATTTTGTTAAATATGATTGTTGAAAAAAAATCACATTTTTGTTAATTAGATTTGGAATAAAACAAAGATCACATTTTTTGTTAAATAAAAGAGTTAAACACAAATAGTATTTTTGTGAAATAGGTTTGTGTTACAATAGAAATATTCATTTTGATGAAATAGGATTGTCAACAAAATGGATGTATCACTTTTTATTCATTTTGTTCAAATAGAATGTATTTTGCAAATATAAGAATCATATTTATTTGCAAAACATACATTAGAATTTGTAAGTGAAATAAACAATCATTGCATTGTCACAACACACCTCAGAATTTGTATGTAAGTAAAAGTGACATTTTATTGTGTATAAAGTTTGTATGCCATTTAAAATAAAACATCTTTATGTGTTAGGTTATACATTGGAAATATATACAAATAAAATTATCTCTTTTATTTGTTAAAATTTAAAATAGAAATTTGCATACAAATAAAGAAAAATGAAAATTATCTTTTCATTTGTCATCAACAATAATGTCATATAAATAAATTACATTTTATTAGACATTAGAAATGTATAAGGAAATTATACGAGTCAAATACATTTTTATTCGGCGTTAGGAATAAAATATCATGTTTTGTTCATCATCATCAACATGTTAGTAGAATTGAAATTGGATAAATTCATTAACCAATTATTTATTTATATGTACTGTTGTTGGCTGAAAACCCTACATGGGTATTGGGATGATATTTGACATACACTAGTCCCAATATTTATTTTTATGTCAATCGATAGATTGACAGGCTGCCATGAGCGTTATTATTTCATTTTAATGCCCACACAGTTGTGAACTTCACTCTAGATACTGAATGGATGATTTGATGATTGCTTATCATTTGTAGTCATTTAGATGCGATGTATGAAATCCATTTAACCGAAGTTATATGGTAAATGATTGAGTCGCTTTCCGATTTAGAATGTCTTTTATATAAAGAATATTTTAAACAAAGAATTTCTTTTAAATAAAGAATATTTTTAAAAGATATTGAAATAAAGGAATTGGATTTTGGGTTGTCGTGGATGGTGTCTTAAATAACACTGTTCTTAAACCCCGTATGAAGGAATAAATCTTTTAACTATGATTATTAGTGTTTCAAATATATTTAGTATTGGAATAAATTGATATGTGAATTGGGTTTACCATGAACTATATTTTAAACGACATTTGTTCTTTGACCCAATTAACAGTAAAAAATGATTTAGAATTTATAAATCTTTTTATTAAGATTTAAAAAGAAATTTTCCAAAGTCAAGTTTTCCAATTTAACATATTAAATTGGAATTGAGTGGAAATTCGATTAGATAGTAATCGAGATAGGCTTCTGTAAAAGAAGACTGTTACTATATTTGGAATTTAAAAGGCTTTGCCGCTATTCCATTTATATTAGTGGTCCGATACAGAAATTTATATCGATTATTATTGATTCGATTTCTGTGAAAATTCCATATTTTGGAAGATGATTTTGGGTTTATCGTGAACAATGTTTTTAAATGACATTGATTCTTTAACCCAGTTAAAGACAAGATTAATTTCTTAAAATTGAATAATCGTAAAGTTATAATTTTGATATTAAAACCGAATGGGAGTTTTAGTGAATCTTTAAAAAGAAGATTTAAATATTATATGTAAAAGAATTTATCTTTGATAAAATTAATGGGAACCTTTCCCTAATAATATTTTATTAAAAGAATTTTCTGAATTTGAATGAGGCGTATGATGTGTCTTTATAGCACTTGATTTTAATTATAAAAATACGCGAGTTATTCGGGAAGACTGGGTTTAACCCATTCTGAATAATTATTAAGGCGATTAAAGTCAAAGACATTGAAGACGGTGGATGAAAACCGGCGATCTTCACATCGAATGGACGACTACTGATGCCTGGCACTGGGTCGCTCCCAGTAAAGGGTTAAAGTGGTAGTTTGTCCGGACGTACTTGTTGATTGTTCGGATACTCGAGCACCTCACTTCCGTATTGGACATACGGGAGGCGGAATAAGGTGTCTCTGGTTTCGTTCAGACCCAGAACGGACTTGTAAATGGATGTGTGTCTGACACTGGATTTCATTCCATGTAAATTAAATTGATTTCTATTTAATATATATATATATATATATATCTGTGGTGACGGAGAATTTATTCTCTTGCTTAACACCCCTCTCTAAGACGTACGAGCTCAGAGGTAATATATTGGTAGTTATCGATCGCATGGCATGGATTGTCAATGTGGCACACCAAGATGCAAATGATCAAGGCTTTTATTGAAAAGCCGAGCCTTGTGGTTGATGATCAAAGCATTGCCTATTTTGGCATAGCTTTATGTATAGCGTGACCTCGCGAGCCTCACACCCCGGTAAGAGTCAGAAACGGAATAAGGAAATGCAGGGGTGCGCACGTTTCTTTCTAGCTTGAAGTGGTATCAGAGGTTTACATGCCCAGACATTTACTTATGTGGTTGATGGATTTCGAGGCCTTGGATTTATTATTGGTCGCCAATGGCCATATTATAGGTTCAATAGGACCGGGAAGCGTGTGTTCAGGAATTGCCAATTCACTAAAGTTATTTGTGGACCGGCCCTGCTGTATCCAAGGGTTGCCCGTAGGTGTGATCCTGAGACATTGCTAGAGTGTCTCGAATCAGTAAGGAGATCGTTCCTAGCCTTGACTCTTGATGGAAACCCAATTCCCAATACGACATCATGCGGTTTTGATTGTAGAACTAGTATGGCGCCATAGTATATGGTAGCTATGTCGTCTATGATTAATACATTATGATTGAAATGTTTTTGAAACATATATACACTAATAATAATATCAAATCATTTTTTATCGTATCAAGCATTTTTGACCATTATAAGGTAAAACTCTATTCTCCGGCTTGCGTTGCATTGTGTGATGGGACCTGAGTCTTATAATGGTTTCATTTTTTTAAAAAGCATTACGTTGTTTAACGATTTACTTTATTTCATGCACTGGCAATCCAATGGAGTAAACCCGTTCCGCGTTTGCGGCGTGGTCATGTGATTAGCCTTATTATTAGATTAGTTAGGAAAGAATTCTCATACCAGTCTTATGACTGACCCGTAGTTTGTTTTACTTTGCAAACTCGGGTGCCCTCTTTTCCACATGGGCAGTCGAGTAGCTTATTTTGCCGATGTATTGAGCAGGATTCTGGATCGAAGCTTAGAGCTGTGTCCAGAGCATTGGTAGTCTTCCCCTATGTTAATTTAATTTTTCCGCTGCAGTTTATTACATTTGTTGTAATTTAATCTTCTGCTGTATTATTATATTTTATGTACTCTGATATATTTTGTGCTGTGATGTAACATTATTATGATGTAATAAAATCTTCTATTATTTGTTCTAATATGTTGTATTTTCAAAGTTAACGTATGCGGGTTTTGAAAGGTCTTGGTCGATCTTGCGATCGATCGGGTCGAGCGAAATCCGTATCGTTAAAGCCCTTTCCATTCAAAAATTAAATCAAAAAACCAAGCGGCTTGCTCAATAGGCTCATAAAATCTCATGTACCTTTTTATTGGGCCTTCAAATTATAATCTCCATTCCATACTTGTTTAACATATATACGTCTATTTCCAACTTATTCACAATCGTTGATTATTTCATAACTCAATTATAAATTTATTTATAACTCAATAATCTATTATAAATTCCAATCCCCTTGGAAATAAATTTATTTTATAAAATTTGACATAATCGAATTTCAATTATAAATCCGTTTCAGTTTATATTCTGAATTGCGGAATAAAAATCTATCGTTCTTTTTTTTGAAACGATTTCTAGTTCCCTTTTTAAATTCATACTTGAATTTTGTAATTCCAAATTTATTCCTTGATAATTTACTCCATTATTTTTATAAACATTGTTTATAAATCAATTTTCTTGTTTTATAAATTAAAACAAGCTTCCCTTTCAAATATCTATTTGAAACCTAATTCCTATTCTGGAGTATTTTATTATTATAACTAATATACATAAACATAGGATCTATTTTATATTTATTTCTAAATCTTAATTTGTATTTAATATACTTCCAATATCCATTCTGAAACTAATTTATTTTTACAGAATCGACATAGTCGAAATTCAAATCATATATCCATATTGATTTATTCCTATTATATTTACATTTTGAACATTGAAATAATTTCATTGTACTCTTTTGAAACGGTTCTCAATTACCATTTTCAAATTCAAATTTAAATTTAAATTCCTTAATTATCCAATGATAATTATTCCATTTCATTTGTAAATGCCATTTATAACTTCAGTACCTGTTTTATTATTAAAAATAAGTTAATATTTTTACTAGCCCATTCGAAATTCAAATTCTATTTCAGAAAATAGATTTTCCCTTTTAATTCTCAAAATTCCATTCCACGATATTTTTATATATCAATAATTAGGGCCAGTGATATTCAAATAACCAAAACACCCAATTATCAATCACAGGTGTAGCGACCCGGGAATTCGACTCTCGAATTCAGACACTAATACATCACGTGTCCAAATTCAAGTATCGAAAACCCGAAGGCTAATAGAAAAAATTAGAGGATGAGAAGTAGAAAGAAGAAAATTCAGGTATCAAAACTTTAGCGTTACCCCTATTTGTACTTCACTTCATCACAATATCTTGTTCTTTTCACCATTCAAAACTGCTCTGCCAAAACTCCTCCAGATCGACAGTCCCTTATCCAAAAATCAACACAGATTCAAACTTCTTCAAATCCTACTACTACACTCCAGATCACCAGTTCGAACTCCAACATTCATGCAACAAAACCCAATGTCGGCCCCTATCTAAGATCGCAGCATCCCGCTTCATCAAAACATAGACCGCACTGCTCAAACTCCCCATCGTTCAACTGTCGACCCCTCCTGCTCCTCTGGCTCACGAACGTCACTAGAACTTGATCGAGCTTCAGGGTTTTGGCGGGTTCTGAATCGCGATCCCCTAACTCATGAAGTGTCCAACGTTGCCGAATTCCTAGAAAACAATTCGATTCGATCAGGATTCTGATTAGGATTTCCCCCTTTTTTTATTATGGATCGAATTCTGTTTGACCGGGGAGAATAAAATGAAAAGAGAAAAAGAAAAAGAAGCAGATACATGAACTGTCTTCTAATTTGGGAATGGAAAAACAGTCGAAGGCCCACGCCATATTTATACACGCGATCAAAGGATAGGTACTCTGTCGTTCAATAGCACGATAGTTGTAGACATAGGCATGTGGTATTCCTTCGTTAAAGCTGGAAGACAGAGTACGCGATTTGAAAAGAGGAAGTTGTGGCTATGGTAGCCTGTTCAGAATTGAGTATGCAGGAACATGCTTGGTACATACTTAGAGTAGGAGAAAACATCGAATTGAAAGAAGAAGACAGTAGGACGTCCAGACTTTACTTCATTCAAAAGGATTAGGTTGTAGCCCAGAAAATAGCCTGTGTTAGAAAAGAGATAGGTCGACTTAATATATTATTTATATTCACAAATTTTCATTTTGAGTTGAAATGATGAGATTTTACCCTATTTAAAATATCATGTATATTCGAACTCTTATTTAAACACAACAAACAACATTTCTAGGGTTATACCACTTGCGAACACTCTGGAATGTGTTTCATAGCCCAATTCAATCGTATGGAGAAGATACTAATTTAAACTGATAATTACAAATTAAATTTGATAGAATATACACTGATTCAAAAATAAACAAATATATTGGTAATAAATTATAGTAATCATATATATACACAAGCAGAATTCATACAAATTATAAAATTCACTAACTTAAATTTTAAAACCCGATATAAGTCAAACTAATATTCAACTTATTTAAAATTGATTTATTTTAATTAAATAAATTGTTACGATTTATAAATGATTCCACAGCGATTTTCTGACAATTTGATTTGGCTCTCAATAAAAAAACACCAAATTCTGATTTTTCTCTTTTACCACAAAATTATAGTTCAACAGATTCGAGTATTTCTTGTTTCAGCGAATTCCGACTTATAACGGATTTTGTACACTCAATTGAAGTTCATAACTAAATATTACGAACTATCGCCCCGCTACGAGCTCGTTCATATTTAATATACATATTTACTAGTCGTGACCCGTGCTACGCACACAGGTAGATGCGTAAGTTTGTATTTTGTTTATTTAATGTCTCTCATTATGAAGTCAAAGAGAGTTATATGTAAATGTTGTTGTTGATACTTTTGTTAAGTATTATTTACTTAAAGTATCTAGGACTCCTGGATTCATGTAATCAAGCCAAAATTTCAAGTTTGTGCTTCTGAACATGTCAAAGTTTATTTTGGAAGACGTTCATTTTTAAGTCCATGTATGTACAATATTTAAATAAAATGTTTTATCATAAATGCATAGATTTTATTTTTAAATGCTTAAAGGTGGAAAAAATTAGATCTTAAAATGAAAAGAGTAAACAATTGACATACATGCACAGAACGTATAGATCCCGACTGAATCGTTCAATAAATAAAAAGTCACTAGCTAGTAAACATTTGCAAGGAGGTAAATACTTTATAAGATTTGAAGAAAGATTGTAATAATCTCTTCTATTTTTTTCTAAAAATGTAATGAAACAGATATGTAAACGGATAGAAATGTACAAAGTATTGCTGCTACTTATATAATTCACGTAACAGCTATATTGGGCTAAAGTAAAAGCAATCCCAGAATGATAAAGCCCATGCGGCTATACTAGTTCGGTTTGCATAAGATAAGGTAAGATGTTTAACACCCCGCCTCAAATTGAACTAGGGTTTCTCCCTATTTTCTTCAGCGCCGACATGAACAATCCTAAGCTCCTCTCTCAATCTCTCAAAACTGCTTCTCGAAAGAGCTTTGGTCAAAATATCAGCCTTCTGCTAGAAGGCTAGTATGTGATTTATCATCAGCTTCCCTGTGCTTGTTCTCTATCTGACGAAATGAAGATTGATCTCTATGTGCTTGATTCTCGAATGTTGTACAAGATTGACTAAGAGTCATACGGTGCTACGATTGTCACACCAAAGAGTTATTGTCTTTGTGAATCGAAGCCCAATTCTTTGATTAGGGCTTCTACCTAAATGATTTTAGCCGTTGCTGAAGCTATTGATCTGTACTCGGCTTTTGTGCTGGAGCGAGATACCGTCGACTGCTTCTTCGTACACCAAGAGATTGGATTGAGACCCATGAACACACAATATCCAGATGTGGATCTTCGATCATCTGTATCATTTGCCAAATCTGCATCGCTGTAAGTGTTTAAATAAATATCCTTGCTTGCTTTGATGGCTAAACCGTGCTCCTGTGTGCCTTGTAAGTAACGTAGGCTTCGTTTAACTGCTCGCCAATGTTCAAATGATGGAATTGCCATAAATTGGCAAACTTTATTTACATTGAAACAAATCTCTGGCCTGGTTATAGTTAGATATTGCAAAGCTCCCACAATGCTTCTGTATTGCTTCACATTTTCAATAGTGTCACCATCATGTTTGGGCAGATGTAAATTGCTAGTCATAGGAGTAGGGAGAGCTTTTGCCTTATACATGTTTGCTCTAGCTAAAATTTCAGATATGTATTTTTTTGGGAAAGGAAAATTTCAGATTGTGATTTTCTCTGCACTTGTATTCCCAATAAATAGTTTACCTCCCCCATGTCTTTTATTCCAAAAGTTTTATTTAGCTTAGCAATTGTCCAGTTAATCTCACTGTTATCATTTCCAATCATTAGGATATCATCCACATACACTAGTATGTACACAACAGTTTGGTCGATGTTTTTGACATATAGAGAATTATCTGACTTTGTTGCTTTGTATCCAAAACCCTCTAGTGTATGCTTTAACTTGATAATACAAGCTCTTGAAGCTTGCTTTAAACCATATATATTTCCTTATGGAGTTTACAAACATGATCCTCCTTGCCTTTGCATATATAGCCTTTAGGCTATTGCATGTACACTCCCTCACTTAGATCTCCATTTAGGAATGCATTACACACATCCAATTGCCTTATATTCCAATTGTTGTGTAGTGCCATAGACAACACAATTCTGATAATTGTGGGTTTTACAACTGGAAAGAATGTCTCGTTGAAATCAAAACCATATTGTTGTGTAAAACCTCTTGCAACCAACCTGACCTTGTATTTAGTGATGTTACCAGTGGCATCCTTTTTTAATTTGTAAGTCCACTTGCAGCTTACCACATTTTTGTTTTTAGGAATGGTCACCAAGCTCCATGTCTTATTCTTCATCAATGCTTCATATTCTTCATCCATAGCCTTGCACCATTGCTTATGTTTAATTGTTTGATCATATGTGGCTGGTTCACTGGTAGGTTTGTGATCATCCTTGAATGCATTGTAAACTTTAGGCTTGAAAATACCACTTTTTACTCTAGTTGTCATATGATGTTATGTTTGTGGTTGTTGTGTTAGTGTTTCATGACTGCTACTTTCTGATGTGCTATTGTCATTGCTATGATTCTGGTTGTCACTGTCATTCATGTCATCAGTTTGGTGTTGATCATCCTCACTCATTGGTTCACTTGAACTATATCCAGATCTGTTGCTGGATATAGTTGGAGTGGCTGATGCGGTATGTATCAGTTCTTCCTCATTTGTGTCTGTTTTCCATTCTGATAGCCTTGGGATAGATTCCATTGTTGATTTGCCATGTTCAGATTTTTGATTGTTTGCATTTCCCTTTTCTGCAAAAGGAAACACATGTTCATCAAAGACAACATCTCTGGAAATTATAATCTTTCCTTTTTCATCCATGCATATGTACACCTTTTTATTATTTGCAAACCCTAAGAACCTACATGGTATAGATCTAAAGGAAAGTTTATGTGTATTGTACGGTCTGAGGCATGGATAACACATGCATCCAAAAGTTTCCAGAGTGTTATAGTCTGGTTTATTGCCATATAACATCTCATGAGGACTTTTGTGTTGAAAAGTTCTTGTTGGCATTTTATTTAATAAATATACTGCTGTGTTAAATGCCTCATACCAATATTTCATAGGTATGGATGCCTTAGATAACAGTGTTAACCCTGTTTCAACAATATGTCGATGTTTTCTTTCTACAATGCCATTTTGTTCAGAAGTATAGGGGCAAGTGGTTCTATGTATGATGCATTTATTTGCTAAAAGACCTTTTAAAGGGAAAACCTCACTACCCCCATTAGTTTGTATAATTTTTATATTACAGTTGTGTTGCCTTTCAATAAAGCTAATATATTGTATCATAGCATTATTAGTATCTGATTTGGCTTTGAGAACGAAAATCCAGGTATATCTTTTATATGCATCAACAATGAATAGATAATACCTATAACCTTGTCTTGAGCATAAAGGTGCAGGACCCTACAGGTCTGCTGTCACTAAATCAAGTGGCTTTGTGTATACTGTTTCAGACCTGCTGAAAGGTAATTTGTGGCTTTTGCCAACATGACAATGTGTACAAGTGCTAAAAACAGGTAAATGATTATAAGGGATGTCATTATCTTTCAATATTTTCATAACAATGTCAAAACTATGGTGCCCTAGTTTACAATGCCAAAAGTCTAAATCATTTTTGATTCCATTACAATCATTATTGCAATGCTCATCCTCACTAAGAACATCATTAAATTGTATACTTGCATTACAACACCAAGTATCATTAACATTTCTCAATCTTGATTGCATGTTGCTGAACTTGTATAAACCGTTGTCCAAATTACCCTGTAATAATATATATTTACTCAGCATATCTCTAATTAGACAGTGACTGGGGTGAAACTCAAAATACACCTTATTATCTTTAGCAAATTGTGATACACTAATAAGATTCTTTTTGACATCTGGAACTTTGAGTAAATTGTTAAGGATGAGATTTCTCTTACATTTAACAACACATGTCCCAATATGAGATATATTCATAGTTTCACCATTGCATGCTTGAATAACTTACGTACTTGAGTAGTTCTTATTACCAAGATTGAGATTTTGTAGATGTTGGTGATGTGATTGGTTGTTGCTGAATCTGGGAACCAATCTTCATTGTTTATGTCTTCAGCCTTGCGGGAGTCATCACCATTTGCTGTAGAACTTTCTCCACTTGATTTGTTTTGCTGATTAGCCTGTGCCATGTTGACATTTAATCCCTTTGTGCTTGGTTGGCTTTATTGAGAATTATTGACATTTATGTTGAATCTAAAATAACATCTATTTGTTGTATGCCCAGGTTTATCACAAATTTGACATTGGACACTATTTGCACTGTTGAACCTACCCCTACCTCTTCCTCTCTGATTTGGGTTTTCTCTTTGTCCTTGACTGTTACCCCCGCCAAAACCAGGTAAGTTTCTTGTCCAATTATTGTTCACATTTCTTGAATTTGAAGCAAGATTCATGCTGTATTCAATTTGGGATGCCTTCTTTTGCTCAATTCTACCCTCATGTGTCAATAGTGCAGAGTAAACAGTTTGAATATCTTATAGAACTGGTTGTGTGGCAATGAAGGTAACTAATGACTCGTATTCTTCGTCCAATCCATTTGTCAACGTAAGAACTTGTTCACTGTCTAAAACATAATGTCCCACTGCTTTCACTTTATCACATAGTGTCTTAACCTTTGCAATATATTCTCTCATGGACATTTCTCCCTTTCTTGCATTTTGAAATTCTCTTCTATAGTACATAATACGAGCAGATGATTGTGAGTTGAAAATCTATTGTATAGTAGCCCATATTTCATAAGATGAATTGCATCCTATAACTCGTGACAACAAGTTTGTGCTGTTAGACGAAAGTAACCATGAAGATAAGAGATTATCTTGTTTTTGATGATCCACATACGCTGGGTTACTAATAATTTGTCCATCTTTGTCCAGGATCATGGCAGGAGGGATGGATCTTGTTTTTTTGATATAATCTTGAAGGTCGTATCCCTTCAAGGCTGTTTCAACTTGGAACTTCCATAGAAGGAAATTTTCTTCATCGAGAGGGGTGGTTATCACTTGAGTCTTGGGTTTTACAAGAACTTGAGTGGCATTGGTGGGATCAACGGTGCCTTTTCTGGATGTGGCAGATGAATTTTCATCACCTGGTCCAGCCATGGCAAGAAAACTGATGGGAATCTGTGTATGGCGAGGCCATCTGCTCGAGAGGGTGGCAGCCTATGCAGAAGTGTCGGAAACGGTGTGGCAGAGGCAGTTCTTGCATCTTTTAAGATAGAAGAATTGGTACTCTTGACCAAGAAAATGTCAGATGATGAGATCCCGGATCTCAGATGACCAAAAAAGTTGTAGCCGCTGCAAATGAAAATTCCGGTCTGGCACTCACAACTTCGATAAGAACAGCTGCTGCACGATCAGAGAGGTTGCTCTTCGATGATGAAAAATAATCTGAGGAGACTTGAAAGCACTCCTCTCATTTCGATCGACAGAAAAGGTATTCTAATTATTTGCCGTTGGGCGAATTCGCTCTGATACCATATAAGATTGTAATAATCTCTTTTATTTATTTCTCAAAATGTAATGAAACAGATATGTAAACAGATAGAAATGTACAAAGTATTGTTGCTACTTATATAACACGCGTAACAGCTATATTGGGCTAAAGTAAAAGCAATCCTAGAAAGATAAAGCCCATGCAGCTATACTAGTCCGGTTTGCATAAGATAAGGTCAGATGTTTAACATACTTCTACCTATAAAGCATGGTACATAGACAGATGTTACTGGATGTGATTGTAATTTGAAGAAAATGCTGAAAATGATTAAATATGAATATTAGGGAATGTACTGATAAAACTTGCTAAAGAATAATCTAGTTTTGACATATAGGACAACCTTCGGTATAACAATAGAGTATTTATTAGGTTCGTTGTACAGGAAAAAATGTATTTGCCCACACAGATAATGGCGCAAACGTACATTGAACAAACCAAAGAAGAAATGGAAATAGAAAAGTACACTATAGCCACTGTTTTATCTTTACAACAATGACGACCTAACTGAAAATACAAACCTGTAAAAGACACAAATAGGACAGTCAAAGAGGAAAAGCCATACTGAAACAAAATTATAGAGCGGTTGGTGCCAGTGTTGGGATATATGCTTGACTTGACTTGGAGCTGTGAACCTACAGAGCGGTTTAACTTTTTTCAGATAACCAAAAGGCCTTTTTATCATAAGCTCTCGCAACATATGGATGACATACCAAATTATATGGCACATATGGCCATATTTCTGCTTTTTCCCCAGACTCTAAATACTGCTTTTTGTTAACATCTACAATTTTCATGCCTAAAACAGAGCAATTTAGTGGTATAATACATGCTTATGCTTGTTCTCTAGGACTTAAAACCAGCAAAGCTATAGTCCATGAGTCTGTCATAGTTATGGTATAATTGTTTCATTGATAACTAATGTTTGTTTTTCATACTTGTTCACCAACTTTATCACAACATACAGATGAAAGAGTTGTAGATGTATTTTCTTCAATGACCAGTCAACAAAGTAAAGATTACCTACGAATAAAAATGAGAATTTTAGAAATGAGATGATGAGAAACAAACCTTTCACAGAATTATTAGCATTCTTCACCTTACGCACACATCCTTCAGAATCCATTTTAACTATGAGGTCAACAGTCTGCATTGTTTTCCATTTTTTCAAATGTGGCTGTTTTTCAACAATATATCAGACAAATACTCTGAAGTTCCCCCTACGCCAATATTTTTATTTTATTTATGTTTGAGGTGAAGAAGGAAAAATATTGAGAGGTGTCTGAATTTATATAGAGAACGGATGACTTGAGAAGATTTAGAAGCTTCAAAATAGATGCTTGGCTTAATATTGAAACTGAATTGCCATTATACGGAGGGCATTTCTAAAGCAAACTGGTAAAGTATTATCCAATTATTTATCCTTTTCAATGTAAAATAAGATTGAGTTGTGGTCCACCTTTTCCTGAGTACTTTTTTCTGCGTAACTCTACCTTCCTTACCTTTTTTTCCGCGAGTCATATTCGGATGAGCTTCCCCATAATGCTTGGCTGGCTCCTGCTTTTCTGAGTCTATTACCATATCCTCCATTTGTTTATCATCGTCAAGCTGCATATTCACAATGTTGTGGGCACTATTTTCTATCAAGTTGAAATAATCTCTTATAATCTTCAATGGAAACAACTTGGAAAGTAAAAGTAAAAGTAAAAGTGAAAAAAAAAAAAAGAAAGAAAAAAAAAGAAAAGCCTGACATTTTATAGTTTTATCATTATATGATTCAATATTGTATATATTTGAAATATGAAAATGTAATATGTCTATGTTAGTAACATGAACCAAAATCATGCCATAAAGAGCGTTTGAGAAATCCAATATATAGCAATCCTCTGTATTTTCATTATTGCCTTTCAAATATATTTCGATAAACTGAATATGCACAACCACTAAAAACTTACAAAGATACAGTTCTGTATTTGCAATGTATGATGCCAAATTAGGTGATATAAATAGCCTAATTAAGCAATGTTAGATTCTATTTATAACCTATATATATGTATGTGTATATATATGCGTGTGTATATGCATATATGTAGGTATATATATGTATGTATGTATGTATTAAAGATGAGAATCACTGTGGCTATTGTGCTTCTAGCCACATTTTGCAATATATGATTCAAATATTGTATATATTTTAAATATGAAATGTAATATGCCTATGTTAGTAACATGAACCAAAATCATGCCATAAAGAGTGTTTGGGAAATCCAATATATAACAGTCCTCTGTATTTTCATTATTGGCTTTCAAATATATTTTGATAAAATGAATACGCACAACCACTAAAAAAATGCAAAGATACAGTTCTGTATTTGCAATGTATGATGCCAAATTAGGCGATATAAATAGCCTAATTAAGCAATGTCAGATTATATTTATAACCTATATATGTGTATGTGTATATATATGCGTGTGTATATGCATATATGTAGGTATATATATGTATGTATGTATTAAAGATGAGAATCACTGTGACTATTGTGCTTCTAGCCACACTTTGCAATGTATGATGCTAAAATAGGCTACGCAATATATGTAAGAAAAATGGAAATTTCAAATTGATCGTTGTATTTTTTTCAGTTCAAGTAAAAATCTTACAAAAAAATGGCGATGTGAAGCTCATAGCTTCATTATATTTCTTGCAAAAAGATAGTAGTCATGACCATGTGGCCAACTCTTGATAAAAGATCGTCTGAGGTTCTACTTAGTTTGGCATTCTATGTGCATAGTAAAAACGATAAAATATTATGCAGTCGTAACCTTAGATGCTATCCAAAACCTACTGCTTACCAATATGAAATGATATTTCAAATTACTAACTTACATAACCATAAGCGATTTTTCTTAATATTTAATCACGCATGCATTTTTAGTCATCTATGGATAGGTTGTCGCTTGTAAACAATTTATACATATTTATGTAACTCTCCAGCATGGAGAAAACAAATATTGAATCTCAATGTTTGTAGAGGTAAATTGTTGTTATTTCAAAATATTAATTTATATAGCTATTACAATTATAAACATCGCAAATGGCGAGGCATCTCACCTGCTCCAATAAGGAAGCACCGTCTACCAGCAGCTTTCTGATCCACTTCATATCAACATTAGGTCTTGCAGCATCAAAATATCAAATAAATGCATCAGCAACCTCATATTTATATAATTGATAATATATATAGTTGTATTGGTCTGGTAATTGAAGCATTAGTTTGCCTCACTTGAAGACCTGTTGGCAGCATCAATTATTGCAGTCAGGCATGCATTGCTTCTTCCCTACATTGCTTAGCCATTTCATCATAAAGACTATATTCAGTTCATACAGCTCTATTATTGTCGCCTGGCAAGTCACTTCCAAGCCATAATCACAATCATCAATTTAGTGCAACACCATCCATTTGCTACTTTGTTTTCCAATAGAAATAATTTTAAAAATATCAATTTCTTTCTCTTTTGTCCTTTCCTATTTTGTTGATCATCAAAAGACGTTCCTGCATATCCAAAAAATGTATTACCCATCAGACATTAGTACAGAGTCTGTTTATTAATTAATAAGATTAAGAGTTATCCCCTAATAAAGAGGACCACTCTTTCATCAAAAAAATGGCAGCACTATTCAGTTGAGAAGTATTTACAACATGAAATAAATGGTATAAAAGAGAGTAGTTATTTATATTAATATCACTCATAAAATAAAAGGCTCAATTTCTCAAGTAAATAGGCCAAGCATAAGCAAACATCATGGCCAATGCATTTCTAAATGTAAGTATATTTTGAGCACCAAGATAAAACTATTTGCATCTCATATGGAAATGTAAAGAAGACGATGAAAAATACTGCAAAAGTTAAAACAAATCTCAATTCTTGATGTATATTGATCATTTAGAATTGCTAGAATTGAAACCTAGAAAGCACACTTAAGCAGGAAACAAATTCTTAATGTCAATTCTTTGATTAACCAAAACTAACAGAATAATAAAGAGCAGGTCCACTTATGCAGATAAGAGAAAAAGAATTATTCAATGGTTCATACAAATTTACACCATACTAACAGGGAAACACATTATGGCTATGCAGTGGAGAAGCGGGTCCACATAAGAAATACATTATAGTAGCAGTTTGTCTTAATGACTTGATTTTAAAAAAAAATTGAACACTGTAGTGAATGATGTATAAAGATTTGACATGGGTTTATGTTCAATAGACAACAAAATTATGAAAATCCTGTGATGAAGAGAGATTTTAATTTTAAATAAACAAATTGATGTGAATATAATATAAATGTTAGCTTCTCCAAGTTTAACTTATGAGGAAAAGGAGGCAATGCTAATTGTACTTTCAAACAAGCCTAAGAAACATAATCAGTTTATAAGTTGAACAGGAAAATATATAGTGGGAAAATTTGTTATATATTGACTTGCATCCCCTGTTTGTTTGCGTAGTACATCAGTCCATTAGTTTCTTCCTTTTCCGTATGGTGTTACCTGCAAATATTGTGCATAAAGTGGGCATCAGATACTGAAGAACACATATTATTAGCAATATAACATAGTTGGAACCAGACAATGGTTAAAGGTAGTGCTTGGAGTATTAAGACATTTCAGGTAATATACCCATGTGGAAAAATATAATGTACAATCTCTTGGCATATAACGAAGCATTATAACATACAACCATGTTTTACTGAAAAATTGCTCAGACTTGAAAGTCAGAACTGATGTGATATCTAACTAATAATTTGGGTAAGGATTATGCATCTATATATGTGAATGTGTATGTGATTATATTTTTATATAAAACATTGATATATAATTATACGTACAAATATTTGGCAACCTTAATCCTATTGGTTCCATGTTCACATTTTCTACACTGGTATACCAATATACATAAATCAACCAACTCCTCCATTTTAAGCTTAGACGACAGTTGTACAAATAAAATATGCTTTTTCTGATTCACCAATATGGACGGATATATTAACACCAAACCGCTGACAGTCTTAATTCATCTACATCCTATATAGACAGATTATTAAATACATTTAATTATATGCCTTGCAGCCTATATGTTGCACAGTAATGCTTTTTTCAAGGTATCTAAGCCGTCTAGTTCTCAAATAGGGGATTCTCCACTGTCATCCACATCTACCACTCGGTTGCAGGCTAAAGTCCAAACTGATGATGATGCAAGAAATTGTAGATAATCTCATGTGGATAAGCTTATCTTGCTATCACGTTTTACTCACAAACCTGCGTATACAGGCAAATTGATGCATGTTCCATCTGAGCATGCGATAGCCGTCAGCATATAGCAGTTTCCCCTTCGCTTCTGTGCACCTCAGTGCATGCATCTTATTATAGTTCAGCATTCCAGTGCAATTTAATGCATGATAATGTAGGCAACTCAATGCATCGCAAGTTAATGAATTTTCATTTGTTTTGCTACTGTTATACTGCATCAAATCATTTGCTTTGCATCTTCACATATGTAGTTGTTGACCTGTCATCAATACCACTTGAATGTCAATCCACCTGAAGTCCACGCAACTTCCTAGAATCCACATGTTAGCGTTGTGGTTGCCCAGCTTGTACCAACAAGTGTTACAACAACTTAGTAGTTACTCTGGTTGCAATTTCCTATCAACGCACTCTTTGTACCAGTTGGCTATCTGCCCAACTTGTACCAACATTGCCCAAACTTAAACCATAACCAACCATCCGTTCTGTTCAGTTATTCTCTCTCATGTTATGCAATTGTTCAAACGAGCTGAGCACCCAGAAAGGGGGAACCAGCCACAGACTGGTTTTGGGAGAGGGATACAATGGCAAAGAGAAAGCCGTTATAATGTTACAACAGCAAACTCTTTGCCGTTGTAACGTTATAACAACAAACACTTTGCCGTTATAACATATAACGGCAAAGTGTTTGCCGTTATAACACTTTGCTCCACAAAACCCACGCCGCCACCCCCTCCTCGGCTCCATTCCCCTTCCCCATTTCAAACCCGAAAAACCAATCTCCTCCCCCATTTTCCACCAAATTTTCCCCACGATTTCACCAATCCGTCAGCTTCTAACCAAATAAACTAGCTTGTTTGAGATATTCATTCGAAAATATGGCCAGATTACTAAAAATAATCGCCAAAAAATTCATGCACGGCGACGATAGTGGCACCGGGGGAAGTGGCGCAGGCGGGAGTGGTGCAGAAGGTAGTGGGGAACAACCAGCGCTCGGAACAGAAGACTTGCTTGCAGCCGCCGAAGACGTAGGGGTGCACGAGGAAGGTGGCCATCGTGGACGTGGCGGGCGTAGAGGTGGACGAGCAGGCAGAGCGCGTAGGGGTGTGGGATCGGTTTCCGCTAGAACGACCGATCTCGATGGTTTTCTGGATATGAACCTCAGCGCCGCGAAGCTTCCTTCGCTATCCAACTTTCGCATTCTTCCAGAAGACGAAGTACACGTTAGCATGCAGTCGAGTTTGGCTGTAAGTATTTTTAGTATTATTTAAATAGTATTCTTTGAGTATTAGATATTGGGTAGATAGTATAACATTTTGTTGAACCGTTGACAGTCGCGGAATATACGTTCACGTGGTTCGTTAGCGATCACACTTAGATATTATCATGCACAATTGGCGGGTAAGGAGGGGGTCGCAGGACTGTTACATGCTCTTGGATTTCAATTTTTTCTAGGTAACATTAAAGACCTTTTAATGAAACAAGTGGATAATTTAGTAGTCATATTTTATCTTATTGTGCGCTTCGCAATTTTAGGAATAAACCATGTTATAAATGCCGATGTCCAATTGTGTGCGGCCATTGTTCTACGGTGGTACAAAACCACCCATACATTTTACTTTCCTTGTGGTGAGTTAGGACTTACACCGCTTGATTTCTTCATGCTTACTGGTATTAGCATTGGAGTAGGTGCTTATCCCCACTGCCTTATGACGATGGTCGATGGCGTGATCGTGCACTTGTTCATGATCTACTGCCTCATTTTGATGTTTTTGCTGCATCGTATCAGGCAGAAGGCGCTATTAGAGTGAACGCCATCCGTGCGGCCATGGACAACCTACTCGGTCAATACTCCGTTGATGACGACTTGGAGCTTGTTCGATTATTTGTGTTATACCTTATGGGTAACCTGTTCTTTAGTTCTTCGAGCAGTAGTTTGCCTGTGGGGTTTCTTGAGGTCGCGGCTGAGTTAAATGCCGATGGAGCGATTTTATATGATTGGGGCACACCTATCCTTGCATACCTATACAGATGTCTCGACATGCAGTGCACCATCTCTGATTCTCATGTCTCTTTATTTGGATTCTGGGAGTTGTTACAGTATTGGTACTTTGAGTACTCTAGGAACTTTCATTTTATCACCCGTACTGCAGACTCATCGACCTTTTTCCCCCGTATATGCTTTTGGACTGCGGACAACCGGGGGTCCAGGGATAATGAGTCACGCCATGTGTATCTCGTTGCCCATAACCAGATCGAGCTGAGAATGTATAGGGATCAGATTATATGGCATCCATTTGAGCAGAGAACATCCATCGATCTTGAGATCATACAGATTGCTAGGATGCTTGCCGGACGGAGATTTCCACTTATATCTTATCCCGTGGCGCTAGGTGCTTATTGGTATCTTGATGAGAGGTGCTGGAGACAGTTGTATGACTTCGATGCTATTCCGGATGATCCACACCCACATACTTATCGGTGTATGATTTACCCGACGGAGCAGCTAGATATAGCCAGGGCAGCAGGCTGGTGGACGGCTGAGAGCTTTGTTATTATCGGGGAGTGTTACCTTACCTTCTGGTGTAGATTTTTCACCGGGTCCTCAGACACGATTACGCATGCAGCATCGATTGATTTAGTAGGGTCATCTGCTATACGACACGGCATACGTCCACCTGTTGTCGAGGATATTACTCAGCCCAGCCAGAGTTTTCGTGCAGCTGATCATGTGGCGGCCTCCAGTCATTTTGGATGGACCATGGCAGTGCCCACCATTGGACCGGATCGTTACGTTGACGTGTTTCATCCTCTGGCCCATCACGATTACCCGGATCCTACACAGATATCATATCATGATCTGTATGATATGCAGATGGGGATTAGGCATACGGGCTATATAGAGCATAGGCGTAGCGTAGATTACTATGATGGTGAGCTACGTCGTGTTGCAGAGGAGGCACGACAGCAGTAGGCGCATTTAGAGGCCCAGCTTGAGGCAGAGTGCAAGAGACTTCAGGACTTGCAGATGTATTACCACCATAGGTCTACTACTGGGTCCAGTCAGCCTCCAGATGTTGGTGATGATGAGAGACGTCATCGGCGCCGCACACGTCCACGTACACATTCAGATGACTCGGACTACTGAGTTACTACCACTTTTATGTACTTTCGCAGTTGTCAGTTGTATGGTCCTACTGTTGGAGTAGACGTTCTGCATTTGTCGACTACCACTATTAGATACTTTTGTTGTATTACCACTATTATGTACTTTTGTTGTATTACGTTTTCTTAGTTAATAGTTGTATGTTCCTGTTGTTTGAGTAAATGTTATGTATTTGTTCACTACCATGATTATGTACTTTCGATGTATTACGTTTTCGCAGTTGTCAGTTGTATGTTCCTGTTGTTTAAGTATGTGTTCTGTATTTGTTGACTACCACTATTATGTACTTTCGATGTATTTTGTGTACGTTTTGATTATGTTTCTGTGTAGAGACTGCATTTGGTTATGTGTAGAGACTGTATTTCTGTGTAGAGAATGTTTTTGTGTAGAGTCGGTATGTTCTGTTGTTCTAGTTCCTGTAAGTGTTGTTTGGAATGTAATAACGTTTGAATTTGTTGTTGAACAAGGTTTCCCTCTTCTCGTGTAGAAATGTAAAATTCTTAAATAGCACGCCAACATAACAAGGTTCACAGATAACTCCATATTCTACGCACAAACATCAAATTAAATAGACAGTAAAACAACAATAAAATCACAATACCATAAGCCTACTCAGTTCCATAGCGGGTCAACCAACTGTAGCGGAGTTTATATGCTTTGTAACCAACGAACTCCTCACCATACTCGAAAAGGTAACGAGAATCTTATGTTGCTTGATTTGTTTTAAATATATTCTCGTCTTCAACAGTTTCGATAATCTTTGCGTAACGATAACAAGCATCTGCAAAAATGACGATTAGCCATTTGGATTTCAACTGATGTTCGTGTAGTGGGCCGGGAACGATGGTTGTTGTATAGCCTCTTGATCATTGCCCATCTTTCTTCATATGTTAAACCCCCTCCACTTTGCATTAGCAACTCATCTCTCTTTTCAACCTCAATATAGGATTTTACGAGGGCCAGCAAATCCATAGACGAAAATTCTGGAGTAGGAGAATTCAATGTTTGAGCACTATTACTAGGTCGTTGATTTACTGGAGAAGGACGCGGAGCTGTAACCGCTTGATGTTGAATCGCGACAGGCACCTCTTCAATTTGTGTATCATGAACTAATCCAATTTCGTTATTGTTCACTAAGTTTCGTTCGTACTCATCAAAAATCCTTCCCATTTCTTCATCACTTATTTCTGAATTGTCCATGTAACCTATGCATCAGTAGAATAAGTGGAGTTACTAGAAGTATGAATTTTGTTGATAATAAACGTTACCTTTAAGAAAACAAGAAAATAAATTTTCTCGCTTGAATCTACAACGGTGCTGCTTGAAGCTGTAGAAGGTATGAGATGGATTATCAGATATGGAGTACTTATAAGGGCAATGTACGACCAACAGTTACAATTCAACATACTTGAATACCCGTTACAGGGTTCTCGTGATATTACGTTAGATTCCCTACAGTGACTTTTCACATCACAACAAATGTGGGCAGTTACTATTAATTTCGTATACTGTTGTCATTTAATTCGGAAGAGACTACTCAATGCAGTGTGCGAAAGATGGAGACGTTTAATGAAATCCCAGCTACGAATGATGGAGACGCGTCTTTAATTTTTTTCTTCTCAGTGAATGGTCCAATCATGTCATACATGCATGTGAAAGGGTATAATCTACATACACGTGACTCGTATTAAATTCACAGTGATATTGCAGTATGTAATATTGTTGTATGCCTCAGTGTCAAGTCATTTCATTGACTGTAGCAGGCTTTGGAAGCATGATTCGTAATTGTTTTGTCATAGAGGCAATTTTGTGTATATGTAGGAGTTTAAAAATAGGGGTCGTCCACCGGTGCTTTAACCATTTCAATTCACGAAAGAGTTACGAAAAATGGGCCGTTCCCAGGTGCATTACATAACTTAGAAGCGTACATGACTTGAGAATTATAACAACTACAACTATTGAGCAATTATAACAACTAAAACAACGACAACTAGTACAACAGAAGGAAATGCCAAACCATAATCATACAAACTACAACAACTGAGCACACAAGCATCAAATTCAAACACGTACACCTACCATGGTCTAGGGAAAGGATCATCTCTTGTCTTACCGGCATTAATCTTGCTCAAGCGTCTTATTTCTGCTTGCGCTTCGAGTGCATACTGACGTCCACGTTCGCACATGGGAGGGTCAATCCACTGCTTAAAGCAACAACAATCAATGTCATCAGGATAATTCATGTGATCGTTGAAGGCTTGACAACCGAAAAATCGATGACCTGCATTTGTTTCGGTCTCGTCAACAACAACGACCGACACTTGTCCACAATGGCAAATAGGGTTGGATCCAATCGTCCGTAGTGGCTCGAAAACCTTCCCTTCGAGTAGAATTTCTTTTCCAGATCTTTGATGAACGGAAGAGGCATCTTCGTTTGAATACGGTGAGTATCCTTTTTCGTGAGTTGGGCGAAACGATTGCTGGTGTTGGACTGGACGTTGCATGGCATACGATGAAGAGTGCGATTGGACCATGGGTTTCTTGCTTGCAGATTTTTTGCAGGTACGCTTGGGTTCAAACGAAGACATTTTTCTGGTTGTCAAAAATGAATTTGAGAAGGTGGTCTGCTTGTGTGGAACAAGGAGGAGTTAGGTTGGTATATAAAGGGAGGGAATGCGATCGTTTAAGTAGCCGCTGTGGTGCCACGACAATAAAATATAACGGCAAACAGTTTGTCGTTATATGTTTATACAGGAAATTTCTTTTCCTAGTGTGTAGGCCGGTCACTCTTGTTCTACAGTTTTCAGACCAGAGTGTGGTCATGTCACTCATTTTCTAAAGTTAAGAACCCATTTTCCAACGTAGCTACAGGAAACAGTGCACAGTGTACAGTATAAAGCGGACAGTATGCAGTAAATAGTGCACAGTATACAGTGCACAGTCCAATGGTTGCAATTACCCGTTGTCAATTTGTTTTCACATTCCGTGTCTTTTGAAAACGGGAAGTAATATCATTATGCAGTGGTAACTAAATCTCCTCCTATATATAGCTAACATTTCTTAAGCAATACCCGATCCATACGGACTGAAAATTATATCTCAAATAAGAAAAATGCCAATATCGTATCCATCTTCTTACAATTACACGGACCTTCTCTCAGGACCATCAAACTCTAATCCGTCCACACCCAGAGAACCAACAGAGTGGTATATCGAAATGGAAGAGCGACACAATGACGAGGTGCGACAATTAGAACTTGAAGCAGGAATGCATGAAATGGAAATATGACATAAGCATGACAATCGTAATCGACAACGTGAGCGTAGGTCTAACCTTGTAATTCCTCGTGTTAGAGCCACGGTAGAAGAAGGCGAGGTGCAATCCGCAAATATTGTATGCTTTTGTGGATTTGAAGTACCGCAATTAGTCGCCCGTCATGGAAACGACGTTGGACGTCGATATTATAGTTGTCCAGTACGTGGCAACGGATGCGAGTTTGGACAGTGGATAGATGACCGTTTTCCCCGTCGAGCAATTACGTATGCTTTGGAACTAGAGGAAGAAATAAGAAAGCTGCGAAATCAAGTAAACGACCTAAGTAATGCAAATTATCGCCTGCAACGTGGGTTAAATTAGGATTTAAATATTTTATGTTATGCGTACTATGTACTGTATCGTTACGCGTCGTATCGTTTTTATCTTTATGCTTTATTTAAGTTGAAAACCTTCACTGTGGTTCGAACGAAGTATGTAACCCAAGAATTGTGTAACGTTTAGGTTGTCTAGGCTGATTTTATATGTGGAACCTATTGTTTGTCTAATTTATCGTTTGTGTAATTTATCATTATTTGTAACGTATTGTCACTTATGTAACCTATGTGTAAGGGTCGTTCCGTGGTGCATTAAACGATTCAATACAACTACGAGTTAAAAAAATATGGATCGTTCCGCATTGACTGGTCAAATCTTGCACAGTTCCCATAGTTCATCTATGTTTTATGCCAGGGTGGAGTCATGCCACTCTTTTTCGTGAGGAGTTAAAAATAGGGGTCGTCCTTGGGTGCATTAACCTTTTCAATACGTATAGGAGTTAAAAAAATGGGTCAGCATACTTTATGTCAAACATTTTACGGAAACAGTCAAACAGTACACAGTGCAAACAGTGATACACTATACATTGATACAGTACCAGTAATTATGTTACTGAAAAAGTTGATGCATTAAATATCAATACCATAAATTTATCACGCGTATCACCTACTTTTTGTTTTTGTTGGGAATTTCAACATTTCTTTTTACAAATCTAGCCCTGCTTTGTGTTCAAACGTAGCAATAAATATGCACCAGGTTTATATCTCTAACAGAACAAAAATTCCATACACTTTGCATTCATTTCAATTGATTAAGGTTTTGTTTTGTATTGAAGCTATGGACAACTTGGAGATTGACGATGAAACAATGAATAATTGTTATGAAGAGTTTGAACGGTCAAGGAATAGTGTACAACACAACAAGCCTACGGTGGAATTCGGTGAAGGAGCACAAGTTCAGTCTAAATCAGTGAAGCCGAGAACAAAATCTTTCAACGCTCGATTGCGCGAAGTTGTAGCAAATCAAAGACCTGGTAAGCAGATCGTATACAAAGGACAAGAAATCGAGCCCCTACATCCAATCGGTCCAACGTTACCTAGTGGAGCTTACCCTATTTGTTGTTGTGGAGATGAATCGGTTGTTGTTGTTGCCAAAACCGAAAAAAATGTTGGACGCCGACTCTTCGGATGTCCTGCCTTCGAAGACCATAGGTATTACCCCAAAGATATTCAATGTTGTAATTTTATGCAGTGGATAGACCCGCCAATGTGCCAACGTGGACTTCAATATGCACTAGAAGCGCAAGCCGAAATAAGGCGGTTGAACAAGATTGTTGTGGATGCAACTAGAGCTGGCTATCTCAGAAATCGTTAGGATTTAGTTTTTCTTGGATCGAAGATTTATTACTGTACTTAGAATTTGATGTTGCTATGTTTTGTTGTTCTAGTTCCTGTAAGTGTTGTTTGGAATGTATTAGTGTTTGAATTTGATCGTGAACAAGATTATCGTCTTCTCGTTTAGAAATGCAAAATTCTTACATAACGCGCCAACATAACAAGGTTTGCAGATAACTCCATATTCTACGTAAGAACTTAACGGGACAACCAACTGTAGCGCAATGACTGGTCAAGTCTTGCATACTTCGCATAGGGCAGTCATGTCATCTGCCAGATTCCATATAGTGTTCCCTATAGCTTTTGACCGTTCACACCATTGCCAATCTTCCAGCTATATATACATATGTTAACTTACTCACAACATACAAAACTCAAACAACTTCTTCCCCATTCTTAGAGCACATCCTTTGATTCGCACTCACTGAAAATGTCATCGTGGGCAACATCTACAGATTCCGAGGAACAAGCTTACGAAAACATGAGGCTACAGGAGCTTGAAGACGAACTTCAGTTCCTAAACCAAATGAAACCGCAAACTATACCGCCGTACGAACAAGTGAACGTTCAAACTCCACATGAAACACCAGTACCACCTGTTCAAGTATCACCTGAACAAGAGGTCACTCAATCAATGCAAGAAGAAGAGTTCTTTCATGTACCACTGCATGAACATGTAGTGGATTCTTATCCAGTTCGTTGCTATTGCGGGTATGCGGTTGAAGTTTTCGTTCGAGCAGAGGGCAACAATATAGGTCGGCGCGTGCAGCGATGTCCAGCCTATCCAAATGGTTGCAATTACACGGACTGGATAGACCAACCTTTGTGTCCTCGGGGAATAGCATATTCTAACGAACTCGAACGCGAGAATAGACGTGTTCAAAGTGAAAATGACCAGTTGCGATTGAACATCCTGCGACTCCCTTAAGGCTAAACGTAAAATGGGGTTTACTGCAGTTGCTAATTTTCACTTCATGCTTTGACGGAGCTAGTTCGCATGTACTATCGGCAGTTGTTGTACCTTTATAAACTATTGTATCTTTATGCTTATTGTTGTATCTTTATAAATTGTTGTATCCCCATATCCTACTCTACTGTTCGACTTTAGTGGAGATTTTAAACATATTTGGATATCACATTATATCAAATTTCTGAATATTTGGATATCCTTTAATAAATAAATGTAAATGAAATTCTCCATTACCCTGCACTTACCTTTGACATCACAATAACTATAGGCAATCACTAATAATTTCGAATACTGTTACTGCCAAAAAATATGTCGGAGCCATTATTGCCAAAACCATTAGTATCCCAACCATTATGTTGGAGCCATTTTTTCCAAAAAAATATGGCTACAATAATTTGACTACCCAACGATAGAGATATGGTCCTAACCATTATTGTCAACCATTCTTGCCTACGTGTATTGCCAACAATTATTGCCAACCTTTCACATCACAACAACTGTCCGAATTGACTACTCCATCACATAACCATTATTATACCAACCATTATGTCGGATTCATTATTGCCAAAATATATGGGTACAATAATTTGACTACCCAACGACAGAGATATTATCCCAATCATTATTGCCAACCATTCTTGCTAACCATTAGTGCCAACCTTTCACTTCACAACAAGTGTCTGAATTGACCACTCAATGACAGAACCATTATTATCCCAACCATTATCTACGAACCATTCTTGCCTACATGTACTGCCAACCATTATTGCCAACCTTTCACAACACAACAACTTTATGAATTGACTACTCAATGACAGAATCGTTATTATCCCAACCATTATGTCGGAACCATTATTGCCAAAAATATTGCTAGAATAATTTGACTACTTAAGGCAGAGATATTATCCTAACCATTATTGCCAACCATTCTTGCCTACATGTACTGCCAACAATTATTGCCAACCATTAGTGCCAACCTTTCACTTCACAACAACTGTCTGAATTGACTACTCAATGACAGAACCATTATTGTCCCAACCATTATCTCGGAACCATTATTGCCAACCATTATTGCCAACCATTCTTGCCTACATGTACTGCCAACCATTATTGCCAACCTTTCACAACACAACAACTTTCTGAATTGAATACTCAATTGCAGAACCATTATTATCCCAACCATTATGTCGGAACCATTATTGCCAAAAAATATAGTTAAAATATGTTAACCATCATTTCTTATATATATCTGTCGTACGTCTACACTTAGGGAGAACAACGAAACTCAATTTATAAAAAAAAGCAAGCAATGGATCCAAATCTATACCACCATTACTACGAAGTCACGAATCAAACTGAAGATTCCGAAATAGAAGTGGAGGAAGAGACGGGGGAGCAGCTGGAACAACACGCAATGGTTGGGTATTCCAATTATTTCGCTGAAGGCTCAATTAGCAACCATCGAGGTAGTAAGCCTGGCCGGATTGACCGGCGGTATAAGAGAGACTACAAGAATGGACATGAAAGACTAATGAGAGATTACTTCATCGACAATCCAACCTACGATATAACTTTGTTCCGCCGTCGTTATCGCATGAGTCCGACAATCTTCTCTAAAATTTATCTTAAACTTCGTCAGTCAAATCCATATTTCACTTATAGACTGAACGGAGCACAAGAAATCGGCCATTCGCCCCACATCAAAATTTCAATGGCGTTGAGGATGTTAAGCTATGGAACATCTGGCTACCAAATGGATGAATATTTCAGAATCGCAACATCAACAGCAATAGAGTGTCTGAAAGAATTCTGTAAAACAGTTGTTGAAGAGTTCGGGAAGGAGTATCTACGGACGCCTGGACCAAACGATATAAGCAGGATACTACGCAGGGGTGAAGCCAGAGGATTTCCAGGTATGCTTGGAAGTTTAGATTGCATGCATTGGCCTTGGAAAAACTGCCCAACGGGATGGAAAGGAATGTTCACCGGACATAAGAAAGTGCCATCAATGATCCTTGAAGCAGTAGCAACAAACGATTTATGGGTTTGGCATGCTTTTTTTGGATTCCCAGGTTCATTGAATGATATAAATGTTTTAAAACAATCATATCTTTTCACAGAACTTGCTAACGGACTGTCAACAGATGTTTCATATAACGTTGGTAATATCGAACACAAAATTGGATACTTTCTAGTGGATGGAATATACCCAAAGTGGAGAACTTTGATTCAAGGATACAGAGTACCATCAAATGGCAAAGAAAGTTATTTCACTGAAAAAGTAGCTAGCTACAGAAAGGACATCGAACGTACGTTTGGTGTTCTACAAGCCCGATTTCATATTTTACAAAATCCTGCTCGTTTTCATGATGCAGGAGTGCTTTCAGAAATCATGTATGCTTGTATAATAATACATAACATGATTGTGGAGTCTGAAAGAGGCGGATATAAGAATCAAAAGTCTAATTATCCTGACATATTTACGGGGTCAAATGCAAAACCCCATAAAGATGTAAACTCAATGGACGAATATGTTGATATGGTTCAACATATTGAAGATCAAGCTGCGCACTTCCAATTGCATGACCAGTTAGTGGAACATTTGTGGGCGCATAAAGGAAGAAATAGTCGAAATCAGTAGTGGTACTAGAACTATGTATCAGTGTGTACTCGTGTACTATGTATCAGTGTGTAGTTGGTTCAATAAATCTGGTTTCCAATCATATTGTCAATTGCATCATTGTTTCAACAACTAGTACATAAATACTAAAAACAGATCACAATCATATTACAACTCAACCCAACATATACAGCTACTACATAAATAACAACTACTGCATACATACTACAAATAGGTCACAATCATATTACAACTCAACCCTAGATAGTACATAAATATCCACTAGTACATAACTACTACAAGCAGTTCACAATCATATCACAACTTAACCCAACATACATAGCTAGTCCTGATACGAGCCACTACAGCTTCCGCCTCCGCTTCCTTTGTTTCTTCTGTACTCTGCAATCTGCTCGCTTACTTGTTCTTGCTGTAAAGGGGAAAGCTTACTAAAATCACATGTAATCATTTTAACATAATTGCTCTCCCGCACCAGTGCTTCCTTCTTCTCCAGCCTTTCTCGTAACAGGGCTTGTTTCTCCGTATGTTCTTGTCTGCGGAGCTCTCGATCATCCCTAACTGCTTTGTGGAACTCTTCGTCGCTGCGGTTTCTTTGCTTAGAAAATCGAAGTCTATGCTCTTTTGTCTCCGTAGCTGAATTCTCTATTGTTTCCATAAATCTAGAGAACTCTGCAACGCGTTGCTCCAGCTGAATTGACTTGGCTCTGCCAATAGGTCGTCCGTCACTAGTTCCAAAAAAAGGGTTTCTTTCTTGCGAACTCGGGTCACTTCCTGGACTAGATTCAGAGTAGTTCATCCTTCTAGCTTTGTTCTGCTGTTCAAGCATGAAGTTGCTTGAGTTCTTCCACTTAGGCAAACTAGATAGAAGCTCGAAACAGTCGTTAAATTTAAATGGAAGTCCATACTTTCGTTGGTAGGCCTTTCGTGACTTTTCAATCTGTAACACAGTCGAAATTGTATGAGTGTATGACATTTCTAACTAATCAAGCATAGTATAGTAAGTTATTTTTAAAAGTAACCTACGATACTTACAACGTCATAAGATGCAGCACCGCTTTGCTGCCTGTTCTACAGGCCTATCAGTATTGCCAGATAGTTCTGACATGCGGCATTCATAACTCTATAACCGCCTCTAAGTGATCCCCATGTTCTACTCCTCGTTTCCAACGAATTGTAGAACTCTGCAACTCTTTCCCAAAATTTCTGACCTTTCATATTATTCCCAACAATGTTGTCTTGTGAAATGCGTATCCACGATTTAGCAAGGGAAACGTACTGCTCGGAAGTAAACTTAAATTGTTTTCTTCTTCCATCCACTGCTGTTTCTTCCTCTTCAGCATGATCATCCTCAACATCTTCTATTCCGGGATCCGGCTCCGATTCATCTTCGGTTTGGTGTCGTTTACTGAAAATGCCGCTTAAAGACTTCCACTTCGTCTTCTTTTGGTGCAGTGTATTCTTAAGTAAATTCTTCAGAATTTGTAACATTCGCATCCTCATTTGCATCTTCCTCCTCCGCCTCCTCCATTGAAGTTTCAGCATTTTCTTCGTTACTAGGAGAGACATACCTGTACGAAAACTGTCTTTGCAGATTTTGTGTACCTTCGCGGTCACAAGCCTCGGTCTATTGCGGAGGTAGGTGAGATTGTTGACTTTGATCGGTCTGCATCATCATTGACATATACGACGAATGATCATCGTACACGCCTTGCACGGGTGGTCGTTGGTAAAAAAGTGGCGGGGCGGAAGAATGGACGGGAGGAAAGTTAGGAGGAGCGAGCGGTTGGTACGGTGGTCGATATGGATAATTTGAATACGGCAAGTAGCCATATTCGTGAGATGGCTGCAACAATTGATGTTGTTGGACTGACCGTTGCATTGCATACGATGACGAGGGCGGTTTGGACATGGGTTTCTTGATTGCGCATTTTTTCGTGCTTTGCTTGGGTGTGGGAGAAGACAATTTTGTTGTTGAAGAAGTTGAAGATGAGAAGGTGGAGTGGTTGTGTGGAAGAAGAAGGAGGAAGGTTGGTGTTTTAGAAGGGAAAATGGGCTAGTCGTTGGAGTGTAACGGCTATGTCTTATAACGGCAAAGAGAAAGCCGTTATAAGATTATAACGGCAAACTCTTTGCCGTTATAAGTTTATAACGGCAAAGAGTTTGCCGTTATAAGCTTATAACGGCTTTCTCTTTGCCGTTATAAGTTCCAACCTCTGTTCAGTCCACCAGCCACGAACGAGCTCCAAACTAGCCACCGGCTAGCCACGGATGACTGAACAAGCCACACCTAGGGCTGTAAATTTTGTTCGAATGTCCGACGTCCGTTCGTGTCCGTGACCGAAATACGTCCGTCCGAGTTCGTCCGATTTTCATTTAGGACACGAGTTAGGACAATAAGATTTGTACGAGAAAAAATCATGTCCGGTCCGGGCTCGTCCGAATTCGTCCGAATTATTTGAAATTCGTCGTATAGTAGAGAGAAAATCTAGTAAAATGTGATATAAATAGCCATGTCCGACCGAGTCCGACTAGTCCGATCGTGTCCGTGTCCGACCGATTTTATTTAGGACACGAATTAGGACAACGAAATTTGTCCGAGAAAAAATTTGGTCCGGTCCGTGTTCGGTCCGATTTTTTTTAGGACAGAAACTGAACATACCTCCGTCCGGTCCGGTCCGACCGATTTACACCCCTAGCCACACCTGGTTGCTCCGTGGCTTGTTTAGTAACTGAACAAGCCATTGTTGGTTGTGCTCTTAGCTGTTGGACATTAAGTTGCGCTTCTACCCTGCCATCTCATGCATTGCCATGAAACATTGCTAGCTATTTCCTTTTTCATTTCAGCAAATGATTTTATTTCTTCAATGACTTGCATATAATTTCTTCTGCCTGTTTGTACATGTCTCATGTTGTTGCTCATCAAGCTTAAGATCCCTCGCACTTGTATTGATTACTTCGCATTGAATATTTGCAAGGTTTTTTTGGTGTTTTCATCTAATAAATTTTCGGGTGCTCTCCTTATAAGAGAACCATAAGTTCATCAAAGAAAATAATTTGTAAAAAGCTCTTCATATAAATTTAGTTAAAACGATGTACTGACCTTCAATTTAATATTAAAGGCAATAAACCAATAACTTAAGAGATTATAGAAGCCTACCTATGACTAATAGCAAAACGAATGATTAGACCAATTTCAGTACGCTTCTTTCTTTTTCCAACTAATTATAAATAAAATAATATGTTCGTACCTTAAAAATAAAAAATAAATGAAATTGAAAATATAATGCATCCTAAGGCATCCAAACTTGTTATAGATGAATCTCTTATTTTACGACTTATAAAAGCTGAGTTAATTTCCAAACCATCAAAAAAGTTTGACCCGATTCTACTAATTTAGAACCAGGTAGTAATTCTGATAAAACTATTTGTTAACTTTCTTTAACTCTGCTATTTTAGTTGCTTTAATTAGTCGATAGTGAATTTTTTTAAAAAAATTGTACATTTAGATAGTCAATTTTTTATTTTTTTATTTTGCACTTGAAACTCAACGCTTAAATTGAAATCAGGGTAACTTCTAAATTTTATAACAGGTTGAAATTGTATTATTTTACATAACTCAGTGATTGATAATCTGTTTTGTGGATTGCTTAGTCAACGATAAATGTCTAAGAAAGTTTAGTTGGATAACTTATTATAGGAAACAAATGTAAAGAGCAAACATGGTACATACTAAAATTCCCGTCTTTGGCACCTACTACTACATAAAAAAGGGAATCCATCCAAGTTATCTGAAAAATGAACCGATCAACATGGAGAAATTTTGACCGAAAACATGGATTTTGGATTTGGTAAGAAAAAAGCCAAAACAAAGAACTGCCATATAAAATGTTATATCATGGAACTCGTAGTTACAAAGTCAGTCAACAAATTTGAAACACCAAATTATCTAGGAAATATATTATAAACAGTTGTATAAAATGCATAAACATTTGTATAAAAAGCGTAAAATGTTGTACAAATATTGTAACATGAAACTCTTAGCCATCAAACCAATTAACAAATCTAAAAAGCCAAGTTGTCTTGGACTTGTAGTATAAACTATTGTATAACATGCATAAACTACTGTATAAAATGTAATATAAACATAGAACCAATCAAAAAAACTAAAAAAACTAAGTTGCATTAGACTTACAGTTATATAATGTATTAGAGGCATTAAGATCCTTCATATTATATTTAATCCAACTCAAGCATGAAACTCTTGTAACATAACCTGTACACCTGTTTGTATTTCCAAAGAATTTTCATAACTGTGCTATTACTCCATCCTAAGTGGTTGTTAATAAATTTAAAGTAAACGAAACCTAAAGACCTTATGGTGTCAACGTTACGATGGATGATTAATAATTCATAAAGAAGAGATTTCAATGCAAATTAGTCCAGTTTGAATAATGAATGAACAACTAGAGCATCAAAAAAATTATATATGCACATAATGAAGATATGGTAAAGAAATCATTGACAAGAATGTATAATTCTAACACCGCTTAAACAAATAACATATATTGGAAGAAACACTTGAATCTAAACTTATGAAGAAACCATATAGTTAAAATGAAAGTGTATTGGCGTCATCTCATAAAAACTTATATTGAAATCAAATATGCGAGTATAAGAATGAAAAAGCATATAATACAAACAGTTATAAAAAACTCCCAGTCTCTTAATTTTGGACATCGCAGAACATTCCAATTGAAACAGGTCCTTCTCTAGTTTTCTGTGCTTTTGTTCTGTTTTTCTTTCCTCCATTCTTTCTTGGCTATTTGCGCGTCTCCCATTTCTTTTGTCAAAGCAGACTTTTGTAGGATTTGACATTCTAGTATTTATAAGATTTGTGCAAGTTATAATACATAAAATAACTACAAAATCAAGAAAAAGATAACCGTAAGGAAAATGAAATAATGATAAATCATCCTACTCATTAACTGAGCATATAGAAAACTACAAATGAAAAGAACAAAAAGCAGTTGAAGCGTATAAAATATGCGAAGATATGTCAGTTATAGACTTTTTAATGACCTCCAGAAATTTACAAAGGATATGCAATTCAATTTTACAGTCACATGTTTACTATTTAGTCACTTTAAGTAGTTGGAAAATACAACCTATATACTGTCAATATTTAAATGTTTAACAGAGATTCATCAGGAGTATTTACACCTTTAAATACTGAACTGACCCTCTTTGAGTAAATTCTTTAGCGACATAATTTACATCTGTGACCTTCATACTTAAAAGGCACAAATGAGTATGATTAATGAAAGATAGAGATAAATATGAATTTATATGAAAACTACTATATTGTAGCATTTCATGTTCAAACAAATTATACAACTAGAAAATAGGGAATAATTAAACAGAAAGAGAAGAAAATCCAGTAATAAACTAGACAGGAAAATATCGTAAACATACTTGTGTGAATGATGATGATGGAAAGTGAATCAGAATGAAGAATCAGGGAGATAATATACTATTTGTAACTGAATTATCAAACGTGAATTTTGGCGAAGAAGGTTTTTACTTGCTGGAGCCATAATAATCGTTGTTTAAAGAAGAGGAAGGAAAACTTTTATTAGCCAATTACCATGTAAATAATTACTGGACAGGTTAGCACTGGAGTAGAAGGATCATTTTCCATGCATTTAGCAGCACAGTAAGGATAACCATATTTTTTAACATAGTTATTCACTATGGGTTTGGTTTGGACTTCATAGTAACATATTAGTTAACTAATGAAAAGAATTTGTGAACAAAGGCTGTCACTTAACAGTAGTTGTTTTCCTCTACATTACAGGAAAATGAACAAACATGTATAATCGAATCCTTTTATACTACATATATAATGTGAAGGTTCATCTTACAGACAATAAATTAGAGATGGGGGGAGTCTAAGTCCCATTTCCTTTGTCAAATAGTTAATTTAACAAACTGCCTACTATTAATAAAGTTATATCATGTGTTCGAACGGAGAAAGTCATATCCCTGTCATGTTGCTACCAGTATTGTGCAACCGTACGCAGATATAACTGAAAGTTATTTAGAATAACAAAATTTAACTATCACAATACGTAGATGTGGAAGAACTAATAATTAATTGGAAAACAGAATTGGAGGTTGGACCAAAACGACTATGGAAGAAAGTAAGCGAAGAAGGGAACTCGAATTCATACCTTGTTGAAGCCGCGATTGAGGCATGGAGGATGGGTCATTCTCAACGCGGTAATCGATCAACGAAAGACGGTCGGATCTGGACAACCTAGCAGTTTATAATTACCTATTTTGTCAAATTTACGGAGGAATAGGATTTTGGGGGTGGAAGAAGAAACAGTTGGAAATGTTTTCGAATAGGAATTTGAAGAAAAGGGTGTGACGGGTGGTTACAAACTTAAGACGAATGTTAGAATTAAAGCGGAGAGGCTGAGAGCTAGCAAAGTCGGATGTAAAACAGAATAAACTATGCCACATAGCTAGTTGTTTATTTTAATTTATATTATACGTAATAGACAGATACACTCAACTATGTTTTTAATTGATATAAAAATCCATTTATATTACGAATTCGAATTCAATATGTAAACTAATTTAAATATTCAAATAATAATTGATAAAAACGCAGGATGTTACATTCCTTCTTTAAAAAATTTCGTCCTCGAAATTACTAAGTAAAACAACTATATATCATTAACTTCCCACCATTCACTCATACAACTCGACGCTTACTTCAATATCCAACCAACTTACTAGTTTTCAACTCCACTCAAAAAAATCCTTAACATTTGATTAACTTTTTCTTAACAAAAATTTTCAAACGTTGAAAGTTTTTCTAATTCCCTAAATTTTTGAAAAATTTCACTAGCATCTCCTCTGTATGGGCCAATCGATATAACTACAAAATGCCTCTCTGAGCCCTCTCCAGTCAAAAAAAGAAAACTGAAAAGCCAAGTGACTTGCCAAATAGGCTCATAAAATCTTATATTTAATTAAACATGTACCTTTTTGTCGGGCATCTCATAATGTTCTCACATATCTGTTTCCATCTCATAACCTGCTCAATCATATACACCTGTAATTCTGACTGATTATAAACAATTTAATCTTTTACTTTCAATTTGCCAATCCATCCACTAACTTGTTATCTTACTCAACTCATGATAATTTAAACATTCAAGTTCAAATGTATATACATTTGCTTATAAACAAGTTGGGTTTATTTATTATCCAAGTTCCATGTTTTAAATTCTAATATACAAGTCCATTTACATTAGAGTTCAAATTTACATTCATTTTCAGTCAAACTCAATTTGATTTATTCTTCCAAGTTATATTATATTCATTTGAATTGGATTCATTTCAATTCACTTTTTATTTTAATCGACGTATTTAAACGATATGTGTCGAGAATGTAGGCTTGATTATCATGATCAATTTCTTACATATGTTTTACATATGCTTTGTTAATAAGTAGTTTTGGCTGATTTCTTTTTTTAAAATTATTTCCTGTTGTATTATTTATTTTCTTGGAAACTCCTATATGTCCGATTATTATTATCCATAACATATTTAACATATGTTTTGTTACACATACACTAGGGGATATAACACTCACCGTAATACAATTATACACCGCTTCGTATGTTATACCGTCTACGAATGTCCAAGTGTTATGAATTTGCATCTATACGTACAAGTGGGAAAACATTTTTGATAAATAGCTTATAAATTAATATTGATAAATTATCCAATAAAACCCCAAAACTATTAAATTTAAAAATAAATAAATTATTATCGATAATTATGCTTGAATGGAATAGTATAACACTTCAGATTTAGTCAATATCGAATTATAACTTCGCATCAACAAGTTCAAGTCAACCGATATCTAATTTATATAGAAAACGTTATTAAATTTATTAAATAAACGTTATCGTTTATAAACGATTTCCATAGCGACTATTTTAAAATTTGAATTGGACATAATTAACAATCTATAAACAAAAATCTCGATTTTTCTCTTTCATTAGAAAATTATAATTAAACAGATTCAAACATTTCTCGTTTTACAAAAATCCGACTTAAATCGGATCCTGTATATTCCATTGAAGTTCAAAACTGAATACTACGAATTGCCATGCCATTACGAGCTCGTTTATAATTATATATAAATTATAACGTTAAAAATTCATTTTAATTAAATAATAAAAATCCATTAATATTCCAATTAAAATATTTAAAACAAAATTACATATTCAAATTAAAATGACCGAAAATCTAGGTTGTTACATTATTTGTAAATACTTACACATAAGGTTTGAAATTCAAATAGATTAAATATAAATCCAGAATATAATTAATTATAAATTGGTATAAAAGAATATTCCAAGAGGATTTGAATTTGTGTGTACGTATTAATATGCAATAGGGACAAAGATAATCAACATAAGGAAATAAATTAAAGCCATTAATTAAGAAGTTAATAGAAAAGAACGTCGCTAGAGATTCAAATCTCTTGGCTCAACCCAGAGGGTGGTCAAAAGCCCTTCTAAGGGATGGGTGGTGAATGTGTGTTTTTGTAAGGAGATTATATAATTTTGCATCAAATAGACCGTCAAGACTAAATCTAAATAATCCAGCGGTCTGTACACACACTTGCAACTATTCCTCCCTAGCCTAGCTCTAAATCCTACTCTCATTTCATTGTGCGCCTTCGTACTACCCTTCTTCCAATGTAGCACCTGAAGAAAAAGGTTAGGATTTCTCTTTTATTCCTCTAAACCTCTATTCTATTTTTTCTAATACAGATTCGTATAGATTTAGACTTTGGAATTTAGTTATATATATCTACAATTTTAATGTTTGATTTTTATATATATTAATAAAAGGATTGGAGTACAATTTCGAAGGCTAAATATGGATCTGATTCTACACAAATCCTATTGTTCTTCTTTCTCAAATCATTATGAGTTGAAACCATATAAGTCGCTGTTTTCTATCTTTTGTAGTTTGGATTTCGATTATTATGCCTATATGGGATTTGAACTAAAACGAAAATAAATCACCATAGACCCTCCAAATCCTATATTTTGTGTATTGTAGAAATGGTCGATCAAAAGTGATATATTTGAGTTTGTGTTACTGAAATAACAAATTTTAGGCTTTAGGTGTTGTGAAAATCTTAGTTTTGGGTCTGATTCGCTTGATTCTTAATTTATATTTTAGTATATGTTTGTGTAATAAAACGTAAGATTCATGTATTGTAAATTAATAGGTTTAAGTATCTATTTGAAATAGCTTTGTTCGACCATATTATATATAGTATATTAAGGTCTTATGTTTTTGTATGTGATACGAAATAAAAGTGAATTAGAGCCAAAAGCAAGGTTTTTGCAATAATAGTTAGATTTATTGCACCTTTCCTATACTTTTATTATTTAAATAATTATTCAGACCTAGGTTGCAAGTTTTATTTGTATGTGTTATTTCCCTTTTTATCATTGAATGAAAATATGCACGGTTGACCGTGTTAATCGATAGGGAAATTGACTTATATACCTTAATTGTGGATATTAGGATTGACATTTCGAACGTGTTAGGTTGTTATTCTCATGCGCTAAAATCAAGCTTATATTTATAACATAATTAGACATAATATTTATTAGGTAAAATCGATCTAATCAAAACTAAATTTTTAATACTTTGAAAAATATTAAAGAATGATCTATGTGAGATAACTGTAAATCAAAATTAAAACATGCAATTAGGGTTTATTGACTTACAAAATTGAATCCATAAATTCAATCGATGTGTAGAACGAACCAATTGTGAGTGCTATAGATTGTGGTACCTCTATCAGTATCAACGGACGTTGGCCTGATCTCGTCAAACAAAATCGAGGAGGAAAAAGATAGGTACTAGCCAAATCGGTGAATACCACATTTTTTCTATTGCTTTTATTTCGATATATTTCTATATCTTAAAGAGGTCGGCACCGCTTATATTAAAACCAAAAGATAATAATGGAATTGTTATTTATGCGAGTACCATTTAACACATAATAAATATCAATGATTTATATTTTTATTTGTTAAAATGGTTCTCCCTTTTTCAAACGTACTATTGTGTGACCCTACAGGTTATTATAACATTGGCAACAATTTTAAATCACATTTTAAAATTATAAAAAGTGAGCGGCATCTAGTAATACGTTGTTGTTACGCAAGTTATAATAAAATCAATGATTTGATACAACCTTTCAGTGACTAGTGTTACAATGTAATTTAGTCCTTTTAACCAATATATCCAAGATTAAACTCGAGGCATGGAACATATCATCCTCTTTTTAATTTAATTCTTTTATATTGATCAATTAGTAGACTATTTAAAACAAATCAACATTTGAGCATGACCATGCATTTCATAGTCTCACTCAATCAAGAGTCCCATGGATATCACTACTTATATTATAGGGTTAAATTTCATCTACATCATTCATAATTTTGAATCGATTCGAGATGTATTCGATAATCACCTTTATCGTCTACTTGGTTAAAAGTAGCTTCTGATGATATCAAAGCACAAATATCCTCAAATAAAATTATAATGATTTTAGGTTTGAGGACCATTACATCACTGTCACTATGTGAATAACTTATGATACTATTAATTATATTCCAAGAAGTTTTCTCATGTTGGGTCAGCCCAATATGTTATTCTCCAATAAGTATTTATGTATTGACATTAATATCTCGTATATTAATAATCAATGAGATATGATCATCAGTCAATAAACATACTAGGCTCAATGTTTTATTGGTGTCCTATATAAACAATAAAACTTGAATAGGGACATTTAAGAATTACAACTTATTATTGTATTACATAATCTCATGTTTAAATCACTTACTTAAGACTATATAATACTGTATTATTATTCTAAGGACATCTATTATGTTAATATTTATATTACGATGTAAATATAACATAACATAACATTTTGTTCAAAATAAAAAATAACATCAACAATGTTATTATTCACATCAAATGGATGACCTCTAGGTGATAAACTCTAACAATCTCCCACTTGCACTTGAGTCAATCATTCATGTATCGTATACCCATGAAACTAGTGTGACTATCATACTTCTGCTGTGATAGAGTTTAAGTCAGTGGGTCTGCAGCATCACAATCTTTTAGTACTATGCATATCTCCTCTATAAAAAAAATCACAGATTAAATTATACTTCTTAAATATGTGTTTGGATCAATAATGTGGTAAGGTTTCTAGGCCTCGTCAATAGCTCCTTTGTTATCACAATGTAAAATCATTGTATTAACAATGGATTATGTTCAATAACGAACTTCTTAATCCAATCAGCCTCTTTCTTAAAATCAATATCTTTTTCTTGTTTTAAACTAACATTATTTACAATATGTAATATGTTATCAATATAAAACATTAGAATTACTATAGTACTCCGACTAAATTCTTTGTCTATGCAAGGTCCAATGGTATTTTGTGGTTCCCAAGATGTTTTGAGTTCTATTTTGTTCCCATCGGTATTTCAGAGACTAGTTCTCCTTTAAAAGAGTACCAATTCGAGCAATAAACATTTTATTCTCAGAGGGATTGTGGAAATAATATCCTTTTACTTCTTTTGGATATTTCATAAAATATTGCTTATCAAATTTAGGCCCGATCTAGTCAGAAGCAAGACGTTTAACAAACACCTCACATCCCAAATCTTCATAAAACACACTAGGACTTTTCCCAGTCCATATCTTATATGGCGTCCTCAGAGTTATTTTAGTAGGATTACAATTAAATATAAATGCAACTATTTCAAGGGGATAACTCCAATATTTAATGGAAGATCTGTATGACACATCGTTGATCATTCCATATCATATAAGGTAAGATTTCCCCTGTCAGACACACCATTCCATTATGGTGTTCTAGATGGAGTGAGTTGTGAGACAATTTCACACTCTTTTAGATAGTCATTAAATTATTGGCTAAATTATTCTCCCTGATTTGTTCGAATAGTCTTTATATTTCCAAAATTGGTTTTGAACTTCATTTTTGAATTCTTTGAAATCTTCACAGGATTCTGATTTGTGTTTCATAAGATACACACAATCATATCTACTGACATCATCAGTAAACGTAACGAAGTAGTAAAACGTACCTCTAGCTGATGTATCCATTCATAAACATACATCATTATGTATGAGGCCCAATAGATACTGGCCCATTCACTGTGTCAAGTAAAAGGTAATTTAGTCATTCTACGAAATAAACAAGATTAGCATTATTAGAGCATGATAGAATGAACTGTGAACTATGGGTTCTGCCACTGGAAAGTGGTAGGATGGACTCATATCGATGAACTACGTGTTCCATCGTTGGAGAGCAGTAGGATGAACTCATATCAATGAACTATGAGTTCCAGCGCCAGAGAGTGGTAGGATGAACTTATATCGATCAACTATGAGTTCTGGTGCCGGAGAGTGGTAGGATGAACTCATATCGATGAACTATGAGTTCCGCCACTGAAGAGTGGTAGGATGAACACATATCAATGAACTATGAGTCCTGTTGCCGGAGAGCGATAGGTTAGACCCGTGAAGACGAGCTACGAATTCCTTCAATAAAGAGCAACCGGGTGAATCCATATCGAATTGTAGCTTCAGTAAGGACATTACACATTCTGGCTATTATTGGGCGTCTTGTCATATCTTGGCAAGGCCATCTCGAACTTTTCTTTCTATTCTTGGTCGTCTTGCCCTGACATGGCCACTTTGAACTCATCATACTATCTTGGTTGTCTTGTCAACTCTTGGACAGGTCACCTTGATTTATGGTGGGTAAGGTCTTTACTCATTTGGCTTTGGGTTGTTCTCCCGGTTCATATGGCAAGCAACTCATCTAGTTAAAACTTAGGTAGTCTTGTCGGTGACACGGCAAGATTGCTTGCTCTTGGCATTGGGTTGTTTTGTCTACTTAGAGCCGTATGATCCACTTGTTTACATTGTTACCTGGTTATTTGGCTATCAGTTACTTTGGTTTTACGGATATTGGGATTCCCGGTCTCCTGGCTATGATCATTTTTGTATTATGGTTTTCTAGATTTCGGGTTTCTCGGGTTTCCCGACCTTTGGTTGTTCTAGTATTACGGTTCCTAAACCCCTGCAATCCCTCGATTATTTTAGTATTTCGGTTATTCTGTTTATCTCGGTTATTCTTGTTATCTCTCAAGAAATGATAGCAATGGTCATTGGCTTTCAATGGATTTCAGGCTTTGGTTTTCTAGTTAATATGATCCAGCGTGATCGTGGATTTCTGGTTGGTGCGACCCGGCGAGGTCGCAGCTTTTGGGTTCTTTGGTAATATGCTTAATACGATCCGGTGCAACCGCGGTACTTTGATATTCTAATTATCGGATTTATCTTCGGACTTCTCCATGCTTTTGGTTTACAGATTTTTGGATATCTTGCAAAACAAGTCTCCCTTTCTCCAAGGAAGACATGTTTTGGGGGGCAAAGTGTTGACATGCTATTATTTGCAAACGGATTTCCTATCGAATTAGAAAACCATCAACAAAATATCTTAATAAAACTGCAAGCGCATGGCGTACAATTGTTAATACGGAGGCGAGTACGGATCGATCAGCAGGGAAAGAAATAATTTCAATTTCACTCAATCAAATTAAACCAAATTTTGGATTGTTATAACTAATAAAGACTAACGAAAACTAGAAACTAAGTTGAGAGCTAAATATGATATTAGAGAGCAATTTAGAGGTGAATCCCCTCACATATTTATGTAAATTAACAAACATATGATCTATGATCTCTATTTTTAAGATTAAGTGATATAAATATTGCATTTATCATAAGTGTAGCTTGTTTATGTTATTAATTAACACAACTTTAACTATCAAACCTTAATACAAAAATTAAACCACTTATTGTTCTCAAGAAAATGGAACTAAAGAAAAAACTATTTTAAGCATGGCATATGAACTATTAATTAGAAGTATAAACCATCAAATTTTTCTCTTACTTTTATTTCAAAATCAATAACGACTTAGCAAATATTGATGTAAATTGTGTTTATACTGAGTAAGAATAGCTTATATGCCGTGCAATGTAAACTATCAAATCCACATGTATAAACTAACATCAAAATCGACTACCATGAAGCACAAATTAGAGAGATCACAAATCATACAAATGTTGAACTTACATAAAATTAGAGAGATTCATTACCCCTAAATAGGGACTTAGCTACTTATATGCATTATCATATTAACACATGTAAGTTTCAACAATGGAAATGAAAGCAAAATGAAAAACTAAATAGAACAAGAAAAGAACTAACTAAGTGCATGTAGATAAATCTAAACTATGAAATAAAGTAGAGAGCAGGTAAATGAATCTAAGCTATGAACAAAAAGTAGAGAGCGTAGAGATTAAATTGCATTAAAATGAAAATTACATAAGAGAAAATGGCTAAGTAGCCACAGAAATAAAAAAGTGGTTTGAATTTGAGCCTCCGCTCTAAACTAAACTAACTAAAAAAGTTCCTTAACATGTACACAAGTGGGTTATTTATACATGAGTAATATCCTAATTCAAATTTTAGCATGCTACCAAAATTCCCTTTTGGAAGTGTAGCAACCAAGTAATCATTAAGCTTTCATTAATCCATCATCAAATTTGCATAAAGCTTTAACATCCACTTAGTTGTCCATTAGCTTCCAAGTGTTGTAAGTGGGAAGGTAGGTGGGGTCCTCCATGATCATGTATGAGAATTATTTCCTTTTCATTCCTTTGTATGCATATAAATATCTACGAAGGTCTCTTCCAAATGCACCGAATTTTTACAAAAACAATGAAAAATGTCCAAGTAAAAATTCTCTAAATAACATAAGTACAAAAATGACCATTTTGCCCCTGTTTGATGATGAATGTATGATATTTTGAAATCAAATGAATTATGGTTTAAACATGATAAAATACCCACATATGATAATTTAAATAAAAATATATGAAATATGGATGTAATTATGTGCATATTTACGTGCACATCAAATATCCCGACACTTACCTTACTATTCGTCCTTGAATAAAGTAAAAAAACTAAGATAAATCCATTTTCGTAGGGAGCACGATTGCATTGAGCATATGCAACAAGCCGTTAAACCTCTGGGTGTCCCAGTAGGAGGAGTGTTGTCTCGTGAGGGCTTTCAGCGGATACTACCCATAAAATCCGAATGTTAAATAGAATTTTTTTTTTACAAAATGCAAGATTCGAAAATATTTACAAGATGAATGCAAGTTTTTTAAATAATATTTACAAATGGATAGTTTACCTTTAAATTTGACACGAATGAGTTAACACAAGTTTGGGTCGTAACTATGAAATTTAAGTCTATTACTACTCAAAACTTCAAACAAAAGTCAGGTTATCATTACAAACTCCTCCAGCTTAGCCAGTTGTTTTGGTAGACACATAGTGCAAATATGAATTGAATTCTATAATTGATATCAACAATCATAAAATGGCATCTTTAATTCCTTTCGGTTAACAAGTTTGGTCGAATAAATGAAGATAGTGCTTGAATTTCAAGTGCTTACTCTCCCTTTATTTTGAAAAATATTTACATTATTATTATTTACAAACACCTAACTGAAAAGACCAAGGTATACCACCCCTACGTTGCATTATGACTAACGTGAAGGTTGGGACAGAGCTTGGCGGACCATGCACACCGACGCTGATTTTGTCAACAACATAACGGTAATCCTTTGGTGTCCAACTCATGAAATGAGACCAAGATATATCACCTCTACACTGCATTATGGATTATGTGAGAGTTAGGACAGAGCTTGGCGGGTTTGCACACTAATGTTATATTTACAAGCAATGTCGGATACCCTTGGATAGCTTATTATTAATATATCTGTACATATATATTTTTTCTTTTTTTTGAAGAGAGAGTTAAGCGAGAATATCTTAGCACAACTTCACTTACAAGATCTAAAATGTTATCGCAAGTAGTCTAAATCAACGATTCTATTAATCGGATTATAATTTAGAAAGCATTTCATACTCATCACCTACGAATCTCCATATATGTGGGTTACACTATATTTTCTCAAAGTTCAAAATTTTCTTTCGTTAACCACTGAGAGAAGTGAAATTCCAAACATTTTAATCGTACAACCAAAACCATGTATTTACTTCATTGTGACCATTTAAAAGTAAATTAAAATGTTCTTTTTTTATTTTTTATTTTGAACGAAAATAAAAGAAAAGAAAAATCTATGCAAAACCAAAATAAATATGAAACTCCCTCCGTGCTTGATTTGGATTGTGTCCCCACAGGCAACCCCAGTGGAAGGAGAAATGAAAATAAAATTTTGAAAATATGTCCTATATTTACAAGAGAAAAGATTTTTTTTATATATAGTATATCAGAAAATATATTGACAAGAGGTAAATGAAATGGTCTTATAAAGACCGATTCATTTGTCTCTTCAAGTATAAGAGACAAAGTTTAAGCTTGAAAAGCCGAATCGTAAAAAAATTTGAAGGTGAGTGTAAATTGGGAAAAACGAATGTCACTTTATTATAAATCGTATGAGTTGTCTCATTTTCGATGATTAATTGTTGGAGTTCAAGTTGATTTTCACCAATAAAAAATTTAAGCCCATTGTTGACAAATTCTTCAAAATTATTGATTTCAAAATCGAAATGGTGATCCAAATCTACCTCTTTAATATTCAACTCATTTTCGAAGAGTCCAAAAAATTCGTTTTCATCAAATTTGTCAACAACTTCAACGCATGTATCATTCTCAAAATCCAAAGTTGTTTAAATTCGTTATTTTCATAAAAAGTAAGATTGAAATTTAAATTTTGTTCCACCCTCTCAAAAGAATTGAAATCCAACTCAACTACCGTATTATTAACAACTTCGTTAAGGTCTTCATTTTCAATTTCAAAAGTTGTTATTTCAAAATCATCGATTGTGGTAAAAGGTGGATTAATATTTGTATCGTCACCTGTTTGGATTTGGTTTTGTTTCTCATGAAATTTCTAGTAGTTTTCATACAACAAATCCGTGCATTCAGCTTCGTTCATTTGTCCAACAAAATCATATTTATAATTATTTACTTGAGAATTATTTGATTCATCACACATTGAAATTTGATTTTATTTCTCACGTAACATCAAGTAGTTTTCAAACAACAAATCCGTGTAGTCATCTTCTTTCATTTGCTCAAAAAAATCAAATTTATAATTATTTACCTAAGAATTTTCAATTTGAAATTGCTGAGATCAAAAGTTTTCAGTAGCACGCAATTGAAATTATTCCCATTGCCAAAATCATTTGAAAATTCATTCATATTACCATTTTGAATTTGAGATTCATTTGGAGTTCGAAATTGAAATTGGCAAGGGTTATAATCAAAATCATTTGAATTTGAATTTTGAAAACTTTTATTTGAATTGTTGCACGTGTTCATACACCACTCATATGTTCTTTGAAGTTGTTGTGTGCCCGTTTGAAGCTGTTATGTGCTCATTTCAAGTATTTTAAGTGAAGATTCAACATTTGAGGGTTGATTGTCATTTTGAAATTTTGTGGTGCAAAACCTGAATTGTTTTCAAAATCATTTGAATTTGGAAGTGAAATCGTGTAACAACCCAGAAAATCAGAACCAACTTAAAATTTTTATTTTGGCAATTTTAATTAATTTTGGATATTTAAAATGAATTATTTTAAATAATAATTACCAGAAAATTATTTTGAATAGAATTAGAATGTATATATTTATTTGAATTGATGTTAGAATATAAATATTTATTTTAATTATAAAAGAAATTAGGAATGGTGCGGTAGTTTGAAAATTCAATTTCAAATTTCAAATGAATGTACAGGATTCAAAATTAAACGAATTTTAGCGAAACCAGAAACATTTGATTTGAAAATATCTTTCCAACGAATCTGAAAAATTAAAATTTCACGGCAGGAATAAAAAGTTATGTAGTTGAATATTCAGAATAGTCGCTACGAAAATGAAGCCCTTAAAAAAGGAAAATTTCCAAACGACCTCCGTTTTCGACGAAACCATTTTTGTTGGATCCAGGATGTCAAGTTATTACTAGATTCAAATTTCCACAATTTTTGGAATCGATAAATGAGCGTGGCGAAGTTAATCGTGTTTCGACAGTTTTAGTCAATTTCGATCGACCAGAAAATGGCCATTTTTCAAACGGTCTTCAAATTTGATGAAATTAGTTTTGTTAGGACCGTATCGTCAAAACATAGCCAGAATTATTTTTCTGGAATTTTTGGGGGCCGTATGTGGCCCCGGTAATTTAAAATGTGCGTTAAAATTAAATATATATTGATTTATATTTTAATTTCAACCAAAACTGATCATAACAGCCAAATTGTCCTGCAGGACATATCTCATTGTGTCCGGAATAGGGCTAATGTGCTAGAGACGACAGTCTTTGGAAATCATTTGTGGTTCGAAAGTGAAATTTTAAAACAAAGAAAAGTCTAAAATAAAATATTAATATTATAAGGGCTAAGCCCTAGTCTCCTTCAACAGAAATCAAAACCCGCCCCTTTTAAAATAAATCCATCATATTGGAAACCATTCCCCCCAAATCGACAACGCAGACCCCCGTTACGTCTCCCCATATGCCGCGGCCTGCGCCTCCCACCGCTGGTCACAGCGCCGCCTCCCCATATTCCCCTTTCTCAAATCCGACGTGAGCCATAACCCCCAACCCAAAACCCTAGAAACCCCAAACCCTCAACCCGACGCCAACGCAGGCCCACCGTCGCCGCCCTCTTGTGCGAGCACCCCCTCAGTCGGCCGTCGGTCAGAGGCTCCAAACCCCCTTGCTCCACCCCGATGCCATGTCCCTTCATCCAATAGAGAGAAAAAAAGTGAGTTTTAATTATTTTATTTTCTTCTTTGTAATTAATCTAGTTAATTTTCTGATTAAACCTTGTTTCTAAAGATCCGTTTTTTTTATAAATGAAGTTGGTTCAAAAAGAAATGATTTTTAGTTATGTAAAAAACTAATTCTTTAGTAAATATAAAAACATGATTTTTTTATTAAGTAGAAAGAATTATAATTTTTTTTCTTATATATGTAGTAGCACTATCAAAATATGATTTTTAAGTTGTTAAAAATATAAAATATAAATTATAGTTCATGAAGAAGTATGATTTGTATAGAGAGATCTTTGCATATAAAAATTTGATTTTTGTATATATATACGAATAGCAAATAAAAATATGATTTTTATATACATAACAACCATATAAAGAAGTGATTTTTATATACATAAAAACCATATAAAAATATGATTTTTATAGGAGTAGTGAATTAAAAATGTGATTTTTAATAGAAATTTTGTGAAACAGATTACGATGGAACCAATGGGAAACAAATCAAAATCCGAACCGTTCAGAAATACAAAATGGAGGAGCTGATCCCAAAGGTGAGAACTCCTCACTAAAATTTCTTGTACAGTTATGTATTTCATAACTGCATATATGAACTGCTCCCCGTCGTCCACAGACCATGGACGATTTGTTTGTTTGATTGTACTGTTTTGTTTGAAATTGGTTGTGATGTGAAATGGACTATATAGAATATTCATATGTTGAATAAAATATTTAAACAATAAAAATATCATTTTTATTGTATAAATGAACTGAATAAAATATTCATGTGTTGAAATATAATTTTTAATGTGTTTATAAATAAAACAGATATTCATTGACAAATCGAACGATTTGTTTACGTACACCCATTTGACTGATATTGATTGGGACGATAAATTTTACACATCGCCCAATTGCACAAATAAAATCTACTTTTGTTGATTGAAACCCCACATGGGTGTTGGGATGATATTGGACGTACACTAATCCCAATTGTTTAGTTGTATGTCGATCGATTGGTTGAAAGGCTATTGTAAGCGTTGAATATATATATATATATATATATATATATATATTTAATGCTTATGCAGTGTAGAATGCACTTTGAATGATGGTTGATTGTTTATCATTGTGGTTATGTACATGTGTTATATGAAATCCATATAAATAATATTATATGGTAATTGAATGTGTCTAATTCCAGTTCAGAAAGAATGAATATTTTAAAATAACGAATATTTTAGAATAATATTTATTTTAAAATAATATTCAGTAAAAGATCAAAATTTGATTGTGATGTCCGATTTGGGATGGATACGAAAATATTTAAAAATATAAAGCCGTGTTGATTAGATTAACGCCATTTTGACGTGAACGATATTTATGTCGATTTTATTCAATTTTATAATGAATATCGAAAAGGATGTGATTTCAAAATCTAATGTTTTGAAAATACTACCATTTATATATCGATGATATGGAATATTCAAGTTTGATTTGAAATTGAATATGAAGTTGAAATCGTCAAGAAACCGAGTTTAGAACAATTTATAAAATATGTTTTAAATGGAAATCGACGAAATATATATATATATATATATATATACATACATACATATATATATATATATATATATATATATATATATAATGGCCTGAATAGAACGCACCGCACCGCGGCAGTTCGCAAATTTCAACCATTGACTTCGAATGGACCTTACGGGAGATCCGACCGTCGGATTCTCCTAAAACCGAAACCATTCGGTTCGTATCGAAAAGAGCTTTCTAATGAATATTAGAGATTTGAAATCTAACAATTCGATTTGGAATTATGTCCAAATCAAATTTACGGTTAGAGACTGATGGGATGGGGTCTTCAGTAACACTGTTCTGAAACCCCGTGTGAAAAGAATAAGTCTTTTAACTAAGATTTAAAGAAGAATTACCAATTAATTGAACATTTAATTGGAATTGAAATGGAATGTGAATTGGGTTTATCGTGAACTGTGTTTTTAACGACATTCGTTCTTTAACCCGATTCACAGTGAAATGTGATTTGGAACTTGTAAATCTTTTAATTAAGATTTAGGGGAAATTCCCAAAGAAAAGTTTTCCAGTTTAGTAAAATAAATTGGAATGGAATGGAATTCGATTCGGTAATAATCGAAGTGAACTTCTGTGGAGGAAGACTGTTACTATATATGGAATTTAAGAGGCTTTGCCGTTATTCCATTTATATTATCGGTTGGATATGGAAGTTTATATCGATTATATATATTGATCTGTTTTCCGTCAAGATTCCATAATTAATGGGAAGGGATTTTGAGTTTATTGTGAATTGTGTTTTAATGACATTAGTTCTTTAACCCAATTAATGATAAGTTTAATTTCTTAACTTTGAAGAATCATTAAATAATGATTCTTGGAGATTAAAACTGAATTAGAGTTTTAATGAATATTTAATTAGATTGAATTGTGAATCTGATAACTAAAATTATCAAATTCAAGAATTGGTCGAGAATGGAGTATCACCAGTTTTGCTCCAAGAGATAGTCAAATCTTTAATTAGATTTGAACGTGAAGTAGTAATTAATTTTACCGATAATACCGTGGTGATAGATATGAAGTACTACCAGATTTGCTTCATGGGATGAATAGGTTGGGATTGGGAAATCTAACAAATGATTACTTCGGTAAGGTTCGCTAATCCTGACTATTTTGGATAAACCATAATTTGGTTTGAATTGATATCCAAAGGAAGATTAAAGAATAAATTTGAAGAATTTATGTTTGCTAAAATTAATGGGAACCTTTCCCAAAGGATATGAATATTTAAATAGAAGAATATTCAGAATTGGAACGAGGCATATGTTGTGTTTTTATAGCACTTGTTTATTATATACATGAGTTATTCAGAAAGACCAGGTTATCCCATTCTGAATAACTGAATCGGCAATGAGTCGACAATGAAGACGTTGGTTGAATTCCGGAGGTCTTCACATCGTTTGGATGATTACTGATGTCTTGATTGGGCTGTACACCCAAGACAAGGTAATAAGTGGTGATCGTACGGACGTACTTGGAGATCGACCGGATATGCGAGGGCCTCTCTCCTGTATTGGACATATGGAACAAGGAATAAGGTGCCTCCTATTTCGTTCAGACCCAGAACGAACTTGTAAATGGATGTGTGTTGTAGCGACCCGGAAAATTTCGACACTCGAATACAGACATTTATACATCTCGTATCCATCTCGAGTATCAAAAACCCAGAAAGCTAGGAGAAAGAAATAAGAGGGTGAGATAAGAAAGAAAGAATATTAGAATAGAAGAATCAGAAGAAGAACTAATACATCACAGATTCTCACATCGCAGCGGAACAAAATATAATACGGAAATAACTTTTATTGAGAGCTTGAAATAATACTTACAACATCAGAGTACAGCAATTCACCTGGACAGTTATAATAGTCTGTCCTCATATATATAACACATAGCGGAATAATAACGGTTGAACATCATACGTCTGAACCCCTTCAGCTCGTCTTTGGACTTCAAATGATCTGCTAACTTGAACCTGTACACTCCGGTCTAACCCGAGCATTTACAAAACATCGGGTCAGTCTGGTGAACCAGAGTGAGAAAACTCACAAAGTTTTAAGGGCAAATCATCCAACTTTATTTTAAAATCAAAATCCTTTCGAAAGAAAATGGTAATCGTAAGACCGAATCCACACATAAACACGGACGGTTTTTACCTTACGATAACCCAAAACATTTCTGAAAATCAATACTGGTCTGATATTATAATAATGTCTAAATACAAATAAATAGAATCTAGTAGAACGCTTGCATCTCACGCTCCACATGTATAGTATACAAACAAAATCGCGGGCACTTATTGGAGACTGGATTCCGACCATGATAAGGTATAGGACCACTGCCGATAGTGTATCTCTAGAGGCGAATACACTGGGTTCAACAAGAACTTCTTGCAACACGACCCCCTCATGACCAACCACTCATTTCGCTTGAGTGTACCGAATGTATATTACCAACGGTTGGGCTCAAACCACCGTTTCCTGAAAGGGACAGCATCGAAAATAGATTAAAGAATGAAATGGACTTTCTCTATATAGGTGATAATACACCCTAATGGGAGTGACCGACATAGCCATGTTGCCCGCCCGATTTGTGTCATTTCCTGATTGATGGGACTTGAGGTTATAATCGACTTGTGAAGTATCTGGCCACAATTCACCTCGTCCATACAAGTCATCCAGGAACAGGATGAACCAAACGCACTCTCCTACCGCATCCTAATGTAACAACCCGAAAATCTGGGCCAGTTTAAAATTTTATTTTGGCAATTTTAGTGAATTTTGATTATTTAAAATGAATTATTTTAAATAATATCGACGAGAAATTTATTTTGAATAGAATTCGACATATATATTATATACGTCGTCGTTAGAATATAAATAATTATTTATATTTATAAAAGGAATTGAAAATGGCACGGTAGTTCGATAATTCGATTTCAAACTTCAATTGAATGTACCGGGTGCAAAACAATCCGGATTTTAGCGAAACCAAAAATATTAGAATCTAATTGATGATATCTTTCCAACGAATCCGGGAAATCGAAATTTCATAGCGGGAATCAAAAGATATGTCCAGTTGAAAATTCTGAATAGTCGCTATAGAATTCAGGCCCTTGAAAATGGACATTTTGCAAACGACCTCGGATTTCGACGAAACCACTTTTGTTGGGTCCGTGATGTAAAGTTATTGCTAGGTTCCAAATTTCATAATTTTTCGAATCAATATGTGAGCGTGGCGAAGGAAAACGCGTTTGACCAGTTTCAGTTTATTTTAATCAACTGGAAAATGGCCATTTTTCTAACGGTCTCAGAATTCGACGAAACTAGTTTTGTTAGGACCGTATCGTCAATACGAAGCTAGAAAATATTTTTCGAGAATTTTTAGAGTTAGTATGTGACCCCGGTAGTTTGAAATGTACGTTTAAAATTCAATATAGTGATTTAAATGTAAATTAAACGGAAACTGATCGAAACGATCAAATTAGCTTGTGATACATATCCCATTGTGTTCGGAAGGGGGGTAATACGCTATGGACGACAGGCGGTGGGCCTCATTTCGAGTTCGTATGTAAAAGTCAACTTCTTTGAAAATAAAATAATTAAATAAAAAAATATATAACCCTTATCTTCCCTTGGCCCCCCCTTAAAATCGATTACAGATAAAAAAAAAGAGAAAGAGAACGAAGAAGGAGGAGCTGCCGCTCCTCCGATCGACGCGCCGCCGCTCCCTAGGTGTGCCGCCGCCGCTTCTTCCTTCCCCCTCTTCTTCCTCGAGCTCGAGACCCCTGAAACCCCGAAGAACGCCCAATCGAACCGCACCTCCCTTGGGTCCCACGCCACCTGCGAGTTCCACCACCGCCACCCCCACAACGGTCGTCGCGCCTCCCTCTACCCAATTCGAACACCCCCTGAACCCGCGACCCCCCCTTCGTCGAAGCCCCTAACCCTAAGTACCCGTCGCCCTACCTCGTGGCCACCGCTCCTCCTCAGGCCAGCGCCGCCGCAGGCAAGCCCCCCCTCTGGAAAACAGTGAACGCCCTCCCCCGCCTCCCTCTCTCTTCTTGAAACTCACGGTAAGTTTTTTTATATATATTGAATTTAAATTAGGTTTCTAATATAAACAATATCGTATTAAATTTCAGCTCCTATTATGAATAGCTTAGAAGTAAAGTTCTGATTTTTAAATGTAGACAAGTTCTGTTTTTTTTTATGTAAAGAAGTTGATTTTCTTTTTAAATGTAGAGAAAAATATATGATTTTTATCTAAGTATGGTGATAATAAAATAAAAATATAATTTTTATATGGAAAGTTAGAATAGAAAATATAAATTTTCTTCTATGCATAGCGATAGGAAGATATAATTTTTCTTATGTGAATAGCAAATAAGAAGTTGATTCTTATATATATAGAAGTACGATAAAGCTTGGATTTTTATAGTGATTTCATAACGATGTAAAAATATGATTTTTATATATTGAACTTCAAAGTAAAAATTGGGTTTTTTCATATTGAATAGCGAAGTAAAAATGTGATTTTTATATATGTAGTGGCTACGGGCAACGAAGAGGACGAAAATGCGATAACGATGAAGAAGTGTCGTAAAGTTGGATAGCTATTGGTGAGAACTTCTCACTCTAAATTTCTTTTTCTAGTTATATATATATACTAGGATGTAGACGGTGTTTAGTAGCACCCGACACCCGTCATCCACAAACCATGGATGGCTTGTTTGTTAAATTGATTGGTTGTGTAGTGGTTAGTCTATTTGGTTTGAATTGAATTGTTTGGTGAAATGGAATGGATTGATTGATGTGTGAATGGCGTGGGCCTTCACTAGACCGGGGATAAGGCTAGGCCTCGTCCCGTTTCTAGTATCGTGCCGTTATGCCGCCGAAATTTTCTAAAATATGTTAGAAAAATAAAAATATCATTTTTATTGTGTAAAAGAACTGAATAAAAATTCATGTGTTAAAATAAAATATTTTATCGTTAGAAATATAATTTTTAACGTGGAAGTGAATAAAATAAAATATTCATTTACAAACCGGACGGTTTGTTTATGTACACCTATTTGAAGGATTGATTGGGTCGATAAATTTTACACATCGCCCAACTGCATAACTAAAATCTGTGTTTGATTGTTTGAAACCCCACACGGGTGTTGGGATGAAATTTGAAGTTCACTCATCCTGATTGATTCAATATGTCAATCGATTGATTGACAGACTGTTATAAGCGTTAGATATCTATATTTGGTGCTTATACAGTGTAGTGCACTTTGGTTGATGGTTGATTATTTTTCAATGTTATTATATACGTGTGATGTATGAAAATCCATATAATTAACTTTATATGGTGATTGATTGGGCCTTATTCCAATTTAGAGAATAAAGAATATTATAAAGTAAAGGTTCATGTGTTGACTGTACTCATCCGTTGAGATTAGTCATGTGTTGAACGAAATAATTTAACAAAAATAGTCACACGTGGATAGTACTCGTTCGTTGAGATTAGTCGTGTGTTGACAAAAATAAATATTCATTTGTTGAATAGAATAAAGGAATATATGAAGCCGTATTGATTAGATTGACGCCATTTTGACGTGAACGACATTTATATCGATTTTATTCATTTTATAATGAATATCGAAAGTGATTTCAAAATCAGATAAATTTGAAAAGAATTGAATATAAATAAATTCGAATTGAAGTTGAATAGAAATAAATTCGAATTGAAATTGAATATAAGCGAATGCGAATTGAAGTTGAATAGAAATAAATTCGAATTGAAATTGAACATAAATAAATTCAAATTGAAATGGAATAGAAATGAAACTGAACTGAAATTGAATTGAATTGAAAACGATTTCGAAATGAAATGAATTGAAAACGATTTCGAAATGAAATGAATTGAAAACGATTTCGAAATGAAATGAATTGAAAACGATTTCGAAATGAAATGAATTTAAAACGAATTGAAATGAATTCAAATTGAATTGAAATTTGAATTGAATAGAAATGAATTTTAAAACGAATTTATAAGGAAAGATTCAATTTTGATTTGAGTTGAGATGGAAGTTGAAATTGTTTTTGAAACGAATTCAAAACTATTTATAAAATTCGTTTTAAATAGTAATCGACGAAATATATATTATATATTATATTATATATATATATATATATAATATAATGGCCTGAATAGAACGCGCCGCGCCGCGGCAGTTCGCGAATTTCGACCATTAACTTCGAACGAATATTACGGGAGATCCGACCGTCGGATTCTCCTGAAACTGGAACCGTTGAGTTCATATCGAAAAGAGCTTTCTAACGAATATTAGAAATTTGAAATCTAACGGTTGGATTTGGAATTATGTCCAAATCAAATTTGAAAAAGGTCGTTGTAAGTGCAGTTCGATGGCCATTGATGGAAATCGACTGTACGGGCCTTGATAAAATTATTAAAAATAGTAATAATTTGTGTAAAATCATAAGAAATGATTTAGAAAGAATTGGGATGAAAAACTCCATATTTGAAAAGATAAAAATAAATTTTTATCGAAATGAACTAGTTTTGAACTAGAATTATAATTCTATTTATTTTTAAGTAAATAAATTGAATTTGAAAAGGGTTTTAAAAATAACCAGAATTTTCAATGATTGCATTGGAGTGGATTTGAATCGAAATTGTCTTCGGAATATTTCGATGTTGGAATTCGTGATTACACGGATGTTGTTATGGAAATTTGAAAGATATATACATTTATATCGTTATTTCCAATACGACATTTGTTAATCATAGAATTCGATATTGAATATAAGCCGATATATTTTCTATTCAGAGCCTTGTATTGAATATCAAATGTGATTTGGGTTTGTCGTGAATGGTGTCTTCACTAACACTGTTCTTGAACCCAGCTGAGAAAAGATTAAATCCTTTTATTTAGATTTAATGAAGTATGCCAATTAAATAATATTTAATTGGAATTGAATTGATATTGATTTTTGGGTTTATCGTGGACAGTGTTTTAAATAACACTTGTTCTTTAACCCGGTAATTAATGTGATGTGATTTTGGGTTTATCGTGAACTGTGTTTTAAATGACACCGATTCTTTAACCCAGTTAGCGATTAAAACTAAGTGGAGTTTTAATGAATCTTTAATTAGATTGAAATGACCGAGAATGGAGTATCACCAGTTTTGCTCCAGGCGATAGCTAAATCTTTAATTAGATTTAAACGTGAAATGGTAATTAAATTTACCGATAACACCGTGGTGTTAGATATGAAGTAAGACCCGTTTTACTTCATGGGATGAATAGGTTGGGATTGGGAAATTAAAATAAATGATTACTTCGGTAAGGCTCGCTAATCCCGACTAGTTTGAATTGATATTCAAAGGTAGATTAAAGAATAAATTCAAGGAATTTATCTTGGATAAAATTAATGGGAACCTTTCCCTATGAATGTGAAATTTAGAAACTAACTGTCGGTTAGCCAAGCAGAATGGTTTCTGGATATTGATCTGATGTTGGTTTCGGCCTTCGGGGTTAATATTTGGGAAATTATTCTCTTGATTAATTTACGGTTAGTGACTGATGAATTGGAATGAGGCGTATGTTGTGTTTGTGTAACACTTATTTAAAATATACGCGAGTTATTCGGAAAGACCGGGTTTATCCCATTCTGAATAACTGATACGACGATAAGTCGAAGATGAAGACGGCGGTTGAAGACCGGAAGTCTTCACATCGCTTGGGTGATTACTGATGATCTTGATTGGGCTGTACACCCAAGAAGATGGAAACAGTTGGTGATCGTCCAGACGTATTTGCAGATCGATGGATATGCGGGGTACTAGGTGCCTCCGGTCTCGTTCAGACCCGGAACGGACTTGTAAATGGACTGTGTGTCTGACATTGGGTTTTAGTCCGTGTGATTGATCTCTATTAAATATATATCTGTTTGGCGGCGGAGAATTTATTCTCTTGCTTAACGCCCTTCTCTGAGACGTACGAGCTCAGGGGTTATATATTGATGGATATCAAACGCATGGAGTGAATTGCCTGTGTGGCATGCCTAAGTGGCAAATGATCGAGGCTTCTGTTGAAAAGCAAAGTCTTGTGGTTGATGATCGAAGCACGGCCTTCGTGGCGTTGCTTTGTGTAACATTTACTTCGCGAGTTTCACACCCGGTATGAACCAAAAACGGGAGACGGACCTCAGGGAGGGCATGCGTTTCTTTCTAGTTAGAAGTGGCGTCAGTGGTTTTACACGCCCTGACGAGTTTGACTTATGTGGTTGTTGCTGTTGTGAGGCGCCTCGGTTATATCGGTTTCGGCCGATGCATTCTGGTCGGCAGACGGACCAGGCTTACGCCCCAAAGGGCGGGGGAACGCAGTGTTCAGGATTTAAGTTTAATCCACGTCGGTGGACCGGCCCTGTCGCTCCAAGGCTTGACTGAGTACTTGCCTGAGGCTCGGGCTAGAGAGTCTCGAATCGGTTGAGGACTATCTTTTGCCTCGGTTCATAGATGGAAATCCAATTTCCAAATACGTGACATTTGCGGTTTTAATTGTAGAACTAGTATGGCGACATGATATATGGTACACATGCCGCCTATGATTGATACTTATGATTTGAAGTTGTTTTACACACTATGCACTTATAATAGTATCAAATGATTTGTTTTAAACGTATCAAGCATTCTTTGGCTGTTATAAGGGAAAACCCTATCCCCCGGCTTGCGTTGCATTGTGTGATAGGACCTGGGTCTTATAACAACTTCATTTTCCTTTATTTAGCATTGCGATGTTTGTTTTATGCACTGGTATTCTTGGGAGGAAACCCGTTCCGTGTTGTACGGCGTGGTCCCTTGATTTACCTAACTTTAAAATAAAGATTAATAATTGTTTTAGTTCTCACACCAGTCCCATGACTGACCTGGAGTTTATTGTTTTAACCTAAACTCTGGGTGCCCCTATTTTGACACGGGCAGCTAGTAGTTTTGGTTTTGCAGATTTATATTCACTGGATCCTGGTTTACAGCTGGAATGATATCCGGAAAGCTTTGTATCCGTATATCTCTTCTAGTTGTGTATTGTATTATTTTCCGCTGCTATGTATTTAAATGTAATTTAAATCTCTGTTATTTCGGTGTAATATTCATTTGTACTCTGTATATTCTTGTAATCTGATGGAATTGTTGTAATATACAATGAAATGTTCTTTTGTATGTGTTCTATTTTGTCCTGTTCTCAAACGATAGGGCGTTTCGAACGGTCTGGGTCGGTTTAGCGACTTGTTCGGACCGAGCGAAATTCTTGCTCGTCACATTTGGTATCAGAGCTTTGGTTTACAAAGCTCAGAGAACAAGACACATTAGAACCGTACGAAAGAATTCATCAGATATTGGATTAGTAAAATCCAATGAGAATGACTCGTTAGAGATAGGATCAGTAGTATCCTAGAACGAGTGTGAAGAGTATATTTTTAAAATGAAAACAATTTTTGTTTTGAAAATCTAAATCAACTATTCGTATTTGATTATTTATTTCATATTGATTAGGACAGTCCAGTATATAAAGATTTTGCATATACGCCTTGCAAACGTGTATTTGAAGTTTTAATATACTGGATAGATATATAATCACACTCTAGTCGCCCGGAGATGATTCTGATGATAGTTCGAACATCATCAGAATTGGTATTCGTGTTTCAAAGGTGTGATATCTATATATTTCCTATTGACTGGTGTGAGAACCAAAAATTAGATAGGATTTATTGTTGTGATTTGGCATCAAAAACATGATTTTTGTATATGTATCAAAATTATGAATCTGAAACTCTAAGTCACTAATTGATTGATGTTTGTGTTGTTTGTTTAATTGTTTGATAATTTTGAACCATTATGCCTAACTGAATCAAATATTGAATTGTATTGAAAATTAGTCGCATTTGCTTGCATATACTTGTACTTACATTGAACAGGTCATAGCAAGGAGGCTAGAGCAGAGAATAAAATTTGTTTGCCCGACAAATAGGTACATGTTTCCTACATAATTTACTGTTTTGTTTGGGTGATGATGATTTTATGAGCCTATTGGCTAGCCGCTTGGCTTTTTCTTTTTCTTTTTGAGATCAGAAGGCCTATATGGCAATTTCGGGATTTTCCCGTGGCTCATTTTTCGAAAATTTAGGGTGTTAGCCAAATTTTTGAAGAATTTGAAAATTCTCAGAAACTGAAAAGTTGGAGAATGGAAGCCAGATCGAACGTAGAGTAGATTAATCAAACCACTTTCGACTTTGTTCCTTTTCGGGGACGAAAAGTTTTAAGTGGGGGAGATTGTAACAACCCGAAAATCTGGGCCAGTTTAAAATTTTTATTTTGGCAATTTTAGTGAATTTTGATTATTTAAAATGAATTATTTTAAATAATATCGACGAGAAATTTATTTTGAATAGAATTCGACATATATATTATATACGTCGTCGTTAGAATAAAAATAATTATTTATATTTATAAAAGGAATTGAAAATGACGCGGTAGTTCGATAATTCGATTTCAAACTTCAATTGAGTATACCGGGTGCAAAACAATCCAGATTTTAGCGAAACCAAAAATATTAGAATCTAATTGATGATATCTTTCCAACGAACCTGGGAAATCGAAATTTCATAGCGGGAATCAAAAGATATGTCCATTTGAAAATTCTGAATAGTCGCTATAGAATTCAGGCCCTTGAAAATGGACATTTTGCAAACGACCTCGGATTTCGACGAAACCACTTTTGTTGGGTCCATGATGTAAAGTTATTGCTAGATTCCAAATTTCATAATTTTTCGAATCAATATGTGAGCGTGGCGAAGGAAAACGCGTTTGACCAGTTTCAGTTGATTTTAATCGACTGGAAAATGGCCATTTTTCTAACGGTCTCAGAATTCGACGAAACTAGTTTTGTTAGGACCGTATCGTCAATACGAAGCTAGAAAATATTTTTCGAGAATTTTTAGAGTTAGTATGTGACCCCGGTAGTTTGAAATGTACGTTTAAAATTCAGTTGTGATTTAAATGTAAATTAAACGGAAACTGATCGAAACGATCAAATCAGCTTGTGAGACATATCCCATTGTGTTCGGAAGGGGGGTAATACGCTATGGACGACAGGCGGTGGGCCTCATTTCGAGTTCGTATGTAAAAGTCAACTTCTTTGAAAATAAAATAATTAAATAAATAAATAAAAAAATATATAACCTTTATCTTCCCTTGGCCCCCCCTTAAAATCGATTACAGATAAAAAAAAGAAAAGAGAAAGAGAACGAAGACGGAGGAGCTGCCGCTCCTCCGATCGACGCGCCGCCGCTCCACAGGTGTGCCGCCGCCGCTTCTTCCTTCCCCCTCTTCTTCCTCGAGCTCGAGACCCCTGAAACCCCGAAGAACCCCCAATCGAACCGCACCTCCCTTGGGTCCCACGCCACCTGCGAGTTCCACCACCGCCACCCCACAACGGTCGTCGCGCCTCCCTCTACCCAATTCGAACATCCCCTGAACTCGCGACCCCCCCCTTCGTCGAAGCCCCTAACCCTAAGTACCCGTCGCCCCTACCTCGTGGCCAACGCTCCTCCTCAGGCCAGCGCCGCCGCAGGCAAGCCCCCCCTCTGGAAAACAGTGAACGCCCTCCCCCGCCTCCCTCTCTCTTCTTGAAACTCACGGTAAGTTTTTTTATATATATTGAATTTAAATTAGGTTTCTAATATAAACAATATCGTATTAAATTTCAGCTCCTATTATGAATAGCTTAGAAGTAAAGTTCTGATTTTTAAATGTAGACAAGTTCTGTTTTTTTTTTATGTAAAGAAGTTGATTTTCTTTTTAAATGTAGAGAAAAATATATGATTTTTATCTAAGTATGGTGATAATAAAATAAAAATATAATTTTTATATGGAAAGTTAGAATAGAAGATATAAATTTTCTTCTATGCATAGCGATAGGAAGATATAATTTTTCTTATGTGAATAGCAAATAAGAAGTTGATTCTTATATATATAGAAGTACGATAAAGCTTGGATTTTTATAGTGATTTCATAACGATGTAAAAATATGATTTTTATATATTGAACTTCAAAGTAAAAATTGGGTTTTTTCATATTGAATAGCGAAGTAAAAATGTGATTTTTATATATGTAGTGGCTACGGGCAACGAAGAGGACGAAAATGCGATAACGATGAAGAAGTGTCGTAAAGTTGGATAGCTATTGGTGAGAACTTCTCACTCTAAATTTCTTTTTCTAGTTATATATATACTAGGATGTAGACGGTGTTTAGTAGCACCCGACACCCGTCATCCACAGACCATGGATGGCTTGTTTGTTAAATTGATTGGTTGTGTAGTGGTTAGTCTATTTGGTTTAAATTGAATTGTTTGGTGAAATGGAATGGATTGATTGATGTGTGAATGGCGTGGGCCTTCACTAGACCGGGGATAAGGCTAGGCCTCGTCCCGTTTCTAGTATCGTGCCGTTATGCCGCCGAAATTTTCTAAAATATGTTAGAAAAATAAAAATATCATTTTTATTGTGTAAAAGAACTGAATAAAAATTCATGTGTTAAAATAAAATATTTTATCGTTAGAAATATAATTTTTAATGTGGAAGTGAATAAAATAAAATATTCATTTACAAACCGGACGGTTTGTTTATGTACACCTATTTGAAGGATTGATTGGGTCGATAAATTTTACACATCGCCCAACTGCACAACTAAAATCTGTGTTTGATTGTTTGAAACCCCACACGGGTGTTGGGATGAAATTTGAAGTTCACTCATCCTGATTGATTCAATATGTCAATCGATTGATTGACAGACTGTTATAAGCGTTAGATATCTATATTTGGTGCTTATACAGTGTAGTGCACTTTGGTTGATGGTTGATTATTTTTCAATGTTATTATATACGTGTGATGTATGAAAATCCATATAATTAACTTTATATGGTGATTGATTGGGCCTCATTCCAATTTAGAGAATAAAGAATATTATAAAGTAAAGGTTCATGTGTTGACTGTACTCATCCGTTGAGATTAGTCATGTGTTGAACGAAATAATTTAACAAAAATAGTCACACGTGGACAGTACTCATTCGTTGAGATTAGTCGTGTGTTGACAAAAATAAATATTCATTTGTTGAATAGAATAAAGGAATATATGAAGCCGTATTGATTAGATTGACGCCATTTTGACGTGAACGACATTTATATCGATTTTATTCATTTTATAATGAATATCGAAAGTGATTTCAAAATCAGATAAATTTGAAAAGAATTGAATATAAATAAATTCGAATTGAAGTTGAATAGAAATAAATTCGAATTGAAATTGAATATAAGCGAATGCGAATTGAAGTTGAATAGAAATAAATTCGAATTGAAATTGAACATAAATAAATTCAAATTGAAATGGAATAGAAATGAAACCGAACTGAAATTGAATTTAATTGAAAACGATTTCGAAATGAAATGAATTGAAAACGATTTCGAAATGAAATGAATTGAAAACGATTTCGAAATGAAATGAATTGAAAACGATTTCGAAATGAAATGAATTGAAAACGATTTCGAAATGAAATGAATTTAAAACGAATTGAAATGAATTCAAATTGAATTGAAATTTGAATTGAATAGAAATGAATTTTAAAACGAATTTATAAGGAAAGATTCAATTTTGATTTGAGTTGAGATGGAAGTTGAAATTGTTTTTGAAACGAATTCAAAACTATTTATAAAATTCGTTTTAAATAGTAATCGACGAAATATATATTATATATATTATATATATATATATAATATAATGGCCTGAATAGAACGCGCCGCGCCGCGGCAGTTCGCGAATTTCGACCATTAACTTCGAACGAATATTACGGGAGATCCGACCGTCGGATTCTCCTGAAACTGGAACCGTTGAGTTCGTATCGAAAAGATCTTTCTAACGAATATTAGAAATTTGAAATCTAACGGTTGGATTTGGAATTATTTCCAAATCAAATTTGAAAAAGGTCGCTGTAAGTGCAGTTCGATGGCCATTGATGGAAATCGACTGTACGGGCCTTGATAAAATTATTAAAAATAGTAATAATTTGTGTAAAATCATAAGAAATGATTTAGAAAGAATTGGGATGAAAAACTCCATATTTGAAAAGATAAAAATAAATTTTTATCGAAATGAACTAGTTTTGAACTAGAATTATAATTCTATTTATTTTTAAGTAAATAAATTAAATTTGAAAAGGGTTTTAAAAATAACCAGAATTTCCAATGATTGCATTGGAGTGGATTTGAATCGAAATTGTCTTCGGAATATTTCGATGTTGGAATTCGTGATTACACAGATGTTGTTATGGAAATTTGAAAGATATATACATTTATATCGTTATTTCCAATACGACATTTGTTAATCATAGAATTCGATATTGAATATAAGCCGATATATTTTCTATTCAGAGCCTTGTATTGAATATCAAATGTGATTTGGGTTTGTCGTGAATGGTGTCTTCACTAACACTGTTCTTGAACCCAGCTGAGAAAAGATTAAATCCTTTTATTTAGATTTAATGAAGTATGCCAATTAAATAATATTTAATTGGAATTGAATTGATATTGATTTTTGGGTTTATCATGGACAGTGTTTTAAATAACACTTGTTCTTTAACCCGATAATTAATGTGATGTGATTTTGGGTTTATCGTGAACTGTGTTTTAAATGACACTGATTCTTTAACCCAGTTAGCGATTAAAACTAAGTGGAGTTTTAATGAATCTTTAATTAGATTGAAATGACCGAGAATGGAGTATCACCAGTTTTGCTCCAGGCGATAGCTAAATCTTTAATTAGATTTAAACGTGAAATGGTAATTAAATTTACCGATAACACTGTGGTGTTAGATATGAAGTAAGACCCGTTTTACTTCATGGGATGAATAGGTTGGGATTGGGAAATTAAAATAAATGATTACTTCGGTAAGGCTCGCTAATCCCGACTAGTTTGAATTGATATTCAAAGGTAGATTAAAGAATAAATTCCAGGAATTTATTTTGGATAAAATTAATGGGAACCTTTCCCTATGAATGTGAAATTTAGAAACTAACTGTCGGTTAGCCAAGCAGAATGGTTTTCTGGATATTGATCTGATGTTGGTTTCGGCCTTCGGGGTTAATATTTGGGAAATTATTCTCTTGATTAATTTACGGTTAGTGACTGATGAATTGGAATGAGGCGTATGTTGTGTTTGTGTAACACTTATTTAAAATATACGCGAGTTATTCGGAAAGACCGGGTTTATCCCATTCTGAATAACTGATACGACGATAAGTCGAAGATGAAGACGGCGGTTGAAGACCAGAAGTCTTCACATCGTTTGGGTGATTACTGATGATCTTGATTGGGCTGTACACCCAAGAAAATGGAAACAGTTGGTGATCGTCCAGACGTATTTGCAGATCGATGGATATGCGGGGTACTAGGTGCCTCCGGTCTCGTTCAGACCCAGAACGGACTTGTAAATGGACTGTGTGTCTGACATTGGGTTTTAGTCCGTGTGAATGATCTCTATTAAATATATATCTGTTTGGCGGCGGAGAATTTATTCTCTTGCTTAACGCCCTTCTCTGAGACGTACGAGCTCAGGGGTTATATATTGATGGATATCAAATGCATGGAGTGAATTGCCTGTGTGGCATGCCTAAGTGGCAAATGATCGAGGCTTCTGTTGAAAAGCAAAGTCTTGTGGTTGATGATCAAAGCACGGCCTTCGTGGCGTAGCTTTGTGTAACGTTTACTTCGCGAGTTTCACACCCGGTATGAACCAAAAACGGGAGACGGACCTCAGGGAGGGCATGCGTTTCTTTCTAGTTAGAAGTGGCGTCAGTGGTTTTACACGCCCTGACGAGTTTGGCTTATGTGGTTGTTGCTGTTGCGAGGCGCCTCGGTTATATCGGTTTCGGCCGATGCATTCTGGTCGGCAGACGGACCAGGCTTACGCCCCAAAGGGCGGGGGAACGCAGTGTTCATGATTTAAGTTTAATCCACATCGGTGGACCGGCCCTGTCGCTCCAAGGCTTGACTGAGTACTTGCCTGAGGCTCGGGCTAGAGAGTCTCGAATCGGTTGAGGACTATCTTTTGCCTCGGTTCATAGATGGAAATCCAATTTCCAAATACGTGACATTTGCGGTTTTAATTGTAGAACTAGTATGGCGACATGATATATGGTACCCATGCCGCCTATGATTGATACTTATGATTTGAAGTTGTTTTACACACTATGCACTTATAATAGTATCAAATGATTTGTTTTAAACGTATCAAGCATTCTTTGGCTGTTATAAGGGAAAACCCTATCCCCCGGCTTGCGTTGCATTGTGTGATAGGACCTGGGTCTTATAACAGCTTCATTTTCCTTTATTTAGCATTGCGATGTTTGTTTTATGCACTGGTGTTCTTGGGAGGAAACCCGTTCCGTGTTGTACGGCGTGGTCCCTTGATTTACCTAACTTTAAAATAAAGATTAATAACTGTTTTAGTTCTCACACCAGTCCCATGACTGACCTGGAGTTTATTGTTTTAACCTAAACTCTGGGTGCCCCTATTTTGACACGGGCAGCTAGTAGTTTTGGTTTTGCAGATTTATATTCACAGGATCCTGGTTTACAGCTGGAATGATATCCGGAAAGCTTTGTATCCGTATATCTCTTCTAGTTGTGTATTGTATTATTTTCCGCTGCTATGTATTTAAATGTAATTTAAATCTCTGTTATTTCGGTGTAATATTCATTTGTACTCTGTATATTCTTGTAATCTGATGGAGTTGTTGTAATATACAATGAAATGTTCTTTTGTATGTGTTCTATTTTGTCCTGTTCTCAAACGATAGGGCGTTTCGAACGGTCTGGGTCGGTTTAGCGACTGGTTCGGACCGAGCGAAATTCTTGCTCGTCACACCTAAGAATCACCCTATAGATCAGTAGCGAATAGTCCTTGCAACCCATAGTTTCAGCCACGACAGAATCACATTATATCCCTGGGGATCAGCCAGAGATTGTAAGTAACTCTTCCGTTTATGAAGATCTACGGTCTTCAATTGCTCCATCTCGATCGGCATCTTTGACGTATTCGTATTTATTGGTCGGAATGGTTTTCGAATATAAATTCGATCCCGGTCTTTCCGTACCAACAACGCTTTGGCCATGATTTTGATAGTCGGTTATTTAACTATCAAAATAAATAACCATAAAACAGATCCATTGGTTTATTACACAACATCACTTGGCCATAAAAATAATATATCAGTTTTAAAATATTAATATTCTCAAATCATCTTATTCATATACTTGGAAAAAATATCTTAAAATCATTTCCAAATTCTCATCAACTGCCATTTCAAAACATTTTCTATAACATCACCTATTACCTACAATTGGGAAATCGATTCAACTTATCATTGTAAAACAATCGTTACGTAATTTCTCTTTGGTTTCGTTATTTAAACAAACTAATCCTCACTTATCCCTTTTAATAAATCCATTCTAAAACTTATCTCTTTATTCGAAAAATATCGTTATATTTTCACAAATCTCCTTTTATTTATTTCCTTATTATGAAAATATCATTTCTCATTCTCAAGCCCTTTTTATTCCCTCTATTCTGAAAATATCAATAGATGTTTCCTCAAATCCTTCAAACAACCTTACATTATTATTTTCTCAAAATAAATTACTTCCAACACTCCCACCATTACAACTAATATCATCTTTCGATAATCCTGAAGTCGTTCAAGTTGGGGTATTTTAATTACCTCTCAAACCTTGATCAACAACGTTCTTATCTTAAGACAAATATGAATTGTAATGCAAAAACTCAGATTCAATCTGATACCAACAAATACCACTTCACTAATTTATTTAAAATAAGGTTTTATATCAAACCCTTTTTCACCTCGATTTCCTTTACTTAATTAAAATATTAAGTAATATTTAATTTAAGCATATCGTATTCGCTTAAAATCCATTTATAATTTAGTTTACCAAACTTGGTTTAAATCTGAACCGGTTCATAGACTTACTTTAAGATTCAATTCTATTTCACTACTAACTTTGGTTACTTACTTAAATGTACTTCATTTAAGAAGTAGTTTCTTTAAATATTTATTTTATCATTAACTGAGATATGTATCCAAAATTCCTTTTTAATTCTTATTAAGTGAAACGCCATTCGCCAAATTATCCCATTAGATTAATCGACAAATTTTTTATTTTAATAATCAATTTCTGTTAGGACAGTTGGCTTGATTAATTCTAAAATATGATTAACTCGTTGATCAATTCTAACTCGTCTTTTCATTTACATCAATGAATAATATTATTAATTTAAATAATTCATTTCAAAATAATCTTATTTTAATTTTTTCTTAAAAACAAATAATCGTTGTTATCAATCATTCCACAGTTGCTTAACAATCTCATTAATACAAGATTTTGCTTTATAAAAGATAAAGCACGTGCTTCGCACACGGTAAATTTTAGTACCAAAAATGGTGTTTGGTGATTAAAACGATCAACATATATTTAGTTAGTTTATTTTATTTATTTTATAAACTCCAATAATCTATTAAAATCTATATTTACTTATAAATAAATTTCATAACTTTATTTCTATCGATTCACCTAACGGTGAATCAATTTTTGTAAAACAGTTTGTATTTTGGCCATCTGCTATAAACAACCAGTATCACTCATTGGTTAATAACTAAACAAATGTTGAATTTGGATTCAATAAACAACAACTAAGTCAATAATCCAATCATGTCGGTTAAACAGTTTATATAATGATCATCTGCAAATAAACAATCAATTCAACTAATAGTGGTTTACCAAAATAAGAATTCAAGCATCCAATTCATTTTAAATACGTTATATTGTTGTAAACATAACCAAAAAGGTAAGTTACCTTATTTGGAAATAATCGTTAAAAATAACGATTTCGTTTCACTTTGAATAAAACAACAGTTTAATTTAAACATTATAGTGAATAACCAAACAATCACTAAATCAACCAAATCAACTAGCAAACATAGCACACAAGCAATAAACCCAATTTATAAAGATTATAAATGAGGTAACTAAGTGTGTTTAACTCACCTTGGTTTATTCTGTCGATATGATGAGCCGCTTTAATAAAATTAAACACTCATTTAATTTTATCAGAATTTCTGGTAACATCCGGTGCTGATCAAACCAGCTCCATTATGTTGGCTCGGCGATGTGGTTCCAACGGTGTTTGTTCTGCTCTATTCTGTTAATATACTGATGATTTACAACCATATAAGTCAATGGTTTATATTAATATAATTAGAACCTTAATTAAAATTGTCTAACTATAAATTTCATGTTATTAATAAAATCGACCAAGTTTATATATAATAATTAGGCATTTTTTTTATTTTAATACATGGTTAGGCACTTAGAGTATATGATAGATCTTCCTTCCCTGCATCCAGGTTATGCTTGAAGCAAGCACCCTTCTCCTTCTAATCCAATAACCCTTTCTCCTTCCAAAACGCTTGACGCCACCTTCTTTTCCTTACATATATTTTCCAAGATAAGGCCCAAAGCCCACTTTTAAAACCAAACCCACCTACCATTTTAAATCCAACGAACCGACTTTCTTCTCTACAGGATCATCCTCCCAGTTCTTGCCTGCCACTCTTTTTTCTTCAATTTGCCCACGACAATAGGCTTTCCAGCCCGCCCCCCTTCGTCTTATTCTTTTTTTTCTTTTTGGCATGTTTTACGCAGCTCCCTTCCTCCATACACGTACCATATACTCCTACTTTTGACGTTCAAACCGCCTGGGCAAACAACCGAACACCCATTTGTATTTTATTCTTCACGTCTGTCTTTTTTTTTAAAAAAAACTGCACCAGAAAATAAATGAAGCAAACCCCATACCATTTTCCACCTGGACCTTTCTCCTCCCTCTCGCAGTATTTACCAGATCCCATTCCCATGTTTTCCTTATTTCCCAACATGCTACCGTGTGCTTCACTTTAAAGTTACCCCACGTCGCCTGATTCAAGAACTACCATGCATCCTTTCTTATTTTATCATATATATACATATATATATACATATATATATATACATATATATATATACATATATATATATATAGCCCAAAGCCACTATGTCCATACCTTAAAACCCAAAGCTACAGACACTTTCTTCTTCTCCAATAGTTTACTCTCCACCTTCATTTCGTATGACATCTCTTCCCAAAGCCACTATGTCCATACCTTAAAACCCAAAGCTACAGACACTTTCTTCTTCTCCAATAGTTTACTCTCCACCTTTATTTCGTATGACATCTCTTCCCGCATGCTTCTCTTCTTCCCAGTAACCTCCCACTTCAAATGCAATTTCCCTTTTATATTTTATTTTTTTCACTTTACAGTCGAAATATATATACCGCACTTCCCATCTACAGCTCATCGCAAAAATTACCCACTCCCCCGCTGTGCTCCGGTCCTCCATTCCTGTTTCCTGAACCCATCTTCCTTGAAACCTCGCTGGACCGTACGCTCGAGCCATTGGTGCTCCACCAAAAAACGGACCCCACTCTCATCGGTACCAATACTTCCTGTTGCGCCACTCTGGCAGCTTGAATCGCGGACCGACTTTGAACTTGGCATGCCTCACTGATCCCATCTCCTGCTATTGTTACGTGCAACCTCACCACACTCAGCGGCTATCCAGCTGCATCCATCCCCCACCGGAAACCGCACATGAACTTCCCGCTCCCAAAACCCATGCGTGTATCCACCGCTGACTACAGGTGTGAAGGCCAGAAGTGTTTTGGATAATTTTTTTTTGTTTTGATTTCAAAAGAAGAGTGTATCGGAAAAAAGAAATGGGAAACACAGTAAAGAAAATGGGAAGTGACAGTTTGTATTTATACAAGAGAAAGCCGTGGTCATCATGTATACTTGCGCCTGAAGACTACTTGGGGATTACAGTATTGAGGTGGATTGGGGTGCACGGAAAGGTTAATTTGGGATGCAAGGCAGTATTACTTTGGGTAACGCAAGGCAGCTGTATCGCGTAAGAAGTAGAAGTTGGTTATATAAATTATTATACCCACTTTCTGAATTATGCTTCATTGCATTTTTGTTTAAGTATGTTTTTCCACTATAGGCTTGGTTGGCTGGACGTATATAGTTTGACATTCATTTCTTTTAATTTATTTTGATTTGTTTTTAATGAAACTGACTAACGGGTTTTAGTTTAAAGTTAGCGTACCCCGTTATATACAACTCCGTCCGCATACGATTTACTATCGACAGTAATAAAATTACCATTGCGCCCACCATTGTGCCACGATCACAAATATATAATAATATCGGTAAGTTAACTTATATCTGTTATACCCCAAAATATTGATATAGAGTGCAAAACACTCCAAATAAAAAGTAGCTTATTTTACAAATTAAAAATTACGGTAAAGTTCTATAAATTAAATTATGCCTACGCCTCAAAGGACTTGTCCAAATTCGAAGCCAATATTTAATTATATTTAAATAAACCGTTATGGCGTATGAACGATTCCACAACGACTATTTGAAAATTTGATTTGGACGTAAAACAAAATCTATAATACAAAAACTCGATTTTTCTCTTCCATTAGCAAAATATTACCAGTTAGATTCAAACGCTTCTTGTTTCGCATAATTCTGACTTAAAACGGGTTATGTATGATCGACTGAAGTTTAAACTCGATTTTACGAACTATCGCGTCGTTTCAAGTTCGTTTTAATATATAAAAATAAATATAATGTTCCATCGCCGTTTTATAACAAATTCAATACTAAAATGCATTAATATTTCCAAATACAATATTTAAACACAACTTAAATATTCGAATTAAAACCACTGAAAAATCTGGGTCGTTACATGTGTCTGACATCGGATTTCATTCTGTGTGATTGATAGACATCGGCTGCATAGCGTGAATTGCCTATGTGGCATGCTGAGATGCAAATGATCAAGGCTTCTGTTGAAAAGAAGAGTCTTGTGGTTGATGATCAAAGCACGACTTTAATATAGCATAGCTTTGTGTAGCGTTAATTCGCGAGCCTCGCATCCCGATGTGAACCAGAAATAGGAGAGGACATCAGGGAGGGCATGCATTTCCTTCTAGCTAGGAGTGGTGTCAGGGTTTTGCACGCCCTAACGATTTACTTATATGGATGATGGATAGCGAGGCACCTCGGATATATCATCACTGCGGGGCCGATGAATGATATGGTCTTTATATAGACTAGAATTACGCCCCATAGGACGGAGAAACGCATGGTTCGGGCATTTTAATCCACATCGAGTGGACCGGCCTTGACGATCCAAGGGTCACTCGAGCTCTGATCCTGAGGGGCGGGCTAAAGCGTCTCGAAGCAGTAAGGGCGATCCCTTGCCTTGGTTCACAGACGGAAATCCAACTTCCAATACGTGACATTTGCAGTTTTGATTGTGGTGTCTAGTATTGGCGACATGATATATGGTACCCATGCCGCCTAGGATTGATACATTTATATTTGAAATTGTTTTATACACTATGCATTTATAATAGTATCAAATGATTTGTTTTAAAACGTACCAAGCATGTTTGGCTATTATAAGGGAAAACCCTATTCTCCGGCTTGCATTGCATTGCATTGTGTGATGAGACCTGGGTCTTATAATAGCTTCTTTTCTCCAAAAAGCATTGTGCTATTTTGTTATATGCCTTGATATTCTTGGGAGGAAACCCATTCCATGTTATACGGCGTGGTCCCTTGATATACTCCTTAGCAAAGTTTTAAATAACTATTTTTAGTCCTCACACCAATCACACGACTGACCTGGAGTTTGTTGTTTTAACCTAAACTGTGGGTGCCCCTATTTTCCACACGGGCAGCTAGTAGTTTTGGTTTTGCAGATTTATATTCACAGGATCCTGATTTACAGCTGGAATGATATTCGAAAAGCTCTTGTATCCGTATATTCTTTTCAGTTGTGTTTGTATTAGTTTCCGCTGCTATGTATTTAAATGTAATTTTAAATCTCTGATATTTTTCAAATGTATATTATCTATTCATACTCTGTTATATTCTTGTATTCTGATGGAATTGTTGTAATAAGCAACGAAATGTTCTTCTGTTTGTGTTCTGATTTGTCGTGTTCTCAATTCAATCCGGGCTTTCCTTCATAGGGAAGTTTGGGTCGTTTCATTTTGGTATCAGAGCTTTGGATGACAGAGCTTGAGAACAAGACATATTTGAACCCAACGAAAGAATTCATCAGAGATTGGATTAGTAATATCCAATGAGAATGACTCGTTAGAGATGGGATCAGTAGTATCCTAGAATTAGTTAGAAGAGTATGATATAATGAAAACAAATTTAGTTCTGAAAATTTAACCTTATTATACGTATTTGAGTATATTATTTTACTTTGAATTTGGACAATCCAGTATATGAGATTTTTCATGTGCACGTCATGAACGTATATTCGAAGTTTTAATATACCGGATAGATATAGAATGTAACGACCTTGATTTTCGAACAAATTTTTTTAAATATTTAATATGGTTTTAAATATTGAATTGATAATATAAATGAATTTTTATATTTAGTTATCGATTTCTATTTAATATATTAAATTATCATAATATGAAATATAATTGAAATCGAAGTTAAAAACTGAATCAAAACAATTCAGATAAACAGTTTTAATTCTATTTGAATATAGACGACGATAATAATGATTTATTATCAAAGAATTTATTTTTGTTGAACTTAAATTATTTTATATCAATTTAATATGGTTATTTTATATATACGTTCAAATTAAATCTTATAGTCTATTCTGTTGAGTCCAGAATAGTGTAATTACGTTGAAACGTTGGTCGGTAGGTTAAAATAGTGGTTCGTGATGTCGAGTTAGGAACCCCGATATATTTTTAGTGGATAGGTCTGAAATCAAAATCGATATCGTTTTAAAAAGGATAAAAATCTCTTTAAGTCAAATCAAATTAAATTAAACTATATTTAAAATCAAAATCAAATCTTTTTAAATATATTTGCTATGTACTTACCCTACCCTAAAATACACAGCCTACCTTATACTCACATGCCTACTCCGTAATGCCCAAGTTTCCTTTTCTCCTACAAAACCGTTCGATCCTCCCCTGTATATTGAAAACTGAAATAAAATGGCCACCCCTTTCGGAATCTATCTTTAATTCATACCCATTTAAATATGTCTGTAATCTTGAAATCGGCAAGCAAAATCAATTCACTCCCACGAAATCAATTCGAGTTGCGTTGTCGCGATTCACTGTAAAGCTAGGGTTCATTTGGGTGCGAAATCAGATGGAAGAGGGAGTGCAGTTCTGGGGAGGTTGGCTTTGATTTTTGGGTGAACTCAAGATGATGAAGGGGACTGAAACAGTTGTGTGAGTTGGATTTGAAGCCCGGTGAAGAGGTGCAGATCCGATAGTGGCACTGCGATTATGATGAGGTGGTTATTGGAATGGATAACCAGGGTGCGATCTGAATACTGGAGGGTGATTTTATAGTTCAACGGTTTGATGCAGGTTGGTATAATAGTGGTTGATGGTGACTGTTATGTTGTCAAATTTAGTGAAGCATGCATGAAGGAGAAGGCAGTGACATTGCATCACGGTCGGGGAAGCTTAGCTTAGTTCGATTTTGAGTTGAAAGGACAGTTGCAAAGCAGTGATAGTTGATTGGATTTTAGTGGAGTTCGGGACTGTTGCGGGCTGATAAATGGGTGGTATTACAGTGGTATCTTGGATAATGAAATGTTGGTGCAACAACATGCAATATTTGTGTTGATAGGAAGTTGTTCGATAGAGTGCCGAAGTAAGAACGAAGGAGGTATGGTCAAGGTGGTACTATTTTGCATAAGCGTGATCGTGTATTTCAACAAGGAAAGGAAGAATTAAACAAGGATAAAGGTAAATCAATTTTAATCAGTTTAATTAATGTCATTTGATTAAATTAGATTAGTTTAAATTCATTTAGTTAATAGTTAATTTAAGTTATAAATAGTATAAATTGTTGAAATATGAATATAATAAATCGTAGGTGCTTGATAATTGGTAACCGCGACGATTTGAGAATTAATGAGATATTCGGCAAATAAATCACGGTGAGTAAATCACACTCAAAAGTTATTTAATTTATTTTTATTGTTAAAAATAAATGGTTGACTGTTTGAATGCGTGTAGGGATTATTGGATCATTGTGGTTATTATATAAAATATATATTAGTTATTTAGGCTTGGTGATTGTTGCTATTATTATATATATATATATATATTGGATTTCCTACAATACAATTAGCGCATGCCCGCAGTATCATTAGCGGATGACCTACGCCCACGATATATACGTGGATCCCCTTTTTATACCGCGATATCCTGCTTTGAAGTATGATTGGTATTATTTTGTTGACTAAAATTTGTGGATGCAGGGAAAACAGTTTGGAGGGATCCAATTGGATTCCTCAAATTTACTTATTACTGTTTACATATTTATATGTGTGTGATGTATTGAATTGGATTGATGGTTTGTTTATTTTCGTATCTAAATATCGTTGTCCCTAGATATTGATATTTAAAAATATCATAAAAGGGATTTTTAGATTGAAAAAGGAAAAATATTTTTTTCTGAATAGAAATTGAATTTCAGATTTGGCTAGGAAAACATTAACTTGTTTTTAGAAATAAAAACAAGTAGTTGAATTTATAAATGATGTTTATAATTGAGTAGAAAAAATTATCGTTGGATTAATTTTGAGATGGAAACTCAAATGCTATTTTAATAAAAGGAAAATTATTTTCCGAAAGCAGAAACGGAATTTGAAATAGAAACATGTTTTCAATATTTGAAACTAGTAGGGGAATTTATAAATGATGATTATAAATAGAAAGAAATATTATCATTTTGTAATATTAAACTTTAATTTCAAGTAAGGGATTTAAAGAAGGAAATTTTATCTTTCGAAGTGGAAATTTGATTTCAATTAGAATATGAAATACAAGCTTTTTTTAAAAATTTAAAACAAGAAGTAAAATTTATAAATGATGTTTATAAATTGAAGGGAATAATTATCATGGGATGATTTGGGTATTTAAATTCAAATATGAATTTAAAAAGAGATTTATAACTTGAAATCGATTCAAAAAGAAACGATGAAATTTATTTCGATATTCGGAATGTAAACTGAATTTAAATAAATCCACATGAATTTATGATTTTTACTCGACTATGTCGGATTTATATAATAAAATTTTATTTCAAAAGATATTGGACTTGTATTAAATGTAAACTTAAGTTTTAATATGAAAATAGATCATATAAATATAAGTTATGGTAATTAAGTATTTTCAAATAAACTTGAGATTCAAAAGGAAAACTAAATATTCCAAAATAGAAATCGAGTTTTCAATAGTTTATTTAAAAGGAAGTTGAATCTAATAAAGGAGTTAATTTATAAACAAGGTTATATATATATATGTGATGAAGTAATTTCCATTGAGCAATTTGGAAATAAATTTCCAAATGAAAGAAATGGAATCAAAGGTGAGATTTAAACCAAGTTTTGATATTGCAAGCTTTTTTCCATCTCAAGATAAGAACGTCGTCGATCAAGGTCTGAGAGGTAATTAAAATACCCCAGCTTGAACGACTTCACTATTATCAAGAGATGATATTTGTTTGTAATGGTGAAGGATGTTGAATTTATGGATTATTTCCATAAAAGGAGATTTAATATTTGAATTTGATTATATCGAACTTTAATAAAATAATTTTTGGAAATTGGACTTGAATATAGGAATTTGAGTTTTAAACTGAGTTGTGGATATGGAATAAAATAATCAGCGAGTTGGGAAATCGGGATTTTTAACTTTAGATTCGGATAACTAGTTTATTTTCAAAAATATTGAAAGTGGAATTGAGATTTATTTACTAAACGATGTTTTTAAATATTATATACAAATTATAACAAACTCGTCGCAGCGCGATAGTTCGTAATTTAACGATTCGAACTTCAATTGAGTATACATAACTCAATATAAGTCGGAATTTGATGAAACAAGAAATGCCCAGACCGATTGAACGATAGTTTTCTATTAGAAGAGTTAAATAGGGAATTTATTTTATAGATTTTGAGTTGTATCAAAATCAAATTTTCAGAAAAACAGCGCCATAATCATTTTTAAACCATAACGGTTTATGTAATAAATTTAAAGGATTTTAAGTGAATAAAATCCGAATTTTTTTAAGCAAAAATCCGGGTTTGAGTTATCGAATAAATATGAACTCAAGTAGAGTGAATGAAGTGATTTTTGTTTAAAAAAAAAATCAGATTTTTGGATTGTGGTATAGTATTAACTAATTTGAAAAGAAATCTATTAATGGGATTTCGAACCAAAATTAACCTTTGTTAAGAAAAATCGGATTTATGAATTCAAATTGGAAGTCGAATCTGTAACTCGAGTTAGAAATGGAATTCAATTTGTGTATTAGCGAATTAAAATATATTTGAATATGATATGTTCAAATCGAAGGTACATTATGCAAAAGAGCGAATTAAAGAAGTGATTAACAGATTTGTTAAAAAATGAATGGATTGATTGAAATGAGTTAGAAATGGACATATAAATGTAAATAGGAATGGGATGAAGAATATGAAGAGAATGAAGATTAAATATTAAGTGCCCGACAAAAAGGTACATGTTTAAATTTCCATATGAGGTTTTATGTGCCGAATCGGCAAGCCGCTTGGCTTTTTTATTTTGTTTTTGAATGGAAAGGGCCTAGAGAGGCGAGTTGGGGTTTGAACTATTGATCGGTACAAAGGAGGTGCTGGCGAAATTTTTCGTAAATTTAAAGAGTTAGAATTTTTTTAAGAAATTTTGATAATAGAAATCGTCATAACAATATATATATAATTCGCTAAGAAAATGAATTTAAAATAAAATATTAGAAAGGGCTATTGATTGTGAAATTGTTTGATGGATGCTTATTTTTCCTTTGATAGTTAAATCACCGACTATCAAAGATTTTTGACTATCGTTGTCAATACGGAGAGACCTGTTGGATTTAATATCCGAAAACCACTCCGTATAGGCATAGGCGTTGCGAATTATATTTTTCTTAAGATAAATTAAAGACGGAGTGGAATGCAAGGGCTGTTATGTTTGTCCAGTCCCAGGACAACTTGTATGGACGAATGTCTGACAGAGTATTCCTAACGGTCACATAAGACGATCTTTTCAAGGTATTACGTTTGGTGGCGGAGAAATTCGTTTCTCTTAGCTTTTATACCCGTAATATTTTTGGAAAGATCAACTAGTGATTTGACGGGTTTTACGACGTGGCATTCAAAGTATATGGTGGCCAGATGTTCTAAAAGATAGACATAGCCGCAAAACCTCACAACCGGAAAATGACAAAAATCGGGCGGGCAACATGGCTATGTGGGTCGCTCCCTCCCATTAGGGGGTATAATCACCTATCTAGAGAAATTCCTTTTACTTCTTTAATCTATTTCGATGTTGTTCCTTTTCGGGAAATGGTTGTTTGAGCCCAACCGTTGGTGATATACATTCGATACACTCAAGAGAAATGAGTGGTCGGTCATGTGTGGGCCGGGTTGCAAGACATTCTTGTTGAACCTAGTATATTCCCCTCTAGAGATACACTATCGGCAGGTGGTCCCATACCTTGTCATAGTTGGAATCCAATCTCCAATAAGCGCCCTGCAGTTTTTGATTTTATACTATATATATGTAGAGCGTGAGATGCAAGAATTCTATTATTTGGTTATTTATTTGATTAGACATTAGTATAATATAACTGGATTTTGATATCAAAAATGGTTTGGGTTATAGTATGATAAAAACCGTCCGTGTTTATGTATGGACTGGTATTACTATTATCCTTTTCTTTCAAAAGATTTTTTCTAAAATTAAACCACATGGTTGGAGTTTACTCACACCAGTCCCATGACTGACCCAGAGTTTATTTTGTTTGTTTTTCCTAAACTCTTGGGTGTCCAAATTTGTACAGGCAGTCAAGTGTTTCAGGCTTTACAGATACACTCGGAGGAGCTTGAAACTAAAAGCTTCAACGTTAGTTATTTAAAGTTATTTCCATTGTACCCAATACTGTATTGTACTCTGATGATGGTATGTGTATATGATACAAAACAGATTTGTATTTCAAAGCTTATGTTATATAATATATTTTATTCATTCTGCTGTGAGGTTCTGTATTGTTATTTCTGTTCATCTGCTATCTTTTCTATTTTCTTTAACCCTAATGACGTGTATTTCTGTATCATTTGAGTTGGACGTATGTGTACTAGTCAGCTCAGATAGTATGGATTTTCGGGCCGTTACATAGAATCACACTCTAGTCGCCCGGGTATAATTCTGAGGATTGACGCGTCATCATCAGAGTTTCGAAAGTGGGATTTCTATATATTTCCATTGACTGGTGTGAGTACCAAAACTAGATAGGGTTTATTGTTGTGATTTGGCACCAAAAAGATGATTTTTGAATATGTATTGAAGTTATGCATTTGAAATCCTAATCCACTAATTGATCAATGGTTGTGTTGTGTGATTATTCATTTAAACCATTATGTAAATGTATGGTAAATTTAGCCAAATTGTATCAAATGTTGAATTGACTTGAATTTATTTTGAAATTGCATAAATGTACATGCATATATATTGAACAGGTCATAGCAGGGAAGCTAAGAAAAGGAATAAAATTGTATGCCCGACAAATAGGTATGTGTTTACTAATTTATTGGATTTGGATGATTTTATGAGTCGATTGCCTTTTTCTTCTTCTTTTTGAGATGAGAGGCCCGTGTGGCGGTTTGAGGATTTTCTCGGTGCTCCCCGTACAAAGGAGGTTATGGTGAAATTTTTCGAAAGTTTTGGGTGTTAGCCAAGTTTTTGAAAAATTTGAAAATTCTTAGAGACTGAAAAGTTGAAGAATGAAAGCCAAACTGAAAGTTGAGTTGATTAGTAAAACAACTTTTAGCTCCGTTCCTTTTCGAGGACGAAAAGATTTTAAGTGGGGGAGACTGTAACAACCCAAAAAATCAGAACCAATTTAAAATTTTTATTTTGGCAATTTTAATGAATTTTGGATATTTAAAATGAATTATTTTAAATAATAACGACTATAAATTTATTTTGAATAGAATTAGAATGTATATTTTTTTTGATGAAGTTAGAATATAAGTATTTATTTTAATTATAAAAGGAATTGGAAATGGCGTGGTAGTTTGAAAATTCGATTTCAAATTTCAAATTTCAAATGAATGTACAGGATTCAAAATTAACCGAATTTTAGCAAAACCAGAAACATTTGAATCTGTTTGAAAATGTCTTCCCAACGAATTCGAAAAATTGAAATTTCATAGCGGGAATAAAAAATTAAGTCTAGTCGAAAATTCAGAATAGTCGCTATGGAAATTAAGACCTTAAAAATGGAAATTTTGCAAACGACATCCGTTTTCGATGAAACCACTTTTGTTGGATCCGAGATGTCATGTTATTGCTAGATACAAACTTCCATAATTTTTGGAATCGATATGTGTGCGTGGCGAAGTTAAACGTGTTTTGACAGTTTTAGTCAATTTGTATCGTCCAGAAAATGGCCATTTTTCAAACGGTCTTCAAATTCGACAAAACTATTTTTGCTAGGACCGTATCGTCAAAACATAACCGAATTTATTTTTCTAGAATTTCCGAGGGCCGTATGTAGCCCTAGTAATTTAAAACGTGCGTTAAAATTAAATATATATTGATTTATATTTTAATTTCAGTGAAAACTGATCGTAACAGCCGAATTGGCTTGCGGGACATATCCCATTGTGTTCGGAATGGGGGTAATGTGCTAGTGGCGACAGTCGTTGGATCTCATTTGGGGTTTGGAAGCGAGATTTTAAAACAAAGAAAAGTTTAAAATAAAGTATTAATAAAATATTAATATAATAAATGCTAAGCCCTAGTCTCCTTCAACAGAAATCAAAACCCGACCCCTTTTAAAATAAACTCGTTGTATTGGAAACCCTTCCCCCCAAATTGACATCGCAGGCCGCCGTTGTGCCTCCCCGTACACCGCTGCCTGTGACTCCCACCGCTGGTCACAGCGCCGCCTACCCATATCCCACTTTCTCCAATCCGCCGTGAGCCATAACCCCAACCCAAACCCTAGAAACCCCAAACCATCAACCCAACGCCAATGCAGGCCCGCCGCTTCCACCCTCCGGTGCGAGCACCCCCTCAGTCGGTCGCCGGTTAGAGGCTCCAAACACCCCTTGCTCCACCCCGATGCCATGTCCCTTCATACGATAGAGAGAAAAAAAGTGAGTTTTAATTATTTTATTTTCTTCTTTGTAATTAATCTAGTTAAATTTTTTATTAAACCTTGTTTTTAAAGATCCAATTTTTTTTATAAATGAATTTGGTTTAAAAAGAAATGATTTTTAGTTATGTAAAAACATAATTTTTAGTAAATATAAAAAACATGATTTTTTTATTAAGTAGAAAGAATTATAAAAATTTGTTTTTCTTATATATGTAGTAGCACTATCAAAATATGATTTTTAAGTGGTTAAAAATATAAAATATAAATTATAGTTCATGAAGAAGTATGATTTGTATAGAGAAATCTTTGCATATAAAAATTTGATTTTTATATATATATACGAATAGCAAATAAAAATGTAATTTTTATATACATAGCAACCATATAAAGAAGTGATTTTTATATACATAACAACCATATAAAAATATGATTTTTATAGGAGTAGCGGATTAAAAATGTGATTTTTAATAGAAATTTCGTGAAACAGATTACGATGGAACCAACGGGAAACAAATCAAAATCCGAACCGTTCAGAAATACAGAATAGAGGAGTGGATCCCAAAGGTGAGAACTCCTCACTGAAATTTCTTGTATAGTTACTTATTTCATAACTGCATATATGAACTGCTCCCCATCGTCTATAGACCATGGACAATTTGTCTGTTTGATTATATTGTGTTGTTTGAAAACCCTTTATCAGACGACTTTTTATTTGATTTTAAACCCTTTATATATATTATCATCATCATCATTAATTTTATTTCATTTTAATTTTGGGTTCCATATCTAGCCAACCCCAACTTGTTTGGGATATATGGCTTTGTTGTTGTTGTTGTTTGAAATTGGTTGTGATGTGAAATGGACTGTATAAAATATTCATATGTTGAATAAAATATTAAAACAATAAAAATATCATTTTTATTGTATAAATGAACTGAATAAAATATTCGTGTGTTGAAATATAATTTTTAATGTGTATATGAATAAAATAAATATTCATTTACAAATCGAACGATTTTCTTATGTACACCCATTTGACTGATATTGATTGGGAAGACAAGTTTTACACATCACCCAACTGCACAAATAAAATATGTGTTTATTGATTGAAACCCCGCACGGGTGTTGGGATGATATTTGACATACACTAATCCCAATTGTTTAGTTGTATGTCGATCGATTGGTTGACAAGCTGTTGTAAGCATTGAATATTTATATTTAATGCTTAGGCAGTGTAGAATGCACTTTGAATGATGGTTGATTATTTATCATTATGGTTATATACATGTGTTGTATGAAATCCATATAAATAATATTATATGTAATTGACTGTGTCAGATTCCAACTCAGAAAGAATGAATATTTTAAAATAACGAATATTTTAAAATAATGAATATTTTAAAATAATATTCAGTAAAAGATCAAACTCTGATTTTGATGTCCGATTTGGGATATACATGAAAATATTTAAATATATGAAGCCGTATTGATTAGATTAACACCATTTTGACGTGAACAATATTTATATCAATTTTATTCATTTTTATAATGAATATCGAAAAGGAAGGGATTTCAAAATCTAATGTTTTGAAAATACTATCATTTATATATCGATGATATGGAATAATCAATTTTGATTTGAAATTGAATATGAAGTTGAAATTGTCTTGAAAACGAATTTAAAACGATTTATAAAATACATTTTAAATGGAAATCGATGAAATATATATAATATATATTATATATAATGGCCTGAATAGAACACGTTGCGCCGCGGTAGTTCGCAAATTTCGACCGTTGACTTCGAATGAACATTACGGGAGATCCGACCGTCAGATTCTCCTAAAACCAGAACCGTTGGGTTTGTATCGAAAAGAGCTATTTAACGAAGATTAGAGATTTGAAATCTAATGGTTGGATTTGGAAATATGTCTAAATCTAATTTGGAAAAGGTCGCTGTAAGTGCAGTTCGATGGCCTTTTACGGAAATCGCCTGTACTGGCCTTGATAAAATTATTAAAAATATCAATAATTTGTGTAAAATCATAATAAATGGTTTGGAAAGAATTGGGATGAAAAATTCTATATTTGAAAAGATAAAAATATATTTTTATCGAAATGAACTATTTATGAACTAGAATTATAATCCAGTTTTTTTAAATTTATTGGATTATAAATGGTTTTAAAAATAACCAGAGTTTCCAATATATGAATTGGAATGGATTTAAATCGAAATTTTTTGATATTGGATTCCGTGATTATATGGACATTGTAGAGGAATTTGGAAGATATATATATCGTTATTCCAATACGATGTTTGTTGAGTTCAGAATTTGATATGGAATATAAGCCGATATATTTTCTATTCAGAGCCTTGTATTTAATATCAAATGGGATTTTAGGTTTGTCGTGAACGGTGTCTTCACTAACACTGCTTTTAAACCTATTTGAGAAAAATTAAATCTTTTTATTAAGATTTAATGAAGTTTACTAATTGATTAACATTCAATTGGAATTGAATTGAAATTGGTTTTTGGGTTTATCGTGAACAGTGTTTTAGATAACACTTGTTCTTTAACCCGATAAACAATGGAATGAGATTTTGGGTTTGTCGTGAATGGTATCTTTAATAATACTGTTCTTAAACCCAATGGAGTTAAGGAAATTAGAAACTAACTGGAGATTAGCTATGTTGAATGGTTTCCTGGGTATTGATCTGATGTTGGTTTTGGCCTTCGGGATTAATACTTAGGGAATTGTTCTCTTACTAATTTACGATTAGAGACTGATGGGATGGGGTCTTCAGTAAACTGTTCTAAAACCCCATGTGAAAAGAATAAGTCTTTTAACTAAGATTTAAAGAACAGTCAACAATTAATTAAAGATTTAATTGAAATTGAAATGGAATGTGAATTGGGTTTATCGTGAATTGTGTTTTTAACGACATTCGTTCTTTAACCCGATTCACAGTGAAATGTGATTTGGAATTTGTAAATCTTTTAATTAAGATTTATGGGAAATTCCCAAAGAGAAGTTTTCCAGTTTAATAAAATAAATAGGAATGGAATGGAATTCGATTCGGTAATAAGCGAAGTGAACATCTGTGGAGGAAGACTTTTACTATATATGGAATTTAAGAGGCTTTGCCGTTATTCCATTTATTTATCGGTTGGATGTGGAAGTTAATATCGATTATATATAATGATCTGTTTTCCGTGAAGATTCCATAATTAATGGAATGAGATTTTGGGTTTAATGTGAACTGTGTTTTAAACGACATTAGTTCTTTAACCTAGTTAAAGGTAAAATTAATTTCTTCACTTTTGAAAATCATTAAGTAATGATTCTAGGAGATTAAAACTGAAACAGAGTTTTAATGAATCTTTAATTAGATTGAATTGTTAATCTGATAACTAAAATTATCAAATTCAAGAAATGACCGAGAATGGAGTATCACCAGTTTTGCTCCAAGCGATAGTCAAATCTTTAATTAGATTTCAACATGAAAAGATAATTAATTTTACCGATAACACCGTGGTGTTAGATATGAAGTATTACCAGTTTTGCTTCATGGGATGAATAGGTTGGGATTAGGTAATTTAACAAGTGATTACTTCGGTAAGGTTTGCTAATCTCGATTAGTTTGGATAAACCATAATTTGGTTTGAACTGATAACCAAAGGAAGATTTAAGAATAAATTTGAAGAATTTATCTGTGACAAAATTAATGGGAACATTTACCAAAGGATATGAATATTTAAATAGAAGAATATTTAGAATTGGAATGAGGCGTATGTTGTGTTTTTATAGCACATTTTTATTATATACGCGAGTTATTCAGAAACACCGGATTTGTCACATTCTGAATAACTGAATCGGCGATGAGTCGACGATGAAGATGGTGGTTGAAGATTGGAGGCCTTCACGTTGTTTGGATGATTACTGATGTCTTGATTGGCCTGTACACCCAAGACAAGGTAATAACTGGTGATCGTCTAGACGTGCTTGGAGATCGACCGGATATGCGAGGGCTTCTCTCTCCTGTATTGGACATATAGGACGAGGAATAAGGTGCCTCCAATTTCGTTCATACCCAGAATGAACTTGTAAATGGATGTGTGTCTAACATCGGATTTCATTCTGTGTGATTGATAGGCATCGGTTGCATAGCGTGAATTGCCTGTATGGCATGCTGAGATGCAAATGATCAAGGCTTCTGTTGAAAAGCAGAGTCTTGCATGTGGTTGATGATCAAAGCACGACTTTAATATAGCATAGCTTTTTGTAGCATTAATTCTCGAGCCTCGCTCCTCAGTGTGCACCGGAAACGGGAGAGGACATCAGGGAGGGCATGCGTTTCCTTCTAGCTAGGAGTGGTGTCAGGGTTTCGCATGCCCTAACATTTTACTTATGTGGATGATTGATAGCGAGGCGCCTCGGATATATCGACACTACGGGGCCGATGGATGATATTGTAATGACCCAGGATTTTGACGACTTTGGTTATCACCATAAACACGATGATGACTAACCAAACATCGAAAAATACTGGTCATTAATGAAAGAAATTAGAAGGTGAAGATAGATAAGAAAGAAACTTAGAATAGAAGAAGAAGAACACAATATCAGAGTAACACGAATCTCATAGCGGAACGAATAAATATATTTCATATAACATAACTTGAAATATACCTCTGTACTTGAATATACATCATTATCAAAGTACAAAACTTACAACACAGCGGAAATAACTATAGCTATATAATCCTGAAGCCTCCTGCTCCAGCTCTTCAAGTGTATCTGTAAAATCCCGACTACTTGACTGCTCGTACAAATTTAGGCACCCAAGAGTTTAGGGAAAACAACAAAATAAACTCCGGGTCAGTCATGGGACTGGTGTGAGTAAGACAGTTTAAAACAGTTCAAACAGGTAAACAATATCTCATAAGACCACGCCGTATAACGGAACGGGTTTTTCCCTTATGAGAATCCAAAATATCTTTATATCAAAAACCTTTTGATATTATAATAATGTCTATCAACCATAATATAATAATCATCTAGCAGAAATGCTTTCATCTCACGTTCTACATATATAGTATACAATCAAAACCGCAAGCACGTATTGGGTAATGGATTTCCAACCATGACAATGTATGGAACCACCTTTCGCTCGTGTACCTCTAGAGAGGAATACACTGGGTTCAACAAGAACATCTTGCAACCCGACCACACATGACCGATCACTCATTTCGCTTGAGTGTATCGAATGTATATCACCAACGGTTGGGATCAGCAATCCGTTTCCCGAATGGGACAGCATCAACAATAGATTTTTAGAAGTAAATGAAACTCTAGATCAGGTGAATTTACACCCTACTTCGGTGCGACCGACTTATCCATGCTGCCTGCCCAATTTCTGTCATTTACCGGATGATGAGGCTAGAAGCTACGCTTTATCATCACACCAGATTCACTTTGAATGCCACATCGTCAAATCCATCAAATCACCGATTGACGTCCTCAACCATACATTATGTGTTAGCTAAAAGAAGTTTTCTTCTCCGCTTTCACTCTTAGTACGGTTGGAGAAATCAATATACGTGATCGTCTGGAAATACTCTGTCAGACATCCGTCCATACAAGTCATCCAGGAATAGGATGAACCGAAGGCACTATTCTGTAAACAGGATAGCCCTTGCATAACTACGTCTTCAATTTCCTTTGGCATATATGATTCGCAACGCTTATGCCAATACAGATTGGTTCTTTGGATAATAATCCAACCGGTATCTCCATATTAACAACGTTAAAATGGTCAAAACTTCGATAGTCTATGATTTAACTATCAAAGAAAATCAGGAGTGAAAACAATGATATTATTTCCAAATGGAAATTTATATCGATCAAACATCATTCAACATTTATCTCTTTATTTCATTAATTTACTTATCTCCTGTTTCCTTATATTCAATATTTCTTATTTTCTTAATTTGGAAAATATACATTATTAACAATGGAAAACATTTCCATTTCTTGTTCTCTTTATTAGAAAACATTTCTGGTTTCTTACTTGGAAAACATTTCCAAAGCTTCTTCATTGGACTTAGACAGATGTTTAAACAAACCATCGCGATGCCAACTCAAACCATTTCCTTTACTGCCGAACCTTAACTATTCCTTAGTTAAAAACGAAGCCAATCAAGTTGGGGTAGAACTACCTCTCAGACCTTAACTAAACAACATTTCTAACTTTGAAATAGGTGAAGTTCACTTTATATTCCCTTTACTAACTTCCTTACTTAGCCCTCTTCGAATAGCTATATTCGATTGACTCTTTTCACTTAACTCTATTCGATTAACACTTATCAATTAACTCTATTGGACTAACACTATTGGATTAACTCTATTTGACTAACGCTATTGATTTACTCATTTCACTTAACTCCTTTCGAATAAACTATATTCGATAACTCCTTTTACTTTCTTCGAATAAACTATATTTGATTAACTCTTTTGCTCCTACTCGAATAAACTATATTCGATTAACTCCTTTTACTTTCTATTCGAATAAACTATATTCGATTAACTCATTTTACTTCTATTCGAATAACTATATTCGATTAACTCATTTTACTTCTATTCGAATAACTATATTCGATTAACTCCTTTTACTTTCTATTCGAATAAACTATATTTGATTAACTCTTTTTCTTCTACTCGAATAAACTATATTCGATTAACTCCTTTTACTTTCTATTCGAGTAAACTATATTCGATTAACTCATTTTACTTCTATTCGAATAACTATATTCGATTAACTCATTTTACTTAAACTAACATCGATTAACTCCTTTTGATTAAACTAACATCGATTAACTTCTTTCGATTAAACTATTATCGATTAACTTCTTTTTAACTCGGTTAACTAACATCGATTAACTTCTTTTTACTCGATTAAACTAACATCGATTAACTTCTTTTTAACTCGATTAAACTATTCATTGATAAAGACTTACTTTTAGTAACAGTTCTTCACTTTACAAATGATTTCCCTTTTATAAAACTCTATTCGTTTTAAAAATATTTTCCCCTTTTTATTTACTTTCGAAATATTTCCTTTTATAAAATCTGTTGATTTTATAGAATCCCTTTATTTCAATATACATTGAAATAATTCTTTTTACATCCCAGGGTCTTTCATGATATTTAATATATCGAATAACAATGATCAACATCATTCTAACACACATAATCCATAACAGATATACATCACATCATATATCACAATATATGAAAACAGTAAATAAATGTTGAGGAATCCAGTCGGATTCCTCCAACCTGTTTCCCTACATCACAGATGTTAAACAATATAGATAACAACACTTTCAGTTCCATATGATATATTTTGTTAAACAGAATCAATATAGAAGTTCAACTAACTGACTAGCAGTTCAATCAAACAGTCAACACACAGTCAATCAGCCAATATTTAACAGTTCTATAAATACAACATGAAATTATAAACTGTTCGGAGTTAGTGAGATTTACTCATATTGGACTATCATCGTTAAATAACGATAATTGTCGCTTGATTCAGACGGACAATTTATTTCTCCATAAACTATAATGAGCTCGGATTCACTCCCGGTCAGTTTCATTGTGTTGCTCCCGTCCATACGATCCCAACGCAACTTACGGTTCGTCAATCCCCATTCTTGGCCCATACCGCACCCTTTAAACCTGACCCGTTACTGGACCTTCTTCCCCAAACGCAAATACCACCTCCAGGAACAAAACGCAAGCCATCCCAAACTTCAATCTCCATTTCCTCCATCAATTCTTCACAACAATTCAAGTAAAAATCGCCTAAAATCATCTCATCGACTGCTCTCCACACTGGACCTGAACACCACCAACTCGCACGTCCTCCCTGGATTGCGACCAACACGACTTCACGCGCTGCTCATAAGCAGTCCGACGTTTTTCCCATCGAACACCACATAATCGAGCACACAGGCTCCATACGATCTTGTGAATCCCAATACAACAACCATAACCAGAATTTCGGCTTCAATCTCTCGATTTGTTTAACCCTAGAAAATACTTCATCGTTGTACAACGTCGATCTCGGAAAGACTGCATCGCTCTACTCAAAGAGGGTACCAAATCGAAGAGATTTCCTCAATGAACCTATATATATATATACATATATGTTATAAGATTTATAGACTTTGATTTTATTTTCCATTGATTTTTCTTTTTGGGAAATTTCCACTGTAAAGAGCATATGCGGTCATTTATAGTTGTTGTGGTGGTTGGTACGCTTTGTGGTCGAGAACGAAGGCCGTGTGGCCTGTGTTTGATCATAGAAAATGGAGGGGGATATTTTAAATTTGATTTTCTAATTTATTTCTTCGATTTTCCCTTTATCCCTGGTCCTTAAAAATCCCTGCGGCCACATACGATACCCAAAAATCACCAAACTGGACATGTAGGTAGAGTTTGACATTACGGTCCCAACGAAACTGGTTCCGTCGAATTCCGACTCCGTTTTATCACACAGCGTATTTTTAACTATCAAAATACTGACTGTTTTTCACTCTAAAAATCCGTACGGCCACATAGTGACTCTAAAAATCACGAAACTGGAAATCTAACAACTATTTGACATTGCGGATCCAACAAAATTAGTTTCGTCGAATTCCGACTCCGTTTGCAAAACTGGCTATTTTTAAAGCTCTGGATGACCCATTTAAATATATAAATATATTTAAATAAAATAAAATTAAATATAAATAAATTTATATTATCGTATATATTCACAGTGGAATACCATACAGCTTCAGAAAAACCTTATATGGATTCTAACTCGATATTTCAAATCTGGGTCAACCCGATATTCGATTTATATTGAAATCCCTATTTAAAATATAAATAATTCCTTTATAAATTATATAGGAATTCCACAGCGACTTTTCTAAAATTTGATTTGGACGTATCTCAAAATCTACATGACGAAATCCAGATTTTTCTCTTCCTCTAGAAAGATATACTCCACCAGCTCCACATGTTTTCTTGTTTCACAGAAATCCGATTTAAAACGAATCCTGTATATTCAGTTGAAGTTCAAATCGCCAATTTACGAACTGCAGCGCCATTTCAAGCTCGGTTTTAATTATATTATAATTCCTCGTTCAACTGTCGTCATTTAAATATAGTCACTAATATAATTCAACTCCTAACTGATATATATATTTTAAATAACCCAAATTACACCATACTGTGAATTTCAATATTTTTGATTATCACTGAATTAAATATATTATTTAATATATTATTTTAATTAAATATTTACCACTATTTAATTCCACGACCACTGAATCCCTTTTAAATCACCATTTATATAATTAAATAAATTAATTATAATACCTCTGCCAATGCGGGTCATTACAATCTTTCCCACTTAAAATAATTTCGTCCTCGAAATTGCTAAAGCTAAAAGACGACCCTATCGACTGGTTAGAACATATTTGTTCACTTCTTAACTTCAGTTTCCAACTGAACCAATTTAATTTCAATTAAATTATTAATTAATTCTTACCAACGAAAATTTTCAAAAATCCTGAAAATTTTCTAACTCCTTCACTCTTCGAAATTTTTTGCCAGCGCCTTCGTTGTACTGGGCAATACGTCAAACTCCAACTTGCCTCTCTGGGCTATCTCCAATCCAAAAGAAAATCAAACATCCAAGCGGCTTTCCAATTCGGATCATAAATCTTATATCCAATAGAAATATAAACTTGTACCTTTTGTCGGCATATCATTATATCCTTTCCACCTGTTATCAATTCAGCGGACACAAGGGTCATCCCAATCAAATTCCAATCTGCTTTTATCCACAACACAACCATTCGCTTATATCCGAGCCAAATATCATTTCAACTCGAGTTTCTCCTCGATTCTCAATTCTTAACTTGATTATCACATCACACTTCAAATTTGAATCTCACAATCCAATTTGTCTTGATATCATTCTAATTCAATCTCAGTTACCACTTTACTGGCTTTACTTTAATTCAATTTTGCTTTCACAAATTTCTATTAAATTTGTTTTTAATTCAAACAGTCTTTCCCTGGGAGTTTTTAAACAGTTTACTCTTTTCAAAAATCAAATTTTCCTTTTTGAAATTCAACTGAGCCCATAATCAATATTCCATTCGTTAAATCACCCAAATATTTTCAATAACCATATTGGCCTTTTATGTTATTTGGAAAACATTTCCGAATATCGCCTTCCTTTATTTTCTAAACTTAAAAAATATATGCTATTTATAATTGGAAAATATTCCAATTACTTATCTCTTTTCCGATCTCGTTTATTTCTATACTTAGGAAATATTCTTTATTATATTTCCAAGCTTACATTTATTTGGGTTAAAACGGATGTTGTGTAAAACATCGTTACGACAACCCAAATACTATATTCAACTAACTCTTATTCAACATTGATTTTCAAGCCTGAAATCTTAATATTTATTTGTTAATAATGAAATCAATCAAGTTGGGGTATAACTACCTCTCAGACCTTGACTGAATAATCATTTATAACGTCAAAACAGATATGACTACTTACTCAAATAATCAATACCATACAACTACTTATTCACTTTTAAACACGTATACGCTTCCTCTTTCTATTATTACTAGATTTTATTCTTAGTCTTCCTTTTTGATTTTACTATTCTATTTCTAAGTTCGTTTCCTTATCGACTTCTATATATATATATCGATACGTTGATTTCTAACTGTCAAATTATCTTAAAAATATTCTAACTCCTTAAATTCCCAGAAAAATTCGCCATAACCTCCTTTGTATCGGGAGCATCGGGATATTTTAAATAGCCTCCCATGGCTCTCACCAATCCAAAAGAAAAAGAAAAAGCCAAGCGGCTAGCCGATATGGCGCATAAAATCTCATATATGAATTAAATACATACCTTTTCGTCGAGCATTCTATTTATATACCTTATCCATACCTATCTCATGTATATTTATACCTGCCCAATCTATTTTAACTATACCTGATCGTTTAATTCAATTCGTTAATTAATTTGTTTATTAACTCTTTAATCTATTTCACTTTTATATATTGAACATGACATGTTCAAATATATTTTAACTTTCTTATTAACTAATTTGAATCCAAATTTCAAATTTAAGTTCTATATTCGATTTCGAATGTACATTTACAAATCCAATTCACCTTTCAAAGTTCAACTTCAAATTCGAAATTCGATTAACTAATTCCTCTTCGACTTAGTTAATTCTATTCAAATTCTATATCACTTCTATTATTCAAATCTATATATCAAATTCTATTCAAATTCTATAGTTTAAATTCCATTTGAATTCTGTATTCAAATTCCATATATTCAAATCCTATATTTGAATCACTTTATATTTCTATATTCAAATTCTATATTTGAATTCCATTTGAATTTCTATATTCAAACTCTATTTGAATTTCTATATTCAATTTTCCATTATTTAAATCTTCTTTATTCAAATCTCGTTTGAATTTCTATATTCAAACCCCCTTTGAATTTTCTATATTCAAATCCTCTTTGAATTTTCCTATTTAAATTCTATGTTTGAACTTCCTTTATTCAAATTCTATATTCAATTCTATTTTATAAATCCTATTTTGAAATTAAACACAACTTGTCTTTCCCAAAACAAATTCAAAACAGTATCTCTGGTAGTAATTCGTCACTTACAACTCAAAAATGAATACTGATGATGCAGCTGTCATCATCAGAATCTATTTCCCAGCGATCAAAGTGAGTTCAATACTATAAAATCATTTCTAAACATTTCACTTTGAAATTCATTTCAAAATATAATTCACACTGCTTATAAAACAATTTAAAATCTCCCAAGATCTTAAATTTTCCTTGTTTTTAATCCAAATTCATTTACAAACACTTTTCCAAATTTCCAGAATTTTAATTCAATTCCTGGTTTAAATTCCAGATTTAACTCATCTGATTTCACGTATTTCACTTATATGAATTCTGATTGGTTATTTACATAACCATTTAATTTATTATCTTACTCGATTATAATAACAACCAATACATCCACTATATTATAATTTTGATATATTTATCTTCTCTATATCAAGATATACCATGGGTAAACTTATTTTAATTTACCACCTTTTCAAAACATATCGTGCCGACCCATCGTATTCGAGTGTTTAGTAACTCCTACCGATACAGTGGATCAAACTGATCGACCAGAACTCATAAACAACTCAACCAATAAATCCACACAATATAAAACAAATTTTTATATCAATAACAGATACGTTCACTCGTATATATACACTCAAATCAATCTAGGGTATTACTAACCCTATCTCTACCGAGTCACGCCACAGAGCCAAGGTAATTCACTTAACTTAAGCTCTGATACCAACTGTAATGACCCGGGATTTTGAAGACTTTGGTTATCGTCATAAACACGATGATGACTAACCAAACATCGAAAAATACCGGTCATTAATGAAAGAAATTAGAAGGTGAGGATAAATAAGATAGAAACTTAGAATAGAAGAAGAAGAAGAACACAATATCAGAGTAACACGAATCTCACAGCAGAACGAATAAATATATTTCATATAACATAACTTGAAATATACCTCTGTACTTGAATATACATCATTATCAAAGTACAACACTTACAACACAACGGAAATAACTATAGCTGTATAATCCTGAAGCCTCCTGCTCCAGCTCTTCAAATGCATTTGTAAAATCCCAACTACTTGAGTGCCCGTACAAATTTAGGCACCCAAGAGTTTAGGGAAAACAACAAAATAAACTCCGGGTCAGTCATGGGACTGGTGTGAGTAAGACAGTTTAAAACAGTTCAAACAGGTAAATAATATCTCATAAGACCACGCTGTATAACGAAACAAGTTTTTCCCTTATGAGAATCCAAAATATCTTTATATCAAAAATCTTTTGATATTATAATAATGTCTATCAACCATAATATAATAATCATCTAGAAGAAACGCTTTCATCTCACGTTCTACATATATAGTATACAATCAAAACCGCAAGCACGTATTGGGTAATGGATTTCCAACCATGACGAGGTATGGAACCACCTTTCGCTCGTGTACCTCTAGACAGGAATACACTGGGTTCAACAAGAACATCTTGCAACCCAGCCACACATGACCGATCACTCATTTCGCTTGAGTGTATCGAATGTATATCACCAACGGTAGGGATCAGCAATCCGTTTCCCGAATGGGACAACATCAACAATAGATTTTTAGAAGTAAATGAAACTCTAGATCAGGTGATTTTACACCCTACTTCGGTGCGACCGACTTAGCCATGCTGCCTGCCCGATTTCTGTCATTTACCGGATGATGAGGCTAGAAGCTACGCTTAATCATCACCCCAGATTCGCTTTGAATGCCACATAGTCAAATCCATCAAATCACCGATTGATGTCCTCAACCATACATTATGTGTTAGCTAAAAGACGTTTTCTTCTCCGCTTTCACTCTTGGTACGGTTGGAGAAATCAATATACGTGATCGTCTGGAAGTACTCCATCAGACATCCGTCCATACAAGTCATCCAGGAACAGGATGAACCGAAGGCACTATTCTGTAAACAGGATAGCCCTTACATAACTCCGTCTTTAATTTCCTTTGGCATATATGATTCGCAACGCTTATGCCAATACAGAGTGGTTCTTTGGATAATAATCCAACCGGTCTCTCCATATTAACAACGTTAAAATGGTCAAAACTTCGATAGCCTGTGATTTAATTATCAAAGAAAAACAGGTGTGCAAACAACGATATTATTTCCAAATGGAAATTTATATCGATCAAACATCATTCAACATTTATCTCTTTATTTCATTAATTTACTTATCTCCTGTTTCCCTATATTCAATATTTCTTATTTTCTAAATTTGGAAAATATACATTATTAACAATGGAAAACATTTCCATTTCTTGTTTTCTTTATTAGAAAACATTTCTGGTTTCTTATTTGGAAAACATTTCCAAAGCTTCTTCATTGGACTTAGACAGATGTTTAAACAAACCATCGCGATGCCAACTCAAACCATTTCCTTTACTGCCGAACCTTAACTATTCCTTAGTTAAAAACGAAGCCAATCAAGTTGGGGTAGAACTACCTCTCAGACCTTAACTGAACAACATTTCTAACTTTGAAATAGGAAAAGTTCACTTTATATTCCTTTTACTAACTTCCTTACTTAACCCTCTTCGAATAGCTATATTCGATTGACTCTTTTCACTTAACTCTATTCGATTAACACTTATCAATTAACTCTATTGGACTAACACTATTGGATTAACTCTATTTGACTAACGCTATTGATTTACTCATTTCACTTAACTCCTTTCGAATAAACTATATTCGATAACTCCTTTTACTTTCTTTGAATAAACTATATTTGATTAACTCTTTTGCTTCTACTCGAATAAACTATATTCGATTAACTCCTTTTACTTTCTATTCGAATAAACTATATTCGATTAACTCATTTTACTTCTATTCGAATAACTATATTCGATTAACTCATTTTATTTCTATTCGAATAACTATATTCAATTAACTCCTTTTACTTTCTACTCGAATAAACTATATTTGATTAACTCTTTTGCTTCTACTCGAATAAACTATATTCGATTAACTCCTTTTACTTTCTATTCGAATAAACTATATTCGATTAACTCATTTCACTTCTATTCAAATAACTATATCCGATTAACTCATTTTACTTAAACTAACATCGATTAACTCCTTTTGATTAAACTAACATCGATTAACTTCTTTCAATTAAACTAACATCGATCAACTTCTTTTTAACTCGATTAACTAACATCGATTAACTTCTTTTTACTCGATTAAACTAACATCGATTAACTTCTTTTTAACTCGATTAAACTATTCATTGATAAAGATTTACTTTTAGTAACAGTTCTTCACTTTACAAATGATTTCCTTTTTATAAAACTCTATTCGTTTTAAAAACATTTTTCCCTTTTTATTTAATTTCGAAATATTTCCTTTTATAAAATCTGTTGATTTTATAAAATCCCTTTATTTCAATATACATTGAAATCATTCTTTTTACATCCCAGGGTCTTTCATGATATTTAATATATCGAATAACAATGGTCAACATCATTCTAACACACATAATCCATAACAGATATACATCACATCATATGTCACAATATATGAAAACTGTAAATAAATGTTGAGGAATCCAGTCGGATTCCTCCAACCTGTTTCACTGCATCACAGATGTTAAACAATATAGATAACACCACTTTCAGTTCCATATGATATATTCTGTTAAACAGAATCAATATAGAAATTCAACTAACTGACTAGTAGTTCAATCAAACAGTCAACACACAGTCAATCAGCCAATATTTAACAGTTCAATAAATACAACATGAAATTATAAACTGTTCGGAGTTAGTGAGATTTACTCACATTGGACTATCATCGTTAAATAACGATAATTGTTGCTTGATTCAGACAGACAATTTATTTCGCCATAAATTGTAACGAGCTCGGATTCACTCCTGGTCAGTCTCATTGTGTTGCTCCTATCCATACGATCCCAACGCAACTTACGGTTCGTCAATCCCCATTCTTGGCCTATACTGCACCCTTTAAACCTGACCCGTTACTGGACCTTCTTCCCCAAACACAAATACCACCTCCAGGAACAAAACGCAAGCCATCCCAAACTTCAATGTCCATTTCCTCCATCAATTCTTCACAACAATTCAAGTAAAAATCGCCTAAAATCATCTCATCGACTGCTCTCCACATTGGACCTGAACACCACCAACTCGCACGTCCTCCCTGGATTCCGACCAACACGACTTCACGCGCTGCTCACAAGCAGTCTGACGTTTTTCCCACCGAACACCACAGAATCGAGCACACAGGCTCCATACGATCTTGTGAATCCCAATACAACAACCATAACCAGAATTATGGCTTCAATCTCTCGATTTGTTTAACCCTAGAAAATACTTCATCGCTGTACAACGTCGATCTCGGAAAGACTGCAAAGCTCTACTCAAAGAGGGTACCAAATCGAAGAGATTTCCTCAAGGAACCTATATATATATGTTCTAAGATTTATAGACTTTGATTTTATTTTCCATTGATTTTTCTTTTTGGGAAATTTCCACTGTAAAGAGCATATGCGGTCATTTATAGTTGTTGTGGTGGTTGGTATGCTTTGTGGTCGAGAACGAAGGCCGTGTGGCCTGTGTTTGATCATAGAAAATGGAGGTGGATATTTTAAATTTGATTTTCTAATTTATTTCTTTGATTTTCCCTTCATCCCCGGTCCTTAAAAATCCCTGCGGCCACATATGATACCCAAAAATCACCAAACTGGACATGTAGGTAGAGTTCGACGTTACGGTCCCAACGAAACTGGTTTCGTCGAATTCCGACTCCATTTGCTCACACAGCGTATTTTTAACTGTCAAAATACTGATTGTTTTTCACTCTAAAAATTCTTACGGCCACATAGTGACTCTAAAAATCACGAAACTGGAAATCTAACAACTATTTGACATTGCGGATCCAACAAAATTAGTTTCGTCGAATTCCGACTCCGTTTGCAAAACTGGCTATTTTTAAAGCACTGGATGACCCATTTAAATATATATATATATATATATATATTTAAATAAAATAAAATTAAATATAAATAAATTTATATTATCATATATATTCACAGTGGAATACCATATAGCTTCAGAAAAACCTAATATGGATTCTAACTCGATATTTCAAATCTGGGTCAACCCGATATTCGATTTATATTGAAATCCCTATTTAAAATATAAATAATTCCTTTATAAATTATAAAGGAATTCCACAGCGACTTTTCTAAAATTTGATTTGGACGTATCTCAAAATCTACACGACGAAATCCCGATTTTTCTCTTCCTCTAGAAAGATATACTCCACCAGCTCCACATGTTTTCTTGTTTCACAGAAATCCGATTTAAAACGAATCCTGTATATTCAGTTGAAGTTCAAATCACCAATTTACGAACTGCAGCGCCATTTCAAGCTTGGTTTTAATTATATTATAATTCCTCGTTCAACTGTCGTCGTTTAAATATATTCGCTAATATAATTCAACTCCTAACTGATATATATATATATATTTTAAATAACCCAAATTACACCATATTGTGAATTTCACTATTTTTGATTATCACTGAATTAAATATATTATTTAATTTATTATTTTAATTAAATATTTACCATTATTTAATTCCATGACCACTGAATCCCTTTTAAATCACCATTTATATAATTAAATAAATTAATTATAATACCTCTGCCAATGCGGGTCATTACAGATATGGTCTTTATACAGACATGAATTATGCCTCATAGGGCTGGGAAACGCATGGTTCAGGCATTTTAATCCACATTGAGTGGACCGGCCTTGACGATCCAAGGGTCACTCGAGCTCTGGTCCTGAGGAGAAGGCTAGAGCGTCTCGAAGTGGTAATGACGATCCCTTGCCTTGGTTCACTGACGGAAATCCAACATCCAACGCGTAACATTTGCAGTTTTGATTGTAGAGCCTAGTATTGGCAACATGATATATGGTACCCATGCCGACTAGGATTGATACATTTATATTTGAAGTTGTTTTATACACTATGCACTTATAATAGTGTCAAATGATTTGTTTTAAAACGTTCCAAGCATGTTTGGCTATTATATGGGAAACTCTATCCTCCGGCATGCGTTGCATTGTGTGATGGGACCTGGGTCTAATAACAGCTTCATTTGTCCAAAAAGCATTGCGCTGTTTTGTTACATGCACTGGTATTCTTGGGAGGAAACTCGTCCCGTGTTATAGGGCGTGGTCCCTTGATATACTCCATTTTAAATCAAAGCTTTAAATAACTGTTATTAGTTCTCACACCAGTCACATGACTGACCTGGAGTTTATTGTTTTAACCTAAACTCTGAGTGCCCCTATTTTCCACACAGGCAGCAAGTAGTTTTGGTTTTGCAGATTTATATTCATAGGATCCTTATTTACAGCTGGAATGATATTCGGAAATCTCTGTATCCGTATATTCTTTTCAGTTGTGCTTGTATTTGTTTTCCACTGCTATGTATTTAAATGGAATTTTAAGTCTTTGATATTTATCGAATGTATATTATTTTTTCATACTCTGTTATATTCTTGTATTCTGATGGAATTGTTGTAATAAGCAATGAAATGTACTTCTGTTTGTGTTCTGATTTGTCGTGTTCTCAATTCAATCCGGGCATTCCTTCATGGGGAAGTTCGGGTCGTTTCAAATCAAATTTTGGTTATTTTGAAAACTTTCACTTGAATTGTTGCACAATTTTGAAATATATAATTCATTTATTCTTTGAATTTTAAGTAAAGATTTAATACTTGCTTCCAAAGTTGAGGATTGATTGTTGTTTTGAAAATTTTGTGGTGCAAAATCAGGATTATTTTAAAAATTCTGAAAAGTTGGTGGTGCAAAATCTAAATTGTTTGTACGATAGTTGTTATTAAAATATCCATACGAATTTGGAGTAAAATTATATGGATTATATTGATTTTCACAACTATTGTAAAATCCATAGGAATAAGGAATTTGTGACATTTTCAAAAGAAATGGTTCTTTTTTCTTCTTTTTGGTTTTTTTTTTAAAAAAAAAAAAAGAGAAAAGGTAATAAATATTCATATAAAATTCTTTTTGGATTATTTTACTTTGATATATATATATATATATATGTATATGCATGAACCTAGTGAAACTATATGAATGCAACCTATTTATTTACAAATTTTCTAAAATTATATAATGATGGTTAGATTAATTTCAACAAAAGATTTCTCATCCTGTTAACGAACAAGAGATATTGGTGCACCAGGAATCACCCTAGCAATGCAACCGACGGTTTAAGTACCTTTGGAGGAACAACCGCTATAATATTTACGAATCATAGTAATATTTATAAACAGTTATTATAATGACCCACCATTTCAAACCATTCAAATCGACATTAAACCACACATGTCATACTTGAATTGCTTAAAAAAGTGAATTGTTATTTTAACTTTTGAGGTAAATACAAATCAGAACACAGAATCACAAAGACATAAGAAGAGTAACTCGCAGCGGAAACATAATAGTACATAGGTTCTTACATGATACATAATTGCACATAGACAGTCGTAAGTTCATATAATAGACAAAGTACAGATAAATACTGATAATAAGTCTGGATAACAGATAAGTGGGTAGCTGATAACCGAAGATCCAAATGAGATGTCAACCTCCAAAGTGTGTCAGGAACGACTATGGTGCTCAAGCTGAACCAAGCATACAATCAAAGGAACAATATACTCGAGTCATGACTAACAGTCTCACATAAGTGAATTAACCCAAATGAAGTGTTCACTGAAATGTACAATAACTTAAAGGATGGTTGAGATTTCCATCCTCTAAGGATCCACGTAACTAATATCTATATAATAGTACGCTATTATTGTAATGTCTATTCAGTAAAGTAAATATAATGAAAATAGCGTAAGTGGGATTACCATATTACCCTTAAGCCGTTTATAGGCATCACAGTCTGTGCAGTGTAATAAATTCACGGCACTGGAGTTATCAGAGGGCACTCCATAGAAAGCAACACTAAATCAAAATCTTGTGGGGCTCGCATAGGATAATATGACTAGGCACTCGAGGCAATATCCAGGGTAGGATTCTACCTGTTGCACTCCCGGACCGGTGGTAACGCATAACAACAACTATCGCCCACCACGGAACACACTCCCATAATCAGAGGGCTCCCCAAATCAATCACCTAGTAATAGTGTAACACCCCACCTCCGCTAGGGTCACTCACAAAGGGAATGCACTAGCTTTGGTGGAGCATTATCTAGGTAAACATACACAGAAATATTACAAGACAGAACATATAAAACAACGGAAGAAGAACCAAATTTCATTGCTTTAAAATCTAGAAAGGTCTAAAGCCTTTTACATCAAAATGCTACTAAATCCATTACATCGAAATCTGTCTTTCAATAATAAAGAAGCATAAAACCATAGTCATAAATCATTCCCCAAGTAAAACAGCAAAGCAAGCCATAGCCAAGGGAAATCCAAGTCGTACATGAAAGAGCCATGGAGCTTGGTAAGATCCGAACTAAGCTGTATTCCCACCTTGCGAACCTGGGGGGGGGGGGGGGAACGAAAGAAAAAGAGGCGAAACAAACTGGGTCAGTCATAAAGACTAAGTAAGTCCTAGTGGCTTTCAACATAAAAACAGGTGAAGATAATATGGCATGAATAAACTGAAAGTAAACATAAGCATGATGACAAGATAAGCTACAGGCACGATGAATCAAGTATAACATTGCAAGGTTTCTATTAAGTATAACATCGCAAGATTTCTAAGCTTCACCATTCCACTATTTTCTTTGATTTCCTATATTCTCTGCACCAACTGTACTAGTACCCCAACCCGTATCATCCTTTCCATGTATATGTACAGTCCCTTGCCGTATATCGTACGGGTTTCATCACGTATTTCTATACTACTTCAACGTAGTGCCACCATTCTTGAAATCGTTTGGACCGCCACCCTTGTTCCGGCTAGGTTTCCTTATCATGAAATATCGCGTATTCAACTAGGATTTATGCCACCTAGGACCACTATGGATTATGCTACCTATTGAACGTTTTCTAGATTCGATTAGGGTTTATGCCACCTAGGACCACTATGGATTACGCTACCAAACGAATTCCACGTAACGATCAATTAATCGATCGGCTCCCTACAAGTCCTAGCTCGTTCATGTGTCTGTGTCATAAGGCCCAATCACGAAATGTAGTCACCTGTGCTAGGTCCACCATAGGGTCTATCAAGCGCTAGGGTGCCTACCACCGATACGAATCAAGCACACACAGTGTAAACCTACTGGTGCCCAATGCCTGCTTTTTAAACTCCGGACTACGTGCACGACCATAGCCCGCCTGAACCTACAATGGCGCACCAAGTCAGCCGTCATTCTGGTCGCTTACAATCAACCCAGTAATCGTGCCCCACCCTGCCTAGTTCTAGGGTACCGTGATACATCTAGTGGGTTACTGCTGAAAAGGACCGCACAACTAGGGTTTCCGTCCAGTAGGTTAATTGTTGTCATTGAAATTCGAGACTTAACCCCATCAGTCTAGCATGTCAAGTTAGTTAAGTGTTGTCATTCAAGCTCGTGACTTAACCCGCCTACGTGTCATGTCAAATTGGCTAAGTGTTGTCGTTCAAGTTCATGACTTAGCCTTACGAATCATCCGTCAAGTTGGTTAAGTATATTCAATCGGTTCATGACTTAACCCTATCAAATCATCGTGTCAAATTGGTTAAGTATATTCAAGCGGTTCATGACTTAACCCTATCAAATCATTGTGTCAATTTGGTTAAGTATATTCAAGCGGCTCATGACTTAACCCTATCATGTGGCATTAATTCATTAATGCACCCCAACCTCTCACATCAGACCTGTTGTTGTGGTCACTGGATATGTCGGGCGGTTCCGGGCAGAATTACACCATAACTCAGTCTGACCTCGGGTTTTCAAGTGCGATATGACCAACTACCCACGTTGGATCCTATTGTTTGCAGTAACTGGATTTGCCGGGCGGTTCCGGGCAGAATTACACTGCAAACTCAACCCAACCTCGAGTTCGCCATTTTCAAGTTCATTCTAAGTGTCATGACCATGTTCAAGTGTCATGTCAAGTTCGTGTCATATCCAGGTTCAAGTTATAACAGCATTCATGTTTCAAGTTTTGCCTTTTATCAGATTCATAATTCATGTTCATAACCAATTCATGTTTTTGCCTATTCTGTCCAAATCGTATTCTCATCGCACGTAAACGTGAATCGATCCATACTACAAATAAAACCAAACCTCAGAATAAAGGGAATAACATCAAAACTATGATAGGCAAAAGAGACGAGCATAAAGCGATAAAAGGGGTTACAAGACTAGTATGATATAACTTGAGATAATTGGTTACAACATCACTGGCATATAGGATTTCAAATCTAGCAAGATAGGGCGATGGTCATGATAAACGCTGACATAAAAGAATAGGCATGCAAAATACAAGGATAATGGATCTAGTGGTTTTGGTGTACGTAATTGCGAATAAACTAAGTAAGTCACACACTAGGTATACGATCCAACAAAATGCCAATTCGGTGTACAACATGGTTTTCAACTATAGTGTTATGGGCATGAACAATCAACTATAATAGCCTTAGGCAATTAACCCCAGTAGTCATAGTCATGGTAAAAAGTCTCATAGTTGTGAATCATAAGCGATTAATCACAATAGTCATGGATAATTATCCAAAATAGTTTTAGGCAAATTGTCATAGGCAATTAACAGTAATAGTCTCAAAGTCATGGTCATAGATAGTAGCCTTATGTTCATAATCATAGGTAATAATTCTCATAGTCAAGAGTCATAGGTGATTAGCCACAATTGTCCTTGTCATAGTCATAGGCAATAGCCTTATGTTCACTGTCATAGTCTTATGTTCACAGTCATAGTCATAGGCATAGGCAAAATCTTATGTCCACAGTCATAGACATAGTCATAGTCTTATGTCATTAACAATAGTTTCAACGTCGTAGACAATATTCTCAATAGTCAAGATCCAAGAATTTACGTTACAATCTAGCGTTTGAATAATAAACTAGGTCCAACAACATGAATATGCATGATTCAATCGATAAGAAATAACCTAAAATCATAGATAACATATCTAAATAGATAATCAAGCTTAGGTCCAATTTCATTTCATTCCATGCCCACATTAAATTTAACAAGTTTAAATCTCAAAGTAACTAGAACTTACCGAGCGTGGATCGAAAATTAGAGTGCAGAGATTTGATTCTGGAAACGGTTATTGCAGTTGTTGAATATTTGTTTGTTTAGTCTTGTTCTAGTTGAAAACCCCCAATTTGCAATTCCTAGCTGTTGTCTTGACGAAGAAGAAGTAGTCTCTTTTAATTTAAATATTATCATTTTGATTTTCACAGAGGTAGCATAAGGACAGAATGAAATGGTGTAGAGAGACTAAGGCTAGGGGGCTGCTTATATAGGGTTAGGCAGACGAATCTGGACAGAAAACGAGTCTAAATACATCAGGATGCATCTGGTTCAAGAAGTGGGTTCGGGAGGCAGGTCGACCCCCAGGTCGACAGTATGGTCGACCTGGCCCCTGGAAGGTCGACACTATGGTCCACCCCCAGGTCGACCTGGTCTATGGGCGGGAGTTTTCCCGCCCTACCTGCTGCGGGGTTTGAATTCGAATTTCGAATTCGAATTTCGAGCTGTTTTTTATTCTGAAAATTCCTGAATCTTCGGAGGGTCATATGTCCCTCATACGTACTTCGATTCTTGCAAACTCGGACTCGTTTCCAAGCAGAATTTCGAGACGAACGCAATGGTGCAACCCGTTTCCCATGCTTCTTGTTTTAAAAATTAATTCTGCCTTGATTTACAGTTTGAACATGTTATTAAAATAAGGGTTGTTACATTCTCCCCTACTTAAAGGATTTCGTCCCCGAAATCTTCAAGTTAAGAAGAATGTGTCCTACCATCCAATCATCCATCTACTCAATCATCAATCACAGGCATCTATTGTCCTTAAGTGATTTCTACTGTTGTATGATCATATGCAGAAAGTGTGTGTATATATTCCTTATCTAATGCAAATGATCAGGCCTGATTGATCTTCTTTAATGCAAAATATGTTTAGTGCCATGAATCCAACATGTATGCAAATAGTCCTAGTCACATAAACACTATATGTGTGCACAAACATTCATCCATATGCAACATCCACATGATAACATACTCGATTTCATCCATGTACAAGTATAAACATTCATGCATATGCAATATGAGATTTGACTGAGCCGATCTAGTGCATAATGTGTGCTCATGCATCCATGAGCAACAACTAGCAACCACTTGCAACCATCAACTATAACATGTCTCAAACACATGTTTACATCCATTAGTTCCTATCTAAAGGTATAGCCGAATGATTGAAGCAAGTAAAAACTTTGTGCCCATTAGGCAATGTCAAAGCTGGAAATCTACGTCACATATATACTGAATAGGAGAAGAACTCTCTAAGCACCAGCCCATATCCTATAAAACCCAAAGAGTTTAGTTAACCCAACGGACACCCTCAAGCCCCAAAATGTGTTACTAACAGACGAGTCGTGCTCCCTATGGGGTTTCTAACAGAAATGGGATTGAGAATAGGACCGAGAGGATATACTTAAAAGATAGCATGCAAACAAGCTCTACAGGAAAAGAGGGATCAAGGATATACTCTTAAAAAGAGATATGATATGCGTATCTAGTCTTCAATCTTCTGAGTCACATTTCCTTGAGCTTAACTCCATTGTGCTTTCACCGTCTTTAACTTCATAATTTCGTAGCTTCTTAATTCTTGTTTCCAAAATATGAGTTGGAACTCATTTCACTGTTGTAACAACCCGTATTTTCAATAACCTGTAATAACATAAATTGAGGCAGAATTAAATTATAAAATGGGAATCAAGGGAAACGGGCTATGCCATTGCGTTCGTCTCGGAAAAATACGCGAAATAGAGTCCGAGTTTTCGAAAATCGGAGTCCGTATGACCCAGTTAAGGCCCATTGAAGTTTGCAGAAAATTACTAAGTAAAAATCAGATTCAAATTTGAAGAATTGGGCCAGCTGGGCCAAGGCGGGAAAATTCCCGCCAGGGGCCCCATGTCGACAGGCCTGTCGACAGGGTCCCCAGGGAGTCGACTGCCCTGTCGACAGCCCTGTCGACAGGGGGTGCCCGGCTGATTAGCCTGGTGCACCATTTCTGATTGGGGTTGGGTCTTGTGGCTGGTTTCTAGAGAGTTCCGGGATCTGATGGCCCTAATTCAATCTAGGGTTAATCCTATGGTTCAAATCACTAACCTAATCTATAAATAAGACCCTAACATACCCTAAATCATTCATTATTCATCCTAGTAACTAAACTATGCCAAAATCAAAACTCTCATGGCCTCCACCCTCTTCATACAATTCCTAATCAAATCCCTAAGAGATTTCCATTCATACAAAGGTATTTAGGCTTGTATGATTCTCCTTAGCTTGCATTAAAGGCTTGTTTTTCAATTGGCATCATAAAGGAGGAGTCTTGATCAAGTTTGCTTGCATTTGGGGGCTTTAATTAGTTGCATAAGGGGTTTCTTGCATTTGTTGTACTCATTTGAGTCCGCATAAGCATTGTAAGCCCTCTTACCCTCATTTTAGAAACTATAAAGTTAATGTGTGATGAAAGTTGGGGTTTATGTATGTTTCTTGAGTTATGCATGTTTATGCAAGTTTGCTAAGCCATGATTTGTATGTTCATTAAGTTATGCATGTTTATGCAAGTTTGCTAAGCCATGATTTGTATGTTTATTGAGTTATGCATGTTTGTGTAAGTTTGCTAAGCCATGATTTGTATGTTTATTGAGTTATGCATACTTATGCAAGTTTAAAATGACAAGTTGTGCATGTTTTGACAAGTTGTGCATGTTTGACAAGTTATGCATACTTATGCAAGTTTAAAATGACAAGTTGTGCATGTTTTGACAAGTTGTGCATGTTTGACAAGTTATGCATACTTATGCAAGTTTAAAATGACAAGTTGTGCATGTTTTGGCAAGTTGTGCATGTTTGACAAGTTATGCATACTTATGCAAGTTTAAAATGACAAGTTGTGCATGTTTTGACAAGTCGTGCAAGTTTGACAAGTTATGCATACTTATGCAAGTTAAGATGACAAGTTGTGCATGTTTTGACAAGTTGTGCACGTTTTATGGTAATATGCAAGATCACTATGCTAAGTTGTGCAAGTCTAACATGTTGTGCATGATTGTTGTGCAAGTTTATCATGTATGTTGTGCCAAGTTCCCTCTTCCTATCCTTTATGCGTTACTACGAATATGTAAGCGATAGAATGACGTTGGGGGTTTTGGGGTAAACTTAAAATACATGAAAATATAAGATTGGGAATTTACCTATTAAGTTAGGTCTACCCCTTGGGAATTTACCTATTAAGTTAGGTCTACCCAAGTAATTGTTGACTTGTAATTATGTTTTGAAATAAAGTGGACATGACACTTAGAAAACATAAGTGTGGCCAACTCGAGGTTGGGTTGAGTTTGTAGCGTAATTCTACCCGGAACCGACCGGCTTAACTAGTGGCTACAAACAATAGGACCCAATGTGAGAAGTTGGTCATGGGGTGCCAAGACCCGAGGTTAGACCAAGTTGTGGTGTAAAGCTACCCGGACCCGCCCGGCCTAACTAGTAACCACAACAAGGTCTAATGTGAGAGGTTGAGGTGCATTAAATTAATTAATGCCTCATGATTAGGGTTAAGTCAGGGTCCACTAATATTTAATCAATTTGGGAATACAAGGGATTGGATGGGGTTAAGTGGTGAACCGTTGATTACACTTAACTAATTTAATCCATGATTAGTGAGGGGTTAAATCACACTTAACCCTCTTAGAAACCCTAGCAACGTGGTCTGTTCCAGCAGTAATCCCAGTTTGGTATCACTACAACCCTACAGCTAGGTTAGGGCGGGGCACGATTACTGGACGGATGTAAACGACCAAAGGGCGATGGCCGAGTGGTACAGCGGTGCGGGTCCGGCGGGCTACGGACGTGCACGTAGTCCGATGTTGGACAAACTCGAGGCACGGGTACCAGTAGGATAGGGCTGTGCATTATTGCTTAAGTGTCTGGGGTTGACATCCGAGGGCTTGATACACCCAAAGGGGGACCCAACACAGACTAACTACAACCATACGTGGGCCATATGGACACCAACACTTGACGTGTTAGGTTTATAGGGAGCCGATCGACTAGACTGTGGGGCTGGACCTTATACTAAGGTCACTTCATGTTATTGGGCCAAAGCTTGGGCCAAGGGATCAATACCTGTTATGTTGGTTTGCTAGTACACCGTGGTGCAAAAACTTAACTCTGTTTATGCGATGACACCTCTATCTATCTCGTGGTTGATTTACCATGCCAGTATGTTGTTATCTATGATCATCTCAGTTTCCACCATGATGTTAACTTTATTAGTTTATAGACTGATAGTAGCAGGGCTTACTCAGTCTTTTTGACTGACCCGTTTTGTTTCGCCTCTTTTCTTCCGTTTCCCCCCCAGGTTCTCAGGGTGGGAATACCGGAGCCTAGCTTGGATTTTAGCTGCTTCCTTGGATAGCTCAAGTATGCTTTGGACTTGAGCCGCTATGGTTTATCACTCTTATTTGGGAATAGTACTTATGTATTTTCAGTTTATCAGATGATGTATTTATCCAGACTTGTAATTTTGGGAAATTGACATTCTGATGTACCAGACTTGTGTTTTGAAATGGTTTTAAATCTTCCGCTGTTTTATTTACTTACTCTGTTTATTTACATATATATATATATATATATATATGTCATGTCCTGCCTTGCTATATCATTACGCATGTTTACCAATAATGCCCCTCCAAAGCTAGTGCATTCCTTTGCGAGTGACCCTGGCGGAGGTGGGGTGTTACATTTGGTATCAGAGCGAGGTTTACGAGAAGGGATAAAAAGGTTTTAAAAACTTTTGAAAAACTATCTTCAAAACCAAGTATAAAGTATTTTCCAAAGAAAAGTCTAGTTGTTTTTAAAAGGCTATTCCCCAAAAGCCATTAGCACTATTCTTTGACTCCTCGCTTGAACTCTTTTCTTTTCGTTTCCAGCATATCTGATAATCTCATCTTGCCCGAAGGAGTAACGATACCCGATTGGTTTCGTCGGTACTTGGAAGTCACGGCACCGGTCCCGGGTGTCCCTAATGTGGTCCCCCCAGTCGAGGCCGCTGTTCCTCCTCCTCCCGTAGCTGATGTTCCTCTTCCCCCTCAGCCTCCACAGGCGGATTTTGCGGAAACTTGCAAGAACTTTAAGAGGATGGGTGGCAAGAATTTTAATGGAACAGAGACTTTTGTAGAAGCAGGGAATTGGTTGAAAGAGACCGAAGATCTTTTAGCCTCCTTTGATATAGGTGACCGCAGGAAAGTTTTATTAGCAGTATGGTTGCTAAAGGAAGAAGCTGCACGTTGGTGGGTAGTCACCACCGCTACTAGGCCAATTGAGACTTGGGATGACTTTAGAGGAAGGTTTGGACTGAGATTCTTATCACTGAAGCAAGGGGACATGACTATTAGGGAATACATAGATAAGTTTAATCAACTGGCTCGGGTCGATTTAGACTTAGTTAATACAGCTCAGAAGAAGGCCCTACACTTTGCTCTAGGATTAAACGAGCCATTACGTGATTTGGCCCTGTCTCATATACCCTTGGGGGCGACTTTCGAGAATTTGGTGAATTTGGCCCTACTTCAAGAAGAAGATAACAATGACAAGAAAGAGGTCAAGGCGAATGAGTCTCAAGACAAGAGAGTAAATTCCGGGAAACGGGGCAAGGATAACAACAACCGCAAGGACAAGCCAAGAGGGAATATGAAATGCAACTTCTGTGGTAAAGTTGGACATATAGCCAGGGAATTTAGGAAAAAGGAGAAGAGAAAGCGGGGCGAATGCTTTGATTGTGGTGAGTTTGGACATTTCAGCAAGGATTGCCCAAGGAAGCAAGGGCAAGGTCAGACTCAGTATGCAGGACTATCTGAAGGGCGAATTCATCCCCTCCACCCCGTTCTTCCAGCTCAGGATAGAGGTAGTGTTTCTGTTGAAAATCTTGTTTACATTTTCTGATTTTCCCTGTTCGAACTTTGTTTGATTCTGGCACATCGCATAGTTTTATTTCATCTAATCCAGTTGAAAGTTTTGCACCTAAGTACTAGTGTAGTTGATGATCCCGTATGTGTTTCAAATCCAATTGGGGGTTCTGCCCGTTTGTCTGTGGTCTGAGTGGATTTGAAAATTTCTATCTTGAGTATAGAATTCTCGTGGGATGTTTTATTCTCAGTTTCTGGGGATATGGGTTGGTTTTGGGCATGGAATGGTTGTCCGGTTTTGGAGCCATTCTGGGTTTTTGTATATAGGGGTGGGAGGCTCATGACTCGCCTCGGTAATACCCTAGAAATTTCTAGCAACCCTATGGGTCCCGTCATGATTGTTATCTTGAGTCCCTCAACTCGTCTATCGATAGTTTGCAATCGGTGAGGGAGGTCCGAGAATATCCTGATATCTTGGGTGGAGTGAAGGGGTTACCCATAGATGTGGGATAGATTTCCGCATTATCTGGTTGGTAATACCAAGCCAGTTTCGTGGCCGGTTAGGCACATGACCTCACGAGGTGAGAGTTAAGAAAGCAAGTCAAGGAGTTGCTTGAGAAGAACTTCCTGAGACGAAGCATTTTCGAGTAGGGTGCTCCAGTAGTATTCGTTACTGATGTGGACAGTTTGTTTCGCTTATGTGTTGATTATCGTGAGAGGAATAGATAACCGTTACCAAGGATCAATGATTTGGTTGATCAGCTTGTAGGAGCATCTGTTTTCTTTTGATCTAGCTACCAGATTCCATCAGCTTAGGATGGCTGAGGATGGAATTGACAAGACTGCGTTTAGGACTCTAGATGGATTTTTAGAATGGCTAGTCATGCTATTTGGTTTGACGGATGCACCCGCATATTACGTGGACTTGATGGGTAGGGTGTTTAGGGAGTCCTTGAACAAGTTTGTCGTGGTCGTCGTAGACGATATTTTGATCTCCTCAAAAGAACGAGGAAGAACATGCTATACATCTCAAAGAGGAGATGGATACGCTTAGAGCCACCGGATTGAAGGTCAAGTTCTCCAAATGTCACTTTGGAGGAAAGAGGTTGGATTTCTTGGGCACATAGTTCCTAAGTAAGGCTTAGCGGTGGATTCCGCTAAGGTGGCTGCGGTTTGAGACCGGAAAGCTCTGAGAAGGGCAATTGAAGTAAGAAGCTTTCTCCGTTTGGCTAGTTAGTTAGCATTCCCGGAGCTTAGACTTACTCTTCTGGATCAAGAAGGGAGTTTCACGGGAAGAAGACCCGCAGTTGGTCAAGAACATGGACCAGTCGACTCGAGGCGAGATGTTAGGTCACCTCGCTAGATATATTATAAAGGATGACTAAGGCGCGATAAGAGATTATGTGTTCCTCGAGTGGAAGACTGGGTAAAGAAGGTTCTTGAAGATACGCATCACTCGAGGAGGTGGCCGAGTTGGTCTCAGGGTGCATGTTGTGCCACCAGGTTAAGGCCAAGTCATAGGAGCCCAGCGGGCCGTTACCTCCATTGGAGGTTCCGCAAAGGAAATATGAAACGTCTCGATAGAGTATGTGGATAGGCTACCTAGATCAAAGAAAGGGAGTACGGGTATGTGGGTCATAATAGGAAGACTCACGAAGAGTGCTCATTTCAGTCCGGTGAAGAGCGAGAGGATTGCATCATCGTTAGCAACGGTTCATCCTCAAGAAGTTGGCCAGTTTTGAAATAGCCTACAGAAAGCCATGGGTAGGCAACTGAATCTAGGTACGGCCTATAGGCGGATAGTTCATGTCGATTAAGCCTGAGTTATAGGAAATCCCGTTTATAAGGGCAATTGGCAACGTGGATTGGTATTTTCAAGAAAAGTTCTGCTGCATGGAATACCTTACGGTAAGAGGACAAGATCCAGGATTCACTAGTGAATTTTGGAGAGCTTGCATGAAATCATGAGGTTATAGTATGTTTAGGCCAAGTATACAGAAGGAAGAATAAGTGGAAAAGGAAGACGAGAGGCAATAATGAAATGAGTTCCAACTCGAATTTGGGAAATAGGAGTTAGGAAGCCAAGGAATCATGAAGTGGAAGATAGTCAAAGCACAGTGGAGTTAAGCTCAAGGAAACGTGACTAAGAAGAGCGAAGACTAGATACGCGCATCATATCTCTTTTTAAGAGTGCATCCTTGATCCTAGTTTTCCTGTGGAGCTTGCTTGCAAGTTATCTTTCGTATATATCCTCTCGGTCCCATTCTCGATCCTATTTCTGTTGTAAACTCCATAAGGGGGTTAAGACTCATCGGTTAGTACTATATGTCAAAGTGGGAATGGATTTCTTGAAAATCCAAGAAGAGAGCTTATCTAGTTATCTAGTTTATCGTGTCTATCTTGTCATGAGAACCTTAGGTAGAAACCCTTTGGTTGAAACATGTGTTTGAAGCATGTTATGTTTGGTGGTTGCAAGTGGTTGCAAGTGTTTGCAAGTGGTTGCTCGTGGATGCATTATACACGATTAGGCACTAGATCGGCTCGCACACTCCTCATGTTGCATATGCATGAGTGTTTATGCTTATTCATGGATGAAATTCGTATGCTATCACGTGGATGTTGCATATGGATGTATGATTGAGCACGCATGTAGATATTATACATTATGTTAGGAATTTGCATACATATGGATTCATTTCACTGACATACATATGCATTAAGGAGGTTTACTGTATCAGTGACCGCCTGATTTACATACATATGCATTAAGGAGGTTTACTGTATCAGTGACCGCCTGATTTACATACATATGCATTAAGGAGGTTTACTGTGTCAGTAACCACCTGATTTTTGCATTAGGTAAGTACATATACACACACTTTTGCATATGTTCATCCAGCATTTAGAATCTTGTAAGGACAATGATTGCTCGTGGATGATGCTTTGAGTAGATGGATGATTGGATGGTAGGATACGTTCTTCCTAACTTGAAGATTTCGGGGACGAAATCCTTTAAGGAGGGGAGAATGTAACAACCCGTATTTTCAATAACCTGTAATAACATAAATTGAGGCAGAATTAAATTATAAAATGGGAATCAAGGGAAACGGGCTATGCCATTGCGTTCGTCTCGGAAAAATACGCGAAATAGAGTCTGAGTTTTCGAAAATCGGAGTCCGTATGACCCAGTTAAGGCCCATTGAAGTTTGCAGAAAATTACTAAGTAAAAATCAGATTCAAATTTGAAGAATTGGGCCAGCTGGGCCAAGGCGGGAAAATTCCCGCCAGGGGCCCCATGTCGACAGGCCTGTCGACAGGGTCCCCAGGGAGTCGACTGCCCTGTCGACAGCCCTGTCGACAGGGGGTGCCCGGCTGATTAGCCTGGTGCACCATTTCTGATTGGGGTTGGGTCTTGTGGCTGGTTTCTAGAGAGTTCCGGGATCTGATGGCCCTAATTCAATCTAGGGTTAATCCTATGGTTCAAATCACTAACCTAATCTATAAATAAGACCCTAACATACCCTAAATCATTCATTATTCATCCTAGTAACTAAACTATGCCAAAATCAAAACTCTCATGGCCTCCACCCTCTTCATACAATTCCTAATCAAATCCCTAAGAGATTTCCATTCATACAAAGGTATTTAGGCTTGTATGATTCTCCTTAGCTTGCATTAAAGGCTTGTTTTTCAATTGGCATCATAAAGGAGGAGTCTTGATCAAGTTTGCTTGCATTTGGGGGCTTTAATTAGTTGCATAAGGGGTTTCTTGCATTTGTTGTACTCATTTGAGTCCGCATAAGCATTGTAAGCCCTCTTACCCTCATTTTAGAAACTATAAAGTTAATGTGTGATGAAAGTTGGGGTTTATGTATGTTTATTGAGTTATGCATGTTTATGCAAGTTTGCTAAGCCATGATTTGTATGTTCATTAAGTTATGCATGTTTATGCAAGTTTGCTAAGCCATGATTTGTATGTTTATTGAGTTATGCATGTTTGTGCAAGTTTGCTAAGCCATGATTTGTATGTTTATTGAGTTATGCATACTTATGCAAGTTTAAAATGACAAGTTGTGCATGTTTTGACAAGTTGTGCATGTTTGACAAGTTATGCATACTTATGCAAGTTTAAAATGACAAGTTGTGCATGTTTTGACAAGTTGTGCATGTTTGACAAGTTATGCATACTTATGCAAGTTTAAAATGACAAGTTGTGCATGTTTTGGCAAGTTGTGCATGTTTGACAAGTTATGCATACTTATGCAAGTTTAAAATGACAAGTTGTGCATGTTTTGACAAGTCGTGCAAGTTTGACAAGTTATGCATACTTATGCAAGTTAAGATGACAAGTTGTGCATGTTTTGACAAGTTGTGCACGTTTTATGGTAATATGCAAGATCACTATGCTAAGTTGTGCAAGTCTAACATGTTGTGCATGATTGTTGTGCAAGTTTATCATGTATGTTGTGCCAAGTTCCCTCTTCCTATCCTTTATGCGTTACTACGAATATGTAAGCGATAGAATGACGTTGGGGGTTTTGGGGTAAACTTAAAATACATGAAAATATAAGATTGGGAATTTACCTATTAAGTTAGGTCTACCCCTTGGGAATTTACCTATTAAGTTAGGTCTACCCAAGTAATTGTTGACTTGTAATTATGTTTTGAAATAAAGTGGACATGACACTTAGAAAACATAAGTGTGGCCAACTCGAGGTTGGGTTGAGTTTGTAGCGTAATTCTACCCGGAACCGACCGGCTTAACTAGTGGCTACAAACAATAGGACCCAATGTGAGAAGTTGGTCATGGGGTGCCAAGACCCGAGGTTAGACCAAGTTGTGGTGTAAAGCTACCCGGACCCGCCCGGCCTAACTAGTAACCACAACAAGGTCTAATGTGAGAGGTTGAGGTGCATTAAATTAATTAATGCCTCATGATTAGGGTTAAGTCAGGGTCCACTAATATTTAATCAATTTGGGAATACAAGGGATTGGATGGGGTTAAGTGGTGAACCGTTGATTACACTTAACTAATTTAATCCATGATTAGTGAGGGGTTAAATCACACTTAACCCTCTTAGAAACCCTAGCAACGTGGTCTGTTCCAGCAGTAATCCCAGTTTGGTATCACTACAACCCTACAGCTAGGTTAGGGCGGGGCACGATTACTGGACGGATGTAAACGACCAAAGGGCGATGGCCGAGTGGTACAGCGGTGCGGGTCCGACGGGCTACGGACGTGCACGTAGTCCGATGTTGGACAAACTCGAGGCACGGGTACCAGTAGGATAGGGCTGTGCATTATTGCTTAAGTGTCTGGGGTTGACATTCGAGGGCTTGATACACCCAAAGGGGGACCCAGCACAGACTAACTACAACCATACGTGGGCCATATGGACACCAACACTTGACGTGTTAGGTTTATAGGGAGCCGATCAACTAGACCGTGGGGCTGGACCTTATACTAAGGTCACTTCATGTTATTGGGCCAAAGCTTGGGCCAAGGGATCAATACCTGTTATGTTGGTTTGCTAGTACACCGTGGTGCAAAAACTTAACTCTGTTTATGCGATGACACCTCTATCTATCTCGTGGTTGATTTACCATGCCAGTATGTTGTTATCTATGATCATCTCAGTTTCCACCATGATGTTAACTTTATTAGTTTATAGACTGATAGTAGCAGGGCTTACTCAGTCTTTTTGACTGACCCGTTTTGTTTCGCCTCTTTTCTTCCGTTTCCCCCCCCCAGGTTCTCAGGGTGGGAATACTGGAGCCTAGCTTGGATTTTAGCTGCTTCCTTGGATAGCTCAAGTATGCTTTGGACTTGAGCCGCTATGGTTTATCACTCTTATTTGGGAATAGTACTTATGTATTTTCAGTTTATCAGATGATGTATTTATCCAGACTTGTAATTTTGGGAAATTGACATTCTGATGTACCAGACTTGTGTTTTGAAATGGTTTTAAATCTTCCGCTGTTTTATTTACTTACTCTGTTTATTTACATATATATATATATGTCATGTCCTGCCTTGCTATATCATTACGCATGTTTACCAATAATGCCCCTCCAAAGCTAGTGCATTCCTTTGCGAGTGACCCTGGCGGAGGTGGGGTGTTACAACTGTTGTCTCTCGTCCCATTTTCATTTATTCTTTTTCTAGTATACTCGGCTCAAACATAACTGCGTACTCATGGTTTCGTGCAAGCTCTCCAAAATTCACTAGTGAATCCTGGATCTCGTTTATATGGTATTCCACGCAGAAGGATTATCTCTTGCAAATAAACAGATGTCAACCATGTTGCCAAATGTACTTACTAAGGTGATTTCCTATAACTCATGCATAAGCGAAATGAACCATCCACCTTAGTGGCGAACACTACTCGGGATCAATAGATGTATCAAGAGATTTTAGGTAACTAAGCATGGCAGAACCCTAAGGGTTACACTAGACTTCGAGGGCATTACCAAGGCAAATCAAGAATCTAATTACCCTCTTTTCATACTCAAGAATGGCACCATTACTGGATAACCACTCCATCCCTAGAATCAACACATAGCCCAAAAACATAAGCATTGCTTCTAAACTCAACACTCAGCATAGACATTCTCAAATCCAAACAAGTCATGAATAAATGAGCTGATTCCCTAACAGGATTTGAGAATAAAATGGGATCCTCTACTACGCTAGTACTAAGGTGCAGAGACTTAACTATCGAAGCAGAATAAAAAGGATGCGATGTATAAAAACAAAGTTCCCATGGTATGATAGAAAAGAGAAGCTAAACTTTTAACAGAAACGTTACCACCTCTTCTTAGGTACACTAGTAGTGAGATCATACAGTTGCCCTCTCGATGATCTTGTCCTTTGCCCTTGTCCTTGTCCTATAATTACATGTCCCTTTTTACCATACTAAAGATGTTCTCTCTTGTCATGGGTTTTTATTATTCTTTCACTTGGCCTCTTTCCTTTCACCTTTTTCATCTTCGTGGATTAAGCCATATCAACAAGTTTCTCATCCTTAGACTTGTGTTCTTTATCCTCATTCCTACTGTCCTTGTATAGCTTGTTTGAAAAGTTTCTCGAAAGCTACTTCCATCGCACGATAACCCTACAAAGCTTGAGATAAGATTAGTCGCAAGTAAAACTACTACGGCTACAGATGGAGGTTGAACTTTACTTTGCCCTCCGACATGTGTTGCATGCCTACAAACTATGGTGAAAAAGAAAGAGAGAAGAGACTCAAGGAGAGAATCAAAAGATAGTGCATATGGCTTTGGGGAATATGCCTTTAAATAAAACAAGATTTTTCTTGAAAAATGCTTCTTTGTAAACGGTTTTGAAAATATTTTCAAAAGGTTTTAAGAAAATTTTGCCCAGTCTGGTAACCTTCTGCTCTGATACCAAATGTAACACTCCACCTCCGCTAGGGTCACTCACAAAGGGAATGCACTAGCTTTGGCGGAGCATTATCTAGGTAAACATACACAGAAATATTACAAGACAGAACATATAAAACAGCGGAAGAAGAACCAAATTTCATTGCTTTAAAATCTAGAAAGGTCTAAAGCCTTTTACATCAAAATGCTACTAAATCCATTACATCGAAATCTGTCTTGCAATAGTAAAGAAGCATAAAACCATAGTCATAAATCATTCCCCAAGTAAAATAGCAAAGCAAGCCATAGCCAAGGGAAATCCAAGTCGTACATGAAAGAGCCTTGGAGCCTTGTAAGATCTGAACTAAGCTGTATTCCCACCCTGCGAACCTAGGGGGGGGGGGAACGAAAGAAAAAGAGGCGAAAAAAACTGGGTCAGTCATAAAGACTGAGTAAGTCTTAGAGGCTTTCATCATAAAAATAGGTGAAGATAATATGGCATGAATAAACTGAAAGTAAACAAAAGCATGGTGACAAGGTAAGCTACATGCACGATGAATCAAGTATAACATTGCAAGGTTTCTATTAAGTATAACATCGCAAGATTTCTAAGCTTCACCATTCCACTATTTTCTTTGATTTCCTATATTCTCTACACCAACTATACTAGTACCCCAATCCGTATCATCCTTTCCATGTATATGTACAGTCCCTTGCCGTATATCGTACGGGTTTCATCACGTATTTCTATACTACTTCAACGTAGTGCCACCATTCTTGAAATCGTTTGGACTGCCACCCTTGTTCTGGCTAGGTTTTCTTATCGTGAAATATCGCGTGTTCAACTAGGATTTATGCCACCTAGGACCATTAGGGATTATGCTACCTATTGAACGTTTTCTAGATTTGATTAGGGTTTATGCCACCTTGGACCACTAGGGATTATGCTACCTAACGAATTCCACGTAACGATCTATTAATCGATCAGCTCCCTACAAGTCCTAGCTCGTTCATGTGTCTGTGTCATACGACCCAATCACAAAATGTAGTCACCTGTGCTAGGTCCACCATAGGGTGTATCAAGCCCTAGGGTGCCAACCACTGAGACGAATGAAGCACGCACATTGTAAACCTACTGGTGCCCAATGCCTTCTTTTTAAACCCCGGACTACGTGCACGACCATAGCCCACCTGAACCTACAATGGCACACCAACTCAGCTGTTGTTCTGGTCGCTTACAATCAGCCCAGTAATCGTGCCCCACCCTGCCTAGTTCCAGGGTACCGTGATACATCTAGTGGGTTACTGCTGAAAAGGACCGCGCAACTAGGGTTTCCGTCCAGTAGGTTAAGTGTTGTCATTTAAATTTGAGACTTAACCCAATCAGTCTAGCATGTCAAGTTGGTTAAGTGTTGTCATTCAAGCTCGTGACTTAACCCGCCTACGTGTCATGTCAAATTGGCTAAGTGTTGTCGTTCAAGTTCATGACTTAGCCTTACGAATCATCTGTCAAGTTGGTTAAGTATATTCAATCGGTTCATGACTTAACCCTATCAAATCATCATGTCAAATTGGTTAAGTATATTCAAGCGGTTCATGACTTAACCCTATCAAATCATTGTGTCAAATTGGTTAAGTATATTCAAGTGGTTCATGACTTAACCCTATCAAGTGGTATTAATTCATTAATGCACCCCAACCTCTCACATTAGACCTGTTGTTGTGGTCATTGGATATGCCGGGCGGTTCCGGGAAGAATTACACCACAACTCAGTCTGACCTCGGGTTTTCAAGTGCGATATGACCAACTACCCACATTAGATCCTATTGTTTGCAGTAACTGGATTTGCCGGGCGGTTCTGGGCAGAATTACACTGCAAACTCAACCCAACCTTGAGTTGGCCATTTTCAAGTTCATTCTAAGTGTCATGACCATGTTCAAGTTTCATGTCAAGATCGTGTCATATCTAGGTTCAAGTTATAACAGCGTTCATGTTTCAAGTTTTGCCTTTTATCAGGTTCATAATTCATGTTCATAACCAATTCATGTTTTGCCTATTCTACCCAAATCGTATTCCCATCGCACGTAAACGTGAATCGATCCATACTACAAATAAACCCCAACCTAAGAATAAAGGGAATAACATCCAAACTATGACAGGCAAAAGAGACGAGCATAAAGCGATAAAAGGGGTTACAAGACTATTATGATATAACTTGAGATAATTGGTTACAACATCAATGGCATATAGGATTTCAAATCAAGCAAGATAAGGCGATGGTCATGATAAACGCTGACATAAAAGAATAGGCACACAAAATACAAGGATAATGGATCCAGTGGTTTTGGTGTACGTACATAATTGCGAATAAACTAAGCAAGTCACACCCTAGGTATATGATCCAACAAAAAGCCAATTCAGTGTACAACATGGTTTTCAACTATAGTGTTATGGGCATGAACAATCAACTATAATAGCCTTAGGCAATTAACCCCAGTAGTCATAGTCATGGTAAAAAGTCTCATAGTTGTGAATCATAAGCAATTAATCACAATAGTCATGGATAATTATCCAAAATAGTTTTAGGCAAATAGTCATAGGCAATTAACAGTAATAGTCTCAAAGTCATGGTCATAGATAGTAGCCTTATGTTCATAATCATAGGTAAAGAGTCATAGGTGATTAGCCACAATTGTCCTTGTCATAGTCATAGGCAATAGCCTTATGTTCACAGTCATAGGCACAGGCATAGTCTTATGTTCACAGTCATAGTCATAGGCATAGGCAAAATCTTATGTCCACAGTCATAGGCATAGTCATAGTCTTATGTCATTAACAATAGTTTAAACGTCGTAGACAATATTCCCAATAGTCAAGATCCAAGAATTTATGTTACAATCTAGCGTTTGAATAATAAACTAGATCCAACAACATGAATAGGCATGATTCAATCGATAAGAAATAACCTAAAATCATAGATAACAGATCTAAATAGAAAATCAATCTTAGGTCCAATTTCATTTCATTTCATTCCATGCCCACATTAAATTTAACAAGTTTAAATCTCAAAGTAACTAGAACTTACCGAGCGTGGATCGAAAATTAGAGTGCAGAGATTTGATTCTGTAAACGGTTATTGCAGTTGTTGAATCTCTATTTGTTTAGTCTTGCTCTAGTTGGAAACCCAGAATTTGCAATTCCTAGCTGTTGTCTTGACGAAGAAGAAGTTGTCTCTTTTAATTTAAATATTATCATTTTGATTTTCACAAAGGTAGCATAAGGACATAATGAAATGGTGTAGAGAGACTGAGGCTAGGGCGCTGCTTATATAGGGTTAGGCAGTCGAATCTGGACAGAAAACGAGTCTAAGTACATCAGGATGCATCTGGTTCAAGAAGTGGGTTCGGGAGGCAGGTCGACCCCCAGGTCGACCTGGCCCCTGGGAGGTCGACACTATGGTCGACCCCCAGGTCGACCTGGTCTATGGGCGGGAGTTTTCCCGCCCTACCTGCTGTGGGATTTGAATTCAAATTTCGAATTCGAATTTCGAGCTGTTTTTGATTGTGAAAATTCCTGAAACTTTAGAGGGTTATATCTCCCTCATACGGACTCCGATTCTTGCAAACTCGGACTCGTTTCCAAGAAGAATTTCGAGACGAACGTAATGGCGCAACCCGTTTCCCTTGATTCTTGTTTTAAAAATTAATTCTGGCTTGATTTATAGTTTGAAAATGTTATTAAAATACGGGTTGTTTCAAATAGAGATGGTATCGAAGAAGCATGTCCGATCAGAGGTGCTACCTCAATTAGTCATGGTATAGCTCCTGTTTTAGTCATTTTAATTATGACCCGGAGGTCAAGGCCAATCCATCAGTGTTCTCTTTCTTCAATCCAGTAATTTCCTTCAAGCCATCCTGCTTCATTTCAGGAATCTCCACCACAGACACAGTTGTTAAAGTGGTTTCGGCACTAACAGCGAGTATGCCACTTATTGACTCCGGTCAATTTAACAATAGAATGCTTACATTTTTCACACCATGGCCATTAAATTTGAAATCATATTTTGAGTATTGCAATTCGGTTTACTTCAAATATTTCCCAAAAATCGATTACTCAAATAATTTCCCATTGGTTCGATTAAGATTACAAATCCAATGTTCACAATTCCTTTATCAACCATTTAGGTTTAATGTTTCAACCTCGAAATATCGCTATTGATTGAAATCCTTTATTTCACCCTTTGGATTAACTAGATTGGATTGGATACATATTTTAATTCGAATTTATAAAATATGTTTAGAAAAGTTATGTTTGAAAATAGTATATGTATATTAATTAAAAATAATGTATATACATAGATATAGTTGAAAATATTATAAAAATTCATATAGTAAAAGAGATCAAATTACTTTATAAAGAATATTTACAAAGTCAAGTAATGTGGGAAATTGCTTTTATTAAATTATAGATCTATTCAAATAATATTGATCGTATGCAATTTGAATCCATATTTCATAATTTCTTTTCACATCAAGATTTCACATTAAAATCAAATTCCCTTTTATTTGGTTTGATTAATACTTCATGGTTAAAACAATTTCCAAACCATTGTTTACCTTGGATTTCACATATCCATTTCATATAATAAATCCCCAAACCACTTTTAGCGTTAGCTGTAAATCAAAATGTGCTTTGTTAAATTCAAGCTTGTTAACCAAACTCGTATTCACCGTAACTTAAATAAACATATTCCTTCTATACTTGAACTTAACACTTTACACATTGACAAAATTCTTCTTACACTCACATGGCGAAATGACATTTGACAAATCATATACCAAAATAAGTTCTAAAGCAATTAACAAGTTTTTGAAACCCTTTATATTAAATCACCAAATTTTAGATTTCATTTTTATTAAATTTTATTACATGAAACACAAAGTACATATAGAATTTATTTAAAATAATTTTTAGCTTAAAGTTTAACTCGTAAAATACCTTTTAAAACTAATCTACATACAAATTCGATTTTTTATAAAATTCAAGTTAATTTGAAAAAAAATTCCCTTTTAAAACATTTCTTACGCTATATGTAAATTCCATTAAAATTTCTATTTACAAAATCGATATACTATTTTAAAATATTTTTATTTTATTGACCACGGTGTCCGTCTAAACTTTTCTATCCTATAGTAAAGAGATACAGATATTTATCATTTCAATCCGTTCTTTAAAATATTCGAATCCCGGGTATATATTGTAACACCCCACTTCTGTTAAGGTCACTCGCAAAGGGAATGCCTTAACTTTGGTGGAACGTTATAAGTAAATAGAACAGACATTTATAAGAGAAATAAAGTAGTAGTTGAAAAATTTATAACTGTAATGACCCGAAATTCCGGTCCAATTTGAGCTGACCAAACACACAAGTCCAACACCAAATTAAACTGAAAATCAGGAAATTAATAGAAAGAAAATAGAGGGTGAGGAAAGATAAGATAGAAACTTAGAATAGAAGAAGAAGAACAACACAATATCAGAGTAACACGAATCTCACAGCGGAACGAATAACATATAATATATGTAACATAACTTTGAAATATACATTTGTATTTGAATATACATCATTATCAAAGTACAACACTTACAACACAGCAGAAATAAACTATAGCTATATGACCCTGAAGCCTCCTGCTCCAGCTCTTCCAGTATATCTGTAAGTCCTGACTACTTGACTGCCCGTACAAAATTGGGCACCCAAGAGTTTAGGGAAAACAACAAAATAAACTCCGGGTCAGTCATTAGACTGGTATGAGTAAAACAGTTTAAAATAGTTCAAGCAGGTAATCGATATCTCATAAGACCACGCCATATAACGGAACAGGTTTTTCCCTTATGAGAATCCAAATATCTTTATATCAAAAACCTTTTGATATTATAACAATGTCTATCAATACAATATAATAATCATCTAGCATAAACGCTTTCATCTCACGTTCTACATATATAGTATACAATCAAAACCGCAAGCACGTATTGGGTAATGGATTTCCAACTATGACAAGGTATGGAACCACCTTTCGCTAGTGTACCTCTAGAGAGGAATACACTGGGTTCAACAAGAACATCTTGCAACCCGGCCACACATGACTGACCACTCATTTCGCTTGAGTGTATCGAATGTATATCACCAACGGTTGGGATCAGCAACCGTTTCCCGAATGGGACAGCATCAACAATAGATTTTTAGAAATAAAAGAAACTCTAGATCATGTGATTATACACCCTACTTCGGAGCGACCGACTTAGCCATGCTGCCTGCCCGATTTCTGTCATTTACCGGATGTGAGGCTAGAAGCTACGCTTTATCATCACACCAGATTCACTTTGAATGCCACATCGTCAAATCCATCAAATCACCGATTGACGTCCTCAACCATACATTATGTGTTAGCTAAAAGAAGTTTCCTTCTCCGCTTCCACTCTTGGTACGGTTGGAGAAATCAATACACGTGATCGTCTGGAAATACTCTATCAGACATCCGTCCATACAAGTCATCCAGGAACAGGATGAACCGAAGGCAATATTCTGTAAATAGGATAGCCCTTGCATAACTCCGTCTTCAATTTCCTTTGGCATATATGATTCGCAACGCTTATGCCAATACAGAGTGGTTCTTTGGATAATAATCCAACTGGTCTCTCCATATTAACAACATTAAAATGGTCAAAACTTCGATAGTCTGTGATTTAACTATCGAAGAAAAACAGGTGTGCAAATAACGATATTATTTCCAAATGGAAATTTATATCGATCAAACATCATTCAACATTTATCTCTTTATTCCATTTATTTACTTATCTCCTGTTTCCCTATATTCAATATTTCTTATTTTCTAAATTTGGAAAATATACGTTATCAACAATGGAAAACATTTCCATTTCTTGTTTTCTTTATTAGAAAACATTTCTGGTTTCTTATTTGGAAAACATTTCCAAAGCTTCTTCATTGGACTTAGACAGATGTTTAAACAAACTATCGCTATGCCAACTCAAACCATTTCCTTTAATTACTAAATTCACTTAACCATCCTTTACTATCAAACCTTAACCATTCCTTAGTTAAAAATGAAGTCAATCAAGTTGGGGTAATACTACCTCTCAGACCTTAACTGAACAACGTTTCTAACCTTGAAATAGACAAAGTTCACCCTTCTAATTCTTTAACAAACTTCCTTATGTAACTCTCTTTCAAATCTTTTCTATTCGATAATTCTTTCCTTCGATAAGGTATATTCGATAACTCTATTCAATTTATTATATTCACTTAACTCTCTTGATTTAACTTTAACTCTATTCACTTAACTCCTATCGAATAAACTATATTCGATAACTTTTTTAATTCTATTTGAATAAACTATATATTTGATTAACTCCTTTTACTCTATTCGAATAAACTATATTCGATTAACTCCTTTATTCTATTTGAATAAACTATATATTCGATTAACTCCTTTATTCTATTTGAATAAACTATATATTCGATTAACTCCTTTATTCTATTCGAATAAACTATATTCGATTAACTCATTTGCTTTAACTCTAATCGATTAAACTAACATCGATTAACTCCTTTTTCTTCCTATTCGAATAAACTATATTCGATTAACTCATTTGCTTTAACTCTAATCGATTAAACTAACATCGATTAACTCCTTTTACTTTCTATTCGAATAAACTATATTCGATTAACTCATTTGTTTTAACTCTAATCGATTAAACTAACATCGATTAACTCCTTTCGATTAAACTAACATCGATTAACTCCTTTTAACTCGATTAAACTAACATCGATTAACTCCTTTTAACTCGATTAGACTAACATCGATTAACTCCTTTTAACTCGATTAAACTATTCATTTATAAAGATTTACTTTTAGTAACGGTTCTTCACTTTACAAATGATTTCTTTTTTTTAATTCTATTCATAAATGGTTTTACAAATATCCCCTATTCAATCTCATTTGTAAAGGGTTTACAAACATTTCTCTTTCTGATTGATTTGTAAATGGTTTACAAACCTTCCTCGTTCTAATCTATTTGCTAATGGTTTTACCCTATTTCCTTTAGGGTTTCATTTCTCAGTATTTTCTATTTATAAATAATCCATTTATAAATAAATTTTCTATTTATAAATATTCCATTTATAAATAATTCCTTTTATAAAATCTACTTTGATTGTTATAATCATTATCTCCTTTATAAAATTCTTTGATTTTATAAATAATCTATTTACAATATTCATTTTGAAAATTCCCCTTTTCACCATTCCGGTATGTTATGGTATTTAACACATCAAATCACGAAGACCAATATCGTTCAAACACATATAATCGACAACAATTTATATATCACATCATATATTACAATATATGAATCACAGTAAAATAAATGTTGAGGAATCCAGTCGGATCCCTCCAACCTGTTTCCCTGCATCACAGATGTTAAACAATATAGATAACATCACTTTCAGTTCAGTATGAAATATTCCGTTAAACAGAATCAATATAGAAATTCAACTAACTGACTAGCAGTTCAATCAAACAGTCAACACACAGTCAATCAGCCAATATTTAACAGTTCTAAAAATACAACATGAAATTATAAACTGTTCAGAGTTAGTGAGATTCACTCATATTGGACTATCATCGTTAATTAACGATAATTGTTGTTGATTCTGATCGGACAATTTATTTTTCAATAAATTGTAACGAGTTCAAATTCGCTTCCAGTCGGTTCCACTATGAAGCGCTCGTCCATATGATCCCATCGGATCTTGTTTCGCTCAATTCTGATGTCGTATGATCAATATATGTCGATTAGAAGTGAATATACATTTAATTAAATTAAAACTTGAATTTAATTATAAATGGGCTCACAAATAAAACTCGGCCCATCTCCATCCTTATGTATCATACCCGTTCCCTACAGTACTCATTTCTTCCTCAAAAATACCCGTCGTGGCCTCCTGTACATCTCAAACCCAAATACCCCACCGCTGACCAACATCTGACGTCGCTCCGGCCACCTAATCCCACCATCGATCATACCAGTGAACTCCTCACCCAAATCCGCCCCTGTCGATCACCCGAACACCAACTCCAGTGCCCCTCCTGAAATCCCGACCTTCTGCTTCCCAATACAACCCACCCTGTCGCTTTCCACCACAGGTGATCGAAGCCCGTCCAACGTACCTCCCCAGATGTGCCTTTCCACGATAAACACCCTGGCACCCTCGAAAACTTCTCCGGCTCCTCCTAGCTCGCCCGCGCCTAAGCCCTAGGTTGCGCTGTGCAAAATCACCATGGCGAAATCAAAGTCGAGCTGTCTAAAACTGACATCAGGTTGAAGAGAGATTCAACGGGAATCCATATATATATACGTATAATGATTTACGGATTTTTCTTTGTTTTCTTTTTGATTTTATGAGGATCAAACTTGTGTTTTGCTGAGAGCAAAAACAACGACGCAGAATTTTGACCTAGGTTTAGGGATTCTTTTTGGGGTATTTATAGCACTAGGAGATGGGAATATTCCATAGAATATTCTATTTCTATTTCTCTTTAAACATTTTAAACTCCTATGATAACCCCACAATATCCAAAAATCATAAAAATGGACATACAACTAGAGTTTGACACTACGGTCCCAACGAAACTGGTTTCGTCAATTTCCGACTCCGTATGCTCACACAGCGTATTTTTAAAGCTCTGGATGACCCATTCAAATATATAAATATATTTAAATAATATTAAATTAAATATAAATTAATATATATTATCGTATATATTCTCAACAGAATATCATACAGCTCCACTGGGATATATAACTTGATATTTCAAATCTGGGTCAACCCGATATTCGATTTATATTGAAATTCCTTTTTAAAATATAAATAATTCTTTTATAAATTATAAAGGAATTCTACATCGACTTTTCTAAAATTTGATTTGGACGTACATCAAAATCTACACGACAAAATCCCGATTTTCCTCTTCCACTAGAAAGATATACTCCACCAGCTCCACACGTTTCTTGCTTCACAAAAATCCGGCTTAAAACGAATCCTGTACATTCAGTTGAAGTTCAGATCGCCAATTTACGAACTGCAGCGCCATTTCAAGCTTGATTTTAATTATATTAAAATTCTATGTTCAAACTATCGTTTATATAATATATTCGTTATTCAAATTCAATTCCAAGCTGAATTAAATATCACAGATGATCCGGTTCACACCATATCGTCATTTCAGCCAATTCTGATTATTTCAGAATTAAATATATTATTTAATTTATTATTTTAAATTAAATATTCATCATTATTTAATTCCACGACCATTTAATTCACTATATCACTATTAATATAATTAAATAAATTAATTATAATACCTCTGCCAATGCGGGTCATTACAATAACTTTATTACAGCAGAAACAAAAATAAGTTTGGTTACATCTTTCAAAACCACAATATCGAAATTCAAGTACATAAATTTCGGTCTTGTACAAAAACCTTTAGAATGCATAGTTTTTAAAGCCATAATCCCCAACATAAACTGCCATGGAAAGATAGAGTCAAAGCCAAACAATACTTCAAACACTTCAAGCAGAGAGAGTCTGAATCAAGCTCCTACATGTCCTCCCTGAGCAACTGGGGGGGCGGGGGGACAGAAAGAAAAGAGGCGAAACAAAATAGGTCAGACATAAGTCTGGTGAGTCCAGTGACTTCCAGCATATAAACAGATAATAGTACCACGACATGTAAATAAAACTGGATGAGAGATAACCGTAACACGAATAGCAGGATAACAGAAGAAACAGAATGATATAGGCTAAGTTAAGCTTCTTACTTAGTTTTCACTTCTCTGCACTAATACTAGTATAACAGAATTAGGTGTTGTCCTAATGTCTAAACAGAAAACAGAACGATCTCTTCAGAAACATGATGCTAGTAATGGGCCTTTACCACCCAAACAGAGATAGACGGTGCAAAAACAGAATGCTAATAATGGGCCTTTACCACCACAACTAATGGGCCTTTACCACCACAACAGAGACATACGTACAGGAAAGAAGCAGGAACAAAATCAGAGGCGGAAACAGAGTAATCCCTATGGAAACAAAATATTAGAATTAGGTGTACACTAGTAATGGGCCTTTACCACCCCAACATACGGTACCACACAGAAACAGACAGGTGTTACCACCCCAACAGAAACAGATGGTACCCCAACATAAAAAGACCGAACTAAGTGTACCCTAAGTTTTACCCCAAGCAATCGGCTCCCTAATACATAAATACCCTGTGCCGGCCCCACAGAAGGGTGTATCACTCCCTAAAGTGGCAACCTATAGACACAGACCTCTTAACAAATGTCACAATGTCTTACATCCTCAGCGCAGACCATATCCATGCACGCACATGACCCAGTTGGAATGTGCCATCAACACCCCTCGCCATTATCAGAGTGAACCTCTTACAATTAGTTCAGTAAGCATGCCCGGACCCCTCTTAGTGTTGGGTCATAGTTTTTAACCAGAAAGGGTTACTGACCAATATGGGTACGAAACAACAGATGACACAAGTAATTACCCATCCTAACCTTGTATCCCCAGACTAACAGATTTCAGATTAACTTGCTTACAGATTTCAGATGTACAAAGTTCAAATTAACTGGTTCTTAGATCAGATATACAGGTTAACAAGCTTTCAGACTAACAGATCAGATATACAGATTAACAAGTTTTCAGACTAACAGATCAGATATACAGATTAACAGACTTACAGATTGTTTCACCTAACCTTGTATTGGGACTACAGATTTACGAAATAGGTTTATAAGATTCATCAGTCTAGTTGTGTTAACCCTATTCACCCAACACGTTTTAGGTATCACATTTATCTTAGATTTGCATTAATTAAATATTAATGCACTGACCTCTCACATTAGGTCGGTAGCTTGTGGCCGTTGGATGTGCCAGGCGGTTCCAGGCAGACTTCTGCCACAAGCCAGACCTAACCTCGTGTCTAAGCATCTTTATGCCTATGACCACATTAGACTGACAGTTTGCGGTTGCTAGTTAAGCCGGTTGGTTCTGGGCAGGCTTCTACCGCAAACGGAGTCTAACCTCGTGACTCAGCATTCTTATTTTAGCCAATGTATTCCATTACAGATTATGCCAATATCAGACTAATTATGCCAATTCAACAAATTAACTTCGTTATAAGTTACAGTCGATTATTCAAAGTTATATTAACATGTTTTGCCCAATTTTAGATCGAGCCTACAAATTTCATACTTGAATTACCGTATTCCGTTTTCAACAGATTTAGCAGATTAGGCAATTTAACAGATATAATCATCCCTTAAAATTCCATTGACATACCTCGCCCAATTATAAAATTATTCCTAATTTTACATGCCCAAATTATGGTCATAATTCAATATATAACATATGTCCCAAATTTTAGTTAAATTTGCATCATATAGAATATTCTCTAAAAACCCCAAATCATAATGCACAATATAAATTATGCCAAATTACAACCGGTGATTACCGTGTATGTCAAATATCCAAAAATCCAAATTAGGCGTATTCACATTTATAGTTATGCCTATTTAATATAGTTTTTTCAATCCTTTTTCTTCCCAGTCATAATACGCCATACAAAATATACCCCAAATCTAGATCTTAAGTTACAACATGTATTATGTCCTCAAAATCAGATCTTGAATTATAACATGCATTATGTCTCCCAAATTACAAGTCATTTGTTGTCATACAATAATTCTCCTTCTTCCAAAATCGTAAACCGTCATATATAGTATGCCTAGATCTATATCTTAAATTACAACTTATAGTGTGTTCTCAATTTAGTCACAAATCAGTTATGTCCGATTATGCATCATTCAATATTTTCCCCAAATTTAGCGTTCGCATGTCAATCTCTTATGAGATTTGGCTCAGGCTCATGATAGCCTGGCTATAGAATAGAAAGAAGGAAGAGATATAGAATATTTACAATAAGATAGATCTACATAAAATACATCAGTTCTGATAAACAAGAATAAGATAGATCTACACAGAATAAAATAGATCTGATAAACAGGAATATGCATAATCTCCAATTCAGATTTATAACCATGTCAAGATCATAATTAAATTTCATATATGAAAATAACTGTACTCACAATAAGAGAAGAACGATTCTGGGATCTGATTTTCTGGAGTTGATTTAGCTTTCCGTTGATGAAGGCATTGATTTGTTATCTTTTAATCCTATTCAGATTGGAAGAAGAAGAAGCACTAGTTCTAGCTTAGGTTTCAGCAGAGTAGCAACGCCATTGATTTATTTTAATATGAATTAGAGTAGAGTATAGGCGTAATGAAATTGTGTGGAGAGAAAGTGAGGTTTGGGGGTGTTTAAATAGCTTAGGAGCAACGAATCTGGTCAGAACGGGCGTCTAAATGCAGAAAAATGGATCTGTCCTCGGATCTGGAAAAAGGGGGAGGTCGACCCCCAGGTCGACCCCATGGTCGACCTGCCTACCCAGTTCGACCCCATGGTCGACTTGCGTCCTGGGCGGGAAATTTCCCGCCCAGCCCGGGTGTGTGTTTTGAAGTCGAATTTGAATTTCGAGCTGAGCTATTTTAAATTTTCTGAAACTTCTGAAGGCCATAACTTCTTCATATGGAGTCCAATTTACGCAAACTCGGACTCTATCTCAAGCAAAATTCCGAGACGAACGCAATGGCATAACCTGTTTCCATTAATTTTTTCTTAAAAATTAAGTATGCTTTATGTTCATAGAAAATTCGGGGTGTTATATTCTCCCCTCCTTAAAGGATTTCGTCCCCGACATCTTCAAGTTAAGAAGAATGTGTCCTACCATCCAATCACCCATCTACTCAACCATCATCCACAAGAATCCATTGTCCTTAGAAAACTTCTAGTGTTGAATGAACATATGCAAAACTGTGTGTATATGTCTCTTATCTAATGTAAGGATCAGGCGGTCTACTGATTTAGTTGACCTCCTCAATGAGAATTATGTTAGTGCCATGAGTCCAATTATGTATGCAAGAAATCCTATTTGATACACATCATTTATATATGAGTTCATAACCATTCATCCAAATGCAACATCCATGTGATGAGTCAATCATTTTTCATCCATAAAAATTGAAAAATTGCACACACATCCATATGCAGTATGAGAGTGCTTTTGAGCCGATCTAGTGCCTAGTGTGTGTATATGCATCCACAAGCAACCACTAGCAACCACTTGCATCCACTTACAACCATCAAACATAACATGTCTCAAACACATGTTTACACCCATTAGTTTCCACCTAAAGGTCAAAGACTTGATAGATAGGATACAGCCAAGTGATAGAAGCAAGTACAATTAAAACAAAAGCTTTGTTCCTATTAGACATCGGTTTAAGAGAATAACCCCCTAAGTATCAACCCCGAAGAACGAAATCAACATCAGATTGACACTCAGAGAATCACTCCCTTTAAACAAATGTCAAACTAGAAATCTACTTCATGCTTTGAGTAAAAACCCCTATCCTTTTCAGAAATATTCAGATACGTACAGACTACTAGTACAGATCAGATTATCAAATGATTCTTAGGAAACTAAGCATAATAAAACCCCACCATATCCCACAAAAACCAGAATGTATACATCACAGTCAACTTAATGCTTAACACAGATACCTTCAAACCCCAACTTATCACAAACAGATGGGTTGTAACCCTCATGGGGTTAGAGACTATAGCGGGATCAGAAACAAGACTAGTATTAAAGTGCAGATTCTCAATTACAGAATCAAAATGCTAGAATCAAAGAGAGTTTTAACTCAATAATCAGATAAGGAAATTAATCCTTCTACAAATATCTCTATCCTATCCATCATTCACAAGAGCATTCGCCTGCCCTCTAGAAGTAGGTTCTGCCCTCTGCCCTTGCCCACGTTACTTCGGTCAGTCCCTAGTGAAGTGTCCCATTTCTCCATAGTTGAAGCAAGCGCCCTTCCTCTTTCTGCAATCCCTGTTCAGATGAGTCAAGCTTCCACAAGTAAAGCACTTTTTCTCCTCCTAATCTTCAGACTTTTGATCCTTCTTTTGTGTTTCCTTTTTGGGCCATGCTTTCTTGTTCTGTGGTCCTTCGAGCTTTTCTTCTTTCTGATCACTTTTGGCTTCCTCTTCATGCACTAACGCCATGTCAACCAATTTCTCGAAGGTAGCCCCCATCGGAATGTGGGTCATAGCCAACATGTGTAGCGGCTCATTCAAACCTTTAACGAATCTCAGGGCCTTCTTTTCAGGTGTATTCACCAAGTCTGAGCCAAATCTCGCTAACTGGTTGAACTTGTTGACGTATTCCTTTACCGATAAATTCCCTTACTTCAATGCTAAGAACCTCTCCATATATAAATTCTCTTATGCTCGTGAGAGAAATTTCATCTCGAACCTATGCCTGAAATCCCTCCATGTCTCCATGGACGCTCTCCATTCATGACCTCCTACCAAAACGAGGCTTCGTCCTTCATTAACCAAGCAGTTAGTTGGACCTTCCTTCCGTCTTCTATCACGAAGATACCAAATAAATCTTCCACCTCCTTAAGCCAATTTCGAGCTTCAACAAACGTCTCTGACCCATGAAAAGATTTCCCGCCCATCGCCCGAAAGTCCTTGCATATCTCTGAAAAAGTATCAACGCGCGGGGGGGGGGGGGGGGGGGGAGGGGAAGGGGGGAGGAGGAACGTCTGCTGGGCCTGCGGCGATGGCCCTGGCCTCCAGATACCTTCTGAACCAAGTTGGTATTGGTATGCCCTCGGGTATCTCAGGTAACCCAGACATGCTAAAAAGAAAAAGGAAGAGATTCAAAACGGAGAACTGAAAGAAAGTTACATGGCTATTGGGGATTGTGTTTTTCAAAATAAACTCTACTGTTGAAAGTACTTCCTTTTTAAAACCTTTTTGAAAATAGTTTTCAAAAACTTTTTATCAAATCTGGTAACCTTCAGCTCTGATACCTAGTGTAACACCCAACTTCCGTTAAGGTCACTCGCAAATGGAATGCCTTAACTTCGGTGGAACGTTATAAGTAAACATAATAGAAATTTACAAGGCAGATAAAGTAGTACTTGAAAAATTTATAACTTTATTACAGCGGAAACAGAAATAAGTTTGGTTACATCTTTCAAAACCACAATATCGGAATTCAAGTACATAAATTTTGGTCTTGTACAAAAACCATTAGAATGCATAGTTTTCAAAGCCATAATCCCCAACATAAACTGCCATGGAAAGATAGAGTCAAAGCCAAGCAATACTTCAAACACTTCAAGTAGAGAGAGTCTGAATCAAGCTCCTACGTTTCCTCCCTGAGCACCTGGGGGGGGGGGGGAGGGTGAAACGGAAAGAAAAGAGGCGAAACAAACTAGGTCAGACATAAATCTGGTGAGTCCAGTGACTTCCATCATATAAACAGATAATAGTACCACGAGATGTAAATAAAACTGGATGAGAGATAACCATAACAGGAATAGCAGTTTAACAGAAGAAACAGAATGATATAGGCTAAGCTAAGCTTCTTACTTAGTTTTCACTTCTCTGCACTAATACTAGTATAACAGAATTAGGTGTTGTCCTAATGTCTAAACAGAAAACAGAACGATCTCTTCAGAAACATGATGCTAGTAATGGGCCTTTACCACCTAGACAGAGATAGACGGTATAGAAAAAGAATGCTACTAATGGGCCTTTACCACCCCAACAGAGACAGACGTACAAGAGCAGAAGCAGGAATGGAATCAGAGGTGGAAACAGAGTAATCCCTACGGAAACAGAATATTAGAATTAGGTGTACACTAGTAATGGGCCTTTACCACCCCAACAGACGGTACCACACAGAAACAGATAGGTGTTACCACCCCAACAGAAGCAGACGGTACCCCAACAAAAAAAGACAGAACTAAGTGTACCCTAAATTCTACCCCAAGCAATCGGCTCCCTAATACATAAATACCCTGTGCCGGCCCCACAGAAGGGTGTATCACTCCATAAAGTGGCAATCTATAGACACAGACCTATTTATAGATGTCACAGTGTCTTACATCCTCAGAGCAGACCGGATCCATGCACGCACATGACCCGGGTGGAACGCGCCATCAACACCCCTCGCCATTATCAGAGTGAACCTCTTACAATTAGTTAAGTAAGCGTGCCCGTACCCCTCTTAGTGTTGGGTTATAGTTTTGATACTAGAAAGGGTTACTGACTAATATGGGTCCCAAACAACAGATGACACAAGTAATTACCCCTCCTAACCTTGTGTCCCCAGACTAACAGATTCCAGATTAACTTGCTTATAGATTTCAGATGTACAAAGTTCAGATTAACTAGTTCTTAGATTAGACATACAGGTTAACAAGCTTTCAGACTAACGGATCAGATATATAGATTAACAAGTTTTCAGACTAACAGATCAGATATAAAGATTAACAGACTTACATATTGTTTCACCAAACCTTGTATTGGGCCTACAGATTTACAAAATGGGTTTATTAGATTCATCAGTCCTGTTGTTTTAACCCTATTCACCCAATACGTTTTAGGTATCAAATTTATCTTAGGTTTTCATTAATTAAACATTAATGCATAGACCTCTCACATTAGGTCGGTAGCTTGTGGCCGCTGGATGTGTCGGGCCGTTCTGGGCAGACTTCTGCCACAAGCCAGACCTAACCTTTTGTCTAAGCATCTTTATGCCTACGACCTCTCACATTAGACTGACAGTTTGCGGTTACTGGTTAAGCCGGTTTGTTCCGGGCAGGCTTCTACCTTAAACGGAGTCTAAACTCGTGTATCAGCATTCTTATTTTAGCCAATGTATTCCATTACAAATTATGCCAATATCAGACTAATTATGCCGATTCAACAAATTAACTTCGTTACAAGTTACAGCAGATTATTCAAAGTTCTATTAACATGTTTTTCCCAATTTTAGATCGAGCCCACAGATTTCATACCTAAATTACCGTATTCAATTTTCAATAGATTTAGCAGATTAGGCAATTTAATAGATTTAATCATCCCTTAAAATTCCATTGACATACCTCCCCTAATTATAATATTATGCCTAATTTTACATGCCCAAATTACGGTAATAATTCAATATGTAACATATGTCCCAAATTTTAGTTAAATTTGCTCCTTATAGAGTATTCTCTAAAAACCCCAAATCATAATGCACAATATAAATTATGCCAAATTATAACCGTTGATTACCGCGTATGTCAAATATCCGAAAATCCGAAGCGGGCATATTCACATTAATAGTTATCATTATTTTAATAAGGTTTTTCAATCCTTTTTCTTCCAAGTCATAATTCGCCATATAAAATATACCCTAAATCTAGATCTTAAGTTACAACATGTATTATGTCCTAAAAATCATATCTCGAATCATAACATGCGTTATGTCCCCCAAATTACAAGCCATATGTTGTCATACAATAATTCTCCTTCTTACAAGTCATAAACCGTCATATATAGTATGGTTAGATCTAGATCTTAAATTAAAACTTATGTTGTGTTCTCAATTTAGTCACAAATCAGTTATGTCCGATTATGCATCATTCAATATTCTCCCCAAATTTAGCATTCGCGTGTTAATCTCTTATGAGATTCGGCTCAGGCTCGTGGTAGCCTGGCTATAGAACAGAAAGAAGGAAGAGATACAGAATATTTACAATAAGATAGGTCTACACAAAATACAACAAATCTGATAAACAAGAATTAGATAGATCTACACAGAATAAAACAGATCTGATAAACAGGAATATGCATAATCTCCAATTCAGATTTATAACCATGTCAAGATCATAATTAAATTTCATATCTGAAAATAACTGTACTCACAATAAGAGAAGAATGATTCTAGGATCTGATTTTCTGGAGTTGATTTAGCTTTCCGTTGATGTAGGCGTTGATTTGTTATCTTTTAATCCTATTCAGATTAGAAGAAGAAGAAGCACTAGTTCTAGCTTAGGTTTCAGCAGAGTAGCGACGCCATTGATTTATTTTAATATGAAATAGAGCAGAGTATAGGCGTAATGAAATTGTGTGGAGAGAAAGTGAGGTTTGGGGGTGTTTAAATAGCTTAGGAGCAACGAATCTGGGCAGAACGGGCGTCTAAATGCAGAAAAATGGATTTGTCCTCAGATCTGGAAAAGGGGGGAGGTCGACCCCCAGGTCGACCCTATGGTCGACCTACCTACCAAGGTTGACCCCCAGGTCGACCCCATGGTCGACCTGGGTCCTGGGCGGGAAATTTCCCGCCCAGCCCGGGTGTGTGTTTTGAACTCGAATTTGAATTTCGAGCTGAGCTGTTTTAAATTTTTTGAAACTTCTTAAGGCCATAACTTCTTCAAAAGGAGTCCGACTCTATCCCAAGCGGAATTCCGAGATGAACGTAATGGCGTAACCCATTTCCCTTAATTCTTTCCTTAAAAATTAAGTATACTTTATGTTCACAGAAAATTCGGGGTGTTACATATATCATTTCGACTCACATCCCAAATTGATACGAATATCCAGGGGTTCGGGTATATATCATGTCAACCCGAAATATTTTTCTAAACAAAAGGGGAACTTGCATGGTGAGAATAATAAACAAAACAAATCATACTTCACATGCATATTGTGTCATATAAGGGAACAGTGTGTGTTGCATGTGCACAATCACAAAGCAAACAAATCTAGAGCACCATAACATTTCGTTCAACATCTCAAGTATTTAATTCACTTAATAATCAATTAGTCACGAGTGAGAAAACCCACCTTTCGTGGAAAAATGAGAAGACACGATATGAGTAGGATGACGCTAATGGCTACAAGGACGAATTCGCTACCTAAAACAAAGGCACGACTTTTATTTAGAAAAGCGAACTAATTTTATGCCAAAAATTTACGCAAATGGTTCCAATCAAAAATAATTGAGCATAACCAAGTTGCTACAGCCGGGTTCGAACTAGTGACCTTTCAATTTTGAGTCGCACGTCCAACCACGCAGCTAGCATGCTTTTTGTTTAAAATAGAGAAGGGCAGTCTTTGAGTTTACTGACTGGTGTTCAAAAATTTACACAACACCCTCTGCTGCGGCTTGCATGTGTGTCCTGCTAACCATAGCATTATCGCATGTGTATAAAATCAAAAATCAGCAGCAACTAGTGTTTACAAAGCTATGCCAGAAATCGATTCGTGCTATCTATAACCAACTATAGGTTGGTAATGAGGTAACAACACTATGATATTTCCACGCGAGAACTATTGGACACTTAAACATGCATATATATATATATATATGAACTATATACATGCATGCATTGTCACAAGCTAACCAAAAGGAAATGGAAAAGAACCCATAGGAGTCGTTTTAACTTACGAAGATAGGTGCTGCAGCTCGGTTGAGAGACCTCTGGTGGCTCGTTTGGAGCAAATGCGTCAACCACAAATGGCGAAGGGACTCCGATGACTTGGGGTCCGACTAGGAAGAGTTGCGATGGAAAGAAACTGGTTATGTTGCCTCGAATGTTTTTGTTTTGTATTATTTTTCCACCAGCGGGTTCCTGGTGAGAGAGAGAGGCTTTGGGATTCAGTATTAGTGGATCGGGATCGACAACGGCGCACTGGGTGAAGGAGGCTCTGACGGACGTAAGGAGTACGGATGCGATTTGCTGAACGGAGCTGGGCTGATGCTCTTCTCATGTGGATAGGTGCTGAGTTCGTGGGTACAAATGTAACACCCCGTATTTTCAATGTAAGATAATAAAATAAGAATAACTTAATTAAATATTCAAAGTTAAATAAAATGGATTGTGCCATTGCGTCCATCTCGAAATTCTGGTCAAGATAGACACCTGGTTTGCGTAAAACGGACACCATATGAAGAAGTTATGAGCATTAGAAGTTTGTATCCATATAAGGAACTTATATGTATATATATTAAATAAATATATCCAGAAAATTCAAAAATCAGTTCAAAAATTAAAATTGATGGCGGGAAAGTTAGGAGGAAAAAATGGACCGTTGGGGGTCGTCCCACCCGCGAATCTGGAACCTTCTTTTCTGTCGTGGACGATTCTAGTGTTTTAGATTTTAATCTGAGGGTACTGATTCCTCCGTTACTTCTATAAATAAGACTCTAGGCCTAAACCTAAATCTCATAATTCGGCAGCTAAGCTGGAGCTCTGCCATTGCTCCCTCTCTATCTCCTCAAACATATTCAGAAATTTAGACTTGTAAATTAGAAAATCTTAAATAAGGATCTGGAGGGAAGAGATTAGTGTCTTTATTAAAAGGAATTCATAATTACGTAAAAAGCAAGGTAACGTCCCAGACCCAATCTATCCATATTCTTCCATTTTTCATTCCCTTCTTGAAACACCCCACCTCCATTAAGGTCACTCACAAAGGGAATGCCTTAACTTCGGTGGAGGTTTATAAGTAGAAGTCATTGATAAAACACAAGACAGATATAAACACATATGTATAAGCAATGGAAAACAAACAGACTTTCATTTCATAAATACATATTCATACAAAACATTTCCATAATTGTCTCATAATAACCTCCAAAACATTACATCATCATTTCTGTCTTGATTATTAAATAAAGAAGCATAAAACATAATAAAAGCTGCATAAATCCCCATAGAACGTGTCCAAAAGCCGTAGCCAAGGAAAGAGAGTCCGAACTATACATCTTCTCTCTTGAAGCTTACAAAGAGTCTGACTAAGCAGGGTTGTTTCCTCCCTGTGGACCTGAGGGGAGGGGGAACGGAAGAAAAGAAGACGAAAGAAAAATAGAGTCAAACATAAAGCCTGGTAAGTCTAGTGACTGTTCAGTATGAGAATAAGAAAAAGGGCATGATAGGTATAAACTGGAAACAGGAAAGTATCATCAACTAAGATAAAGCAGTTTGAACCGAATATACTATCGCACCCCACAATATCTCTCTCCACCTACTTGCATTGTCTCAACTGGCACCCCATGATCGGGGTGAAGTGATCCCCTTTCTAAAGATTGGCTCGTACTCGCAAAATCATATGTGTCATACGACCCTCAATGATTGTAGATACCTATGCTGATCCCAACATGGGGTGCATCATGTCCCATGGTGGCGGCCCGACACAATCCTAGAATGCATAGGTTATACTACTGGTGCCCAGTGCCTTGTTTGTTTGCTCCGAACTGTGTGCACGCCCGCACTCTGTTAGAACCCACACTGCTGCACCAACCGCCGTCGCTTTTGACCGCTTACAATCGGCCCAGTAATCGTGCCCCACCCTGCCTAGTTTCAGGGTACCATGATACCTAATTGGGTTACTGCTGAAATGGGTCCCCGTTACTAGGGTTTTCTAGTCAAACATGTTAATTGGTTAAGTGTCTGTATTTACCTAACCCCACCCATCCGTTTAAATAACATGTTGAATTTGTTAAGTGTTTTAGTTAACTTAGCCTTACCATCCCGACTTGTCTGTCCTTAGCTTTTTAAATCACCGACCACTCACATTAGACTGGTATTGTTACGGTTATTGGATGTGCCGGTCGGTTCCGGGCAGGTTTACACTGTAACTCAGTCTAACCTCGGGTCCTTATTGGGCTCAATGCTTAACCTCTCACATTGGATAGGTATTGTTGTGATTATTGGACAGCCGGGCGGGTCCGGGCAGGTTTACATCACAACTCAATCCAACCTCGGGTTAAGCATACTAGTATTTTCTAAATTTACATATTTGTCTCGATTACTTGTTATATGTAAATTTGTTAACAATTAAATGTTTTGGCCCACTTTCCAAGTTCATCATTTTTGGTATAAGAATTTTATACCATTTAAGTGCCACCAATTATTGGCATGTGCCAAACATGCCAATACATATATTTTTCACCAATTTATGTCAAGTTTCCTATAATTACCAATTTTTCCCAATGTTACCCCGTCTAAATATTAAGCTAACAATCTTAGCCTAATTTTTCGTTCGCATGATTTTTAACATATAATATTAGGATAAAAACTTAGCCTAATTTAGCCTACACAAAATTGGCATAAAGAAATTCATTAACATAAACATGACATAGGTGTAAACTTGGCATTTTCAGCATAGTTAATATGAACATCATAGGTGTGAACTTGCAAAATAGTCAACATGAATATCATAGGTGTGAACTTGCAACGTAGACTAAATCAAAATACATATATGTGAATTTGCAACATAGACTAAATCAACTTACATATATGTGAACTTGCAACATAGACTAAATCAACTTACATATATGTGAACTTGCATTGAAATAGGGATCTAACTAAATAGATGTCACATGAATTAGCATATGATTTAGACAACATAAGCCTAAACATGTTTAGGTCTAGGCATAACATCGAACATCACTAGCATATGACAAGAATATGACATGTCCATAAAGTATGTATAATTTTGTCACATGTGTGAACTAGATCCAATCATGTTTACTACTATAACATGACACTTGTATTAAAATGGATAATGGCATAGATCCAATTATGAACTTGCAACTTTTGTATAAACATATGAGCATGTATATGAACTTAATCATTTAGGCATAGAGGTTTTAGCATAAAGTATACACATGAGATCTTAACTTGGACATAACACGTACAACCTATATTAAACATATAAACATATAGGTGTAAATTCTAACATTAACCGCATACTTGTATGTGATGTTGCTTTCATTCTAAATGTACAATAGGATCAACATCAAATCAATTATACCATAAACATCCCAACCATTCACAATACAATCATTGCAATACACAAATATGAATTAGCATCGTCGTTATATAATAGTAAAATTCCATTTCCATTTTACATCGAATCAAGTCTGAATTTTATTCCCATCGGAAAAATCACTATACTTACAACAAACGACGAAATTGAATTCTGGATTCTAAGTTCTGAATTTGCAATGATTTCCATTGGGTAGATAAACGTTGTTGAATCTTGTTTTTACTTTAGTTTTGCTCGTCTCTAAGTTTTCTTCAAGTGGAGGCTATTCTTGGCTTCCTTCCAGCAGCTTGGCGGCTCTAGCTCTATTTTATTTGTGTGAATTTAGTTTGGAGACTAAGGCTGTTTATATAGAATTTCAAACTAATTAGAGCCGTCGATGAAGCTAGAGTTAATCAAGGCCATCCATCTCAAGAGAAGCCAATCAGAAAGTGACAAATCAGCCCTAGTCCAAGCCCCAGAAACCGAGCCAGGACCAGACCAAGCAGGTTAGGTCGACCAAGCAGGTCGACCTATAGGTCGACCTGGGTACCCAGATCGACTACATGGTCAACCCGCTGGTCGACCTAGGTCCTGGGAGGGAAAATTCCCGCCCAGCCCAGTTCTAGTTCAGTTTTTAATTTTGAACTTGTTTTCGGGTTGTTTGAATTTTAAATCGAATTCTGAAACTTCTGGAGGTCATAACTCCTTCATACGGTATCCGATTTACTGAAACTCGGATTCTATCTCAAGCAGAATTCCGAGACGAACGCAATGGAGTAACCCGTTTCCCTTAATTCTATCATTTAGAATTAATTATACTTTAATTTGTTAATTTACTGTTAACAGAAAATTCGAGGTGTTACTTTCTCCCCTCCTTAAAGGATTTCGTCCCCGAAATCTTCAAGTCTAGAAGAACGTATATCCTAACATCCAATCGTCCGTCTACTCAACCAACAAACACAGGTGTTCATTGTCCTTAAAAGACTTCTAATGCTTCATGATCATATGCATAGTGTGTGTATATGTCCTTATCTATTGCAAAAATTAGGCGGTCTACTGATTCAGTTGACCTCCTTAATGCGAATCATGTAAGTGTCATGAGTCCATTATGAATGCAAATTTTCCCTACTCATAATTCTACATGAGTGCGCAGTCATTCATACAAATGCGACATCCATATGAAAACATATAAAGTTTCAACCACATATAAATATGAATACATATATGCATATGCTATATGAAGTGACTGAGCCGATCTAAACCCTAGGTTGTGTGTGTATATGCATCCACTAACAACCACTTGCAACCATTTGCAGCCATCAATCATAACATGTTTCAATTACATGTTTACATACAAAGGGGTTTCTACCTAAGGATAAAGGATAATATCGAGGAGATATACCTAAAAAGATAGATACAAGCACAACTTAAGGAAAAAGAGAAATCAAAGATGTACCGTCAAAAAGAATAGGGTAGGCCGCGCGTATTCTGTCCTCAGTTTCCCAAGTCGCGTCTTCCTCGGCGTCGCTCCACTGAACTTTGACAAGCTTGACTTCACGGTTGCGTAGCTTTTTCACTTCAATTCCTAGGATGCGGGTTGGAACTCTCCTCACATTTTCTTCGCGTTCCACTTCGGCATCTTCTAGAATGCTTGGCTCCACCACTTCCGCAGATTCATGTAAACATTTCCAGAGGTGAGAAATGTGAAAGACATTGTGAATTCCAGCCAACCTTTCGGGTAGCTATACTCTATAAGCCATCTTCCCAATCTTCTCGATGATAAGGAACGGTCCTACAAATCTTGGTGCTAGCTTTCCTGCGGATCTAAAGCGAACGATGTTACTTAAGGGAGATACCTTAAGGAAAACCCTGTCCCCAACCTCAAACTCAAGGTCGGTCCTTCTTTTGTCTGCGTAGGATTTCTGTCTATCTTGGGCAGTCTTCATTCTCCTTCGTATCAAGTCCACTTTTTCTGAAGTCACTCTAATCATGTCTGGCCCAAGTATAAGCTTGTCTGTAGACTCCCACCAACAAGTTGGTGATCGGCACGGTCTTCCATACAAAGCTTCGAAGGGCGCCATGCCGATGGTGGCTTGGTAGCTGTTGTTGTAGGCGAATCCACTAAAGGAAGATGATCCTCCCATGTTCCTCCAAAGTCGAGAATGCACAGTCTTAGAAGATCTTCTAATACTCTGTTCACCCTTTCCGTCTGACCATCAGTTTGGGGGTGGTAGGTCGTGCTCAAGCATAACTGTGTGCCTACAGCTTCTTGTAGACTCCACCAATATTCGCTTGTAAAGATAGGATCTCAGTCACTCACTATGCTGGAGGGTATTCCATGGAGTCGAACTATTTCCTTGAGATAAAGAGAAGCTAGAGACGAGGTAGTCCTTCTATTCTTGATAGGTATAAAGTGGGAACTTTTTGTGAGCCTGTCCACTATTACCCAAATGCTAGTATTGTCCCTTTTTGACCTAGGCAACCCATCAATGAAGTCCATTGAAATGCTATCCCACTTCCATTGCGGGACTTCTAGAGGATGAAGCAGTCCTCCAGGCTTCTTTTGTTCCGCCTTGACCTGTTGGCATATCATGCACTTAGAAACGAAATCTTCCACATCCTTTTTCATGCCACTCCAAAAGAAAACTCTCTTTACGTCCTTGTACATCTTGTCTCCACCTGGGTGTACTGTCATCTTGGAATGGTGTGCTTCTTCGAGAACCATTTTTACTAAATCCCTTGCTTGTGGGATGCATGGTCTTCCATCTCGCCTCAGCCAACCCTTATCATCGATGGAGTACCTATTGAGGTGACTGGAAGTTTCACCCCTAATTAGTTTATCAATCACATCCACAAGCTGAGGATCTTCACGTTGTGCGGCCCCTATTGAGTCTAAAAGAGTGGGCGGTACTTCTAGTGATGCCAACAAACCAGGTACAAAATCAGAGGAGGACCTAAAGTCAAAACTGGCTATATACTCCAAGCTTTGCCTTTCTACAAAGAGAGGGCTTAAGGTCAGCTTCTTTCTACTTAAGGCGTCTGCTACTATGTTGCCCTTGCCAGGAGTATAAGAAATCTCAAAATCATACGAGGCAAGGAACTCCAGCCACCTTTGCTGCCTCAAGTTAAGATCTTTCTGCGAGAAAAGTACTTCAACGATTTATGGTCAGTATACAATTCGAACTTCTCACCTAGGAGATAATGGCGCTAAGACTTAAGCGCAAAGACGATGGCGGCCAACTCAAGATCGTGGGTTGGGTAGTTCTTTTCATGAACTTTCAATTGTCTTCCACCGTAAGCTACTACCTTCCCTTCTTGCATCAGAACAGCGCCTAGTCCCGTACCACAAGCATCCGTGTATATTGTGAACATCTTGCTTCCATCAGGCAAAGTCAGAATTGGGGCTGTTGTAAGAGCCCTTTTTAAGCGTTGGAAAGCAATATCACAATCCAAATCCCAAGAGAATGCCGGATTCTTCTTTGTTAGCCTTGTGAGTGGAGTTGAGATTTTCGCGAAATCTCTAATGAACTTTCGCTAAAAACCGGCTAGCCCAAGAAAGCTTCGGACTTCGGTTGCATGTCTTGGTGTCTTCCAATCTTGCACTGCCACCACTTTCGCGGGGTCCATAGCTAACCCCTCTTTGGACACTACATGTCCAAGAAACCTTACCTCTTCTCTCTAGAAGTGGCACTTGGAGAATTTTGCTTTTAGCTGATGTGCACGGAGAGTATACATGATTTCCTTCAGATACTGAGCATGTTCTTCCCCATTCTTTGAGAAGATCAAAATATCGTCTACGAAGACCACCACGAACTTATTAAGGAATTCTTTGAACACCCTGCTCATTAGGTCTACGAAATAAGAGGGTGCGTTTGTCAAGCCGAAAGGCATGACAAGCCACTCGAAGAAACCGTCTAGGGTTCTGAACGTCGTCTTATTAGTGCTATCTTCAGCTACCCTTAGCTAATGGAACCCAGTAGCCAGATCAAGTTGGGAGAAGACCGACGCACCTACAAGCTGATCAAACAAATCGTCTATTCTGGGAAGTGGGTGCATATTCTTCTTAGTCAGCATGTTTAGTTCCCTATAGTCCACACAAAGACATAGTGAGCCATCTGCTTTGGTGGTGAACACCACTGGAGCACCCCATTCCGAGATACTCCACCTTATAAACCCCTTCTCGAGAAGCTCCTTAACTTGCCTACTGAGCTCCTTTCTCTCCTTTGGAGCCATGTGTCTGACAGGTAAAGCTACGGGCTTTGCATTATCAAAAAGATATATGCGGAAGTCTATTTCCCACCTCGGAGGTAAGCCCTTCACCTCTTCAAAGACATCCGGGTATTCACGGACTACTCTAACCGATTGCAAGTTCTCAACAGAAGCATCAAGCGACTCTAGATAACTAAGCATAACAACATTCAAGGGATTACAAGAAATTTCTAGAGTGTTACCTAGCCGAGTCAAGAGTCTAACCACTCTTTTCTCACAATCAAGAATGGCACCATTACTGGATAACCAGTTCATGCCTAAGATCAGTCCATATCTTAAGAAGCCCAAAACAAAGGCACTACATCTAAACACAACACTTAGAATAGAGATTTTCAAATCCAAACAAACCATTGACAAATAAGCTGAGCCCCCAATTGGATTTGAAACAACCAAGGAATCTTCTATCATATTAGTGTCTAGGTGAAGAGATTCTACTAAACCAGATGAAATAAAGTAGTGTGATGCACCGGAGTCAAAGAGAGTGCGAACTGGATGATCATGGAGATAAACTAAGCTTTCTACAGAAATATTTCTACCTTGTTCCTGTGGAGGTGCCACCAGCGTGTGAACCTGTCCCCCCGAAGTGGATCCAGTTCTCTATCCCTGCCCCCGCTTCTTTGGGCAGTCCTTAGCAATGTGTCTAGTCTCACCGCAATGGAAACAACCACCATTCATCTTCACCTTCTTCTTTCTGCAGTCTTTCGCTATATGACCAACAATGCCACAGAAATTACACCTTCTCTTTTCACGGGATTTGTTGTTTTTCCCGCCCTTCTTGAAGTCTGTTTTCTTAGCCTGTAAACCCTCTTTCTTTTCTTGAGGCACTTCCACCTTTGCCTCTTTTTTGCCTTTATCTTCCTCGTGTAGCAGCGCCATGTCCACCAAGCTTTCATAAGTCGCTCCCATGGGTATATAGGTCATAGAAAGGCTGTGTAGAGGCTCATTCAGACCTTTGACGAAGCGAAGGGCCATCTTGTGTTGGGTGTTTACTAAATCCAGCCCAAATCTGGCCAGCTGATTAAACTGATTGACGTACTCCCTGATCGTCATACTCCCTCGTTTAAGAGTTAGGAACTTCTCCATCTGCAGGCTTCTTTCAGCTAGGGAGAGGAATTTCATCTCAAACCTTATCCTGAAATATTCCCAAGTTTCCACTAGCCTCTCTGCATGGGTAACTTCCCAACAATAGGAAGCTTCATCTTTAAGCAACCACACTGCTCTTTTGCCTGTCGTCAACTTCGAAGATGACGAACAAATCTTCGGTCTCCTTCAGCCAGTTCCTTGCTACCACAAAGGATTCAGTTCCATAAAGGTCCTTTCCACCCATAGCCTTGAAGTCTCTACACGTCTTAGCGAAAGTATTTCCACGAGGAGGAGGAGGAACCGCTACCACTATGAGAGGAGGAATGTCTGCTGGGCCCGCACCATTGGCCTTAGCCTCTAGGTACCTTCGAAACCAGTCAGGTATCGGTACTCCTTCTGGAAAGTTAAGATCTCCAGACATGCTGGAACAAAAAAGGAAGGTATTCAAGACAAAAGGATAGAGAGATAGTGCATATGGCTTTGGGGGACTATGCCTTTTAAAAACAATGCATTTCCTTGAAAAAATATGCTTCTTTAAACTTCTCTTTTGAAAATAGTTTCAAAAACCTTTATCTAATCTGGTAAACCTGTGCTCTGATACCAAGTGAAACACCCCACCTCCATTAAGGTCACTCACAAAGGGAAAGCCTTAAATTCGGTGGAGGTTTATAAGTAAAAGTCACAAATAAAACATAAGACAGATATAAACACATATGTATAAGCAGCGGAAAACAAACAGACTTTCATTTCATAAATACGTGTTCATACAAAACATTTCCATAATTGTCTCATAATAACTTCCAAAACATTACAACATCATTTCTGTCTTGATTATTAAATAAAGGAGCATAAAACATAATAAAAGCTGCATAAATCCCCATAGAACGTGTCCAAAAACCATAGCCAAGGAAAGAGAGTCCAATCCATACATCTACTATCTTGAAGCTTGCAAAGAGTCTGACTAAGCAGGGTTGTTTCCTCCCTGTGGACCTGGGGAGGGGGGGGGGACGGAAGAAAAGAAGATGAAAGAAAAATAGAGTCATACATAAAGCCTGGTAAGTCTAGTGACTCTTCAGTATGAGAATAAGAAAAAGGGCATGATAGGTATAAACTGGAAATAGGAAAGTATAATAAACTAAGATAAAGCAGTTTGAACCGAATATACTATCACACCCCCACACTATGTCTCTACACCTACTTGCATTGTCTCAACTGGCACCACATGATCGGGGTGAAGTGATCCCTTTTCTAAAGATCGACTCCTACTCACAAAATCATATGTGTCATACGGCCCCCAATGATTGTAGATACCTATGCTGGTCCCACAATGGGGTGTATCAAGTCCCATGGTGGCGGCCCGACACAATCCTAAAATGCATAGGTTATACTACTGGAGCCCAGTGCCCTATTTGTCTGCTCCGAAGGGTGTGCACACCCGCACTCCATTCGAACCCACACTGCTGCACCAACCGCCGTCGCTTTTGACCGCTTACAATCATCCCAGTAATCGTGCCCTACCCTGCATAGTTTTAGGGTACCATGGTACCTAATTGGGTTACTGCTGAAATGGGTCCCCGTAACTAGGGTTTTCTAGCCAAACATGTTAAGTGGTTAAGTGTCTGTATTTACCTAACCCCACCCATTAGTTTAATTAACATGTTGAATTGGTTAAGTGTTTTAGTTAACTTAACCCTACCATCCTGACTTGTCTTTCCTTAGCTTTTTAAAGCGCCGACCACTCACATTAGACATGTACTGTTACGGTTACTGGATGTGCCGGTCGGTTCCGGGCAGGTTTACAGGGTAACTCAGTCTAACCTCGGGTCCTTCGGGTCCTTATTAGGCTCAATGTTTAACCTCTCACATTGGATAGGTATTATTGTGATTACTGGACAGCCGGGAAGGTCCAGGCAGGTTTACAACACAACTCAATCCAACCTTGGGTTAAGCATACTCGTATTTTCTAAATTTATATATTTGTCTCTATTACTTGTTATATGTAAATTTGTTAACAATTAAATGTTGTGGCCCACTTTCCAAGTTCATCATTTTTGGTATAAGAATTTTATACCATTTAAGTGCCACCAATTATTGGCATGTGCCAAACATGCCAATACATATATTTTGCTCCAATTTATGTCAAGTTTCCTATAATTACCAATTTTTCCCAACGTTACCCCGTCTAAATATTAGGCTAACAATCTTAGCCCAATTTTTCATTCGCATGATTTTTAACATATAATATTAGGCTAAAAACTTAGCCTAATTTAGCATACACAAAATTGGCATAAAGAAATTCATTAACATAATCATGACATAGGTGTAAACTTGGCATTTTCGGCATAGTTAATATGAACATCATAGGTCTGAACTTGCAAAATAGTCAACATGAATACCATAGGTGTGAACTTGCAATGTAGACTAAATCAACATACATATATGTGAATTTGCAACATAGACTAAATCAACTTACATATATGTGAACTTGCATTGAAATAGGGATCTAACTAAATAGGTGTCACATGAATTAGCATATGATTTAGACAACATAAGCCTAAACATGTTTAGATCTAGGCATAACATCAAACATCACTAGCATATGACAAGAATATGACATGTCCATAAAGTATGTATAATTTTATCACATGTGTGAACTAGATCCTATCATGTGTACTATAACATGAAACTTGTATTAAAATGGATCTTGGCATGGATCCAATAATGAACTTGCAATTTTTGTTAAAACATATGAGCATGTATAGGAACTTAATCATTTAGGCATAAAGGTTTTAGCATAAAGTATATACATGAGATCTTAACTTGGACATAACACATACAACCTATATTAAACATATAAAAATATAGGTGTAAATTCTAACATTAACCATATACTTGTATGTGATGTTGCTTTCATTCTAAATGTACAATAGGATCGACATCAAATCAATTATACCACAAACATGCCAACCATTCACAATAGAATCATTGCAATACACAGATATGAATTAGCATCGTCGTTATACAATAGTAAAATTCCATTTCCATTTTACACTGAATCAAGTCTTAATTTTATTCCCATCGGAAAAATCACTATATTTACAACAAACAACGAACTTGTATTCTGGATTCTGAGTTCTGAATTTGCAATGCTTTCCTTTGGGTAGATAAATGTTGTTTAAATCTTGTTTTTACTTTAGTTTTGCTCATCTCTAAGCTTTCTTCAAGTGGAGGCTACTCTTGGCTTCCTTCCAACTGCATGACGTCTCTAGCTCTATTTTATTTGTGTGAATTTAGGTTGGAGACTAAGGTTGTTTATAAAGAATTTCAAACTAATTTGAGCCGTCGATGAAGCTAAAGTTAATCAAGGCCATCCGTCTCAAGATAAGCCAATCAAAAAGTGACAAATCAACCCTGGTGACACAGCCAAGCCCCAGAAACCGAGCCAGGACCAGACAAAGCAGGTCAGGTTGACCAAGCAGGTCGACCTATAGGTCGACCACCAGGTCGACTACATGGTCGACCTAGGCACCCAGGTCGACCCCCTGGTCGACCTGGGTCCTAGGCTGTAAAATTCCCGCCCAGCCCAGTTCTGGTCCTGTTTTGATTTTTGAACTTGTTTTCGGGCTGTTTGAATTTTAAATCGAATTCTGAAACTTCTGGAGGTCATAACTCCTTCACACGGAGTCCGATTTACGCCAACTCGGACTCTATCTCAAGCAGAATTCCGAGAAGAACGCAATGGCATAACCCGTTTCCCTTAATTCTATCATTTATAATTAATTATACTTTAATTTGTTAATTTACTATTAATACAAAATTCGGGGTGTTACACTTTTCTTTTAATGAAAATAGTCGATCCACGTTATTAGGTTTCAAATCAAATTAATGGGGAAAGGAAAACCATGGATGATAGAACAGAATAGATCCAAAATTTGGGAAAAGCATGAAAGTGAGTGGGTTTAAACTATAGCCTTTAGATAATGTATTGACTATCGTTTAGAATTCCCCATTTTGTAAATTGTCAAATTGCTAGTTTAATTATAAATTGTTGTTATAACAAGTTGAGACGTTAATATGAATAGATCAGAAAATTCACTTGTTGAATCTATTAAACTATTGGAATGATTACATGTTGAAAAACAACGTGTTAGAAATGGTCAAAAATTACTGTTGTTCATACTACATGTTAATTTGTCACAAGAACCCTACTTGTACGAATTGGTACAATTATATGATCAAATGTTTCATGTTAGAATTGATTACATGAATATAGTTTGGGCATAAATCAAACTACGATTATAGACTTATTTTGGGTATAAACCACATGAGAAATATGACTTGGGAAAGGGGTATAAACACCTATAATTAAATATTTAAAATTGTAAAAGAATGAATATGCATACGATTACAATTAGAAATTGTAACTAAACTTATAGCACGAGGTTAGGTTGCATTAGTGGCGTAAGTCTGCCCGGACCCGACCGGTATATTCAACAACCACTAATATTGAACCTACCGTGAGAGGCCTAAGTGCAAAATTAAAAAAAAAAACATGTAATGGTGCTAAGACACGAGGTTAAGTCAACTTATGATAGAATTCTGCACGGACCTGCTCGACAAATCCAGCATCCACAATTGTAGGCTTAATGTGAGAGGTCTAGCGCTTATATATATATATAACAAGATATGAATAAATGGCAATTATGGTAATTCAATTTTTAACTCAAAAAATAAGAAAGGAAGGGATGTAATGAGCTGAGTTAGAGTGATAGGAAGGAAAAGTGATGTATTTCCCTAAATGAACTATTTCTAAAAACGTTTTTGCATGTAAGCCACAGTAAATGAAGAAAAGTAAAGAAATTACTTGCTACCACAGATTTAGATGGGTATACGTTATGAAAGTAAATTAGTGATTCCTTCTATCAAACTGATAAGGTGCATGAAGTGTTTTCCTTAAAATAAGAAGGAATGTATATTACAGTGAATGAAGAATAATGGTTTACAACGATAAATGGTTTAAAAGGGGAATGATAATAACCTATTATAAATAAATAACATTAATGAAAATGTTGTATAATAGGTAGACTTGTCCTAGGGACAAGCGAATATTATAACCTAGGTTATAATTACTAGTAAGGGAATGGGATAACTGATGAATTGAGTTAAGGGACACTTAATTATAAATTAAGTAATCAGAAAAGGGGAAAACTTGAAACAAGGGGGGAAATATATTGTACTTAATTATAAATTAAGCTCGGAAGTCTTAAACCCGTTGATAAGAATGTTTAGGCTTGTCCTAGGGACAAGAGGAAATTATAACTTAGGTTATAATAAACGGGTAGAGAAACTTATTAATGGGCCTTAGTTAATAGAACTAAGTTAATAAGTAAACAATGATAAGTTGTACTGAGAATGTAAAATGGAATTATGATTAAATAAGAAAGAATAAGGAAAACTTATGAAATGAACTAAGTTATATTTAATCATAAATGGTAAGTGACATGTTAATTAGAAAACATGTGAATTGGGTATAATTAATTACATATTAAGTAGAACATGTTATTGTAATGATAAAATCAAATCAAAATATAAAAGAGATTGTGGATTACAGACCTTGGGCCGCAATTTAGAGAATAACATGTTGTGTGCTTATTAATAAACTTGAATGGATTAAGTTGTATGACTGAAATTAATAAGCAAGAGAAACTTGGTAATTTGAATAAGAATTCAATATGAATTGGTATAACCAATTTAACTAGAAACTTGAAGAGGTAAAAGAATGTTTAGACATAGGGTCTAATAACATATTAAAGTGAGGCGCTTGAACCAGTGCACGTGTTTGAGGGTGAATAACCCAACGGGGTAGATCATCGGGGTGTTATAAGGCACGAGGAAGAGCGCACATAAATCTGATTGTTCTGACGGCTTTGAAGGACTGGAAGGGGAAGCACGCAACTTCCTGAGGTACATAAGGTGTTCCTAGTAGTCCTCTTTGTGGCGGTAGATGTCTTAGGCTGTGTCCGCAGAGGTTGGGTCTGCGCGTAACTACTAGGTGGGTGGGCCTTGACTGCAGATGTAGCTATTCAGTCAGAATGTTGTGACGATGTGACACAAGGGTGGTTCGGTGGTTGCCTCACAAGAAGGCAAAGGGTCAGGACCAACAAGGATAGTAGACCATCAGACACCCGTTATGGGCAGCCGGTGGGATGCAGAAAGACTCGAGCTAAACCCAAGATACTGTTTCACCCTTCACTATCGGGGTAAGGGGTTGAAGGGAGACGCCACATGGACATTTAGATTTTTTTCATAGGGAAAGTCGTTTAGCTCTGGTAGTCTTTACTAGTTGAGGGAGGGGCCGAGGTGGGGCCATTGCTACCATGAAAATAGACCCTAGGTATATCTGTATATAGAGGCTTTTTAAAGACGGGTCTGTACAGATATGGAAAATCTCCCAACCGAGTTCCGTGTTTCTTGCATCGGCTTGCCACGGAACTCAGTGCACAATAGAGGATGTGCGATTGAGGCATCGAGCTATAATTGAAGATACGTATGGTAGATATTCTAGATACATGCATTTCGGTTCTGGGTGGTGTATCACAGACTTGAGGGCATTACTCTAATATGGAGTTTGATTCAAACAACAGTGGCAGTCAGTACATTGATAGATATATGCGGAACGTAATATTGATATTCGTACGTCACTATAACGTAGGATGAGGGACTGCGTATATTACGATGGTGGTACAGTGGAGACCGTGCGAGTGGGGTACCATGGGGTGTACCTCAATATTGTGGGCAGCTACATATATACTGTATTAGGTTAATCCACTGGGGAGTAAATAGGTGCGACGTGTATGTAAGCCTTGAGTGATGTTAACCCAAGTAACCTAATAAATAAGAAAATATGATTGAATGGTATATGTACGATTATCCAAAGTGTATTGTTTAAATCTAGTTACCAGAACTTGTGTTCTGACCCCCTCCTCATAACTTACTCGCAGGTTCGATTTGTGGCAGGGACATGATAGCCTTGGATACTGGTTAGGCAGTATAATTAATACGGTAAAGCTATATTTTGATTATATTATATTTTATCCATTCCACTGTGAGATATTTCCTGAGCTTTGACATATTTTATGTCTCTATCTTTTCTATAGAATACTAGAGCAAACCAATCCGAGTTTCGATAGATTGGAATTTTGAAAAATAAATCGGTCTGTTGGAATTAGGGTTGTCACATCTGGTATCAGAGCTTAGGTTTAGGATTCTTGTATAAATAGTGAGTAAGCGTATTTGTATTTTTAAAAATATAAATATATTATATATAAACCTAGATCCATAATGGAACCCACTAAATAGAAATTGTATAGTATGGTAAGAAATGGGATGTTGTGTTGTACACTAAAGGAATGAATCCGATATGCTTAGTATTTTGGGTTAGTGGGCTTGAAAACCTTATAAATTGTAAAAGCTTAAAAAGAGAAAAATGGATTAGGAATATATAGCTGAGAGAATTGACCTTGGGGGAGTATCTAGGAAAGCTTAGAAAATTGGACACCCGCTTTGAGTCTAATCCCATTGTTAACTTTTAAGAACTTGAAACTATAAAAGTTTTGGTAAAATGGTTTATGGTGTTTCCAAGTTTTAATCTTAAAAGTTATAGTTTTAAATATGTAAAGTATATATATTGATTTTTAAAGTAAAATGGAGTATATTTTGCAAAGAGTGATTTCTTGCCAAAATTTTGTCTAAATTCTCTAAGTAAAAAGGTGCAAATTATAGAGCATGTATAGCTCACTAGTATTCTTGTTATACAAGAGTTTGAAAGATTTGAAATCCTTATTCTTATGATAATCCTTTTTGGATAAATTATTTTGATAAGATAATTTTGTTGGGTGGAAAAAATATGTGTAGAAATTAAGAATGGAGTGGATGTTAGCACCTTGTAGTAAGAGACTAAACCGACCTTGTAGGTAAGAACAAGTCATAAACCTGATGGAGAAAATAGTTGTCCATATCTACTCCAGTTTTGTGATTTGAAAAAAAATGATTTGCAATTTTTTAAGATGACATATTTTTATGGTTTAGCAAAAGTAAGTTTTCATGAGGAAAATGAAATTTTGACACTTTTGAATTTTTGGTAAATGAAAAACAAGGCCAAACCATGTTTTAAATGTATAAAGTAGGTAAGGATTAGTGCCTAGGAAAGATGGGAAAAGTTTCAAGGCTATAAATTAAATATCAAGAATTATCTTGAAATATTAGTAAGTTCCCGTAGAATGCGTAAGCATTGAAATGCCTAGGGTGTCGCTTGAAATAATTATTGATTGGTACACAGCCAGGACTAGTGATGACTACTATATAGTAAAAATGGGAAAGTAAATGTTTAGATCGTGTTAGGGGTAAAGCCTGATACTGTATCTCTGTTGGGATCGTTCCATAGTTTTGTTCTTTTTGGGTGGTTAGGATGACCCCTAAACCTGTTGTAAATCCCATAGTTTGGACCTTTTACTCTGAGGGGGACGTAGTCCTAAGATTCTTGGCCCTTAGTAGTAGCTGTGTAGGGTGTCTATTCTCCTGTTTTAGTTGGAAGATTAGAAGCTTATTTAAATTTAAACTAAGATAAGAAGATTAGATAAGCTAAGGAAAGAGAAATGGTACAACTAAAGGAATCATAAAACTTAGTAAAGCAACAAAAATGAATTTTTTTGAGAAAAGATGGATAAAGATAAAAATTTCCGAGATAAGATGAAAAAGAAAATCAGTAACCAAGAAAATTTCTTATGTGGGTCGTGCTTGGATAGGAAAATAGGGAATCTTTATAAATAGTTACATAAAAAAATCTAAGTATGGTTAGAGAAAGGTTGGAAAAAGAAAAGCAGGAGATGCGGAGTTTTCCATTTTCCACCTTTTTGTAACATACGAAATCGAATTTAGAAAATTAGATTTTTCTGAAATTCGAAAAATAAAGTTGGTTGGTAGGATTATGGATGCATCAATTGGATGAACTATGCTCTTACTCAATAAGAGTGTGGGAAAATTTGGATGAAAAAGCTTTTTGATTTTCAAAATATTGCATTCATATAGAATTGCCAGTATATTTAGGATGTGAGCATCATATTTTAAAAGGATTTTTGAAAAACTTGCATACACATAAGAGGTACCGCTTAGGCATGCATGCATTATTATGTTGTACTTCACTTTACACAAGTGCACAATGTTTGCAAAATTTGGATGCACACATAATGGATGTATATTATGCGAGGGGTTAATTTATTTTACCCTTATCAAATTTTGGGGATGAAATTTTCTAAGGGTCGGAGAATGTAACACCCTGTATTTTCAGTGTAAGATAATAAAATAAGAATAACTTAATTAAATATTCAAAATGCAGTAAAATGGACTGCGCCGATGCGTCCATCTTAAAATTCTGGTCAAGATAGGCACCTGGTTTATGTAAAACGGACACAGTATGAAGAAGTTATGAGCATTAGAAGTTTGTATACATATAAGAACCTTATATGTATATATATTTAATAAATATATCTAGAAAATTCAAAAATCAGTTCAAAAATCAAAATCGCGGACAGGAAAGTTCGGAGGGAAAATGGACCGTCGGGGGTCGACCCACCCGCGAATCTAGAACCTTCTTTTCTGACTTAGATGATTCTTGAGTTTTATATTTTCATCTGAGGGTCCAGATTCCTCCACTACTCCTATAAATAAGACCCTAGGCTTAACCCTAAATTTCATAATTCGACGGCTACACTGGAGCTTAGATTTAGATTTGTAAATTAGACAATCTTATATTAAGATCGGAGGGAAGAGATTAGTGTTTTTATTAAAAGGCGTTCAGAATTACGTGAAAAGTAGGGTAACGTCCCTGATCCAATCTATTCATATTCTTCCTATTTTTCTTTCCCTTCCCTTTTAATAATAATAGTCGATCCACGTTATTAGGTTTCAAATCAAATTAAAGGGGAAAGGAAAACCAAGGATGATAGAAAGGATCAGATCCAAAATTTGGTAAAAGCATGAAAGGTGAGTGGGTTTAAACTATAGCCTTTAGATAAAGTTATGATTATCATTTAGCATTCCCCTTTTTGTAAATTGGGAAATTTCTAGTTAAATTATAAATTGCTGTTATAACAAGTTGAGACGTTAATATGAATAGATCATGAAATTCATATGTTGAATCTATTAAACTATTGGAATGATTACATGTTGAAAAACAACGTGTTAGAAATGGTTAGAACTTACTGTTGTTCATACTACATGTTAATTTTTCACATGAGCACTACTTGTACGAATTAGTACATTATATGATTAAATGTTTCATGTTAGAATTGATTACATGAATATAGTTTGGGAATAAATCAAACTATGATAATAGACTTATTTTGGGTATATAGCACATGAGAAATATGACATGGGAAAGGGGTATAAACACCTATAATTAAATAGATAAAGTTGTAAAAGAATGATATGCCTAGGATTACAATTAGAAATTGTAACTGCACTTATGGCACGAGGATAGGTTGCATTAGTGGCAGAAGTCTACCCGGAACCGACCGGCATATCCAGCAACCACTATATTTGAGCCTAATGTGAGAGGCCTAAGTGTAAAATTAAAAAAAACATGTAATGGTGCTAATACATGAGGTTAAGTCAACTTGTGGTAGAAGTCTGCCCGGACCCGCCTAGCAAATCCAATATCCATAAGTGTAGGCTTAATATGAGAGGTCTTGTGCTTATATATATATATAACAAGATATGAATAAATGGAAATTACGGTAATTAAATTTCTAACTCAGAAAATAAGAAAGGAAGGGATGTAATGAGCTGAGTTAGTGTGATAGGAAGGAAAAGTAATGTATTTCCCTAAATGACCTATTTCTGAAAATGTTTTTGCAAGTAAGCCACAGTAAATGAAGAAAAGTAAAGAAATTACTTGTTACCACGGATTTAGATGGGAATACGTTATGAAAGTAAATCATTGATTTCTTCTATAAAACTAATAAGGTGCATGATGTGTTTTCCTTAATATAAGAAGGAATGTATATTATAGTGAATGAAGAATAATGGTTTACAATGGTAAATGGTTTAAAAAGGGAATGATAATAGCCTATTATAAATAAATAACATTAATGAAAATATTGTATAATTGGTAGACTTGTCCTAGGGCAAGTGAATATTATTACATAGGTTATAATAAACCAGTAAGGGAATAGGATAACTGATGAATTGAGTTAAGGGACACTTAATTATAAATTAAGAATCAGTAAAGGGGAAAACTTGAAACCAGGGGGGAAATATATTGTACTTAATTATAAATTAAGCTTGGAAGTCTGAAACCCATTGATAAGAATGTTTAGGCTTGTCCTAGGGACAAGAGGAAATTATAACAAAGGTTGTAATAAACGGGTAGAGAAACTTATTAATGGGCCTTAGTTAATAGAACTAAGTTAATAAGTAAATAACGATAAGTTGTACTGACAATGTAAAATGGAATTAGGATTAAATAAGAAAGAATGAGGAAAACTTATGAAACAAAATAAGTTATATTCAATCATAACTGGTAAGTGACATGTTAATTAGAAAACATGTGAATTGGGTATACTTAATTACATATTAAGTAAAACATGTTATTGTAATGATAAAATCAAATCAAAATGTAAAGAGATTGTGGATTACAGACCTTGGGCCACAATCTGGATAATAACATGTTGTGGGCTTATTAATTAACTTGAATGGATTAAGTTGTATGACTAAAATTAATAAGCAAGAAAAATTTGGTACTCTGAATAAGAATTCAAAATGAACTGGAAATCTGATGAGGTGAGACAAGCGCGTAAAAGAATGTTTAGACATAGGGTCTAATAACATATTTAAGTGAGGCGTTTGAACCAGTCCGAACGTTTGAGGGTGAATAAACCAACGGGGTAGATCATCGGGGTGTTATAAGGCACAAGGAAGAGCGCACATTCATATGATTGTTCTGATGGCTCTGAAGGACTGGAAGGGGAAGCACACGACTTCCTGAGGTACGTAAGGTGCTCCTAGCAGTCCTTTGTAAGGCAGCAGATGTCTTAGGCTTTGTCCGTAGAGGTTGGGTCTGCACCTAACTATTAGGTGGGTGGGTAATGACTACAGATGTAGCTTTGCAGTCAGAATGCTATGGCGAGGAGACACAATGGTGTTGTATATAACATTGTTGTATACACAATTATATGATTTTTGTTTGATGATAACAACCAAATAAATATTATTATAAATGTGTTTGAAATCGTACTGTTAAATATATACATCACTGACTGAAATATAATATTTATATTTAAATGGAATACGACCATACGGACATTGATATATTCATACTGTATTCTATTTAAATTGAATATTCTATTTCAATAACACAACAGTACAAATCTTATAAACTCCACTATTTAAACACTCACAGAATATTTGTACTAATAAAGAATGAAGTAGACGAGTTTGTTTGACAACAATAAAATATTATTTTATTTCAATCAAACTTGTGTATTACAAATTACAGTACAATTCCATTTCAGTACACAGCTTCCCACTACAACACTCACACTCGTATATATAAATACTTTGATTTCATACATTTCAATATACAATTTTATATACACTCTTTTACATATTGACACACTGGCTTCTTCAGTCTTCTGTCTTCACTTCACAGTCAGTCCAGTCTTCGTACCTGTCATTCACAGAAATACACACACAGTATATGGAACATAAATAATATTCTAATTGCACGCAAATATAAATTTTATTTTTAAAATTTTATTTGCATCAGTTTTCTGGTGTGTTTCTCATCATTTTTCTGACTTGATATGATTTGTTAATCCGACTGTGTCTAGACAGTATATAGTACAGGGACAGGAAAATTCGTCTGTTGACTGCATATACACACGTGTATACACGTGTGCATTGCCACGCCAATTCAGTGTACAACTGAGGAGTAGCCACGTGGACCTTCTCGACTCAGAGCACATGAAAATAAAGTCAAACAGCAAAGAAAAACATGTTCAACTCAAATAGCCGAGCTCAATACATGTACAAAAGCTGGCTCGGACACAAAGTCAATAACAAAGCAAAGCAGCTATGACAAGTGATGGATGCTCATATACAAACATACAAGTGCAACATGGTTCAGGATCAAGACAGTTAACACATGCCAGAATGGTGCAGTTGGATGGTTCATACAGCAATGTGCAAGTGGACAATACATTTCAGATTTTCAAGTAAGTCTATGGTCGAGCATGTTCATGTGCAACAGCATGTCTTAGCAATTCAGAGAAAGCACAAGTGAATATGTGCACAGAAATAGATGGAGGGTTCAGCAAATACAAAAACAAGTCATGACAGCAAGGACCAAGAGCTCATAAATCAGCAGTACATGGTAACAACAATCATATGTGTACAACTCAGTTTTCATGTAGCAAGGCAAAGCATGACCAACCATCAACACAGCACTCTGAAACAACATGTCAAAGTAATCAAGCAAATGTATATGTCAAATATGGATCGTGGCAAGGTATGATGTTTTATTATGTCATGTTTTTGATCAAAACAGTTTTCAAGCCTGCATAGAGTACAAATCAAGAGTGCAAGTGGTCGAGGCATAATTCCAGGTTTCACAGTGGTCAAGCATGGTGGAGTCAACATTTGTTTTCAAAGTGCACAGTGAATGTCTCTACATCGAGTGATTCAACAGTGAATAACAAACCAGCCATTTTTCCAGTTTTAAAAATGGAGGTGGACAAATATACGTTTCCTGATTCAACAAGTTTAGTTTAAGCATGGTAAATTGGTCGACCTTACAGTAGAGAATATATGAATATGTTTTCATGAAATAAAACTATTCAACCAGTTGTTTTTGGCATATTCAAATCATGTTTCCAGAGATACAGGCATGAACAGGTATGTTTCCAGAAATAAGCAATCAAATTTGGCGAGTTTCCAGAAATCACATAATCAAATTTGCCATTTTTAGAAATGATTTTTAAGCAGATTTTTATCAAGTAAAATGCAGAGAAAGTCAAGCTAAAATTCTAGGCATATGTCCAGCATATTCATGGAATCCAAATCTGGAAATTCTTTCAAGGCTGTTTTTAAAATCGATTCATGCATGGCAATATTTTGGACAAGTATATTTAATCATTTTAATTCAATCAAGCCGTGGGGATCAAAGTATTTTGGGCAACAAATCCAAATGAGGAAATCGAGCAAGTCATTCGTAATTTCAGGGGACAATCAATTCAAGCCAACCTCATCAAAGAACCAAAACTGGAAATACACGCAATTTATATCAATGCCGAGTTTTTTAAATGGGAAAACGAGCACAAATCAACCAAGCCAAAATATGGAAATCAGAGACAATTAAAGGATTGTTTAATCCTATTTATAACACCATTTTTCCTCACAGGCTAAGGGATTTTTTTTTAGAGAAAAACCACAGAGAATCGAAAACCACAGAGAATCGAAAACCAAGCTTCATAAATTTCAAGAAAGGATTTAAATTTCGAATAACTCACGATTTTTCTGTTTTCGATCGTCAGTGAATTCCCAATCAACAACGAAGAGGAAGACATCAGACTCGAGCTTCAGAGATTAACCAATTCCATCAAGCAACGAATCGATTTGGGGATTCCAGAGAAACCCTAGCATTATTTTTTTAAAAGCCGCCATCGCCATTTTCTATCTTCCAGAGACAAAAGAGGAACGGACCAAAATGATATGGAGCAAATGGGCTGGCACTTTTTCAATGGGCTAAGTCCTCTTTTATATTTCAACTAGGGTTTTGTATTTAGTTTTGTTTTTCTTGTATTTGTTTTTATTTTTGAGTTGTAAAAATCAAACGAACAGTTTTCTAGAGGTCTGTAAAAATTTCTAGGATTCAGTCAGGATGTTGACTGACAGTTGACAGAGTCTGAAAAATTCTGAGATACGGATTACGGGGTTGTAATTCGGGGAATCTGATCGAGGGGACATCGTTCAGTCTAGGGTTTTGAGCGTAGGGTTAGAATAGGAGCAGGGTTTGCAAGTGTACATGGTCTTGTATGCGGGATCTGTTCTATCACCTAGTTGAAACCTTAGAAATGCAGCAGTAGGCAGGGTTTTGCCGAAGCTGGGTATATCTGTGTGTGATTTATTTTCTGCATTTCTGTTTCTGCTATATTCTATGATCTGTTTATTATTTTAATATCCTGTCAATTTTTCAATTCAGTTAAAAACTGGGATAAACCCTATTCACCCCCCCTCTAGGGTTAATCTAGATCCAACAAATGGTGGTTCGGCGGTTGCCTCACAAGGAGGCAGAGGGTCAGGACCAACAAGGATAGTAGACCGTCGGACACCCGTCATCCGCAGCCAGTGGGATGCGGAAAGACTCGAGCTAAACCCAAGATACCCTTTCACCCTTCACTATCAGGGTAAGGGTTTGAGGGGAGATGCCACATGGATATTTAGACTTTTTTTGTAGGAGCAGTCGCTTAGCTCTAGTAGTCTTTACTAGTTGAGGGAGGGGCAAAGGTGGGGCCATAGCCACCAAAAAACAGACCCTAGGTATATCTGCATATAGAGGCTCTTTAAAGAAGGGCCTGTATAGATATGGAAAAGCTCCCGAGTGAGTTCCGTGTTTCTTATATTGCCCTGCCATGGAATTTGGTGCACATTAGAGGACGTGCGATTGAGGCATCGAGCTACAATTGAAGATACATATGGTGGACAGTCTAGATACATGCATGTCAGCTCTGGGTGGTGTATCGTAGACTTAAGGGCATTACTCCGGTATGGAGTCTGATTCGAACAAAGGTGGCAGTCAATACGTTTGTGTAGCATAATAATGATAGATATATGCGAAACGTAATATGGATATCCTTACGTCACTATGATGTAGGATGAGGGACTGCGTATATATTGATGGTGTTATAGTGGAGACCGTGCGAGTGGGGTACCATGGGATGTACCTCAATATTGGGGGTAGTTACATATATATTGTATTAGGTTAATTCACTGTGGAGTAAATGGGTGCGACATGTGTAGGCCTTGGGTCTATTAACCCAAGTAACTTAATAAATAAGAAAATATGATTGAATGGTATATGCAGGATTATCCATAGCGTATAGTTTAAATCCAATCACCAGAACTTGTGTTCTGACCCCCTCCTCATAACATATTCGCAGGTTAGATTTTTGGCAGGGACATGATAGCCTTGGATACTGGTTAGGCAGTATAATTAATACGGTAAGGCTATATCTTGACGGGAAAAATTGTCGCATGCCAACACCCAAATGTGTGTGTGTGTGTGTGTGAACAATTATCCAAATAAGCTGTAAAGTATGTAAATGTTGGGAGACACAACTTTTATAGTGGTTCGACACTAACACCTACATCCACTTTATAATCATTATTCATCGTATCTTTGGTTGATTACAAGGTTGTACAGGTTCAGACAATAGCTATGTTTAAAGTGTTACAATGGGATAGCAAAATATAGGCTTGTTCTACACTTTGACTAAATTGCCCTTCTTCTTCTTCGTTGAAAAGCGTTGACTTGGTCAACAATATCCAAGTTGGTGTTCATATCCATGAAGTTCAAAAGTAGCATAACAATCCTCGTTAATGTTCAAGTGTTGAAGAAAAACATGCATGCCATGTTTTAATTATCCATGTCATCTTCCGTGGCCATGGTGAGGTGTTGGAAGCCATTAATGAGTGTTTTGAGCTCTTAAGGTCAAAAAATTCCAAGGGAGAAGGATCCAAATGAAGTTCAAGGCTTGGGGTATTTATAGGAGGATGGTTAGATAGGAGGAGGTGAGCATCGGGACCCACAAGAGCATTTTTCGCACCCCCTAAACAAGCCATATGCAGAAAATTCGCACCCCTGTTGCGGGTTCGACATTTCGCACCCCTACCTAGGGGGGTCAAAATTCCGAACCCACTCTGGCGGGGTTCGAAATTTCGACCACACCGGGGGGTTTGAAATTTGGAACCCACCCGTGGGTTCGAAATTTCGACCCCGTAAGTGGGTTTCAAAATTTAGACCCCGCAGGTGGGGTTCGGTATTTCGAACCCGCAGGTAGGGTTCGGTATTTCGACCCCGCAGGTAGGGTTCGAAATTTCGACCCCGCAGGTGGGGTTCGAAATTTCGACCCCACATGTGGGGTTCGAAATTTCAATCCCACCAGTGGGGTGCGAAATTAATAGTGGATGAGGCAGAAATTGTGCTGCAGATGGAGTCGAAATTCTTAAGCGCGAAGTAAGGGAATCTGCGGTTTTGCTGGTCTGTAGTGAAGGAATCTGAGCTTCCGATATGGAGAAAATCAGATGAATCGAGCGGTGCCGGGACTGTGGGGCCCCGGACCCCCACCGGCGCTACGCCCGACCCGCTTGACGGCTCGCCTTCGGCTCAGAGCATGGATGGACTAAGAGTTCCTTGGGCTCGACAGAGGCCACTAGGTATAGGCTTCGGGCCTCCTTGCGTTTGTGACGCGACTTCGACCCTGCTGCTTCGTATTTTTTGACGCTTAAGCTCGTTGCTCAGAAAATACTTGAAGTGCGACAACTTTGACAAAAAAGCGTATCACACTATGTTTTGATTATATTATATTTTATCCATTCTACTGTGAGATATTTTCTGAGCTCTGACATATTTTTTGTCTCTGTCTTTTCTACGGAATACCAGAGCAAACCAATCCGAGTTTCGATAGATTGAAATTTTGAAAAATAAAACGGTCTATTGGACTTAGGGTTGTCACAACAAATATGTTTTGGGAAGAAAATCTTTTCACACAAAAGTTATGTGAAGCTTTCTGCTTCAGGCTTCCGCGTCTCTGGCTACTTCCGTTTTATATTTTTTTAGTTGAGTACTGTAGAATTTGAGTTGAAGAATAAGGAGTATGAGGAAGAAGATGCTCACACGAGGAAGAAATGGGACGCCTTTTTATTTCTACTATTCGAATATTTTATTAGAGAAAACATTGGATTCTCTGCTCATGAACAGTTTCTAAATCTTCGTACACTGTTTCCATATATTTGCTATTGACAGAGGGAGATTTCAGAATCTTGAACAGTATTTTCCAAATCTTGCGCTATTGACAGGGAAAGATATTTGTTGTTGCCATATTTTTTGGGAGACTAAAATTTTCAGATCCAAGGAGCAATGTGGAAAGCTATTTCAGAGAGAGAATAGACCCTTGTTAATAGAGATAAGAATTAAATTTGGCTGAAAATTTCCTACCATTATTACTTGGTTTAATTTTATTTTTACACCGTTAATTTCTTCCTTGTTTTGTTAATGCGGTTAAAGAATTTTATTTTCTTCCTTTGTTATTATTTGTTTATTTATGTGGACAGGAACGGACAACGCAACGAACGCGTTAATGAACGTTAAACTGTTTTATGCACAATTTAGCTATGCGTGCTATGATTATGCAACTTTAATTATTTATAACAAGAAATATTGAACTTATCCACCATCAAATTTTAAATTTTAAATAAAAAACGAAACTTGTATTCCATATTAAAACTATTAAGTCATCAATTTTTTTTCCTTTTTGAGTTTAAAATTATTAATTCATTCTTTTATTCTTTAAAATTTCCGAGTTTGTTACATCCTCCCCAACTCAAAGTTTATCGTCCTAAAAAAGGAATCGATCAAAGAATAGATAGCAAGCAAATAGATAAGATAAATAAACTCAATGAATTATTACCTGCGTAAATAGTTCCAGATTTGAAGCACGCATGCTCTCCTCCGTTTCCCAAGTACAATCTCGATCATCGTCACTCCACTACATTTTGACTAAGTTGACTTATTTTCTTCTAAGCTGCCTCGTATCTCTATCTACGATGCGAAGTGGTCTCCTCTCAACAATCAAGTTAGGTTCGACATCCAAGCTATCAAGTGTAGTCGATTGAACATAAGAAGAAGGATCGTGCAAACATTTCCGAAGATGGGATATATGAAACACATTACGCACTCCTGTGAGCTTCTCAGGTAACTCAAGGCGGTAAGCCAAGGGATCAGTTTTTTTCTAAATCACGGAATGTGCCAATAAATCTCGAAGCTAACTTCCATTTTCATCCAAATCGAATTACATTCTTTAATGGTGAGATTTTCAAGAAGACTTGATCACCAACATCAAATTCCAACTTCTTCCTTCTCCTATCTACATACTTCTTTTGATGGTCTTGAGCAATTTTCATTTCATTTTTGATATCAGCAACTTTCTTTGTTGCTTCCATAATGATATTTAGTCCTAAAGTAAAGTATCTCCAGATTCAATCCAACAAGTAGGCAATCTACACGGTCTCTCCCTACAAGGCCTCAAATGGTGATCTTTTAACGCTAGCCTAGGCTACAACAATAGAAATTCAAGATTGGTATTTTTAGAAAAATTAGAATTCATATACTCAAGATTTACCTGGTAACTATTATTATATGTGAAATCAATGAGATGAATGTTGTCTGCCCAAGATCATCCATAGTCAAGGATATAAGTGTGAAGGAGATCTTCCAATACCTAGTTCAACCTTTCCGTTTGACCATCTGTCTACGGATGGTAGGCAGTACTAAGGTTTAATTTAGTACCCAAGTCTTCCTGAAATGCTTTCCAAAATCTACTCCTGAAAACATGATCTCGATCACAGACAATACTAAAAGTTACACCATGCAATCTAACAATTTCTCGCATATATAGTTCGGCCAAGCTCGCAGCTGTACGACTAGGTTTAACAGGGAGGAAATGTGATGACTTGGTCAACTGGTCAATAATTACCTAAATACTCTCATTCCATTTTCTTGTATTAGGAAGTCCGTCAATAAAATCCATGGAAATTTGATCACATTTCCATCTAGGTCTCTCAAAAGGTTGCAATAATCCAAGTACTCTTTGGTGATCAGCTTTAATTTGCTGGCAAGTCACGCATCTACTAACATAACGAGAAATATCTCGCTTCATACTACTCCACCAAAATAATTCTTCATATTTTGGAATATCTTGTGTATACCTGGATGAATAGAGAGTTTGGATTGGTGACTTTCTCTTAATACTTCTTGTCTTAAGCCGTTAACATTTGGAACACATATATGACCGTTGATACTCAAAACGTCCTTGTCATCAATTTGAGCTCCCATTCCATTATGATCATTACTTCCCTTACTCTGAATATTTTCCATCATAAGCTTAAGCTCTGGATCTTCATCTTGCATTGTTTCTATATGGTCCATAAGAGATGATGAAACCGAAATTTGACATAACATAGCCCTCGTTCGACTCAATGCATCAGCTACTACATTTGCTTTTCCTGTAGTGTAGTTAATGTCAAGGTCATATGAAGCGAGAAACTCAAGCCGTCTAACTTGTTTTTGATTCAGGTCCTTCTAAGAGAATATATACTTAAGAGATTGATGGGGGGTAAATAATTCAAATTTGGTTACCCAAAGATGATGTCTCCACAACTTTAAAACGAATACTATCGCAAGTAGCTCTAGATCGCGAGCTACATACTTAGCTTCATGATTTTTAAGCTGTCGACTAGCGTATGCGATTAACCTTCCATTCTGCATTAGGACGGCTACTAATCCTTCCTTACAGGCACCAGTGTAGACTGTAAATCCTTCATTTCCGTTGGGGACTACTAAGGACAGGTGCGGACGTAAGCTTTTGCTTCAGTTCTGCAAATGGGGCTTTACACTTATCACTCAAAACAAACTTAGTATTATTCCGGGTCAAAGCAGTCAATGGTGTAGCAATTCGTACAAAATTCCCTATGAATCTTTGATAATAGCCAGCGAGACCTAAGAAACTACGAACCTCGGTTGGGTTCAGGTTTCTTCCAATCATTAATGGCAGTGGTCTTGGCTGGATCAACCGATATTCCATTTTCAAAAAATATATGACCGAGATAATGAACTTCCTTCTGCCAGAAATGGCACTTCTCAAATTTGGCTTTCAATTGGTGACTCCGAAGTGTTCCTAGAACATATCTCAAATGCGACTCATGCTCTACTTCAGATTTAGAAAAGACTAGAATGTCATCAATGGGGACAAGGACGAATCTGTTGAGAACTTCGTCGAAAACGCTATTCATAAGATCAACAAAGTATGCTGGAGCGTTAGTCAAGCCAAATGACATAACCAACCACTCGTAGAAACCAATCTCTATACAGAAGGCAGTCTTTGGAATGCTTTCCTTAGCTACTCTAAGCTGATGGAAACCCGTGGCAAGATCGAGTTGAGAGAAAACTTTGGCTCTATAGAGGGGATGAAACATATCGTCGATACGAGGCATAGGGTACCTATTTTTAAGGTAAGCTTGTTTAGTTCTCGATAATCGACACACATCCTTAGCGATCCATCTGATTTGGTCACAAACACCACGATGGCTCCCCATTCGGAATATCTTGGTCCAATAAGTCCTTTCCGGAGTAAATCATCGACTTGCACCTTTAATTCAGCTTCTTCCTTTGGCGCCATTCTCCGAGGAGAAAGAACTACAGGATGTACTCCTGGGATAAGGTCCATACGAACTTCAATTTCTCGCTCGGGATGAAGACCCATAATTTCGCCAAATACATCGGTATAATCTTGGATAATTAGCGTGGAACTAAAATCGTCGGAATAAGAATCGAGCGAGAAGACAAAACTTCCAGCATTATCAATTGGCGTACGACGTACGATCGTTAACTCATTTCCTTGGTCATCTATTAAAGAAACAATTCGGGATCTATATGAAATTTCTTCCTTATACTTCTTTAGTCAATCATCTCCAAGAAGAATATCGAAAGCACTAAAACCAAGAACATAAAAGTCACCAATGAAACGATGAATGTTAAAAAAAGTTTAACTCCTTTACAAATCATGCTAAGATGGGTTGGGCCTCCAATCGGGTTATATACACATAAAACTTCAGTTGCATACTTGGGTTTTAAAGCCTTTTTAAATTTATCACAAAGGTTCATAGAGATAAAACTATGTGAAGTGCTAGTGTAAAAAAGAACACGAGTAGGATGATAAAATAAAGTAAAAGCACTTAGAAGCGTACCCTTAGTGTTTTCACCTATGGTAGGGGTGAAAGATGTCTGCGAAGACCCCGAACGTGTTTCCTTTATTCTGAGTGCAGCAATTTCTCTTAATATGTCTGGGCTGAAGGCAAGCATGGCAAAGGTCATTGCGGTGTACATGAGTCGGTAGCGCACGAACTCTTGCGAGGTTAGGGTAGTTATTGGAGTAATGACACTTTTGATAGAAGTTGAAACAAGTAGCATTAGAAAGTTCAGTAGGAGGTCTCTCTGGGAATGATATCCAACACCTTGAGAGTTTTTCTATCTCTTCTTTGCCCAAAACCATGGCTTCCTCCTTCTTGAGTTGCTTGACGATCCATGAGACTGAGGTGCATGCGTAACTTGTTTTCCCTATAGGTTTGTAGAGTTATCAAATCTAGAGGCATAGTTCATGAGTTCATTGAAAGGATCGTTAAGACGGTTCACCAAATTGCCATAGAATTCCGGCCGTGCACCAAGCATGAATTTCTCATTCTTCTGGAGTGGTGTCTCAAGCAAAGTTGGGGTAAATTTGGATAGCTCATCAAACTTCTTTCATATTCAACGAAGGTCATGTCGTCCTGCTTAAGATCCATAAATTCTCGATACAATTTGGATCTCCCAGCATTTTGCATCCATTTGTTCATGAAAGCGCCCCTAAAAGTTTTAAATTTAGGGTAGATTCAAAGGAAAAAGGATAGAAAACAAAACACGATTTTACTTAAGATATACCTAAACTTCTGCCATGTAAAGTCGATCTCCGTCGCATAGGCAGAGATAGACTCCCACCAATTCCTTGCAGCATCCTTAAGATGCCAAGCGGCCATTTGACGCTTCTGTGCATCGGTAATCTCAAGGCTAGAAAAGATACTTTCCAAATCATTCAACCATTTTTGAGCTTCGACTGAAATGACCTAGACTTCCTCGATCCTCGAAGAGACGGAGGAGCATGGATTATTTTGAGAACACGACGCATCAGAACACAAACGTAAGAACATTTTATTGCTATTACAACAATTTACATCAGAGTACAAGATATATCAGAGTTCAGATAAATAATATACAGTGGACAAAAATAAATATAAGACATTTAAAAATTACAAAGCAATGGAAATATATATACATAAATATAATGCACAGCAGAAAATGCCAACCACCACAACTGAAAGAAATACACAGATACAAAGCATTCTGAATATAGCTCCAGCCGTAATCCAGGATCTTGTGAAAACAAATAACTGCAAATCCAAAACTACTAGCTGCCCGTGTGGAAAATATGGGCACCCAGAGTTTAGGTAGAAACAATAAACCCCGAATCAGTCATGGGACTGGTGTGAGAACTAAAATAATTATTAAACTTTATTTTAAAGTTGGGTAAATAAATGGACTACGCCGTGTAACACGGAACAGGTTTTCTTCCGAGAATACCATAAAACGAACAACACAATGCTGAAAGAAAAAATGAAGCCATTATAAGACTTAGGTCCCATCACACAATGCAAACACAAAACAGAGGATAAAGTTTTACCTTATAATGGCCAAACATGCTTGGTACGCGAAATTTATCTTTTATTATTACTATATGTAAAGAAATAAACATCAAATATAAATGTATTAATTATAGATGGCATAGTATTCCGACCGACTATGTCGCCATATAGGTTTACAACTAAAACCGAAAAGTCACGTATTGGAAATTGGATTTCCATCTATGAGTCAAGGCAAGGGATCTTCCTCACCGGTTTCGAGACACTCAAGCAAATGCCTCAAGACTCGGACACTGGTGTAACGTCCTAGATTTTTGAACGTTAATTACGATTATTTTATTCTATTTTAAATATTGATTTAATGGATTTTATATCGAATATATTTATCATAAATAGAGTTCGAATATATAAAATTCATAATAGAATTAAAACAAGCTCGAAATGTCGTAGTAGTTCGTAATTTACTTTTTGAACTTCAATTGACTATACAGGATCCAATATAAGTCGGATTTCTATGAAACAAGAACCGTTTGAATCAATCTGATTATAATTTTCTACTAGAAGAGAAAAATCGAGATTTCAGCTTATGGATTGTTAGTTATGTCCAATTCAAATTTTCAAATAGTCGCTATGGAATCGTTAATAAACGATAACATTTATTTAATAAATTAAATAGGGTTTTCTATATAAATTGAATACTATTTAACTCGAAATGTTGATATTGAGTTGTGTAATTCATACTGATTTATGTTGAAGCTATACGATAATTTAATCTGGATATTTACGATAATAATTTATTACTATTAGTTAAATAGAATTGTTTTGGAATTATATATTATTTTCTTTTCAAACGACCTCCGTTTTCGATGAAACTAGTTTTATTGGAATGCGTACAATTAATTGTTGCTGGATTACAGATTTTGAGCCAAACGGGGATATCTTGTCGGCGAATGAAATTTAAAGGGGAACAGACAAATAAATTGAAATTAAAATAACGCCGTCGTACTTGTGTAGTCAGTTTTCGACGAGTCAAGTTCCATTGGGTTCAGAACACTAAGATGTAGCAGTGCATCAAATTTCATTGCGTTTGGAGTTTGTCTATGCGGTACGTATATCTAACGGTTACCAATAAAACCGGTTAGCGGTAAAAATTTAGTACTGAAATAAGATTAAATATTAAAAGAGCTTCCGTAACATGCTCACAATCTTTCAAAACCGTTCTCACCAATCCATTTTATATTCGTGCGTATCACGTTGTCTGTTTCCGTGCGCTCCACACAACCTATACTTGCGTTCCAAACCATTCAATACCATGCCTGTCACGTTTTTATTTTATAACGCCCACCTACTCTACTTAGCAGACCTATTCCCTGTATTTCCTTGCCACCCACGGTTATCCTTTCCTATATAAACATGCTGCTCCATCATTTCCTCTCATCCGCTTCACTACTGAAAATAAAACGCAAGCTTCCCACAAATAAAAATACAACAAAAATGAAACAGCGTTCTCCATTTTCTTTCTTCTCATCCTTGTTCTTGAAACCAAGACAAGTCACCATTTGTTTATCAATCAAGAACAAACCACATCTCTCTCTATACAAAAGAAAAAGCATTCCACACCACACGATCCGAATGAAGCAAGTTGAGGCACAACATGGGTTTTGAGTTGGAGAAATCACGTTGAACTATGTTCGAAGGAGCATGTGATTTCGTTTCCAGTGGAGCTCGGTGTTTTTTTTTCATGACGCATGGGTTCATTTTGGTGTTGGAGGAGAAGTACATGGCCATATTTAATTGTGTAATGGAACAATTAAAAAAAAAGAGTGTGCATGCGTAGCATGGTTGTATTGGAATGCATGTTGTGGAGGTGGCAAGATGAATGACTGTGATGGAGTAAGCTTTGATCAGGAAAGAAGAAGCATACAGTAAGCATCATATATATTTAAACCATGTTTTATTATTAATGTAAAATACTTGTTTTAGATAATGTGTGTGACGGCCCGCCCGGCACCAGCCGACATTTCCAATGAAAGTGCGTTGTGCCAATGCGCGACTAGCACGGGACGGTCGCCAAAGAAAGGAAAAGAAAATAATTTGAACTAACAAGGAACCTGTAGAATGTCTCGCAGTGCATGGGATAAAATATAATAATTACATAACTTTGACATAAAACAGACGAGACTGTGCATAAGCTGAAAACTAAACCATCATAGTAGCGGAAATCCAAAATACAACTTATCATCCAAACAACATTATTACAACCTTGAAATACTGTCTCAAAAGAAAAAGAAAGAGGTACACTACTATTTCCCAAAGTAGTGACCAACAACAACACAGGGAGATTATATATATATATATATATATATCATACGTGGAAGCCTCCTGCTCATTTCCGGTACAGCTACTCGTGCATAATCACCTGACCTGTCTCTAGTCTGCCCATTTAAGAGCACCCAAAGTAATAAGAAGAGACATAAAACTCTGGGTCAGACAAAAATCTGGTATGAGTGATAAGGAGTAAAATAGAACAATAATAGGCTGAACCTGGACCTGCAACCAAAGAGTTAGCACAACAGGATGTACGATACTCTAAGGTGACACTAACACATGGTGTGAAAATAATGGGGATGGGGTGTGCATGACATGGTGATAGCAAACATCAAACATAGCAATCATCCTCACATCTCTCACTCAGTGCTTAAAGCATACAATATATTCCACTTTGATCACCCATTCCTTTGCTATGATCACTTTGCCCCATGCAGTCACGATAACTCTACTTCACTGATCCATAACCACTAATCCTTTGCTATGTTGACTCTGCCCCATGGAGTTATGACAAGTCCACTGCACTGGCTCATAGCCTTGCCACGATCACTCTACCCCATGAAGTCATGATAACTTCACTGCACTGATCCATAACCAATAATCCGTTCCTCAGTGGTGAGTCAAAGCTATAAACATCGATAACCCATTAGCACACATCCCGCAGCAAAGTCCAACTCATGAAGTTAACCCATTGGTTCCCGTCTGGATCCTGAGTAACAACTTCCTATTTGGACTACCTTTGCATCTCGGGTTTTGGTGTTCTTCGGATCGGTTCAGTCATTCTTCTCGTCTTCGGTTCGGTTCAGTCGAGATAAATGCTCCAGCCATCATCGGTTCAGTTCTGTGCATCCTTGGTTCGTACTTGTGGCTACCAATCCGTTCGGGTCATACTCTTTGGGTCGGGGTAGCTCCACGGCTTGGTTCGGGAGTGAAAGCACAGTGCCTGGACTACTAAGCGGTTCGGGTCTTTCCATGCTCCCCAAAGTCATTAAGATCGGTTCGTACTTCTTCCACCAGGTCGGGTCGAAGTTGCATGGTGCTCCATGGTTCAGGGCTAGCGGTTCGGGTCAGAGAACTTCAAGCTTCTGGCTCCACTAGTGGTTCGTGGGAGGGGGTGCTTCAACAGTGGATCAGATCATACTTTCTCCCTTCGATCCGATCCGGTTCTTGCACAGTTTTCTACAACTTCTCCAGCGATTGTTTTACGCCATACGACGGCGTTTTCGACCATTCTAACTTTTCGAACAAATCAAAAAGCATACCATACAGTCATAGCAACATAGAGAATCAACAATAAACACCAAAATAACAATTTAATATGTCCATATTGATCAAACATACCCAAAAACATATGTTTTTCCCTTAATCCCCTTAATCATGACTTAACCGTACGATTAGCAAAACATGTTCAAATTAACACAAATTTCTAACAGAGGCATAAAATAATATTTTAGAATTTTACAAATTTTTCCAGATTTTTCTGAGCTATAATTTCGTTAATTATCACTAATCACACCTAATTAGCCGTAATTAGTGTAAAAACAATGTTAATCACTCACCATAGCTACAAATTAAATTTAGATCTAAAACTATCTCTGGTTTGGGTCAAATCTCTATGCAACACAGCAGCTCTACCTCGATCCACACGCTAATCTGCTTTAATTTGATGTTGATTAGGTCAATATGTGATTAGAATGAGATTTGAAGGTGATTTGAGTTTTGGAGGTCATTATTAGGGTTCAAGAGATAAAATGCGGCCGCTGAAAATAACAAAAACTAAATTCCCTAACCCTATTAGCCCTCCCATAACCCTAATCCCGAAATGGGTTATGGGCCTAGCTGCTAATCACCTTATTTAGGCCCGGTTAAGCTGTTTTTCACCTTCCAAATATTATTTCAGTCATATCTCCCAAACGGTAAGTCCGTTTGATTAATGTGACTATCTACGAAAAGGTAAACCATCATCCGGATATAATGGAAGTGGTTTCAGGTCAAAACTCCTTACCAATAAAAAGTTATAGCCAAAACAAGATTCTCCAGGGGCAAAACAGTCATTTAAAAATCGACAAAAATCGTGAACATGAAAAAAGACCCCAATAGTCGTTTCCCAAAGTTAAATGACCATACGGCCTCATATGAAAAAGAAATAAATATTCTACGATCCTTCGATACGTAGAATGCGGGTCATTACACTCTCCCTCCCCCCCTTAAAAAATTTCGCCCGCGAAATTTCTTAACTAAGAAAACAACAATCTGTCCCGCATGCCTATTAACCATTTACAAACAACCAAACATACATAGCAACATAACAAGCCTATCCTAGCATGCAGTTTTCTAACAAGAGGATAATTAAATTGTCGTTAAAATCTTACCAGGCAAAGAGTTCTGGATATATCTTCCTTATACTCTACTCTGTTTCCCAAGTACAGTCATTCTCATTCTCACCACACTGAACCTTAACCAGTTTCACCGCATTCTTTCGAAGTAGCTTCATGTCATACTCGACAATACGGATCAGACTGCGGTTCCTAACCGCCTCCAGTTCTACTTCGATGTCATCCAACTGATCCGGTGAAATAGTCATATTGGGGTTGTGCATGATTTTTCTTAACCGGGAAACATGAAATACGTTATGAACTCCCGCTATCTTGTATGGAAACTCTACTTTATATGCCAGATTCCCAACTTGCTCGAGAACTGGGAATGGACCAACAAATCTTGGTGCTAACTTGCCTCTCCTGCCAAATCGAATCACGCTCTTTAATGGCGAAATCTTGACAAACACCAAGTCGCCAATGGAGAATTTTAGATCTCTACTCCTTTTATCAGCATAACACATCTGCCTATCTTGAGCAGCCTTCATTCACTATTGGATTACCTTGACTTGTCTGAAGTTTCTCTTATCATATCTGGCCCAAGCACAAACTTCTCACCGATTTCTAACCAACATGATGGTGAGTTGCATGGTCTTCCATATAAAGCTTCAAATGGAGCCATACTAACACTATACTGATAACTATTATTATATGCGAACTCAACTAGATGTAATTGATCATCCTATGATCCTCCAAAATCCAATATGCAAGCTCTCAAGAGATCTTCTAATACTCGATTTACCTTCTCTGTCTGACCGTCGGTTTGAGGATGGTATGCGGTACTGAGATGTAATTCTGATCCTAAAGCCTCTTGTAAGCTCTTCCAAAATCCACTAGTAAACAACGGATTTGGGTCACTCACAATGCCTTTGGGTATTCCATGAAATCTCACTACCCACTTCATATACAGTTCTGCTAACTTAGCTGCTGTTCTATTCGACTTGATGGGTATAAACCTTGCACCCTTGGTCAATGGGTCCACAATTACCTAAATGCTATCATGGCCCGATCTAGTCCTTGGTAATCCATCAATGAAATCCATTGAGACTTGTTCCCATTTCCATTAGGGAATTTCTAATGGTTGCAACAAACCATTAGGTTTCTTTTGCTCATCTTTAACTAGCTGGCAGTTCATGCATTTGGATATAAACTTCCCAATATCTCTTTTCATCCCTTCCTGGTAGTAAGTCTGCTTCATGTGTCGATACATTTTGTTACCACCGGGATGTGTAGTTAGTTTTGAGTGATGACATTCTCTAAGCACTTCCTCTCTAAATCCATTGACATTGGGTATAACCAGTCTACCATTCTTTCGGAGCCACCCTTCTCGATCAAGTCCATACTTGTTCATCTTCTCATCGTCGATACCCATTTCTATCTTGGAGATGATTTCGAGTACGTTAGGATCGTCCCTTTGACTGGAACCAATTCTCTCAATCAAAGTGGGCCTGATCGTCAAACTTGCTAACATTTCTGGATCCAATTCGCACTTAGGTCTGAAGTCATACCCAATGCTTCCATTCAAGAAACATAGCCCCTAAACTGGCATGTCTCCTACTCAATGCATCAGCTATTGCATTGCCCTTTCCAGGTGTATATGCGATATCAAAATCATAGGAAGTCAAGGATTCTAACCATCTGTGCTGACAGAGGTTTAGATCCTTCTGAGAGAAAAGATACTTTAGTGATATATGATCGGTAAACAACTCGAATCTTTCTCACAAGAGATAGTGTCTCCACATCTTCAATGCGAATACAATCGCTGCAAATTCCAAATCATGGGTAGGATTTCTTTTCTCATGCGGTTTCAGTTGTTGACTAGCATAAGCTACAACCCTACCTCCTTGCATCAATACAACAAGTAGTCCGGTACTACATGCATCCGTGTGTACTGTCATCTCTTCATTCCCTTTAGGAATGACTAACACTGGCGCACGTGTCAACTTTTCCTTTAGGCTCTTGAATGCATTTTCAAAGTTTCCGTCCCAAACAAAAGCTTGATTCTTCTTGGTCAACTAAGTTAACGATGCCGCTATCTTGGAGAAGTTTTGGATAAACTTACGATAATACCTCGCTAATCCCAAGAAACTTCTTACGTCTATTACATTCTTGGGCGTAGACCAATCTTGTACCCTAGCCACCTTCGCAGGATCCATGGCAATACCATTCTCTGAAACAACATGGCCCAAGAATCTCACTTCCTTCCTCCAAAAGTGACACTTAGAAAATTTCTCTTTCAATTGATGTTGTCTCAACACCTCCATCACTATCCTCAAATGTTCCTTGTGTTCTTCTTCTGTCCTCGAATAAACAAGTATGTCGTCCATGAACATAAGAACAAACTTATTCAATTGATCCTTGAATACCCTATTCATAAGATCCATAAAATATGCTGGTGCATTGGTTAACCCGAATGGCATGACCAACCACTCATAGAATCCAGACGGCATCCGAAATGCCATTTTAGGAATACTCTCAATTGCAACTCGAAGCTGATGAAATCCTGTCGCTAGGTCTAATTGGGAGAACACTCTTGCTCCTTCCAGTTGATCAAACAAATCATTTATCCATGGAAGAGGATACTTATTCTTTCTAGTCACCTTATTCAACTCGCGATAGCCCATACACAAACGAAGGGAACTGTCTGCCTTAGTGGTGAATACGACCGGTGCTTCCCACTCGGATACACTTCTTCTGATAAATTCCTTCTTCAAAAGATCGCTTACTTGCACCGCGAGCTCTCGATGCTCCCTAGGTGCCATACGACGAAGTGGCATCACTATAGGTCTGGCATCTTTCACTAATCAATATGGAACTCAATCTCTCGGAGTGGTGGAAATCTGGTCACTTCCTTGAAGATATCCGGATACGGGCCAGCAATGCGAACCCCTGATAACCCGTCCTACGGAATGTCGAGGGAATTTAGAAAACTAGCCATCACCTCATCACTAGGGAGGCCACCAAACACTACCCTCCACCCATCATCCTCCATAATAGTCATCGAAAATCCCTCACAGTCTACCACCACCCCATATCTTTGGAGCTAATCGACTCCCAAAATAATGCCAAACCCAGTAAAGTCCAAAACAAAGAAATCACAAGCAAACATACATCCATGACTCGATATGACCACATTACGACAAATCATACTAAGGCTAGTCAAACCACCAATTGGGTTCGTCACAACTAAAGGTCTATCGACTATCTCGGGTTCCAATCCCAACCTATCTACTTGGTCACTAGAGATGAAGGAACAGGAAACCCCAGTATCAAACAGTACTTGAACAGGAACATCATAAACATAAAGCATACCTTGAATGATGACATTCTTTCCTTTCTCCGCCATAGCTGGGGCATTCGACGAAGAAGGAACAACATTAATAGCATATGCTTTCACAATCTTCTTCTATTTAGGAGGTTATGGACATTTATCCTTGTGATGTCACACTTGGCCGCAGCTAAAGCACTTCCTTTCCGCCGGCTTTGCTCGACATTCTTTGGAATAATGGCCCTTCTTGCCCCAACTAAAGCATTCTACCTCTTTCTTGTCTTTCTTTTTCTAACCATCCTTGGTCTGACTCTACTTCCTTATATTCTGAGAATTATTCTTTCCTCCACCGCTTGCTTGCGGCTTTGGCCCCTCTGCAGATGCAACAACGACTTCAGCCTTGGGCTTAGGATAAAGGCTCTCTGATCTCAGTGCTTTCCAAACAATCGATTCAAAAGTCTCATTAATATGGTTTATAAGCCTTTCCCCTACGTACTGATCTAAACTAGTTATGACCTTCTCATTCTTCTTCCCGAGAGTATCGATAAGAGATAACCCATACTTCGATAAAGTATCAAATTCAACAATATACTCCGAGACTGCCCTACCATTCTGTTTAAGCTCCAAGAACTTCCTAAACAATTATGATTTTTGAGCAGATGGGATAAATTTATCACTGAATAGGGCCTTGAACTGATCCAAAGTAACATGATCCTCAGGAGTAGCTGCCTTAAAAGCATTCCACCAATTCATAGCCCGTCCTTGCAGTTGACACGATGCTAACTTTCTCTTCATTGTGTCATCGATCCCTAAGTCCTTGAAGATGCTCTCACAACTATCGAGCCAATCCTGAACTTCTGTAGACAATTCCATTCCATGGAATGGCTTCCCACCAAGACTAGTGTAGTCCTTACAAAGCTTGGCGAAATCGGCCCTAGGCGCTTGCACTGTTGCATCACCACCACTTGCAGCATTAGGATTTGCCCTCTGAACATCCCTAAGTATCTCTCTCATGAAGTCAGTGAACATCGTCCTCATATCATAAGCATTCCTGTTGTTGGCCTCTGAACCCATACCCCTCGTATGTCGGCTCATCGTTCAATCTGTAAGGAGAAAATGATTAACCATCTCTTCTGTGGTGCCAGTGCAGTGCGACCTCATTCTTAAATATACCGATAGTATATATATGTATATATATATATCTTTTGAAAACCAAAATTTCACAAATTCGCGCTCTCATATACGTATATTATCTCTCCCTAGTGTCTTTCCCAAGGTTAACTATGCAACCAAGAGATCTGATACCAAGTTGACGGCCTGCCCCGCACCAGCCGACATTTCCAATGAAAGTACATTGTGCCAATGCCCGACTAGCACAGGACGGTCGCCAAAGAAAGGAAAAGAAAGGAATTTGAACTAGCCAGAACCCTGTAGAATGTCTTATAGTGCATGGGATAAAATATAATAATAACATAACTTTGACATAAAACAGGCGAGACTGTGCATAAGCTGAAAACTAAACCATCAAAGTAGCGGAAATCCAAAATACAGCTTATCATCCAAACCAACACTATTACAACCTTGAAATACTATCTCAAAAGAAAAAAAAGAGGTACACTACTATTGCCCAAAGTAGTGACCAACAATAACACAAGGAGATTATATATATATATATCATATGTGGAAGCCTCCTGCTCGTTTCTGGTACAGCTACTCGTGCATAATCACCAGACCTGCTCTAGTCTGCCCGTTTAAGATCACCCAGAGTAATAAGAAGAGACATAAAACTCTGTGTTATACAAAAGTCTGGTATGAGCGATAAGCAGTAAAGCAGAACAATAACTACCACTTTGATCACCTAATCCTTTTCTACGATCACTTTGCCCCCATGGAGTCATGATAACTCCACTGCACTGATCCATAGCCACTAATCCTTCGCTATGTCGACTCTTCCCCATGGAGTTATGACAACTCCACTGCACTGGCTCATAGCCTTGCTACGACCACTCTGCCCCATGAAGTCATAACAACTTCACTGCATTGATCCATAGCCAATAATCCGTTCCTTAGTGGTTAGTCAAAGCTATAAACATCGATAACCCCTTTGCACACGTCCTGCAGCAAAGTCCAACTCATGAAGGATACCCTGGTTCCCATCTGTATCCTGAATAACAACTTCCCATTTGGACTACCTTCGCATCTCGGGTTTTGGTCTTCCTCGGATCAGTTAGGTCATTCTTCTCATCTTTGGTTCGGTTGAGATAAATGCTCCAGCCATCATCGGTTCGGTTCTGTGCATCCTTGGTTCGTACTCGTGGCTACCAATCCGTTCTGGTCGTGCTCTTCAGGTCAGGGTAGCTCCACGGAACGATTCGGGTGTGCAAGCATAGTGTGTGGACAACCAAGCGGTTTGGGTCGGGCCATGCTCCCCAGAGTGGTTCAGATCGGTTCGTACTTCTTCCACCAGTTTAGGTCGGAGTTACATGGTGCCCCATGGTTCGGGGAAAGCGGTTCGGGTCGGAGAATTTGAAGATTCGTGGCTCCACCAGTGGTTCGTGGGAGGGGGTGCTTCATGAGCGGGTCGGGTCGTACTTGCTCCCTCCGATCTGATCCGGTTCCTGCAACTTTTCCAACGACTGTTTTACGCCATATGACGACGTTTTCGATCATTCTAACTTTTCTAACCAATCACAAAGCATACCATACAGTCATAACAACATAGAGAATCAACAATAAACACCAAAACAACAATTTAATATGTCAACATGGATCACACATACCCAAAAACCTATGTTTTCCCTTAATCCCCTTAATCATGACATAACCGTATGATTAGCAAAACATGTCCAAATTAACCCAAATTTCTAACAGAGGCACAAAATAATATTTTAGAATTTTAGAATTTTTTCCAGATTTTTCTGAGCCATAATTTCGATAATTATCACTAATCACTCCCAATTAGCCGTAATTAGTGTAAAAACGATGTTAATCACTCACCTTAGCCACAAATTAAACTCAGATCTAAAACTATCTCTTGTTTGGGTCGAATCTCTATGCAACTCAGAAGCTCTACCTCGATCTACACGCTAATCCGCTTTAATCTGATGTTGATTAGGTCAATATGTGATTAGAATGAGATTAGAAGGTGATTTGGGTGTTGGAGGCCATTGCTAGGGTTCAAGAGATAAAAAGTGGGGCTGAAAAATGACAAAAACTGAATTCTCTAACCCTATATGCCCTTCCATAACCCAAATCCTGAAATGGATTTTGGGCCTAGCTGCTTTTAATGACCCGCATTTTCAGCGATAGAATAATTAACTTATTTAATTATTTATATAGTGATTTAGAGAATTTATGGTCATAATTAAATTATATTGAATATTTAATTAAAATAAATAATATATCAATATATTAAATTTCTGAAATAGTTAACAATAGTGGAATTCACAGTATGGTGTGAATTGTATCATCGGTGGTATTTAATTCAGCTTATAATTGAATTAGAATAACGAATATATTATTTGAACGGCAGTTTGAACGTATAATTATATTATAATTAAAATCGAGCTTGAAATGGTGCAACAGTTCATAATTTGGCGATTCGAACTTCAACTGAATATACAGAAGCCGTTTTAAATCGGATTTCTGTGAAACAAGAAACGTTAGGAGCTAGTGAAGTATATTTTCCTAGTGGAAGAGAAAAATCGGGATTTCGTCGTGTAGATTTTGATTTATGTCCAAATCAAATTTTAGAAAAAGTCGCTGTGGAATTCCTTTATAATTTATAAAGGGATTATTTATATTTTAAAAAAAGGAATTTCATTATAAATTGAATATCGATTTAATTGGGATTTGAAATATCGAGTTAGAAATTCATATAGGAATATTCTAGAGCCGTATGATACCCTGTTGTGAATATATCGATAATATTTATTTATAAATATTTAATTTAATTATATTTAAATACATTTATATATTTAAATAGGTTATTTAGAGCTTTAAAAATAGTTAGTTTTGCAAACGACCTCAGAATTCGACGAAACTAATTTTGTTGGATCTGCAATGTTAAATTATTGTTAGATGTCAACTTTCGTGATTTTTAGAGTCAGTATGTGGCCGTACGGGATTTTAATGTGAAGAACAGTCAGTATTTTGATGGTTAAAAATACGCTGTATGAGCATACGGAGTCAGAATTCGACGAAACCAGTTTCGTTGGGACCGTAATGTCGAAATCTAACTGCATGTCAATTTTCATGATTTTTAGGTATCGTGTGTGTTCGTAAGGATTTTTAGAGTGCATAAACGAATATAAAATAATAAATAAATAAAGAAAAAAAAAGAAAATATCCTAAATGTTTATCTAATCAAAAGCAGGCCACATTCTTTTCCTTCCCAACCACAAACGTTACCAACCACCAACACAAGTACAAAAGAAGTGAGCCGCCACATTTTTATTCTCCTGTAAACAATTCCTCCATTGGAAAATAAAAAGAAATCAAACCGAAATTGATAAATTCCAAACCATATATACATGTATTCAGCATCGAACGAGCTTCAATTCCATATACATTTGAGGGTGTACGGTGAAGTTTGGTGTCCGCTTTGTATTTACACAGTAAAGTACGGTTCTAGTTTTTGGGTAATTGATTCACGATTCTGCTATCATTTCTGAATCGAGTAAGTGAATCCGCACGTGTACACACATCTCTGGTGATTTCCATGTGATTTGCTGTCGCGTTCGTCCCTGTAGCGCGAGTTAGATGCTCCAGGTTGCGGTGAAATAAGGAGGCGCGAGTTGTCGAGTTGAGGGTGGAGATGTTTGAGCTCTCGAAGTGCAGTCCGTCGGGGTTGTTGGTTGTAATTTTCGTGGATCAAGGTGAGAGAAACTATGGAGGAAAGTGGGGCGGTGGTGGTTTGTTTCGTGAGGACCAGAAGAAGGCACGGGGAAGAAGGAGTGTAGAGCGGGTACAGGTTGGAAGGTAATGGGCTGGAGTTAAGGGTGTGAGGCCCATTTAAAAGAAAATGTTTTAGTTTAAATTTAAATTAAAACCGTGTATTAACTTTTAAATTCAATATATTCGTCATACACTGTCAAAATCTCGAACCGTCTATTGCATTGGGATTATATGGACGACGACAACACCATGGAACTGACGGGGAGTGAATCCGAGCTCGCTACAATTTATGTAACAACCCGGAAAATCCTAACCAGTTTAAAAATTTTAAATTGGCTAAAATAGTGGATTTTAAATATTTTAAATAATAGTGATGAAAAGTGAGTTTGAATCGATGTTTGAAAATAAATATAATTATTATAAATTATAAATATGGCCTGAAATGGCGCTGCAGTTTCAAAAATTGAATTCAAACTTTAACCGACTGTACCAGGTGCAAAATAAAACAGATTTGAGTGAAATCAAAAATATTTAAATCTGTTAATAAATATCTTTCTAACGAACTGAAACATCGAATTTTCATAGCGGGAATCAAAAGTTATGGCTAAATGAATTTTCAGAAAGGTCGCTATAGAATTTATATAGCCCGTGAAAATAGACATTTTGCATACGACCTCAGAATTGGACGAAACCACTTTTGTTGGATCCGGGATGTCAATCTATTGCTAGGTTTCAAATTTCATAATTTTTAAAGCTAGTATGTGAGCGTGGCAAAAGACAATGTGTTTGGTCAATTTTTGTTAAATTGGATCGACCAAAAAAGGGCCATTTTTCAAACGATCTCAGAATTTGACGAAACTAGTTTTGTTGGGACCGTAGTGTCAAAACATAGCTAGATTTATTTTTCTGGAATTTTCCGAATCAGTTTGTGGCCTTGGCAAATTGAAATGTACATTCAAATTGAATATAAAATGTTTTATACTTTAATTTGAAAAATAACTGACTGTAACAGTCGAATTGACCTACGAAACATATCCCATTGTGTTCGGGATGGGGGTATATAGCTAGGGGCGACAGTCGTTAGGTTTGAATTGGGGTTCGTAAGTGAAAACCCTAATTTTCTAAATAATATATATATCGGCGAATCAGAAAATTCCATTCATAAATTAAAAATTTAAAAAAATGCTCAGAAACCCTCGTTCTCTCTCGACATCGACGGCGACGCGAGCTCCAACCTTCCCAGGCGATTTCCGACCGACTCAGCCCCCTCCGACCTTGCCACTACCTGCAGTCGACGGCGCCGCCTCCCCTCTACAAATCCGTCCCACTTTCACCTTCCCCCTCCTCTCTATCGTCGAGCACGACCTCTCCAAAGTCCGACACTTCCCACCGCCGCCTCGACCAGATCCGACCACCGAACTGCCTCCAACCACCACCGACCGACTCCCCTCTCTTCCCTCTTCCACGTTGTACCCTCCGATCATCGTATCGTGCCTCGGTTTTTGCGAAAACTGAAAACCTAGTTTTGAACCATCGTGAAAGTGAGAACTTTATTATATTTGAACTTTGAAAAATCATATCTTTATGGTGTGTTGACGAAATTCGATGAAACAGGAAACATAGTGACCGCAAGGAGGCTCTCTACCACATAGAAGAGACCGCAGATTTTTCTGAGCCATCTATGATTTTTAGCACTCCGAAAACCAATGTGAGATTTCTAATTTATAAACGATATGGGAAACAATGATGTATAAATTATATAGTCGATGTATGAGTTATATAAGCATTGTACACCTCATGTATAAGCATTGTATAAGTTGTATGTTCGATGTATAAGTTATATATGCGTTGTAAAAATTGTATGTACGTTGAAATGAATTGAAGTGAATCAAAATATATTTATATACGAATATATATATATATATATACACACTCCCCTCGTCCACAGACCATGGGCGATATTTATTGTTTGTGATTGGTGTGAAAATTGGTTGATAGCGAATGGTTGATTAGAATTGTTTGTGGTTGAAATTGATTGGTTGTGGTTGAAAAATACCCATTGGTGATAGAAACAAAATTAGAATAGATTATGGAAATGAAAATAAAACATGCCGCCTGCGTGCGAACTAGAAGCATGAATCCCCATTGTCAAAAGCTGCGAGGCTTTAAGATAGAGCGAGGAGCCGTACTAGGGATGACCCCGGTTTTAACTACCCTGCCGTTATGCTACCGAAATTTTCTGAAATATTCATGTGTTAGAATTATTTTCATTTGTTGAAACTACACTCATGTGTTGAATAGAAATTCATTCGTTGAATAGAAATTCATGTGTTGAAAAATAGTTGTGTTTTGAAATAAATAGTTTTATAATAAAAATCATATTTTTATCATCTATATGAACTATATAAAATAGTCGTGTTTTGAAATAAATAGTTTTATAATAAAAATCATATTTTTATCATCTATATGAACTATATAAAATAGTCGTGTTTTGAAATAAATAGTTTTATAATAAAAATCATATTTTTATCATCTATATGAACTATATAAAATAGTCGTGTTTTAAAATAAATAGTTTTATAATAAAAATCATATTTTTATCATCAATATGAACTATATAAAATAGTCGTGTTTTGAAATAAATAGTTTTATAATAAAAATCATATTTTTATCATCTATATGAACTATATAAAATAGTCGTGTTTTGAAATAAATAGTTTTATAATAAAAATCATATTTTTATCATCTATATGAACTAGATAATATAGTCGTGTTTTGAAATAAACAGTTTTATAATAAAAATCACATTTTTATTATATACATGAATTGTTGAAAATAGTGAAATGTTGAAATAAATGTATGTTGGATAAAAATATCATTTTTATCAAATCTATAAAGTAGATAGGGTTTTGAAATCGATGAAAGAATTATATTTATATATATTTATATAAACAGAATCAAAATATAGTGAATAATGAGGCTGCAGTTCGTGTTTTGAAACTGTGATTTCAAACGATTAGTGCGGGAGATCCTACCTTCGGATTTTCCCGAAACCACAACCGTTGGGTTCGCCTTGGAAATATCTTTCCATCGGCACCAACCTTGTAAAGATCCAACGGTTGGATTGTTTGGAATGTTTATTTCAAATCTGAAGAAAAACAACGCCAGAATCGATTATATTTATATATATATATATATATATATATATATAAATATAATTAAATTAAATCGACTAACGACGCTGCAGTTCGTATTTTGAAATCGTAACTTCAAACAATTAGTGCGGGTGATCCGACCGTCGGATTTTCCCAAAACTGAAACCATTAGATTTGTTTTGAAAATATCTTTCTAATGATATAAATTTTGTTAAGATCCAATGGTTAGATTTTCAGATATGTGTAAATCAAGTCTGGAGAAAAACAGCGCCACGGCCGCATTATTGCCTGAAGCGTCGTTTGAAAGAGTTGGTTATTTTTAAATAAATAAAAATAGCGATAAATTATGATAAAATATTATAAATGATATGTAATGGAAATAAACTGAATTTGCTCGATTTATGTGATATTTCATGGTTGAATGTGTGTGGTGTGAAAATTACATTAAAGAACAAAATTGGTGATGTCGAATAATTTAACCATTGAAATGAATTGATTTGAAATTCTAGATATACGTGTATTATTTGAAAAGGCCGAGTTAATTCTCATTTCAAATAATTAATCGACGAGTGAAAGTCGAAGATATGAAGACGATGCAAGACCGATGATCTTCACGTCGAATGGAGGGGTGCTACTGATGCTCATGATAGGAGTAGCTACCTTGACGGGGTTGAAGTAGTAGCCACCCGGACGTACTTGTTCATTGTACGGATATGCGAGGTATTGAGTGCCTCTGGTTTCGTTCAGACCCTGAACGAACGTGTGAATGGACTGTGTGTCTGACATTGGATTTTGTTCTGTGCTGATTGATCTCTATTAAATATATATCTGTTTGGCGGCGGAGAATTTATTCTCTTGCTTAACGCCCTTCTCTGAGACGTATGAGCCCAGAGGTTATATATTGATAGAAATCAGTCGCACGGAATGAATTGCCTGTGTGGCACGCCTAAGTGATAGATGATCAAGGCTTCTGTTAAGCAAAGTCTTGTGGTTGATGATCAAAGCACGACCTGTGTGACATAGCTTTGTTTATAGAGTGGTTTCGCGAGCCTCACACCCCGGTATGAGCCCGAAACGGGAGACGGACATCAGGGAGGACATGCGTTTTCTTCTAGCTAGGAGTGGTGCTTTGGGTTTTACACGCCCGGGTATTTTACTTATGTGGATGATGGAAAGCGAGGCCTCGGTCTCTTCGGAGCCGATGGTGTGGTCAGAAATGACCTGTGACGCCCCATAAGGCGGGGAAACGCAGTGTTCAGGAATTTTAATCCACATCGGTGGACCGGCCCTGACGATCCAAGGCTTGTCTGCACGCTTGCCTGAGACACGGGCTAGAGCGTCTGGAATTCGGTAAGGACTATCTTTTGCCTTGGTTCATGATGGAAATCCAATTTCCAAATACGACATCGTGCGGTTTTGATTGTATACCTATATATGGCGATATAGTGGTATGGGGCATTAATGCCGCCTATGATTGATAGTTATGATTGAAATTGTTTTCGAAACATAAATACACCAGCAATAATATCAAATGATTTTTTTTTGCTCGTACCAAGCATATTTTGGCCATTATAAGGTAAAACTCTATCCTCTGGTGTGTGTTGCATTGTGTGATGGGAACTGAGTCTTATAATGGCTTCATTTTTGTAACAAAAAAAGAGCATTGCGATGTTTAAAAGATTTATTTGTTTTAAAGCATTGGCAATCCAATGGAATAAACCTGTTCCACGAAAGTGGCGTTGTCCTGTGATTAGCCATATTTGAAAATGTGTTAAGTAGATTTCTCATGCCAATCCTGCGACTGACTCGTAGTTTGTTTCACTTGCAAACTCGAGTGCCCCTTTTCCCACACGGGCAGCCTTATATTCAGGTTTTAGCAGGCTCTTTCTGGATAGCTGGAGCTGAAGATGGATTCTATCATTTATCTCTTTTTATGCTGTTCAGCTCCTGTTGTACATATTATATTTTCTTTTCTGCAGTTGACAATTATGTATAGATGAACTGTATTTTGTACTAAGTATGATCCTATATAATGTGTAACTCTGATGATTATATTTATCCAGTGTATTCTACTGTACATTATCTGGTGTATTTATTTATTTCTGTTCTGCTGTTATCTGTTTATGTGTTATATTCCAAAGATTACCCTTGCCACCATCTTATCGGGAATGGGGTTGTCACAAACGTGGTATCAGAGCTTTGGTTAAGCTTAGTTCGGGAATATAACATATAAACGAACTCGTCAGAAATAGAACCAGGAGTGTTCTAGGATGAGTAACTCATTACAGAAAGGATCAGTAATATCCTAGTATGAGTATAGCAGAATGAAATGCACCTCGATAGACACATTTACATTCAAGTATATGTTTCTATGTTTTAAAAATATCTTTTCTGTTGACCTGACACTTGATCTGCTATTTGCAGAAGTACTAGAAAATGAGTGCCAGAAACAGAAGGAATGCTGACCCAGATATAGAAGCTCTATTTATGAAATATATAAATCTGGGTGGAGCACTATTCTTGGGCAAAGAATCTATTGCTAAAACTCAAGCTTGGATTCGTTCCGCTGAGAAAATCTTTGAAGGTTTAAAGCTGCGGGATGACCAGAAATGATTTATAGCATCTTGGGCACTCAAAGACGAGGCTTTGTTCTGGTGGGATTCGATTGTTAAAGATAATCCAGAAGGTGATATCACCTGGGATAGATTCAAAGAGCTTTTCAGTGCAAAATTTACTCCTCGCGAAGCAACTGAGAGGTTATACGATGAATTCTGCTATTTGATACAAGGTGATATGGATATCCCAAAATATCATAAGAGATTCAACGAGCTTTCTAATTTTGCCCCTCATCTAATTCAAGATACAAAGATGAGGAATCTAAGGTTTATTAATGGTCTTCAAAGAAAATACCAGAATAAAGTAATGGGGCATGTGAAGCTTCCTTTTTCTGAAATGATATACATGGCCTACTAGTATGAGGATCTCGATAGGAAAGGTATGTTGCAAGACGAAGAGGAAGTCGATTCTAGTAGCAAAAGAAATTTCGACACTGATAGCCCAGGGACTAGTACACAGCCTAAGGCCAGTACGACGTCTAGGGTCAGAAAGAAGCCTAGATTAAATCGAGAAAATGTTATATCCGAGAAAGGACCCGTAACGACCGCAATATGCAATAACTGCAAGAAACCAGGGCATTTGTCGATAAACTGTGGACCCTTAAAGAAGCGATTAAAGGGAGGGTCTAAATCCAAGAACAAGCTGCAAGACACTAGGAAATGCAATCTTTGCCATCGAGCTGGTCACATAAAGCGGGATTGCCGGTTATTGGGGAAACCTGAAATGGTACAGGTAAATAAAGTAGCAGAGGTTCCTACATCCTCAGCTAGTCAGGAAAGGCCAGATGTTTTAGAAGGCATGCTTACTATCAAAAACATTCCAGTTAAAGTACTGTTTGATACGGGCGCATCGCGAAGCTTTGTTGCAAAGAATGCGGTGAAGAAACTAGACTTGAATTTGAAAAAGTTCAGAGAACCCATGACTGTACATAATCCGGTTGGGGGTTCTGTCGATCTTAGTTGGGTTTGTGGGGTTCCAGTTTCTTTTTCCTGCTACCGATTCCCTACTATTGCGATCATCATGAATTTTACAGAGTTTGATTTGGTTTTGGGAATGGATTGGTTAACCAAGTATGAAGCTGAGGTTAAATGCGCCGACAGGGTCGTAAGGGCGAAAATTAAATCAGGAAATTATATAACCATTCCATGTGAAGGTTCGAATTCTGACAGAAAAGACTTCTGGGTAGCATTGGATGTTTCTCCTGCTCAAACAGAACCTGTTCCTGCCGTTACAGAGAATATTCAGGTAGAGATTGCAAATATTCCATTTGTCAAGAACTATGCGGATGTGCCCGAAGAGGTTGTTAGCTTACCCCCGTAGAGAGAAATTGACTTCAAAATCTCTTTGGTTCCGAATGCAAGGCCAGTAGTTCACGCTATTCGAAGAATGACCTTGAAGGAGAAAGAAGAGTTAGATAGTCAAACTAGGCAGCTTGTATGGAAAGGTCTGATCAGGCCTAGTTTTTCTGATTGGGGTGCAGCAGTGGTATTTGTCCTGAAGTCAGACGGTACTCTCAGATTATGTGTAGACTATTGTGACTTGAATAAGCAGACGCTGAAAAACAAATATCCATTGCCGCAGATTGATGATTTGTTGGATCGATTAAATGGCGCACAAGTATTTTCACGAATGGACCAAGCTACAGGTTTCCATCAGCTTCGTATCGCCGAGGAGTGTGTTCCTTTGACAACATTCAGAGGTCCAGACTTATTCTACGAGTGGTTAGTAATGTCGTTCGGCTTATGTAATGCTCCGGCCTATTTCATCGATCTAATGAACAGGGTATTCAGAGGAGTATTGAATAAATTCATTCTTGTCTTCATTGATGATATTCTAATCTTCTCTAAATCAGAAAGCGAACACGAAAAACATTTGGAATAAGTGTTAGAAATTTTCAGAAAGAATGTTTTAAAAGCAATGTTTTCCAAATGTGTATTCTGGCAAGAAGAAGTCAAATTTCTTGGCCACGTCGTGTCAAAAGAAGGAATTTCAGTGGATCCCAGTAAAATCACTGCTATTCAGAATTGGAAACAGCCTCGTACGCCAACAGAAGTTAGAAGTTTTCTCGGGTTGGCCAGTTATTATCGAAAATTCATTAAGGATTTTGCGAAGACATCTAGTTCCTTAACGAAACTGACTAAGAAACATTCGAGATTCAATTGGACTCCGGTATGTGAGGAAGATTTCCAAGAGCTGAAGCTGAAACTGACAACTGCTCCAGTGTTAACAATAATAGATGGCAATAAGGACTTGAAAGTCTGGACTGATGCTTCTAGGGAGGGCCTTGGTGCAGTGTTAATGCAAAGAGGTCAAGTGATTACTTATGCTAGCCATCAGCTGAAACCACATGAGAAGAATTATGTGACTCATGATCTTGAGCTGTTAGCCATCGTATTCGCCTTGAAAATCTAGAGGCACTACCTTTTGGGTGAGAAATTCGAACTGTATACGGACCATCAGTCATTGAAATATTTTTTCACCCAGAAGGATTCCAATCTGAGACAGCCGCGCTGGCTAGAATTTCTTGCAGCGTACGATTTTGAGATTTATGTACACTCCAGGGAAAGCCAATGTTGTGGCTGATGCGCTGAGTAGAAAGAATGTAATATTCGCCAGCTTTATCGTTACGACTTCCTTGATTGACAAGATCTCCATTCTACAGAAAGATGATAATTTTGTTAAGGAGACGATCAAAAGAAATCAAAAAGGCGACGCATCCAGTTTCCAAGTGGATAACGAGGGAATTCTTAGATTAAAAGGAAGGATTTGTGTTCCCGACGACTCCGAGCTCAAAAGAGAAGTTCTTGATGAATGCCACAAGTCCAAGCTGAGTATCCACTCAGGGGTTAGCAAAATGTATAATCACCTCAAGCGAACTTTCTGGTGGAAGGCAATGAAAAGAGATATCTCTATATATGTTAGCCGGTGTCCCACCTGTCAGCAAGTCAAAAGCGATCAGCAGAAACTCGCTGGATTGTTGCAACCTTTAGAAGTGCCAGGTGGAAAATGGGAACAGATTTCTATGGATTTCATAGATGGTTTTCCCAGAACTAGGAACGGAAATGACAGTATTTGGGTGATCGTAGATCGTTTCACGAAGACCGCCCATTTCATACCTGTCAGATCGAACAGAACTGCTCAGAGTCTGGCGCAGATATATTTTAAAGAAATTGTTAGACTGCACGGAGTTCCCATGAGCATCGTTAGTGATCGTGACCTGATTTTTGCTAGTAAATTTTGGGAAGCATTCCAAGCAGAATTGGGAACGAAACTGAACTTGAGCACTGCATATCATCCTCAGATAGATGGTCTGACTGAGAGGGTGAATCATATTCTTGAAGATTTATTGCAGGCTTGTATTATAGATTTTGGCGGATCGTGGGAATACCATTTGCATTTGGCCGAATTCTCATACAACAACAGTTACCAAGCGAGCCTGACAATGTCACCATTCAAAGCATTGTATCGTAGACCGTGTCGATCCCCTGCTTGTTGGGTTGAACCTGGTAACAGACTTGTATTGGGGCCAGATATGATTCGTTATTCTGCAGATAAAGTCGATTTCGTTTAGAAACAATTACTAGCCGCCCAAAGCCGACAGAAAAGCTATGCAGATAAGAGAAGAAGAGATATATCATTTTCTATTGGCAACTATGTTTATTTGAAGGCATCTCTGATGAGAGGAGTTATCCGGCTCGGTAAAACAGGGAAATTAGCGCCCAAATTCATTGGTCCGTTTCCTATTCTGGAACGGATTGGAACTCTCGCATATAAGATTAAATTGCCTGATTGGTTGCCTGGAGTGCATGATGTATTTCACGTATCTCAACTTCGAAGGCACGTTCATGATCCAGACTTGATCGTGGAAGAAGCAGTGCAACATGATATAGAAATCACTCCAGAATTGGCTGTGAGAAGAGAGCCGCTAAAGATAATTGGCAAAGAAACCAAAGAGCTGAGGAACAAAATGGTTCACTTAGTCAAAATGCAATGGAGTGGAGACCCACGAGACTGTACTTGGGAAACAGAGGAAAGCATTAAGAAAGCCTATCCTAAGTGCAGGGTGGATATCTCTGATTGACTCTGGTGCAAGGTACATTTACCATATTTTGCAATTTCCATTGGGTTCTCTATTTTGGTGTTGTTTTCTTTTCATGGATGTAGAATTTTAATTGTATAGTCTGAATGATTTAAAAGAGTATATGAATTAATTGATACATTTTTGAAAAGTTAAAAATAAATTGATTGATGATTGTGTTGTGTGACTGTGGATTTGATTAATTAAATTATTAGGGCGATAGTTAATTTAATCAATAAGAGAATGAATGGTAGAATTTATTCGATTAAACTGCACATTGAACAGAGTTAAAAATAGATAGAACTATATACATATGCATTATATATGTTTGAATAGGTAAATGGATTAGCTGTTGAGTAAAGATTTTATTTGCGTGCCCGACAAATAGGTAAACCTTAATGAGTTGGATGTGCAATTTTATTATTATATCAACTCCTGTGAATGTCATTCGATGCGGAGTGCTGGTTATTCTGTGTGCAATTAATAAATGTCGCCATAGGGTAGTAACAATTAATTTTGAACTACACTACATGGCATACTTCTTGAAGATAGGCATACTTCATCATATACCACATAAGCATTTGAAGCTTGTGTGACGAGGTGAAAGATTTACCAAACGAGCGAGAGGCTTGTATGGCGATGACTATATTTTTCAGGTTGAACAGATGACTGATATGGACTATTTAAATATAACGGTAAATTGCCAGATTAATAAAAACCCCACATGGGTCTGGAGTTGACAATAATCACGTCTCTCTAGTTATTAGATACGGCACATGGACTATTTATTTCCCACACGGGACGAGATGACGAGGATTTATCCTCTGGAGCAAATAAAAATACGCACTCCCTCAGGCTTTGACAGGGTGACGAGAATTTATTCTCTGGAGTTATTATCTATACACGCTCCCCTGTAAACACCAGAATATATCACTATAAATATGTGTATGCTTTATAGGATTTATTGGGTACCTAATACGGCCCAATAAATTTCCAAACCCCTCCCCGTACAAATGAGGTTATGGAAATTTTTTTCGAAAATTCCGGGTGTTAGCCAAATTTTTGAAGAATTTGAAAATTCTTAGAAACTGAAAAGTTGAAGAATGGAAGCCGGAATGAAAGTAGAGTTCATTAATCAAACCACTTTCGACTTTGTTCCTTTTCGGGGACGAAAAGTTTTAAGTGGGGGAGATTGTAAACACCCGGAAAATCTGAACCAGTTTAAAAATTTTAAATAGGCTAAAATAGTGGATTTTAAATATTTAAATTAAATATTTTAAATAATAGTGATGAAAAGTGAGTTTGAATCGATGCTTGAAAATAAATATAATTATTATTAATTATAAATATGGCCTGAAATGGCGCTGCAGTTTCAAAAATTGAATTCAAACTTTAACCGACTGTACCAGGTGCAAAATAAAACGGATTTGAGTGAAAACCAAAATATTTAAATATGTTAGTGAATAGAGAAAATTAGGCTCACATCCCTAAAAATGTTCAAAATTAACACCATATCTAGTCAAAGTTTCTATGCATTTCTGGTCCCTATTTTTAGCTGCCGCCCAAAATTTTTAGTCCATCCCGCCTCCTGCCACATCCACTTCCGCCTTTTTCAAATATGCAAAAAAAAAGCGCTCATGCATAAAAAATATATTCTAAAATCTGGAAATAATCCCAGGAGTCCACGCAAATTAAAAAAAAAGTTGCATACTTCTGTGCAACTATTGCTTATAGTAGCATACATGTATGCATATATTTATATAGTGTATTTATGTTGAAAATCTGGACCAATATACGCATACATGTATGCAACTATTAGCAAATAACTGCATACATTTATGCATACAAAGTTGAACTGAGATTCACGTGTAACGAAAAGTTGCATACATGAATGCAACTATTCTGTATATATGCATGCATATGTGCAACAAATTTAAAAGGGACGACGGCTTGCGAATATACGCATGAATGCATGCATTTATTCTGTATATGAGCATAAATGTGTGCAACAATGTCTGAAAACGGCGAATGCTCGAAAAAACAGACCAAATTTGAATATATGCATAAAAGGATGCATATAATGCAGTTTAGCTGCATACATATATGCATTTATACTGCAGTTTGGGTGCAACACTGAAATATAAGCATGAATGTATGCAACTATTTACGAATAGGTGCATCTTTTGATGCAAAAACCTGTTGTTTCGCTGATTTTGTATTATTTTGGGTTTTGACGTGGTTTTTGATTGATTTTCCACATGATTTTTTTGGCGTGAACGTGTTTTATTTAATAATGAATTTATGTGATTTTTTTATATTTTTTATACATTTTTGAAAAATAGGGACCTAATTTACAATAAGTTTAGGACTGGATGTGAGCCTAATTTTGAAACTTAATAGGGACCTATGACAAACATACCCTAATGAATATCTTTCTAATGAATTTGAAACATCGAAGTTTCATAGCGGGAATCAAAAGTTATGGCCAAATGAATTTTCAGAAAGGTCGCTATAGAATTTATATAGCCCGTGAAAATAGACATTTTGCATACGACCTCAGAATTGGACGAAGCCACGTTTGTTGGATCCTGGATGTCAAACTATTGCTAGGTTTCAAATTTCATAATTTTTAAAGCTAGTATGTGAGCGTAGCAAAAGAAAATGTGTTTGGTCAATTTTTGTTAAATTGGATTGACCAGAAAAGGGCCGTTTTTCAAACGATCTCAGAATTCGACGAAACTAGTTTTGTTTGGACCGTAGCGTTAAAACATAGCTAGATTTATTTTTCTGGAGTTTTCCGAATCAGTTTGTGGCCCTGGCAAATTGAAATGTACGTTCAAATTGAATATAAAATGTTTTATACTTTAATTTGAAAAATAACTGACTGTAACAGTCGAATTGACCTACGAAACATATCCCACTGTGTTCGGGATGGGGGTATTTAGCTAGGGGCGACATTCGTTGGGTTTGAATTGGGGTTCGTAAGTGAAAACCCTAATTTTCTGAATAATATATATATCGGCGAATCAGAAAATTCCATTCATAAATTAAAAATAAAAAAAACGCTCAGAAACCCTCGTTCTCTCTCGACATCGACGGCGACGCGAGCTCCAACCTTCCCAGGCGATTTCCGACCGCCTCAGCCCCCTGCCGACCTCTCCACCACCTGCAGTCGAAGGCGCCGCCTCCCCTCTACAAATCCGACCCACTTTCACCTTCCCCCTCCTCTCCATCGTCGAGCACGACCTCTCCAAAGTCCGACACTTCCCACCGCCACCCCGACCGGATGCCACCACCGAACTGCCTCCAACCACCACCGACCAACTCCCCTCTCTTCCCTCTTCCACGCTGTACCCTCCGATCATCGTATCGTGCCTCGGTTTTCGTGAAAACTGAAAACCTAGTTTTGAACCATCGTGAAAGTGAGACCTTTATTATATTTGAACTTGGAAAAATCATATCTTTATGGTGTGTTGACGAAATTCGATGAAACATGAAACATAGTGACCGCAAGGAGGCTCTCTACCACATAGAAGAGACCGCGGATTTTTCTGAGCCATCTATGATTTTTAGCACTCCGAAAACCAATGTGAGATTTCTAATTTATAAACGATATGGGAAACAACGATCTATAAATTATATAGTCGATGTATGAGTTATATAAGCATTGTACACCTCATGTATAAGCGTTGTATAAGTTGTATGTTCGATGTATAAGTTATATCTGCGTTGTAAAAATTGTATGTGCGTTGAAATGAATTGAAGTGAATCAAAATATATTTATATACGAATATATATATATACACTCCCCTCGTCCACAGACCATGGGCGATATTTATTGTTTGTGATTGGTGTGAAAATTGGTTGATAGCGAATGGTTGATTCGAATTGTTCGTGGTTGAAATTGATTGGTTGTGGTTGAAAAATACCCATTAGTGATAGAAACAAAATTAGAATAGATTGTGGGAATGAAAATAAAACATGTCGCCTGCGTGCGAACTAGATGCATGAATCCCAATTGTCAAAAGTTGCGAGGCTTTAATGTAGAGCGGGGAGCCGTACTAGGGACGACCCAGGTTCTAACTACCCTGCCGTTATGCTGCCGAAATTTTCTGAAATATTCATGTGTTAGAATTATTTTCATTTGTTGAAACTACACTCATGTGTTGAATAGAAATTCATTCGTTGAATAGAAATTCATGTGTTGAAAAATAGTCGTGTTTTGAAATAAATAGTTTTATAATAAAAAATCATATTTTTATCATCTATATGAACTATATAAAATAGTCGTGTTTTGAAATAAATAGTTTTATAATAAAAATCATATTTTTATCATCTATATGAACTATATAAAATAGTCGTGTTTTGAAATAAATAGTTTTATAATAAAAATCATATTTTTATCATATATATGAACTATATAAAATAGTCGTGTTTTGAAATAAATAGTTTTATAATAAAAATCATATTTTTATCATCTATATGAACTAGATAAAATAGTCGTGTTTTGAAATAAATAGTTTTATAATAAAAATAACATTTTTATTATATACATGAATTGTTGAAAATAGCGAAGTGTTGAAATAAATGTCTGTTTGATAAAAATATCATTTTTATCAAATCAATAAAGTGGATAGGGTTTTGAAATCGATGAAAGAATTATATTTATATAAATATAATCAAAATATAGTGAATAACGAGGCTGTAGTTCGTGTTTTGAAACCGTGATTTCAAACGATTAGTGCGGGAGATCGAACCATCGGATTTTCCTGAAACCACAACCGTTGGGTTCGCCTTGGAAATATCTTTCCAACGGCACCAACTTTGTAAAGATCCAACGGTTGGATTGTTAGGAATGTTTAATCAAATCTGAAGAAAAACAACGCCAAAATCGATTATATATATATATATAATTAAATTAAATCGACTAACGACTCTGCAGTTCATATTTTGAAATCGTGACTTCAAACGATTAGTGCGGGAGATCCGACCATCGGATTTTCCCAAAACTGAAACTGTTGGATTCATTGTGAAAATATCTTTCTAATGATATAAATTTTGTGAAGATCCAACGGTTAGATTTTCAGATATGTGTAAATCAAGTATGGAGAAAAACAGCGCCACGACCGCATTATTGCTTGAAGCGTCATTTGAAAGAGTTGGCTATTTTTAAATAAATAAAAATAGCGATAAATCGTGATAAAATATTATAAACGATATGGAATGGAAATAAACTGAATTTGCTCGATTTATGTGATATTTGATGGTTGAATGTGTGTGGTGTGAAAATTACATTAAAGAACAAAATTGGTGATGTCGAATAATTTAACCATTGAAATGAATTGATTTGAAATTCTAGATATACGTGAATTATTTGAAAAGGCCGAGTTAATTCTCATTTCAAATAATTGATCGACGAGTGAAAGTCGATGATATGAAGACAGTGCAAGACCGATGATCTTCACGTCGAATGGAGTGGGGCTACTGATGCTCATGATAGGAGTAGCTACCTTGACGGGGTTGAAGTAATAGCCACCCGGACGTACTTGTTGATTGTACGGATATGCGAGGTATTGAGTGCCTCCGGTTTCATTCAGACCCAGAACGAACGTGTGAATGGACTGTGTGTCTGACATTGGATTTTGTTCTGTGCTAATTGATCTCTATTAAATATATATCTGTTTGGCGGCGAAAATTTTATTCTCTTGCTTAACGCCCTTCTCTGAGACGTACGAGCCCAGAGGTTATATATCAATAGAAATTAGTCGCACGGAATGAATTTCCTGTGTGGCACGCCTAAGTGATAGATGATCAAGGTTTTTGTTGAAAAGCAAAGTCTTGTGGTTGATGATCAAAGCACGGCCTGTGTGGCGTAGCTTTGTGTATAGCTTGGTTTCGCGAGCTTCACACCCCGGTATGAGCCAGAAACGGGAGACGGACATCAGGGAGGACATGCGTTTTCTTCTAGCTTGGAGTGGTGCTTTGGATTTTACACGCCCGGGTATTTTACTTATGTGGATGATGGAAAGCGAGGCCTCTGTTGCTTCGGTCTCTTCGGAGCCGATGGTGTGGTCAGAAATGACCCGCGACACCCCATAGGGCGGGGAAACGCAGTGTTCAGGAATTTTAATCCACATCGGTGGACCGGCCGTGACGATCCAAGGCTTGTCTACGCGCTTGCCTGAGACACGGGCTAGAGCGTCTCGAATTCGGTAAGGACTATCTTTTGCCTTGGTTCATGATGGAAATCCAATTTCCAAATACGACATCGTGCGGTTTTGATTGTATACCTATATATGGCGACATAGTGGTATGGGGTATTAATGCCGCCTATGATTGATAATTATGATTGAAATTGTTTTCGAAACATATATACACTAGCAATAATATCAAATGATTTGTTTAGCTCGTACCAAGCATATTTTGGCCATTATAAGGTAAAACTTTATCCTCTGGTGTGTGTTGCATTGTGTGATGAGAACTGAGTCTTATAATGGCTTCATTTTTGTAAAAAAAAAGCATTGCGATGTTTAAAAGATTTATTTGTTTTAAAGCACTGGCAATCCAATGGAGTAAACCCGTTCCGCGAAAGTGGCGTGGTCCTGTGAATAGCCATATTTGAAAATGTGTTAAGTAGATTTCTCATACCAGTCCCGCGACTGACTCGTAGTTTGTTTCGCTTGCAAACTCGGGTGCCCCTTTACCCACACGGGCTGCCTTGTATTCGGGTTTTAGCAGGCTCTTTCTGGATAGCTGGAGCTGAAGATGGATTCTATCATTTATCTCTTTTTATGCAATTCAGCTCCTGTTGTGCATATTATGTTTTCTTTTCCGCAGTAGACATTTATGTATAGCTGATCTATATTTTGTGCTATGTATGATCCTATATACTGTGTAACTCTGATGATTATATTTATCCAGTGTATTCTATTGTACATTATCTGGTGTATTTATTTATTTCTGTTCTGCTGTAATCCGTTTATGTGTTATATTCTAAAGAATACCCTTGCCACCATCTTATCGGGAATGGGGTTGTCACAATTTATTACAAAATAAATTGTCTGTCTGAATCAAGCGATGGTTATCTTTATTAACGATGATCGTCCAATGTAAGTAAAACTCACCAACTCTGAATAGTTCTATTTTTATAACGTACATTTAGAACTGATAAATGATGACTGATTGCTGTGTGTTAACTGTTTGGTTGAATTGCTTGTGGATTGGTTGAAATCATAAATAATGATATATATATAAATCGTAAATCAAATATTGATTCTGTTTAACAGAATATTTTATATTCGTGTTGTTTAACATCTGTGATGCAGGGAAACAGGTTGGAGGGACCCAATTGGGTTCCTCAATATTTATAATACTGTTTTGTTCATGTATTGTGAAATATGATGTGATATATAATCTGTTTGATTTTGTGTGTTTAAATGATATCGATCATTTTGGTTTGCCAAATAGAATAACATAAGAGACCCTGGGATGTAAAAAGGAATATTTCAATGTATATTGAAATAAAGGAATTTTTTAAAATCAATTGATTTTATAAAAGGTAATATTTTGAAAATAAAGTATTTATAAAATCATAGGATTTTATAAAGGGGAATACTTATTTAAAAAATAAATAGAATATCATAAAGGAATATTTATTGGGAAAATAAACACGATATTATAAAAAGGGAACTATTTATAAAACGAAAAAGGTTTATAAAAAGGGTATTTACATAGAAAGTAAATAGAAGTGAAAAGAAATATTTATTTAGAAAGGAATATTTATTTAGAAAATAAATAGAATTATAAAGGGATATTTATTTAGAAAATAAATAGAATTAGAAAAGGGTGCGTTTTTTAGAGGTCCCTATTAAGTTTCAAAATATAAAAAAAAAACCGGTCATAAACTTATTGTAAATTAGGTCCCTGTTTTCAAAACTTATAAAATAATAATATAAAAAAATAAAAAAAATTCGTAAATTAGTAATAAAATAAATTATGCATTATACAAAAAATTCAGTTCAAAAAACAACAAAAATAATGTCAGAAAGAAGAAAACAGCAAAAAAACAGAAAAAACTGCAGTAAAATGCATAATATTATGCACCTTTTTGATTTTATTGCATGCATATATGCAATTATTGCAGTTCTTCCAGTGGATAGATTTAACATAATTTTTCAGTTCATTTTTATTTGCATCCAAATGTGCAAATTTCTCTAAAAAATGCACGCATGTGTGCAACATTTTTATAGGATAAAAAGTAGGGACCTAATTTATAAAAAAAAACAAAGTTCTGAAAATTTTTAAACCCGCCCCCTATTTTATTTTTTCCGCCTTTTTGTATTTTTTTTAAAAAAATGTGCGTCCGTTCATAAAAAAAATTTCTAAAATATGGAAATAATGTCAGGAATCTATGGAAATCGAAAAAAAATAGTTGCATACATTTATGCAATTATTACTGATAGTTGCATATATGTATGCAACTTTTCTGTAAGCTGTTTTCAGATTAAAATCTGAAAATAAACCTGCACAAATGTATGCAAGTATTTGAAATTTTTGCGCACATGTATGCATTTATTTGCATGAATAAAAATCAACGAAGATGTATGTAGTGAAAAATATGCACGGATGTATGCAGGAAAGTGATATATGTGCATACTATTATGCATTTAACTGGAAATTTCGTTTTTTTTTTTTGGTTTTTTTGATTTTTGACGCCTTCGTTGATGGTTTTTTGTTCTGATTTTTTTAGTGTTTACATGTTTTATTTAAATACGAATTTACGTGCTTTTTTTTATATATTTTTATATTTTTTTATGACTTTTCAGAAAATAGGGACCTAATTTACAATAAGTTTATGACCGGATGTGAGCCTAATTAAGTTTCAAAATAGGGATGTGAGCCTAATATTCACATTAGAAAAGGAGTAAATATATTTGTAAAACAAATAAAAAGGAAATTATTTGTAAAACAAATACAAAGGAAATATATTTGTAAAACATATACAAAGGACATATATTTATAAAACAAATACAAAGGAATATTTGTAAAATTTCTACAAATAGAATAGAAACGGAATATTTGTAAAACATCTACAAATAGAATAGAAAAGGAATATTTGTAAAACATCTACAAATAGAATAGAAAAGGAAATATTTGTAAAACATTTACAAATAGATTAAATGGAAATATTTATTTATAGGAAATAAATAAAAGGTTATAAATGAGATATTTATTTGTTAAATAAATAGAAAAGATAAAAGAAATATTTATTTGTTAAATAAATAGAATTGAAAAGGGAATAGTTATTTGTTAAGTAAACAAATAGAAAAGGAGTTAATTCAAAGGAATTAATCAAAGGAGATAATTCAAAGGAATGAATAAAAGGAGTTAATTCAAAAGAGTAAATCGAAATAAGTTAATCGAATATTAGTTATTCGATTAGAGTTAATTGAATAGACTAAATGGGTTAGAGTTAACCAGTTAGGGTTAATCAATTTGGGTTGACGAGTTAGAGTTGATCAGTTAGAGTTAATCAATTAGAGTTGATTAGTTAAAATTAACCAGTTAGAGTTAGAGTTAACCAAAAGAGAATTTAAATAGAGTTAATCGGATTAGAATAAATCGATTAGAATTAGTTAAAAGGAGTTATCGAATATTAGTTATTTGAATCAAGTTAAAAGGAGTTATCGAATATTAGTTATTCAAATCGAGTTAAAAGGAGTTATCGAATATTAGTTATTCGAATAAAGTTAAAAGGAGTTAATCGAAGTTAGTTAAATTAAAAGGAGTTAATCGAAGTTAGTTAAATCAAATAGAGTTAATCGATTAGAGTTAATCCAAAGGAGTTAATCCAATAAAGTTAATCCAATAGAGTAAATTGATAAGAGTTAATTGAATAGAGTTAATCGAATATAGTTTATTCGAAGAAAGGTTTTCAAATCTAGTTATTCGTAAGAGAGATTATCGAATATAGTTATTCGAAGGGAGGAGTTATCGAATAGAGATTAATTCGAAAGAGAGTTATGTAAGGAAGTTTGTTAAAGGTTTAAAAGATAAACTTTGTCTATTATGAAGTTAAAACGTTGTTTAGTTAAGGTCTGAGAGGTAATTATTCCCCAACTTGATTGACTTCCTTCTTAACTAAGGAATGGTAAGGTTTGATAGTGAATGATGGTTAAGTGAATTTAGTAAATGGTTTGAGTTGGCGTCGCGATGTTTTATTAAAACATCTGTTTCAACCAAATAAAGGAGCTTTGGAAATGTTTTCCAAATAAGAATCAGAAATGTTTTCCATTGTTAATAACGTATATTTTCTGAATTTAGAAAATAAGAAATGTTGAATATATGGAAACAGGAAATGACAAATGAAATAATTTAAAGGATAAAAGTTGAATGATGATTGATCGTTATAATTTCCATTTGGAAATAATATCGTTGTTTGCACACGTGTTTTCTTTGATAGTTAACTCACCGACTATCAAAGTTTTTGACCATTTTAACGTTGTTAATATGGAGAGACCGGTTGGATTATTATCCCAAAAACAACTCCGTATTGACATAAGCGTTGCGAACCGTATATGCCAAAGATAATTGAAGACGGAGTAAAGTTCAAGGGTTGTTGTATAAGTCTTAGGTAAAGATTGCCTAAGATGGTTGTACTGAATAGTGCCTTCGGTTTGTCCAGTCCCAGGACGACCTGTATGGAAGAATGTCTGACAGAGTATATCTATTAGATCGCATAAGTTGATCTCTTCAAACGTATTCATGTTTGGTGGTGGAGGAATTCGTTTCTTTTAGCTGTATACCCGTGTTATTTTTGGGGAAATCAATTTGTGATTTGGCGGGTATGACGATGTGACATTCAAACTGAATGAAGATGTGGTATGTAAAAGATAAGCGTAGCTTCTAGCCTCACATCCGGTAAATGACAGAAATCGGGCAGGCAGCATGGCTATGTAGGTCTCACCTATTAGGGTGTATAATCACCTGATCTAGAGTTTCATTTACTTCTAAAAATCTATTGTCGATGCTGTCCCATTCGGGAAACGGTTGCTGATCCCAACCGTTGGTGATATACATTCGATACACTCAAGCGAAATGAGTGGTCGGTCATGTGTGGCCGGGTTGCAAGATGTTCTTGTTGAACCCATTGTATTCCTCTCTAGAGGTATACTAGCGAAAGGTGGTTCCATACCATGTCATAGTTGGAAATCCATTACCCAATACGTGCTTGCGGTTTTAATTGTATACTATATATGTAGAACGTGAGATGAAAGCTTTTCTGCTAATGATTATTATATTGTGGTTGATAGACATTATTATAATATCAAAAGGTTTTTGATATAAAGATAATTTGGATTCTCATAAGGGAAAAACCCGTTCCGTTATATGGCGTGCTCTTATGAGATATCGTTTACTTGTTCGAAATGTTTTAAACTGTTTTACTCATACCAGTCCCATGACTGACCCGGAGTTTATTTTGTTTTGTTTTCCCTAAACTCTTGGGTACCCAATTTTGTATGGGCAGTCAAGTAGCCGGGATTTACAGATACTGGAAGAGCTGGGAGCAGGAGGCTTCAGGATTATATAGCTATAGTTATTTCCGCTGTGTTGTAATTGTTGTACTCTGATAATGTTACTGTATACATATACTGATTTTATTTCAAGAATATGTTATCCATTATATGTTGTTCGTTCCGCTGTGAGATTCATGTTACTTTGATATTGTATCTTCTTCTTCTTTTTCTATTCTAAGTTTCTATCTTATCTTTCCTCACCCTCTAACTTTTTTCATTAACTATTTGGTTATTTCGATCCTTGGATGTTCGATATGTGTTGTATATCGGATAACCAAGATCGCTAAAAAACCAGGTCGTTACACTGCTAATCACCTTAATTAGGCCCGGTTAAGCTGTTTTTCACCTTCCAAACCTTATTTCAGCCATATCGCTCAAACAGTAAGTCCGTTTGATCAGTATAACCACTCTGCAGAAAGGTAAACCATCATCCGGATCTAATGGAAGTAGTTTCAGGTCAAAACTCATTACCAATTAGAAGTTATAGGCAAAACAAGATTCGCTAAGGGGCAAAGCAATCATTTAAAAATCGACAAAAATCGTGAACATGGAAAATGACCCCAATAGTTGTTCCCCAAAGTTACACGACCATACAACCTTATATGAAAAAGAAATAAATATTATATGATCCTTCAATACGTAGAATGCGGGTCGTTACAATGTGATTGTGTACCCACCTTAAACGTTAAAGTGGGTAACAAACTGTGCAGACGTGAATTCATGTCAAATTGTATGCGTAAGCGTGACCCAATTAGGTAGTCTAATGTGCCTAACAACCCATACTTAAGATAATGCCCAAGTATGGTTATTTAACCGTCTAAGAAATATAAAAAAAATAAAAATTTGCCTAAGCCTAGTGTCCTATTTAACGTGGCCTGTATATATTGTGACAATCTGTAACACCCCTCCTCCGCCAGGGCCACTCACAAGAGAATGCACGAGCTTTGGAGGGTTGTTGTCTAGGTAAACATGCACAGAAATATTACAAAACAGAACATATAAAACAGCGGAAGAAAACATGATTTCATTACTTTATAAAAGTAGTAATTTCTAAAACCTTTTAACTCGAAGTGCCATTAAATTACTTACATCGAAACCTGCCTTGCAATAATAAAGAAGCATAAAACCATAGTCATAAATTATTCCCCAAGTAAAACAGTAAAATAGCCATAGCCAAGAAAAGTCCAAGCCATAGATGATGATCTTGAAGCAGATAATCCGCACTAAGTAGCAACATTTCCTCCCTGTAAACCTGGGGGAGGGGGGAAATGGAAGAAAAAGAGGCGAAACAAAACGGGGTCAGTCATAAAGACTGGTAAGTCCTAGCTACTTTCAGCTTAAAAACAGGTAAAGTTAACATGACATGTATAAACTGAAAGTAAACATAAACATGATGACAAGATAAAACAGATCGAATAAGATAACAAGATAAACTCAAGTAACAAGATAAACTCAAGTAACAAGATAACCAAGGTAACAGGATAACCAAGGTAACAAGATAAACTCGGAATAGCATCGCATGTCTAACGTCCTCTGCACCAACCGTACTTGCATCCAAACTCGTATCATCCCTTCAATGTATATGTATAGTCCCTTGCCGTATATCGTACGGGTTCCATCACGTTATTCTGTACCGCTACAACGTAGTGTCACCATCCTTGAAATCGCTCGGACTGCCATCCTTGTTCTGGTCAGATTCCCTTATCATGAATTATCGCGTGTTCAACTAGGATTTACACCACCTAGGACCACTGGGGATTATGCTACCTATTGGACGTTTTCTAGATTCGATCAGAGTTTATGCCACCTAGGACCACTAGGGATTAGGCTACCTATCGAACAACGCCCTTTTTCCACGTAACGATCTAATTGATCGGCTCCCTACAAGTCCTAACTCGTCGTGTGTCGGTGTCATACGGCCCAATCACGAATGTAGCTACTCTGTGCTAGGTCCACCCTAGGGTGTATCAAGCCCTAGGGTGTCAACCACTGACACCATTCCAAGCACGCACAGTGTATAACTACTGGTGTCCATGCCTGTTTTTCAACTCCGGACTCATGTGCACGACCATAGTCCGCCTGAACCTACAATGGCGCACCAACTCAGCCGTCGTTCTGGTCGCTTACAATCAGCCCAGTAATCGTGCCCCACCCTAGCCTAGACCCTAGGTTATCGTGGTACCTTCCATAGGGTTACTGCTGAAAAGGACCGCGTAAGTAGGGTTTCCGTCCAGTAGGTTAAGTGTTGTCATCTAAATTCAAGACTTAACCCCTATCAGTCTAGCATGTCAAGTTGGTTAAGTGTGGTCATTCAAGTTCGTGACTTAACCCGTCTACATGTCATGTCAAGTTGGCTAAGTGTTGTCATTCAAGTTCATGACTTAGCCCTACGAATCACGTGTCAAATTGGTTAAGCGTATTCCAGCGGTTCATGACTTAACCCTATCCAAATCATCGTGTCAATTTGGTTAAGTAAATTTAAGCTTAACCCCATCAAATTACCGTGTTAGATTGGTTAAGTATATCCAAGTGACTCATGACTTAATCCTCATCAAGTTACCGTGTTAGATTGGTTAAGTATATTCAAGTGACTCATGACTTAATCCTCATCCACTAGTCAAATTATAACGGTTAAGTGTTACCCTTGTGAGTTTGCTTAACCTTACCATGCATCGCGTTATACTAGTCGGGTATTATCGACCCATTCAGGTTAAACTAACCCATCCTCTAATCGTGTTATATGGTTAAGTGTCATCAAGAAATCTAGTCTGGTTTTACTTAACCCACCCATCCACGTCATATTGGTTAAGTGTCATTAGTCTAATCAAGATACTAAACCCACCCGTCCATGTCATATTGGTTAAGTGCCATTAGTCTAATCAAGTTACTTAACCCACCTGTCCATGTCATATTGGTTAAGTGTCATTAGTCTAATCAAGTTAATTAACCCACCCGTCCATGTCATATTCATTTATTATTTATTAATGCATCAACCTCTCACATTATACTTATTTGCGGTCACTGGATAAGCCGGGCGGTTCCGGGCAGAATTACACCGCAAACCCATTCCAACCTCGGGTTCAAGCATTACCACAATCTAATCTTTGCCTACGACCTCTCACATTAGACTATTATTGTTGTGGTCACGGGATATGCCGGGCAGTTCCGGGCAGAATTACACCACAACTCAAGTCTAACCCCATGTCGAAGGCATCCGTTAGATTGTCAATTACATATGTTTCATCTAAGTCAAGATCCCCACTTTACATATTACTAAGCATATTCCCAAGTTCCTAATTACATGTCCATCAAAATGTGTACCCAATTCTAGCCACTTCACATATGTCCAATTCTCGCCTATTTGCATGTATGTCAAGTTTATGCCAATTTACCCTAAATCATGTTCTAGCCAATGTTACATGTTGTCACGTTCATGCCCAAATAAACCCACATCATGGTTCATGTTCCCAATTCAACTTTTGTCTAATTTACATAAGCCCAATCCTTTGATTTAACTTACATAGTCCCCAAAACTCGTGATTTAACTCATATGCCAATTCATGTATGCCCGAACTTGCAAATTACATTGGCAATACCCCAAATTCCCCTTGTTCATGTTATGAAATCAATTCTATCACACACCCATGTCCAAATAGGTGAAATCCCAAAATTCCCCCGTATACAAACCGCATGTAAGTCGTAGTTTAGGCCTAGGTCCGAAATCGACCAAGGTTCATCAAAAGAAGATAAATAGGGGAAGGTAGAAGCTTTGCATAAAACAAGATCCGAGAGGAAAAAACATCATTACATGCATGATAAGGATATGAAAGAGTGATTTGCAACATGCCTAGGTCCAAATTAATGTCATAGCAACATCCCCAAAGGTCAAGATCCAAAATGAACAAGAATGAGCATGGATCGATTATCATGCATAGATCCAATTTCAACTTTAACGCATGTCATATTCAAGTTATCGTTTCAATCTAAAAGCATCTAGAACTTACAAAGCGTGGCTAGTGAATTAGGAGCAAGAATCGTCACAAAATCGTTGTAGAAGCTCTAGGAACGATGTAGCAACACTAGAAGCCTTGAGAATATAAGTAGCTCCTTGATTTGATGGAGAAATATTGCTCCTTTGCCTTAGCTTTAGTTTAGAACTCTCAAGCTCTCAATGATGAAGATGGAGGCCATGATTTAGGAGCATTTTGGCAGCACTTAGTTGTTAGGATGATTTGTGGTGGTTTAGGCTAGGTCTTAGGGTGTTTTTATAGGTGTAGAGACAAGTTTAGGCCATAGGATTAACCCTAGTTTAGATCTGAACCATCAAATCCGGTCACAGGCCAACTGAACAGACCCAAAGGAGCAAATAGGTGCACCAGGCAAACATGGCCGACCAGGGAAGTCGACACCCAAGTCAACTGGGCAGTCGACCTGGGCTGGGGCAGGTCGACTCCCCAGTCGACCTGGGGCTGGGCGGGAAATTTTCCCACCCAATCTGTTTGGAGCTGAATTTGAATTTCGGGCTGAATTTTGAATTTTCCGAAATCTTCTATGGGCCATAACTTGGTCATACGGACTCCAATTTATGAAATTTCGGACTCGTTTTCAAGCAGAATTTCGAGACGAACGCAATGGCGTAACCCGTTCCCATTGATTCTTAATTTATAATTTAATTCTGCCCTGATTTCTTGTTTTAACATGTTATAAAATTCGGGTTGTTACATTCTCCCCACCTTAAAGGATTTTGTCCCCGAAATCTCTAAGTTAGGAAGAACGTATCCTACCATCCATCATCCATATACTCAAAATATCATCCAAAAGCAACCATTGTCCCTAAAAGATTTCTAATGCCATATGAACATATGCAGAAAGTGTGTGTATATGTTCCTTATCTAATACAAATGATCAGGCCTGATTGATCTCCACAATGCAAAATATGTTTAGTGCCATGAATCCACATGTATACAAATAGTCCTAGTCACATAAACACTATATGTGTGCACAAACATTCATCCATATGCAATATTCACATGATAACACATTCAATTTCATCCATAAACAAGTATAAACACTCATGCATATGCAACATGAAAATGTGTCTGAGCCGATCTAGTGCCTAATGTATATTCATGCATCCACGAGCAACCACTTGGGACCACTTGCAACCATTTTGCAAACATTAATCATAACATGTTTCAAATACATGTTTGCATCCATAGGGTTCTACCTAAGGTCCTCAAGATAGGATCGAGAAGATAAGCAAGATAAACTCCTTTTCGGATTAAAAGAAATCCCTTTCTAAACCCAACCAATATCCTATAAAGCCCAAAAGGTTTAGTCAACCTAACGGGCAACTTCAAACCCTGACAGGTATTATTAACCGATGAATCATACCCCCTATGGAGTTTGCAACAGAAATAAGATCGAGAATAGGACCGAGAGGATATGCATAAAGGGTAGCATGCGGGTAAGCTCTACAGGAAAACAGGGATCAAGAATATACCCTTAAAAAGAGACATGATGCGCGTATCTTGTCTTCAATCTTCTAAGTCGCATTTCCTTGAGCTTAATTCCATTGTGCTTTGAACATCATTAACCTCATGATTTCGTGGCCTCTTAACTCCTATTTCCAAATATGAGCTGGGACTCACTTCATTGTTGCCTCTCGTTCCACTTTTACTTATTTTCCCTCTAGTATACTTGGCTCAACCATATCCGTGTACTCTTGGTTTTCATGCAAGCTCTCCAAAATTTACTAGTGAACTTTGGATCTCGTTTACTCACTATGCGGCATTCCACGCAGAAGAACTATCTCTTGGAAACAAATAGATGCCAACTGTTACCAAGTGTACTTACTAGAGTGATTTCCATAACGTATGCACAAGCGAAATGAATCGTCCGCCTTAGTGGAGAACACTACTAGAATGGATTACCAACAAATGCATCAAGAGATTCTAGGTAACCAATCATGACAGAACCCTAAAGGTTACATGAGACTTCGAGGGTATTATCGAGGCAAGTCAAGAGTCTAACTACCCTCCTTTCCGACCCGAGGATGGCACCCTTACGGGATGACCACTTCATCCCTAGAATCAACCCATAGCTCAAAAACATAAGCATTATTCCCAAAAGTCATAGATGTCCTCAAATCCAAACAAGTCATGAATAAATGGGACGACCCCCCAACAGGATTTGTGACAAAAACGGGACCCTCTATTGTGCTAGTACTAAGGTGCAGAGACTCAACTATCGAAGCAAGATTTTAAAAAAAGGATGCTATGTACAAAACAAAGTCCTGACGGGATGATAGAAAGGAAAACCTTTAACAGAAACGTTACCATCCCTCTTAGGTGAGAGTATACCATTGCCCTCTCGATGATCTTGTTCTTTGCCCATGTCCTTGTCCTATAATACTTAACTACCTTCTTGTTCTGAGCCTCATTCGCCTTAACCACTCCTATCCTTTCTTGTATAACGCAGTAACGGGTCTCTTGAGAACTTCCTCCATCGCACGGAAAACATTTACGTAGATAGAAAAGGATTAGTCACAGTTAAAACTACTGTGACTACAGGCGGAGGAAAGAAAGGAAAAGAGATTCGATCAAGGGAACACAGGATAGTGCTAATAGCTTTTTGGGCAATAGCCTTTTTCTTTAAAACTTTTCTTGGAAAATGCTACTTTGTAAAATGGTTTTGAAAATAGTTTCAGAAGGTTTTAAAAACTTTTGCCCAGTCTGGTAACCTTCTACTCTGATACCAAATGTAACACCCCTCCTCCGCCAGGGTCACTCACAAGAGAATGCACTAGCTTTGGAGGGTTGTTGTCTAGGTAAACATGCACAGAAATATTACAAGATAGAACATATAAAACAGCGGAAGAAAACATGATTTCATTACTTTATAAAAGTAGTAAGGTCTAAAACCTTTTACATCAAAGTGCCATTAAATTACTTACAACGAAACCTGTCTTGCAATAATAAAGAAGCATAAAACCATAGTCATAAATTATTCCCCAAGTAAAACAGTAAAATAGCCATAGCCAAGAAATGTCCAAGCCATAGATGATGATCTTGAAGCAGATAATCCGCACTAAGTAGCAACATTTCCTCCCTGTAAACTATGGAGGGGAATGGAAGAAAAAGAGGATAAACAAAATGGGGTCAGTCATAAAGACTGGTAAGTCCCAACTACTTTCAGCTTAAAAACAGGTAAAGGTAACATGACATGTATAAACTGAAAGTAAACATAAACATGATGACAAGATTAAACAGATCAAACTAAGATAACAAGATAAACTCAAGTAACAAGATAAACTCAAGTAACAAGATAACCAAGGTAACAGGATAACAAAGGTAACAAGATAAACTTGGAATAGCATCGCATGTCTAACGTCCTATGCACCAACCGTACTAGCATCCTAACTCGTATCATCCCTTCCATGTATATGTATAGTCCCTTGCCGTATATCGTACGGGTTCCATCACGTTATTCTGTACCGCTACAACGTAGTGTCACCATCCTTGAAATCGCTCGGACTGCCATCCTTGTTCTGGCCAGATTCCCTTATCATGAATTATCGCGTGTTCAAATAGGATTTACGCCACCTAGGACCACTAGGGATTATGCTACCTATTGGAAGTTTTCTAGATTCGATCAGAGTTTATGCCACCTAGGACCACTAGGGATTATGCTACCTATCGAACAACGCCCTTTTTCCACGTAACGATCTAATCAATCGGCTCCCTACAAGTCCTAACTCGTCATGTGTCGGTGTCATACGGCCCAATCACGAATGTAGCTACTCTGTGCTAGGTCCACCCTAGGGTGTATCAAGCCCTAGGGTGTCAACCACTGACACCATTCCAAGCACGCACTGTGTACAACTACTGGTGTCCATGCCTGCTTTTTCAACTCCGGACTCATGTGCACGACCATAGTCCGCCTGAACCTACAATGGCGCACCAACTCAGCCATCGTTCTGGTCGCTTACAATCAGCCTAGTAATCGTGCCCCACCCTAGCCTAGACCCTAGGTTATCGTGATACCTTCCAGAGGGTTACTGCTGAAAAGGACCGCGTATCTAGGGTTTCTGTCCAACAGGCTTAGTGTTGTCATCTAAATTCAAGACTTAACCCCTATCAGTCTAGCATGTCAAGTTGGTTAAGTGTGGTCATTCAAGATCGTGACTTAACCCGTCTACATGTCATGTCAAGTTGGCTAAGTGTTGTCATTCAAGTTCATGACTTAGCCCTACGAATCACGTGTCAAGTTGGTTAAGCGTATTCCAGCGGTTCATGACTTAACCCTATCCAAATCATCGTGTCAATTTGGTTAAGTATATTTAAGCTTAACCCCATCAAATTACCGTGTTAGATTGGTTAAGTATATTCAAGCTTAACCCCATCAAATTACCGTGTTAGATTGGTTAAGTATATTCAAGCTTAACCCCATCAAATTACCGTGTTAGATTGGTTAAGTATATTCAAGTGACTCATGACTTAATCCTCATCAAGTTACCGTGTTAGATTGGTTAAATATATTCAAGTGACTCATGACTTAATCCTCATCCACTAGTCAAATTATAACGGTTAAGTGTTACCCTTGTGAGTTTGCTTAACCTTACCATGCATCGCGTTATACTAGTCGGGTATTATCGACCTATTCAGGTTAAACTAACCCATCCTCTAATCGTGTTATATGGTTAAGTGTCATCAAGAAATCAAGTCCGGTTTTACTTAACCCACCCATCCACGTCATATTGGTTAAGTTTCATTAGTCTAATCAAGTTACTTAACCCACCCGTCCATGTCATATTGGTTAAGTGCCATTAGTCTAATCAAGTTACTTAACCCACCCGTCCATGTCATATTGGTTAAGTGTCATTAGTCTAATCAAGTTACTTAATCCACCCGTCCATGTCATATTCATTTATTATTTATTAATGCATCAACCTCTCACATTGGACTTATTTGCGGTCACTGGATACGCCGGGCGGTTCCGGGCAGAATTACACCGCAAACCCATTCCAACCTCGGGTTCAAGCGTTACCACAATCTAATCTTTGCCTACGACCTCTCACATTAGACTATTATTGTTGTGGTCACTGGATATGCCGGGCAGTTCCGGGCAGAATTACACCACAACTCAAGTCTAACCTCGTGTCGAAGGCATCCGTTAGATTGTTAATTAAATATGTTTCATCTAAATCAAGATCCCCATTTTACATATTACTAAGCATATTCCCAAGTTCCCAATTACATGTCCATCAAAATGTGTACCCAATTCTAGCCACTTCACATATGTCCAATTCTCGCCTATTTGCATGTATGTCAAGTTTATGCCAAGTTACCCTGAATCATGTTCTAGCCAAAGTTACATGTTGTCACGTTCATGCCCAAATAAACCCACATCATGGTTCATGTTCCCAATTCCACTTATGCCTAATTTACATAAGCCCAATCACTTGATTTAACTTACATATTCCCCAAAACTCGTGATTTAACTCATATGCCAATTCATTTATGCCCAAACTTGCAAATTACATTGGCAATACCCCAAATTCCCCTTGTTCATGTTATGAAATCAATTCTATCACACACCCATCTCCAAAAAGGTGAAATCCCAACATTCCCCCATATACAAACCGCATGTAAGTCGTAGTTTAGGCCTAGGTCCGAAATCGACCAAGGTTCATCAAAAGAAGATAAATAGGGGAAGGTAGAAGCTTTGCATAAAACAAGATCCGAGAGGAAAAAAAATCATTACATGCATGATAAGGATATGAAAGAGTGATTTGCAACATGCCTAGGTCCAAATTAATGTCATAGCAACATCCCCAAAGGTCAAGATCCAAAATGAACAAGAATGAGCATGGATCGATTATCATGCATAGATCCAATTTCAACTTTATCGCATGTCATATTCAAGTTATCGTTTCAATCTAAAAGCATCTATAACTTACAAAGCGTGGCTAGTGAATTAGGAGCAAGAATCGTCATAGAATCGTTGTAAAAGCTCTAGGAATGATGTAGCAACACTAGAAGCCTTGAGAATATAAGTAGCTCCTTGATTTGATGGAGAAAGATTGCTCCTTTGCCTTAGCTTTAGTTTAGAACTCTCAAGCTCTCAATGATGAAGATGGAGGCCATGATTTTGGAGCATTTTGGCAGCACTTAGTTGTTAGGATGATTTGTGGTGGTTTAGGGTAGGTCTTAGGGTGTTTTTATAGGTGTAGAGACAAGTTTAGGCCATAGGATTAACCCTAGTTTAGATCTGAACCATCAAATCCCGTCACTGGCCAACTGAACAGACCCAAAGGAGCAAATAGGTGCAGCAGGCAAACATGGCCGATCAGGGAAGTCGACCCCCAGGTCGATACCCAAGTCGACTAGGCAGTCGACCTGGGCTGGGGCAGGTCGACTCCCCAGTTGACCTGGGGCTGGGCGGGAAATTTTCCCGCCCAATCTGTTTGGGGCTGAATTTGAATTTCGGGCTGAATTTTGAATTTTCTGAAATCTTCTATGGGCCATAACTTGGTCATGCAGACTCCAATTTACGAAATTTCGGACTCGTTTTCAAGCAGAATTTCGAGACGAACGCAATGGCGTAATCCATTCCCATTGATTATTAATTTATAATTTAATTCTGCCTTAATTTCTTGTTTTAACATGTTATAAAATTCGGGTTGTTACAAAATCCCTGTTAGTGGTGCCAAATCTCTACTTTATGTACCCAAATCAATTGTCTATCGTGGCCCATTTATATATACAACCCTGTGCCTAATGTGGTCAATGATTTGTGTATGGGTGTAAGTATGTTACATGGCAAGTTTTATTTCATTGATGTGCCTAAGACCTTTTAAATAATGTGCATAACCCATAGTTGTAACGTGTCCAACCATGAATTAGGGCGGTCCAATTTATTTAGATTATGTAACTAACGAATGCATGTATATATCTAATTAAGGTATAGTTATCTTAACCAAGTAACTCGTTAGCATATAATAGTACTTAATTAAGCTGTTAATAAATTTTAATTTAAATATTATAAATTATAATAATTATTACTCGCTCGTTCATCAACAGAATAGTACCAAATCAGAGACATTAGAACTTTGTCGACAAACGCTTTATGGTGGAGTCAATTTGGACGGACATGGAAGAAGGTGATATTTTTAATTAAATTAAACACATTGTTTAATTTAATTGAAATGAACCATTTCGACGTCAAACGAGAACCAAGGTCAGTTTAACTCACTCTGTTTATCCCGTTTATATATTATATAAGCCGGGTTTTTCTTTTGTGTGCAATGTTTACTATTGGTTGATGATTGGATGATTGTTTGTTTATATGTCGGATATTATTTAGTATTCATGGATTAAATTAAGCATTGGTTTAATTTAATCAAACTAAATCGATATTTTAACTATTAAATTTCAATCAAGGTAACTTGCCTTGTTGGTTACATTTATAATGATATAAATGTGTTAAATAGATAATTTGATGCTTGAATGAACATCATAAATTGTTTGTTGACTGTTATTAGTTGAACTGTTTATTTCTATTTATCGTGATGATCAAATATATTGTCGTATTGAATTTAAAGTAACCCATTGTGCTGCAGGAAAGGACAGGTGGGAGGAATCCAACCGGAATCCTCAAATATCTTTTTTATTTATATGAACTGTAAATAAATTTGATTGATTGTTGATTGTGGAAACCAAATTCAACACTTGTTGATTTTAACCAATGGGGTATATTGGTTGAGTAATTATCGGTAGATGGCCTGTAAATGAATCGTTTTATAGGGATTGATTTACCGTCGGGTAAATCAATAGAAACGAAGTTATAAAATTTGTTTTATAACTAAAGACATGTTTTAAAATCTATTTTTATATAGATTATTTTTAAATGAAATTATTAAAGAAAATAAATAATTATATTTATCTTTTAATTATAAAACTAATATATAAAGCAAGATCTGTAGATTAAGGAGTTTCGTAAGTAAGTGAGCAGCAATTAACAAAAATGATTTGGAGTAAATTAATTGTTTCAGTAAAACAATGAGATTATTTAATTTAATTACATAATTAATTAAATCAAGTGAAATTATTTAAATTAATTTTATTTATTAATTAAAAGTATGGACTAAGTGGAAATGATTAGCAAAGTGATCTTGTTTGAGACGACTAAGTCGACCATTTGAAAGAGAATTAATTATTAAAAACCATTATTGGATAGTTAATTTTTATTTAAGTTAAGCATCATTTTAAAACAACCTTTTTTAGAAAGATTAATTATTTTATTTATAACTGATAATGAAGTAAACTATTTGATGTAAAGTATGTTAGACAATTAACAAGGTGTTGAACTGTAAACCTGATTTTGAAAGTAAAGTATGAATGTAAATACATAAAGTGACTCGATGAACAAGTTTTGAATATATAATAGCATTTTCAAACGAAACCAAGATGTTTTGATATATCGAGTCAAGATTTCTATAAAAAGAATAATATTAACTTTTAAAGTGATTAGTGTTTGAAAGAAACCAGGTTGAAATAGAAATGGTGATAAAGGGAATTAGTTGAGTAAGACCTTGTTTATGATTAAAAGGGATTTGTAATAAATTTTACTCATATTTATATGAGTTAGAATTTTGAGTTATTCCCTAGAAGAATTAAAAAAAAAGGAAAGTTTAAACAAGATTTAATATGAGTTGAAATCAAACAGAAGCTTAAGTAGGGTGAATTTGATTGTGAAAGTGAGAATCTAACGATAAGATCTAGAGATAAAGATAAATGTTTTAGGCATGAAATAAAGTTAATTTAAACAAAGTGGTTGTAAATGGGATTCTACAGTAAATAGAAGTGTTGGGATAATTACTGGAATGAGATGTCGTTAATAAACTTCTATCTATTCCGAAGATAAAAATGTTATCGACTCAAGGTCAGAGGCGTAAATAAAATACCCTAATTTGAACGACTTCATGATTATCCGAGGATGATATTAGTTTAGAAACGAGAGTGGTTGAGGAGATTAAGATTTATATTTTCGTAAAGGATATTATAAATTATAATTCGAAGAGTCATAAGTGAAATAAATTGATTTGGGAATAAGAAGTGAAAGGGTGTTATTCCAAATGTTGGAAGTCTTTGGAAATTTAATTAACAAATGTGTGACTTAAAAGGCTAAGTGACGTCGTATACTGAACCAGTGAATCCACTTTATTTTTTATGGATGATGGTTGTTTATTGTGATAGTTAAATCACCGACTTAACAAAATCTGGCTAAATCGATTGTTGGTATGGTAAGACTGGGATCAAATTTATATTTGAAAACCATTCCGACCAGCAAATACGCAAATGTTACGATTTTAGAAAATGGTCGTGATGGAGTAATGAAGACCGTGGATCTTCATGCGGGAAAGAACTACTCGTTGGATTTCTAAGGTTAGCTCCCAAAGATATTCTGACTTGTGATTGTGTCGTGATTGGAATCTTCGGATTGCAATTACTTCTTGCTACTGATCCTTAGGGTGATTCCTAGGATGCGGTATGAGGATGCCTTCGGTTCACCCTGTTCATGGATGACTTGTAGGGACGAGTGTCTGACAGAGTATTTCCAAATGGTCACGTACATTGATTTCTTCAAACGTGCCCAGTGTATTTTTTAGGAAGTCAATTAGTGATTTGACGAATTTGATGATGTGGCATTCAAGTGAATAGTGGTGTGCCATCTTGAAAAGGTAATTCTAACCTCAAGCCTCATCAACAGGGAAATGAAAAAAATCGGGCAAGCAACATGGCTATGTGGGTCGCTCCCATTATGGTGTATAATCACCTATCTAGAGAAATACCATTTTCTTCTTTAGTCTATCGATGTTGTCCCTTTCCGGGACACGGTTGCTGATCCCAATGGTTGGTGATATATATTCAATACACTCAAGCGAAATGAGTGGTCGGTCGTGTGTGGGCCGGATTGCAAGACGTTCTTGTTGAACCCAGTGTATTCCCCTCTAGAGATACACTATCAGCAGGTGCTTCCATACCTTGTCATAGTCGGAATCCAATCTCCAATAAGCGCCCATTGTTTTTGAATGTATACTATATATGTGGAGCGTGAGATGCAAATGTTCTGCTAGATTGTTATCTATTTGTATTTAGACACTATAATAATGTCAGAATAACACATGATTTCGAAACTGTTTTGGATTATAGTAAGGTAAAAACCATCCATGTTTATGTGTGGGCGGGTCTTACTATTATCATTCTCTTTCAAAAGGATTTTTAATTTTAAAATCAATATGGATGTTATATAAACTTAGTGGGTTTCTCACTCTGGTTCACCAGACTGGACCGATGTTTGTAATGCTCGGGTTAGACCGAGTTGTACAGGTTTAGGTTATCGGATGCTACGAAGTTTAGAAGATGTGATGGAGGAGTTTCAGATATGATGTTATTATGCCGCTGTGTGTTTGGTATGAGGACAGGTTATTATAATTGTCCAAGTATTTTGATGTACTTTGATGATTATAAGTATATTTTCAAGCTCTCAATAAAGATTTATTTACATGTTATATTTTGTTCTGCTACGATGTGAGACTCTAATTCTCTGTGTTGTGTTGGTTTTTCTTCTTTTTCTATTCTAATATTTCTTTCTTTCGTATCTCATCCTCTAACTTCTTTCTATTGGCATCTGGGTTTCGAGCACAATTTGGGTTGGACTGGTGTTGTTTGGTTAGCTCAAAAGGCACCGGAAAATTTGGATCGTCACATTTGTTATAAGAGCTATTGGTTGAGTAGTAACCTTGGCTCTATGGCAGAACTCAGTAGAGATGGGGTTATTAATACCCTAAATTTAATTTGACTGTTAATACAAGAGAGCGTATTTGCAAATTTTATATAAAAATGTTTGTATTGTGTTATTTGATTTGTTCAAGTGTTGGGAAACCATATTGAGTTGGAAATAGACCCAATATTATTTTATAAAAAGGGTAAATGAAATAATTTTTCCTAAATTATATAGAAACTAATTTTCTATTGTATAGTAACCTTTTTTGATTTGATTGAAATTCAAATTGAATTATGAAATGAAATTTTACTGACTGGGAAGAAAGCCAATTAGTCAATTGAACTGGATATGAAAATTAAACTTAACCTAGTTAAGTAAAATTAATTTGAGAAATGAAATTTAAATAAATAAATTTGGGATTTGGAAACGGATTGGAAATCAAATGGAAATCGATTGAATATAAATCAATTGATATTACCATTGAACTAGGGTGAATATAATATAAATTGGTATGGTTGTGTATTGTTTGATATATTGGATGTTAGTTGGTTAAATTAAATTCAACAAAGAGTTAATAAGAAATTAATGAATTGAACCAAATTCCAGTATAATGAATTGGAAACAAAATCACTTACGAAGTGCGACTAAATGAATCTAACCCTGTATCTATTACTTGTATTGTGAATTGTGCTAAGTACAAACCCCAGAAGGATATGGAATTGATTTGGTCATACAGATTGAAGTACAAATTGGAAGACAGAGAGCTGTTAACTTGATTTGCTTCAGAATTGGAATTGAGTTGCACGACAAATAGGTAAACCCTAATATTATTGGAGTGATTAATTTATACCCCAGAGTTGGGTGCCATTTGGATTTTTGTTTTTTTTGGAAAAGTTGAGGCTCGGAGTGGCAGTTGTGCTTGTACAGATCGAACCACGCAAAGGAGGTGCTGGCGAAATTTTCGAATTTTTTTAAAGTTTGAATTTTTTTGATGACAATTGAAAAATAATTTTGTTGAAATAATTAAAGCCAGAGCATTCTTCTTAACTTGTAATTTTAGGGACGAAATTCTTTTAAGGGGGGGAGAATGTAACGTCCTAGGTTTTTGAACGTTTACGATTATTTTATTCTATTTTAAATATTGATTTAATGGATTTTCTCTCGAATTTATTTATCATAAATAGAGTTCGGATATATATAATTCATAATAGAATTAAAATGAGCTCGAAATGTCACGGTAGTTCATAATTTATGATTTGAACTTTAATTAACTATGCAGGATCCGATATAAGTCAGATTTCTATGAAACAAGAACCGTTTGAATCAATTTGATTATAATTTTCTAATGGAAGAGAAAAATCGAGATTTCAGCTTATGAATTGTTCTTTATGTCCAATTCAAAATTTCAAATAGTCGCTATGGAATCATTAATAAACTGTAACGTTTACTTTATAAACTAAAATAGTGTTTCCTATATAAATTGAATACCATTTAACTCGAAATGTTGATAATGAGTTGCATAATTCAATTGGTTTACTTTGATGCTATACGATAATTTTATTCAGATATTTACGATAATAATTTATTATTATTATTTAGATATAATTATTTTGGAATTATATATTAGTTTCTTTTCAAACGACCTCCGTTTTTTACGAAACAAGTTTTATTGGAATGCGTACAATTAATTATTGCTAGATTTTCGATTTGGAGCCAAACGGAGATATTTTGTTCGCGAACGAAATTTAAAGGGGAACCGACAAATAAATTGAAATTAAAATAATTTCGTTGTGCCTGCGGAGTCAGTTTTCAACGAGACAAGTTCCATTGGGTTCAGAACACAGAGACATAGCGGTGCGTCAAATTTCATTGCATTTGGAGTTTGTATATGTGGTACGTATATCTAACGGTTACCGATAAAACCGATTATCGGTAAAAACTTAATACTGAAATAAGATTAAAAAATAAAAGAGCTTCAGTAGCATGCTCGTAGTCTTTCAAAACCATGCTCACCAATCCATTTTATATTCATGTGTATTACGTTGTCTGTTTCCGTGCGCTCCACACAACCTATACTTGTGTTCCAAACCATGCAATACCTTGCCTATCACGTTTTTATTTTAAAACGCCCACCTATTCTACTCAGCTGACCTATTCCCTGTATTGCCTTGCCACCCACGGTTATCCTTTCCAATATAAACATGTAGCTCCATTTTTTCCTCTCATCCGCTTCACAACTAAAAATAGAATGCAAGCTTCCCCCAAATAAAAATACAATAAAAATAAAATAGTGTTCTCCATTTTCATTCTTCTCATCCTTATTCCTGAAACCGAGACAAGCCAACATTTGTTTATCGATTAAATCAAACCGCATTTCTCTCAACAAAAGAAAAAGCATTTCCCCCACCCCACACGATCCGAATGAAGCAAGCGGAGGCGCAACATGGGTTTTGAGTTGGAGAAATCATGTTGAACTGTGTTCGAAGAAGGAGCATGTGATTTCGTTTCCAGTAGAGCTCGGTGTGTTTTTTACATGATTCCTGGGTTCATTTTGGTGTTGGAGGATAAGTACATGGCCATATTTAATTTTGTACTGGAACAATAAAAAAAGAGTGTGCATGCGTAGCATGGTTGTGCTAGAATGCATGTTGTGGATGTAACACCCCGTATTTTCTGTAATCATAAGAAAAAAAATCAAGGTAGAATTAAATTTTAAAATAAGAATCAAGGGAAATGGGTTGCTCCATTGCGTTCGTCTCGAACTTCTTGAAAACGAGTCCGAGTTTTCGAAAACCGGAGTCTGTATGACCAAGTTATGACCTCCGAATTTTCAGGAATTTTCAGAATAAAAAACAGCTCGAAATTCGAATTCGAAATTCGAATTCGGATCGCAGGGCAGACTGGGCGGGAAATTTCCCGCTCCGGACCAGGTCGACCTGGGGGTCGACACTATGGTCGACCTCCCAGGGACCAGGTCGACACTATGGTCGACCCTATGGTCGACCTGGTGCCAAAACCTGGTTTTCAGCCTGAGTTCATTCGGATGTTTTTGGTCTCGTTTTCAGTCTAGATTCGTCCTCCTAAACCTATATAAACAACCACCTTGCCTCATTTTTTCTACACAAATTCATTCTGTCTATACTCTGCCTCTGTTCTAATTAAAAATAAAAATGGCGTCGCTACTCTGCTGGAATCCAAACTTGGACTGATGCAACTTCTTCCAACCTGAATAGAATTAAAAGCTAAATCAAATCTCAAATCAAAGTTTAGAGCTACAACAGCAATTAAAGAGGAGTAATTCAGCATTTCTGCATCAGCAGCAGTTTATTATCCTTTCTTAAAACCACGAAAGGCAAGTACAGTTATTTTCCGATATAAACTTTAATTATAATTGTGACATGAGCGTAAATCTGAATTTGAGGTTGTGTACGTTCTGTTCTGGTATATTTTATTCTGTATCTCTTTCTTCTTTCTGTTCTATAACCACGCTACCACGAGCCTGCGCCACATCTCATAAGAGATTAACGCACAAACGCTAAACTTTGGGATAAATAATGAATGATGGCATAATTGGACATGGCTAATATGTGACTGATGTTGTAAACTAGATTTATATCTATGCATATTCTGTGAATTGGAAGAAGAGGAACCATTGTATGTTAACTTGTGACTTGAGACTTTGGACATAACGCATATTTTGAATTAGGATCTGTTATAATTTAAAGTTCTAGATTGTTGGGTATATTTTTATATAACGATTCATGACTTGAGATAAAAAGAGAATATCACTTAGGTGTGAAGATTTATATTAAGATTTGATAACTGTTAAATGTGAATAACACCTAAGTGGGAGATTTTTGAATATATGACATGCATTGAAATCGATGGCTATATTTGGTATAATTTATATGAGAATCTTTTGTACTAGGCAAGTTTAACTAAAATTGGGACATGTGTTATATGGTAAATTATGACCATAATCTGTGCCATGTAAATTCAATGCAAACGTGGGGTATATGATCATATTGTGAATCATGACAATTATTTAGGCATGCAAACTTAGGACAAATTTATAATTAGGCAAGATATGTCAATGAAACTTTAAGGAATGATTAAATCTGTTATATTGCCTAATCTGCTAGTACTGTTATATTGCCTAAACTGCTAATTAGATTGAATTGCCTAATCTGCTAATAATGTTAAATTGCCTTATCAGCTAAATCTACTAAATCGCCTAATCTGCAAGATCTGTTATCTGTTTAATCTGTTGAATGGCGTAATCTGTTGGAAATGAAATGCTGAAATTTGAAGTATGTAAATCTGTAGGCTCGATTTAAAATTGAGCAAAACTTGTTAATAGAACCTCGAATAATCTGCTGTAACTTGTACAGAAGTTAATTTGTTAAATTAGCATGATTAGTCTGATATTAGCATAGTCTATGAATGAATGCATTGGATAAACATGAAACAGGGCTAACTCGAGGTTAGAATGAGTTTGCGGCGTAATCCTGCTCGGAACCACCCGGCACATCCAGTGGCCGCAAACAATAGGTTCTAATGTGAGAAGTTAGTCATAACGTGCTTGAAACCCGAGATTAGACTCAGTTTGCGGCAGAAACCTGCCCGGAACCAACCGGCCTAACCAGTAGCCGCAAACTGTCAGTCTAATGTGAGAGGGTTGCGCATTAATTTTTAATTAATACAAATCTAAGATAAATATGATGTCTAAAACGTGTTGGGTGGATAGGGTTAAACCAATTGGACTAATGAATTTAACAAACCCGTTTCGTGAATCTGTAGGCCCAATACAAAGTTAGACAATCTGTAAGTCTGTTAAAACTTTACATCTGATCCGTTAGTCTGAAAACCTGTTAACCTGATTTTTCTGATATGTGAACTAGTTGACTTGAACTCTGTATGTCTGAAAACTTGTAAACAAGTTAATCTGAAATCTGCTAATCTGGGGACACAAGGCTAGGAGAGAAAATACTTGTGTCATCTGTTATTTGGGACCCATATTAGTCAGTAACCCTTTCTGGTATCAAAACTATGACCCAACAGTAGGTAGGGTCTGGGCACGCTTACTGAACTAATTATAAGCGGTTCATTTTGATAATGGCGAGGGGTGTTGATGGTGCGTTCCAACCGGGTCATTTGCATGCATGGATCCCGATCTGCCTCTGAGGATGTAAGACGCCATGACATCTGTAAATAGGTCTGTGTCATTTAAAGGTTGCCACTTTGGGGAGTGATACACCCTTCTATGGGGATGGCACAGGGTATTTATGTATTAGGGAGCCGATCGCTTGGTGTAGATTTAGGGTACACTTAGTTTTGTCTATTTCCGTTGGGGTACCGTCTGTTTCTGTTGGGTGGTAACACCTGTCTGTTTCTGCGTGGTACCGTCTGTTGGGGTGGTAAAGGCCCATTTACTAGTGTACACCTAATTCTAACATTCTGTTTCCGTGAGGATTATTCTGTTTCTGTTTCTGTACCTTCTGTTCGGGCGGTAAAGGCCCATTATTCTGTTTCTGTTTAGACATTAGGGTAACACCTAATCCTGTTATACTGGTATTAGTGCAGAGAAGTAAAATATAAGTAAGAAGCATATCTTGGGCTATATCATTCTGTTTCTTCTATTTAGCTTAAGTATATTAGTTACTCCTGTGGATATTGTCTCTTATCCAGCTTTATTTTCATGTCATGATATTAATATCTGTTCATATGCTGAAAGTCACTGGACTTGCCAGACTTTATGTCTGACCTTGCTTGTTTTCGCCCCTTTTTCTTCCGTTTCCCCCCCAGGTTTTCCAAGGAGGGAATACTTTAGCTTAATCCGGATTTCTTCTACTTGAAGTGCGTAAAGTATGGCTTAACTTCTTATGGCATCTTCTGTGGGGATTATGATCTTAAATTTTTGTACTCTGATGACTTTCTGAACAAGACTGATATTTATGTACTTGAGTTTTTGGTAAAGATGTAACCATACTGATTTCTGTTTTCCGCTGTAATAAAGTTATAATTTCTCAAGTATTGTTTATCTGTCTTGAAATTTTCTGTTCTATTTACTAAAATGCTCCATCAAAGTTAGGGCATTCCCTTTGTGAGTGTCCTTAACGGAGGTGGGTGTTACACTTGGTATCAGAGCTGAAGGTTACCAGATTAGATAAAAGTTTTTGAAAACTATTTTCAAAAGGTTTTAAAACGAGATATTTTCAAAAAAAAAGTTTGTTTTGAAAAGAAAAAAAAACATAATCCCCGAGAGCCATATATCTATCTTTTCAGTTCTCCGTTTTGAATCCTTTTTCTTTCGTTACAGCATGTCTGGGGATCATAACCTTCCTGAGGGCGTACCGGTACCTAGCTGGTTCAGAAGGTACCTAGAAGTTAGGGCTACTGATGCAGGCCCAGCTAACATCCCTCCTCCCCCAGCTGCAGCGGTTCCTGCTCCTCCTCCTCCTCGTGCAAATGCTTTCGCAAAGACATGTAGAGAATTCAAGGCTATGGGTGGAAAGGACTTCTATGGAAATGAATCCTTCGTGGCGGCAAGAAACTGGCTAAAGGAGACCGAAGAATTGTTCGTCATCTTCGAACTAAACGACAGGAAGAACATACAGTTGGTAGCGTGGTTGCTCAAAGACGAAGCTTCTCATTGGTGGGAGGTTACCCATGCTGAGAGACCGGTGGAAACATGGGAAGATTTTAGGATGAGATTTGAGATGAGATTCCTCTCACAAGCTGAGCGAAGTCTGTAGGTGGAGAAGTTCTTATCTCTTAAGCAAGGGAGCATGACGGTCAAGGAATACGTCAACCAGTTCAACCAACTGGCTAGGTTCGGACTAGATTTAGTCAACACCCAACATAAAAAGGCTCTCCGCTTTGTTAAAGGATTGAACGAGCCACTACACAGCCTAGCCATGACCCATATACCCAGAGGAGCGACTTACGAGAGATTGGTGGAAATGGCACTACTGCATGAGGAAGACAAAGGCAAGAAAGAGGCAAAGAAGGAAGAACCACAGAACAAGAAAGCATGGCCCAAAAAGGAAACACAAAAGAAGGATGAGAAGTCTGAAGATAAGAAGGAGAAAAAGTGTTTTACTTGTGGAAGCTCGACTCATTTGAACAAGGATTACAGAAAAAGAAAGGGCACTTGCTTCAACTGTGGTGAGATGGGACACTTCACTTGGGACTGCTCAAAGAAATAAAGGCAAGGGCAGAGGGCAGGACCAACTTCTGGACGGCAAACGAACACTCTCGTGGCTTGTGGATAGGATAGAATTAGGAAAACTTTATGTAGGAGGTCTAATTTCTTTATCTGATTGTTGAGTTAAAACTGTCTTCTGATTCTGGCATTTTGATTCTGTAATCGATACTCTGCACTTTAATACTAGTATTGTTTCTGATTCCGCTGTAGACTCAAACCCATAAGGGTTATGACTCATCTAATTGTGATAAGTTGGGTATCTGTGTTGAGCGTTAAGTTGACTATGACACATACATTCTGGGTTTTTATCATGCTTAGTTTCCTAAGAATCATTTAGTAATCTGATCTGTACCAGTAATCTGTAAATATCTGAATATTTCTGATAAGGTTAAGATTTCCAGTTTTGACATTGTCTAAAAAGGATAATCCTCTACGTGTCATTCTAATGTTGATTTCGGTCTTCGGGGTTGATACTTAGGGGAAATTATTCCCTCGACCAATGTCTAATGGGAACCAAGTTTTTGGTTTATCTGTACTCGCTTCCATCATTCGACGATATCCTATCCATCGAATCTTCGAACTTTAGGTGGAAACTAATGGCTGTAAACATGTGTTTGAGACATGTTATGTTTGATGGTTGCAAGTGGATGCAATTGGTTGCTAGTGGTTGCTCGTGGATGCATATACACACACTAGGCACTAGATCGGTTCAAAAACACTCTCATACTGCATATGGTTGAGTGTGCATTTTCAATTTTGTGGATGCAAAATGGTTGACTCATCACATGGATGTTGCATTTGGATGGATGATTGCGCACACATTTAGGAATGATATGTATCAAATAGGAAAATTGCATACATGTTGGACTCATGGCACTGACATAATTCGCATTAAGGAGGTCAACTGAATCAGCGGACCGCCTGATCTTTGCATTAGATAAAGAACATATACACACACTTTTGCAATTGCTCATCAACATTAGAAGTTTTCTAAGGAAAATTGATGCTTGTGGATGATAGTTGAGTAGATGGATGACTGGATGGTAGGACACATTCTTCTTAACTTGAAGATTTCGAGGACGAAATCCTTTAAGGAGGGGAGAATGTAACATCCCGTATTTTCTGTAATCATAAGAATAATAAATCAAGGAAGAATTAAATTTTAAAATAAGAATCAAGGGAAACGGGTTGCACCATTGCGTTCGTCTCTAAATTCTGCTTCAAAACGAGTTCGAGTTTTCGAAAAACGGAGTCCGTATGACCAAGTTATGACCCTCCGAAGTTTCAGGAATTTTCAGAATAAAAAACATCTCGAAATTCGAATTCAGACCCCAGGGTAGACTGGGCGGGAAATTTCCCGCCCAGGACCAGGTCGACCTAGGGGTCGACACTATGGTCGACCTCCCAGGGACCAGGTCGACACTATGGTCGACCTGGTGCCAAAACCCGGTTTTCATCCTGAGTTCATTTGGATGTTTTTGGTCTCGTTTTCAGTCTAGATTCGTCCTCCTAAACCTATATAAACAGCCCCTAGCCTCATTTTCTCTACACAATTTCATTCTGTCTATACTCTGCCTTTGTTCTAATTAAAAATAAAAATGGCGTCGCTACTCTGCTGGAATCAAAACTTGGACTGATGCATCTTCTTCCAACCTGAATAGAATTAAAAGCTAAATCAAATCTCAAATCAAAGTTTAGAGCTACAACAACAATTAAAGAGGAGTAATTCAGCATTTCTGCATCAACAACTGTTTATTATCCTTTCTTAAAATCACGAAAGGCAAGTACAGTTATTTTCCGATACAAACTTTAATTATAATTGTGACATGATCGTAAATCTGAATTTGAGGTTGTGTACGTTCTGTTCTGATATATTTTATTCTGTATCTCTTTCTTCTTTCTGTTCTATAGCCAGGCTACCACGAGCCTGCGCCACATCCCATAAGAGATTAACGCACAAACGCTAAACTTTGGGACAAATAACGAATGTTGGCATAATTGGACATGGCTAATCTGTGACCGATGTTGTAAACTAGATTTAGATCTTTGACAAAAATGAACCGTGCATATTTGAGATTTTCTCCCCTTAAGGTTGCTGTAACCCCTCACGTAGCTTCTTGTCATCTTATTTGCATGGCTCGAGCTTGATTCCACCCTGTATGTTTGCTTTGTTGGATCAATAATGACAGTGTTGTTGTTCCCATTTTGGTTAATATTTTGCATGTGTTTAGATAATTGTAGAGCTGCGCATTGAAATGAATACAGTACCATGCCACACATTACTTTTCCTTTTCGACCCTTTCGTTATTGAGGCATGTGAATGATTTTAATCCACTTTGGTATGAATATTATGGCAATTCACTATATTTTATTCTCGAAATATTTAAATATATCATCGAGATTAACTATTACATTTTGTGATTATTCCAAATAGCTAAATTGAAATAAGTTTAATCCTGACTCGGGTGTTTTGTGTTTTGCATGGAACACTCGGGTCAGGTCCTAAGTGTTCCTGTAACGACTCGCATTCTACGCATCGCAGGATCGTAGAATATTTATTTCTTTCAAAAACGAAGTCGTATGGTCATGTAACTTTAGGAGACGACTATTGGGGTCATTTCCTATGTTCATGATTTTTCCCGATTTTTAAATGACCATTTTGCCCCTAGCTAATACTGTTTTGGCCAAAACTTTTGACAGGAAATGAATTTTGATCGGAAACCACTTCCATTATATTTGTTTGATGGTTTACAATTCCGTAGAGTGGTCACATTAGCCAAACGGACTCACCATTTGGGAGATATGGCTGAAACAATTTTCAGATAGTGAAAAACAGCTTAATTGGGCTTAACCGGGTGATTAACAGCTAAGCTCAATGGCGAATTTCGGGATTAGGGTTATGAGGAAGCTGAAATCAGTTAGAGAACGATCTTATTTTCATTTTTCAGCCGCCACTTTCATTCTTGAGGCCCTACCAAAGTCCTCCAACACTCAAATCAACTTCTTATCTCTTTCTAATCGAGTTATGGCTTAATCAACATCAAATCAAAGAAGATCTTCACGAAATCAATATTAGAGCTGCTGTGTTACATTGGTATTTGCGCCCAAACAGTAGAATTTCAGTTCTAAAGGTTTTATTTGTGGCCAAGGTGAGTGATTTGCATAGTTCCTCACTAATTACGGTTAATTAAGGGTAATTAGTGTTGATTAGCGAATTTATACACTAATAAATTCTGGAAAAATATTTATAAATTCTTAAATGATGTTTTAAACCTCTGTTAGAAATTTGGTTTAATTTGATTAAGTTTTTCTAACCATATCATTAGTTTTTCTTAAACATGCTTAAGGGAAAATATGGGATTTTGGCTATATTTGATCCGTTTTACATGCTAGGATTGTTGTTTTGGTATTTATGAATGATTATACATGTTGCTATGACTGTACGATATGATTTGTGATTGTCTAGAAGTGTTAGATTGGTCGAAAACGCCGTCGAATGGCGTAAACCGTCGCTGGAAGAAGGGCAGGATTTTGGCCGATCCCGATCGGATCGTAGGAAGGAGCCAGATCCGAACCATCTTCCACGGGAGCTGCTCACACCCGACCCGATCCACCCTCGTGGGCACGAAGCTACTCCGACCCGAACCGCATGGCCACCTCCGAACCGATGCGTGGCGATTGGACTTGAAGAACCCGATCCGATCCGCCAGGAGGTGAAGACGACCGATCCGAACCGATGCACTATGAAGGAGCTCGAGGTATCCTATCTGATCCAGTGAAGAGTGTTAATTCACGAACTGTGTTAATGACTAGGAATTGAAGGCCGAACCGAACAGATGGCTAGGTGGAGATCCGAACCGATCCGGTGATGACCAATAACCCGAGATGCAAAGGTAGTCCAAATGGAAGTTAGAGCTCAGGATCCAGTTGGGAACCAACGAATCGACTTCATGAGTTGGGCTTTGCTGTGGGATGTGTGCAAAGGGGTTGTCGGTATTCATAACTTTGGTTCACCACTGAGAGGCGGTTAGTGGGCTTGTAGTGATAGTTGTACGAGATTGGAATCCGTCATGGCCCAAAGATTAGGTGACCAAAGTAGTGGACATCGTATGCTTTACGCACTGAGTGAGAGATGCGAGGATGGTTGTTATGGTCGATTTGTTTGCCATCATTATGACATGCACACCCCCACCCCTTTATCTTTACACCATTTGTTCAGTGGCACCTTAGAGTATTGTACGGTATGTAGTGCTAACTCTTTGGTTGCAGGTCCAGGTTCAGGTATGATTGGATTATACCTGTTATTGTTCTGTTTTGTTGCTTACCGCTCATACCAGACTTTTTGTCTGACCCATAGTTATATGTATCTTCTTGTTACTCTGGGTGCTCTCACGAGCAGACTAGAGGCAGGTTAGCTTGGTATGCACGGGTAGCTGATCCAGAGACGAGAAGGACGCTTTCACGTATGATACATATAATATTCTCCCTGTGTTGTTGAAGATCACTGCTTGGGCATTAGTAGTGCATCTTCTACTTCAGCTTTCTTTTGTTTTAGAGACAGTAATTTGGGAAGTTGTAATAAGCTGTATTTGAATTTTCGCTGCTATGTTGGTTTAGTTTTCAGCTTATACACTGTCTCGCCTGTTTTATGTCAAGATTTTGTTATTATTATATTTTGTTCCATGCGGTGTGAGACATTTTACAAGTTCTTTGTTGATTCTTCGTCTTCTTCCTTTCCTTCTGATGACCGTCCCGTGCTAACTGGACATGTGTACAGTGCACTTTTGGAGTAAATGTCGGTTGGTACGGGGCGGGTCGTCACATTTGGTATAAGAGCTCTAGGTTGCGTAGTTAACTTAGGGAAAGACACTAGGGAGAGATATTACGTATATGAGAGTACGTATTTGTGATTACTCTGGTTTTCAAATGCTATATATATGCTATTAGTATAGATAAGGATGAAGTCGCACTGCACTAGCACCACTATGGAGATGGTTAATCGTTTTCTCTTTACAGATTGAACGATGAGCCGATACGCAAGAGGTACTAGTAGAGGAGCCAATAATGGGAATGCTGCTGACATGAGGGCGATGTTTACCGACCTCATGAGAGATATGCTTAGGAATGTGCAGGGGCAGCTCCCAATGCCGGTAATGGTGGTGGTCCAATAGTGCAGGCGCCTTGGGTCGATTTCGCCAAGATGTGCGAGAATCACACTAACCTTGGTGGGAAGCCATTCAACGGAATGGAGTCGGCCATGGATGTTCAGGATTGGTTGGCTAGCTGTGATCGTGTCTTCGACGACTTGGGTATCGAGGATGCGATGAAGAGAAGGCTAACGTCTTGTCAGCTGCAAGGGCGAGCGATGAATTGGTGGAATGCTATTAAGACAGCCACTCTAGAGGGTCAGGTTACTTGGGATCAGTTTAAGGCTCGCTTTAGCGACAAGTTTATCCCAGCTGCTCAGAAGTCGGAATTGTTTAGGAAGTTTTTGGAGCTTAAGCAGAATGGTAGGGCAGTCTCGGAGTATATTGCTGAGTTCCACACTTTGTCGAAATAGGGGTTATCCCTAATAGATACTACCGAGAGGAAGAACGAGAAGTTTATAACAGGTTTGGACCAGTACTTGGGGGAAAAGCTTATTAGCCACATCGATGAGACGTTTGAATCGGTCATGGGGAAAGCATTGAGGTCATAGAGTCTTTACCCTAAGCCAAAGACTGAGGTTTCCATTGCATCTGCCAAGGAGCCAAAGCCGCAAGCAGGCGGTGGAGGCAAGAATAATTCCCAGGATAAGAGGAAACAAGACCAAACTAAGGATGGTCAGAATAAGAAATATGGCGAGTGCTTTAGCTGTGGTAAGAAGGGACACTATGCCAGAGATTGTTGGGAAAAGCCTGGGGAAAGGAAGTGCTTTAATTGTGGCCAAGCGGGACATCACAAGAAGAATGTCCACAACCTCCTAGGGAGAAGCAGATCGTGAAAGCATATGCTATCAACGTTGTTCCTTCTTCGTCAAATGCCCCAACTGCGGCGCAGAAGGAAAAAGGTGTCGTTATTCGAGGTATGCTTTCTATTTAAGATGTTTTTGATCAAGTTTTGTTTGACAAACCTGAGTTAGTCGATAGACCTTTAGTAGTGACAATCCCGATAGGTGGTTTGACTAGCCTTTGTAGGATTTGTCGTAATTTGGTCTTATCGAGTCATGGATGTATGTTTGTTGTGATTGCTTTATTTTGAGCTTTACTAGGTCTAGCTTGATTTTGGGAGCCGATTGACCTCAAAGGTATAGAGTGATAGTAGATTGTGAAGAGTCTTTGACGACCATTATAATGGATGATGGACGAAAGGTTGTATTGGATCGCCTACCTTAGGATGAAGATGATAACCGGTGTTAAGGAAGCTGAGGGGTTATCATTGTAATAAGTTCTAGTTGTCTCTGGGAGGCAAATGAGTGCTCCAGTGCTTAGTTGTTTTGCTAGTATCACTTCACGTGGATTGTCCGAATTCGGAGGAGGTGTTCCTTGGGTGCTTGTCTGATATTGGTTTAGGCCTTTAGGGCTTGTACTCAGGGAATGTCGAAGTCGACTAGGATGGTTTGCGTGAGAGATAAGTATACTACTACAGAAAAGACCTTTAGTAGCGTTTAAAAAACGCTACCAAAGCTTTTAGTAGCGTTTTAAAGAATGCTACTACAGGTCACGCAACTAAAAGTCGGATTTTTTTTGTTGCGTTTTAGTAAACGCTACCAAATGTTTCATATGACTGCGTTTTCCAACCGCTACCAAAACTTTTTGTTACATTTATTTTCCACCACTATAGATACAAGTGGTATTGTTACATCTATTTCTGTAGCATTTTAAAACGCTACTAAAAGGTATTGATTGTTTTGTAGCATATTTTAAATGCTACCATAAACGGTTAATGATTTATATTATTTTCAGCATTTAATTATGTATTAATCATATCAAAATCAGAAACAACCTTATAATTTCCATATTCAAACCAACAATCAACCAATCAAATTCAAATAATTAAGAATACGTTAGTCACATCAGTATTATTCATAACCATTTAGATAATAGTTATTTAAAAAATGTCATTTATATGACCCAAGCATTCACAAAAATTTTTACATGAAAAATACCTAACTAATATCATAATATATATAATAATTGAAGTCATGTCCATTGTTGCTAAGGGTCTTCACTTCGAAAAAGCTAATTACCTGTAGACAAGTCCAATGATAAACAATAAGTATTTGCAATAAAAGTATGATGTAACATTCAAACAATGTTAATTGATTATCATTAAAACAAACATAAACAATCAAGTCATCTAAGTATACTAAGCAAATTTACAGGATTACCATAAAAGTCCAACCCTGCTCTCTTCAGAAGTCTGAAAACTGCACAAGTATAAACACAACATATAGTCAAATAATCTTACACTTATATATAATAACATTGTTAAGTTTTTTTTTTCAACATATCAAAAAGACTAATAAGTTTATATTTACATGGTTCTAACGTATAACATGCATTCAAATGTATACATTATAGCTTGTTCCAAAAAGCACCAACACATAACTAATTCTAAAAAGCATCAACAAATAACTAATAAAAATATACATATCAAGTTCTACATACTACGCCAAATAGATGAGGTCTTTGTGCCAAGCGACAATTGATCCAACGGCCTCTTTAATAGCGGACGTTTCTGAATTTGACCTAAGTAAAAAAAGTATATTGATAAACTGAAAAGGTCAATTAAAACTTGGTTGTCAAACTCTATATTGCGTTAGTGAAAAATAGACAAACAAATCATACATGAAATGCGATGAAATTAAATACATAGCACGAAAGTTAATGGATTAATGTATAAGGATAAAATGGTAGAATACATGACGGCAACTATCTCAACAAAATCAGTCATGTGTAAGAATACCCACTGGTTAATCAGAGCAGCCCCAAGCATTGATCACTCTTACTCCAGTTTTGTATAAAAAGAAAGTGGCTTCCTTGTGCATATTTGACTCCTACTGAAGTGGGAATTACTACATGTTCTAACTCAAAGAAGTGAGTTAACATGTCATCTTAAATATTCAACCTACCTGCACTAAGAGATCCCTGATAGGTTAGAGTATAAGAACCAATGGGTACACTATTCGAGATCCACTTTAATTAAGCATTATAGATGAGTCAAAGCAGGAGATCAAGAATCACATCTTTTACTAATAAACAGCTCTCGCTCTTCACATGCCCAATAAAAAAAATTGAAACTATTTTTTTAGAATAAACTAAACACATAGATAAATTAATTTCTAGTTAGTGGTTTTGATCAATAATCCATAGATTTTAGAGGTTGACTTTAAAGACCGAGAACATGGTTTGAAAGTATATACATAGAATTTTGAACACTAACGGCAGTTGTTTCTTATTTGCGTGTACACACAGCCCATACATAAAATATGTTGAGGGTTTTGAATATGTACATAAGTACAAATTAAGAAGGATTTAAGATTTTAGATCATCAAGCTCTCATACAAAACCATACCACAAGGCAGTCATTTAAAACATACACTACGCCATAGATGACCTATCGCAACGAAAACCCATGGTGTTGCTAGCTACAATGTTGCCATTGCTATGATGTTTTTTGTCTATTGCAACGCACGTTTCAATGTGTTACCATAGATATCAACATGTGTTGCAGTAGCCACGTGAATAAAATTAGTAATCCGCGTCAACAATATCCAACGGTCCAGATTAGTGATCCACATCAATCTAATTTCCTTCACCACAGCAGCGATCTTTTACCCAAATTTTCATTTTCCCGCTGTAAAATAATTCGCGTTGTCTTCACTTGAGAAAATTGACCGAACTATCTTTCCCTAAATTTTCATTTTACCGCTAAAAAATAATAAAATAATTATCGTTGTTTTCACTTTTCCACTTTCAACCCTAAATCGTTCGAACCCTAAACTAAAATCCCAATTCATATCGCAGGGAATCCCAATTCTTGTTGCCCTTCTTCTTCCCTAAATTCGCCTTCCTCTCAAAAAAAACCTCTTCTTCCTTCTCCTATCATTTTAGTTATCATTGCAGCAAAATTCGATGAGGCAACCACTAATTACGTTGTTCGCTACCAAATAAAGATCCGATTTTGCATGAAATTGCTTCGCTGTTGATCTACTTTCATTACCCTAAGGTACTGTAAACGAATTTTTTGATCTTAACTTACCTTTTTTCGATGATCCATAGTGTTGTACTTCGTCAGTCTGTACATTCATTTTTTAGGCTAATCTGTTTTAGGCTTAACATGAAGGGATTCCCTAGCCATTTAAGTCTTTTTTTCCTCAAACCTACATCGTTAAATATGTTGTTTCACAAAAGTACTTCTTTGGGTTGTGCCTATCATTCCACCTTGTGAGCACAAGTAGAAATCGTAATTCTTTGGGTGTTAGATTTTGTTGTCCACCATACTGCCTGGTGGAACATTGTCCGGGGAATGGAGGTAGAATGTGACAATGCTTTTGAGCACAAAAGTTCGCCGGATAATGTTCCACTGGGCACTATGGGACAATGCCAAATTCAGAGAGGCACTTTCGCTCCCAAGGCCCTTAATCGTAAGTGTTTGTTTATTTAGCCTTGTTAGATGTCATATAGTACACAGTGCATTTATCATATCCACATTTATGCAATCTTTGTTGGTACTTATAAGAGTACACGTCAGTCACAAATTTGTTTTATGTTGATGTTTCAGGAATGTAATTGATGTTTCAGGACTGCGGATATCACTGAATATTGCATGATGCGGACATCAATTTCAACTTCAAATTCGTCAACAGCGGCTGCGAGAAAGAACTGCCACCACAATATCCCAGCAAAGTTGAGGACTGTAAAGGTGGGGTCGAATGCGGGGAAGAAGTTTTTTGGTTGCTCCATGTGGCCGGTAAGTATAAATTAGGTTTTTTTTTGGTTGCAGATTTTACTCGAGAATTTAATGTATGTGCAGATTGGCGATTGCGGGTATTTTATGTGGCATGACGAAGTGTACGAAATCAACAACAATTCTGAATTGGATGATACTAGTGTTAAATTGATGGAAAAAGAAAAGACTATATTGCAATTGCTCATGGAAAAGAAGACAATTGAAGAAAAGCTGCAGAAGCAAAAGCAAAAGAGGGTAAAAGCCGATGAATTGGGGGCAGATTTGAAGGAAGAGTTGGCCCTAATGCGCATTGACTGTGGAAAACACGAGACAGGAGAAAAATTCTTTGCAAAAGCTTTAGCTATATCTTGGATCATGTTTGGAGTTCTTTTGTGTGTTGTTATGGCAATGTAGAGCAGTGAAGTAACATGAAATAGCATGCATGGGCAGTTTTCAGGTATAATTTTAAGTTTTGCCACATTGTAGATTAGTGATAATTTTTGCCACATTGCAGATTAGTATGCACTTGTATACACATTGTTTAGATCAGTATACACTTGTATACACATTGATCAGTTATGTCACTCAGTTATGTTTTAGATCAGTACACTTGTATCCACATTGTTTAGATCAGTTATGTAACTCACACATTGTTTAGATCAGTACACTTTTATACACATTGTTTAGATCAGTATACTATGTTATACTGATGCAAATGGAATTCAGTTATGAAACTCAGTTTGTGCTGAAAGGAAACTCAGTTATACTATGACCATACTTTGTGCTGAAATGCAATTCAGGCATGCATACCTCTTATTTTGTGCTGAAATGCAACTTATGTATGCAGGTGAAGGAGGCAGTGATGAGGATTTTCAAGAACTTTTGTTAATGAAGGCACTAGAGGTACGATGCAGTAGAGGCATTGAACGCATTGAAGGCTTGTGCTATATTTTGAAACTGTTTTAGTTTTATGTAAACATGAATTTAGGACTTGTTGTGTGTTTGTTTTTGAAATGTTTGTAAAATTGAACTTAGTGGCTACGTTTTGTTATTTTGTAGTTGACTACGTACTAGTGTTCCCTGGTTAATTTGAAATAAAAAGTTCTTTGTAAATTTCAGTTTGATGTTATGTTGCCATATATATGATATAATGTTGCAGTATGTGATGTTAAATGTTGCCATAGCTATGATATAGTGTTGCCATTGGGTGGCAAAATTGTTGCTATAAATTTATGCATGTGGGCCCCACAACTGGATTCCGTGGACCCGGGCTACAGATGTTCGTGGCGATTCCGTAAACACGGGTCACAGATTATAGTGGGTCCCACATTTTTGTAAATTTAGTACATGCGGCAACAACTGTGCTGATGTTGCCTTAGGATCGAAAATGTGTTGCCTTTGACTCTAAGGCAACGCGGCAAAAGGCAACCCCAAAAAAGTGTTGCCACAGATCATTTTTTGCCTGCAGCAACACTATTTGGCACCTACTGCGTCATTTCTCTGGGGTTGGCGTAGGCCATCTGTGGCGTAGTGATATCCGGAGATAATGTTCCCAATAAAAAATTACATCATAGACCTCCGGGTAGAACAAAAAACATTTCACTATCATATGTTTGTATTAGACAAATATGCAAGAGGAAAAATTTATCAGTGTTGTGACATAAGTAAATATGAATAGGAATAATTTTTTTTTTGATGAACAGCATGATTAAACATGTGTTTGAATAGTAACATTATTATTTTTAACAACATGATTAAACGTATGTACCATGAACCCAAATCAATTGCTCTACAAAGTTAGTACTTACAAATAGTTAAGCACTTCATTCCAATATAGGTTCTATGAACCCAACTCAAACCAGTCTTTCATTTATTTTAAATTTCCACATATGGCTGTGGAACAAAGCTTCTAGTATAGATGAATCCAGGTGTTATAATCTTTTCTAGATGAACTAAAAAACAGTAAAAATAGTATAAAAAAAACCTTAACAGAGAACTAAATGACTTTCAAATTAAGGAAGAAGCACTTGTTATACAACCTTGACTGCCAAGTATTCAAGGACGTAAGCTTGTTGCATGTCAAAGTTTCAGTTTGTAAGATTATTTGTTGATCCGAAGACAATGCTTGGTACATCATGCAACCAAAATGGGATGCCAGCATCAGAAAATTAAAAGAATTAATTAGAAAAATTATTAGTATTTAATACTTTCATAAATATTTATTTTTATAGGCTGACACAATTTGTTTGATCTTTTATATTGAAATACCAGGTAAATGACACAAATTATAAGTAAAATGCTTAGAATTTATTCACTTACCAACAAGCCCCAAAAGAACGTAGTACATAGCAGCAAATATTGGGAATGGTATTTATGCAAAGAAAGCACCAAACTTTCCTGCAAAACATGAAGATTGTAAAGTTTCATATTGTGTTAATACTATGTATCTTTACCTGCAAAACAAGAAAATCAAAATATGAAGATTGTAAAGATTGGGAATAGGAATTCATGCCGTCAATTTCCACATTACACATGCATCTTCACTTGCACTAGTGATGTTGTTGTCCTCAACAAAGGCTAGTCCGTACACTCCTAGATGAGCACCTTTCGCTGTTATCCTTTGGCTTGTAGGCTTGTCCACCTCATATATAATCACACTGGTGTCCAGGGATCCAGTGGCTACCATTTGAAATTCCAGAGACCATGCAAGATGGTTTATGCCTGCAGTGTGATACAACATGTTTTTCAGCTTCGGTTGTTAATATCAAGTAATATGTAATAATATGAAGATTCAGTAACACATTGCATAAGTTGCACAAGCTATGCATAAGATATACAACCTACGCATTAAATAAAACAAACTAAAATCTAAGACATTATACCTAAAGCGCTACATACTGCATACGTCAATTTGAGTTCAAAATGCGTGCAAACTTTATGCTAAGCATCAAGATGAATAAAAGGGAACCATACCCAACATCAAAAATTGGATTTTCAAATTTTCCATTACCATTATTCAAAACTACGCCATCATTAGTTCTACTACTTAAAGGAGAATAAAGGTGGAGTAACATGCCTGTTGGTCCATCACCAATGCTAGTATTAGTCCACTTATTAAATCAGATACAATTTGAACAGATATGCCCCTATTTGTTGTTGAGGATAACTTGATAAGAGATGAAGTAGAAGCAGTTGGGCTATCATTTCCAATTCCGATAAATAATGCGATGTTGAAGTAACTGAAGTTACAACAGGCTAATCGATCACAAATAGGAGAGCAGAAGCAGCAGGAGAGCTGATTCGGAAAATTGGTGAAGGTAGTGTGTAGTTATTAGCTACACTTCAAATAGTTGAATTTGAAGAAGCATAAGAGTTTCCATCTTGTGATGTTATTTTAATTTCAAAAATGGTAGACCTGCATTATTGTTTACGTGAAGCGGTTAATTCCTGGACAAATATCATGAGTGAGTGGGGTGCTTAGTTTTAGGAAATGTGGAACTTAGTTTCTTTACTGTATATATAATGCCATATCCAAAGTCATAAACAAGTTTATCCATTATAACCGATTTAAATTTGTTGTGACCGACCAGAAACCATTTTCCAGTGTTTAATACTAAAAATTAGCCACTGAAATTGTCAATTATTAATCAATCTTCAATTAAAGATGGAAAATGTTCAGCCGTTGATTTTCAGTTTTTAAATAAGTACTACTTTGTAGTGTAATTACAGCGTTCTACTTTACCAGGATTCATCATATGCTCTTCATAAAAACTGCAACCGTACTCTATGCTCTGCATAAGTCTTAGCTTTGCAAACGACAACCACGCATTCATCTCCACATCAAAAAACTAGGTATGCTTTTGTTGGCATTGAGGAGGAACAAGATGTAGACACTCGAGTATATTCTCATTAACGCAAATTTGTTTATCTGGTGTTTAGTAACCTACTACTTCGCATGAACGACCATTCAAGCTTGATGTTCCAGACTGGAACTTATGAGGTATTATTTCATATTGTTCCTCCGAAATATAATCAATATCACGACAATGTGATTCTCATTTGCATTGCACTTCAGATTCATCGTAATATTTCACAAACTCATCATCAATCTCTCAACGAGTTGCCCAAATTTACGTAGTTTTAGCACGTATACTATGTAAAAAAAATGATATACAATTTATTATTAACAAACTTATTAACCAAAAATTTTATTACCCTGCAATATAGAATACATCTCAAACAACATCCTAGTGTAGGTTTATTTTGAGGGATTTGGCTAGTTTTTGGTGGAGGATTAACTGCAAATCAGTTTTAAGGTTTAGAAATTGCATGAGTTCATTTTTAATGAAGTTGAAAGTGAGAGGGATGAGAGATGCTGTTTTTGCATGAAAACAGAGAAGAAAATTTTAGGTAAATTGCATGATAGCCTCTTTTTTCAAAAATCACCATCGATATTTTTAGGCATAACATATAGGCGATTATTACAAAGTAACATATTGGTGACTTCCCAAAAATCATCTGTACTTTCTCTCGTTCTTATGCCGATGTGGCTAAGCATAGTCTATTTTTGTAATATGTTCAGAAACAAGCGTATTTTTATTAACTTTTTCCAAAAAATGAGCCCATTTTAGCCAAAAAAAATTATATGTTATAGGAACAAAACAAATACGAAAATGAAAAAAGGGAAAGGAAAGGCCCGTACAATCAATGTAGAAATTGAAGCAGAGGCTGGTTACTATTTGGTGTGGACATAAAATTTGGAGTTGTATAAATAAGTTGGATTAGGAGGGAAAAAAGGAGTTAGTGGGAAAAATAGCATGAATCGTCTAACATGCCGAATGTGAACGTATCTTTGCCCACTAATTATTTCTCAACGATGATAACTCCTTACTAAATTGATAACTTGCTGCAGCTGCCAGTTCACAAGTTTCTGAGGCATACCATAAGAAAAAGGATAAGTTGAGGAAAAGGAAAAAAATTATGGAAAGAGAATATGAAGGATAATGCTGGGTTTAAGTGAGAATAATCAGTTGTCTATCAATACACGATAGGAGAAGATGCAAATATGCAACCATAAAAATTGTAAAGAACAGAAAATATGGGAGTTATTTCATGAGGATGAGAAGATTTAGTTGAAAAGTAGAGAAGGTTGAAAGTAAGGTCCTTGAATTAGGGAAATGGCGTCTACTTAAAGTTGTACTAAAACATTTACTCCTAGATCTTAACAAATATCACACAGGTCACCAGCCTTAGCCATCTAATACAAAAACACTAAAGTGACCTCAACCATTTGATATTTAGGTGTATAAATATTGATTAAAGACCTGAACACTAAAAAGAAAACACATACATACAAAATAGATAGAAACTCACCATTGCTTAGTAAGAACAGCAACGTATTTATAATAAAACTTAACAAAAATAAAAGAAAAAAGAAACATAAAACTTACAGAATGAACAAAGAAAGAAATCAAGCAGTGAGTTCCATAATGGCAGTAACAATGTCGTCCTCACCGTTCTTAAGATCTTTAATCACCTTTGTTTGGGAAATGCCAGCTTGAGTCATTACTAATTCTAAATCCCTTGGCTTGACTCCGGTTCCATCGATATTTTCCTCTTCGTCTTCCTCGATTGGGGCATTTGCTGAAAGAAAGATTTTACCGATTTCATTGGCAAGTTCAGGCATTCTGAATTGCTGTGAGGCTAGAGTTAGTAACTGAGAGCTCAGGTCTTCTATCTTTGCTTCACCGAATAGTACATTTGTCTTATATATTTGCTCAGGTCTTCTAGCTACCTCCTTTGACATACAAGACTGAGAAATAGATGTTTATGGACAAGCAATAGATATCGACTTTAGTTTGAGGAATTTCTCATTCAGACAAAATGAAAACATAAAACTATGATCATCAAAATTATGTATAACTTTGTCTTTACATGGAGGAAAGAAAATATACAAGATAAGCCAAGTGAATGCACATGCGGGAACGTATGCTTGGACCGATATATGTATCAACATCGTTACTTACATTATAAAGTCACAGATTGCATCATAAAACGTGTGCATCTTCATTTGTATCCTATTAACAATTTTTTGAATTTGTTTATCCAAATGAAACATAAATAACGACGCTAACTATTAAAAAAATAAAACAATAAACAAGGTCATATACGACAATCACTCCTTATGTAGCGATGTGATCTTTTGTGCTTCAGAGAAATTAAGTGAATAATAAATAAAGCCAGCTTGCTTAACCACAGCATAATCCTTCCATCAACACGCACCGTGTAGATTGCAATCACTACTTCGGTTACTGGAAATCAAATAAATTTTTGTACAGTTTAAGGTGACAATATTAACAATAGAAAGTTTACATATTCTAATCAACTGTGTCCTCAGAAAAAAGAAATATATAACACATTATTGTAAAACAAAAGGTCGCAGTGCCAATAGCTTTACACTAAGCCGCATAAAGATGTTTTTCTGTTATTCTAGTCAACACTTAAACTGAAAGTAACTTAATAGCTTCCCTGTGACAACTCAGTATCGGTTAAAGTCTAGAATGGTCAATTAGTTTACCATTCAAATTGCATCAAACTATTCACCATTGGAAAAAACTATTCCATCATTGGAAGGCTCAAATCCAATTCCTACTGTAATTTGCAATTAGAATAAATATTAATTTATACACTCAGACATAAACAACATCGTAGATTAAAAAAACGCACAAAAGCTCTTAGATATTGACTCGGTAGTTCATAAACTCCATTATTGAGAATTTATATTGAGAATAAAATACCAAATAATTACAGCTGGCAGTCATCAACGTCACACCTCAGATCTGAAATCAATTAGAGACACATCGTGCCCACCACCGACTAACTCACAAGCAAGATAATACGTAACTTCTTACTTTGAGTCAGTCCAATCCATACATCCATCACTCTGAGCAGCACCAAATCTACAAAGAATGATGCGAAGACCCATGGTAGATCCAAGCCCTGATGGTAATCGCACCAACCTCAGATCGTGAGCACGATTTAGGGATTTTTGAGAATTATAAACGGAGAAACGAAACATAGAGGGAAATTGGAAATGGACCTAGGGTAAAGTGGAGGAGAGGCAAAAGAAGAAAAGTGAATGGAGGGAAGCGAAAATGGATAGATAATAATTTTCATTTTGTCCCGCCAACTATAAGAATTAGCGTTACACGAAATAAAATAGTTAAAAAAAGAACGAAGTCTGTTTGCCTGCACTTATCTATAAACGCAGCCATTTTATGTAATTAAAAGTCATTTTTCTTGTAGTGGTAGTTGTTGTGATTTTCATTGTATGATATCTTGGTTTACTCGAGGAGTAATGGGCAGCTGTGACAGGATAAGACTATTCGATGGTATGGATTGCCCCGAGTTAGGCTCGATAGGGTTATGAGATGACTCGAGTGGGACTCGAGGAAGATGCAAAGTAATGGATTGTTTAGGACCTTACGTTGATGTTCTTTTTGAACAAATAGGATGTATTCGTCGATCATGGAAGATGCAACGAAGATTAGGACGATTCAAGTTGGACTTGAACTCGTAAAAGAAAATGGGTGTTCATTGATCTTGGAGATGCAACGAATAGGGAGACGACTCACGTTGGACTAGGGTCTGTAGGTAATGGATACTCAAGACTGGGTCTGAGTGTATGGGTAATACATTGACTCGAGTTGGACTTGAGAAGGCTGCAAGGAATTGGGTGGGCTCGAGTTGGACTCGAGAGGGCAGTAAGATAATGGAAAGACTTGGGTGGGACTCTAGTGTTTCAGGCGGACTAAAAGCAGGGGTATCTGGGGATGCCCACTTACCTTGGATTCGTTGGACGTGATCTAGTTATCCTTGGAGGATAAACGTACGTTGGATGTACGGTAGTTCGTTTGGAGGCATAGTTTCCATAAGTTATTGATGTTGGTTGGACCAGACATACAGGTATCGACGTATTCATGGCTTTAGCAAGTGATAGATAGGATTTGTTTGATGGATGCTATGGCTGTTGTGTTTGCTCCTACCTCTCTTCTCTTGAGTATCACCTGTAGGATCCTGTTGAATGGAAATAGTATAAGTTCGTTGATCATGGTGATGTGACGGGTGTAAGATACTTTACATTAGACTTGAAGTATGTTGGGCAGTGTGGAGCGTCCGTTGACCTTGAAGATTCAGCGGATAGGAGCTTCAAGTTGGACTTGGACTCGAAGGTAGAGTACCAAGATTCATTGGATGAGTCTAGTTCACCTTTAGAAGGTGAATGTACGTTGGACGTGCAGTACGAGTATAAGTGGAGTACCTAGGTTCATTGGATGGTCTAGTTTGCCTCTAGGAAGTGAATGTACGTTGGATGTGCGGTACGAATGTAGGAAGGACTCAAGTTGGACTTGAAAGGACATTTGGAATGTAGTTGAAAATTTGGCATATAGGGTTGGATTACCTAAGCAGATGACAGTAGACGAATGCCATAGTACCGGACTGGGTGCAATAGCTAATACATTTGGGTAGGAGACATGCCAGTTTAGAGGCTATTTTTCTGGAATGGAAGCAACTAGAGTATATCATGGGATATGACTTCAGACTTAAATGTGAATTAGATTCAGAAACGCTAGTAAGCTTGACGATTAGATTGATCTAGATTAAGTGGATCGGTTCCAGTCAGAGGGACGATCTCAACCTATTGGAAATTACCTCTAGGGTAGAGATGGGAATTGATGGCGAGAGAACGACTGTACTTGGGAAGTAGAGGATGACATAAGAAAGTCGTATCCAAAACTCATCGCTTGGTAACATTTTAGTTTTGATTTAGTCTTTCCACATGCTAGGATAGGTTGTTTTGTTTGTTTTGCATGTTTGATTATTATATATATGATTGGTAGGCATGTGGAATCCTTTGTATGTTTTGGGTTAAGGAATTTCGGGAATGAAATTTCTTAAGGGGGGAGAATGTAACGACCCGCATTATACGTATCGCAGGATCGTAGAATAATTATTTCTTTCACACATGAAGTCATATGGTCATGTAACTTTGGGAGACGACTATTGGGGTCATTTCCTATGTTCATGATTTTTCCCAATTTTTAAATGACCGTTTTGCCCCTAGCTAATACTGTTTTGGCCATAACTTTTGACTGGAAAGGAATTTTGACTTGAAACAACTTCCATTTGATTTGTTTGATGGTTTACAATTCCGTAGAGTGGTCACATTAGGCAAACGGACTCACCATTTGGGAGATATGGCTGAAACAAGTTTCAGATAGTGAAAACAGCTTAATTGGGCTTAACCGGGTGATTAACAGCTAGGCCCAAGGGGGGATTTCGGGATTAGGGTTATGAGGAGGATGAAATCAGTTAGAGAACGATCTTATTTTCATTTTTCAGCCTCCACTTTCATTCTTGAGGCCCAAACAATGGCCTCTACACTCAAATCAACTTCTAATCACTTTCTAATCGAGTTTTGGCTTAATCAACATCAAATCAAAGAAGATCTTCACCAAATCAGTATTAGAGTTGCTGTGTTACATTGGTATTCGCGCCCAAACAGTAGAATTTCAGTTCTAAAGGTTTTATTTGTGGCCAAGGTGAGTGATTTGCATAGTTCCTCACTATTTACGGTTAATTAAGGGTAATTAGTGTTGATTAGCGAATTTGTACACTAATTAATTCTGGAAAAATATTTATAAATTCTTAAATGATGTTTTAGACCTCTGTCAGAAATTTGGTTTAATTTGATTAAGTTTTGCTAACCATATCATTAGTTTTGCTTAACCATGCTTAAGTGAAAATATGGGATTTTGGCTATATTTGATTCGTTTTACATGCTAGGATTGTTGTTTTGGTGTTTGTGAATGATTATACATGTTGCTATGACTGTATGATATGATCTTTGATTGTCTAGAAGTGTTAGATTGGTTGAAAATGCCGTCCAGTGGCGTAAACAATCACTGGAAGAAGTTGCAGGATTTTGGCCGATCCGAATCGGATCGGAGGAAGGAGCCAGATCCGAACCATCTTCCGCGGGAGCTTCTCACACCCGACCCGATCCGCCCTCGTGGGCATGAAGCTACTCCGACCCGACCCGCATGGCCACCTCCGAACCGATGCGTGGCGAGTGGACTTGAAGAACCCGATCCGATCCGCCAGGAGGTGAAGACGACCGATCCGAACCGATGCACTATGAAGGAGCTCGAGGTACCCGATGCGATCCAGTGAAGAGTGTTAATTCACGAACTGTGTTGATGACTAGGAACTGAAGGCCGAACCGAACCGATGGCTAGGAGGAGATCCGAATCGATCCGGTGATGACCAATAACCTGAGATGCAAAGGAAGTTCAAATGGAAGTTAGAGCTCAGGATCCAGGTGGGAACCAATGAGTCGACTTCATGAGTTGGGCTTTGCTGCGGGACGTGTACAAAGGGGTTGTCGGTATTCATAACTTTGGTTCATCACTGAGAGGCGGTTAGTGAGCTTGTAGTGATAGTTGTACGGGATTGGATTCCGTCATGGGCCAAAGATTAGGTGACCAAAGTAGTGGACATCGTATGATTTACGCACTGAGTGAGAGATGCGAGGATGGTTGTTATGGTCGATTTGTTTGCAATCACTATGACATGACACCCCACCCCCGTTATCTTTACACCATTTGTTCAGTGGCACCTTAGAGTATTGTACGGTATTTAGTGCTAACTCTTTGGTTGCAGGTCCAGGTTCAGGTATGATTGGATTATACCTGTTATTGTTCTGTTTTGTTGCTTATCGCTCATACCAGACTTTTTGTCTGACCCAGAGTTTTATGTCTCTTCTTATTACTCTGGGTGCTCTCACGAGCAGACTAGAGATAGGTTAGCTGGGTATGCACGGGTAGCTGATCTGGAGACGAGCAGGAGGCTTTCACGTATGATACATATAGTATTCTCTCTGTGTTGTTGAAGATCACTGCTTGGGCATAATAGTGCATCTTCTACTTTAGCTTTCTTTTGTTTTAGAGACAGTAATTTGGGAAGTTGTAATAAGCTGTATTTGAATTTCCGCTGCTACATTGGTTTAGTTTTCAGCTTATGCACTGTTTTGCCTGTTTTTTGTCAAGATTATGTTATTATTATATTTTGTTCTATGCACTGTGAGACATGCTATAGGTTCTTTGTTGATTCTTCGTCTTCTTCCTTTCCTTCTGAAGACCGTCCCATGCTAACTGGACATGTGTACAGCGCACTTTTGGAGTAAATGTCGGTTGGTACGGGGCGGGCCGTCACAGTTCCAGGATTAGAGATTTCGGCTCTCTAAGCTGGAGAGGAACGTAAAGACGCAAAACACATATGCGCGCACAGGCCCAACAAATATCATTAACTTTTATTCTTTTGAGAATTCATGTATATGTTTTAAATTTCTTCCAGTGTATAGAAAAATGTTTTGTACAACTCTGATATATGTATAAAATTTATTCCATTGCAAACTGTCGCCTTCTGTAATTCTGTATGTTTATTCTATTTAAACTTGACAAGCTAGATAACTACCCGTCATTTTGAATATTCTGAGTTGATTTAAATTTCGATTTGGAGTAGTCAAAAGGAAGGTCGTTAAATCAACCATCCTAACAGCCGTGTTTTTCATTTACAAAGGCCGATAAAAGCTCGAATTGAAGATCTTCAATTTCCGACGGCTATAAGGTTTGGCAGATGATGGCGTCTAAAGGTGGGTGGTTCATTTTGGTGAGGTGCTCCGCGACCTGGATGTCGCCGGTGGTGTCCAAATTCCGACTCGTAGTAGTAAAGTGGGAAACGGAGATTTCTCATTGATGGTGGCATGAGGAGGGTCGGCGCTTCAGGCGGAATGGCGCTAGGCTCGACCAAAGGCATGGTAATGGTTGGTCTGACCTCTGGCGGGTTGTGGATAGATGAACAACGGCGATGGATGGTGGCAGTAACGTGAACTCGAGAATCGAGCGAAACTAGATATGTTGTGATCGTGGAGATGAAAGCTTCACAAACAAATTGACTGGGTTCAATTTGGAGCTTGTTTGAATTTGGGGCAAATACAAACCAAAGCGGTACTAAAATCGCCAATTAAAGACTGACGAAGTTGAAACGAATGTGAGAATTCTCTCACTAGAATATTTGTATAGCTACTTATTTTATAACTGTGAATATATGAATTGTCATTAGTGATTTTTATCTATTGCATGTGACATTGCTTGAGTTCAACACATGTACTATTCACGACTCATTTGCACAAGAAGAGTTGTTTGAATATATGACACTCGTATTTCAAACATTGTGTATAGATAATTTATGGTTGTTGGAATGCGATGTATATATCCATTTATTATTTAAACAATGAAAATTGGTTAAGCAGAAAAATAATTCAAACCAAATTAGAATTGGTTAAATTTATTACCCAATGAATTATTTAAATAGACTACTGTTGATTGAAAACCGCATACAGATATTGGGATGATATTTGACATACACTAATCGCAATATTTAGTTGTATGTCGATCGATTAACTGATAGACTGTTGTAAGCATTATTTATTTATTTTAATACTTATACCGTTGTCGAATGCACTCTGGATGATGTTTGAATGTTTAGTGATTATTTATCATTATTGTTGCATACGTGCGATGTATGAAATCCATTTAAATAAATTTATATGGTAATAGATTGAGTCTAATTCCAGTTTAGAAATAACGTACATTTTAAAATAATATTCATTAAAGAATTAAACCATGATTTTGATGTCCGATTTTGGATGGACACGAAAATATTGAAATATGTGAAGCTGGGTTAAGTAGTTAACACCATTTTAACCCGAATGGGTTTATCCATCTATTTTATTCATTTCATAATGAATATCGAAAAGATTTGATTTCAAAATTTGATATTTTGAAAATATCATCATTTTAATGTTATAATAATATAAAATATTTAATTTTGACGTAAAATTGAAAATGAAGTTGAAGTCGTTTTAAAATGAATTTATAAACAATTTATAAAAGACATTTTAAATGGAAGTCAATGATATATATCATATATATATATTTAAATGGCTTAAATAGAACGCATCGCGTAGCGTTCGTTCTGGAATTTCAACCATTGACTTCAAATGGCGATAACGGGAGATCCGGCCGTCGGATTTTCCTAAAGCAGGAGCCGTTGGGTTTGTATCCAAAAGATCTTTCCAACGAATATATGAGATCTGAATCGGAACGGTTGGATTTTAAATTATGTCCAAACCAATTTTGGAAAAGGTCGCTATGAATGCAGTTCGGTGGCCGTTACTGGAAACCAACTGTAAGCCCCGTAATAAAATTATTAAAAATATGGAAAAATTATGAAAAATCATAATTACTGATTTTGAAATCTTTTGGATGAAAAATTCCTTTTTTGAAAAGATAAAAATATATTTTCATCTAAATGAACTAGTTATTAACTAGAATAATAATCCAATATTTTTAAATAAATAAATTGGATTTGTAAATGGTTTTAATATAACCAGAATTTTCCAACATATGAATTGGATAGGATGTGGATGGAAATAATTATCAGAATATTTTGATATTGGGTTCCGTGATTATACGGATATTGTTGAGGAATTTCGAAGATATATATATATATATATATTGTTATTCCCAATACGATATTTGTTGGTTTTAGAATTTGACATTGAATGCAAGCCGATATAATTTCTATTCAGAGTCTTGTATTTAATCTCAAATTGGATTTTAGGTATGTCATGAATAGTGTCTTTAATAACATTGTTCTTAAACCCCTTTGAGAAAGGAATAAATCTTTAAATTAAGATTCATGATGTTCTCCAATTATATTTATTAATTCGGATTAAATGTAAAATGAATTTGGGATCGTTGTGAATGATGTTTTTAATTGACATTTGTTCTTTAGCCAAATTAACAGTGAAGATGTGATTTGGAATTCATAAATCTTTTTATTAAGATTAATGGAAATTTTCAAAGTAAAGTTTTCTAATTTAATATATTAAATTGGAATTGAATAGAATTCGATTTGGTAATAATCGAGATGAGCTTCTATGAAGGAAGACCGTTAATATAAATGGAATTTAAAAGGATTTGACATTATCCCATTTATATTATTAGTCTGATACGGAAATTTATATCAATCAGATATTGATTTGTTTTCCATGAAGATTCCATAATTAATGGAAGTTGATTTGGGTTTATTGTGAACTGTGTTTTAAATAACATCGGTTTTTTAACCCAGTGAAAGATAAGATCAATTTTTTAATGTTGAATAATCATAAAGTAATGATTTTTAATATTAAAACCTAGTTGGAGTTTTAATGAATCTTTGATTAGATTAAAGTGAGAATGGGATAACTAAATTTATCGAATTCATGAAATGATCGAGGATGGAGTACCACCAGTTTCACTCCATGCGATAGTCAAATCTATAATTAGATTTGAACGTGAAATGGTAATCAAATTTACCAATAACACTATGGTTGTTAGATATGGATTATTACCAGTTTTGCTCTATGTGATGAATAGGTTGGAATTGGGATTAATAAATAAATGGTTACTTCGATAAGGCTCGATAATCCCGACTAGTTTATAAACCTTAATTTGGTTTTGAATTGTTAAAGGATAAAATAATTTTTTTTGAAATGATATCCAATGGAAGATTAAAGAATAAGTTTAAAAGAATTTATCTTTGATAAAATTAAGGGGAGCCTTTCCCTAAAGATGTGAATATTTGAATAAAAGAATATTCTGAATTGGAATGAGACGTATGATGTGTTTTTATAGCACTTGATTATTGAATATAAAATACGCGAGTTATTCAGAAAGACCGGGTTTATCCCATTCTGAATAACTAATATGACAAATAAAAGTCAACGATGAAGACGGTGGTTGAATTCCGTAGTTAATGGAAGCTAATTTAGATTTATCGTGAATTGTGTTTTAAATAACATTGGTTCTTTAACCTAGTTAATGACAAGATTAATTTCTTAATGTTGAATGATCATAAAGTAATAATTTTTGATATTAAAACCAAGGTTGAGTTTTAATGAATCTTTAATTAGATTGAATTGAGAATGGGATAACTAAGTTTACCGAATTCGAGAAATGATCGGGAATGTAGTACCACCAGTTTTACTCTAGGTGATAGTTAAATCTTTAATTAAATTTGAATGTGAAATGGTAATTAATTTTACCGATAACACAGTGGATGTTAGATACGGAGTACTACCAGTTTTTCTCCAAAGGATGAATAGGTTGGGATTGGGAAAATAAAATAAATGATTACTTCGGTAAGGTTCGCTAATCCCGACTAGTTTGATAAACCTTAATTTGGTTTGAATTGTGAGAAGAATATTTGAACAAAGTAATATTCTGAATTGGAATGTGACGTATCATGTGTTTTTAAAGAACTTGATTATAAAATACGCGAGTTATTCGGAAAGACCGGGTTTATCCCTTTCTGAATAACTGATACGGTGACTAAACGTCGATGATATGAAAGCGGTAGTTGAAGAACGGAAATCTTCTCATCGTTTGGATGATTACTTATGTCTTGATTGGGATGTACACCCAAGACAAGGTAATAAGTGGTTATCGTCCAGACGTACTTGGAGATCGACCGGATATGTGAGGTCCTCTCTCCTATATTGGACATATGGGACAAGGAACAAGGTGCTTCCAGTTTCGTTTAGACCCTGAACGGACTTGCAAATGGATGGTGTGACTGGCATTGTATTCTGTTTTACTGCATTCATTGATCTCTGCTAAATATATATCTGTTTGGTGGCGGAGAATTTATTCTCTTGCTTAACACCCTTCTCTAAGACGTACGAGTTTAGAGGTTATATATTGGTGGAAATCAATGGTACCGTATGTATTGACAGTGTGGCATGCTGAGTTGCATGGATCAAGGCTTTTGTTGAAAAGCAGAGTCTTGTGGATGATGATTATTGCACAGCCTTAATTAGCATAGCTTTGTGTAGCATTAATTCACGAGCCTCACACCTCGGTATGAACCAAAAACGGGATTGTGACTGCATGGAAATGGACATATGTTAGTTCTAGCTATTAGTAACATCATGGTATGGAGCCCAGACTATTTACTTATGTGGATGTTGCATATTATTTGATGGAAAGCGAGGTACCTCGGAATTCGAGCCGATTGAAATGCTCGGATATGATTTGAGTTTGTAGTGGCTCTAGAGTGGTGGACATTACTGACCCATTTTGGAGGTTCGATAAAACTGGCTAACATATAGTTTATGGTATAACTAATCATCGACGGATGACTGGCCATGAAGATCCAAGAGGTTCACTGCGGGGGATCCTGAGGCATTTGCTAGAATGTCTCTAAATCTATAGGGAATATCCCTTGCCTCGGTTCATAGATGGAAATCCAATTTCCAATACGCGATTTCACAATTTTAGTTGTAAATATATATATATATGGCGACATAATATAGTGGTACCTACGCCGCCTGTGATTGATACATTTATATTTGAAGTAGATTTATTCACTTATAGTAATAATAAAAGATGAAATTTTGCGTATCAAGCATAAATTGCTATTATTAAGGGCTATATATTATATATTAAAATATATAAATTCCATAACAACTATTCTAAATTTTAAACTGGCCATAAATTTCAATTTATAATATGAAATCTCAGTTTCTTATATTTGTTAGAAAGATATAGTTAAATAGATTCCAATGTTTCTTGTTTTACTGAAATCCGATTTATATTGAATTCTGTACATTCGGTTGAAATTTAAAAATCAAATTTTTAAACTACTATGCTATTCCAAGCTTGTTTTAGAAGTAAAATAAATTTATACGCTCTAACTTCGTTTAAAATAAATTTTTAGTCGTTATTATTTAAAATAAATCATCTTAAATATTCAAAATCCATTAAAATAGCTAAAATAAAATTTTTAATTGGTTCATAAATTTAGGGTTGTTACAATCTCCCCCACTTGAAATTTTTTCATCCACAAAAAGGAACGGAGCTGAAAGTTGTTTAACCAACCAACTCAACTTTCATTCTAGCTTTCATCCTTCAACTTTTCAATTTCTAAGAATTTTCTAATTTCTCAAAAATTTGGCTAACACCTTAAATTTTTGAAAAATTTCGCCATAACCTCCTTTGTATGGACTGATCGATAAAACCACAACTTGCCACACAGGGCACTCATCAATCAAAAAGAAAAAGAAAAAGCCAATCGGCTCATAAAATCATCAAACCCCAATAAATACAGTAAATATGTACCTCTTTGTCAGGCATACAATTTTATTCCTCTTCTTAGCTTCCATGATATGACCTGTTCATTGTATACACATGTACATATATGAAATTCTAATCAATTTTCAATTCGGTTCAATATACAATCCAATTTAGATAAATTTACTTTACATTCTGTTATTGGTTTAACTAATTATTCCAATAATTTTTTATTAATCAAACTAATAATAATACAACACAATCAGCAATCAATTGGTTGATTGTCTTTTCAAATATATGGCTTTTATATACTTAAAATCATATTTTTCTAAGATTGGATTATATATATAATCACAAATATGTTAATTATAAACTTGTTAGTCTCAACTCATTCTAGGGCTTTACTAACCTCATCTCTAATGAGTTTCTCATTCTAGGAAACTACTGATCCTATCTCTAATCAGTTTTCTTTCATAAGGTATTACTAATCCAATATCTAATGAGTCTTTTATTATGTTCTAACGAGTTGCACCCTAAAGATTTGAGTTAACCAAAGCTTTGACACCATATGTAGTGACCCTCCTTCTCGGTCGATCCAAATCGATCATTAAACCGACTTAGATCGAACTAAAAAGGCGGATACACAAACTTTAGGCACACAACACTTCAAAACAAACAACAGAAGACTTTTATAAACATCATAATAATGTTATATCAGATTACAGAATATCAGAGTATCGGAAATATTATCAAGTAGAAAATAAAATTACAATAAATGTAATATAATGCAATGGAAACAAATAAACTAGCACAGTAGAGGACTATCAATGCTCTGGAGACAACTTTGAGCTACGATCCAGAATCATGCTAATTGAAATAATCGACAAAACAAAAACTATTGACTGACCTTGTGGAAAATATGGGCACCCAAAGTTTAGGAAGAAACAATAAACTCCGAATCAGTCATGGGACAGGTGTTAGAACTCAAAACAGTTATTAATTAATTTATGTAAAATATTGCATATCGCGGGACCATGCAGTATGTCAAGGAACGGATGGATCTATAATGCATCATACAACATGCTAACCCTCAATCTACCCATTTAGGCTTAACTCCAAACGTAGATTTTCAAAATCAAATTCACTTTAAAAAATATATTCCTTTGGACTTTATTTCCCGATTTCTTATTTCAAATCATTTGAAATACTTATCTAGATTTCATATCAAATTAGATTTCACTTCGGGATCTCAAACCAAATTCTTTGGAAATATGAATTCCAAAACATCACAATGCATACAAACAAGTATGCAACCAAATATCAGGATCCCCTTAGACAAGGCAAAGGGTACGCACCTCACCAACTCGATATATAGATGTGCACCTCCCACTATGGAGCAGGCTACACTGGTGATACACAATCCTACGCCTTTGGGGACTACACCGCCATCTCACCTATACTTTTAGTCTTCTTGGTTACCAGAATCTTTAGCCACATATCATTTTTATATCCCGAAGTAGGGAAAATCATTTCACAACATAATAATCACAAGTACCTTCCAAAATAGATTACTTTACATTAGCAATTCACATATATGATCAGTTACTATTAATCACATAACCTTTGAGCTCGTATGTCTCAAAGAAGGGTGTTAAGCAAGAGAATAAATTCTCCGCCACCTAACAGATACCTCATCAATAGAAAATAACCAGTTACGTGATGAACCACAATGTCAAACACATAATACATTTCGAAATCATTTTAAAAACATTGGGTTTAGCCCTCGAAATCCTTTTTGTTTTATAAAACATTCCTTGTCCAAAATCGGGAATACAATTCTTTTCACTTGAGAAAATCCCATTTTAAAATCATTCATTAAATTTGGAATGAACTCGTTGACATTGGTAAACAACTCATAGTCAAATGATGAAGTGTTTCACAAGATGTTTGTGACAACCCCAAACCCCCGTTCCACGATGGCAAGGGTAATCTTTGGAATATAACACATAAAAAAATAACAGCAGAACAAAAATATATAAATACACCAGATAATGTACAACAGAATACACTGGATAAACATAATCATCAGAGTTACACAGTATACAGAATCATACTTAGTACAAAATACAGTTCAGCTTTACATAAAATGTCTACAGCGGAATCAAAACATAATATGTACAACAGGAGCTGAACAACATAAAAAAAAAGAAGTGATAGAATCCATCTTCAGCTCCATAGCTATCCAGAAAGAGCCTGCTAAAACCTGAATACAAGGTTGCCCGTGTAGAAATAGGGGTACCCGAGTTTGCAAGTGAAACAAACTACGAGTCAGTCATGAGACTGGTATGAGAAATCTACTTAATTTATTTTACAATAATGCCAATCACAGGACCACGCCGCTAACGCGGAACGGGTTTACTCCATTCGATTGCCGGTTCTCAAAACAAGTAAATCATTTAAACATCGCAATGCTTTTTACAAAAATAAAGCCGTTATAAGACTTAGTTCCCATCACACAATGCAATGCAAACCAAAGGATAGAGTTTTACCTTATAATGGCCAAAATATGCTTGATACGAATAAAACAAAAGCACTTGATATTGTTACTAGTGTTTATATGTTTCAAAAACAATTTCTATCATAAGTATCAATCATAGATGGCATAAGTGCCCCATACCACTATGTCTCCATATATAGGTTTACAATCAAAACCGCACGATGTCGTATTTGGAAATTGAATTTCTGTCATGAACCAAGGCAAGGGATTGTCCTTACCGCTTCAAGACACTCTAGCCCATGTCTTAGGCAAGCGCGCAAGCAAGCCATGGATCGTCAGGGCCGGTCCACATGGAGTGGATTAAAATGTCTGAACACTGCGTTTCCTTGCCCTATAGGGAGTCAAACTGGTCATAACCCGACCAAACCATCGGCCCCGTAACGAACGATATAACCGAGGTGCCTCATTATCCATCATCCACATAAGTAAAATGTCCGGGCATGTAAAACCAAAATCACCACTACTGGCTATAAGGTAATGCATGTCCTCCCTGATGTCCTCTCCCATTTCTGGTCCATACCGGGGTGTGAGGCCCACGAATTACTGCTAAACACAAAGCTAGCTACTTAAAGCCCTGCTTTGATCATCAACCAAAAGGCTCTGCTTTTCAACAAAAGCCTTGATCATTGCATCTCAGCATGCCACACAGGAAATTCACGCCATGTAACTGACGTATATCAATCACAAAGAGTGAAATCCAATGTCGGACACACCATCCACTTACAAGTCCGTTCTGGGTCTGAACGAAACCGGAGGCACCTTATTCCTTATCCTATATCTCCAATACAGGAGAGAGGTCCTCGCTCATTCGGTCGATCTCCAAGTACGTCTGGATGACCGCCACTTATTACCTTGTCTTGGGATGCCTTCCAATCAAGACATCAACAATCATCCAAACGATGTGAAGAACTCCGGTCTTCAACCATCGTCTTCATCATCGATTCCTGATCATCGATCAATTAATTGAAATGATATTTATCTCGGCCTTTCCAAATAATCCACGTATATTTAGAATTCAAATCAATTCATTTCCATTGTTACATTATTTGACATCCATAATTCAGTTCATTATTGTAATTCTCCAAACAAACACATTCAACCATCAAATATCCAATAAACTGGGTGAATTCGGTTTATTTCCATTCTATATTGTTCATAATATTTTATAACGATTTATCGCTATTTTTATTTATTTAAAAATAGCCCATTTATTTAAAACGACGCTTCAGGCCATACGTGGCCATGGCGTTGTTTTTCTTCAGATTTGATTTACACATATCTGAAAATCTAACCATTGGATCTTTACAAATTTTATATCATTGGAAAGTTCTTTTCAAAATGGACCCAATGGTTCCAGTTCTTGGAAAATCCGACGGTCGGATCTCCCATTACAATCGTTTAAAGTTACGATTTCAAAATACGAATATATAATTATAATCCATTCTAGCGTTGTTTTCATTCAGATTTGAATTAAATATTTCACACAATCTAACTGTTGGATATTTACAAATTTGGTATCGTTGGAAAGATATTTTCAAAGCGGTCCCAACGGTTTCAGTTTCGGGAAAATCTGACGGTCGGATCTCCTGTAATAATCGTTTAGAAACACTATTTCAAAATACGAACTGCAGCTTCATTATTCGTTTTATTTTAATTATATTTTTATATATATAAATATAATCCGTTCTTCAATTTCCAAACCATTTTCGTTTCATATATTTGATAAAAAGAATATTTTTACCCAACAAATATTTATTTCAACATATGACTATGTTTAACACCTCGTATACATACAAAAATGTGATTTTTATTGTTAAACCAATTTATTTAAAACATGAATATTTTTAGCGATTCATATATATAATAAAAATGTGATTTTTTTTGTTAAAACAATTTATTTCAAACATGAATATTTTATATACTTCGTACATACAATAAAAATGTTATTTTTATAGTTCAAACAATTTATTTTAAAAATGAATATTTTTCCAAGACATGAATATATTTCAACACATGAATAATAATCAAACACATGAATATTTCAGAAATTTTCTACAACATAACGGCAGGGTAGTTAAAACTGGCACCGTCCCGAGTACGGCTCCTCACTCTACCTTAAAGCCTCGCAGCTTTTGACAAGGGTGATTTCAATAATCTAGTTTGTACGTAGACGAATTTTTCCACAAACTAATCCTATTTGGTTTCAACCACAATCAATCATATCAACCATTCGCATTTATCAAACAAATTTCACATCAACCAGAATCCAAACAATCACAACCAATATATATCGTCCATGTTATATAGAACAGGGGAGAGTGTGTGTGTGTGTGTATATATGTATAGAAATATATTTCAATTTCATTTCAACTCCATTATGATTTTTTACAACGCATATATAACCTATACGTCGCACATATAATTTATACAACGCTTATGCATGAGGTGTACAACGCTTATATAACTTATACATCGAATAATAAATTTATACATCGCCATTCCATATCGTTTTGAATTTAGAAATCTCACATTGGTTTCCACTCCTCCAAAAATTGTAAGAAGCTCCAAAAATTCTCCCGTCTCTTCTAGAATGTAGAAGACGTCCTCGCGGTCCCGGTATCTGTTGTTTCACAGGATTTCGACCACAAATGAAAAGGATATGATTTTTGTAAGTTTACAATGCTTTTAAATGTGGAAATCAGTTTATATAATATAAACCGTAAACCTCTCAGTTTTGTTCAAACCTTGGTCACTAATTTGCGCTCGATCCATTCAGTTTGAGGACGATCAGATCCTACCACCTAGAAGAGCTTCAGAAGGCCTTGCTGGCTCTAGTGGTTGTGTGGAGATCGACGGCGTAGGTATGGAGATCGACCAACAAGTCAGTGTCTTCCTGGCATTGGATCTCGAGATTCAGGCCACGAAAAAATTCAATCCTTATATGGATTTGAAGAGAATTTGAAGCTCTACAAAATCACCAACTGTGGCGTTGGATTTTATATAGTGTATAACGAATAATCAAGGAGAGAAGGTTCAGAGTCTTTTCCATCGTTCGAGATTTGGATTTACGGGAGAAATCTGGGAACGACGATAACGAATGGTGAATTTTCATTGGCCACGGGATTTTATATTTATTTTTAATTTATTTAAATCCGAAAATACCCCTCAATCCATACGAACTCCAATCCAAACCTAACAATTGTCGGCCTTAGCTAAAATCCCACATTTCGAACACAATTGAATATGTTTCGTAAGCCCATCCAACTGTTTCAGTCAATTATTCTTCAAATTAAAAAATAAGAAATTTAATATTTGATTTAAACGTACATTTTAATTTGCCGAGATCATATACTGATCCCAAATATTCCAGAAAAATAAATCTAGCTATGTTTGGATGATACGGTCCCAACAAAACAGATTTCATTGAATTTGGAGACCGTTTGAAAAATGGCCATTTTTTGGTTGATCCAAATTGACTGAAATTTACCAAACACATTTTCCTTTGCCACGCTCACATATTAACTCAAAAAATTATGGAATTTGAAACCTAGCAATAATTTGACATTCCGGATCCAAAAAAAGTGGTTTCGTCAAAAACGGAGGTCGTTTGCAAAATGTCTATTGTCAAGTGCTATATTAATTCCATAGCGACCTTTCTGAAAATTCATTTATCCATAACTTTTGATTCCCGCCATGAAATTTCGATTTTTCAGATTCGTTAGAAAGATATTCATAAACAAATTTAAATATTTTTTGTTTCACTAAAATCCGTTTTATTTTGCATCCTGTACAGTCAGTCAAAGTTCGAATTCAAATTTTCAAACTACTAGGCCATTTTAGGCCTTGTTTTAAAATTAAAATAATTATATTTGATATAACTTCAATCCAAATAGTTTTTGGTCATTATTATTTAAAATAATTTTTTTTAAATATTCAAAATTCACTAAAATAGCCAAATTAAAATTTTTAAATTGGTTCTGATTTTTCGGGTTGTTATAATCTCCCGCACTTAAAATCTTTTCGTCCCCAAAAAGGAATGAAGCTGAATGTTGTATAACTAACCAACTCAACTTTCATTCTTCAATTTTTTAGTTTATAAGAATTTTCTGATTCTCAAAATTTTTGGCTAACACCCTAAATTTTTGAAAAATTTCGCCATAACCTCCTTTGTACGGGGAGGGGTTGGAAATTTATTAGGCCGTATTAGGTATCCAATAAATCCTAATAAGCATACACATATTTATTGTGATATATCCCAGTTTCCACAGGGGAGTGTGTATAGATCATAATTCCAGAGAATAAATTTTTGTCACCCTATAAATAGTTTTTGTGCCTTAATGACCAAAGAGACGTGTTTATTGTCATCTCCAGTCCCGTGTGGGGTTTTTATTAATCTGGCGGTTTACCGTTACATTTTATATAGTTCATACCAGTCTTCGGTTCAACCCGTAATATAATCATCGCCATACAAGCCTCTCGCTCGTATGTTAAACCTTCATCCTCGCCACATAAGCTCCAAATGCTTATGTGGTATATGATAAAGTATGTTATCTTCAAGAAGTATGCCATGTAGTGTAGTTCAAAATTAATTGTTACTATCCTATGGCGACGTTTATATTTCACACAAAACAACCAGCACTCCGCATCCAATGGTATTCACAGAAGTTGATATAATAATAAAATTGCGCATCCAACACATTAAGGTTTACCAATTTTTGGGCACACAAATAAATTCTTTACTCAACGGCGGATCCATTTACCTGTTCAAACGTAAATATTGTACATGCATGCATTTCAATCAATTTAAAATCAGTTTAATATTTGATTCAATTTGCATAAATTTACCTTTCATTCACTTATTGATTAGACTAACTATCATTCCAATAATTTGATTAATCAACTTCTTAATTACACAACACAAACAATAATCAATTTATTGATTAACTTTTCAAAAATATACTCTTTTAAAATCATTCAGACTATATAATTAAAAATTCTACATCCATGAAAAGGAAGCAACAACCAAGTAGAAAACAATACGGAAATGCAAAATATGGTAAATGTACCTTGCACCAGAGTTAATCAGAGATATCCACTCCTCTGCAATTGGGATAGGCTTGCTTAATGCTCTCCTTAGTTTCCCAAGTACAGTCTCGCGGATCTCCACTCCATTGCAATTTGACTAAGTGAACCTTCTTGTTTCTCAGTTCTTTAGTTTCTTTGCCAATAATCTTTATCGGCTCTCTTCTCACAGCCAGTTCTGGAGTAATTTCCAAATCCCGTTGCCCGGCTTCTTCCACGACCAAATTTGGATCATGCACATGCTTCTGAAGTTGAGATACATGAAAAACATCATGTACTCCACGCAACCAATTAGGTAATTGAACCCTATAAGCGAGAGTTCCAATCCGTTCGAGCATAGGAAATAGACCAATAAATCTGGACGCCAACTTCTTTGTTTTACCAAATCGGACTACTCCTCTTATTGGAGAAACCCTCAAATACACATAGTTATCCACAGAAAAAGAAAAATCTCTTCTTCTAGAATCTGCATAGCTCTTCTGTCGGCTTTGAGCCACTAGTAATCGTTTATTAATGAAATCGACTTTATCTGCAGCTTCGCGAATCATATCCGGTCCCAATACAAGTCTACTTCCAGGTTCTACCCAACAAGCGAGAGATCTGAACGGTCTACCATACAGTGCTTCGAATGGTGACATTTCCAGGCTCGCTTGGTAGTTGTTGTTGTATGAGAACTCAGCCAAATGCAAATGGCCTTCCCATGGTCCCCTAAAATCAATAACACGAGCCCACAATAAATCATCTAAAATACGATTCGCCATCTTAGTTTGACTATCTGTTTGAGGATGATAAGCGATGCTCAAGTTCAGCTTTGTCCCCAATTCTGCTTGGAATGATTCCCAAAATTTACTAGCAAAAATCGGGTCATGATCACTAATGATATCATGGGAACTCCATGCAGTTTAACAATCTCTTTGAAATAAATATGCGCCAGACTCTTAGCGGTTCTATTTGATCTGACATGTATAAATGGGCAGTCTTCGTGAAACGATCTACGATTACCTAAATACTGTCATTTCCTCTCCAGGTTCTGGGCAAACCATCTATGAAATCCAAAGAAATATGTTCCCACTTTCAACCTAGAATTTCCAATGGTTGCAACAATCCGGCAAGTTTCTGTTGATTGCTCTTGACTTGTTGACAAGTAGAACACCTACCAACATATATAGAGATGTCTCTTTTCATTGCCTTCCACCAGAATGTTTGCTTGAGGTCATTATAAATTTTACTAACCCCTGGTTAGATACTCAGCTTGGACTTGTGACACTCGTCCATTACTTCTCTTCTGAGCTCAAGGCTGTCGGGAACACAAATTCTTTCTTTCAATCTCAGAACTCCTACGCCATCCACTTGGAAACTGGAGACTTCGCCCCTTTGAATTATTTTGATCATCTCTTTAACAAAACTGTCGTCTTTCTGAAAAATAGATATTTTATCAATCAACGATGGTGTAATGATAAGATTGGTGATGATCACATTTTTCTGCTGAGCGCACCAGCCACAACATTGGTTTCCCCAGAGCATACAAAATATCAAGATCATATACCGCAAGAAATTCTAGCCAACGCTGCTCCCACATATTCAAATCTTTCTGGGTGAAAAAGTACTTCAATGCCTAATGATCGGTATATATTTCGAACTTCTCACCGAATAGATAGTGTCTCCATATTTTCATAGCAAACAGTATGGATAACAATTCAAGATCATGAGTTGCATAATTCTTCTCATGCGGCTTCAACTAACGGCTAGCATAAGCGACTACTTGGCCTCTTAGGATTAATACTACACCAAGACCTTCTTTAGAAGCATCTTTCCAGACTTTCAAGTCTTGATTGCTATCAATAATTGTTAACACTGGAGTAATTGTCAATCTTAACTTCAATTCTTGGAAAGCTGTCTCACATTCTGGAGCCCAATTGAACCTTGAATGTTTCTTAGTAAGATTTGTTATGGAACTAGATAACTTCGAAAAAAATTAACGAACTTCCAATTATAACTTGCCAATCCAAGAAAATTTCGGACTTCTTTAGGAATAATTAGCTGCTTCCAATTTTGAATAGCTGTGATCTTATTGGGATCCATAGAAATTCCAACTTTTGATACAACATGGCCAAGAAACTTGACTTCTTCTTGCCAGAATATACATTTGAAAATTTTGGCTTTTAAAACATTCTTTCTGAGAATTTCTAACATTTGTTCCAAATGTTTTTCATGCTCGCTTTCTGACTTAGAGAAGATCAATATGTCATCAATGAAAACCAAAGCAAATTTATTTAATACTTCTCTGAATACTCTGTTCATTAGATCAACAATATAAGTTGGAGCGTTACATAAGCTGAACAACATTACTAACCAGTCGTAGAATGAATCTGGACCTCTGAATGCTGTCAAAGGAACACATTCTTCGGTAATACGAAGCGATGGAAACCTGTAGCTTGATCCATTCTTGAAAACACTTGTGCTCCATTCAATCGATCCAATAAGTCATTAATTCACGGCAACAGATATTTATTCTTTAATGTCTGCTGATTCAAGTCATGATAATCCACACATAGTCTGAGAGTACCATCTGAATTTGGGACAAACACCACTGCTGCTCCCCAATTAGAGAAACTAGGCCTGATCAGACCCTTCCATACTAGCTATTGAGTTTGATTGTCTAACTCTTCTTTTTTTCTTCAAGGTCAATCTTCGAATAGCATGAACTACTGGTCTTGCATTCAGAACTAAAGAGATTTTGAAATCGATTTCCCTACGTGGAGGTAAGCTAACAACTTCATCAAACACGTTCGCATAATTCTTCATGACATGAATATTTTCTACGTCGACCGGAATATTCTCCGTAACGACCAGAACAGGTTCTAATTGAGCATGAGAAACATCCAGAGCTACCCAAAAGTCTTTTCTATCCAAATTCGGACCATCACATGGAATGGTTATATAATTCCCTGATTTAATATTCGCCTTTACGACTGTCGGTGCATTTAACCTTAGCTTCATATTTGGTTAACCAATCCAATCCCAAAACAAGATCAAACTCTATAAAACTCATGACGATCGAGATGGTAGGGAACCAATAACAGGAAAAAGAAACAAGCACCCGACAAATCCAACTAAGATTGAGGGAACCCCCAACCGGATTATGGACAGTCATGGGTGTTTTGAGCTTTTTCAGTTTCAAATCCAGTTTCTTAATCACATTACTTGAAACAAAGATTCGCGACGCGCCTGTATTAAACAGTACTTCAACCGGAATGTTTTTAACAGTAATCATGCCTTCTAAAACATCTGGCCTCGCTTGACTGACTAAGGGTGCCGGGACTTTTGCTACTTCATTCACTTGTGCCACTTTAGTTGCTTTCAACAGCTGGCGATCCCGCTTTACATGACTAAACTGATGGCATAGATTGCATTTTCTATTCTCTTGAAACTTGTTCTTGAATCCAAATCCACTCTTTATTCGTTTCTTTAAGGGTCCGCAATTTATCGCCAAATGTCCTTTCTATTACAGTTAGAGCAGGTGGTAGTTGTTACGGGTCCTTTCTCGAATTTAACTTTTTTCCTATTGACTCTAGGCTTCTTTTTGACCCCAGACTTCATACTTATCTCGGGCTGCGTACTTGCCTCTAGCTGTATACTTGTCTCCGCACTATCAGTTTCAAATTTCCTTTTGTTGCTAGAACTGCATTCCTCTTCGTCGCCCAAAAGACCCTTCTTATCAAGATCTTCATACTGATAAGCCATGTATATCATTCTAGAAAAAGATTGTTGCACATGTGCAGTTACACTACTTTGGCATTTTCTTTGAAGCCCGTTAATAAACCTCAGAATATACCTTTTAGGATTTTGAATTAAATGCGGGAAAAACGGGAAAGTTCATTGAATTTCTTGTGATATTCCGGGATTGTCATATCTCCTTGTATCAGATAGTAAAATTCATCACTTAACCGCCGAGTTGCTTCTGGAGGAGTAAATCTTTCTTTGAAAATTTCTTTAAATCTATCCTAGGTAATAATACCTTCCGGATTATCCTTAATAACCACTTCCCACCAGATTAAAGCTTCGTCTTTGAGTGCCCAAAATGCCAGTAATCTTTTCTGATCATCTCTCAGCTTGAAACCTTCAAAAATCCTCCCAGCAGAGCGCATCTAAGCTTGAGTTTGAATAATGGACTCATCACCCGAGAACGGTACTCCACCCAGATTTTGATACCTCTTTAATAGATCTTATATATCTGATCCTGGCTGCGGGAGCACAACTGGCTCATTAAATTGTCGAACCATAGGATTACTTCTTCTGCTTCTGCCACGCATTTTCTATGTCTGCAAATAGCAGACAAAGTGTTAGGCCAACAGAAAAGATATTTTAAAGCATAGAGATATATACTTGAATGTAATTATGTCTATTGGGGTGTATTTCATTATGCTACACTCATCCTGGGATATTACTGATCCTATCTAAAATGAGTTATTCATCTTAGAACACTACTGGTTCTATTTCTAACGAGTTCGTTAATATGTTATATTCTAGAAATAAGCTTAACTTAAGTTCTGATACCACGTGTGACAACCCCAAACCCCCGTTCCATGGTGGCAAGGGTAATCTTTGGAATATAATACATAAACAGATAACAGCAGAATAGAAATATATAAATACACCAGATAATGTACAACAGAATACACTGGTAAACATAATCATTAGAGTTACAGAGTATACAGGATCATAATTAGTATAAAACATTGTTCAGCTTTACATAAAATGTCTACAGCGGAATCAAAGCATAACATGTATAACAGGAGCCAAACAACATAAAAAGGAAGAAGTGATAGAATCCATCTTCAGCTCCATAGCTATCCAGAAAGTGCCTGCTAAAGCATAAATACAAGGCTGCCCATGTAGAAATAGGGGCACCCGAGTTTGCAAGTGAAACAAACTACGAGTCAGTCATGGGACTAGCATGAGAAATCTACTTAATTTATTTTACAATAAGGCCAATCACAGTACCACGCCGCTAATGCAGAATGGGTTTACTCTATTGGATTGTCGGTGCTCAAAACAAGTAAATCATTTAAACATCGCAATGCTTTTTACAAAAATGAAGCCATTATAAGACTCAGTTCCCATCACACAATGCAACGCAAACCGGAGGATAGAGTTTTACCTTATAATGGCCAAAATATGCTTGATATGAATAAAACAAAAGCATTTGATATTATTACTAGTGTTTATATGTTTCAAAAACAATTTCAATCATAAGTATCAAACATAGACGGCATAAGTGCCCCATACAACTATAATTCCATATATAGGTTTACAATCAAAACTGCACGATGTCGTATATGGGAATTGGATTTCCATCATGAACCAAGGCAAGGGATCGTCCTTACTGCTTCGAGACGCTCTAGCCCGTGTTTCAGGCAAGCGCGCAGGCAAGCCTTAGATCGTTAGGTCCAGTCCACACAGAGTGGATTAAAATGCCTGAACACTGCATTTCCCAGCCCTATGGGGGCGTCAAACTGGTCATATCCCGACCAGACCATCGGCCTTGTAACAACCGATATAACCGAGGCATCTCGATATCCACCATCCACATAAGTAAAATGTCCGGGTATGTAAAACTAAAAACACCACTCCTAGCTAGAAGGAAACGCATGTCCTCCCTGATATCCTCTCACGTTTCTGGTCCATACCGGGGTGTGAGGCCCGCGAATTAACGCCAAACACAAAGCTAGCTATTTAAAGCCATGCTTTGATCATCAACCACAAGGCTCTACTTTTCAACAAAAGCCTTGATCACTGCATCTCAGCATGCCACACGGGCAATTCACGCCATGTAACTGACATATATCAATCACACAAAATGAAATCCAATGTCAGACACACCATCCATTTAATCAAGTCTATTCTGGGTTTGCATGAAACCGGAGGCACCTTATTCCTCATCCCATATGTCTGATACAAGAGAGAGGTCCTCGCTCATCCGGTCGATCTCCAAGTACGTCTGGACGACCACCACTTATTACCTTGTCTTAGGATGCCTCATAATCAAGACATCAGCAATCATCCAAATGATGTGAAGAACTCCGGTCTTCAACCATCGTCTTCATCGTCGATTCCTAATTATCGATCAATTTTTTGAAATGAAATTTAACTCAGCCTTTTTAAATAATCCACGTATATTTAGAATTCAAATCAATTCATTTCCATGGTTACATTATTTGACATCCATAATTTAGTTCATTACTGTAATTCTTCTGCCAAACGCATTCAACCATCAAATATCCAATAAACCAGGTGAATTCAGTTTATTTCCATTCCATATCGTTCATAATATGTTATAATGATTTATCGCTATTTTTATTTATTTAAAAATAGCCCCTTTATTTAAAACGACGCTTCAGGCCATAACCCGGCCATGGCGCTGTTTTTCTTTAGATTTGATTTACACATATCTGAAAATCTAACAGTTGGATCTTTGCAAATTTTATATCATTGGAAAGATCTTTTCAAAGCGGACCGAACGGTTCCAGTTTTGGGAAAATCCGACAGTCGGATGATTTCAAAATACGAACTGCAGTGTCGTTATTCGTTTTATTTTAATTATATTTATATATAAATATAATCCATTCTGGTGTTGTTTTCATTCAGATTTGAATTAAACATTTCACACAATCTAGTAGTTGGATCTTTTAAAATTTGGTATCGTTGGAAAGATATTTTCAAAGCGGACCCAATGGTTTCATTTTCGAGAAAATCCGACGGTCGGATCCCCGTAATAATCGTTTAAAATCACGATTTCAAAATACGAACTGTAGCTTCGTTATTCGTTTTATTTTAATTATATATATAAATATAATCCGTTCTTCAATTTCCAAACCATTTTCGTTTCATATATTTGATAAAAAGAATATTTTCACCCAGCAAATATTTATTTCAACATATGACTATTTTTAACACTTCATATATATATATGTGATTTTTATTGTTAATTTTATTTATTTAAAACATGAATATTTTATCGATTCATTTATATAATAAAAATGTGATTTTTACTGTTAAAACAATCTATTTCAATCATGAATATTTTATATACTTCGTACATACAAAAAAAATGTTATTTTTATCCTTCAAACAATTTATTTCAAAAGTCAATATTTTCCAACACATGAATATATTTTAACACATGAATAATAATCAAACACATGAATATTTCAGAAAATTTTGGCAGCATAACGGCAGGGTTGTTAAAACCGACACCGTCCCGAGTACGGTAACTCGCTCTACATTAAAGCCTCACAGATTTTGACAAGGGGGATTTCAATAATCTAGTTCTTACGCAGACGAATTTTTCCACAAAATAATCCTATTTGGTTTCAACCACAATCAATCATATCAACCGTTCGCATTTATCAACCAAATTTCACATCAACCAAAATCCAAACAATCAAAACCAATATATATCGTCCATGGTCTGTGGACGAGGGGAGTGTGTATATATATATATATGTATATATATGTAAAGAAATATATTTCAGTTTCATTTTAACTCCAATATGATTTTTTACAACGCATATATAACTTATACATCGCACATATAATTTATACAACGCTTATACACGAGGAATGCTTATATAACTTATACATCGATTATATAACTTATACATCGCCATTCCATATTGTTTTGAATTTAGAAATCTCACATTGGTTTCCACTCCTCCAAAAATTGTAGGAAGCTCCAAAAATTCTCTGGTCACTTCTAGAATGTAGAAGACGTCCTCACGGACCGGGCGTCTCTTGTTTCACTAGATTTCGACCACAAATGAAAAAGATATTATTTTTATAAGTTTGCAACGCTTTTAAATGTGGAAATCAGTTTATAAAATATAAACCGTATACCTCTCAGTTTTGTTCAAATATAGGTCACTGGTTTTGTAACACCCCACGTCCATTAATGTCACTCACAAAGGGAATGCATTAACTTCCATGGAGGTTATAAGTGAATATAGAACAGAAAAATTACAACAAGACAGATAATAAATAGTACTTGGAAATCTAAAACTTCATTTTATTGCAACGGAAATTAAACATGTTTGTTACATCATAAAACCATAGATCATAACCAAGTACAATATCCATCTTCATAAAAAAAAATACATAATCCCATTACATAAATAGCCATTAAAAAGATAACAAGCTGGACTTTACTTCAACGGTCCAAGCTTTCCAAAGAGAGATGAAGCAATTTAATCAAACTCCACTAGGGCTGGGCCCAACCTGAGGACCTGGAGGGGGAAAAAGGATAAAAATAGAGGGGGTCAGACATAATGTCTGGCGAGTATGATAATTTTAACAATACTATTATCAAAATAACTAGACTAAGGCATAAGTTGGAAGACAAGTAAATGTCTATGAACTCTTAGGAAGATAAAGATAACGTTTAAGATAACGTTAAAGATAACGGTAAAGGCACACCTAATTACTAACGAATGATTACTACACTGCACCGCACATTACTACACTGCACCACACCAGTCACCCTATTGTTTGATCCCACTTGCTTCACACAGAAACTTTATAAATAGCCTTACGTACCCCTAGCTGACTACATAGGTGCCGTCTGCCCCTATCTCCACTAGGTGTACCCCACTACCCACTTTCGATCGGCTCCCTACTCGTAGATACCCGTGCTGGCCCCACAGTGGGGTGTATCACTCCCCTAAAGTGGCAACCCGATACAACTTGAGAATGCACAGCTTATGCCTACACAATGCAACAACGTCTTACCTACCAGCCCGGGTCCACACACGCATACGAAACCCGTTGGACTTGCGTTGCCACCGCTCCCCGTTTTGGCCTCTTGCAGTCAAACCCAACATGCGTGTCCCGTCCTCGACTTGGGTCGAGCCCACAAAGATACGTTTGGGATACTGGTCGAACTGGGCCCCCACAAGCTACCCACCTAAGCTTGTCACTAGTATATCCCACATAACCCTCTTAGTCATGTTCATTTACATGTGTGTTTGGTTAAGTCTTATTAATCGTATTTCACATGCCACTAAGGGCACCCCCTAGATTCCTCATGCCACCCAAGGCACCTACTTAACCCCCATGTCCCACCTTACATGTTTATCTGGTTAAGTATTTCTTAATACATTCCGGCTATAACCTCATAAAGACCTCTCACATTAGACTGGCATTTATGGTAGCTGGATTTGCCGGGCGGGTTCGGGCAGTCTTACACCATAAAAGAGTCTAACCTCGTGTATTTACAACCGTTATGCTTTAGTTTAGGCCTAGGACCTCTCACATTGGGCTGACATTTGTGACCACTGGATTTGCCGGGCGGGTCCGGACAGGTTTACGTCACAAACGAGTCCAACCTCGTGTCCTAAGCATTGACTAACACTTAAAATCTTTTACCCCAGTTTTAATAATTCCCTATTCAAATTATTAATTAAGTCAACTTTTAATGATGTCCATAATTTACTCAATTATGGCCATCCACTTATGGCATGCAAAATCATATCAATTGCACCCCAACTTTTTAATATTAAATCCTTAATATTACCCCTACCCCACGTTTATACGTTCGCTTATTCAACGCATAATATAGGCTAGACTTGTATAGTTTAACACCTAGCACAAAGATAAATTATCACAACATATAGACAATTAAAATAAATCTAATCATAAAAGGGGTGAAACTTGCATAAACTACACATGTTAAGGATCAAAAGGTGTCAACTTGTTAAATGTCTCAATTTATATGATATGATCATAGCCCAAATCTATACATAAACTTGCATATGGGGTTTTTAGGCAACATAATGATGGTGTGAACTAGCATAGGATATCACATATGTCATAGCATAATTCTAGATGTCATAATAGATGTCTTGGTATATGTTCATAACTTTTCTAATCAATCTAACTTGCATATGTGACTTGTCATATAGATCAACATAACCCAAACATGATGATTTAATTAATATGAACTAACTAGCATATATGATAACATCATGGCCTTTTTAACATGTATGATTCATCACAACTTAGCATAGAAACTTTCAACATACATAACATCATCATAGCATGATTTACAACATATAAGATATCATCATCACATAACATTGGATTTACAATATACATGATAGCAAAAGGGGTTTACAACAACATATATGATAATTCACTTCATCTACTCATAATCCATTCATAACTCAACCTAATTAAAATGATAATAATCGTGTTAAGATCATCATACTCACAATTTAGAGAAGAAAAGAGAGAGTTTTTCTTTGCTTTAGGGTTGAGAGAATTAGAATTGAATTTGCTTTTCTTCTTTCTTAGTTGGCGGCAGCTCCATTGATTTCCATGGCGACGGTAACTATTCTATTTTATTTAGGTTTAGGGTTAGCATTAGGATGTATTTATAGGTGTAGGAAGTTATTTAGGACCATTAGATTAACCCTGAACCATGAGAACCAATCAAATGCAAAATCTGCATTTGAGCGAATCGGCCCACAGGTTGACAGCCAAACACCCTGGATTAACCCCTAGTCGACCCAACGGGGCTTGGGTCGACCTCAAAAATGGGCCGGTTCGGTTATTTCCCCTCCCAATTCGCTGTTTTGAACTTTTTCGCATATTTATTTATTTAATTTTTAATTTATATATATATATATATATATCAATATATATATTTCTCTGCGCAACCCATTTCACTTAATTCTTTTCTAAAAATTAAGTATACTTTAATTTGTGAATTTTAATGTTATAAAATTACGGGGTGTTACATCCTCCCCTCCTTAAAGGATTTCGTCCCCGAAATCTCCAAGTCAAGAAGAATGTATATCTTACCATCTAATCATCCATCTACTCAACCATCAAACACCAGCATCCATTGTCCTTAAAAGACTTCTAATGCTTTAATGTTTATATGCACAGTGTGTATATGTCCATATCTAATGCAAAATTAGGCGGTCTACTGATTCAGTGTACCTCCTTAGTGCAATTCATGATAGTGCCATGCGTCCAATATGTATGCAAAAGATTCCTAATGATACATATTAATTCTATATGCGTGCACAACCATCCACCCGAATGCAGTAACTATATGATAATACAACCATTATACATCCATTTTACTAAATACATCCATATATATGCAATATGCAATATGAAGTGACTGAGCCGATCTGGTGCCTAATAGTGTGTGTATATGCATCCACGAGCAACCACTAGCAAACACTTGCATCCACTTTGCATCCACCATACATAACATGACTCAAATACATGTTTCAACCATAGGATTATCCTAACTAAAGGTCAAAGATACTAGCGAGAGGATATACTAAAGATAAGATAAGTACAAGCTAAGCGATAAAGGAGAAATTAAAGGACATGCCCTCAAAAAGAAAAGGGTATCGTGAACGCATCTTCTCTTCCGTCTTCCAAGTAGCGTTGCTCTCATCATCTCCCCATTGCACTTTGACTAGTCTGACCTCTCGATTCCTCAACCTCTTGATCTCCGACCCAAGAATGCGCGTAGGAGCTCGTCGAATTGTCGCATCACGCTCTATCTCCACCTCTCTAAGCAAGCTCGGCTCTACCACTTCCGCGGTCTCGTGCAAGCACTTCCTCAAATGTGACACATGGAATACGTCATGTACACCACTAAGTCTCTCGGGCAACTCCACTCTATACGCCATCCGTCCAGTCCTCTCCTTAATAGGAAACGGCCCTACAAACCTTGGTGCTAATTTCCCAACGGACCCAAAGCGAACAACGTTTCGTAATGGAGACACTTTGACAAAGACCATGTCCCCAACTTCAAACTTGAGATATGTCCTCCTCTTATTCGCATAAGATTTCTGCCTATCTTGCGCTGCTTTCATCCTCCATCGAATCAAGTCGATCTTCTCCGAAGTCTCCCTAATCATATCGGACCCAAGTAAGATCTTATCCGTAGATTCCCAACAACATGTAGGAGAACGACAAGGTCGTCCATATAGAGCTTCGAATGGTGCCATACCAATGCTGGACTGAAAGCTATCATTATATGCGAACTCAACCAATGGAAGATGCTCTTCCCATGTACCCCCAAAGTCTAGGATACATAGCCTCAACAGATCCTCTAGAATGCGATTCACCCTCTCAGTCTAGCCGTCCGTCTGAGGATGATATGCAGTGCTCAAACATAACTGAGTCCCTACCGCCTCTTGTAAGCTTCTCCAAAATTCGCTAGTGAAAATAGGATTGCGGTCGCTCACTATGCTAGAAGGAACACCGTGCAACCGAACTATCTCTCGAACGTATACAGAAGCCAACCATGGAGCAGTCCTCTTACTCTTCACGGGAATAAAATGGGCGCTCTTAGTAAGTCTATCTACTATAACCCAAATTCCCGTATTACCCTTCCTCGATCGCGGTAATCCACCCACAAAATCCATCGAGACACTTTCCGACTTCCATAGTGGAACCTCCAATGGGTGAAGCAACCCACCGGGTTTCTTTTGCTCCGCTTTTACTTGTTGGCACACCAAGCATCTAACGACATACCCGGCCACATCTTTCTTCATGCCGGCCCAAAAGCAAACTCTCTTCATGTCTTTGTACATCTTGTCCCCGCCGGGATGAATAGTCATCTTCGAACGATGTGCTTCGTCAAGAATAGTCTTCCTTAGGTCATCGTCTTTTGGCGCACAAAGTCTACCGTCCCTACGTAACCAACCCTTATCGTCTAGGGTATACCTACGGAGATGGCTTGATGACTCACCTCCTTTGAGCTTTTCTACTGTGGGTCGTCTCGTTGTGCCTTGCCAATCCGTCCCAAAAGCGTAGGTCCCGACCTCCAAGGATGCTAGCAAACCGGGTACGAAGTCAACGGAAGGTCTAAAGTCAAACATCGAAATGAATTCTAAACTTTGCCGCTCAACAAACAAAGGACTTAAGGATAATCTTTTTCTACTTAAGGCATCGGCCACCACATTACCCTTGCCAGGGGTATATGCTATCTCAAAGTCGTAGGACGCTAAGAACTCCATCCACCTTTACTGCCTTAAGTTCTAGTCCTTTTGAGAGAATAGGTATTTTAAAGATTTGTGGTCAGTGAATAGTTCGAATTTCTCGCCAAGAAGATAATGACGCCAAGACTTAAGAGCGAAAACAGTAGCGGCCAACTCTAGGTCATGTGGGGGGTAATTCTTCTCATGCGCTCTCAACTGCCTTCCACCATAGGCTATTACCCTGCCCTCTTGCATTAAGACTGCGCCAAGTCCTGTCCCACAAGCGTCAGTATAAACTTAAATGGCTTACTCCCGTCTGGCAATAAGACTGAGGCTGAAGTCAAAGCTCTCTTCCAATGTTGGAACGCATCATCACAATCTACGTCCCATGTGAAAACTAGGTTCTTCTTCTTCAAGCGTGTCAATGGAGCTGATATCTTTGCGAAGTCTTTGATAAACTTCCTATAGTAGCCAGCCAACCCCAAGAAACTTCTCACTTCGGTAGCATTTTTAGGGACCTTCCAATCTTGGATGGCCACCACCTTCGCGGGATCCACAGCTATCCCTTCTTTGGAAACCACGTGCCCCAAGAACCGTACTTCCTTCCTCCAGAAGTGACACTTAGAAAATTTAGCCTTAAGGCTATGCGCTCGTAGGGTCTCCAACACTTCCCTAAGATGTAGGGCATGCTCTTCTTCATCCTTAGAAAAGATCAAGATGTCATCTACAAAGACTACCACGAATTTGTTAAGGTACTCCCTAAACACCCTACTCATCAAATCAACAAAATATGCTGGGGCGTTTGTCAAACCGAAGGGCATCACTAGCCATTCATAGAAACCGTCCGGAGTCCTAAAGGCAGTCTTGTCTATGCTATCCTCAGCCACTCTCAACTGATGGAACCCAGTGGCTAAGTCCAACTGCGAAAACACTAAGGCGCCAACTAACTGATCGAAGAGATCGTCAATCCTCGGCAGTGGGTGTCTGTCCTTCTTAGTAAGTTTATTAAGTTCTCTATAGTCCACACACAGTCTAAGGGACCCATCCGCCTTCATGGCAAATACTACTGGAGCACCCCACTCCGATATACTTCGTCTTATGAACCCCTTCTCAAGCAACTCCTTCACTTGCTTATCGAGTTCCCTCCTTTCACGTGGAGCCATGTGGCGTACTGGCAAAGATACTGGTTTCGCATTATCCACAAGATATATTCGAAAATCTATCTCCCGCTTCGGAGGCAAGCCCTTCACCTCCTCAAACACATCAGAATATTCTCGGACCACTCTAACAGATCGTAGATTTTCCTCAGACGCGTCAAGCGATTCTAGATAACTTAGCATAACTGAATTTATGGGATTACAGAAGATTTCGAGAGTGTTGCCAAGGCGAGTCACGAGCCTAACTACTCTCCTTTCACAATCAAGAACGACCCCATTTCTGGATAACCAATCCATTCCTAAGATTAGCCCATAGCCCGTGAAGCCCAACACATAAGCATCACATCTAAATTCAACGCTAAGTATGGAAATTTTCAAATCCAAACACATCATGGACAAATAAGCTGAGACCCCTATTGGATTCGAAACAACTAAAGGATCCTCTACTAAACTGGTGTTTAAGTGCAGTGATTCAACTAACGATGTAGAGATAAACGAATGTGATGTGCCCGAATCGAATAAGGTACGGACAGGATGATCAAACAGAAAAACTAAGCTTTCAACAGAAATGGTTCTACCTCGTTCTTGCAGCGGTGGGACCGCGAGAGCCTGAACTTGTCCCCTAGCCTGCCCTGGTGCCATAAGAGCCTGCACCTATCCCCCCGAGGTAGCTCCTGCCCTCTGCCCCTTCTTTGGGCAGTCCTTCACTAAATGTCCCGCATCGCCACAATGAAAACATCCAGTCTCCTTTTTCTTTCGGCAATCCTTGCTGAGATGGCTTGGGGTTCCACAGTTAAAACATTTCTTCTTTCCCTTGCCGTTATTGTCTTTACCAACCTTCTTGTTTTTCTGTTGTGGTTTCTTCTGATCCCCCTTCTTCTCGGGTGCCTTATCAGCTTTAGCGCTTTTCTCCTCATGCATAAGCGCCATTTCTACTAACTTCTCAAAGGTGGCCCCCATAGGGATGTGGGTCATAGCCAACCCTTGCAATGGTTCATTCAAGCCATTCACGAACCTCAGCGCCTTCTTCTCCGGCGTGTTCACTAAGTCCAAGCCAAACCTTGCTAACTGATTAAATTTATTGACATATTCTTTCACTGATGAGCTTCCTTGCTTCAATGTCAAGAACCTTTCCATATATAGATTTTCTTCCACCCTTGAGAGAACTTTCGCCTCGAACCTACGTCTGAAATCCGCCCAAGAGTCAACAGGACGCTCCCCATTAGTGGCCTCCCACCAAAACGAGGCCTCTCCCTTCATCAACCAAGCTGCTAAACGAACTATCTTCCCTTCTTCTACTTCAAAGATTTCTAGCAATTCTTCCACCTCCTTAAGCCAATCTCTAGCTTCCACAAACGTTTCTGACCCTTGAAATGGTTTTCCACCCATAGCCTTGAATTCCTTGCACGTCTTTGCAAAAGTATCTACGCGAGGAGGAGGAGGAGGAACGGGTGCAACTGGTGGTGGAGGAACATTGGCTGGACCTGCAGCGGCCCTAGCCTCCAATAGCCTCCTATACCATCCTGGTATCGTTACACCGTCGGGTAGATTAAGATCTTCAGCCATGCTGAAACGAAAAAGGAAAGATTCAAAATGGAGAATTCGAAAGATAAAGATATGTGGCTATTAGGGATTATGTTTTTCTTAAAAACTTTTCTCTTTAAATTTCTCATTAAAACATGTTTTTGAAAACATTTCTTCGAAAAATAACTATTTTTCTAAAGTATTTTTATCTGTTCTGGTAACCTTAAGCTCTGATACCACGTGTAACACCCCACGTCCATTAATGTCACTCACAAAGGGAATGCATTAACTTCCATGGAGGTTATAAGTGAATATAGAACAGAAAAATTACAACAAGACTGAAAATAAATAGTACTTGGAAATCTAAAACTTCATTTTATTGCAACGGAAATTAAACATGTTTGTTACATCATAAAACTATAGATCATAACCAAGGACAATATCCATCTTCATAAAAACAAAATACATAATCCCATTACATAAATAGCCATTAAAAAGATAACAAGCTGGACTTTACTTCAACGGTCCAAGCTTTCCAAAGAGAGATGAAGCAATTTAATCAAACTCCACTAGAGCTGGGCCCAACCTGAGGACCTGGAGGGGAAATAAAGGATAGAAATAGAGGGGGTCAGACATAAAGTCTGGCGAGTATGATAATTCTAACAATACTATTATCAAAATAACTAGACTAAGGCATAAGCTGGAAGACAAGTAAATGTCTATGAACTCTTAGGAAGATAAAGATAGCGTTTAAGATAACGTTAAAGATAACGGTAAAGGCACACCTAATTACTAACGAATGATTACTACACTGCACCGCACATTACTACACTGCACCACACCAGTCACCCTATTGTTTGATCCCACTTGCTTCACACAGAAACTTTATAAATATCCTTACGTACCCCTAGCTGACTACATAGGTGTCGTCTGCCCCTATCTCCACTAGGTGTACCCCACTACCCACTTTCAATCGGCTCCCTACTCGTAGATACCCATGCTGGCCCCACAGTGGGGGTGTATCAGTCCCCTAAAGTGGCAACCCGATACAACTTGAGAATGCACGGCTTATACCTACACGATGCAACAACGTCTTACCTACCAGCCCGGGTCCACACACGCATACGAAACCCGTTGGACTTGCGTTGCCACCGCTCCCCGTTTTGGCCTCTTACAGTCAAACCCAGCATGCATGTCCCGTCCTCGACTTGGGTCGAGCCCACAAAGATACGTTTGGGATACTGGTCGAAATGGACCCCCACAAGCTACCCACCTAAGCTTGTCACTAGTATATCTGTGACGGCCCGCCTCGCACCAGCCTGCATTTCCTCCAGAAGTGCGCTGTACACATGCCCGACTAGCACAAGACGGTCGTCATAAGAAAGAAAAGAAGGGAATGAACTAATCCAGAAACCTGTAGAATGTCTCACAGCGCATGGAATAAAATATAATAATAATATACTTGACACAAAACAGGCGAGACAGTGCATAAGCTGATAACTAAAACCAACATCAATCTCAAAGCAGCGGAAATCCAAATACAGCTTATTACAACTTTCCAAATTTACTGTCTCTAAACAAAAGAAAGCTAAAATAGAAGATACACCAACAATGCCCAAGCAGTGATCTTCAACAACACAGGGAGAATACTATATATATATATTACGTGGAAGCCTCCTGCTCGTCTCCGGATCATCTACCCGTGCATCACCAGCTAACCTGTCTCTAGTCTGCTCGTGAGAGCACCCAGAGTAATAAGAGGAGACATAAAACTCTGGGTCAGACATAAAGCCTGGTATGAGCGATAAACATCTAAACAGAATAATAACAGGTATACTAAGCCATACCTGAACCTGGACCTGCAACCAAAGAGTTAGTACCACATACCGTACAATACTCCAAGGTGCCATAATAAATAGTGTAAGAATACGGGGGTGGGGTGTGCATGTCATAATGATAGCAAACAAATCATCCATGGCAACCATCCTCACGTCTCTCACTCAGTGCGTAAAGCGTACGACATCTACCACTTTGGAACACTAGACAAACTGAGGCAACGACGAATCCCGACTTGTAGAAACCCTGCTGTGACCAAGCCAAACACTTGGAGTCATGACCAAACATTTCAATGACCCACTTCATTGGTCATAGCCCTTGGTTCTACCAATGCCATAATGGCCCTGAATCCGCCTTCGTACCTCCTACCATAGTGGTCCAAAGCTATAGGTGTCGATAACTCCTTAGCACGCGTCCCGCAGCAAAGCCCAATCATGAAGTGAACTCGTTGATTCCCATCTGAATCTTAAGCTCTAACTTCTCATTTGGACTCCCTTTGCATCTCGGGTTTGGTTGAATTGGAGTGGGTCTTCAGAAAAGTTGTCGTGCAGTAGCAGCTCTAAAATTCGGTTCGGTTCAGTCACCCATGCTCGGTTCGGTTCGGTCACCCATGCTCGGTTCGGTTCGGTCACCCATGCTCGGTTCGAGTCCTTCTCCTTGTCTCTTCGGGTCGGGCACTTCGCTCCGGGTCGGGTCGGGGTCCTCCTCCAGGTCGGGTCGGGTGTCCTTCTCTCCAGCGCTCCAATCCCTAGCTTATTTCTTCTTTGCTTCCGATCCGAGCCCTGCATCTCCAAGTCGATCCGATCTGGCCTCCAATCTCTCTTCCGATCCGATCCGCTCCGTTCCCTAGCTTACTCCGATCCGATCCGCTCCACCGCTCCGATCCGATCTCCTGTCCAACTCCAACTCTAAGCAATGGCCTTCCTTCCTGCCAAACTTCTTCCAGTGGCAAGTCCTCATCCAGTTCAGATTCCCTTGGTCAGTTCCCTAGTCCGATCCGACCCCTTTCTCCGATCCGAACCGGTTCGGAGCCTGCACACTTCTGCAACTTTCCAGCAAGCTTTCTACGCCATTCGACGACGTTTTCGAGCAATTTAACTATTCTAATCAATCATGAAACATACCATAGAGTCATAGTAACATGTAATAGCAACCACAAACAACAAACAACAATTTAAATGAATCAAAATGGATCAAAAGTAGCTAAAACTTCATATTTTCCCTTAAGCACTCTTAATCATGCTTAAACATACAATTAGCAAAACACATCGAAATCATCTCAAATTTCTAACAGAGCCTTAAAACATTATTTTAGAATTTTAAGAATTTTTCCAGAATTTATTGGTGTATAAATTCGCTAATCTTCACTAATTACCCTTAATTAACCGTAATTAGTGTCAAAATGATGTTATCACTCACCTTGGCCACAAATGAAATTCTCAGAACTGAAACTCCTCTGATTTGGGGCGAATACTGATGTCTAACAGCAGTTCCAACCTTGCTTTGGTGCCTTTTCTCCTTAATTTGGTGTTGCTAAGCCTAATCTTCAATTAGAGAGTGATTTGGGGTGTTTTAGATGTAGGAAGCCATTACTAAGGTCTCAAGGAGGTTTGTGGCGGCTCAAAACTGAAATGAAAGTGATAACCTAACCCTAATCAGTCCTCCTATACCTCTAAACCCGAAATTCCCCTTGGGCCTAGCTGCTAATCACCCGCTTAAGCCCAATTAAGCTGTCTTTCACCATCTGAAACTTGTTTCAGCCATATCTCCCAAACGGTGAGTCCGTTTGGCTAATGTGACCACTCTACGGAAAGAGAAACCATCATTCGAAGCCAATGGAAGTGGTTTCAGGTCAAAATTCCTTTCCAGTCAAAAGTTATGGCCAAAACAGTGCCAACTAGGGGTAAAATGGTCATTTAAAAATCGAGAAAAATCATGAACATGGGAAATGACCCCAATAGTCGTCTCCCAAAGTTACATGACCATACGACTTCGTATGTGAAAGAAATAAATATTCTACGATCCTATGATGCGTAGAATGCGGGTCGTTACACTCTCCCCCCCTTAAGAAATTTCGTCCCCGAAATTCCTTAACCCCAAAACATACACAGGATCCCGCATGCCTAACACCCACATACAACAATCAAACATGCAAAGCAAGAAAACAAGTCTATCCTAGCATGCGGAAAACTAAATCGCTAATAAAATCTTACCAGACAAAGAGTTCTGGATACTTCTTCATTATGTCCTCTTCTGTTTCCCAAGTACAATCATTCTCGTTTTCGCTCCACTGTACCTTGACTAGCTTCACCGACTTCCTTCGAAGTTGCTTCATGTCGTGTGCGACAATACGGGCCGGCTTGCGGTTTCCAACCGCCTCGGGTTCTACTTCGAAGTCTTCCAACTGATCAGGTGAGATAGTCATATCTGAGTCGTGAACGAACTTCCTTAGTTGGGAAACATGAAATACGTTGTGAACTCCCGCCATCTTCTCTGGTAAGTCAATTCTATATGCCAAATTCCCGACTAGTTCAAGAACAGGGAATGGGCCAACAAATCTTGGTGCTAATTTACCTCTCCTGCCAAATCGTATTACGCTCTTCAACGGAGAAATCTTGACAAACACCAAGTCACCAACGGAGAATTTTAAGTCTCTTCTTCTCTTATCAGCATAACTCTTCTGCCTATCTTGGGCTGCCTTCATTCGTTGCTGAATGATCTTGATCTTATCTGAAGTTTCCCTCACCACATCTGGTCCAAGCATAAACTTCTCGCCAGTTTCTATCCAACATGATGGTGAGTTGCACGGTCTTCCATACAAAGCTTCAAACGGAGCCATACCGATACTGGATTGGTAGCTATTATTATATGCAAACTCTACTAGATGCAAATGGTCATCCCATGATCCTCCAAAATCCAATATACATGCTCTCAAGAGATCTTCCAAAATACGGTTCACCCTCTCCGTCTGACCGTCGGTCTGAGGATGATATGCGGTACTGAGATGTAACTATGACCCTAGCGCCTCTTGCAAGCTCCTCCAAAACCCACTAGTGAACAACGGGTCTCGGTCGCTCACAATGCTTTTAGGTACTCCATGAAATCTCACTACCCACTTCATATACAATTCTGCTAACTTAGCTGCCGTTCTAGTCGATTTAACTGGTATAAACCTTGCACTTTTGGTCAGTCGATCTACAATTACCCAAATGCTGTCATATCCCGATCTAGTCCTTGGTAACCCATCGATGAAATCCATCGAGACTTGCTCCCATTTCCATTCGGGAATTTCTAAGGGCTATAACAACCCACTAGGCTTCTTTTGCTCGGCTTTAACTAGCTGGCAATTCATGCACTTGGATATAAACTTCCCAACGTCTCTTTTCATCCCTTCCCAGTAGTAGGTCTGCTTCATATCTCGATACATCTTATTACCACCGGGGTGTATAGTCAGCTTTGAGTGATGACATTCTTTAAGCACTTCATCTCTCAATCCAGTGACATTGGGTACAACAAGCTTTCCATCCTTTCTAAGCCATCTATCTCGATCAAGCCCATACTTGTTCACCTCCTCATCGATACCCATCTCTAACTTGGAGATGATTTCCAATAGGTTAGGATCGTCCCTCTGACTAGAGCCGATCCGCTCAATCAAAGTGGGTCTGACCGTCAAACTCGCTAACATTTCTGGATCCAATTCGCACTTTGGTCTGAAATCAAACCCCGCGATAAACTCCAGTTGCTTCCATTCAAGGAACATAGCCCCCAAGCTGGCATGTCTTCTACTCAATGCATCAGCCACCGCATTGCCCTTTCCTGGTGTGTATGCGATGTCAAAATCATAGGAAGCTAAGAACTCTAACCATCTCTGCTGACGGAGGTTTAAATCCTTCTGGGAGAACAGATACTTTAACGACTTATGATCTGTAAATAGCTCAAATCTTTCTCCCAAGAGATAGTGTCTCCACATCTTTAACGCGAACACGATTGCTGCCAATTCTAAATCATGGGTAGGGTATCTCCTCTCGTGCGGTTTCAATTGCCGACTTGCATAAGCTACAACCCTACCGCCTTGCATCAATACAGCACCCAGTCCGGTACCACAGGCGTCCGTGTATACCGTCATCTCTTCATCCCCCTTAGGAATGACTAACACTGGTGCGCTTGTCAACTTGTCCTTTAGACTTCTGAATGCATTCTCGCACCTTTCATCCCAGACAAAAGCTTGATTTTTCTTGGTCAACTGGGTCAATGATGCTGCTATCTTGGAGAAACCTTGGATAAACTTACGATAATATCCCGCTAATCCCAAGAAACTTCTTACATCTGTTGCGTTCTTGGGCGTAGGCCAATCTTGTACCGTAGCCACCTTCGCTGGGTCCACGGCAATACCATTCTCTGATACAACATGGCCCAAGAACCTCACTTCCCTCTTCCAGAAGTGACACTTAGAAAACTTTGCTTTCAATTGGTGTTTTCTCAACACCTCCATCGCTACCCTTAAATGTTCCTTGTGTTCTTCCTCTGTCCTCGAATAGACCAAAATATCATCAACGAACACAAGGACAGACTTATTCAGCTGATCTCTGAATACCCTATTCATAAGGTCCACAAAATATGCCGGGGCATTAGTCAGCCCAAATGGCATAACCAACCATTCATAAAATCCAGACGGCGTTCGAAATGCCGTTTTAGCTATACTCTCAGCTTCCACTCTAAGCTGATGAAAACCTGTCGCGAGATCCAACTGAGAAAATACTCTCGCGCCACTCAACTGATCAAACAAATCATCTATCCGCGGTAGAGGATACTTGTTCTTCCTCGTCACTTTATTCAACTCGCGGTAGTCTACACACAAACGAAGGGAACCATCCACCTTGGTAGCAAACACGACTGGTGCTCCCCATTCAGAAACACTCCTTCTGATAAATCCCTTCTTCAAAAGATCGCTGACTTGCACCTCGAGCTCTCGCTGCTCCCTTGGTGCCATACGACGAAGTGGCATCACTATAGGTCTGGCATCTTTTACCAAATCAATACGAAACTCAATCTCTCGGTGTGGTGGATGTCCGGTCACTTCTTCGAAAACATCCGGATACTGGCCAACCACGGGCAAACCTGACAACTCACTATGCGGAATGTCGAGGGAGTTTAGAAAACTAGCCAATACCCCCTTACTGGGTAGACCACCAAACACTATCCTCCGCCCATCATCCGCTCTAGCTGTCACCAACAAGCCCTCACAGTCTACCACCACCCCGTATCTTTGGAGCCAATCTACTCCCAAAATAATGCCAAACCCAGTAAAGCCCAAAACAAAGCAATCACAAACAAACATGCATCCATGACTCGATAGAACCACATTACGACAAATCATGCTAAGGCTAGTCGAACCACCAATCGGGTTCGTCACTACTAAAGGTCTATCGACAATCTCGGGCTCCAATCCCAACCTATCTACCAGGTCACTAGATATGAAAGAACTGGAAGCTCCGGTATCAAACAAAACTCTAACAGGAACATCATAAACAGAAAGCATACCTTGAATGACGACATTCTTTCCCTTCTCCGCCGCAGTTGGGGCATTCGACGAAGAAGGAATAGCATTAAGAGCATATGCTTTCACCATTTGCTTTTCCTTAGGGGGCTGTGGACACTTGTCCTTGTGATGTCCCATTTGGCCACAGTTGAAGCACTTCCTATCCGCTGGCTTGGCCCGACAATTACTAGCATAATGGCCCTTCTTACCACAGCTGAAGCACTCCACATCTTGCTTATTCTTTTTCTTCTGGCCATCCTTAGCCTGATTCTGCTTTCTCTTATTCTGGGAACCACCTTTGCCTCCACCACTTGCTTGTGGCTTTGGCTCTTCTGCAGATGCAACCTCAGTCTTCGACTTAGGGTAGAGACTTTCTGATCTTAATGCTTTCCCCACAATCGATTCAAACGTCTCATCGATGTGGTTAATAAGTTTTTCCCCCAAGTATTGATCCAAACCAGTTATGAATTTCTCATTCTTTTTCTCGGCAGTATCAATAAGAGATAACCCATATTTTGACAAAGTGTCAAATTCAGCAATATACTCCGAGACAGCTCTGCCATTCTGCTTGAGCTCCAAGAATTTCTTAAACAACATTGACTTCTGAGCAGCTGGAATGAACTTCTCACTAAAGCGAGCCTTAAACTGCTCCCAAGTAATCTGGTCTTCGGGAGTAGCTGCCTTTATAGCATTCCACCAATTCATTGCCCGCCCTTGCAGTTGACGGGACGCTAGCTTTCTCTTCATCGCATCCTCGATACCCAAATCCTCGAAGATACGCTCGCAACTATCCAACCAATCCTGAACGTCCGTAGCCGACTCCGTTCCATGGAATGACTTCCCACCAAGACTAGTATAATCCTTATTCAGCTTGGCGAAGTCGACTCTTGGCGCCTGCACTATTGGACCACCACCATTTCCACCATTGGGAGCTGCCCTCTGCACATCTCTAAGCATCTCTCTCATGAGGTCAGTAAACATCATCCTCATGTCGGCAGCAATCCCATTATTGGCTCCCCTACCAGCACCTCTAGTATCTCGGCTCATCGTCAATCTGAAAAAGGAAACGATTAACGACTCCATAGTGGTGCTAGTGCAGTACGACTCCATCCTTATACTACTAATAGTATATATATATATATAGCTTCTTAAAAACCAAAGTAATCACAAATACGCTCTCTCGTATACGTGTAATATCTCTCCCTGATAACTTCCCTAGGTTAACTACGCAACCTAGAGCTCTGATACCAAGTGTGACGGCCCGCCTCGCACCAGCCTGCATTTCCTCCAGAAGTGCGCTGTACACATGCCCGACTAGCACAAGACGGTCGTCATAAGAAAGAAAAGAAGGGAATGAACTAATCCAGAAACCTGTAGAATGTCTCACAGCGCATGGAATAAAATATAATAATAATATACTTGACACAAAACAGGCGAGACAGTGCATAAGCTGATAACTAAAACCAACATCAATCTCAAAGCAGCGGAAATCCAAATACAGCTTATTACAACTTTCCAAATTTACTGTCTCTAAACAAAAGAAAGCTAAAATAGAAGATACACCAACAATGCCCAAGCAGTGATCTTCAACAACACAGGGAGAATACTATATATATATATTACGTGGAAGCCTCCTGCTCGTCTCCGGATCATCTACCCGTGCATCACCAGCTAACCTGTCTCTAGTCTGCTCGTGAGAGCACCCAGAGTAATAAGAGGAGACATAAAACTCTGGGTCAGACATAAAGCCTGGTATGAGCGATAAACATCTAAACAGAATAATAACAGGTATACTAAGCCATACCTGAACCTGGACCTGCAACCAAAGAGTTAGTACCACATACCGTACAATACTCCAAGGTGCCATAATAAATAGTGTAAGAATACGGGGGTGGGGTGTGCATGTCATAATGATAGCAAACAAATCATCCATGGCAACCATCCTCACGTCTCTCACTCAGTGCGTAAAGCGTACGACATCTACCACTTTGGAACACTAGACAAACTGAGGCAACGACGAATCCCGACTTGTAGAAACCCTGCTGTGACCAAGCCAAACACTTGGAGTCATGACCAAACATTTCAATGACCCACTTCATTGGTCATAGCCCTTGGTTCTACCAATGCCATAATGGCCCTGAATCCGCCTTCGTACCTCCTACCATAGTGGTCCAAAGCTATAGGTGTCGATAACTCCTTAGCACGCGTCCCGCAGCAAAGCCCAATCATGAAGTGAACTCGTTGATTCCCATCTGAATCTTAAGCTCTAACTTCTCATTTGGACTCCCTTTGCATCTCGGGTTTGGTTGAATTGGAGTGGGTCTTCAGAAAAGTTGTCGTGCAGTAGCAGCTCTAAAATTCGGTTCGGTTCAGTCACCCATGCTCGGTTCGGTTCGGTCACCCATGCTCGGTTCGGTTCGGTCACCCATGCTCGGTTCGAGTCCTTCTCCTTGTCTCTTCGGGTCGGGCACTTCGCTCCGGGTCGGGTCGGGGTCCTCCTCCAGGTCGGGTCGGGTGTCCTTCTCTCCAGCGCTCCAATCCCTAGCTTATTTCTTCTTTGCTTCCGATCCGAGCCCTGCATCTCCAAGTCGATCCGATCTGGCCTCCAATCTCTCTTCCGATCTGATCCGCTCCGTTCCCTAGCTTACTCCGATCCGATCCGCTCCACCGCTCCGATCCGATCTCCTGTCCAACTCCAACTCTAAGCAATGGCCTTCCTTCCTGCCAAACTTCTTCCAGTGGCAAGTCCTCATCCAGTTCGGATTCCCTTGGTCAGTTCCCTAGTCCGATCCGACCCCTTTCTCCGATCCGAACCGGTTCGGAGCCTGCACACTTCTGCAACTTTCCAGCAAGCTTTCTACGCCATTCGACGACGTTTTCGAGCAATTTAACTATTCTAATCAATCATGAAACATACCATAGAGTCATAGTAACATGTAATAGCAACCACAAACAACAAACAACAATTTAAATGAATCAAAATGGATCAAAAGTAGCTAAAACTTCATATTTTCCCTTAAGCACTCTTAATCATGCTTAAACATACAATTAGCAAAACACATCGAAATCATCTCAAATTTCTAACAGAGCCTTAAAACATTATTTTAGAATTTTAAGAATTTTTCCAGAATTTATTGGTGTATAAATTCGCTAATCTTCACTAATTACCCTTAATTAACCGTAATTAGTGTCAAAATGATGTTATCACTCACCTTGGCCACAAATGAAATTCTCAGAACTGAAACTCCTCTGATTTGGGGCGAATACTGATGTCTAACAGCAGTTCCAACCTTGCTTTGGTGCCTTTTCTCCTTAATTTGGTGTTGCTAAGCCTAATCTTCAATTAGAGAGTGATTTGGGGTGTTTTAGATGTAGGAAGCCATTACTAAGGTCTCAAGGAGGTTTGTGGCGGCTCAAAACTGAAATGAAAGTGATAACCTAACCCTAATCAGTCCTCCTATACCTCTAAACCCGAAATTCCCCTTGGGCCTAGCTGCTAATCACCCGCTTAAGCCCAATTAAGCTGTCTTTCACCATCTGAAACTTGTTTCAGCCATATCTCCCAAACGGTGAGTCCGTTTGGCTAATGTGACCACTCTACGGAAAGAGAAACCATCATTCGAAGCCAATGGAAGTGGTTTCAGGTCAAAATTCCTTTCCAGTCAAAAGTTATGGCCAAAACAGTGCCAACTAGGGGTAAAATGGTCATTTAAAAATCGAGAAAAATCATGAACATGGGAAATGACCCCAATAGTCGTCTCCCAAAGTTACATGACCATACGACTTCGTATGTGAAAGAAATAAATATTCTACGATCCTATGATGCGTAGAATGCGGGTCGTTACAATATCCCACTTAACCCTCTTAGTCATGTTCATCTACATGTGTGTTTGGTTAAGTCTTACTAATCGTATTTCACATGCCACTAAGGGCACCCCTAGATTCCTCATGCCACCCAAGGCACCTACTTAACCCCCATGTCCCACCTTACATGTTTATCTGGTTAAGTATTTCTTAATTCATTCAGGCCACAACCTCATAAAGACCTCTCACATTAGACTGGCATTTATGGCAGCTGGATTTGCCGGGCGGGTCCGGGCAGTCTTACACCATAAAAGAGTCTAACCTCGTGTCCTTACAACCGTTATGCTTTAGTTTAGGCCTAGGACCTCTCACATTGGGCTGACATTTGTGACCACTGGATTTGTCGGGCGGGTCCGGGCAGGTTTACGTCACAAACGAGTCCAACCTCGTGTCCTAAGCATTGATTAACACTTAAAATCTTTTACCCCAGTTTTAATAATTCCCTATTCAAATTATTAATTAAGTCAACTTTTAATGATGTCCATAATTGACTCAATTATGGCCATCCACTTATGGCATGCAAAATCATATCAATTGCACCCCAACTTTTTAATATTAAATCCTTAATATTACCCCTACACCACGTTTATACGTTCGCTTATTCAACGCATAATATAGGCTTGACTTGTATAGTCTAACACCTAGCACAAAGATAAATTATCACAACATATAGACAATTAAAATAAATCTAATCATAATAGGGGTGAAACTTGCATAAACTACACATGTTAAGGATCAAAAGGTGTCAACTTGTTAAATGTCTCAATTTATATGATATGATCATAGCCCAAATCTATACATAAACTTGCATATGGTGTTTTTAGGCAACATAATGATGGTGTGAACTAGCATAGGATATCACATATGTCATAGCATAATTCTAAATGTCATAATAGATGTCTTGGTATATGTTCATAACTTTTCTAATCAATCTAACTTGCATATGTGACTTGTCATATAGATCAACATAACCCAAACATGATGATTTAATTAATATGAACTAACTAGCATAGATGGTAACATCATGGCCTTTTTAACATGTATGATTCATCACAACTTAGCATAGAAACTTTCAACATACATAACATCATCATAGCATGATTTACAACATATAAGATATCATCATCACATAACATTGGATTTACAATATACATGATAGCAAAAGGGGTTTACAACAACATATATGATAATTCACATCATCTACTCATAAGCCATTCATAACTCAACCTAATTAAAATGATAATAATCTTGTTAAGATCATCATACTCACAATTTAGAGAAGAAAAGAGAGAGTTTTGCTTTGCTTTAGGGTTGAGAGAATTAGAATTGAATTAGCTTTTCTTCTTTCTTAGTTGGCGGCGGCTCCATTGATTTCCATGGCGACGGTAACTATTCTATTTTAATTAGGTTTAGGGTTAGCATTAGGATGTATTTATAGGTGTAGGAAGTTATTTAGGACCATTAGATTAACCCTGAACCATGAGAACCAATCAAATGCAAAATCTGCATTTGAGCGAATCGGCCCACGGGTTGATAGCCAAACACCATGGATTAACCCCTAGTCGACCCAGCGGGGCTTCGGTCGACCTCAAAAATGGGCCGGTTCGGTTATTTCCCCTCCCAATTCGCTGTTTTAAACTTTTTCGCATATTTATTTATTTAATTTTTAATTTATATATATATATATATCAATATATATATATATATATATATTTCTCTGCGCAACCCATTTCACTTAATTATTTTCTAAAAATTAAGTATACTTTAATTTGTGAATTTTAATGTTATAAAATTACGGGGTGTTACAGGTTTGCACTCGATCCGTTTAGTTTGAGGACGATCAGATCCTACCACCTCGAAGAGCTTCAGAAGGCCTTGCCGGCGCTGGTGGTTGCGTGGAGATCGACGGTGCAGGAATGGAGATCGACAATGACGAAGTCGGCATCTTCCTGGCTTCGATCTCGAGATTTAGGGCACGAAAAAATCTAATCCTTATATGGATTTGAAGAGAATTCAAAGCTCCACAAAATCCCCAATTGTGGCGTTGGATTTTCTTGAGTGTATAATGAAGAATCGAGGAGAGAAGGTCTGGAGTCTTTTCCGTTGTTCGAGATTTGGGTTTGCGGGAGAAACCTGGGAATGACGATAATGAATGGTGAATTTTCATTGGGCGTAGGATTTTATATTTATTTTTAATTTATTTAAATTCGAAAATACCCCTCGATCCATAAGAACTCCAATCCAAACCCAACGACTGTCGGCCCTAGCTAAATACCAACATTCCAAACACAATGGAATATGTTTCGTAAGCCCATTCGACTGTTTAAGTCAGTTATTTTTCAAATTAAAATATAAAACATTCAATATTTGATTTGAACGTACATTTTAATTTGTCGGGGCCACATAATGATCCCAAAAATTCCAGAATAATAAATCTAGCTATGTTTGGACGATATGGTCCAAACAAAACTGATTTCGTCAAATTTGGAGACCATTTGAAAAATGGCCATTTTTTGGTCGATCCAAATTGACGGAAATTTACCGAACACATTTTTCTTTGCCACGCTCACATATTAACTCAAAAATTATGGAATTTGAAACCTAGCAATAATTTGACATTTCGGATCCAACAAAAGTGGTTTTGTCGAAAACGGAGGTCGTTTGCAAAATGTCTATTTTCAAGGGCTATATTAATTAAATAACGACCTTTCTGAAAATTCATTTCGCCATAACTTTTGATTCCCGCTATAAAATTTTGATTTTTTAGATTCGTTAAAAAGATATTTATAAACAGATTTAAATATTTTTTCTTTCACTAAAATCCGTTTTATTTTGCATCCTGTACGGTCAGTCAAAGTTCGAATTCAAATTTTTTAACTGCCAGGCCATTTCAGGCCTTATTTTAAAATTAGAATAAATATATTCGCTATAACTTCGATCCAAATAGATTTTTGGTCGTTATTATTTAAAATAATATATTTTAAATATTCAAAATCCTCTAAAATAGCCAAATGTAAAAGCATATTTTGCTCATAAAATGGTCGAGCACAATCCAAACTGTCAGTCAATCACAATCAATATCAACAACCAGGTATATTTGGGTTATATCACATTTCATGTTTTGGTAAATTTAATCACCATTCACTCATTCAAATCTAATTAAAGATTTATTAAAACTATTCTTCATTTTAATCTTCAAAAATCATTACATAATGATTATTCAACTTTCTGGAAATTAATCTTGCTTTTACTAGGGTTAAAGAACAAATGTTATTTAAAACACCGTTCACAATAAACCCTAAAATCATCTTCCATTTAATATGGAATCTTCACGGAAATCACAACAATATATAATCGATATATATTTCCATATTAAACTAATACTATAAATGGAATAGCGGCAAGGCCTTTTAAATTCCATATATAGTAATGGTCTTCATTCACAGAAGCTCATCTCAATTATTACTAAATCGAATTACATTCAATTCCAATTTAATATTTTAAATTGCAAAAATTTACTTTGGAAAATTTCCATTAAATTTTAATAAAAAGATTTATAAATTCCAAATCATATCTTCACTGATAATTGGGTTAAAGAACTAATGTTATTTAAAACACAGTTCACGATAAACCAAAAATCCTGTTTCAATTCAATTCCAATTAAATTAATTGGTTAATTTCTCCAAATCTTAATTAAAAGAGTTATTCTTTTCTCAGCCGGGTTTAAGAACAATGTTAATAATGACACCATTCACGACAAACCCAAAATCTAATTTGATATTAAATACAAGGCTCTGAATAGAAATTATATCGACTTATATTCAATATCAAATTCCGAAACCAAACAATATTGTATTGGGAATAACGATATATATATTCCAAATTCCTAAATAATATCTGTATAATCACGGAATCCAATATTGAAATATTCCGAAGATTGTTTCATTTCAAATCCATTCCAATTTATACGTTGGAAAATTTTGGTTATTTCAAAAACCATTTACAAATCCAACTTTTTTATTTAAAAACATTGGATTATTATTCTAGTTAATAAGTAGTTCATTTAGATAAAAATATCTTTTATCATTTCAAATATGGAATTTTTACCCAACCTCTTTCCAAATCATTTATTATGATTTTACACAAATTTTCCATATTTTTAATAATTTTATTAAGGCCCTTTCAGTAGATTTCCATATACAGTCATCGAACTGCATTTATAGCGACCTTTTCCCAAACTGATTTGGACATATTTTAAAATCTAACCATTAGATTTCAAATCTCTTTTTATCATTCGAATGCTCTTCTCGATATGAACTTAATGGTTCTTGTTTTTGGAGAATCTGACGGTCGGATCTTCCATTACGTCAATTTGCAGTTAATGGTTGAAATTTGCGAACGGTTGCCTATTCAAGACAATATATATATATCTGTATATGTGTGTGTGTGTGTGTATGATTTCCATTTAAAATATATTTTATAAATCATTTATAAATTCGTTTTAAAAACGATCCCTACTTCCATTTCAATTTTAAATCAAAACTGAATATTCCATTAGATGACAATTTTATATAGTGCATATATATGTAAAAAATTATATTTTTGACAATCTAATAATTGTTCCAGTACATGACCATTTTATATATTCCATGTATACGTTAAAAATTATATTTTTAATGAACAAATATTTATTCCATCAACTGACCATTTTTTATATTCCATATATATGTTAAAAATTATATTTTTAACGAACAAATATTTATTCCAATACTTGACCATTTCATATATTCCATATATACGTTTAAAATTATATTTTTAACGAACAAATATTTATTCCATTACTTTAACATTTCATATATTCTATATATATATGTTAAAAATTATATTTTTAACTAATAAATATTTATTCCATTACTTGACCATTTTATATATTCCATATATATGTTAAAAATTATATTTTTAACAAACAAATATTTATTCCATTACTTGACCATTTTATATATCGCATACATATTTTTATGCAATGCATATATATTTTATACAACGCATATATATTTTTCACATCATATATATATATATATATATATATATATATATATTATACAACACATACATATAATTTCACAATGCGTATATATAATCTCACAACGCATATATATTGTTTCACAATGCATATATATTTTAATACAACGCATATGTATATTTTATTTCACAACGCATAAAATAATTTTACAACGTGTATATATTTTAATACAACACATATGTATATTTTTCCTCCATTTCACATCACAATACAATCAATTAAATCGTCCATGGTCTACGGACATGGGAGGTGAGCTAACAGGCACCTTACAACCTTTTTAATAATTAAAAAATGATAAAAATAAATACTGGAAGTTTATACATGCAGTTATAAAATAAATAACTATAAAAAATTATAGTGAGAAGTTCTCACATTGACTGGTTTTGAAATCGTTGAATAAACGATTGTTTTAATCAAATCAAACGCACGTTCAGTTTGACCTAAAATTCCAATTAGTTCTATTTTCCTTTCAGGTTGTTCCATTGTGTAGTATTGGACTTCACGATTCCAACGAGCCCTTGTTTGGTGAATTCTGATATCATTTGAAGAAGTTATAAGGGTTTAAACCTTAATTAAATCGTTAAACTAATTAAATTAATTAATTAAATTAATTAATTAAAATTAAATCACCCCTTAATTCTCTTCGTTAATCCCTCTTCTCACATTAAACAGATGAACCCATCATTGAATTGCAACCCTCCACCGCGCAACTCCTTATGGCCTACCGTCGGCCAATCAACCACAACCGCGAGGAAGGCGCCACCCTCCTCTCCTATCGCCGACCACCATGTCAGATTCGAACCTCCAGTCGCTCAGAAAAACAAACACAAAACTGACAGTTTCAAAGCCAAAATCCAACCATTCCTGCGCCTTATAGATGATCATAACCGTTCTTAATGTAGATCCCAAACCCCTCTTGAATTTCACAATTGGAGATTTGCAAATCGTTGCCTGGATTGTGCGATTTGGAAGAGAAAAGGTTTGAATGATCGTGTTCGTTCTTTTTGTTTGGAGGCGCAGAAAATTATGATTGGGCATTGACTTAGGGTTGAGAAAACAGAGGGGTATTTATATATTATATTTATTAATATTTATTCTCCTATTATTTCTTTTTCGCGTCTGAACTCCAATTCAAACCCAACGACATTCGTTCCTAGACAAATATCCCCATTCCAGAAACAATGGGATATGTTTGGTAAGCCAAATCTATCATTTTGATCAGTTTTTATCAAAATTAAATATAAATTAATATATATATTAAATTTAAATGTACATTTTAATTTACCGGGGCCACATACTGACTCCAAAAATTAAAGAAAAATAAATCTAGCTATGTTTTGACGATACGGTCCTAAAAAAATTAATTTCATCGAACTTGGAGACTGTTTGAAAAATGGCCATTTTTCCAGTCGATTAAATTTAAACTGAATTGACGAAACACGTTTAAATTCACCACGCTCACTTATTAATTCCAAAAATTATGAAATTTGAAACCTAATAATAATTTGCCATTATAGATCCGACAAAAATTGTTTCGTCAAAAATGGACGTCGTTTGCAAAATTGCTATTTTTAAGGGCTATATATTATGTATTAATATATATATAAATTCCATAGAGACTATTCTAAATTTTAAACTTGACATAACTTTCAATTCATAATATGAAATCTCACTTTCTTATATTCGTTAGAAAAATATAGTTAAATAGATTCAAACGTTTCTTGTTTTACTAAAATCCGATTTATATTGAATTCTGTACATTCAATTGAAATTTTAAAATCGTTTTTTCAAACACCGTTCCATTTCAAGCTCGTTTTATAATTAAAATAAATTTATACGTTCTAATTTCATTTAAAATAAATTTTTAGTCGTTATTATTTAAAATAAACTATTTTAAATATTCAAAACCCATTAAAATAACTAAAATTAAAAAATTAAATTGATTTAGAAATTTTGGGTTGTTACATTTTCTCGTCATTTGGATGATTACTGTTGTCTTGATTAGGCTGTACACCCAAGACAAGGTGATAAGTTGTAACACCCCACATCCTTTAAGGTCACTCACAAAGGGAATGCCTTAACTTCAATGGAGCATTATGTGTACTGGAACAGAAATATTACAAGACAGACATATATAAAACAGCGGATAGTAAAGTAGAAGTACTTCAAAACATTTATTAAGTATAATTGTTTACAATAAAAGCCCATCAACTTCCAATACCCAATTACATAGCTAAAATATATGTCTTGCTCAAAAATAAAGAAGCATAAAAATAAATTGTGATATTCCCCTATAAAGCAAAGTAAGCCATAGCCAAGAGAAATCCAAGCTGTGCATGAAAGAGCCTTGGAGCTTGGTAAGATCCGAACTAAGCTGTATTTCCAACTGCGAACCTGGGGGGAGGGGGGAAGACGGAAGAAAAAGAGGCGAAACAAAACGGGTCAGTCATAAAGACTGAGTAAGTCCTAGTGACTTTCAACAATAAAAACAGGTAAAGATAACATGGCATGAATAAACTGAAAATAAACATAAGCATGATGACAAGTTAAGCAACATGCACGATGAATCAAGTATAACATCGTAAGATTTCTAAGCTTTACCATTACATCATTTTCCTTGATTTCCTATATTCTCTGCACCACCTAACTAGCATTCCAACTAGTTTACTTAGTTATAATTACAAGATAAGTGATCCCTCATAACCCACATGATAGTTTCATAGGTACATATCCCACGATGAGGGTCCCCCCTCATATTGACAGTTTCATGTCCCCACCGTACCTATCTTAATTGATCGGCTCTTACTTAACATGTTTCACATGTGTTATATACTAAAGTTACCCCAATCCCGCTGTTGTTGTAGCCTTCAGAACTACATCTAATATGAGGATTTCACCTCAACCATCCCAGTTGCCATGAATGTGTTAGATGTATCCTTACTACCCTAATCGATCGACTCCTACTCGACCTAGTTCTTGTTTGTGTCACGCGGTCCCCTACTTGTAGATACCTGTGCTGGTCCCACCCTAGGGTGTATCAATCCCTAAGATGGCAACCCCGACACAATTTTTGATGCACAGCTTTATATCTACTGATTCCCAGTGGCTAAATTTTCCATTCCGGATATACATGCACGCGCGTAATCCGTTGGAACCTGCACTGCTGCACCACCCGCCGCCGTTTCGACCGCTTAAAATCAACCCAGTAATCATGCCCCACCCTGCCTAGTTCAGGGTACCGTTGATACCTAATGTGGGTTGCTGCTGAAACGGGTCCCGCTATTAGGGTTTTCCTAGGGTCTATTCGTATACCCCACGGGTTGGATAAGTGTTATCCATTCAAGTTAACTTAACCCCATCCCCCATCATATTACCTTGGTTAATTGTTCACTCTTGTGTTACTTAAACCTACCGCATGTCTTGTTATATCGGTTAAGTGCACGGTTTGATCTTGAGCTATGCTATGGCTGCATTTCTGCTACCTTTGGGGAATTAAGCTACTTTTGTTATGCTTCTTTATTTATGCAAGACAGAATTTGTTGTAATGGAAAATAATGACCTTGGCTATTTGATGTAAAAGGTTTTGACTCTTTTTGAAAGTAATAAAATTTATCTTTTTATTCTTCCGTTGTTTTATCTATGTTCTGTCTTGTAATATTTCTATGTTTGTTTACCTTGATAACGCTCCTCTAAAACTAGTGCATTCCCTTTGTGAGTGACCCTAGCGGAGGTGGCATGTTACATAAGTGGTGATCGTCCGACGTACTTGGAGATCGACCGGATATGCAAGGACCTCCCTCATGCATTGGACATATGGGACGAGAAATAATGCGCCTCCGGTTTTGTTCAGACTCAGAACGAACTTGTAAATGGATGTTTCTATGACATTGGATTTCATTCTGTATTAATTAGTTTCTATTAAATATATATCTGTTTGGTGGCGAAGAATTTATTTTCTTTCTTAACACCCTTCTTTAAGACGTACGAGCTTAGAGGTTATATATTGATAGACATCAGTTGCATGGCGTGAATTGTCAATGTGGCATGCTAAGATGCAAATGATCAAGGCTTTTGTTGAAAAGAAGAGTCTTGTGGATGATTATCAAATCATGGCTTTAAATAGCATAGCTTGGTGTATAGCGTTAATTCGCGAGCCTCACACCCGGTATGAATCAAAAAGGGGACAGTGACTACAGGGAGTGCACGCGTTTCTTTCTAGCTTGAAGTGGTGTCATGGTATGGAGCATAGAGATCTTTACTTATGTGGATGATGGATTGTGAGGCGCATCGGATTTGATTCCCTAGTGGCTCTTGATATGGTCAACATACTGACCAGATTTTATGCCCCATAGGACAGGGAAATGCATTGCTCAGGAATTACTAATCCACTAAAGTTTGTGTGGACCAGCCCAGAAGATCCAGGTGCAGTTGCGGCTGAATCATAAGGCAAGGGCTAGAGTGTCTCAAATCGGTGAGGGCGATCCCTTGCCTCGACTCATAGATGGAATCCAATCTCCAATATGCGACCTTTCGGTTTCATTGGTAAACCTAAATGGCGGCATAGTGGCATGGGATGCTCATGTCGGCTATGATTGATACATTTATATTAGAAGTTGTTTTTTACACTATGCACTTATAATAATATCAAAACTGATTTGTTTTAAAGCGTATCAAGCATGTTTGGCTATTATAAGGTAAAACTTTGTCTTTCGTCTTGTGTTGAATTGTTTGATGGGACCTGAGTCTTATAATAGCTTTAGTTTCCAAAAAGCATTGCGTTGTTTTACTTTTAACTGAGATTCATGTGGAGTAAACCCATTCCGTGTTATATGGCATGGTCCCATGATTTACATTATTTTAAGGAAAAGTTTAATAACTGTTTTGAGTTCTCACACCAGTCTTATGACTAACTCATAGTTTATTATTTCTACCTAAATTCTGGGTGCCTATATTTTCCATATGCAGCTAGTAGTTTTGGTTTTGCAGATTTCTTTTTATAGGACCCGGATTTACAGCTGGAGCTATATTCAGAAAGCTTTGTATCCGTGTATTTCGTTCCATTGTGCTAGTTGATGTATTTTCCACTACATATTGTATTTACACATTTAAATTTCAACTGCTATGTATTTTAAATCTATGATATTATTTTCCGTTGTATATTATTTATTCTCTGATATTCTTAAACTTTGATGTAAACTGTTGTAATAGCAATATAATGTTCTATTGTTTATGTTATAATTCGTCATCTTGTCAAAGCAATCCGGGCTCCTCCGTCTCTTCGGGGATCGGAAAGTTTGGGTCGTCTCAAATTCCAAGTTTTGAAAAGATAAAAATATATTTTTATCGAAATGAACTTGTTAATAACTAGAATAATAATACAATTATTTTTTAGAGATAATGAATTGGATTGAAAAATGGGTTTTAAAATAACTAGAGTTTTCCAATTCATAAATTAGAAAGGATTTGAATGGAAATTATCTTTGAATATTTTGATTTTGGACTCCGTTATTATACGGATATTGTTAAGGAATTTGAAAGATATAGATATCGTTATTCCCAATATGATGTCCGTTGGTTTCAAAATTTGACATTGAATATAAGCCGATTTGATTTTCATTCAGGGCCTTGTATTTAGTATCAAATTGGACTTTGGGTTTGTCGTGAATGGTGTGTTAAATAACCCTATTATTAAATCTAGTTATGAAAGGAATAAATCTCTTAATTAATATTAAAGAAGTTGTCTAATTATATTTATTAACTGGAATTAAATGGAAGATGATTTTGGGTTCATTGTGAAAGATGTTTTAAATGACATTTGTTCTTAAAACCCAATTAACAGTGAATTTATGATTTGGAATTTATAAACCTTTTAACTAAGATTTAATGGAATTTTCCAAAATAAAGTTTTCCAATTTAATAAAGGGAATTGGAATTGAATGGAATTCGATTTAATAATAATCGAGATGAGCTTCTATGAATGAAGACCATTACTATATATGGAATTTAAAAGGCTTTGCCGTTATTCCATTTATATTATTAGTTTGATATGAAAATTTATATCGATTATATAGTGTTATGATTTCCATGAAGATTCTATTTTGATGGAAGATGATTTTGGGTTTATCATGAACTTTGTTTTAAAGGACATTTATTTCTTAACCTAGTTAAAGGCAGGATTAATTCTCCTAAAAGTTGAACAATCATTAAGTGATGAATTTCATAGATTGAAACTAAGAAGAGTTTTAATAAATCTTTAATTTGATTTGAATGAATGAATGGTAATTAAGTTTTCCAAAACATGAGATGTGATGTAAACCAAATACACTTGGTTGCTGATATTGAATGTAATTGATTGATTGTTCGGATTGTGCTCGACCAGTTTATGAGCTAAATATGCTTTTGCATTTAGCACTGAGTTGGGTGGAAATATTTGTATGCTAACATCTTGTGAAACACTTCACTATTTGACTATGAGATGCTAGAAAATGGTTAATGACTATTGTTGTTATAATTACATGATTCACTTGTGACATATTATTGAGTAAATGATATACTAACATGTTAGATTTGAACAATAGCCAGAATAATTAAGAATTTTCCAGAATAATTTTCCCAACAACACAGCGGATGTTAGATATAGAGTACTACTAGTCTTACCGATAACACAACGGATCATGATGTTAATTACCAAATTAATTACAATACCAAAAAGTCGTTTTGTGGTAAGTACTACTAGTTTTATAACTAATTAATTACCATTTCACGTTCAAATATAATCACCAAACAGTTGTTCAGCGATGTTGTTGAGTTCATTTAAAATTTAATGAATGGTTTTGAAATGAGATTTTATTAAGTGAAAAGAAATGTTTTTCCGATTTTGGACATGGAATGTTTTATAAAAATGTTTTATAAAATAGAAAGGATTTCGAGGCCTAAACCCGATGTTGTCGAAATGATTTCAAAATGTATTATGTGTTTCACATTGTAGTTCATCACATAACCGATTAGTTGCTATTGATGATATATCTGTTTGGTGGAGGAGAATTTATTCTCTTGCTTAACTCCCTTCTTTGAGACGTACGAGCTCAATGGTTATGTGATTAATAGTGACTGATCATATGTGTGAATTGCTAATTTAAAGTACTATATTTTGGAAAGAACTTGTTGTTATTATATTGTGAAATGATTTTTCCTACCTTGGGATATTAAATGACTTGGTATGTTACTAAAGATTCGGGTAACCCGGATGACTAAAAGTATGGGTGAGATGGCGGTGTATTTTGCCCGAGGGCATGGGATGGTGCATCGTCTGTGTAGCCTACTCCATCATGGGAGGCACACGTATATATATATCGAGTTGGTAAGGTATGTAATCTTTGCCTTGTCTGAGGGCTGAGTACCTCCCGATATTTGGTTGCATATCTTTTTGTATGCATTGTGATGTCTTGGAATTCATATTACCAAAGATTTTGGTTTGAGATCCCTAAGTGAAATCTTCTTTGATAAGAATGCTAAATATGTATTTCAAAATGATTTGAAACAAGAAATCGGGAAATAAAGTACAAAGAAATAATTTTCGTAAAGTGAATTGGATTTGGAAAAATATAAATTTGGGATTTATCCTAAATGGGAAGATTGAGGAATTGCATGTTGTTTGATGCATTGTAGACCCATATGTCTATTTTTAGCATTGTTTGTTTATGGTATTTTTGGGAGGAAACCCGTTCCGTGTTATATGGCGTGGTCACTTGATTTACCCAATTTTAAAATTAAAGTTAATAATGGTCTTTAGTTCTCACGTTAGTCCTGTAACAACCCGAAGTTTCTGAACCAATTAAAAAATTTTGTTTTGGCAATTTTAATGGATTTTGAATATTTAAAATGATTTATTTTAATATTAATGATTTACAATTCATTTAAATCGAAATTAGAACATATAAATTTATATTAATTATAAAACAAGCCTGAAATGGCGTGGTAGTTTGAAAATTCGATTTTAGATTTCAATTGAATGTACGGAATTCAAAATAAATCAGATTTTGTAAAACAAGAAACGTTGGAATCTATTTAATTATATGTTTCTAACGAATGTAAAAAAATTGAGATTTCACTTTATAAATTATAAGTTATGTCCAGTTTAAATTTAGAATGCTATGGAATTTATATATATTTTAATATAATATATAGCCCTTAAAAATAGCCATTTTGCAAATGACCTCCATTTTCGATGAAACCAATTTTGTTGGATCCAGAATATTAAATTATTGCTAGATTCCAGTTTTTGTAATTTTTGGAGCTAGTATGTGGTTGTACACAATAAATTGTGAATCAATCAGCCATTCAAGCCAGAAACAGAGCTTTTAGAGCTAACAGACTCAAAATTTGATGAAACTAGTTTTATTGGGACCGTATCGCCAAGACATAGCAGCATGTCAATTTTTGTCGCAAACGGAGTTCGTATGTGACTGTAGCTTCGATAAATGTCGATTGTAAATAGCTCTAACTAGGAAAATATTAAAAATAGTAAACCACCACTATATAATGTCATTTCTCTCCGCAAACCCTCACTTCTCTTCTTCCCCCAAAATAATTCAGCAGTAACCCCTCTCTCTCCCTTGTCAATTGTGTAGAAAAGCCCCCAATCACAAAACAATTTATATCTTCCAATAAAAAACCAATTATCCCAAACGACATCTGCGTATTGTAGATCATGATGATCTCTACCTACCACAAAAAGTTAAGGACCTATCATTGCACGGATTGGGAGAAATCAATAGTCAAAGTCAAAAACTGACTTTCAGTTTATGGTGAATTGTGGTAACCGTGGCGAGTTTGTTGATGGCACAAAAGAAAAATTTGTAGAGGAGAGGAAGCTCAACAAGTTTGCTTTGGGGTTTTCGAGATGATATTAGCTGTGTTCGCCGGAATCTAAGCATGTAAGGAGGCATCGAATTTTTGAGAGCTCGACATGAACTTTAACTTATGGCGGCCGCCACAGGAATTTTCTGGCCATGGGGTTCAAAGGTCGTTGGTTGCTGGTGGCACGACGGTCCCAACGCCGTTGGTCCGCGATCATCTGGTGGTGCGAGGAGGGAGAATTCCGGCATGAACTGAATTTGAGGGAAACACCAATTTCTGGCGATCAGAGGCATTTTAGGAACGGCGGCGGTGGCTAAAGGGGCGCCGTGCAACGGCGAAGGTTGTGGAAGTGGCGGTCTGGTCCCAGGTGGCCCCACGGTGGCGGAATTGGCAATGGTCAGAGGTGGAGCAACGGTGAACAAATTTTGGGGGTTTAATTACTTAAATCATGTATTTAAGGTTTGTAACATCATATCTTTCACACACACACACGGTTAAAATTTGACGATTTCAGATCCGTTGCGATCGTGGAGTCGAGAGCTTCGTTACAAAACTAAGTGGGTCCAATTTGGAGCTTGTTAGAATTTGGGGAAAATACAAACCCAAATGGTATCAAAACTGTCAATTAAAGACTGATGGATGGAAACCTGTTACGTCATTATATCATAGGTTGCAGATGGGGCTTAGTAGCTCCTGACACTATTTCTTGCAAACCATGGTTGATTTTTTGGTTGTGATTGTGATTATGAATTGATGGTTGACGATTGATATTGTGATTATGGTGCAAGCCAGTATCAGGAGAGGGGTAATGCATAGACATTACTCTGGTTCTATAAATAGCGCCGTTGTAATAGCGATTTTTTCTAAAAATAGCAATGTATAGAAAATTAGATATGTGATAGTTGAAATTGGAATAAATTTTCATTTACAGGTCGGACGACTTGTTTATGTACACCTATTTAACGGATCTTGATTTGGACGATAATTTTTTTTCACATCGCCCAAGTGCATAACTAATAATCAGTATTTGTTATTTGAAAACCCCACACGGGTACTAGGATGATATTTGACATATACTAATCCCAGTATTTAGTTGTATGTCAATCAATTCATTGACAGACTGTAGTAATCATTATTTATTTATTTTAATGCTTATACGATGGTAGAATGCACTTTGGATGATGTTTGAATGTGTAATGGTTATTTATCATTATTGCTGAATACATGCGATGTATGAAATCCATATAACTGAAATTATATGGTAATTGATTGAGTCGCATTCCGATTTAGAAATAAAGAACATTTTAAAATAAAGAATATTAAAAAAAACGAATATTTTAAAATAATATTCAGTGAATAAAAAATGTGATTTTGATGTATGATTTTGGATGGACACGAAAATATTGAAATGTGAAGCTGAGTTAAGTAGTAAACGTCATTTTAACTCGAACGGGTATATCGATCGATTTTATTCATTCTATAAAGAATACGAAAAGGAAATGGATTTCAAAATCAGATATTTTGAAAATAATATAACTTTAATATTATAATGATATGGAATATTCAATTTTGATTTAAAATTGAAAATGAAGTTGAAATAGTTTTAAAATAAATTTATAAACGATTTATAAAATATGCTTGAAATGGAAACTGACGATATATATGTTATATATATAATGGCCTGAATAGAATGCGTCGTGCAGTGATCGTTTGAGAATTTCGACCATTAACTTCAAATTGAAGTAACGGGAGATCCGAATGTCAGATTCTCCTAAAACCGGAATCTTTGGGTTTGTATGGAGAAGAGATTTCCAATGAATGTAAGAGATCTAAATTTGAATGGTTGGATTTTTAATTATATCCAAATCAATTTCAGAAAAAGTTGCTATGGATGCACTTCGATAGCCGTTATTGGAAACCGACTATACGGGCCTTAATAAAATTATTAAAAATAGGGAAAAATTGTGTAAAATCATAATAAATGATTTGGAATGATTTCGGATGAAAATTTCCAAGTTTAAAAAGATAAAAATATATTTTTATCGAAATGAACTAACTATTAACTATAATAATAAACCAATTATTTAAAAAAAAAATTGGATTGAAAATGTGTTTTAATATAACCAGAAATTTCCAACATGTTAACTAGAAAGAATTTAAATGGAAATAATCTTCAGATTATTTCGATATTGGATTCCATGATTATACAGATATTGTGGAGGAATTTGGAAGATATATATATCATTATTCCCAATACGGTATTTGTTGGTTTCAGAATTTGATATTGAATATAAAGCCGATATAATTTCTATTCAGAGCCTTGTATTTAATATTAAATTGGATTTTGTGTTTATCGTGAATTGTGTCTTTATTAACACTGCTCTTAAACCCAGTTGAGAAAAGAAGAAATCTTTTAATTAAGATTTAGTTAAGTTTACTAATTAATTAATATTTAATTGGAATTGAATGAAAGAATTGATTTTTGGGTTTATCGTGAACGGTGTTTTAAATAACACTTGTTCTTTTACCTAATTTTTAGTGAAGAGATGATTTGGAATTTATAAATCTTTTTGTTAAGATTTAATGGAAATTTTCCAAAGTAAAGTTTTCCAAATTAATGTGTTAAATTGGAATTGAATGGAACTCAATGGGTAATAATTAGATGAGCTTCTGTAAAGGAAGACCGTTACTATACATGGAATATAAAAGGCCCAGACGTTATCCTGCTTATAAAATTAGTTTGATACGGAAATTTATATCGATTATATATTGTTGAATTTCCGTGAAGATACCATTTTGATGGAAGATGATTTGGGTTTCTTATGAACTATGGTTTCAATAACATTGGTTCTTTAACCCAGTTAAAGATAAGATTAATTTCTTAAAGTTGAATAGTCATGAGTAATGATTTTTGATGTTAAAACCAAGTTGGAGTTTTAATGAATCATTAATTAGATTGGAATGTGGATGAGATAATTAAATTTACTAAATGCATGAAATGTTCGAGAATGGAGTACCTCCCGTTTTACTCCGTGCGATAGTTAAATCTTTGTTTAGATTTGAACGAGAAATGGTAACTAATGAAACCAATAACACCGTAGGTATTAGACATAGGGTACTACCAGCTTTGCTCCATAGGATCAATAGGTTGGGATTGGGATTAATGAATAAATGATTACTTCGGTAAGGTTCGATAATCATGACTAGTTTAATAAACCTTAATTTTGTTTAAATTGTGAAAAGAATATTTGAATAAAACAATATTCTGAATTGGAACGAGGCGTACGATGTGTTTTTATAGCACTTGATTATAAGATACGCGAGTTATTCGGAAAGACCGGGTTTATCCCATTCTGAATAAATGATACAATGACTAAATGTCGATGATATTAAGACGGTGGTTGAAGACTGGAGATCTTCACATCATTTGGATGATTACTGATGTCTTGATTGGGATGTACACCGAAGACGAGGTAATAAGTGGTGATCTTTCAGACGTACTTGGAGATCGACCTGATATGCGAGGGCCTCTCTCCTGTATTAGGCATATAGGACGAGGAATAAGGTGCCTCTGATTTCGTTCTGACCCAGAACGGAATTGTAAATGGATAGTGTGTTTGACATTTTATTCCTTTATACTATATTCATTGATCTCTACTAAATATATATATATATATGTTCGGTGGCAGAAAATTAATTCTCTTGCTTAACACCCTTCTCTGAGATGTGTACGAGCTTAGACTTTATATATTAGTGGAAATCAATGGTATGGTATGGATTGATAGTGTGGCATGCTGAGATGCAAATGATTAAGGCTATTTTTGAAAAGCAAAGTCTTATGGTAGATGATTAAAGCACAACTCTAATTACCATAGCTTTGTGTAGCATTAATTCATGAGCTTCACACCGAAAGTATGAACCAGAAACGGGATAGTGACCACAGGGAAATGGACATATGTTAGTTCTAGCTACGCGTAACATCATTTTATGAAGCCCAGACTGTTTACTCATTTGGATGTTGCATATTACTTGATGGATAGCGAGGAACCTCGAATTAGATTTGTGTCCCTAATGGCTCTTTGGTTGACGTGACTGGCCATTTTAGAGGTTCGATAGAACCGGCTAACATATAGTTTATGGTATAATTAGTCATCAGCGGATGACCGGCCCTCCTGATTCCAAGAGTTCACTATGGTGGATCCTGAGGCATTGTGTAGAATGTCTCGAAATCGGTGAGGATGATCCCTTGCCTCGGTTCTTAGACGGAAATCCAATTTCCAATATGCAATTTTACGGTTTTAGTTGTAAACCTATATGGAAACATAATATAATGGTACCTACGCCGCCTATGATTGATACATTTATATTTGAAGTTGATTTCTTCACTTATATTAATAATAAATTATGAAATTTTGCGTATCAAGCATATTTGGCTATTATAAGGTAAAACTCTATCCTCGACTGCTTTCATTGTGTGATTGGACCTAAGTCTTACAATAGCTTCATTTTTCTCTTTAGCATTGCGTTAATTAGTTTTATGCACATGTATACTAGAGGGATAAACCCGTTCCGTGTTATACATCGTTGTATCATAATTACCTAACTTTAAAGTCAAGATAATAACTTTTTTAGTTCTCACACTAGTCCCGTGACTGACTTATAGTTTATTGTTTTAACCAAAACTCTAGGTGCCTATATTTTGCGCACGGGTAGTATGTAGTTTTGTTTTTGCAGATATTTCTACACACAGGACCCTGGATTTACAGTTGGAGTTATTTTCGGAAAGCTTTTTATCCGTGTATTTCTTTTAGTTAATGTATTTCCACTATGCATTTTATTTATACATTTTATTTCCGCTGCAATGCATTATAAATCTCTAATATTTTCCGTTGTGTAATATTTATTCATGCTCTGGTTTTTCTTGCACTCTGATATAATTGTTGTAATAGCAATGAAATGTTCTATTGTTTGTTTTTTGATGAGTCGTGTTCTCAAAGAAATCCGGGCTCCTCCGTCTCTTCGGGGATCGCGAAGTCTAGGTCGTTTCATTTTGGTATCAGAGCTTTGGTTTACAAAGCTTGAGAACAAGGCACATTAGAACCAAACAAAAGAATTTATTAGAGATAGGATTAGCAATATCCTATGAGAATGACTCGTTAGAGATAGGGTTAGTAATACCCTAGAATGAGTTCGAAGAGTATTTATTATCAAAAAAGTGAATTAATTTTGAAAATTATACCTTATTATATGGATTTGAGTATTTTATTTTATATTGATTTTGGACTATCATGTATTGGAAGATTTTGAATATATGTTTGATCCATGTGTACACGAAGCCCCAAATATACTGGATAGATATAGAATCACACTCTAGTCACCTTGGAATATTTCTAATGATGGCTCCCCACCATCAGTGTTTATTTTCGAGTTTCGAAAGTGGGATATCTATATATTTCCATTGACTGGTGTGAGAACCAAACTTAGTTAGTATTTATTTTTGTGATTTGGCATTAAAAATATGATTTTTGAGTATATATAAAAGTGAGATTTTTGAAAAGCTAATCAATTAATTGATTGCCGGTTGTGATGTGTGATTATTAGTTTGATTAATAAAAATATTGGATTGAGAAAACCAATAAAAGAATAAATGATAAGTAAAGCCAAATCGAATCAAATATTGAATTAAGTTGAATATTGAATGGAATTGCATACATATGCATGTATTTATATTTGTTGAACTGGTTATGGATTTACTGTTGAGTAGAGGATTTATTTGCATGCCGGACAAATTGGTACACCTTAACGAGTTGGTTGTGCAATTTTATTATTATATCAACTACTATGAGTGTTTTTGGATGCGTTGTGATGGTTGCACTATGTGAGATTATAAACCATGCCATAGGATAGCAAAAAATAAATTATGAACTACATGACATGGCATACTACATGAAGATAGCGTATCATATCATATTCCATATAAGCTTTTAGCGCTAATATGATGAGGTTCCGATGACCATACGGGTGAGATGCTTATATGGCGATGAATGAATTACAGGTTGAACGGAAGACTGCTTATGAACATAATTAATAAATACATATAAAGATGCTCGGGGCAGGATTTAAGAAAAACCCTACGTTGGTCTGGAAATGACAAAAATTCACGTCTCCCTTGTTGTTAATTAAGCCACATGGATTATTTTATTTCCAACACTAGGGCAAGGTATGAGATTATGACTTTTAACACGTCTCCCTTGGGCATAGATAGGTCACTAAAAAATTGTGTTTGCTTTTTCTTGAATTATTGGGTGCGTAATACAGCCAAATAAATTTTTAAAAGTTAACCCGTACAAAGGAGGTTATGGAGAAATTTTTCGAAAATTTAGGGTGTTAACCAAATTTTTGAAAAATTAGAAAATTCTTAGAAACTGAAAAGTTGAAGAATGAAAGTTGAGTTGGTTAGTTAAACAACTTTCAGCTCCGTTCCTTTTCGAGGACGAAAAGGTTTTAAGTGGGGGATATTGTAACAACCTGGGATTTCTGAACCAATCAAAAATTTTATTTTAGCAATTTTAATGGATTTTGAACATTTATAATGATTTATTTTGAATAATAACAATTTAAATTTTATTTTAATCGAATTTAGAACATATAAGTTTATATTAATTATAAAACGAGCCTGAAATGGCGCGGTAGTTTGAAAATTCGATTTTAAATTTCAATTGAATGTATAAAATTTAAAATAAATCGGATTTAGGTAAAACAAGAAATGTTGTAATTTATTTAATTATATTATTCTAACAAATGCGAAAAATTGAGATTTCACTTTATAAATTGTAAGTTATGCTAAGTTTGAAAGTCATATTAGTCACTTTGGAATTTATATATATTTTAGTATAATATATAGACCTTAAAAATAGCCATTTTTCAAACGATCTCCATTTTCGACGAAACCACTTTTGTTGGATCCAGAATATTAAATTATTGCTAGATTCCAGAATTCGTAATTTTTGGAGCTAATATGTGGCCGTAACATATTAAATTGTGAATCAATCAGCCATTTAAGCCAGAAACGGAGAATTTTAAGAAAACGGACTCAAAATTCATTGAAACCAGTTTTGTTGGGGGTGTATCGTCAAGACATAACAGCATGTCAATTGTCATCGCCAACAGAGTTCGTATGTGACTTTGGCATCGATGAATGTCAATTGGAAACAACGCTAACTGGGAAAATATTAAAAACAATAAACCCCACTATATAATGTCATTTCTCTCCACAAACCCTCACTTCTCTTCCTCCCGCAAAATAATTCAGTAGCAACTTCTCTCTCTCCCTCGTCAATTTTTAAAAAAAGCCCCCAATCACAATACAGTTTATATCTTCCAATCCCAAAGCAATTATCCCAAATGACTTTTGGGTATTGTAGATCATGACGTTTATTTATTCTGGTAATTGTTCAAATCTATCAGGTGAAGTGTTTAGTTATTTTGGGAATTAAAGCAATTATTCGAAAGGACCTTTGGGTATTGTAGATCATGACGATCTCTACCTACCACAAAAAGTTGGGGACCTATCATTGCATGGATTGGGAGAAATCGATGGTTAAAGTCAAAAACTGGCTTTTGATTTATGGTGATAGATGGCCAAACCATTGCGAGTTTGATGATGGCACCAATAAGGAATTTGTAGAGGAGAGGAAGCTCGACAAGTTTTATTTGGGGTGGTCGAGATGATATTTGCTAGGTCGCCGGAATTTAAAGATGAACGGAGGTGTCGGATTTTTGAATGCTCGAGATTAACTCCAACCGGTGGCGGCCGCCACAGGCGTTTTCTGGTCATGGGGTTCAAAGGTCGTTGGTTTCTGGTGGCACGACGGTCCCAACACCGGTGGTGCGCGATCATATGGTGGTGCGAGGAGGGGGAACTCCAGCATGAACTGAATTTGGGGGAAAAGCCAATTTCTGGCGATCATAGGCGTTTCAGGCACAGCGGTGGTGGCTGGAGGGGCACCGTGCAACGACGAAGGTTGTGGATGCGGCCGTCTGGTCCCAGGTGGCCTCATAGTGGTAGAACAGGCAATGGTCAAAGGTGGAGCAACTGTGAGCAAATTTTATGGTAAAAATTTAGTTAATTTAATTAATTATTTAAATCATATATTTAAGGTTCGTAACATCATATCTTTCACATACCAGGTCGAAATCTGATGATTTCAGATCCGTTGCGATCTAGGAGTCGAGAGCTTCGCAACAAAACTAACTAGGTCAAATTTGGAGCTTGGTTGAATTTGGGGAAAATACAAACCCAAATGGTATCAAAACCGTCAATTAAAGACTGACGAAGTGGAAACCAAAAGGTGAGAACTCTCTCACTCAAATCATTTTTGTTCATTATATCATATGTTATAGATAGGGCTTAGTAGCTCCTGAAACTATTTCTTGCAAACCATGGTTGATTTTTGGGTTGTGATTGCGATTAATAATTGATGGTTGATGATTGATATTGTGTTTATGGCGCAAGCCAGTATCAGGAGAGGGGTAATGCCTAAACATTACTTCGGTTCTATAAATAACATCGTTGTAATGGAGATTTTTTTTGAAAATAACAATAAAAAAAAAAATTGATATGTGATAGTTGAAATTGGAATAAATATTCATTTACAAGTCAGATGGCTTGTTCATGTACACCTATTTAACGGATCTGAATTGGAATGAGGCATATGATGTGTTTTTATAGCACTTAATTATAAGATATGCGAGTTATTCGGAAAGACCGTGTTTATCTCATTCTGAACAACTGATACGACGACTAAATGTCGATGATATGAAGACGGTGGTTGAAGACCGAATATTTTCATATCGTTTGGATGATTACTTATGTCTTGATTGGGATGTACACCCAAGATGTGGTAATAAGTGGTGATCGTACATACGTACTTGGAGATCGACCGGATATGCGAGGGCCTCTCTCCTATATTGGACATATGGGACGAGGCATAAGGTGCCTCTGGTTTCGTTCAGACCCAGAACGGACTTGCAAACGGATAGTGTGTCTCACATTGTATTCCTTTATACTGTATTCGTTGATCTCTGCTAAATATATATATGTTTGGTGGCAGAGAATTTATTCTCTTGTTTAACACCCTTGTCTAAGACATACGGCTTAGAGGTTATATATTGGTGGAAATCAGTGGTATGGTATGGATTGACAGTGTGGCATGCTGAGATGCAAATGATCAAGGCTTTTATTGAAAAGCAAAGTCTTATGCTTGATGATCAAAGCACAGCTCTAATTATCATAGCTTTGTGTAGCGTTAATTAACGAGCTTCATAACAAAAGTATGAACCAGAAACGGGATAGTGACTGCAGGGAAATGGTCATTTGTTAGTTCTAGCTACGCGTAACGTCATGGTATGAAGCCCAGACTGTTTACTCATATGGAAGTTGCATATTATTTAATGGATAGCGAGGTACCTCGGATTTTATTTGTGTCCCTAGTGGCTCTTTGGTTCGCATGACTGACCATTTTAGAAGTTCGATAGAACCGGCTAACATACAGTTTACGACATAATTAATCATCAACGGATGACCGGCCCTGCCGATTCCAAGGGTTCACTATGGGGGATCCTGAGGCATTTTCTAGAATGTCTCGAAATCGGCGAGGACGATCCCTTTCCTCGATTCATAAATGGAAATCCAATTTCCAATACGCTATTTAGCGGTTTTAGTTGTAAATCTATATGGCGGCGTAATATAATGGTACCTATGCCACCTATGATTGATACATTTATATTTGAAGTTGATTTCTTCACTTATATTATTAATAAATGATGAAATTTCACGTATCAAGCATATTTGGCTATGATAAGGTAAAACTCTATCCTCGACTACGTTCATTTTTGATGGGACCTGAATCTTATAATAGCTTCACTTTTCTCTCTAGCATTGCACTATTTACTTTTATGCACTGGTATCCATAGGGGATAAACCCGTTCCGTGTTACACAACATGGTCCCGTGATTATCTAATTTAAAGTCAAGCTAATAACTATTTTAGTTCTCACACCAACCCCATGACAGACCTGGAGTTTATTGTTTTAACCTAAACTCTGGGTGCCCATATTTTCCACAAGGTTAGGTAGTAGTTTCGGTTTTGCAGATATTTTTATACATAGGATCCTGGATTTACAACTGGAGTTATATTTGGAAAGCTTTGTATCCGTTTATTTCTTTTAGTTGTGTCAGTTAATGTATTTCCACTACGCATTGTATTTATACATTTTATTTCCGCTACTATGTATTTTAAATCTCCAATATTTTCCTTTGTGTAATATTTATTCATGCTCTGATTTATTCTTGTACTCTGATGTAATTGTTGTAATAGCAATGAACTGTTCTTTTGTTTGTGTTCTGGTGAGTCGTGTTCTCAAAGCTATCCAGGCTCCTCCATCTCTTCGGGGATTGGGAAGTCTGGGTCATTTCAATTCCCATGACCGACTCGGAGTTTATTTTTTTCACCTAAACTCTGGTTGCTCATATTTTCCAAACGGAAAGCTAGAAGTTTTGGTTTTTTGCAGATATTTCCTTTTGTAGGATCCTGGATTTACTATATTCGGAAAGCTTTGTATCTGTGTATTTCTTTGAGTTGTGTTAGTTGATGTATTCCCGCTACGCATTGTATTTATACATTTAATTTTCACTGTATCTTATTCTCTAATAATTGTTTTTTTCCGCTGTGTATTATTTGTTCGTACAAGATAATCTTGTACTCTGATGTAAATTGTTGTAATAGCAATGAAGTGTTCTATTGTTTGTGTTTAATGCATCGTGTTCTCAAAAAAATCCAGGCTCCTTCGTCTCTTCGGGGATCGGGGAAGTCTGAGTCGTTTCAGTTTGGTATCAAAGCTTTGGTTTACAAAGCTCGAGAACAAGACACAATAGAACCGAACGAGAGAATTCATCAGAGATAGAATTATTAACATTCTATTTAAGAATACTTATTAGAGATAGGATCAGGAGTATCCTAGAATGAGAAACTCATTAGAGTTGGGGTTAGAAATGCCCTAGAATGAGTTGAGAGTGATATATTTATATGTAAAACATTTGTGATTATTATATAATATGATCTTAGAAATTATATTTTTAGTATATAAAAGTTATATTTTTGGGAAGATAAATAATCAATTAATTGTTTTTGTGATTATTTGATTTTTTGTTTGCTTACTTATGACGTCTGATTTAAATAAATTTGACATGATCTTTGGCAACTGTGGACATTGAATATATGAAAACACTTATTATTTAATTATATTAAGTTAAATTGAATTACAAGTTTAGTTAGAATTGGATACGTATACATATATATGTTGAGCAGGTTAACGGCTTCGCGTTGAGTAAAGAAATATATTGTGTGCCCAACAAATAGGTGCACCTTAATGAGTTGGTTGCGCAACTTTATTTTTTATATAAACTACTATGAGTGTTTTTGGATGCATTATGATGGTTGTTCTGTGTGAAAGTAAAAACATACGCCATAGGATAGCAACAATAAATTATGAACTGCACTAGTCGGCATACTATAAGAAGACAACATATCATATCATATTCCATATAAGCATTTGGCGCTTATATGACGAGGTTTGGATTAACATACGAGCGAGATGCTTGTTTGGCGAGGACTAAATTATAGGTTGAACAGAAGACTGATGATGGACTTAATAAACATATAAAGGTGCTTGGGGCAGGATTTAATTAAAACCATACACATGTCTGAAATGACAAAAATTCACGTCTCTCTTGTTTTTAATTAAGGCACACGGATTATTTTATTTCCAACACTGGGGCAAGGTATAAGATTTCGACTTTTACACGTTTCCCTTGGGCATAGTTAGGTCACAAAAATTGTGTATGCTTTTTATGATTTATTGGGTACCTAATATGGCCCAATAAATTTTCCAGATCCTCCCCGTATAAAAGTGGTTATAGCGAAATTTTTCAAAAATTTAGGGCGACAGCCAAATTTTTGAGAAATTAGAAAGTTCTTAGAAACTGTAAAGTTGAAGAACTTCAGCCAAGCGAATGTTGATTTGATTAAGTAAACAACCGTTGGTTCCTTCTTACTTTTCGAGGAAAAAATATTTTAAGTAGGGGAGATTGTAACAACCCGGAATTTCTGAACCAATTAAAAAAAATATTTTAGCTATTTTAATGGGTTTTGAATATATAAAATGATTTATTTCAAATAATAACGACTAAAAATTTATTTAAATCGAAATTAGAATGTATAAACTTCTATTAATTATAAAATGAACTAGAAATGGCGCGGTTGTTTGAAATTTCAATTTCTAATTTCAATTGAGTATATATAATTCAATATAAATCAGATTTCAGTAAAACAGGAAACAATATTTTGAACTGTAATTTTCTAGTGAATGCAAGAAACCGAGATTTCACTTTATAAAGTGTAAGTTATGTCCAGATTAAAATTTAAAATAGTCGCTATGGAATTTATATATATTTTGATATAATATATAGTCCTTAAAAATAGCCATTTTGCAAACGATTTTGTTTTCGATGAAACCACTTTTTTTTGTATTTGGAATGTCAAATTATTGTTATTTTTCAAATTTCACAATTTTTGGAATTAATATGTGAGCACAGTAAATTTAAATGTGTTTTCAATTTCATTTTGAATTTAATTGACCAGTTAAAAAGGCCATTTTTCAAACGACCTCCAAATTCATGAAATTATTTTTTTAGGACCGTATCGTCAAAACATAGCCAGATTTAATTTTTAGAGTCAGTATGTGACATTGGTAAATTAAAAATTGACTTTTATAATCATTTATATTTTAATTTGATGAAAACTGATGGAAATAGTCGAAATGGCTTATGAAACATATCTCATTGTGTTCGAAATGGGGGTATTTAGTTGGGAACGACAGTCATTGGGTTTTATTTGGAGTTCGAATGCAAAATATCACTTTTTAGAATAAAAAATAATATATATATATATATATATATATATATATATTATATATTGGTCAAAAGGTGGTCAAACCCCTCATTATCTCCACCCGCGGCCAAATGTTCTGAGCCGCCGTTCTATTTGAATGGATGGCCGATTTCTTCCATTTTTCTTCCTCATTTTTCTTCTAATCTAAACATTGAATTTCGAAAATTCCTAAAACAATATTAAACAGCATCGTAAGCTCTAACTATCCAATGGCTACGATCAAATATGGGCGCATATTTATTTCCTCCCTTAGAACTCCAGCGTTCGAGTGTGGTTTTGTGGCTCAAATTGGCTTCGAGTTGCACCATTTTCATTGCGTGAGGGGAGTAGAAGAAGGCGATCAGGATGGGCATGTTAAATCGGAGGCACAAGTGTTGATGTGGCAGCAGTTCTTAACCCTAGGGGCGCGAGCTAATGGGCTCATGCATGCATTTTGTTATAGGAGGAACTAACAAAGAGGGAAGGTGATTGTAACAACCCGTATATTAATAACATTTTAAAACCATAAATCAAGGCAGAATTAATTTTTAAAACAAGAATCAAGGGAAACGGGTTGCGCAATTGCGTTCGTCTCAAAATTCTGCTTGGAAACGAGTCCGAGTTTTCGAGAAACGGAGTCCGTATGAGGGAGATATGACCCTCCGAAGTTTCCAGGATTTTCAAAACAGAAAAACAGCTCGAATATGAATTCAAACCCCAGCGCAGACTGGGCGGGAATTTTCCTGCCCAGGACCAGGTCGACCTGGGGGTCGACCTCCTAGGGACCAGGTCGACCCTATGGTCGACCTGGGGGTCGACCTCCTAGGGACCAGGTCGACCCTATGGTCGACCTGGGGGTCGACCTGGTGCTGAAACCCAGTTTTGAGTCTGGGTTCGTCCAGATGTTTCTGATCTCATTTTCAGTCTAGGTTCTTTCGTCTAATCCTATATAAACAGCCCCCTAGCCCCATTCTCTTTACACCATTTTACTCTCTCCTTATGCTGCCTCTGAAATAATTGAAATAAATAAATTAAAATAAAACACAAAGACTATTTCTTGAAGACTACGGTTAAGAATTGCATATTGGGGATTTTCTTCTACAATCAAATCGAGATTCGACGATCCAACCATTCGACGACTAGTTTCTAGATTCAACTTCTGCATCTTAATTTCTTAGTCCACAATCTGTAAGTTCTAGTTACTTTGAGATTTAAACTTGTTAATTGTAATTTGGACATAAGATAAAGTGAAATTGGACTTAAGTATGATAATCGATTCACATCTATTCTAGTTTCCATCTTGGATCTTGACATTTGGGAATATTGCTATGAAATTAGTTTGGACCTATTCATGTTGTAAATCAAACTCTTTCATGTCCATAACATTATCATGCCTGTGATGTTGAATCAGTCTATTACTTACAAGTTTGGGACTATCACCTTATGCCATGACTATCACCTTATTATGGTAGATTTTAAATCCTATTATTTTTTATATGCCAGTGATGTTGTAACCAATTATCTCAAGTTATATCATGCTAGTCTTGTAATCGCTTTTATCACTTTATGCTCATCCTTTGTGCCTATCATAGTTTTGATGTTATTCCCTTTATTCCTGATCTGGATTTACTTGTAATTTAGATCGATTCATGTTTACATGCGATGGGAATACAATTTGGGTAGATTAGGCAAAACATGAATTGGTTGTGAAAATGAATCATGAAATTGATAATAGGAATAAGTTGAGACATGAAACTGGCCATGAAACTTGACACGAACTTGACATGAAAATTTAACATGGACATGACACTAGAATGAACTTGAAAATGGCCAACACGAGGTTGGGTTGAGTTTGCAGTGTAATTCTGCCCGGAACCGCCCGGCAAATTCAGTGACTGCAAACAATAAGATCCAATGTGGGTAGTTGGTCACATCGCGCTTGAAACCCGAGGTCAGACTGAGTTGTGGTGTAATTCTTCCCGGAACCGCCCGGCATATCCAGTGACCACAACAACAGGTCTGTTGTGAGAGGTTGGGGTGCATTAATGAATTAATTCCACATGATAGGGTTAAGTCATGACCATGAAAAACAACACTTAACCAACTTGACACATGATTAGTGGGGTTAAGTCATGAAATTGAAAGACAACACTCAACCAACTTGACATGCTAGACTGATAAGGGTTAAGTCACAAATTTAAATGACAATGCTTAACCTATTGGACAAAAACCTTAGTTACACGGTCCATTTCAGTAGTAACCCACTGAGAAGTATCATGGTACCCTAGAACTAGGCAGGGTGGGGCACAATTACTGGGATGATTATAAGCAACCAGAACGACGGCTGAGTTGGTGCGCCAGTGTAGGTTCGGGCGGACTATGGTCGTGCACGTAGTTCGGAGTTGAAAAAGCAGGCATTGGGCATCAGTAGGTTTACACTGTGCATGCTTGATTCGTGTCGGTGGTTGGCACCCTAGGGCTTGATATACCCTATGGTGGACCTAGCATAGGTGACTACATTCGTGATAGGGCTGTATGACACAAACATGTGACGAACTCGAACTTGTAGGGAGCCGATCGATTGATGGATCGTTCCGTAGGACCCCGAAATGGGTCATTTCATGATATTGGGCCAAGGGATCATTTCATGGTTAATATATGACATGGGTTTGGGATACTAGTACAGTTGGTGCAGCGAATCTTGAACATGCGATGCTATACTTGATATATCATGTTATCTTAGTCTATCTTGCCCACCTTGCCATCATCCTTATGTTTACTTTTAGTTTATACATGTCATGTTACATTTACCTGTTTTTATGCTGAAAGTCACTAGAACTTACCAGTCTTTATGACTGACCTGTTTTCTTTCGCCTCTTTTTCTTTTGTCCCCCCCCCACCCAGGTTCTTAGGGAGGAAACTCTAGCACCTAGCTTGGATTTCTCTTGCTCTCGATTCAGCCCATGTTCGGTTTGATCTTGAGCTATGCTATGGCTGCATTTATGCTATCTTTGGGGAATTAAGCAACTTTTGTTGTTTTAAGTTTTATGCTTCTTTATTTATTCAAGGTAGAACTTGTTGTAATGGAAAATGATAGTTGGTACTTTAGATGTAAAAGGTTTTGACTCCTTTTGAAAGTAATGAAATTTAGCTTTTGATTCTTCTGCTGTTTTATTTATGTTCTGTCTTGTAATATTTCTGTGATTGTTTACCTCGATAACGCTCCTCCAAAACTAGTGCATTCCCTTTGTGAGTGACCCTAGCGGAGGTGGGGTGTTACACTAGGTATCAGAGCCGAAGGTTACCAGACTGGGCAAAAGTTTTTAAAAGCCTTCTAAAACTATTTTCAAAACCGTTTACAAAGAAGCATTTTTGAAGAAAAGTTTTGTTTTATTTAAAGGCTATTCCCCAAAAGCCATTAGCACTATCCTTTGTTTCCTCGTTCGAATCTCTTCTTTTCATTTCAGCATGTCTGGGAATCTTAACCTTCTAGAGGGCGTGCCAATACCTGGCTGGTTCAGGAGGTACTTAGAGGCTGGGGCCAACGATGCAGGCCCAGCAGATATTCCTCCTCCAGCTGCAGCGGTTCCTCCTCCTCCCCCTCCTCGTGCAAATGCTTTCACAAAGATCTGTAGTTATTTTAGGGCCATGGGTGGAAAGGATTTCAAGGGAGATGAATCATTCATAGAAGCGAGGAACTGGCTCAAAGAAACTGAGGATCTGTTCGTAGGCTTCGAGGTGGACGATAGGCAGAAGGTACAGTTGGTAGTATGGTTTCTCAAAGACGAAGCTTCTTATTGGTGGGAAGTAACTAACATTGAAAGACCTGTTGACACATGGATGGATTTTAGGATAAGGTATGAGATGAAATTCCTCTCACAAACTGAACGAAGTCTACAGCTGGAAAAGTTCTTATCTCTTAAGCAATGAAGTATGATGGTCAAGGAGTACGTCAATCAATTCAATCAGCTGGCCCGGTTTGGACTGGACTTAGTGAATATTCCTTATAAGAAGGCTCTCCGTTTTGTCAAGGGATTGAATGAGCCACTTCACAGCTTGGCTATAACCCACATACCTTTGGGGGCTACTTACGAAAGGTTAGTAGACATGACACTCTTAAATGAGGAAGACAAGGGCAAGAATGAGGCAAAAGCAGAAGTGCCTCAAGATAAGAAGGGGGAAGGTCACAGAACAAGAAGACTGATCCAAAGAAAGGCGGGAAGAACAACAAACCCCGTGAAAAGGGAAAGTGTAATTTCTGTGGCATTCCTGGACATCTGGTCAAAGACTGTGTAACACCCTGTATTTCTGTTAATACTAATATTCACAAATTAAAAGAATTAATATTGAGAATTTGCACGAAATAGCCTTAAAAAGGCATATAACAAATTTGAGATATGTGAATTGCCTTAAAAGGCGAAAAATGGAATTAAGACATTAATTGGAAAATTAATGTGTAGAAATGGTCATAAGTTAATTATGGATTAATTTGAATTCATGAATAGGTGCGTGTGTATATATATATATTTATATATTTGGGCAGTTAATGTAAACATGAATAGAAGTTTATTAATTTGCTGAGTGTTTGCTGAGTCACTTCTGACTCATTGCTGAGTCAATAAGATAAACCCCATCTTGTCTGAATGGCTGCGGTTATTTCTAGGTTAAATCTAATGGCCTAAATGAATCCTAACATCTATAAATAAGTGGGTAGACTCTAACCCTAAATCACTTGAAAAATTGGAGAGCTACCGACATGCTGTTGCCATGGAGTTCAGCATAGCCGTCACAAACTAAAGAAGAAGAAGGCCTAATCTACAAACTAAATCTACTCAAATCAAATCAAAAGCTCTCTCTCTTTCTATTTCTCTTCTTTAAAATTGTGAGTATGATGAATCTCATAATATTATTATAAAATAATTTGATTAAGTTATGAATGGATCACAAGAAAGTGATATGAATTGTTATGGATTTGTAAATTATGTTGTGGATCTCTTGTTATGCTATTATGTGATCATATATATGTTGTTATGTTGTAGTGATTATGTTGTAAATAATCCTATGCTATGTCATATGTGATTAATCATGCTATGCTATGTTATAAATCATGTTATGCCATGTTGTAAATCATGCTATGCTATGTTGTAAATCATATCATGCTATGTTGCAAATTATGATATGCTATGTTGTAAATCTTATATATGTTGTAGATCTCATATTATCACATATGTTGAAATACTTATGTTATATGATAATGATGTCATGTTAAGTTGTGTTGAATCATACAAGTTGTAAAATCATGATGTTAGTATTTATGCGAATTGGATCATGTTTAAAGTTTATGTTTTTCTTATAATAGACCTTGATTATTGGAATTTACCTATTGAGTTAGGTGTACCCATATACATGAATCTACAAATTAATTGGATCTTGAATATGGGAATTTGCCTATTAAGTTAGGTGTACCCATATACATGAATCTATGATTAAATGAATTTTGGTTTTTTGGGAATTTGCCTATTGAGTTAGGTGTACCCATATAAAACCATATTGTTAATGATGTTGATTCACACATGTCCTATACAAGTTTATGAAATTTGATCAAAATCATATTATGTGAATTATGAATAAGTTGACACCCTTAGATCCATGACATGTATAACCTTATGCAAGTTGTAATGTATGCAAGTTTCACCCCTTGTTATGATTTATTTAGTCACATATATATGTTGTTGTTGTGAATATTTTCTTTTATGCTATGAGTTAGACTAATCAGGTCTAGCATACATTTTGCGAATAAACGTTCAAACGTGGGGTAGGGGTAATATTAGGAAATTAATAAATTGGGGTGCAATTGATATGATTTTGCATGCCTTAAATGGATGTCCATAATTTTGCATGCCTTAAATGCATGCCTTAAATGGATGTCCATAATTGAGTCAATTATGGAATTAATTGAGTCAATTATGTCCATAATTGGGGTGCGATTGTCTATGTCCTTAATCTGCTCTTTCATAGACATTTCCTTGTTTTCCAGCTTATGCCTTAGTCCAGTTATTTTGATAATAGTATTGTAGAATTATCATACTCTCCAGACTTTATGTCTGACCCCCCCCTCTTTTTCATCTTTTTCTCCCTTCAGGTCCTTAGGTTGGGCCAAGTTCCAGTGAAGTCTGATTGGATTGCTTCTCTCTTGGAAAGCTTGGACTGCTGAAGTAAAGTCCAGCTTGTTATCTTTCTTTTTAATGGCTATTTATGTAATGGGATTATGTACTTGTTTTATCAAGATAGATATTGTACTTGACTTTGATTATGGTGTTATGATGTAATCAAACATGTTTTGACTTCTGCTGCAATTGAAATAAAGTTTTTAAATTTCCAAGTACTATTTTATATCTGTCTTGTTGTAATTTTACTGTTCTATATTCACCCAAAACCTCCATAGAAGTTAATGCATTCCCTTTGTGAGTGACATTAATGGACGTGGGGTGTTACAGACTGCAAGAAGAAGAAAAGGAAGACGGGTGGTTGTTTCCACTATGGTGACATAGGACACATGGCTAGGGCCTGCCCAAGGAAGCAAGGGCAGGGAGCTGGACCTTCTTCTGGAGGAAATGTAACAACCCGAATTTTAAACAACGTGTTAAGACAAGAATTAAGGCAGAATTAAATGTTAAGGTCTGAATCAGGAGAAACGGGCTGTGCCATTGCGTTCGTCTCGGAAAAATACGCGAAATAGTGTCCGAAATTTCGTAAATCGAAGTCCGTATGACCAAGATATGACATCGCGAAGTTTCACGAAAAATTCAAAAACGAAAACAGATTCAAAATTTCAGAAATCAAGCTAGGCGGGGAGTCGACCCCAGGGTCGACCTGGGGGGTCGACCTGCCTGGTCGGCCAGGTGCACTTGTTTTGGCTCCTGGGTCTTGTTTTGGAGGCTTGTGACGATTTTTGAGGGCTTGGATCTATCCTAGGGTTAATCTAACGGCCTAAACTACTCCTAATCTCTATAAAAAGACCCTAAGCCTACCCTAAACCCCTCATAATTCACTCATGCCACGAAGTGCTGCACAAATGCCGAGTGATCATGGCCTCCATCTCCAACTCCAAGAGACTATGCATGAAAATCGGATCCGAATTGAAAGGTGCAAGCTTGCTACACCAAATCTAGGCCAAATCAACGTTGCTATGGCGATTTCATGACGGTTCTTCATCAAAGGAGCCACCTTTCTTCGTCAAAACGATTCATGCTCCTAGCTCTCTTGCCACGCCATGTAAGTTCTAGCTACTTGTAGATTCTAACGGTGGTTCTAATGTGACATGGGATAAAATGAGATGTAGCATGAGTATGTTAACCCATGTAAACCTAGTTTGCCCCTTTATCATGAACATATGACTTTGGGTTATGTTTTAGCGACTTAATCATGCCACTCATGTTATGTATAACCTAGTATTTCTTGCAAGTTTGAATCTTTATCTATGGAATGCTAGCATGAACCTTTGGGAACCATTTGACTTGTGAAACATTGGCAAAGATTTGACTTTGGGGCTTATGCATGTAAATGAAACCAACCCCCTTATGATATCATGTTTATGTAAGGTCAAATCCCGTTATGATAGTATGCAAAATTGTGGCCAAATCCTTTATGACATTATGCATGCTTGTGGCCAATCCCCTTTTATGTTATGCATGCTTGTGGCCAACCCTTATATGATAGTATGCATGTACAAGGCCAATCCCTTCATGATACCATGCATGTTTGAAGCCAACCCCGTCGTGGCATCGTGCATGTTTTGGGGCCAATGTGTATCATAGTATTTATACTATGTTGACTCGCTTTCACTCAAGTGAAAACACGATTTTGGGGTAGTTAGATAAACATGAACATGACACGAAATCTTGACTTGAATATGACATGAAAACTTGACTTGAGGTTACATGTGAACACGACATGTAAGTTGAACCAAAATGGGGGCATGACACGTGGGGTAAACATGGGACTTGAAACTAGACACGTATAGGTTGTAGGTGTAATATGACACTAGACCAAACATGAAAGTGGCCAACTCGAGGTTGGATTGAGTTTGTAGCATAAATCTACCCGGACCCGCCCGGCTTAACTAGTGGCTACAAACAATAGGATCCAATGTGAGAAGTTGGTCATGTCGCGCTTAAGACCCGAGGTTAGACTAGGTTGTGGTGTAAAACTACCCGGACCCGCCCGGCTTAACTAGTAACCACAACAAGGTCTAATGTGAGAGGTTGAGAGTGCATTAATTAAATTAATGCCACATGATAAGGTTAAGTAAAGTTGACTAATGACACTTAACCGATATGACATGAATGGGTAGGTTAAGTGGGACCGGGCTTGATTTCTTAATGACGCTTAACCATACAAGACAAGTAGGGGATGGGGTTAAGTAATTTACGCTTAACTAATCCGACTTGGTAATTAGATGGGGTTAAGTAACCTATACTTAACTAATCTAAACACGGTAATTCGACGGGGTTAAGTTAAACACCTAACAAATACTTAACTAATTTAATATGATAATTTAAAGGGGGTTAAGTAATTTATACTTAACCAATTATACGTGATGATTTGATGAGGTTAAGTAACCTACACTTAACCAATCTAATACGTGGGTCTGGTAGGGTTAAGTCACAAGACCTTTTAAATTAGGCTTAACCAGTGTAATACGATTAGTGGATGGGGTTAAGTTAACCTACACTTAACCAATCTGACTCGACAATCTGATGGGATTAAGATAATCTATGCTTAATCAATCCAACATGATAATTTGGTAGGGTTAAGACAAATAAATACTTAACCAATTTGACTTGATAGGGTTAAGTCATGAGCTTCTCGGTACACTTAACCAACTTGTAGGGCTAAGCCTTGAACTTGAGTACTTAGCCAATCTTGACATGATTCGTAGGCGGGTTAAGTCATGAACTTGGATAACAACACTTAACCCATTTGACAAAACCCTAGCTCAGGGGACTAGGTGGGAAATCGTAGTTAACAAGGATAGCGGAAAGAGGGGCTAAGTGGTAAACCTTAGTTAAGGGTAACTAAGTAATAATTCTTAGCTAAGGATATGGGACTAGTTCATAAAGAGATGAGTAACCTGGTACGGTAGGTCATCGCTTAGTATACGAGGGGGAGCAAGTTATCTGACTTGGATAAAAGCTCCAGCGAACTGGGTGACGAAGCGCAAGCTTCGGGGAACGTGAGGGTACTCTTGGTATCCCTCTGTGAGGTGGCAAGTGGTCCATGAAACCCGGCCGCACAGAGGTTAAGGTCTGCGGTAAAAGAGCCAAGTGTATGCCTTGGTTGCTATGCGAGCGACCTAAAGACTGGGATGGATTAGCGTGGAGTCGACGATACTTGATTTTTCCCCGGGATAGCATGTCGCCGACTACCTACCATCTTTAGTCAATCGTGTACGTACGGAAAGGCAGGGAACTCCCAACAGACCATATACTAGCTATCGAGTTATGGGTGAGGTTGGCTATCTGGAAGTGGGCATCGATGGGCCTTAGTGTAGTTCTCATACATGATTTTTCTTGGATTGCCTTTCAGTAGTTGAGGGAGGGGTCACGTGGGACCATAGCCACGGGTACAAAAACAGACCTTGATATCTGCATCAGCAGACGACTTAAAGCTCCCGACCAAGTTCCGTATTTCTTGATTTGCCCTGGCACGGAACTCGGATGGCACATTGAGGAACATGTGCGTCTAGACATGGAAAACGATTCATGATACATACGCGGGATAAAGGGCGCGGTTGACGGGTGGCATAATCCCTAGTGGCCCTAGGTGGCTGAACCCAAACCGAGACACGGAAACGTTCAGTAGGTAGCATAATCCCTAGTGGTCCTAGGTGGCATAAATCCTAAGTGAACGCGCGATAGTTCATGGTAAGGAAACACAACTAGATCAAGGGTAGCAGTCCAGAATAACCTCAAGGATAAAACGTTTACATGTGAAAGCCCATATGGCCTACGGCAAAGGACTGAACTTATACATGGAAAGAAACATACGAGTTAGGAAAACCTACATATGCTATATATTAGGTTGACATGGACCATTACATGACATTGGGCAAGGGACGTTCATAGTTAACACATGACGCGGGTTGGGATACTAGTACGAGAGGTGTAGAGCAAATATACATGTCAGGACCATGAGAAATATGCATGATAGATACCGTGGGATGTTATACAGGATAGATGCCTTGGGGTGTTGTACTTGATAGAAACCGGACGATGTGATACCTTGACTTATCATGACATCGTAGTTTATCATGATATCTTAGTTTACCTTGCTACAGTAGTTCAGCCTGTTTTAGTTTATCTATCTTGTAGTCATCCTTATGTTTACTTTCAGTTTATGCATGTCATGTTACCTTTACCTGTTTTTATACTGGAAGTAGATAGGACTTACCAGTCTTTATGACTGACCCCGTTTTCTTTCGCCTCTTGTCTTCCGTTCCCCCCTCCCCCCCCAGGTTTTCAGGGAGGAAACACTGTTATTTAGTTCGGACTTCTTCTACTTGAAGGTCATCACGCATGGCTTGGACTTTTCTTGGCTATGGCTACTTTACTGTTTTACTTGGGGAATAATTTATGAGATGGTTTTATGCTTCTTTACTATTGCAAGACAGGTTTTGATGTATTCTGATGTAAAAGGCTTTAGACCTTATTTTATAATGTAATGAAATTTGTTTTACTTCCGCTGTTTTATATATATATGTTCTGTCTTGTAATATTTCTGTGCATGTTTACCTCGATAATGCTTCACCAAACCTAGTGCATTCCCTTGTGAGTGACCCTAGCGGAGGTGGGGTGTTACATTTGGTATCAGAGCAGAAGGTTACCAGACTGGGCAAAAGTTTTTAAAACCTTCTGAAAACTATTTGAAAAACCGTTTACAAAGAAGCATTTTTGAAGAAAAGTTTTGTTTTGAAAGGCTATTCCCCAAAGGCCATTAGCACTATCCTTTGATTCCTTGATTGAATCTCTTTTCCTTTCTTTCCTCCATCTGTAGTCACAGTAGTTTTGACTGTGACTAATCCTTGTCTAGCTACGTAAGTGTTTTCCCGTGCGATGGAGGAAGTTCTCGAGAAACCGGTTACCGAAGTTATAAGAAGGGATAATAAGAGCAAGGATAAAGGATGCGAGCTTAAGGATAAGCAAATGTTGTTATGGCTTAGTCCATCAAGGAGGAAAAGGACAAGATCATCGGAGAGGGAAATTGTACGCTCCCATTTCTAGGGTACCTAAAAGAAATGGTACCGTTTTTGGTAAAGGTTTAGTCGTTCTTTTCTATCATCCCGTCCAGACTTTGTTTTGATCATCGTATCATTTAAGTCTGCTTGGATAGTTGAGTCTCTGCACCTTAGTACTAGCATGGTAAAGGATCCCAGTTTTGTCCAAAAATCTGGTTGGAGAGTTGGTCCATTCCTTCATGACTTGTTTGGATTTGAGAATGAGATGTCTCGGCTACGGATGGATTCTAGGGATAAAGAGGTCACCCAATAAAGGGTGCCATTCTCGGTTTTGGAAAGAGGGTAGTTAGGCTCTCGACTCACCTTGGTGATACCCTCGAAGTCTCGTGTAACCTTTTGGGTTCTGTCATGGTTAGTTACCTAGAATCTTGGGATGCAGTTGTTGGTAATCCGTTCGAATGGAATTCGCCGCTAAGGCGGATGGTTCGTTTCGCTTACGCATGAGTTATGGGAATCATCCTAGTAAGTACTCTTGGCAACATGGATTGGCATCGGCAAACGAGATCCATAATTCCCTAGTGAATTTTGGAGAGCTTGCATGAGTAAGTGGATACGTTTGAGCCAAGTGTACTAGGGAAAGAATAAATGAAAGTAAAACGAGAGGCGACAGTGAAAAGAGTTCCGACTCATACCTTGGAAATAGGAATCAAGGAGCTACGAAATCATGAAGTCAAAGGCAGTCAAGGCACACTGGAATTAAGCTCAAGGAAATGCGGCTTAGACGCGCGCATCGTGTCTCTTTGTAAGAGTATATCGTTGATCCCTGGTTCTCCTGTAGAGCTTGCTGGCGTGCTATCGCTTGGTGGATATCCTCTCGGTCCTGTTTCTGTTGCAAACCCTGTAAGGAGTTTGTCTTGTTTATCTCCTCGATCTTATCTTGGAACCTTAAATAGAACTCTATGGATGTAAACATGTATTTGAAACATGTTATGATTGATATGGTTGCAAATGGTTGCAAGTGGTTGCTCGTGGATGCGCGAATACACATTAGATACTAGATTGACGCGGTCACATTTCACGTTGCATATGCACGAGTATTTATACTTGTTTATGGATGAAATTGAATGTCTTATCATGCGGATGTTGCATATGAATGAATGTTTGTGCACGCATATAGTACTTATATGACTAGGACTATTTGCATACATGTTGGACTCATGGCACTAAACATATTTTGCATTAGAAAGATCATTCAGGCCTGATCATTAGCATTAGCTAAGGAGCATATACACACACGTTTTGCATATGTTCATATGGCATTAGAAATCGTCTAAGGACAATGGTGGCCTGTGGATGATGTTTTGAGTAGATGGATGATGGATGGTAGGATGCGTTCTTCCTAACTTGGAGATTTCGGGGACGAAATCCTTAAAGGAGGGGAGAATGTAACAACCCGAATTTTAAACAACGTGTTAAGACAAGAATCAAGGCAGAATTAAATGTTAAGGTCTGAATCTGGAGAAACGGGCTATGCCATTGTGTTCGTCTCGGAAAAATACGCGAAATAGAGTCCGAAATTTCGTAAATTGGAGTCTGTATGACCAAGATATGACCTCGCGAAGTTTCACGAAAAATTCAAAAATGAAAACAGATTCAAAAATTCGGAAATCAAGCTAGGCGGGAAAAATCCCGCCAGAACCAGGTCGACCTGGGGGTCGACCTGGGAGTCGACCTGGGTGGGACCAGGTCGACTGGGGAGTCGACCCCAGGGTCGACCTGGGGGTCGACCTGCCTGGTCGGCCAGGTCGGCCAGGTCGGCCAGGTGCACCTGTTTTGGCTCCTGGGTCTTGTTTTGGAGGCTTGTGACGATTTTTGAGGGCTTGGATCTATCCTAGGGTTAATCTAACGGCCTAAACTACTCCTATTCTCTATAAAAAGACCCTAAGCCTACCCTAAACCCCTCATAATTCACTTATGCCACGAAGTGCTGCCCAAATGCCGAGTGATCATGGCCTCCATCTCTAACTCCAAGAGACTATGCATGCAAATCGGATCCGAATTGAAAGGTGCAAGCTTGCTACACCAAATCGAGGCCAAATCAACGTTGCTATGGAAATTTCATGACGGTTCTTCATCAAAGGAGCCACCTTTCTTCGTCAAAACGATTCATGCTCCTAGCCCTCTTGCCACGCCATGTAAGTTCTAGCTACTTGTAGATTCTAACGGTGGTTCTAATGTGACATGGGATAAAATGAGATGTAGCATGAGTATGTTAACCCATGTAAACCTAGTTTGCCCCTTTATCATGAACATATGACTTTGGGTTATGTTTTAGCGACTTAATCATGCCACTCATGTTATGTATAACCTAGTATATCTTGCAAGTTTGAATCTTTATCTATGGAATGCTAGCATGAACCTTTGGGAACCATTTGACTTGTGAAACATTGGCAAAGATTTGACTTTGGGGCTTATGCATGTAAATGAAACCAACCCCCTTATGATATCATGTTTATGTAAGGTCAAATCCCGTTATGATAATATGCAAAATTGTGGCCAAATCCTTTATGACATTATGCATGCTTGTGGCCAATCCCCTTTTATGTTATGCATGCTTGTGGCCAACCCTTATATGATAGTATGCATGTACAAGGCCAATCCCTTCATGATACCATGCATGTTTGAAGCCAACCCCGTCGTGGCATCGTGCATGTTTTGGGGCCAATGTGTATCATAGTATTTATACTATGTTGACTCGCTTTCACTCAAGTGAAAACACGATTTTGGGGTAGTTAGATAAACATGAACATGACACGAAATCTTGACTTGAATATGACATGAAAACTTGACTTGAGGTTACATGTGAACACGACATGTAAGTTGAACCAAAATGGGGGCATGACACGTGGGGTAAACATGGGACTTGAAATTAGACACGTATGGGTTGTAGGCGTAATATGACACTAGACCAAACATGAAAGTGGCCAACTCGAGGTTGGATTGAGTTTGTAGCATAAATCTACCCGGACCCGCCCGGCTTAACTAGTGGCTACAAACAATAGGATCCAATGTGAGAAGTTGGTCATGTCGGGCTTAAGACCCGAGGTTAGACTAGGTTGTGGTGTAAAACTACCCGGACCCGCCCGGCTTAACTAGTAACCACAACAAGGTCTAATGTGAGAGGTTGAGAGTGCATTAATTAAATTAATGCCACATGATAAGGTTAAGTAAAGTTGACTAATGACACTTAACCGATATGACACGAATGGGTAGGTTAAGTGGGACCGGGCTTGATTTCTTAATGACACTTAACCATACAAGACAAGTAGGGGATGGGGTTAAGTAATTTACGCTTAACTAATCCGACTTGGTAATTAGATGGGGTTAAGTAACCTATACTTAACTAATCTAAACACGGTAATTCGACGGGGTTAAGTTAAACACCTAACCAATACTTAACTAATTTAATATGATAATTTAAAGGGGGTTAAGTAATTTATACTTAACCAATTATACGTGATGATTTGATGAGGTTAAGTAACCTACACTTAACCAATCTAATACGTGGGTCTGGTAGGGTTAAGTCACAAGACCTTTTAAATTAGGCTTAACCAGTGTAATACAATTAGTGGATGAGGTTAAGTTAACCTACACTTAACCAATCTGACTCGACAATCTGATGGGATTAAGATAATCTATGCTTAATCAATCCAACATGATAATTTGGTAGGGTTAAGACAAATAAATACTTAACCAATTTGACTTGATAGTGTTAAGTCATGAGCTTCTCGGTACACTTAACTAACTTGTAGGGCTAAGCCTTGAACTTGAGTACTTAGCCAATCTTGACATGATTCGTAGGCGGGTTAAGTCATGAACTTGGATAACAACACTTAACCCATTTGACAAAACCCTAGCTCAGGGGACTAGGTGGGAAATCGTAGTTAACAAGGATAGCGGAAAGAGGGGCTAAGTGGTAAACCTTAGTTAAGGGTAACTAAGTAATAATTCTTAGCTAAGGACATGGGACTAGTTCATAAAGAGATGAGTAACCTGGTACGGTAGGTCATCGCTTAGTATACGAGGGGGAGCAAGTTATCTGACTTGGATAAAAGCTCCAGCGAACTGGGTGACGAAGCGGAAGCTTCGGGGAACGTGAGGGTACTCTTGGTATCCCTCTGTGAGGTGGCAAGTGGTCCATGAAACCCGGCCGCATAGAGGTTAAGGTCTGCGGTAGAAGAGCCAAGAGTATGCCTTGGTTGCTATGCGAGCGACCTAAAGACTGGGATGGATTAGCGTGGAGTCGACGATACTTGATTTTGCCACGGGATAGCATGTCGCCGACTACCTACCATCTTTAGTCAATCGTGTACGTACGGAAAGGCAGGGAACTCCCAACAGACCATATACTAGCTATCGAGTTATGGGTGAGGTTGGCTATCTGGAAGTGGGCATCGATGGGCCTTAGTGTAGTTCTCATACATGATTTTTCTTGGATTGCCTTTCAGTAGTTGAGGGAGGGGTCACGTGGGACCATAGCCACGGGTACAAAAACAGACCTTGATATCTGCATCAGTAGACGACTTAAAGCTCCCGACCGAGTTCCATATTTCTTGATTTGCCCTGGCACGGAACTCGGATGGCACATTGAGGAACATATGCGTCTAGACATGGAAAACGATTCACGATACATACGCGGGATAAAGGGCGCGGTTGACGGGTGGCATAATCCCTAGTGGCCCTAGGTGGCTGAACCCAAACCGAGACACGGAAACGTTCAGTAGGTAGCATAATCCCTAGTTGTCCTAGGTGGCATAAATCCTAAGTGAACGCGCGATAGTTCATGGTAAGGAAACACAACTAGATCAAGGGTAGCAGTCCAGAATAACCTCAAGGATAAAACGTTTACATGTGAAAGCCCGTATGGCCTACGGCAAAGGACTGAACTTATACATGGAAAGAAACATACGAGTTAGGAAAACCTACATATGCTATATATTAGGTTGACATGGACCATTACATGACATTGGGCAAGGGACGTTCATAGTTAACACATGATGCGGGTTGGGATACTAGTACGAGAGGTGCAGAGCAAATATACATGTCAGGACCATGAGAAATATGCATGATAGATACCGTGGGACGTTATACAGGATAGATACCTTGGGGTGTTGTACTTGATAGAAACCGGACGATGTGATACCTTGACTTATCATGACACCGTAGTTTATCATGATATCTTAGTTTACCTTGCTACAGTAGTTCAGTCTGTTTTAGTTTATCTATCTTGTAGTCATCCTTATGTTTACTTTCAGTTTATGCATGTCATGTTACCTTTACCTGTTTTTATACTGGAAGTAGATAGGACTTACCAGTCTTTATGACTGACCCTGTTTTCTTTCGCCTCTTGTCTTCCGTTTCCCCCCCCCCCAGGTTTTCAGGGAGGAAACACTGTTATCTAGTTCAGACTTCTTCTACTTGATGGTCATCACGCATGGCTTGGACTTTTCTTGGCTATGGCTACTTTACTGTTTTTCTTGGGGAATAATTTATGAGATGGTTTTATGCTTCTTTACTATTGCAAGACAGGTTTTGATGTATTCTGATGTAAAAGGCTTTAGACCTTATTTTATAAGGTAATGAAATTTGTTTTACTTCCGCTGTTATATATATATATATGTTCTGTCTTGTAATATTTCTGTGCATGTTTACCTCGATAATGCTTCACCAAACCTAGTGCATTCCCTTGTGAGTGACCCTAGCGGAGGTGGGGTGTTACACGAAAAGTCCACACTCTCACGGTACCTCCGCAAGAACGACGTAGAAATATTTCTATCGAAAGTTTAGTTTATCTTTTTGATCATCCTGTTCGAACCTTGTTTGATTCTGGCGCATCGCATACTTTTATTTCTTCTGATATTGTCGAAACTCTGCACCTAACTACTAGTCTAGTTGAGGATCCCATCATTGTTTCAAATCCAACTGGTGGCTCCACTCATTTATCTATGATTTGTGTGGATTTGAGGATTTCTATCTTAAGCATAGAATTCACGTGTAATGCTTATGTTCTCAGATTTATGGGATACAGTTTGATTCTAGGCACGGATTGGCTGTCCAATAATGGAGCCATTCTCGATTGTGAACGAAGGGTAGTTAGACTCGTGACTCGCCTAGGTAATACCCTTGAAATTTCTTGTAACCCTACGGGTCCTGTCATGTTATGTTATCTAGAATCTCTTGACTTGTCTATCGATAATTTGCAATCAGTAAGGGTAGTCCGAGAATATCCCGATGTCTTTGATGAGGTTAAGTGGTTACCCCCTAAGTGCGAGATAGATTTCCATATATATCTTGTTGATAATGCTAAGCCAGTTGCATTGCCTGTTAGACGCATGGCCCCGCGAGAGGGAAAAGAGCTTAGTAAGCAAGTTAAGGAGTTGCTTGAGAAAAATTTCATTAGGCGAAGCATTTCTGAATCGGGCACTCCAGTGGTATTCGCTACTAAGGCGGATTGTTCGCTTTGTCTATGCGTAGATTATCGTGAGTTAAACAAGCTGACTAAGAAGAATAGGCACCCACTACCGAGAATCGACGACTTGTTCGACCAGCTTGTAGGAGCATCTGTTTTCTCTCAACTCGATCTAGCTACAGGATTCCATCAGCTTAGAGTGGCTGAGGATAGCATTGACAAGACTGCGTTTAGGACTCCGAATGGTTTCTTCGAATGGCTCGTTATGCCGTTTGGGTTGACGAATGCACCCGCGTACTTCGTAGACTTGATGAGTAGGGTGTTTAGGGAGTTCCTTAACAAGTTTGTGGTGGTCTTCGTGGAAGATATTTTGATCTTATCAAAGGATGAGGAAGAACATGCTAGACATCTCAAGGAAGTCATGGATACGCTTAGAGCACACGAGTTAAAGACTAAGTTCTCCAAGTGTCATTTTTGGAGAAAAGAATTTCAGTTTCTTGGACATGTAGTTTCTAAGCAAGGTATAGCTGTGGACCCTGCAAAGGTAGTTACGGTGCAAGACTGGAAAGTTCCTAAGAACGCGACGGAAGTGAGAAGCTTTCTCGGTTTGGCGGGTTACTATAGGAAGTTCATTAAGGACTTCACTAAGATTTCAGCCCCTCTTACTAGGTTAACAAAGAAGAACCTAGCCTTTGCATGGGACATAGAGTGTGACGTTGCTTTTCAAAGGCTTAAGAGAGCCCTTACCACAGCTCCAGTTTTGGCATTACCCGATGGAGGTAAGATGTTTATGGTGTACACAGAAGGGAAAGTGATATGCTACGGGGGTAGACAACTTAAAGTTCATGAGAAAAACTATCCCACACATGATTTGGAATTGGCCGCGATTGTTTTTGCGCTTAAGTCTTGGCACCACTATCTTCTAGGTGAGAAGTTCGAGTTGTACACTGATCACAAGTCGCTTAAGTACCTCTTTTTGCAAAAAGATTTGAATCTAAGGCAACAGAGGTGGATGAAATTCTTGGCATCATATGACTTCGATATAGCTTATACCCCTGGCAAGGGTAACGTGGTGGCGGATGCGCTAAGTAGGAAAAGGTTGACTTTGAGTCCTTTGTTTGTTGAAAGGAAAAGTCTAGACTTTATAACAACCTTTGATTTCACACCTGTTGTTGAGTCATTGGCTAGCACGATAGCATCTCTCAAGTTAAAGCCTACGCTTCTAGACAAGTAGGGAATTCACAGAAGGAAGACCCACAGATAGTCGAGATCATGGACAAGTTGATTAGAGGTGAGATGTCAAGTCACCTCAGTAGGTATTCCATAGATGACAAGGGATGGAAAAGGCGTGATGATAGACTATGTGTCCCACAAGTCGGAGACTTAGTAAAGAGAGTTCTCGAAGGGGCGCATCACTCGAAGATGACTGTACATCCAGGAGGGGATAAAATGTACAAGGATATGAAGCGCATTTTCTTTTGGAACGGGATGAAAAAGGAGGTGGCGGAATTCTTTCTAAGTGCACGGTGTGCCAACAAGTAAATGCCAAGTCAAAAAAGCCCAGCGGGCTATTGCACCCTTTGGAGGTTCCGCTGTGGAAATGGGAGAGTGTCTCGATGAATTTCGTGGATGGATTTCCTAGGTCAAGGAAGGACAATACTAGCATATGGGTTATAGTAGATAGACTCACGAACAGCGCTCACTTCATTCCTGTGAAGAGCAAGAGGACCGCATCATGGCTAGCATCTATATACCTTCGAGAAATAGTACGGTTGCACGGAGTTCCTTCTAGTATAGTTAGCGATCGTGACCCGATTTTCACTAGCGAATTTTTGAATAGTTTACAAGAAGCAATGGGTACACGACTAAGTTTAAGCACGACCTATCACCCACAGACGGATGGACAAACCGAAAGGGTAAATAGGGTACTAGAGGACCTTTTGAGACTATGCATTCTTGACTTTGGTGGTACTTGGGAAGATCACCTACCTCTCGTTGAGTTCGCGTATAATAATAGTTACCAGGCTATCATAGGAATGGCACCATTCGAAGCTTTATACGGAAGATCCTGCAAGTCACCAACTTGTTGGTGGGAGTCGACAGACAAGCTCATACTTGGACCCGACATGATAAGGGACACTTCAGAGAAGGTTGAGTTGATACAAAGACGGATGAAAATGGCGCAAGATAGACAGAAATCCTACGCGGACAAGAGAAGGACATACCTAAAGTACGAAGTCGGAGATTTGGTCTTTATAAAAATTTACCCATTATGCAGTGTGGTTCTCTTTGGAGCGGTTGGAAAGTTAGCACCAAGGTTCGTAAGACCGTTCCCTATCATCGAGAGGACTGGATAGATGGCCTATAAGGTAGAGTTACCCGAGAGGTTAGCCTGAGTACACAATGTCTTTCACATTTTACATCTCCGAAAGTGCTTACATGAGTCTGCCGAAGTGGTTGAGCCAAGCATCCTTGAAGGCGTAGAAGTGGAAAGGGAAGCAACATTGAGGCGAGTTCCGATTCGTATCTTAGGAACGGAGATCAAGAAGTTAACGAATCAAGAAATCAAGATAGTTAAAGTACAGTGGAGTGAAGCCCAAGAAGACGCAATTTGGGAAACCGAAGAGAAGATACGCTCGCTATACCCATTTCTTTTTGAAGGTACTTTCTTGATCTCTTTTTCCTATAAATTTACATACCTTCGTATCATGTACATGCTTTTGCTATCCATGTTTGTCTTGTTATCTTCTCGATCCTATCTTAAGAACCTTAGGTAGAACCCTTTTGGATGTAAACATGTAATTGAAACATGTTATGGTTGATGATTGCAAGTGGTTGCATAACACACATTAGGCACTAGATCGACTTAGTCACATTTTTCATGTTGCATATGCATGAGTGCTTATACTTGTACATAGATGGAAACTTGATATGTTATCATTTGGATGTTGCATATGAATGAATGTTTGTGCACTCATGTAGAGATTATAAAGTATGTTAGGAATTTGCATACATGTTGGATTCATTACACTAACATATTTTGCGTTAAGGAGGTTTACTGAATCAGTAACCGCTTGATCTTTTGCATTAGATAAGTACATATACACACACTCTTGCATAAACTCATACAGCATTAGAAATATTTTAAAGACAATGGTTGCTTGTGGATGATGGTTGAGTAGATGGTTGATTGGATGATAGGATTCATTCTTCTTAACTTGAAGATTTCGGGGACGAAATCCTTTAAGGAGGGGAGAATGTAACAACCCGTATATTAATAACATGTTAAAACCATAAATCAAGGCAGAATTAATTTTTAAAACAAGAATCAAGGGAAACGGGTTGCGCCATTGCGTTCGTCTCGAAATTCTGCTTGGAAACAAGTTTGAGTTTTTGAGAAATGGAGTCCGTATGAGGGAGATATGACCCTCCGAAGTTTCAAGGATTTGTAGAACAGAAAAACAGCTCGAATTCGAATTCGAAATTCGAATTCGAACCCCAGAACAGACTGGGCGGAAATTTTCCCACCCAGGACCAGGTCGACCTCCCAGGGACCAGGTGGACCCTATGGTCGACCTGGGGGTCGACCTGGTGCTGAAACCTAGTTTTGAGTCTGGGTTCATCCTGATGTTTCTGGTCTCATTTTCAGTCTATTTTCGTTCATCTAATCCTATATAAACAGCCCCCTAGCCCCATTCACACCATTTTACTCTCTCCTTATGCTGCCTCTAAAATAATTGAAATAAATAAATTAAAATAAAATACGAAGACTATTTCTTGAAGACTACGACTAGGAATTGCATATTGGGGATTTTCTTCTACAAGCAAATCGAGATACGATGCTTCAGCCATTCGACGACTAGTTTCTATATTCAACTTCTGCATCTCTATTTCTTAGTCCACGATATGTAAGCTCTAGTTACTTTGAGATTTAAACTTGTTAATTGTAATTTGGACATGAGATAAAGTGAAATTGGACTTAAGTATGATAATCGATTCACATCTATTCTAGTTTCCATCTTGGATCTTGACGTTTGGAAATATTGCTATGAAATCAGTTTGGACCTATTCATGTTGTAAATCAAACTCTTTCATGTCCATAACATTATCATGCCTGTGATGTTGAATCAGCCTATTACTTACAAGTTTAGGACTATCACCTTATGCCATGACTATCACCTTATTATGCTAGATTTGAAATCCTATTATTTTCTATATGCTAGTGATGTTGTAACCAATTATCTCAAGTTATATCATGTTAGTCTTGTAATCCCTTTTATCACTTTATGCTCGTCCTTTGTGCCTATCATAGTTTTGATGTTATTGCCTTTATTTCTGGATCTGAATCTACTTGTAATTTAGATCGATTCACGCTTACATGCGATGGGAATACGATTTGGGTAGATTAGGCAAAACATGAATTGGTTATGAACATGAATCATGAACTTGATAATAGGCATAAGTTGAAACATGAAACTTGACATGAAACTTGCCATGAAACTTGACACGAACTTGACATGAAAATTGAACATGGACATGACACTAGAATGAACTTGAAAATGGCCAACTCGAGGTTGGGTTGAGTTTGCAGTGTAATTCTGCCCGGAACCGCCCGGCAAATTCATTGACTACAAACAATACGATCCAATGTGGGTAGTTGGTCATATCGCGCTTGAAACCCGAGGTTAGACTGTGTTGTGGTGTAATTCTGCCCGGAACCGCCCGGCATATCCAGTGACCACAACAACAGGTCTGTTGTGAGAGGTTGGGGTGCATTGGTGAATTAGTGCCACATGATAGGGTTAAGTCATGAACATGAAAGACAACGCTTAATAGACTTGACACATGATTAGTGGGGTTAAGTCATGAAATTGAAAGACAACACTTAACCAACTTGACATGCTAGACTAATAAGGGTTAAGTCACGAATTTAAATGACAACACTTAGCCTGTTGGACGGAAACCCTAGTTAAGCGGTCCATTTCAGCAGTAAACCACTTAGTTGTATCATGATACCCGTGAATTAAGTAGGTTGGGGCACGATTACTGGCCTGATTTTAAGAGACCAGAACGACGGCTGAGTTGGTGCGCCAGTGTAGGTTTAGGCGGACTATGGTCGTGCACGTAGTCCGGAGTTGAAAAAGCAGGCATTGGGCATCAGTAGGTTTACACTGTGCATGCTTGATTCGTGTCGGTGGTTGGCACCCTAGGGCTTGATACACCCTATGGTGGACCTAGCACAGGTGACTACATTCGTGATAGGGCCGTATCACACAGACATACGACGAGCTAGAACTTGTAGGGAGCCAATCGATTAACGGATCGTTCTATAGGACCCCGAAATGGGTCATTTCATGATATTGGGCGAAGGGATCATTTCATGGTTAATATATGACATGGGTTTGGGATAATAGTACAGTTGGTGCAGCAAATCTTGAAAATGCGATGCTATACTTGATTTATCATGTTATCTTAATCTATCTTGCCCATCTTGCCATCATCCTTATGTTTACTTTCAGTTTATACATGTCATGTTACCTTTACCTGTTTTATGCTGAAAGTCACTAGAACTTACTAGTCTTTATGACTGAACCGTTTTCTTTCGCCTCTTTTTCTTTTGTCCCCCCCCCAAGGTTCTCAGGGAGGAAACTCCAACACTTAGCTTGGATTTCTCTTGCTCTCGGTTCAGCTCATGTACGGATTGATCTTAAGGTATACTATGGCTGCATTTCTGCTACCTTTGGGGAATTAAGCTACTTTTGTTGTTTTAAATTTTATGCTTCTTCATTTATTCAAGGCAGAACTTGTTGTAATGGAAAATGATAGTTGGTACTTTGGATGTAAAAGGTTTTGACTCTTTTTGAAAGTAATGAAATTTAGCTTTTGATTCTTCTGTTGTTTTATTTATGTTCTGTCTTGTAATATTTCTGTGATTGTTTACCTCGATAACGCTCCTCCAAAACTAGTTCATTCCCTTTGTGAGTGACCCCAGCGGAGGTGGGGTGTTACAGTGATTAAAGAGGGGTTAGGGAATTTAATTATAAAATTTTGTAATTAATGTATAAATTTGTTTATCTTTTACATATGAGAACGGAATTCAGTGATTTCAGTTGCGAATCTTGATTTTAGTTGCGTTTGATTCGCAATAACGAATACTACAACATAGAACTGAACATAATGGATATGGAAGCTGTTGCAGTTTTTGATAAAATTAAACGGTCGTTTAATTTTATTAAAAACATTTCAGAAATAAAGGCTGGTGGAGTGGAAACGAATATGAGAACCCTTTCACTAAAATATTTGTACAGTTGTTTATTTATTTTATAACTGAAAAAAATAATATAAATTGTCATTGTTGATTTTTATCTGTTGTATGTGGCATTGCTTGAGTTCAACACATGAATTATTCACGACTCATTTGCAAAAGAAGCATTATTTGAATATACGACACTCGTATTTCAAAAAATGTGGATAGACACTTTATGGTTGTTGAAATGAGATAAATATCTATTTATAATTTAAATAGTGAAAATTTGTTAAGTAGAAAAATAATTCAAGCCGAATTAGAGTCGGTTAAATATATTACTCATTGATTTATTTAAATAGACTATTGTTGTTTGAAAATCCCACACGGGTATTGGGATGATATTTGACATATACTAGTCCCAATATTTAGTTGTATGCCGATTAATTGATTGACAGACTGTGATAAGTGTTATTTAATTATTTAATGCTTACACAGTTGTAAATTGCACTCTGGATGTGAATGGAATGTTAATAGTTGTTTATCACTATTTTTTAATATATGCGATGTTTGAAAACCAAATAAATAAAATTTATATGGTAATTGATTGAGTTTGGTCCCAATCCAAAATATAAACGAGTATTCTAAAATAATATTCATTGAAGTATCAAAATATGATTTTGATGTTCGATTTTGGATGGACACGAGAATATATAAAAATATAAAGCCGACTTAAGTATATAAAAGCTATTTTAACTCGAACGGATTTTATATCGATTTTATTCATTTTTATAATGAACATCGAGAAGACTGGATTTCAAAATTTTCCATTTTGAAAAGAATACCATTTTGGGATTATAATAAAATTGGATTTTCAATTTTAATTTAAAATTGAAATGGAACTAAAAATCATTTTTAAAACTAATTCAAAACATTTTATAAAATAAGTTTTAAATGTAAATCGACGATATATATATTATATATATTTAATGGCTTGAATAGAACGCGCCGCGCACCGACCATTCGCGAATTTCAACCATTAACTTTAAATTGATGTAACGGGAGAACTGACCGTCGGATTCTCCTAAAACCATAACTGTTGGATTCGTATCGAAAATATCTTTCCAATGAAAATAAGAGATTTTAATTTGAACGGTTTGATTTTAAATTATGTCCAAATCAATTTCAGAAAAGTTCGCTACGAATGCAGTTCGGTGGTCGTTATTGGAAACCGACTGTAAGGGCATTAATAAAATTACTAAAAATATGATAAAATTGTATAAAATCATAATAAATGATTTGGAAAGATTTTGGATGAAAATTCCAAGTTTTGAAAAGATAAAAATATATTTTTATCGAAATGAACTAGTTAATAACTAGAATAGTAATCCAATTATTTTTAGAGATAATGAATTTGATTGAAAAATAGGTTTTAAAATAACCAGTGTTTTCTAATTCATAAATTGTAAAGGATTTGAGTGGAAATTATCTCCGAATATTTCAATATTGGATTCCGTGATTATACGGATATTGTTAAGGAATTTGGAAGATATAGATATCATTATTCCCGATACGATATCCATTGGTTTCAGAATTTGATATTGAATATAAGCCGATATGATCTTTATTCAGAGTCGTATATTTAATATCAAATTGGATTTTGGGTTTTTCGTGAATGGTGTCTTAAATAACCCTATTCTTAAACCCAGTTGAGAAAGGAATAAATCTTTTAATTAAGATAAATGAAGTTTTCTAATTATATTTATTAATTGGAATTAAATGGATGATGATTTTAGGTTCGTTGTGAATGATGTTTTAAATGACATTTGTTCTTAAAACCAAATTAATAGTGAAGTTATGATTTGGAATTTATAAATCTTTTAACTAAGATTTAATGGAATTTCCAAAGTAAAATTTTCCAATTTAGCAAAAGAAATTGGAACTGAATGGAATTCGATTTAATAATGATCGAGATGAGCTTCTATGAATGAAGACCTTTACTATATATGGAATTTAAAAGGCTTTCCCGTTTTTCCATTTATATTATTAGTTTGATGCAGAAATTTATATCGATTATATACTGTCATGATTTCCGTGAAGATTACATTTTGATGGAAGATGATTTTGGGTTTATCATGAACTTTATTTTAAAGGACATTGATTCTTTAACCCAGTTAAAGGCAGGATTAATTTTCCTAAAAGTTGAACAATCATTAAGCAATGAATTTCAGAGATTGAAACTAAGAAGATGTTTTAATAAATCTTTAATCAGATTTGAGTGAATGAATGGTAATTAAATTTGCCAAAACATGAGATGTGATGGAAACCAAATACACTTGGTTGCTGATATTGATTGTGATTGATTGATTGTTGGGATTGTGCTCGACCAATTTATCAGCAAAATATGCTTTTACATTTAGCATTGGGTTGGGTGGAAATATTTGTATGTTAACATCTTTTGAAACACTTTACGATTTGACTATGAGATGTTTAGCGATGTTATTGAGTTCATTTTAAATTCAATGAATCATTTTTAAATGAGATTTTCTTAAGTGAAAAGAAATGTTTTCCCGATTTTGCACTATGAATGTTTTATAAAAATGTTTGATAAAACAGAAAGGATTTCGAGGCCTAAACCCGATGTTGTTGAAATGATTTCGAAATGTATTATGTGTTTGACATTATAGTTCATCACTAACCGATTAGTTGATATTGATGATATATCTGTTTGGTGGCGGAGAATTTATTCTCTTGCTTAACACTGTGCTTTGAGACGTATGAGATCAAAGGTTATGTGATTAATTGTTACTGATCATATGTGTGAGTTGCTAATGTAAAGCACTAGATTTTGGAAAGTACTTGTGATTATTATGTTGTGAAATGATTTTCCTACTTTGGGATACAAAATGATTTAGTATGTGATTAAAGATTTGGGTAACCTATATGACTAAAAGTATGGGTGAGACGGCGGTGTATTTTGCCCGAGGGCGTGGGATGGTGCATCGTTAATGTAGCCTGCTGCATCGTGGGAGGTGCACGTATATATATCGAGTTAGTAAGATGCGTACCCTTTTCCTTGTCCGAGGGCTGAATACCTCCCGATATTTGGTTGCATATATTTTTGTATGCATTGTGATGTTTTGGAATTCATATTTCCAAAGATTTTGGTTTGAGATCCCGATGTGAAATCTACTTTGATATGAAAGCTAGATATGTATTTCAAAATGATTTGAAATAAGAAATCGGGAAATAATGTCCACGAAAATAATTGCTGTAAAATGAATTGGATTTGGAAAAATATATCTAAATATGGGATTAAGCCTAAATGGGTAGATTGAGGAATTGCATGTTGTTTGATGCATTATAGATCCATATGTCTATTTTTAGCATAGATTTTTTATGGTATTCTTGGGAGGAAACCCGCTCTGTGTTATACGGTGTGGTCCCTTGATTTATCCAGTTTTAAAATTAAAGTTAATAACTGTTTTCAGTTCTCACACCAGTCCCATGACTGACTCAGAGTTTATTGTTTCTACCTAAACTCTGGGTGCATGTATTTTCCATACGGGCAGCTAGTAGTTCTGGTTTTTCGTAGATATTTCTTTTCACAGGATCCTGGATTTACAGCTGGAGCTATATTCGGAAAGCTTTGTATCTGTGTATTTCATTCAGTTGTGTTAGTTGATGTACTCCCGCTACGCATTGTATTTATACATTTAATTTCCGCTGCTATGTATCTTATTCTCTGATAATTGTATTTTTCCGCTGTGTATTATTTATTCGTACTCTGAATTTCTTATACTTTGATGTAAATTGTTGTAATAGCAATGGAATGTTCTACTGTTTTTGTCTGATGCGTCGTGTTCAAAAAACAATCCGGGCTCCTTCGTCTCTTCGCGAATCGGGATAGTCTAGGTCATTTCAACCTTATTGGCTTTTAAATGGTTAGGACTAGGTCCATTGCTAAGGTTCACTCCTTGGTTCGGGAACAAAGCCACGTGACTCGCCCTACTAGGTATTAAATGGTCATTGGGTCCGCCTATCTCTTATAAGGTATTAAATGGTCCTGGTAGACTATTGCATATAAGTGTGGTAGTTCTTAGGAAGTGTCCACTTCTTATCTAGGGGTTTAGGGAGGGATTACATAGGGACATTTTATATAAGAGGCCAAAAGGAACCACATTCTAAGGGAAGTATTAATTGACTAGTAGTTCACCCATAGCGACAACTATTTAGTAACGAAGGGTCCGCCAGGAGGGTCTTAGATGATGTTGTGTTCCTACCTATACTAGTGTTTAGTGGTGCTTACTATCTCTTGATCTATAAGAAGTGTATATATTCGGTAACATTGATGTTAGGGACGGGGTCACAAGTTGCTAAGGGTACGCCGTATTTTAATAAGTGATAGTAGGAATCCACCCTTAAATAAATTTTGGTAATAGCCTTAAGTGACCAGATAAAGCCCAACTCGTGGGGTAATAAGTGACCATAAAGATGTCCACCGTTATGTCAACGTGTATGCCTTAAATGACTGTAAAAATGTCCAACTCGTACAATTAGTTGTGTGTTTTCCTTGTGTAGACATAACATGAATAATTTACACTACCAAATATAGGAAATAGTCAATTTGGACTCATTGTATCGTGACATTTGTGATGGTTTTATCTATAAAACATCTATTTTTAGATATTATATTTTATCCTTTTCGTTGTGTGAAACTCTGATTTGTTTAGATTGCCTTGTTATGTTTATTTTAGAATTTTCTTATAATAACCAATTGTAATAACCCGGAAATTCTGAACCAGTTTAAAATTTTTATTTTGGCAATTTTAGCGAATTTTGATTATTTAAAATGAATTATTTTAAATAATATCGACGAGAAAATTTATTTTGAATATAATTCGAACGTATATATTATATACGTCGTCGTTAGAATATAAATATTTATATATAATTATAAATAGAATTGAAAATGGCGTGGTAGTTCGATACTTCGATTTCAAACTTCAATTGAACATACCAGGTGCAAAACAATCCGGATTTTAGTGAAACCAAAAACATAAGGTTCTATTCGTGAATATCTTCCCAATGAATCCGAAAAATCAAAATTTCATAGCGGGAATCAAAAAATATGTCCAGTTGAAAATTCTGAATAGTCGCTATGGAATTCAGGCTCTTAAAAATGGAAATTTTGCAATCGACCTCGGATTTCGACGAAACCACTTTTGTTGAATCCGCAGTGTCAAATTATTGCTAGATTCCAAATTTCATAATTTTTCGAATCAATATGTGGGCGTGGCAAAGGAAAACGCGTTTGACCAGTTTCAGTTGATTTTAATCGACTGGAAAATGGCCATTTTTCTAACGGTTTCAGAATTCGAAGAAACTAGTTTTGTTAGGACCGTATCGTCAATACAAAGCTAGAAAATATTTTTCTATAATTTTTCGAGTTAGTATGCGACCCTAGTGAATTGAAATGTACGTTTAAAATTCAATATAGCGATTTAAATGTAAATTCGACGAAAACTGATCGAGACGAACAAATCAACTTGCGATACATATCCCATTGTGTTCGGGATAGGGGTAAAACGCTAGGGACGACAGGCGGTGGGCCTCGTTCAGAGGTCGTATGTAAAAGTCGACTTTTTTTTATGGAAAATTAAATAAATAAATAAATAAAAACCTTTCCCTTAGTCAACGAAGCCCCTCCCAGTCATTCGTTCAGATCGAATAGAAATTAAAAAAAAAAAACCATTTAGCCACCGACGATGGCCACCACAGATCGACGCCGCCGCCTGGAGTTTCCCCTCAGCCGCGCCTCTCCGTCAGACCCCCCCTCTCTCTCTCCTCCGCTTCACCCTTCCTCCTCCGTCTAGACCTGAATGAAGAACCCCCGAAGCCCCACGCTCGACACCGCCAGTCACCAGAAGCCGTCAGCAACCTCAAGAACACCCTCCGAGCTCGCGTCCTACCCAGCGCCACCCCCCATGCGCGAGCAACCCTCAGTCGGCCACCGGTCAGAGCCTCCAACCCACCCTGCAAACGAAAAACAGGAAAAAAAAGGGCAAAGGTGAGTTTTTAATTAGGTTTAATTAATTTTAATTTAACTAAATAGGATTGTTTATAAAACTGAAATTAATATTGATTTAAAATATATATATATATAAATGGCACTGATTTTTCAGTTACGAATGGCATTGATTTTTCAAATATATAAATGGCACTGATTTTTCAGTTATGAATGGCATTGATTTTTCAAATATAAATGGCACTGATTTTTCAGTTATGAATGGCGTTGATTTTTCAAATATAAATGGCATTGATTTTTCAAATATATAAATGGCACTGATTTTTCAGTTATGAATGGCATTGATTTTTCAAATATAAATGGCATTGATTTTTCAATTATGAATGGCATAGATTTTTCAAATAAAATTAGCGTTGTTTTTAAAATGAAATAGCAATATAAAAATATGTTTTTTTTAATATAAATAGCAGTATTAAAAATGTGATTTTTAATTTAAACAACGCGAAGCAGATTTCGTTGAAAACACGATGAAGGACACAACGCACGGGAAATGAATCCAAATCCGAACCGTTCAAATGACAAAAATGCGATAACGATGAAGATTTCTATCAAAGAAGAGTCAAGAGGATTGGGTAGCTATTGGTGAGAATTTCTCACATTTCAATTTCTTTTTCTAGTTATATATATATATACTAGGATGCAGACGGTGCTTAGTAGCACCCGACACAATCGTCCACAGACCATGGACTTGTTTGTTTGATTGCATAAATTAGTTAGATGATTAGATTTGAATTTGCTTGTTTGGTGATTTTGATTGATGTGTGAATGGCGTGGGCCTTCACTAGACCGGGGATAAGGCTAGGCCTCGTCCCGTTTCTAGTATCGTGCCGTTATGCCGCCGAAATTTCCTAAAATATGTTAGAAAAATAAAAAATATAATTTTTATTGTGTAAATGAACTGAATAGAAATTCATATGTTGAAATAAAATGTTTTTATCGTTAAAAAGGTAATTTTTAACGTGAAGTGAATAAAATAAAATATTCATTTACAAACCGGACGGTTTGTTTATGTACACTGATTTGACTGACATTGATTGGGACGATAAATTTCACACATCGCCCAACTGCACAAATAAAATCTGTGTTTGATTGTTTGAAACCCCACACGGGTGTTGGGATGAAATTTGAAGTTCACTCATCCTGATTGATTAAATATGTCGACCGATTGATTGACAAGCTGTTATAAGCGTTATATATCTATATTTGATGCTTATACAGTGTAGTGCACTTTGGTTGATGGTTGATTATTTTTCAATGCTATTATATGCGTGTGATGTATGAAAATCCATATAATTAATATTATATGGTGATTGATTGGGCCTCATTCCAATTTAGAAAATAAAGAATATTATAACATAAAAGTTCATGTGTTGACTGCACTCATTCGTTGAGATTAGTCATGTGTTCAACGAAATATTTTAATAATAAAATTTACATCTTTATCAATATAACATAAAGGTTCATGTGTTGACTGTACTCATTCGTTGAGATTAGTCATGTGTTGAACGAAATATTTTAATAATAAAATTTACATCTTTATCAATATAACATAAAGGTTCATGTGTTGACTGTACTCATTCGTTGAGATTAGTCATGTGTTGAACGAAATATTTTAATAATAAAATTTACATCTTTATCAATATAACATAAAGGTTCATGTGTTGACTGTACTCATTCGTTGAGATTAGTCATGTGTTGAACGAAATATTTTAATAATAAAATTTACATCTTTATCAATATAACATAAAGGTTCATGTGTTGACTGTACTCATTCGTTGAGATTAGTCATGTGTTGAACGAAATATTTTAATAATAAAATTTACATCTTTATCAATATAACATAAAGGTTCATGTGTTGACTGTACTCATTCGTAGAGATTAGTCATGTGTTGAACGAAATATTTTAATAATAAAATTTACATCTTTATCAATATAACATAAAGGTTCATGTGTTGACTGTACTCATTCGTTGAGATTAGTCAAGTGTTGAACGAAATATTTTAATAATAAAATTTACATCTTTATCAATATAACATAAAGGTTCATGTGTTGACTGTACTCATCCATTGAGATTAGTCATGTGTTGAACGAAATATTTGAAATAGAAATATTTGAAATAAGGAATATTTGAAATAGAATATTTGAAAATAGAAATATATGAAGCCGTGTTGATTAGATTGACGCCATTTTGACGTGAACGATATTTATATCGATTTTATTCATTTTAAAATGAATATTGAAAAGTGATTTCGAAATCGAATATTTTGAAATGAAATTTGAATTTAATTGAATAGAAAACGATTTCGAAATGAACTGAATATAAAACGATTTCGAAATGAATTGAATATAAAACGATTTCGAAATGAATTGAATATAAAACGATTTCGAAATGAATTGAATAGAAAACGATTTTGAATTCGAATTGATTAGAAAACAAAACCAATTTGAATTGAATCGAATAGAAAACCAATTTGAATTGAATCGAATAGAAAACCAATTTGAATTGAATCGAATAGAAAACGACTTTGAAATTGGATTGAATTGAAAACGAATTCAAATTGAATTGAAGGCGAATTGAAATGAATTCAAATTGAATTGAAATTTGAATTGAATAGAAAAGAATTTTAAAACGAATTTATAAGGAAAGATTCAATTTTGATTTGAATTGATATGGAAGTTGAAATTATTTTCGAAACGAATTCAAAACTATTTTAAAAAAACTTCGTTTTAAATAGAAATCAACGAAATATATATTATATATATTATATATATATAATATAATGGCCTGAATAGAACGCGCCGCGCCGCGGCAGTTCGTGAATTTCGACCATTTATTTCAAACGGACATTACGGGGGATCCGACCGTCAGATTCTCCTAAAACCGGAACCGTTGGGTTCGTATCGAAAAGAGCTTTCTAACGAATATTAGAAATTTGAAATCTAACGGTTGGATTTGGAGATACGTCCAAATCAGATTCGAAAAAGGTCGCTATAGGTGCAGTTCGATGGCCGTTGTTGGAAATCGACTGTACGGGCCTTGATAAAATTATTAAAAATATCAATAATTTGTGTAAAATCATAAGAAATGATTTGGGAAAAATTGGGGTGAAAAACTCCATATTTGAAAAGATAAAAATGGATTTTTATCGAAATGAACTAGTTTTAAACTAAATTTAAAACCCAATTATTTTTAAATAAATAAATTAGATTTAAAAAGGGGTTTTAAATAATCGGAATTTCTAATATATTTGATTGGATTTGAAATGGGTTTATCGTGAACGGTGTTTTAAATAACACTAGTTCTTTAACCCGATAACAAATAGAATGTGATTTGGGTTTGTCGTGAACTGTGTTTTAAATAACACCTAGTTCTTTAACCCAGTAAAAGGAGTTCTAACGATTCTGCAATTAGATTGAAATGTGAATCTATAATCTAAATTATCAAATTTAGAAATGAGCGAGAATGGAGTATTACCAGTTTTGCTCCAAAGCGATAGTTAAATCTTTAATTAGATTTGAACGTGAAATGGTAATTAATTTTACCGATAACACTATGGTGTTAGATATGGAGTATCACCAGTTTTGCTTCATGGGATGAATAGGTTGGGATTGGGAAATAAAATAAATAATTACTTCGTTATGGTTCGCTAATCTCGACTAGTTTGGAAAACCATAATTTGGTTTGAAACGTCATCCAAAGGAAGATTAAAGGATAAATTTTAAAGAATTTATCTTGGATAAAATTAATGGGAACCTTTCCCTAAGGATATTCTGAATTGGAATGAGGCGTTCGTTGTGTTTGTATAACATTTGTTTTCAATATACGCGGGTTGTTCGGAAAGTCCGGGTTTATACCCATTCTGAATAACCGATTCGACGATATGTCAAAGACGAAGACGGTGGTTGAAGACCGGAAGTCTTCACATCGTTTGGATAATTACTGACGATCCTGATTGGGCTGTACACCCAAGAGGATGGAAATAGTTGGTGGTCGTTTAGACATACTTGGAGATGGATGGATATGCGAGGAAAGTGCCTCCGGTTTCGTTCAGACCCAGAACGGACTTGTAAATGGATTGTGTGTCTGACATTAGATTTTATTCTGTATTGATTGATTTCTATTAAATATACATCTGTTTGGCGGCGGAGAATTTATTCTTTTGCTTAACGCCCTTCTCTGAGACGTACGAGCTCAGAGGTTGTATATCGATGGACATCAGTCGCATGGCATGAATTGCCTGTGTGGCACGCTAAGATGCAATGATCAAGGCTTCTGTTGAAAAGCAAAGTCTTGTGGTTGATGATCAAAGCACGCCTACGTGGCAGCTTTGTGTATAACGTGAATTCGCGAGCCTCGCACCTCGGTATGAGTTAAAAACGGGATAAGGACCCAAGGAGTGCATGACGTTTCTTTCTAGCTATGGTGGTGTCAGTGACTTACCAGCCCTGACATTTATATACTTTTCACCTATGTGGTTGTTGGAATGCGAGGCGCCTCGATTATAGGTCTGTAAGGACCGGGAAATGTGTGTTCAGGCATAATTAATCCTCTAACGTAAGTGAGGACCGGCCTTGGAGGATCCGGGGTTGCCCAGAGTGCGTAACCCTGAGACATTTGCTAGAGTGTCTCGAACGCGGAGAGGAGCTTGCCCCTTGCCTCTACTCATGACGGAAATCCAATTTCCAATACGTGTATTGCGGCTTTATTTGTAGAGCCTAGTATGGCGACATAGTGGGATGGGGCACTCATGCCGTCTATGATTTATATTTATGATTGAAATGTTTTGACACTATACACCTATTATAGTATCAAATGATTTGTTTTAAACGTACCAAGCATGTTTGGCTGTTATAAGGTAAAACCCTATCCTCCGGCTTGCGTTGCATTGTGTGATGGGACCTGGGTCTTATAATAGCTTCATTTTTCGAAAAAGCATTGCGCTGTTTATTCTATGCACTGGTATTCTTGGGAGGAAACCCGTTCCGTGTTATACGGCGTGGTCCCTTGAATTACTCTCTTTTAAAGTAAAGTTTTAAATAACTGTTTTAGTTCTCACACCAGTCACATGACTGAGCTGGAGTTTATTGTTTTAACCTAAACTCTGGGTGCCCGTATTTTCCGCACGGGCAGCTAGTAGTTTTGGTTTTGCAGATTTATATTCACAGGATCCTGGTTTACAGCTGGAATGATATCCGGAAAGCTCTGTATCCGTATATCACCTTCAGTTGTGCTTTGTATTATTTTTCCGCTGCTATGTAATTGATTGTAATCTCTGATATTTATCGAATGTAATTTATTCATTTATACTCTGTATATTCTTGTATTCTGATGGAATTGTTGTAATAACAATGAAATGTTCTTCCGTCTGCGTTCTATTTTGTCTTGTCCTCACAGTAATTCGTTCTTTCTCTTCTCTTCGGAGACCGGGGAAGTTACGGGTCACTACAGTTGGTATCAGAGCTTTGGTTTACAGAGCTCGAGAACAAGACACATTAGAACCATACGAAAGAATTCATCAGAGATTGGATTAGTAAAATCCAATTAGAATGACTCGTTAGAGATAGGATCAGTAGTATCCTAGAACGAGTGTGAAGAGTATATTTTTCAATTGAAAACAATTTTGTTTTGAAAATTTAAACCATTTTACCCGTATTTGAATATTTATTTATTTTGAATATGGACAATCCGATATATAAAGATTTTGCATATACGCGTCATGAACGTATATTCGAAGTTTTAATATATTGGATTGATATAGAGTCACACTCTAGTCGCCCGGAGATGATTCTACTGATGACTATATAGCATCAGTAGTGTGTGTTCGAGTTTCGAAGGTGTGATTTTCTATATATTTCCATTAGGCTGGTGTGAGAACCAAAACTTATATAGATAGATTTATTTGTTGTGATTTGGCATCAAAAATGTGATTTTCAGTATATATATCAAAATTATGAATTTGAAACTCTAATCCACTAATTGATTGATGATTGAGTTGTTTGATTATTGTTGCCTAATTGAATTTTGAACCATTTATGCCTAATCGAATCAAATATTGAACTGTATTGAAATTTGGTCGCCTTTGCTTGCATATACATATACTTACATTGAACAGGTCATAGCAAGGAGGCTAGAGCCGAAGAATAAAATTTGTTTGCCCGACAAATAGGTACATGTTTACTATAATTTACTGTTTTGTTTGGGTGATGATGATTTTATGAGCCTATTGGCTAGCCGCTTGGCTTTTTCTTTTTCTTTTTGAGATCAGAAGGCCTGTATGGCAATTTCGGGATTTTCCCGTGGCTCCCGGTGCAGGGGAGGTTATGGCGAAATTTTTCGAAAATTTAGGGTGTTAGCCAAATTTTTGAAAAATTTGAAAATTCTCAGAAACTGAAAAGTTGGAGAATGGAAGCCAGATCGAACGTGGAGCTGATTAATCAAACCGCTTTCGACTTTGTTCCTTTTCGGGGACGAAAAGTTTTAAGTGGGGGAGATTGTAATAACCCGGAAATTCCGAACCAGTTTAAAAATTTTATTTTGGCAATTTTAGCGAATTTTGATTATTTAAAATGAATTATTTTAAATAATATCGACGAGAAAATTTATTTTGAATATAATTCGAACGTATATATTATATACGTCGTCGTTAGAATATAAATATTTATATATAATTATAAATAGAATTGAAAATGGCGCGGTAGTTCGATAATTCGATTTCAAACTTCAATTGAACATACCGGGTGCAAAACAATCCGGATTTTAGTGAAACCAAAAACATTAGGTTCTATTCATGAATATCTTCCCAACGAATCCGAAAAATCAAAATTTCATAGCGGGAATCAAAAAATATGTCCAGTTGAAAATTCTGAATAGTCGCTATGGAATTCAGGCCCTTAAAAATGGAAATTTTGCAATCGACCTCGGATTTCGACGAAACCACTTTTGTTGAATCCGCAGTGTCAAATTATTGCTAGATTCCAAATTTCATAATTTTTCGAATCAATATGTGGGCGTGGCAAAGGAAAACGCGTTTGACCAGTTTCAGTTGATTTTAATCGACTGGAAAATGGCCATTTTTCTAACGGTCTCAGAATTCGACGAAACTAGTTTTGTTAGGACCGTATCGTCAATACGAAGCTAGAAAATATTTTTCTGTAATTTTTCGAGTTAGTATGCGACCCTAGTGAATTGAAATGTACGTTTAAAATTCAATATAGCGATTTAAATGTAAATTCGACGAAAACTGATCGAGACGAACAAATCAACTTGCGATACATATCCCATTGTGTTCGGGATAGGGGTAAAACGCTAGGGACGACAGGCGGTGGGCCTCGTTCAGAGGTCGTATGTAAAAGTCGACTTTTTTTTATGGAAAATTAAATAAATAAATAAATAAAAACCTTTCCCTTAGTCAACGAAGCCCCTCCCAGTCATTCGTTCAGATCGAATAGAAATTAAAAAAAAAAACATTTAGCGACCGACGATGGCCACCACAGATCGACGCCGCCGCCTGGAGCTTCCCCTCAGCCGCGCCTCTCCGTCAGACCCCCCCCCCCCTCTCTCTCTCCTCCGCTTCACCCTTCCTCCTTCGTCTAGACTTGAACGAAGAACCCCCAAAGCCCCACGCTCGACACCGCCAGTCACCAGAAGCCGTCAGCAATCTCAAGAACACCCTCCGAGCTCGCGTCCTACCCAGCGCCACCCCCCTGCGCGAGCAACCCTCAGTCGGCCACCGGTCAGAGCCTCCAACCCACCCTGCAAACGAAAAACAGGAAAAAAGGGCAAAGGTGAGTTTTTAATTAGGTTTAATTAATTTTAATTTAACTAAATAGGATTGTTTATAAAACTGAAATTAATATTGATTTAATATATATATATATATATATATATATAAATGGCACTGATTTTTCAGTTACGAATGGCATTGATTTTTCAAATATATAAATGGCACTGATTTTTCAGTTATAAATGGCATTGATTTTTCAAATATAAATGGCACTGATTTTTCAGTTATGAATGGCATTGATTTTTCAAATATAAATGGCATTGATTTTTCAAATATATAAATGGCACTGATTTTTCAGTTATGAATGGCATTGATTTTTCAAATATAAATGGCATTGATTTTTCAATTATGAATGGCATAGATTTTTCAAATAAAATTAGCGTTATTTTTAAAATGAAATAGCAATATAAAAATATGTTTTTTTAATATAAATAGCAGTATTAAAAATGTGATTTTTAATTTAAACAACGCGAAGCAGATTTCGTTGAAAACACGATGAAGGACACAACACACGGGAAACGAATCCAAATCCGAACCGTTCAGATGACAAAAATGCGATAACGATGAAGATTTCTATCAAAGAAGAGTCAAGAGGATTGGGTAGCTATTGGTGAGAATTTCTCACATTTCAATTTCTTTTTCTAGTTATATATATATATATATATACTAGGATGCAGACGGTGCTTAGTAGCACCCGACACAATCGTCCACAGACCATGGACTTGTTTGTTTGATTGCATAAATTAGTTAGATGATTAGATTTGAATTTGCTTGTTTGGTGATTTTGATTGATGTGTGAATGGCGTGGGCCTTCACTAGACCGGGGATAAGGCTAGGCCTCGTCCCGTTTCTAGTATCGTGCCGTTATGCCGCCGAAATTTTCTAAAATATAAAAAATATAATTTTTATTGTGTAAATGAACTGAATAGAAATTCATATGCTGAAATAAAATGTTTTTATCATTAAAAAGGTAATTTTTAACGTGAAGTGAATAAAATAAAATATTCATTTACAAACCGGACGGTTTGTTTATGTACACTGATTTGACTGACATTGATTGGGACGATAAATTTCACACATCGCCCAACTGCACAAATAAAATCTGTGTTTGATTGTTTGAAACCCCACACGGGTGTTGGGATGAAATTTGAAGTTCACTCATCCTGATTGATTAAATATGTTGACCGATTGATTGACAGGCTGTTATAAGCGTTATATATCTATATTTGATGCTTATACAGTGTAGTGCACTTTGGTTGATGGTTGATTATTTTTCAATGCTATTATATGCGTGTGATGTATGAAAATCCATATAATTAATATTATATGGTGATTGATTGGGCCTCATTCCAATTTAGAAAATAAAGAATATTATAACATAAAAGTTCATGTGTTGACTGTACTCATTCGTTAAAATTAGTCATGTGTTGAACGAAATATTTTAATAATAAAAATTACATCTTTATCAATATAACATAAAGGTTCATGTGTTGACTGTACTCATTCGTTGAGATTAGTCATGTGTTCAACGAAATATTTTAATAATAAAATTTACATCTTTATCAATATAACATAAAGGTTCATGTGTTGACTGTACTCATTCGTTGAGATTAGTCATGTGTTGAACGAAATATTTTAATAATAAAATTTACATCTTTATCAATATAACATAAAGGTTCATGTGTTGACTGTACTCATTCGTTGAGATTAGTCATGTGTTGAACGAAATATTTTAATAATAAAATTTACATCTTTATCAATATAACATAAAGGTTCATGTGTTGACTGTACTCATTCGTTGAGATTAGTCATGTGTTGAACGAAATATTTTAATAATAAAATTTACATCTTTATCAATATAACATAAAGGTTCATGTGTTGACTGTACTCATTCGTTGAGATTAGTCATGTGTTGAACGAAATATTTGAAATAATAAAATTTACATCTTTATCAATATAACATAAAAGTTCATGTGTTGACTGTACTCATCCGTTGAGATTAGTCATGTGTTGAACGAAATATTTGAAATAGAAATATTTGAAATAAGGAATATTTGAAATAGAATATATGAAAATAGAAATATAAGAAGCCGTGTTGATTAGATTGACGCCATTTTGACGTGAACGATATTTATATCGATTTTATTCATTTTAAAATGAATATTGAAAAGTGATTTCAAAATCGAATATTTTGAAATGAAATTTGAATTTAATTGAATAGAAAACGATTTCGAAATGAACTGAATATAAAACGATTTCGAAATTAATTGAATATAAAACGATTTCGAAATGAATTGAATATAAAACGATTTCGAAATGAATTGAATAGAAAACGATTTTGAATTCGAATTGATTAGAAAACAAAACCAATTTGAATTGAATCGAATAGAAAACCAATTTGAATTGAATCGAATAGAAAACCAATTTGAATTGAATCGAATAGAAAACGACTTTGAAATTGGATTGAATTGAAAACGAATTCAAATTGAATTGAAGGCGAATTGAAATGAATTCAAATTGAATTGAAATTTGAATTGAATAGAAAAGAATTTTAAAACGAATTTATAAGGAAAGATTCAATTTTGATTTGAATTGATATGGAAGTTGAAATTATTTTCGAAACGAATTCAAAACTATTTTTAAAAAACTTCGTTTTAAATAGAAATCGACGAAATATATATTATATATATTATATATATATAATATAATGGCCTGAATAGAACGCGCCGCGCCGCGGCAGTTCGTGAATTTCGACCATTTATTTCAAACGGACATTACGGGGGATCCGACCGTCGGATTCTCCTAAAACCGGAACCGTTGGGTTCGTATCGAAAAGAGCTTTCTAACGAATATTAGAAATTTGAAATCTAACGGTTGGATTTGGAGATACGTCCAAATCAAATTCGAAAAAGGTCGCTATAGGTGCAGTTCAATGGCCGTTGTTGGAAATCGACTGTACGGGCCTTGATAAAATTATTAAAAATATCAATAATTTGTGTAAAATCATAAGAAATGATTTGGGAAAAATTAGGGTGAAAAACTCCATATTTGAAAAGATAAAAATGGATTTTTATCGAAATGAACTAGTTTTGAACTAAATTTAAAACCCAATTATTTTTAAATAAATAAATTAGATTTAAAAAGGGGTTTTAAATAATCGGAGTTTCTAATATATTTGATTGGATTTGAAATGGGTTTATCGTGAACGGTGTTTTAAATAACACTAGTTCTTTAACCCGATAACAAATAGAATGTGATTTGGGTTTGTCGTGAACTGTGTTTTAAATAACACCTAGTTCTTTAACCCAGTAAAAGGAGTTCTAACGATTCTGCAATTAGATTGAAATGTGAATCTATAATCTAAATTATCAAATTTAGAAATGAGCGAGAATGGAGTATTACCAGTTTTGCTCCAAAGCGATAGTTAAATCTTTAATTAGATTTGAACGTGAAATGGTAATTAATTTTACCGATAACACTATGGTGTTAGATATGGAGTATCACCAGTTTTGCTTCATGGGATGAATAGGTTGGGATTGGGAAATAAAATAAATAATTACTTCGTTATGGTTCGCTAATCTCGACTAGTTTGGAAAACCATAATTTGGTTTGAAACGTCATCCAAAGGAAGATTAAAGGATAAATTTTAAAGAATTTATCTTGGATAAAATTAATGGGAACCTTTCCCTAAGGATATTCTGAATTGGAATGAGGCGTTCGTTGTGTTTGTATAACATTTGTTTTCAATATACGCGGGTTGTTCAGAAAGTCCGGGTTTATACCCATTCTGAATAACCGATTCGACGATATGTCGAAGATGAAGACGGTGGTTGAAGACCAGAAGTCTTCACATCGTTTGGATAATTACTGACGATCCTGATTGGGCTGTACACCCAAGAGGATGGAAATAGTTGGTGGTCGTTCAGACGTACTTGGAGATGGATGGATATGCGAGGAAAGTGCCTCCGGTTTCGTTCAGACCTAGAACGGACTTGTAAATGGATTGTGTGTCTGACATTAGATTTTATTCTGTGTTGATTGATTTCTATTAAATATACATCTGTTTGGCGGCGGAGAATTTATTATTTTTCTTAACGCCCTTCTCTGAGACGTACGAGCTCAGAGGTTGTATATCGATGGACATCAGTCGCATGGCATGAATTGCCTGTGTGGCACGCTAAGATGCAATGATCAAGGCTTCTGTTGAAAAGCAAAGTCTTGTGGTTGATGATCAAAGCACGCCTACGTGGCAGCTTTGTGTATAACGTGAATTCGCGAGCCTCACACCTCGGTATGAGTTAAAAACGGGATAAGGACCCAAGGAGTGCATGACGTTTCTTTCTAGCTATGGTGGTGTCAGTGACTTACCAGCCCTGACATTTATATACTTTTCACCTACGTGGTTGTTGGAATGCGAGGCGCCTCGATTATAGGTCTGTAAGGACCGGGAAACGTGTGTTCAGGCATAATTAATCCTCTAACGTAAGTAAGGACCGGCCTTGGAGGATCCAGGGTTGCCCAGAGTGCGTAACCCTGAGACATTTGCTAGAGTGTCTCGAACGCGGAGAGGAGCTTGCCCCTTGCCTCGACTCATGACGGAAATCCAATTTCCAATACGTGTATTGCGGCTTTATTTGTAGAGCCTAGTATGGCGACATAGTGGGATGGGGCACTCATGCCGTCTATGATTTATATTTATGATTGAAATGTTTTGACACTATACACCTATTATAGTATCAAATGATTTGTTTTAAACGTACCAAGCATGTTTGGCTGTTATAAGGTAAAACCCTATCCTCCGGCTTGCGTTGCATTGTGTGATGGGACCTGGGTCTTATAATAGCTTCATTTTTCGAAAAAGCATTGCGCTGTTTATTCTATGCACTGGTATTCTTGGGAGGAAACCCGTTCCGTGTTATACGGCGTGGTCCCTTGAATTACTCTCTTTTAAAGTAAAGTTTTAAATAACTGTTTTAGTTCTCACACCAGTCACATGACTGACCTGGAGTTTATTGTTTTAACCTAAACTCTGGGTGCCCCTATTTTCCGCACGGGCAGCTAGTAGTTTTGGTTTTGCAGATTTATATTCACAGGATCCTGGTTTACAGCTGGAATGATATCCGGAAAGCTCTGTATCTGTATATCACCTTCAGTTGTGCTTTGTATTATTTTTCCGCTGCTATGTAATTGATTGTAATCTCTGATATTTATCGAATGTAATTTATTCATTTATACCTTGTATATTCTTGTATTCTGATGGAATTGTTGTAATAACAATGAAATGTTCTTCCGTCTGCGTTCTATTTTGTCTTGTCCTCACAGTAATTCGTTCTTTCTCTTCTCTTCGGAGACCGGGGAAGTTACGGGTCACTACACCAATGATCCATTTAGAATGGTTCTAAGTTCCAATGGGTCTTTTCTGGATTGGAATTTAGGCCCATTTCGGGAGCATTTTTATAGTGCTTCTGCACATCTATATGTAAAAAAAACCTTTTGAACACAACAGGGCTAGCTACGAGGCTTAACTCGATCGTTTACAAGCCTTCAAAACTGGAGGAACATTATTCCAAGTCCTTAAATGAGTTGATATGTGATTATTCCTCAGACAATCGAACGGTAAATTCGATCGTTCGAACTCATCTACGTGTATCACCTCGCTAATAAGGTCCCAAAAACATAAATTTCAACGTAATCTAACATTGCACCCCGAAAAGTCAAATTACACACGTGGTTTGGCACTTATTTTTCCGTCAAATTGCTTAGTCTCGAAATGTAGTGATGCCTTCTTCACGTAGTGAACTTCTAAACTCAGTGGAAGTGGTATTGAATCCTGGTTCGAATGCTTGTGAAAATTAGCTGGAATCGTATTGGATAAGATCAATAAAAAAAGAAATTAAATATTCAGTCACTAAAATACGAGTTGTTGCAATTATTATTTGTTGGAACTAGGCATGCAAAAACTAAGATCAAATGTAGTTATTAGCCATTAAATATTAATCACTAGATAATAAATATTAATTATTAATCATTAAAGTTGATTTACTGGTTACTAATTATTTTGTAGCAAATATTAATTATTACCCCTTATTTGTTAATGTCAATGATTGTCTACTACTTCTTAGCAAAACTGAATATTAAATATTAATTATATTTGTTCACTATTGATTACAAATGTTAACTGTGATGCACTAATTATTAACAATTAAGTATAGTAATTTATTCAATATGAAAGAACATTAATTATTTATAATAGTCTGTAGTTACTAATTATTTATTAATAATTAATGGTTAGAAATTACCAATAATTACATACCTAAGTTTTCATTTATAATTATTAATTATAACCTTCATTTGTATTTAACTAGGTTCTATATATTTGTTATTAAAAATGAATTAAGGAAATCTTTTTGGCAATACCAAACATATTCAAAAAAAGTTACGTAGACCTGCGGCTAAAACATAATTTAAAAAAATGTAATTAGTTAATATCTAATTGTAAAAAACAATATTTTCACAACTCTATATAATCGTTGTTAAAAGGTAACTATGATAATGTTTATGAGAAATGTTGTTGAAAAGAAGATTTTAACAACGTATTTGGTGAAAATTTTGTAAAATGTCATCTTTTATAATGTTTTCTGACCAAAAAATAAACATTGTAATAAAATGTTTTTCAACCATTTTCTTAGAAGAAATTGTAAAAAAATGTTTGTCACAACGTTTCTCTTAGAAAACGTTGTAAAAGGTAGTTTTTTTACAATGTTTTAAGGAGAAACCTTCTAAAATAAACGTTTTAATAAGCTGAATTTGTTATAATTTTTCAAAACTCATTTTCGAAATGATATTATATACTATAACATATATATATATATATATATATATATATATATATATAGCCCGAGTAATCACAAAATGGTACTTGGAAACTAGATACCACCAAATAATACGCACACCGCCTTACTAAAAAGAATAATGCTCAAAATAAGTCTTCCTATCCGAACACGCCTCTTTTTCGTTTTGAGTTATTTTCGAGTAACTCGAACTTGCTAACATGAATTCTTTTAGAAATATTCACACGTATAAAAATTTCAACTAAAGACCATCTCACATTTAATTTGAAATCCTTTCAAAAACCCTAGATTTTAGATTTCCAAAAACACTCTTAAACTTATAAAATTACACTTTATAAATAGAGGTAATTAGGGAGAAGGACAAACTTTGCCGAAAAATTAGGCTAAAGGACACCAAGTTTTATTTTTAGTCTGAAGAACAAACTTTAAACCAAAATTAAACTGAAGGAAAATGCTAAATGTAATTAGCATTATATTCAGTTTTTTACACTACACGAAAATGCTATTTTTAACTAGCATTATTCAGTTTTACACTACAGAAAATGCTGATTATATTTAGCATTGTCCTTCAGCCTAATTTTTTTCAAAGTTTGTTCTCCACCCTAAAAATAAAACTTGACGTCCTTTGGACTAAAAAATTTCCAAAGTTTGTCCTTAAGCCTATTTTCCACTTATAAATAAATATTATGAGACTATTCGGCATTATTACTTTGGTGATTATAAAAATTTATTTAGCCATTTAAATTTATTAAACTTGTCTTATTAATGAATGCCTTGTAGTCAAATCTTGAAACTAGATACTGATGCATGTCAACTACATAATTTAAGGAATTTAGTTAATATAAATCTTATCATGGATTCAAGGAAACATACAAACATCTCTATGAGATTCTACCGACAATTTGTTTTAAAATATTGCTGAAAGCAATTTCATAATTAATGGCTGGATTCTTATAATGATCAAGTACTGCATCTTATCTGATTCTGTGCTAAATGCTAATCAATTATCTAGCAATTTCATAGCACTGGAATCGTAAACTGAATATATATGTAGCCTTACAATTGAGACAAAATAGACACACGGTATTTTCTTATAAAACTATGAGGAAGGAAGTGATTATTGTAGGAGCAGGCCCAGCTGGTCTTGCCACTGCCGCATGCCTGAACTTGCTTAACATCCCTAACATTGTCATTGAAAAGGAAGATTGTTATGCTCATATGTGGAAGAAAACAGCATATGATAGGCTAAAGCTTCACCTAGCCAAAGAATTTTGCGCTTTGCCCCACATGCCGCATTCAAAATCTACCCCCACTTATATTCCTAAAGGTGTATTTGTCCAATACTTAGACAATTACGTAAAGAAATTCCTTATTGATCCTCAATGCAGCACTATTGTTGAATCTGCATCATTTGATGAAGATCGCAATATTTGGGTTGTGAAAACTAGTAATATAAAGACAAAAGAAGAAGAAGAAATTACGGCAAAGTTTTTGGTCGTAGCAACTGGTGAGAATGCTCAGGGGATTATACCAAATATTGAAGGATTGGAGGGGTTTAGCGGAAAAGTCATGCATTCTTCTCAGTTTAAATCAGGGAAAGAATTTGCAGGTAAGAGGGTTTTGGTAGTGGGATGCGGAAATTCTGGGATGGAGATTGCTTATGATCTTTCTACGCATGGTGCTATGGCTTCAATCTCTGTTCGCAGTCCGGTATATTACTTAATATTAACAAACAATACATGTCTTGGTACTTTTTTTATTTGAACTTTGTGGGAAGTGGGACATAATAACATTAATTAACTAATCATTAGTTTTTATTACAACACTATAAATGATACAGTTATAAGTAAAGTAATTATGATCATGAGGTTATGGGATAAAAGTTTTGAACATGTTCCATATAAAACTTTATTAGCATTGCTTATTGAATCTATTAAAAGACATCATTCATAGAAAGGTACAATCTTCCTTCATCAAAATTCATTTCCATTGAAAAATGAAAATCACTAAAATGAAATTTTTGATAATGTACATAATACGTATTATGTTTTCTCGTATTTAATGAATTATCTATTTAACCAAAATATTCATTGAAACTAGAAAAAGGAACAAGTAGCTCATATGTTTGTGAACTGATATATGAATTTCATATTTACATATTATATATCCACAAATGTGTCATTATAACAAGTGTTTATTTAGAAACAATGGTTATGTTATGCATGTATTATGCAGTTCCATGTTTGCACTAAAGAGGTCATGCGTTTGGCTATGACCCTATCCTTGTATCTCCCTATCAGTTTTGTTGACAAGCTCTTTTCCATGTTAAACTACATTTGTTATGGAGATCTCTCAAAGTATGGTATTATCAAGCCAGTTATGGGCCCTTTTGCTGTCAAATTTGCAACTGGTCGTTCACCTGTTATCGATGTCGGCACTATAGAAAAAATCAAGAGTGGTGAAATTCAAGTAACTAAAACTTTTTTTTAATGTATTTTTTATTTGGTTTGTTTGCCAGTGACAACATTATAGTTCATACAATATTTTGCAAATGTACAAGTATAGGTTGTTCAAGAACCAATAAAGATTAATGGCAATGAAGTTTGGTTTAGTGATGAAACAAGTCATTATTTTGATTGCATTGTGTTTGCGACAGGATATAGAAGCACTGCCCATGAATGGTTGAAGGTAACCGACATATAAGTTCCACTTGAGTCTTTTAGTGTGCGAGTTTATGATTTAATCTGAAATTTAAGCAACTTCGTGTAGGATGAAGAAGGGTGGCTGATTGATAAAAATGGAAATCCCATTGGAAGATTTCCAAATCACTGGAAAGGAAAAAAGTGTTTGTATTGCGTAGGACTTGGGAGAAGAGGATTGGCATCTATTGCGGAAGATGCTGAAAATACTGCAAGTGATATAGCTAAAGCTTTGAGGATTAAAACGGGTTAAAATATATATGTATTCAAGACAAGCTAAGACAAATATCATTTTTTCCTGAGTTCGGACATGTTTCAGCATGGGCTAAAACAAATATCATTGTTACTTTGTTTTCCTCTTCAATCACACAAACGAATTCTCCAAACAAACGCCAGCGTAAAAGTTGTTGATCAGTAATCTTTTGCCATGCAATTGTTTTTTGCTAATCGGTGTGAATAAAATATGAAAGTTCCTAAGTAATTTTATTAAGTGGACAATAAACCCTAAAATCAAAATTTACTTCAAAGTGGCAACGTAACTTTCAATTGTAAAGTCCGTCCTTGTATATATTTATTTTGCTATAGGGAATTTGTTTCAGGATTTTTTTATTCTACTACTTAAATAAAATTCAAAAAATTGTGAATACTAAAACTAGGAAACATTGTTGAGAAATATTGCATATATAAAGGTAACATTCACTGAATAATTACAGAAATGGGTGAATATATTCACTTAGAAAGCCAATGTTTGCAGGAATGAAGCTGCATAAATATCTACGATAATTACATAAGTTGCAAACTTTTCTACAAATTTTCACTGGAAGTGATCTGTTTTGTTTGTGTCCATTTTACACAATTTTTTCATTTTTCTTTTTTGCAATAAATATGATGTTGAAAATAGTTTGAAATAAAGTTTGAAATTTTGAAATATTCATCGAAATTTGCATAAAATTTTGCAGTTATTTACTACAGTTGTTTATATACTACAAAATTTTTGAATAGCTGCATGTATTTATAAAAAATTTCATGTAGCTTGCTGATTTTATTATTTTTCATCCATTTTTATTTTTATTTTTAATTATTTCTGAGATGAATATGAAGAAATATATAAATTGAAATAATTTTTCAAAATTAAAAGCATTTTATATTTTGTTTTTTGATGATTTTCGAAAGTGAAAAAGGGTTAATTTACATATTTTTTCATAAGTTTGTTTTGTGTATCTTAAAATTATTATGGACCTTAGTCAAAATTTCCCTTTTATTAAGTTGTCCTAACATACCAAGATCCTTTTGAGGTTAAACGAGATTGGAAAAATAAAAAAAATTGTTGCAAGAGAATTTATGTGTACATATTACATGACACGAAATGTACGAACTCTACTAATATAATAATTATTGTGAAAGCATAAGATTCAAACCCAATGTTGGTATTTCATTTTGGGTTGGCTTGCTTGGTGTTTAAAGGCGGAGGACAAATTTATTGAGGTTCACTGTTAGTGTATGAATGAACCATGTAACTCTAGATACAGTCGCTTATGTTCCTTCATTTCTTATTTGGTAATTTTTATGATTTTTCCTCTTTGTCATTAGTGCCTTAGAAGTTATGCTTGAGTGGATTATTAGCTCAATTTTATAGTTTTCGGTCCTTATTTATATTCCCCTCACATTTAATTGTATGGTTGTTCAATTTGATGATTTGCAAGCAACTCAAAATGAAATATTTTCAAAAATGAAATATAGTCATAAGTACAAATTTAACTTAGATACAAAAAGTAATTAAAGGATAACAAGTTTTTTTAATTGATGGAGAAGGCTAACCATAAATAGCATTTTGTGTGGCGCAAATTGTTGCATTTTTATAGTGTAAATTAATTTAAAAATAATTATCAATTAATTAACATTCGGTCTTTCGTTCTAAATATAAAACGTGATATCCTTTAACCTAATTTTTAAACAAAGTTTGTCATTTTCGCTTATTCATTATTTTTAATTCTATAAACTAAACATTTGCACTAAAAATAATAATTTTTTCTCGAAATTAACTTCACATTAATCGGTGTAATTTTAACATAATTAATTTGTGTTAAACTAATTAATAGTGATATCAAAAAAATAGTTGTGCCGTTGTTCTTATTTTTATTTTCATTTCTACAAGTAATATCATTGATTCGTTATATATGATCTGTAACGACCCGGGGTTTTCGCGATCCTGGATATCGGCATGCAACACTATGTCGATTATTCAAGCATCGGAAACACCGGATAGTCCATGAAAGTAATTAGAGGGTGAGGATGGATAAGATAGAAACTTAGAATAGAAAGAGAAGAAGAACATACAACATCAGAGTAACATGAATCTCAAAGCGGAACAAAAAACATATAATAGATAACATATCCTTGAAATAAAATCAGTATATGTATATAGTAACATTTTCAGAGTACAACACTTACAACACATCGGAATAAACAATAGCTATATAATCCTAAAGCCTCCTGCTCCAAGCTCTCCAAGTATCTGTAAAATCCTTACTACTTGACTGCCCGTACAAAATTGGACACCCAAGAGTTTAAGGAAAACAAAACAAAATAAACTCCGGGTCAGTCATGGGACTAGTGTGAGTAAAACAGTTTAAAACAGTTTGAGCAATTAAACGATATCTCATAAGACCACGCCGTATAACGGAACAAATTTTTCCCTTATGAGAATCCAAAATATTTGATTTAACTTTCAAAATCCTTTTGAAAGAAACGATAAACTTTATATCAAAACTCTTTTGATATTATAATAATGTTTATCATCTACAACTAAATAATCATCTAGCAGAAACGCTTTCATCTCACGTTCTACATATATAGTATACAATCAAAACCGTGAGCACTTATTGGATAATGGATTACCAAATATGACAAGGTATGGAACCACCTTCCGATAGTGTACCTCTAGAGAGGAATACACTGGGTTCAAGAAGAACATTTTGCAACTCAGCCACACATGACCGACCACTCATTTCGCTTGAGTGTATCAAATGTATATCACCAACGATTGGGATCAGCAACTGTTTCCCGAATGGGACAACATCGAATAGATTAAAGAATGAAATGAATATCTCTAGATAGGTGATAATACACCCTACTTGGCAGCCAACCACTTAGCCATGCTTCCTGCCCGATTTTTGTCATTTTCTGGTTGTGAGGCTAGAGGCCACGCTTATCTCTGACAGATCACACATTTATTCACTTTGAATGTCACATCATCATACCCGCCAAATCACAAATTGATTTCCTCAAAAATACAACGGGTATACAGCTAATAGAAACGAATTCCTCCGCCACCAAACGTACATACGTTTAGAGATCAACTTACGTGATCCATTAAATATACTGTGTCGACATTGACAAACCGAAGGCACTATTCTGTCAACAGGACAGCCCTTACATAACTCCGTCTTCAATTATCTTCATTATATTTGATCGCAACGCTAATGCCCATACAGAGTGGTTTTTAGGTAATGAATCTGATCCCGGTCTCTCCGTATTGACAACGAAAATGGTCAAAAACTTCGATAGTCGGTGATTTAACTATCAAAGGAAAACATGTGTACAAACAAATATCGTATTTCCAAATGGAAATCTTACCGAGCAAATCATCAATCAACACTAATCCACTTTAATTTAATTTGTCATTCAATTATCCATTTCCCTTTTCCTGTTTCCATACATTCAACATTTCTTATTTTCTAAATTTAGAAAATATACGTTATTAACAATGGAAAACATTTCCATTTCTTATATTCTATATTAGAAAACATTTCTGATACTTATTTTGAAAACATTTCCAAAACTCCTACATTGGATTTAAACAGATGTTTAAATAAAAACATCGGTATGCCAACTCAAAACCTTACACTCATTAACTAAATTCACTTAACCAATCTTCATTGTCGAACCTTAACCATTCCTTAGTTAAAAACAAAGTCAATCAAGTTGGGGTAAAATTACCTCTCAGACCTTAATTGAACAAAATTTCTAACTTTGAAATAGACAAAGTTCACCATCTAAATCTTTAACAACTTCCTTACATAACTCTCGGATTCTATTTACGAATCCACTTCTTTTATCGAAATCATTTGATTATAACAATAGTGTTACAATCCCTACTTCTGAAATATCTAACTTCAAAATAAAACTTTTATTCCTTAATTTAACTAAATAACTAAATAGGCAATTTATAAATAAATCATTATCTTGTGTAATGACCCGGGTTTTTATCGACTTTGGTTATTGCCATAAACTCAATGATGACTAACCAAACATCGAAAATACCGGATGATTAATGAAAGAAATTAGAGGGTGAGGAAAGATAAGATAGAAACTTAGAATAGAAGAAGAAGAAGAACACAAAATCAAAGTAACACGAACCTCACAGCGGAACGAATAACATATAATATATATAACATAACTTGAAATATACATCCTTACTTGAATATACATCATTATCAATGTACAACACTTACAACGCAGCGGAAATAAGCTATAGCTATATGATCCTGAATCCTCCTGCTCCAGCTCTTCAGCTATCTGTAAATCCCGACTACTTGACTGCCCGTACAAAATTGGGCACCCAAGAGTTTAGGGAAAACAAAAAAAAATAAACTCCGGGTCAGTCATGGGACTGGTATGAGTAAAACAGTTTGAGCCATTAAATGATATCTCATAAGACCACGCCGTATAACGGAACGGGTTTTTCCCTTATGAGAGTCCAAATTATCTTTATATCAAAAACCTTTTGATATTATAATAATGCCTATCAACCACAATATAATAATCATCTAGCAGAAATGCTTTCATCTCACGTTCTACATATATAGTATACAATCAAAAACCGCAAGCACGTATTGGGTAATGGATTTCCAACTATGACAAGGTATGGAACCACCTTTCGCTAATGTATCTCTAGAAAGGAATACATTGGGTTCAATAAGAACATCTTGCAACCCGGCGACATATGACCGACCACTCATTTCGCTTGACTGTATCGAATGTATATCACCAACGGTTGGGATCTGCAACCGTTTCCTGAATGGGACAGTATCGACAATAGATTTTTAGAAATGAATGAAACTCTAGATCAGGTGATTATACACCCTACTTCGGAGCGACCGACTTAGCCATGCTGCATGCCCGATTTCTATCATTTACCGGATGTGAGGCTAGAAGCTATGCTTTATCATCACACCAGATTCACCTCGAATGCCACATCGTCAAATCCATCAAATCACCGATTGACGTCCTCAACAATACATTATGTTTTAGCTAAAAGAAGTTTCCTTCTCCGCTTCCACTCTTGGTATGGTTGGAGAAATCAATATACGTGATCGTCTGGGAATACTCTGTCAGACATCCGTCCATACAAGTCATCCAGGAACAGGATGAACCGAAGGTACTATTCAGTATATCCATCTTAGGCACTATTATCTAAGATTTATACAACAGCGCTTGTACTTTACTCCATCTTCAATTTTCTTTGGCATATATGATTCGCGACTCTTATGCCAATACAGAGTGGTTCTTTGGATAATAATCCAACCGGTCTCTCCATATTAACAATGTAAATTGGTCAAAACTTCGGTAGTCTGTGATTTAACTATCGAAGGAAAATACGTGTGTAAACAACGATATCATTTCCAAATGGAAATTCTATCAATCAATCATCAACCATATATATATATATTTACTTATTTTCTATGTTTAGAAAATATATGTTATTAACACTGGAAAACATTTCCATTATTTATTACATATCACTATTATTTCACAACTGCCAGTCCCTAACTGTAAACTAGTAGGAGAACAATTCTCTAAGTATAAACCCCGAAGGCCGAAACCAACATCAGATCGACACATAGAAAACGATTCAATTTACTAATCTCTAGTCAGTTTCTAATTTTGCTTAACTCTATTTAACTCATACTGGATTAACTCTTATTCGAATAACTTAAATCCGAATAACTTATATATGATAATCTCTCTTCTTCGAATAAACTATATTTGATTTAACTCATGTCGAATAACTAGATTCGATTAACTCCCTTCGAATATCTCTGATTCGATTAACTCCTTTCGATTAAACTAACATCGATTCACTCCTTTAATTTATTCCTTTTCTATTTGTTTACTTAACAAATAACTATTCCCCTTTCAATTCTATTTATTTAACAAATAAATATTTCTTTTATCTTTTCTATTTGTAAATGGTTTACAAATATATCCCTTTCATCTCTATTTTAACATATTTATTCCCCATAAATATTTCCTTTTATATTCTATTCTATTTATTCTAATAAATAAATATTTCCTTTATTACAGCTTATCCTTCGATTTTATAATTATTTTCTTTTATAAAAATCCTTTTCCTTTTCTATATAAAATCCATTGATTTTATATAAATAATTCATTTTCAAAATACACTTTGAAAATCCCCTTTCCCACATCCTGTATTTCTTATGGTATTTAACATACCTTATAACAACGATAAATATCGTCCAAACACACAAAATCAACAACAGATTATATATCACATCATATATCAATATATGAATCACAGTAAAATAAATGTTGAGGAATCCAGTTGGATTCCCCCAACCTGTTTCCCTGCATCACAGATGTTAAACAATATAGATAACATCACTTTCAGTTCCATATGATATATTCTGTTAAACAGAATCAATATAGAAATTCAACTAACTGACTAGCAGTTCAATCAAACAATCAACACACAGTCAATCAGCCAATATTTAACAGTTCTAAAAATACAACATGAAATTATAAACTGTTCAGAGTTAGTGAGATTTAATCACATTAGACAGTTATCGTTAAATAATGATTAACCATCTTTTTGATTTAGACGGACAATTTATTTTGCAATAAATTGTAGCGAGCTCAGATTCACTCCCCGTCAATCTCATCGTGTAGTCACCGTCCATACGATCCCAGCGGATCTTGTTTCGTTAAATTCTGATTTCTTATGGAGCAGATATTCAATTTACAAATTTGACTAGAAATTTAATAAATTTTACTATGATTTAAAAATCCATCCGGGCCCTTACCCCAATGTGTCCAGCCCATTAGCCCATCAGGCCCTCTCCCTATTTCCCCTTCTTCCCAAAAGAAACGTGCTGTAGCCTGATCCTTTCAACTCCATTGCCGAAATTTGATATCCCACTATCCTCCTCCTTACACTCCCGTTCCAAAATCCGAAACCACCTCCAGACTCCACTACAAAATCTCTTATCAAACAATGTAAAGATACAGAGGTAGGGGAGGTGTGCATGTCATAATGATGGCAAACAATCAAACATAGCATCCATCCTCACATCGCTCACTCAGTGCGTAAAGCATACGATATTCACCACTTCGATCACCGAACATACCTTGCTACGATCACTCTGCCCCATGAAGTCATAAATGGCTTCACTGCACTGATAACGTAGCCACTAATTCCTCGCTATGTCCACTTGCCCCATGGAGTTATTCACCCCATCTGCGCTGGCTCATAGCCTTGCCAATCCTTACTATGTCCACTTGCCCCATGGAGTTGTTCACCCCATCTGCGCTGGCTCATAGTCTTACTACTCATCACCTTGCCCCTCAGATCATAATGACCCTACTGCACTGATAACGTAGTCTTGCTACCATCACCTTGCCCCTCAGGTCATAATGACCCTACTGCACTGAAAAGTAGCCATCATTCATTTTTAGTGGTGAATTGAAGTTATGAACGTCGACAACTCCTTAGCACACGTCCCGCAGCAAAGCCCAACCATGAAGTGAACTCATTGGTTCCCAACTGGATCCTGAGCTCTAACTTCCCATATTGGACCACCTTTGCATCTCGGGTTATTGGTCAATACTGGGTCGGGTCGGGTTCCTCCTCAAGCCGTCGGTTCGGGTCGGGTATCCTCCATCGGTTCGGGTCGGGTCCTCTTCTGATACGGTTCGGGTCGGGTGTCTCTCCTTGGTTCGGGTCGGATGCTTTACTTCGGGTCGAGTCGGGTGTCATTCCCCCCCAGTTCGTGCTCCCGCTCCGATCCGCCTCCTCATCCTTCACATGCTCCTATCCGATCCATCTTCAGGCTTCCGCTCCGATCCGCCTCCCCCTTAATCTGATCCGATCCCAGTTCAGTTAGCGTGGCCTTCCTTTTTGCCAACTTTTCCCAAGTGTCAGGCTCCGATCTGATCGAATCCCTTGCCCAGTTCAACATATCCGATCCGAGCCCCATATCCGATCCGATCCGAAACCTGCACTATTTTCTGAAACTATTCCAGCAAGTGTTTACGCCATTCGACGACGTTTTCGACCATTCTAACTATTGAAACCAATCAAAAAGCATTTCATACAGTCATAGCAACATGCATAATCAACCACAAACATCAAAACATCAATATAATAGGTTAAAATGGATCAAACATATCCCAAAATCCCATATTTCCCCTTAAGCATGTTTAGGTGAAGCGAATGATAGGATTAATAAAACTTAACCAAATTAACCCAAATTCATATCAGAGGTCTAAAACATCATTTAGGAATTTATGAACATTTTTCCCGAATTTTATCATGTTTAAATTCGCTAATTAACACTAATTACCCTTAACTAGCCATAATTAGTGTAAAACTATGCAAATCACTCACCTTAGCCACAAATAAACTAAGATCAGAAATAAATCTCTGATTTGGTCTGAATCCCAGTGCTAAACAGCAGCTCCAACGTTGCTTTGGTGTAGATCTTCCTTGATTAGAGGTTGCTAAGCCAAATCCTTAACCAAAAGGTGATTTGGAGGTGATTTAGAGGTTAGAGGCCATTTTTAGGGTTCCTTGGTGATAAGTGGAGGCTAGAAAACTGAATGATCCTCTATCTCATTTCAGCCTTCCCATAACCCTAATCCCGAAATGGGTTATGGGCCTACTCACTAATCACCCTATTTGGCACGGTTAAGCAGTTTTTCACCCTCCAAACCTTATTTCAGCCATATCTCTCAAACGGTAAGTCCGTTCGGCTATTATGACCACTCTACGGAAAGGTAAACCATCAAACGAATCCAATGAAAGTGCTTTCAGGTCAAAGTTCCTTTCCAATCAAAAGTTATGGCCAAAACAGTACCAACTAGGGGCAAAATGGTCATTTAAAAACCGACAAAAATCATGAACATGGGAAATGATTCTAATAGATGTTTCCCAAAGTTACACGACCATACGAGAAACAAATAAATATTCTACGATCCTATGATGCGTAGAATACGGTTCGTTACACTCTCCCCCCCCCCCCCCTTAAGAAATTTCGCCCCCGAAATTTCCTAATCAAAACACACACAAAGGTTCCCGCATGCCTATCAACCATAAAACCACCATCAAACATGCAAAACAAGTAAAATAAGTCTATCCTAGCATGCGGAATAACTAAATCGCAAAGTAAATCTTACCAGGCAAAGAGTTCTGGATATGCCTTCCTAATGCTCTCCTCTGTTTCTCAAGTACAATCATTCTCGCTCTCGCCCCACTGAACCTTGACTAGCTTCACCGCCTTCCTTCGAAGTTGCTTCGTATCATGCCCCACAATACGAATCGGCTTGCGGTTCCCAACCGCCTCGGGTTCTACTTCGAAGTCCTCTAACTGATCAGGTGAAATAGTCATATCTGAGTCGTGGACGAACTTCCTTAGTTGGGGAACATGAAACACATTGTGAACTCCTGCCATTTTCTCTGGTAAGCCAACTCTATATGCCAAATTCCCGACAAGTTCAAGAACAGGGAATGGGCCAACAAATCTTGGTGCCAACTTGCCTCTCCTGCCAAATCGTATCACGCTCTTCAACGGAGAGATCTTGACAAACACCAAGTCACCAACGGAGAATTTGAAGTCTCTTCTCCTCTTATCAGCATAACTCTTCTGCCTATCTTGGGCAGCTTTCATTCGTTGCTGAATGATCTTAATCTTACCCGAAGTTTCTCTCACCACATCTGGTCCAAGCACGAACTTCTCGCCAGTCTCTATCCAACATGATGGTGAGTTGCACGGTCTTCCATACAAAGCTTCATATGGAGCCATACCGATACTGGATTGGTAGCTATTATTATATGCAAACTCTACTAGATGCAAATGGTCAACCCATGATCCACCAAAATCCAATATACAAGCTCTCAAGAGATCTTCCAATATACGATTCACCCTCTCCGTCTGACCGTCGGTCTGAGGATGATATGCGGTACTGAGATGTAATCCTGATCCTAAAGCCTCTTGTAAGCTCTTCCAAAACCCACTAGTGAACAACTGGTCTCGGTCACTCACAATGCTTTTGGGTACTCCATGAAATCTCACTACCCACTTCATATACAATTCTGCCAACTTGGCTGCCGTTCTGGTCGATTTAACTGGTATAAATCTTGCACTTTTAGTCAATCGATCCACAATCACCCAAATGCTATCATATCCCGATCTAGTCCTTGGTAAACCAACGATGAAATCCATCGAGACTTTCTCCTATTTCCATTCGGGAATTTCTAATGGTTGCAATAACCCACTAGGCTTCTTTTGCTCGGCTTTAACTAGCTGGCAATTCATGCACTTGGATATAAATTTCCCAACGTCTCTTTTCATCCCTTCCCAGTAGTAAGTCTGTCTCATGTCTCGATACATCTTATTACCACCGGGATGTATGGTTAGTTTTGAGTGATGACATTCTCTAAGCACTTCATCTCTCAAACCATTCACGTTGGGCACAACTAGTCTTCCATTTTTTTCGAAGCCATCCATCTCGATCAAGCCCATATACGTTCATCTCCTCATCGATACCCATCTCTAACTTGGAGATGATTTCCAATAGGTTGGGATCGTCCCTTTGACTAGAACCAATCCGCCCTATCAAAGTGGGTCTGATCGTCAAACTAGCTAGCATGACTGGATCCAACTCGCACTTTGGTCTGAAATCAAACCCCGCGATATACTCCAGTTGCTTCCACTCAAGAAATATTGCCCCTAAGCTGGCATGTCTCCTACTCAAGGCATCGGCTACCGCATTACCTTTCCAAGATTTGTATGCGATATCAAAATCATACGAAGCCAAGAACTCTAACCATCTCTGCTGTCGGAGATTCAGATCCTTCTGGGAGAAGAGATATTTTAACGATTTATGATCGGTGAACAACTCAAATCTTTCTCCCAAGAGATAGTGTCTCCACATCTTCAGCGCAAACACAATCGCTGCTAATTCCAAATCATGGGTAGGATACTTCTTCTCATGAGGCTTTAGCTGTCGACTAGCATAAGCTACAACCCTACCTCCTTGCATCAATACTGCACCCAGTCCGGTACCACAAGCATCCATGTATACTGTCATCTCTTCATTCCCTTTAGGAATGACTAACACTGGCGCACGCGTCAACTTCTCCTTTAGACTTTTGAAGGCATCCTCACACACTTCGTCCTAGACGAAGTACTGATTCTTCTTAGTCAACTGAGTCAACGGTGCTGCTATCTTGGAGAAGTCCTGGATAAACTTACGATAATATCCAGCTAATCCCAAGAAACTTCTTACATCTGTTGCATTCTTGGGCGTAGGCCAATCCTGTACCATAGCCACCTTCGCAGGGTCCACGGCAATACCACTCTCGGAAACAACATGACCCAAGAATCTCACTTCCCTTCTCCAAAAATGACACTTAGAGAATTTCGCTTTCAATTGGTGTTTCCTCAACACCTCCATCACTATCCTCAAGTGCCCCTTGTGTTCCTCCTCTGTCCTTGAGTAAACAAGGATATCATCCACGAACACAAGGACAAACTTATTCAACTGATCTCTGAATACTCGATTCATAAGATCCACAAAGTAGGCTGGTGCATTGATCAACCCAAATGGCATGACCAACCACTCATAAAATCCAGACAGCGTCCTAAATGTCGTTTTCGGAATACTCTCATCCGCTACTCGTAGCTGATGAAATCCTGTCACGAGGTCCAACTGGGAGAACACTCTTTCTCCTTCCAGTTGATCAAACAAATCATCTATCCGCGGTAGAGGATACTTATTCTTCCTCGTCACCTTATTCAACTCGCGATAGTCCACACACAAACGAAGGGAACCATCTGCCTTAGTGGCAAACACAACCGGTGCTCCCCACTCGGAGACACTCCTTCTAATAAATCCCTTCTTCAAAAGATTGCTGACTTGCACCCCGAGCTCTCGCTACTCCCTTGGTGCCATACGACGAAGTGGCATCACTATAGGTCTGGCATCTTTCACTAAATCAATACGGAACTCAATCTCTCGGTGTGGTGGAAGCCCGGTCACCTCCTCGAAGACGTCCGGATACTGGCCAACCACGGGCACATCTGACAACTCATCCTGCGGGATGTCGAGGGAATTTACAAAACTAGCCGTAACCCCATCACTAGGTAGACTACCAAACACTACCCTCCGCCCATCATCCGCCCTCACTGTCACCAAAAAGCCCTCACAGTCTACCACCACCCCATATCTTTGGAGCCAATCGACTCCCAATATAATGCCATACCCAGTAAAGCCCAAAACAAAGCAATCACAAACAAACATACATCCATGACTCGATAAGACCAAATTCCTGCAAATCATACTAAGGCTAGTCGAACCACCAATCGGGTTCATCACAACCAATGGTCTATCGACTATCTCGGGTTCCAGTCCCAACCTATCTACCAGGTCACTAGATATGAAGGAACGGGAAGCCCCAGTATCAAACAAAACTCGAACTGGTACATCATAAATAGAAAGCATACCTTGAATAACAACATTCTTTCCTTTCTCCGCCGCAGTTGGGGCATTCGACGAAGAAGGAACAGTATCAATAGCATATGCTTTCACAATCTGCTTCTCCTTAAGAGGTTGCGGACACTTATCCTTCAAGTGTCCCACCTGACCATAGTTGAAGCACTTCTTATTCGCTGGCTTGGCCCGACAATCTTTAGCAATATGGCCCTTCTTACCACAGCTGAAGCACTCAACATCCTTCTTGCTCTTTTTCTGGCCACCTTTTGATTGGTCCTGCTTCCTTATATTCTGAGAGTTATTCTTGCCTCCACCGCCTGCTTGCGGCTTTGGCCCTTCTGCAGATGCAACCTCAGTCCTTGACTTAGGGTAAAGACTCTCTGATCTCAAAGCTTTCCCCACAATCGATTCAAAAGTCTCATCGATGTGGTTGATAAGCCTTTCCCCCAAGTATCCATCCAAACCAGTAATAAACTTCTCATTCTTCTTCTCAGGAGTATCAATGAGAGACAGTCCATACTTCGACAAAGTGTCGAACTCAGCAATATAATCAGAAACTGCCCTTCTGTTCTGCTTGAGTTCCAAGAACCTCTTAAACAACACTGACTTCTGGGCATCTGGAATAAACTTCTCGCTAAAGCGAGCCTTGAACTGATCCCAAGTAACCTGGTCCTCTGGAGTAGCTGTTCTAATAGCATTCCGCCAATTCATTGCTCGCCCTTGCAGCTGACGAGACGCTAGCCTTCTCTTCATCGCATCCTCAAGACCCAAGTCATCAAAGATACGATCACAGCTATCCATCCAATCTTGAACATCTATGGCCGACTCGGTTCCGTGGAACGACTTTCCACCAAGATTAGTGTAGTCCTTGCACAACTTGGCAAAATCGACCCTAGGCGCCTGCACTACTGGACCAACACTAACTCCGGGATTGGGAACTGCCCCTTGCACTTCTCTAAGCATGTCTCTCATGAGGTTAGTAAACATCGTCCTCATGTCAGCGGCTTCCCCATGGTTGGTCCCTCTACCAGCACCCCTCGTATCTTGGCTCATCGTCAATCTGAAAAAGGAAAACGATTAACGACCCCATAGTGGTGCTAGTACAGTGCGACTTCATTCTTATACTAACAATAGTATATATATATAGCTTTTGAAAACCAAAGTAATCACAAATACGCGCTCACATATACGTACTATCTCTCCTTAGTGTCTTTCCCTAGGTCAACTACGCAACCTAGAGCTCTGATACCAAGTGTGACGGCTCGCCCTGCACCAACCAACAATTACTCCAAAAGTGCGCTGTACACATGTCCAGTTAGCATGGAACGGGTCGTTAGAAGGAAAAGGAAGAAGGAAATGAACTAACAAAGAACCTGTAGAATGTCTCACAGCGCATAGAACAAAATATAATAATAACATACTTGACATAAAACAGGGGAGACAGTGCACAAGCTAAAAACCAGAACTGAGCATCATAGCAGCGGAAATCCAAAATATAACTTATTACAACTTTTCAAACTGTCTCAAAGCAAAAGTAAGATAAATGAGGTACACTACTAATGCCCAAGTAGCGACCACCAACGACACAGGGAGAATGTGTATATATATCATACGTGGAAGCCTCCTGCCCGCCTCCGAATCAGCTACTCGCGCATCACCAGCTAACCTGTCTCTAGTCTGCTCGTGTGAGCACCCAGAGGAATAAGAGGAGACATAAAACTCTGGATCAGACATAAAGCCTGGTATGAGCGATAAGCATCTAAAGTGAACAATAACAGGTAGGCTAAAACATACCTGAACCTGGACCTGCAACCAAAGAGTTAGCACTACATACTGTACAACACTCTAAGGTACCATATCAAACAGTGTAAAGATACGGAGGTGGGGGAGGTGTGCATGTCATAATGATGGAAAACAATCAAACATAGCATCCATCCTCACATCTCTCACTCAGTGGGTAAAGCATACGATATTCACCACTTCGATCACCCAACATACCTTGCTACGATCACTCTACCCCATGAAGTCATAAATGGCTTCACTGCACTGATAACGTAGCCACTAATTCCTCGCTATGTCCACTTGCCCCATGGAGTTATTCACCCCATCTGTGCTGGCTCATAGCCTTACCAATCCTTACTATGTCCACTTGCCCCATGGAGTTGTTCACCCCATATGCGCTGGCTCATAGTCTTACTACGCATCACCTTGCCCCTCAGGTCATAATAACCCTACTGCACAGATAACGTAGTCTTGCTACCATCACCTTGCCCCTCAGGTCATAATGACCCTACTGCACTGATAAGTAGCCATCATTCATTTTTAGTGGTGAATCGAAGTTATGAACATCGACAACTCCTTAGCACACGTCCCGCAGCAAAGTCCAACCATGAAGTGAACTCATTGGTTCCCAACTGGATCCTGAGCTCTAACTTCCCATATTGGACTACCTTTGCATCTTGGGTTATTGGTCAATACTGGGTCGGGTCGGGTTCCTCCTCAAGCCGTCGGTTCGGGTCGGGTATCCTCCATCGGTTCGGGTCGGGTCCTCTTCTGATACGGTTCGGGTCGGGTGTCTCTCCTTGGTTCGGTTCGGGTGCTTTACTTCGGGTCGGGTCGGGTGTCATTCCCCCCCAGTTCGTGCTTCCGCTCCGATCCACCTCCTCATCCTTCACATGCTCCTATACGATCCATCTTCAGGCTTCCGCTCCGATCCGCCTCCCCCTTAATCTGATCCGATCCCAGTTCAGTTAGCGTGGCCTTCCTTTTTGCCAACTTTTCCCAAGTGTCAGGCTCCGATCCGATCGAATCCCATGCCCAGTTCAACATATCCGATCCGAGCCCCATATCCGATCCGATCCGAAACCTGCACTGTTTTCTGAAACTGTTCCAGCAAGTGTTTATGCCATTCGACGACGTTTTCGACCATTCTAACTATTGAAAACAATCACAAAGCATTTCATACAGTCATAGCAACATGCATAATCAACCACAAATATCAAAACATCAATATAATAGGTTAAAATGGATCAAGCATACCCCAAAATCCCATATTTCCCCTTAAGCATGTTTAGGTGAATCTAATGATAGGATTAACAAAACTTAACCAAATTAACCCAAATTCATATCAGAGGTCTAAAACATCATTTAGGATTTTATGAACATTTTTCCCGAATTTTATCATGTTTAAATTCGCTAATTAACACTAATTACCCTTAACTAGCCATAATTAGTGTAAAACTACGCAAATCACTCACCTTAGCCACAAATAAACTAAGATCTGAAATAAATCTCTGATTTGGTGTGAATCCCAAAGCTAAACAGCAGCTCCAACATTGATTTGGTGTAGATCTTCCTTGATTAGAGGTTGCTAAGCCAAATCCTTGACCAAAAGGTGATTTGGAGGTGATTTAGATGTTAGAGGCCATTTTTAGGGTTCCTTGGTGATAAGTGGAGGCTAGAAAACTGAAATGGAATGATCCTCTATCTCATTTCAGCCTTCCCATAACCCTAATCCCGAAATGGGTTATGGGCCTACTCACTAATCACCCTATTTGGCCCGGTTAAGCAGTTTTTCACCCTCCAAACCTTATTTCAGCCATATCTCCCAAACGGTAAGTCCGTTTGGCTATTATGACCACTCTACGGAAAGGTAAACCATCAAACGAATCCAATGAAAGTGGTTTCAGGTCAAAGTTCCTTTCCAATCAAAAGTTATGGCCAAAACAGTACCAACTAGGGGCAAAATGGTCATTTAAAAATCGACAAAAATCATGAACATGGGAAATGACTCTAATAGATGTTTCCCAAAGTTACACGACCATACGACTTCATACGGGAAAGAAATAAATATTCTAGGATCCTATGATGCGTAGAATACGGGTCGTTACAAAAACTTTAACACCAAATCACATGTAGGTTGACACCAAAATTTAGATTGAGATATCATATTTAACATGTATGTTGAAACTAAAACTTAGAAATAAAAATTTCACCTTTTTATTTGCATTTTACAATGCAAATATTACATAGGAAAATAAATTAACTTTTTATTTGAGTTCTCTAATGTGAATAAAACTTAGAAATAAAGGTTCACCTTTTTATTGCATTTTACAATGCAAATATTACATAGACAAATAAGTTCATTTTTCTTTGTTGTTGTGTTCATAACACAAATATAACATGAAATAAAAAGAGTAGTAAAAAAAATCATTATTTATTAAGTAATATGATCCACATTTAAAAACATATTTTTTATTAAGAAATATGTTTTGCTTTTAAAAACATATCTTTAATGTAATATTAGTAAATTTACATTTTTCCAATGTAAAGAAAAAGACATAGAAAATTTACATTTTCAATGTTAAAGAAAAGTACATTTTTATGTTATAAAAATGAATTAGAGAAAAGTACATTTTTATTTTTATGTTATAAAAATGAATTAGAGAAAGGCACATTTTTATGTTATATAAATGAATTAGAGAAAGGCACATTTTTATGTTATAAAAATGAATTAGAGAAAAGCACTTTTTTATGTTATAAAAATGAATTATAGAAAAGCACATTTTTATGTTATAAAAATGAATTAGAGAAAAGCACATTTTTATGTTATAAAAATGAATTAGAGAAAGGTACAATTTTATGTTATAAAAATGAATTAGAGAAAAGTACATTTTTATGTTATAAAAATGAATTAGAAAAAAGTACATTTTTATGTAATAAAAATGAATTAGGGAAAAGTACATTTTTTTGTTATAAAAATGAATTAGAGAAAGGTACATTTTTATGTTATAAAAGTGAATTAGAGAAAGGCACATTTTTATGTTATAAAAATGAATTTGAGAAAAGTACATTTTTATGTTATAAAAATGAATTAGAGAAAGGCACCTTTTTATGTTATAAAAATGAAATAGAGAAAAGTACATTTTTATGTTATAAAAATGAATTAGGGAAAGGTACATTTTTATGTTATAAAAATGAATTAGAGGAAAAGTACATTTTCATGTATTAAAAATGAATTAGACAAAAAGGGACATTTATTTGCATTTGGTGTAAATAAACAAGAAAAACTTAAAAGGAATAAAAAGAATTTACTTTATTTACATTTTCTTATGTAAATAAAAAGAACAAGTTTTACGATGACATTTTATTTACAATTTCTTATGTAAATAAAAAGAACATATTTATAGTGAAAGCACTTATTTACATTTAGTTAAATAAATAGGGGAATGAAACCATTTATTTACATTATAGCGTAAATAAATAAGGAGAAGAAGAAAAATCACATTTATGCACATATAGAATAGAATAAAAACACCATATTAAGTAAGTGGATTTTTATTTGCAAACCAGTTGCGAATAAAAATATGAATTTATGTAACACATTTTTATCATCATGACAAAATTCGATAAAAGAGTTGGAATTAGAAATGTTAATTTTCACTTTAGGTGTGATAAAAAGAATAAATTATAATAGTTGAAATTGCTAAACGATTTATATCTATAAATGTTTATATATATAAATTTAAATATAAAATTTAACGAAACACGCGCGGTAGTTCGAGTATCGGCAATCGTAACTTTAAACGGTTATACCGAAAGATCCGACCGTTGGATTTTCCCAAAACTGGAACCACTTAGGACCGCTTTGGGAAGAGCTTTCCAACGATATAAATTTCATCAAAATCCGACGGTTAGATTTTAAGATATGTGCAAATCAAAAGTTGGTAAAAACAGCGCCAGGGCCGCCCACTGACCCGAAGCATCGTTTATTTATTTTGAGCTATTTTCAAATAAATAAAAATAGCGATAAATAGTTATATATATATGAAATGTTTTAAATGATAATAATGTGACAATTATTTGAAAAGACCGAGTTTAAATCATTTCAAATAATTGCACGGCAATTAAATCAAGGATATAAGAAGACGATGGTTGAAGACCGACGATCTTCACATCGAATGGGCAACGACTACTGATTCCTTGGATTTACTTGCTCCCAGGACAGGGTTGAAGCAGTAGTTGTCCGGACGTATGTGTTAGTCGTTTGGATACTCGAGCGCCTCTTAGGTGTCTCCGGTTTCGTTCAGACCCAGAACGGACTTGTAAATGGATGCGTGCTGACGTTGGAATTCATTTCATGTAATTAAATCAACTTGTATTAATATATGTCTATTTGGTGGTGGAGAATTTATTCTCTACTTAACACCCTGGTATATAGTAGTAGTTGTCGATCACATGGCGTGAATTGTCAATGTGGCACGCCAAGATGCAATGATCAAGGCTTTGTTGAAAAGCATGCCTTGTGGATGATGATCAAAGCATAATCTGTTTAGGCATAGCTTTGTTTATAACGTGACTTCGCGAGCCTCACACCCCGGTATGAGTCAAAAACGGGATTAGGACAGCAGGGAGTGCACACGTTTCTTTCTAGCTAGGGGTAGTGTCAGTGCTTAAACTGGCTAGCATTTTACTTATGTGGATGTTGGATTGAGGTACCTCGGGTTTTTATAGGCCGGAAGTGGTCATACTATAGGTTCAAAGGAAACGGGAAACGTGTGTTCAGGCATAATTAATTTACTACCGTTTGCTGGGGACTGGCCCTGAAGATCCAAGGGTTCACTACAGGGGATCCTGAGGTACTTGCTAGAGTGTCTCGAATCGGAAGAGGACGATCCCTAGCCTCGATTTCATGATAGAAAAGCAATTTCCAATACGACATTACGGTCTTGATTGTGAACTTATATATGGCGACATAGTATGATGGGGTACTATGTCGTCTAGGATTGATACATTTATATTAAAGTATTTTAATTTTGCTTAGACACTAACAATAATATTAAAATATTATTTTTCGTGTATTAAGCATGTTTGATCATCATAAGGAGAAACTCTATCCTCCTGTGTACGTTGCGTTGTGTGATAGGACTTGATTCTTATAATGATTTCATTTTTCCAAAAGTCATTCCGTTTTTTTGTATAAACTTTATTCAAGTATGCACTGGCCATCCAATGGAGTAAACCCATTCCGCGTTAGCGGCGTGGTCCTGTGATTCGCCATATTGATAGTTAGTATAGGAAGATTTCTCATACCAGTCCCATGACTGACTCGATGTTTGTTTCACTTTGCAAATTCGGGTGCCCTCTCTTTACACGGGCAGCCAAGTGACAGGTTCTTAAATGGACATTTCTGGATTGAAGACTGCTTGGAAGGAGAAGGCGAAGACTGTCTTTTATCTTTATCTTTTGCTTTAGAGACTTTATTATATCTTGTATTTTGATGTACGTCATGGATTTTAGACCTATTTCCTTTGAAACTTGTTTCTTTGATTCAGACTTTTATTTTGCTAAGTTGCATCCTGTAAACTGCGTACTCTATGGTTCCGTTGAGGTGATGTTTATGACTTATATCTTTCCGCTGCAATAATTATGTGTTATTATATTATCTGAGATCTGTTGTTGTTATAAATATGTTGTGTTCCAAATGATTATCCTAAATTTCACACCACGGAAGTTTGGGTTTATCACAGTTGGTATCGGAGCTTAAGGTTAACCTTAGCTTTGGAATATAACATATTTAGGACAATTCGTCTAGATAGAATTCACATTATTATAAGGCTATTAGCTTATTAGAGATGGGACTGGTAATGCCCTAGAATGAGCACAACAGAATAACACATATTTATAAGTCGTTACAATATTGCCTTTCCATCTTGTCCTTACTTTATCTTTTCTAGAGATTTTTCATTTCGGTTGGTCTGACTCTTTCCTTGATGGTACAGACTGATTTAAATGGATACTAGAGCAAGAACAGCCCGGGGCGGAGCTCGAGGTGAAACTCGAGGCGGGGCCAAAGGAGGAGCCCGAGTGGGAGCTGGAGGGCAAGCCAGAGACGAGACCCCCATCACTCAGGAACAACATACTTCAGAGGTCGTAGAACAACCACCTCCACCTCCACAACCCTTCGATTTGGAGAGAATGTCAAATAAATTCAAAAACCTAGGAGGTGTACCTTTCATGGGGCGAGAGTCTACGATTCAGGCAGAGGCATGGCTTAAAGATTGTGAAAAGATCCTAGAGGGCTTAGAACTGGAAGATCAGCGAAAGCGTTACCTACTAGTGTGGCAATTAAAAGAGGAAGCCGGGCATTGGTGGGATACGATCAAGATCTGCAATGACATGGCCAATATGTCTTGGGCAAAATTTAAGGAACTTTTCAATGAGAAGTATGTTCCCCCACAAGCTAGAGAGTGCCTGCGCGAGCAGTTCGTTAACCTACAACAAGGGAATATGACCGTTTCTGAGTATGTGAGGAAGTTTAATGAGCTTTCACGATATGCTCCTGGTTTGATTCAAGATCCGATAGAGAAGAATAAAAAATTTATCAAGGGTCTGTCAAAGAAATATTTGAACCGAGTCACTGCTCATATCAAACTTCCATTCAATGAAGTAGTTGAGATGGCATGCCGCTATGAGGAAAATGACGAGTCCGGACCGTAGGATACAGTGAAAAGCCAAGGCAACAACCAGAAGGAACAGGCTAACAAGAAACCGGAGGCGAGCAATTCTTCTACCGCTAAGCCCCAAGGGAAGAAGAGGGACAGGAGCAAGGTGACCTGATATAACTGCGGAAATATTGGACATTTTGATTACGAGTGTAGAGCACCTAAAAAGGTCAAGAGAAATGATTCGGGCCCTAGTCAGAATCGTGGTAAGAGTTCCCGGAATCGTGGCCAGAATTCTCAGGACAAGAGAGAATGCTACAATTGTCATCAAAAGGGGCACATTAAGGCAAACTGCCCACTGCTAAAGAATGCTCAGGTGGCACATGTTTATGAGGGAGCAGATGCACCAGCTTCGACTGAGGGGCCAGGTAAACCCGATGTCTTATGAGGTACGCTTAATATTAAAAACATTCCTATTACTGTCTTATTTGATACTGGTGCTACACAAAGCTTTATTTCTAATGATGCCATTCAAAAGTTGAAACTGAAACAAACAAAACTTAAAGAGTTGATTAGAGCCAATAGTTCGATAGGAGGTTCTCTTATACTCGATAAATACTGTAGAGTGCCGATCTCCTACTCTTGCTACCAATTCCCTATAAATCTAATTGTTATGAATTTCTCTGGGTATGATGTTATCTTTGGGATTTATTGGTTATCGAGGCATGGGGCTGAAGTCAAGTGTGCTGAGAGGATTGTCAAAGTTAAAACTAAACTCGGTGATGTATGTATCCCCTGCCATGACTCATCCACCGACAGAAAAGCATTTTGGTCTTGTCTAGAAGTTACCCCTACTTCTATTGAGGATATCCCTATCGTCAAAGATTACGCTGATGTATTCAAAGAAGTTGAGGGCTTACCTCCGCATAGAGAAATCAGCTTCAGAATTGATATAGCTCCGAATGCGAGGCCTGTCGTACATCCCATTCGGAGAATGTCGCCAAAAGAAAAAGAGGAGCTGAGAAATCAAACCAAGCAGCTTTTGTGGAAGGGTCTGATCAGGCCTAGTTTATCAGAGTGGGGTGTAGCGGTGGTGTTCGTCCCAAAATACGACGGTACCCTCAGGCAAAGTGTGGATTACCGCGATCTCAACAAACAACACTAAAAAATAAATACCCACTGCCGCGTATTGATGACTTACTTGACCGCTTGCATGGAGCACGAGTATTCTCTAGGATGGACCTAGCTACAGGCTTCCATCAACTTCGCATTGCAGAAGAATGTGTGCCTTTAACTGCTTTCAGAGGAGCGGATATCTTTTATGAATGGATAGTAATGCCCTTCGGTCTATGTAACGCTCCAACATACTTTGTTGATCTGATGAATAGAGTGTTCAGAGATGTTTTAAATAAATTTGTGCTCGTGTTCATCGATGACATCCTCATCTTTTCTAAATCCACTGCTGAGCACGAACAACATCTGAGAGAAGTCTTGGAGATTTTGAGAAGAAATGTGCTAAAACCCAAATTCTCCAAATGCATATTCTGGCAAGAAGAGGTGAAATTCCTCTGCAATGTTGTATCAAAGGAAGGCATCTCAGTAGATCCAGGAAAGATCTCAGCCATCCAAGAGTGGAAGCAGCCTAAAACTCCCACAGAGGTCAGAAGTTTCTTAGGACTGGCTGGCTATTATCGGAAATTTGTCAAAGATTTTTCGAAGGTAGCTTGTCCATTGACAAACCTGACTAAGAAACATACAAAATTCAATTGGACACAGGAATGCGAGACGGCTTTCCAAGAGCTAAAGAAGAGGTTGACCAATGCTCCTGTGTTGACCATCATAGATGGCAATCAGGATTTGAAGGTCTGGACCGACGCTTCTAAGCAAGGTTGTTTCTTTTATAAATTAACATGTCCGAGATAACATTTCATTTTAATGTCAAATCTCATTTTAACATGTTATACCTTATTTATTTAAGGTATTGGTGTGGTGCTGATGGAAAGACGCAGAGTAGTCGCATATTCTAGCCGCCAGTTGAAACCGCATGAGAAGAATTACACCACGCATGATCTTGAGCTAATGGCTATTGTGTTTGCTCTTAAAATATGGAGGCATTATCTCTTGGGTGAGAAATTCGAAATTTATACGGATCACAAATCCTTGAAGCATATTTTTACCCAAAGAGATTTGAATATGAGGCAGCAACGCTGGGTTGAATTTCTTGCATCATATGACCTGGATATCCTATATACTTCGGGAAAAGCCAACATTGTAGCCGATGCGCTCAGTAGAAAGAATGCAGAAAGCAACAATCTGATTATTGCCAGTCTCATTATCACTCCTACTTTGATTGATAAAATTTCTGCTCTTCAGAAGAATGATAAATTTATTCAGAAGCTTTGTGAGCGAGTTCGAAAGGGCGAGGCCTCAAGTTTCCAGATTGACAATAATGGGAACCTTAGATTGCAAGGGCGAATTTGTGTGCCAGACATTGCTGAGCTAAAAAGAGAAGTTATGGATGAGTGCCACAAATCTAAAATCAGCGTCCATCCAGGTGTAAACAAGATGTACCATGATATTAAGTGCACCTTTGGGTGGAAAGTGATGAAGAGAGATATTTCTATTTACGTTTCTAGATGTCCCACTTGTCAGCAAGTTAAAAGTGATCAACAAAAGTTGGCCGGTTTGTTGCAACCACTGGGAGTCCCAGGTTGGAAGTGGGAGGAAATTTCTATGGACTTTATAGACGGCTTGCCCCGAAGAAGAAAAGGGAATGATAACATTTGGGTGATTGTGGATCACTTAACAAAGTCTGCCCATTTCATCCCTGTTCGGTCCAATAGAATAGCTCATAGTTTGGCACAACTTTATTTTAAAGAGATAGTCAGACTACATGGGGTTCCCAAAAGCATTGTCAGTGATCGGGATCCATTATTTACCAGCAAATTCTGGGAAGCTTTTCAAGAAGAGCTTGGGACCAAGTTGAATCTGAGCTTTGCCTATCACCCTCAGACAGATGGCCAGACTGAGAGGGTGAACCGTGTTTTGGAAGACTTGTTGCGAGCTTGCATTCTCGAATATGGCGGTTCATGGGAGGATCACTTGCACCTGGTGGAATTCTCCTATAATAATAGCTACCAAGCAAGCTTGAATATGTCACCGTTTGAATTACTATATGGCAGGCCATGCAGATCTCCGGCATGTTGGGTGGAGTCAGGAAATCGACTAGTCTTGGGCCCCGACACGGTTCAGGAAGCATTGGATAAGATTGACTTGATTAAGAAGCGCTTGCTGACTGCTCAGAGCCGACAGAAGAGCTATGCAGACCAGCGAAGAAGAAATTTAGAATTCTTTGTGGGTGATCGAGTATACTTGAAGGTTTCTCCTTTGAGAGGCGTGATTCGTTTTGGGAAGACGGGAAAATTGGCTCTGAGATTCATTAGTCCATTTCCTATTCTCGAAAGGATTGGTACTCTCGCTTATAGAGTGAAGCTTCCTGACTGGTTGCCAGGGTGCATGATGTATTTCATGTGTCTCAACTCCGCAAACATGTGCATGATCCAGATCTGATTGAGGATGAACTAAATCAATAGGTCCTAGATATTGCTCCAAATCTAACAGTGAGAAAAGACCCAATAAAGATCATTGGCAAAGAAACCAAAATTTTGAGGAACAAGAGGATCAACCTAGTCAAGGTTCAATGGAGTGGGGATCCTAGAGACTGTACTTAGGGGATAGAGGATAGCATCGAAAAGGCTTACCCTAAGTGCAGAGTGGACATCTCCGAATAACTTTTGTTTTAAGGTATGTTTACCCCAATTTACATTTTCCATCTTGTTTCCTACTTCACTTTGTTTCCTTTTCGAGGACGAAAAACTCTTAAGTGGGGGAGATTGTAAAGACCCGGAAAATCCGAAACAATTTAAAAAATTTATTTTAAATAATTTGGTGGGAAAATGTGGCAGAAATTAAAATTTTCATTTTTAAATAATATTAAAGCCAGTGAAAATAGTTGATTTTCAAACGATCTCTGTTTTCAACGAAACCACTTTTGTTGGAACCGGAATGTCAAATTATTGCTAGGTTTCAATTTTTAGAATTTTTCAAAATTTTCAAATTAATATGTGAGCATGGCGAAGGAAAATGTGTTTTGTCGGTTTCAGTCAAATTTAATCAACTGAAAAATAGCCATTTTTCAAACAGTCTTAGAAATCGACGAAATTAATTTTGTTAGGACCGTATCGTCATAACGAAGCCAAATATATTTTTTCTAGATTTTTCTGAGTCCGTATGTGGCCTCGGTGAATTTATTTATGTAGACAAATTAAATTAATAAAGGGTTTATTTATTAAATTTAAATAAAATAGGCCATAGACAGCCGTTTGAGCTGACGGGACCTGTCCCGTTGGATCCGGAATATGGGTTATTGGCTAGGGTCACTTTCGCTGGACTGGAAATGGATCGGTTTAAAAGTTACGAACTTATTTGTAAAATAGCAATTAAATATTATAAATAATAGAGGAAAATTAAACCCTAAAATACTATTCACTTCTGTAGCCACTGCCCCCTTCGTTCAATGGCCATGGGAGCTTGAAACTTCTCCTCCTAATTTCTCCTTCATCCCTGCGAATTAGAACTCCACCCGGACACCACGTCGAAGCCCTTTTCTCCCTCTTCATTTCCATACCACCAGATCAATCCCTAGCAGCCCGAGACCCGAGAATTTCCACCCCAAAACCCGCCGCTTTGCGCCGCCGTCGGGCCCACCAGGGTGCACCGAGCTCGCCACCACCACCCCCCTTCGAAGCGCCGGCCGTTCCTCCCTAGCACCCCCTGTCTGATCGGCCGCTCAAGCCTCGATCCGCGAGCAAACCTAAGCCCCAGGTTTGAATAAATTTTGGAAGTGTCGGCCTGTAAAATAGAAGGAGGAAGAAAGGTTATCTCTTTAATTAATTAATATAAATACCATCCATCTTAATTTGATCATAACTCCTTCGTTTGAACTCGAAATTCGACGATTTCAGGACCGTCGGGATCGTAATTCAGAGGGCTATTTTTCTATACTAATAAAGCACAGTTCCGAGCCGGTCTAATTTTTGGTCAAATTCAAGGAGAAGCAACATAACTGTGAGAATTCTGATTTATTAAATGAATTATAATTATGAAATCATGATTTGTATGTTATTATTTTTTATCTGCGTTGTTGTGATTGTTGTATCGTTGTTGAGATGGGTTGTTATGTCTTGATATAGACATGTTAGTTTAGATCTATAAATTCTGATGTAATTTCTATAAAGTTCTCATCTTTATCATTTTATTTTATTTTGTTTTTATTTCTTTCTAGAAATGAAAAATCAATTTTTTATTCTGATTTACTAAATAAAGTTTGAATTTTTATTCTACAAAATAAAGGAAAGATAGAATATTTTGAAATAAAATGAAAATAAAAAGGTTAGATTTATATTCTGATTTACAAAATAAAAGAAAAGTGAATCTTTATTTTGATTAACAAAATTTAGGTTGAATCTTTATTTTGTTTATGGTTTTAAATAAAGAAAGTTCAAACCTTTATTTTTGATTCACAACAGAAAATGAAAAGTTGAATTTTTATTTTGATTAACAAAATTAAAGAAAGGTAAATCTTTACCCTTGATTCACAAAATAAATAAAAGTTTGAATTTTTATTTTGGTTTGCAAAATAAATAAAAAGGTTCAATCTTTATTTTGTTTTATGATTTATAAGAAAGTTAAAATCTTTTGGATATTAATTTAAAGATAAATAAAGATTAGATAATTTATTTTGATTTGCTAAATAAATTAAAGATGAGACCTTTGTTTTTATTCATGAGAATTATCCACCAAATCATATGTTGTTGATGTGTGTGTTGACATGAAACCTGACACCGAATTATAGTATGCCATCGTTGTGTTGACATGAAAACTTTAACACCAAATCACATGTAGGTTGACACCAAAATTTAGATTGAGATATCATATTTAACATGTATGTTGACACTAAAACATAGAAATAAAAAGTTCACCTTTTTATTTGCATTTTACAGTGAAAATATTACATAGGAAAATAAATTAACTTTTTATTTGAGTTCTCTAATGTAAATAAAACTTAGAAATAAAGGTTCACCTTTTTATTGCATTTTACAATGCAAATATTACATAGACAAATAAGTTCATTTTTCTTTGTTGTTGTGTTCATAACACAAATATAACATGAAATAAAAAGAGTAGTAAAAAAAATCATAATTTATTAAGTAATATGATCCACATTTAAAAACATATTTTTTATTAAGAAATATGTTTTACTTTTAAAAACATATCTTTAATGTAATATTAGTAAATTTACATTTTTCAAATGTAAAGAAAAAGACATAGAAAATTTACATTTTCAATGTTAAAGAAAAGTACATTTTTATGTTATAAAAATGAATTAGAGAAAAGTACATTTTTATTTTTATGTTATAAAAATGAATTAGAGAAAGGCACATTTTTATGTTATATAAATGAATTAGAGAAAGGCACATTTTTATGTTATAAAAATGAATTAGAGAAAAGCACATTTTTATGTTATAAAAATGAAATAGAGAAAAGCACATTTTTATGTTATAAAAATGAATTAGAGAAAGGTACAATTTTATGTTATAAAAATGAATTAGAGAAAAGTACATTTTTATGTTATAAAAATGAATTAGAAAAAAGTACATTTTTATGTTATAAAAATGAATTAGGGAAAAGTACATTTTTTTGTTATAAAAATGAATTAGAGAAAGGTACATCTTTATGTTATAAAAATGAATTAGAGAAAGGCACATTTTTATGTTATAAAAATGAATTTGAGAAAAGTACATTTTTATGTTATAAAAATGAATTAGAGAAAGGCACCTTTTTATGTTATAAAAATGAAATAGAGAAAAGTACATTTTTATGTTATAAAAATGAATTAGAGAAAGGTACATTTTTATGTTATAAAAATGAATTAGAGGAAAAGTACATTTTCATGTATTAAAAATGAATTAGACAAAAAGGGACATTTATTTGCATTTGGTGCAAATAAACAAGAAAAACTTAAAAGGAATAAAAAGAATTTACTTTATTTACATTTTCTTATGTAAATAAAAAGAACAAGTTTTACGATGACATTTTACTTACAATTTCTTATGTAAATAAAAAGAACATATTTATAGTGAAAGCACTTATTTACATTTAGTTAAATAAATAGGGGAATGAAACCATTTATTTACATTGTAGCGTAAATAAATAAGGAGAAGAAGAAAAATCACATTTATGCACATATAGAATAGAATAAAAACACCATATTAAGTAAGTGGATTTTTATTTGCAAACCAGCTGCGAATAAAAATATGAATTTATGTAACACATTTTTATCATCATGACAAAATTCGATAAAAGAGTAGGAATTAGAAATGTTAATTTTCACTTTAGGTGTGATAAAAAGAATAAATTATAATAGTTGAAATTGCTAAACGATTTATATCTATAAATGTTTTTATATATAAATATAAATATAAAATTTAACGAAACACGCGCGGTAGTTCGAGTATCGGCAATCGTAACTTTAAACGATTATACCGAAAGATCCGACCGTTGGATTTTCCCAAAACTGGAACCACTTAGGACCGCTTTGGGAAGAGCTTTCCAACGATATAAATTTCATCAAAATCCGACGGTTAGATTTTAAGATATGTGCAAATCAAAAGTTGGTAAAAACAGCGCCAGGGCCGCCCACTGACCCGAAGCATCGTTTATTTATTTTGAGCTATTTTCAAATAAATAAAAATAGCGATAAATAGTTATATATATATATATGAAATGTTTTAAATGATAATTATGTGACAATTATTTGAAAAGACCGAGTTTAACTCATTTCAAATAATTGCACGGCAATTAAATCAAGGATATAAGAAGACGATGGTTGAAGACCGACGATCTTCACATCGAATGGGCAACGACTACTGATTCCTTGGATTTACTTGCTCCCAGGACTGGGTTAAAGAAGTAGTTGTCCAGACGTATGTGTTAGTCGTGCGGATAAGCGGGCGCCTCTTAGGTGTCTCCGGTTTCGTTCATACCTAGAACGGACTTGTAAGTGGATGCGTGTCTGACGTTGGAATTCATTTCATGTAATTAAATCGACTTGTATTAATATATATCTGTTTGGTGGTGGAGAATTTATTCTCTACTTAACACCCTGTTATATAGTAATAGTTGTCGATCACATGGCGTGAATTGTCAATGTGGCACGCCAAGACGCAATGATCAAGGCTTTGTTGAAAAGCAGGCCTTATGGATGATGATCAAAGCATAGCCTGTTTAGGCATAGCTTTGTGTATAACGTGACTTCGCGGGCCTCGCACCCTGGTATGAGTCAAAAACGGGATTAGGACTGCAGGGAGTGCACACGTTTCTTTCTAGCTAGGGGTATTATCAGTGCTTAAACTGGCTAGCATTTTACTTATGTGGATGTTGGATTGAGATACCTCGGGTTTTTATAGGCCGGGAGTGGTCATACTATAGGTTCAAAGGAACCGGGAAACGTGTGTTCAGGCATAATTAATCCACTACCGTTAGGTGGGGACCGGCCCTGAAGATCCAAGGATTCACGGCGGGGGATCCTGAGGCACTTGCTAACGTGTCTCGAATTGGAAGAGGACGATCCCTAGCCTCGATTTCAGGACAGAAAACCAATTTCCAATACGACATTACCGTCTTGATTGTGAACTTATATATGGCGACATAGTAGGATGGGGTACTATGTCATCAAGGATTGTTATATTGAAGTATTTTAATTCTGCTTAGACACTAACAAAATATTAAAATATTATTTTTCGCGTATTAAGCATGTTTGATCATCATAAGGGAAAACTCTATCCTCCTGTGTGCGTTGCATTGTGTGATAGGATTTCAGCCTTACGATGATTTCATTTTTCCAATAGTCATTCCATTGTTTTTGTATAAACTTTATTCAATTATGCACTGGCAATCTAATGGAGTAAACCCGTTCCGCGTTAGCGGCGTGGTCCTGCGATTCGCCATATTGATAGTTAGTATAGTCAGATTTCTCATACCAGTCCCATGACTGACTCGATGTTTGTTTCACTTTGCAAACTCGGATGCCCTCTCTTTACACGGTCAGCCAAGTGACAGGTTCTTAAATGGACATTTCTGGATTGAAGACTGCTTGGAAGGAGAAGGCGAAGACTATCTTTTATCTTTATCTTTTGCTTTGAAGACTTTATTCTATCTTGTATTTTGATGTACGTCATGGAGTTTAGACCTATTTCCTTTGAAACTTGTTTCTTTGATTCAGACTTTTATTTTGCTAAGTTGTATCCTGTAAACTGCGTACTCTGTGGTTCTGTTGAGGTGATGTTTATGACTTATATCTTTCCGCTGCAATAATTATGTGTTATGATATTATCTGAGATCTGTTGTTGTTATAAATATGTTGTATTCCAAATGATTATACTAACTTTCACACCACGGAAGTTTGGGGTTATCACAACATTTCAACAAAAACAAATAAAAAAGATAACTTTGTTTTTGTCGACAATTCTATTTCAACAAAAACATATAAAAGTGGTATATTTTTATGTTACATCATTTCTAACCTTTCGTATTAACATAAAAGATTATTTTTATGTTAAATCAATTTTAACATTTCAACAAAAACAAATAAAAAAGATAACTTTGTTTTTGTCGACAATTCTATTTCAACAAAAACATATAAAAGTGGTATATTTGTTTTGTCAACAACTCTAATTCAACAAAACACATATAAAAGTGATATATTTGTTTTGCCGACAACTCTAATTCAACAAAACACATATAAAAGTGATATTTTGTTTTGTCGACAACTCTAATTCAACAAAACACATATAAAAGTGATATATTTGTTTTGTCCTCAATTCTAATCAAATAAAAAGTGATATTTTTTATCAACTTAACATTTTATAACTAAATGGTATTTTAACAAAATTTAACATTTTATAACTAAAATGGTATTTTTATAAATCTTAACATTTTATAACTAAAATGGCAGTTCTATCAATCTTAACATTTTATAACTAATGTTATTTTTATCAATTTTAACATTTTATAACTAAAATGGTATTTTCATCAATCTTAACATTTTATAACTAAAATGTTATTTTTATCAATTTTAACATTTTATAACTAAAATGTCATTTTCATCAACCTTAACATTTTATAACTAAAATGTTATTTTCATCAATCTTGGCATTTTTCTATGAATTCTAATGAACAATAAAAGTATATTTTATATGTTTACATCTTTTGTATATACCATAAAATGATTATTTAATCTTTAAGCTAATTCTGAAAAAACAATGTTTAATGTATCTAAATGGAAGGTGAAACTTATATTATAGAATCAAATCGATGTTCATAAATCTAAAATAAACTAAACTTTTTATTTCAAAATGAGATCTAAAAATAAACTGTATGTAACACCCTGTAATTTTAATATTAATGTTAACAAATTAAAGAATACTTAATTGTAAATGGGAGAATTAAGGGAAATGGGTTACGCCATTGCTTTCGTCTCGGAATTCTGGTTGAGACAGAGTCCAAGTTTGCGTAAAACGGATACCGTATCAAGAAGATATGGACGAACGAAGTTAGGCAGAAAAACCAGAAACAGGCTAGAGTGCACTGGCGCACTTGGAATGTGCGGCAGAACAAAATTGCACTGGCGCACTAGGGAAGTGCGCCCATGCAAAGTTGCACTGGCGCACTTGGCAGGTGCGCCCAGGCAGAGGTAAAAACCTGCACAGATTTCTGAGGCTCTGATTCAAACAGTGAGTCAGTGCTGAGGCATTTCTGACTAGTTAATGAGTCATTAGGGTTTCTGGATAGTTATAATCTGGACTGAATGGTTGTGGTTAACTCTAGGGTCATCCGACGGCTATAATTAAATTGAAATTCTATAGAAACATGTGTAGACTCAAACCCTAAAATCAAATCAAAATAAGATCAATGGCCGTCATGTTGTCACTCCAAACCCTAGAGTAGCCGCCACCAACTAGAAGCAAATTAAAGACAACAATTCAATTCAAATCAAGCCTAAAACTACAACAACGAAATTTTCTACAATAAGGGAACGCTAGTCAATTACAGAATTCAGATCCCAGAACTCAAGACCCCATTTTCAGTGAGTTCTAGTCACTTTTAGGTTTAAATAAACAAAGGTGAATCGTGGTAGACTATGATTTGGGTATATGTTGTTTGTAGTTATGCAAGTTGTTATTATCTATGCAAGTCGTTATCATGAATCTATGCAAGTTGTTATTATGAATCTATGCAAGTCGTTATCATGAATCTATGCAAGTTGTTATCATGAATCTATGCAAGTTGTTATCATGAATCTATGCAAGTTGTTATTACGAATCTATGCAAGTTGTTATCATGAATCTATGCAAATTGTTATGAGATCATGCAAGTCACCTATACAAGTTATTATTCATGAAACTATTCAAGTTGTTATGTTGTGAATCATGAACCTATGTTAGTTGTTAATTATGTTGTAATTCATGAACCTATGCAAGTTGTTATGTTGCAAACTCATGAATCTATGCAAGTTGTTAATTATGTGGTGAATCATAATTATATGCGAAGTTATCATGTCATTTTCCCTAGTTGTCATGCCTATGCCAAAAATTATATTGAAAACAATCACCTTGTCATTCCCTTTATTTTATTGTTATGGCGAGGCTACCTTGTAGCCTTGATGACGCCAAAAACACAAACGGTTACGCTAGTTAAGAAACAGGGAAAAAGGTGAATTTGTAATAGGCATAATTTACATAGTGATTATGTAAATTGGACACATGATTCTAGTAGGGAAACCTATAAATAATTACCTATTATGACATGGGTAAAATTGGGTAAAAATGGTATAATTTGAATATGACCATTTATGGATAGGAAATTCAAATTGTTAATAAGATTGGTATTGACACCTATAAAAAGGAAAGGATTAATTAATTAACTTAATTAATCAAAAGAAGGATGTTTAAGCAATTAAAGTCTAAAGATTTAATATTGAGAATTGACATAAATGCCTTAAATGGCATAAAATAAATTTGTGATGAAATTGGTACAACTTTACATACCATAAATAGATGGACATAATTGAGTCAATTATGGCCATAGTTAAATTTGGAATTGATTGATAATTTGAATATGGAGATTAATTCAAATTGGGGAATAATTAATTTTGTGTAATTAATCATCTAAGACACGAGGTTAGGCTCTTTTGTGGTGTAAGACTGTCCGGAACCGCCCGGCAAATCCAGCAGCCACAAATGCCAATCTAATGTGGAAGGTCTTAGGAATAAATTAAATGTGTGACAGTTGTAAAGACACGAGGTTAGGCTCTTTTGTGGTGTAAGACTGCCGGACCCGCCCGGCAAATCCAGCTGCCACAAATGCCAGTCTAATGTGGGAGGTCTTTATAAGGTTACGGTCTTAATGAATTAAGAAACACTTAAATAGATAAACATGTAGTGGGACATGAGGGGTTATGTGGGTGCCTTGGGTGGCATGTGGAGTTAAGTGGGTGCCTTGGGTGGTATGTGAAATACGATTAGGTGTCTCAATAATTAATTAATGCTGATTAAAGGAATATATGGATGATAAACAGAAGTTTGGTTGAGTGATTCTCTGGGTAACGATCTGATGTTGATCTCGGTCTTCGGAGTTGGTACTTAGGGAGTTATTCTCTTAACCGATGTAATTGTGGACTAAGTAGAAACTAATCATAAACTAAGTGAAATGGTTAAGACCAGCTTAACCAATAAATTGATAAATGGGTGGGAGGGTAATATTAGTATATGTAGGCCCACAAACTTAACCATTAAATAAACAGGATTAAATCGGTAGGTGGGTTAAGTACAACTGATGGGTAGGTGGGTAATATTAGTATATATAGGCCCACAAACTTAACCATTAAAAAGGGGTTATGTAATTAAAGACAACTAATGGTATACATAACCGGGGCAGAATAGTAAAGTTATGTATTAAAGACACCCTTAGGGGTACGCATAACTAATGGGAATAGATAGAGTTATGTATTAAAGACACATATAGGTATGCATAACCGATAGGTAGAATAGGGGTTTTGTATTAAAGACACCTATAGGTATGCATAACTGATTGAGGGCTATGTAATTAAAGACACCTTAGGGTATACATAGTCAGTAGAAAACCTAGTGGGGATACACGTCATAGGGGAGAGCTTGTATCATGTTGTGTGGGACCCATTTCAGTCAGTAACCCAGAGGGGTATCAAAGTAAAGAACTCCGTACTAGGCGAGGAAGGAGCACGCTTACTGATTGATTGTAAGAGATCCAAAACGAGACGGATGGTGTGGGCGGCGCAAACCGATCTGGGACATGTGTGTGCATCGACCGGGCAGAGGGGGACAAGACGACCGTGACAGCAGTAGGTATGACTGTGCACACCTTGGGTTGCCACTTTAATGAAGTGATACCCCCTAGTTGTTGGACTAGCACAGGTTATCTAAAGAGTCGGGAGCTGATCGATTAAGGTAGTGGTTAGGGTATACCCGGACGTATGCCCTAAGTCTACCAATTTATAATAGGAGGGTAGTGGGTACGACCAGTTGAGATGGGAGTAGGCGGCACCTATGACAACAGTTAGGAATACACAAAACTACCACCATCGTTATCATTAGCGGAAGGGATCACCCCATCTTGATTTTACTAGTAATAGTGCAGAATAGTTTGTAGCGAAGCATACATCTTACCTTATTTGTCCTGTCATACCTGCCATCTATACCGTGAATCCTCTTATCCACTTTGTATGCCTGTCATGTTTACCTTTATTTTATTACTGGTTAAAAGTTACTGGACTCACCAGACGTATGTCTGACCTACTTTGTTTCGCCTCTTTTCTTCTGTTTCCCCCCAAGTTCTCAGGGAGGAAACACCCAGGTTTAGTAAGGATTTGGATATCATCTTCTAGGAGCTACTTCTGAAGTATGGCTCGAGTCTCTGTCTCTTATATGGCTTGCTCTTTAATATGGGGAATGATGTTTTTCTTTTAAATACCTATGTACTCTGATGATATAAGATAGAATTTTTTTATTGTAATGGTTTTATGACTCATGGTATTATGTAACAAAGTATTTTGGTGATTTAATAAAGTTGTTTATTTTCCGCTGCAAAAGTTTTTATATTTGTCTTGTGATATTCTGTGTCTGTTTAACAAAAACCCTCCACTGAAGTTAAGGCATTCCCTTTGTGAGTGACCTTAATGGAGGTGGGGTGTTACACTTGGTATCAGAGCTGAAGGTTACCAGATTAGATAAAAGTTTTGAAAATATTTTCAAAAAGGTTTTAAAAGAAAGTAATTTCAAAAAGGAAAGCCTGTTTTAAAAAAAAAATCCCCGAAAAGCCATATATAGTATCCTTCGGTCCTTTTTCTAAAATCTCTCCCTTTTTCTTCTTAGCATGTCTGAGGATCTTAATCTTCCAAAGGATGTACCGATACCAGGATGGTTTAGGAGGTATTTAGAAGCTAGGGCCACAACCGCAGGTCCAGCAAATATTCCTCCTCCCCCAGCTACACCCGTTCCTCCTCCTCCCCCTCCTCGTGTTGATACTTTTGCAAAGATATGTAAGGACATTCGGGCAATGGGCGGGAAACCTTTTCACGGGTCGGAGACGTTTGTTGAAGCTCGAAATTGGCTAAAGGAGGTGGAAGAATTGTTTGGAATCTTCGAAGTAGAAGATGGGAGAAAGGTCTAGTTAGCTTCCTGGTTAATGAAGGATGAGGCCTCGTTTTGGTGGGAGGTCATTAATGGAGAGCGTCTAGTTGATACATGGCCGGATTTCAGGCGTAGGTTTGAGGCGAAATTTCTCTCACGAGCAGAAGAAAATCTATACATGGAAAGGTTCTTGGCGTTGAAGCAGGGGGATCTGTCAGTAAAAGAGTACATCAACAAGCTCAATCAGTTGGCGAGGTTTGGCTTAGACTTGGTGAACACACCTGAGAAGAAGGCTTTGAGATTTGTTAAAGGCTTGAATGAGCCGCTACACGGATTGGCTATGACCCATGTTCCCATGGGGGCCACTTTTTAAAAGCTGGTGGGTATGGCCCTAATGCATGAAGAGGACAAGGGAGCAAAGAAAGAGGAAAAAGTTGAAGGGACATTGAAAAATGAGAAGGCGAGACCCAAGAAAGGACAGCAACAACAACAACAGAAGAAAGGCGAGAAGGATGACAAGGGAAAGAATAGGAGGAATTGCCACTATTGTGGGAAAGAAGGTCACCTAGTCAAAGAATGTAAAAGTAGGAAGTTCAATTGCTTTAAGTGTAGAGAGGTCGGACACTTCTCCAAAGAATGCCCGAAGGCGCAGGGATCGCAAGGGACTTCTGGAGGGCAGGCGAATGCTCTCGTGGAAGATGGATATGATAGAGATAGGAAAATTTTATGTAAAAAGTTTGATTTCTTTATGAAGATTAAGACTCTTTTAGATTCTGGCATTTTGATTTTGTAATTGAGACTCTGCACTTTAATACTAGTCTTGTTTCTGATCCCATAGTTGTTTCAAACCCCTTTGGTGGTTCGGCTCATTTAGTGGTGATTTGTAAGGGTTTGAAATTATCTGTGTTAGGTGTCAAAAATTTGAATGTGACATTTGTGTGCTTAAGTTTATGGGCCATGGGTTGGTTCAAAATGGACCAGCTTTCTATGTAGAGGCCGTTCTAGATTTTGAGATGAGGGTCGTTAAGTTTCTAACTTGTCATGGGAAGACCCCCAAAGTTTCTTGACCCGCAAGGGTCTGTTATGTTTAGCTTTCTAAGAACCATTCTGTAATCTGATCTGTACCAATAGTCTGTAAGTATCTGAATATTTCTGAAGGATAGGTGTTTCTACTCGAAGCATGAAGTAGATTTCCAATTTTGACATTGTTTAGTGGGGGTAATTCTCTGAGTGTCAGTCTGATGTTATTTCGGTCTTCGGGGCTGAGACTTAGGGAATTATTCTCTTAACCGATGTCAAATGGGAACTGAACTTTTGTTTAAGTTATATCATTTTTTTGTATCCCATCAACCAAATCTTCGACCTTTAGATAGGAAATCCATGGATGTAAACATGTGTTTGAGACATGTTATGTTTGATGGTTGCAAGTGGATGCAAGTGTATTCTAGTGGTTGCTCGTGGATGCATTTACACACACATTAGGCACTAGATCGGCTCAAATCACTTTCATATTGCATATAAATGTGTGTGCATATTTAGCTTAATGGATGAACAATGGTTGTGTTATCATATGGATGCTGCATTTTGATGAATGGTTGAGCACACATGTAGAAATATTATGTATCGATAGGATTCTTTTGCATACAAAATGGACGCACGGCACTTTCATGGTTTGCATTAAGGAGGTCAACTGAATCAGTAGACCGCCTGATTTTGCATTAGATAAGGAACATATACACACACTTTTTGCATATGTTCATAGGGCATTAGAAATCTTTTAAGGACAATGGATGCCTGTGTTTGATGGTTGAGTAGATGGATGATTGTATGGTAGGATGCACATTCAACTTGACTTGAAGATTTCGGGGATGAAATCCTTTAAGGAGCGGAGAATGTAATACCCCGTAATTTTAATATTAATGTTAACGAATTAATGAATACTTAATTGTAAATGTGAAAATTAAGGGAAACGGGTTACGCCATTTCGTTCTTCTCGGAATTCTGGTTGAGATAGAGTCCGAGTTTGTGTAAAACGGATATGTATGAAGAAGATATGACAATGAAGTTAGGCAGAAAAACCAGAAACATGCTAGAATGCACTGGCGCACTTGGGAAGTGCGCCCATGCAAAGTTGCACTGGCTCACTTGGCAGGTGCGCCTAGGCCGAGGTAAAAACCTGCACAGATTTCCGAGGCTCTGATCCGAACAGTGAGTCAGTGCTGAGTCATTTCTGACTAGTTAATGAGTCATTAGGGTTTCTGGATAGTTATAATCTGGACTGAATGGTTGTGGTTAACTCTAGGGTCATCCGACGGCTATAATTAAATTGAAATTCTATAGAAACATGTGTAGACTCAAACCCTAAAATCAAATCAAAATAAGATCAATGGCCGTCATGTTGTCACTCCAAACCCTAAAGTAGCCGCCACCAACTAGAAGCAAATTAAAGACAACAATTCAATTCAAATCAATCCTAAAACTACAACAACGAAATTGTCTACAACAAGGGAACGCTAATCAATTACAGAATTCAAATCCCAGAACTCAAGACCCCTTTTTCGGTGAGTTATAGTCACTTTTAGGTTTAAATAAACAAAAGTGAATCGTGGTAGACTATGATTTGGGTATATGTTGTTTGTAGTTATGCAATTTGTTATTATCTATGCAAGTCGTTATCATGAATCTATGCAAGTTGTAATTATGAATCTATGCAAGTCGTTATCATGAATCTATGCAAGTTGTTATCATGAATCTATGCAAGTTGTTATTATGAATCTATGCAAGTTGTTATCATGAATCTATGCAAGTTGTTATTGTGAATCTATGCAAGTTGTTATCATGAATCTATGCAAATTGTTATGAGATCATGCAAGTCACCTATACAAGTTATTATTCATGAAACTATGCAAGTTGTTATGTTGTGAATCATGAACCTATGTTAGTTGTTAATTATGTTGTAATTCATGAACCTATGCAAGTTGTTATGTTGCGAAGTCATGAATCTATGCAAGTTGTTAATTATGTGGTGAATCATAATTATATGCGAAGTTATCATGTCATTTTCCCTAGTTGTCATGCTTATGCCAAAAATTGTACTGAAAATGATCACCTTGTCATTCCCTTTATTTTATTGCTAGGGCGAGGCTACCTTGTAGCCTCGACGACGCCAAAAACGCAAACGGTTACACTAGTTAAGAAACGGGGAAAAAGGGGAATTTGTAATAGGCATAATTTACATAGTGATTATGTAAATTGGTTACATGATTCTAGTAGGGAAACATATAAACAATTACCTATTATGACATGGGTAAAATTGGGTAAAAATGGTATAATTTGAATATGACAATTTATGGATAGGAAATTCAAATTGTTAACAAGATATGTATTGACACCTATAAAAAGGAAATGATTAATTAATTAACTTAATTAATCAAAAGAGGAATGTTTAAGTAATTAAAGTCTGAAGATTTAATATTGAGAATTGGCATAAATGCCTTAAATCGCATGAAATAAATTTGTGATGAAATTGGTATGACTTTACATACCATAAGTAGATGGACATAATTGAGTCAATAATGGCCATAGTTAAATTTGGAATTGATTGATCATTTGAATAGGGAGATTAATTCAAATTGGGGAATAATTAATTTTGTGTAATTAATCGTCTAAGACACGAGGTTAGGCTCTTTTGTGGTGTAGGACTGCCTGGACCCGCCCGGCAAATCCAGCTGCTAAAAATGCCAGTCTAATGTGGGAGATCTTAGGCATAAATTAAATGCGTGACAGTTGTAAAGACACGAGGCTAGACTCTTTTGTGGTGTAAGACTGCCCGGACCCGCCCGGCAAATCCAGCGGCCACGAATGCTAGTCTGATGTGGGAGGTCTTTATAAGGTTACGGTCTTAATGAATTAAGAAACACTTAACCAGATAAACATGTAGTGGGACATGAGGGGTTAAGTGGGTGCCTTGGGTGGCATGTGGAATTAAGTGGGTGCCTTGGGTGGCATGTGAAATACGATTAGGTGTCTCAATAATTAATTAATGCTGATTAAAGGCAAATATGGATGATAAACAGAAGTTTGGTTGAGTGATTCTCTGGGTAACGATCTGATGTTGATCTCGGTCTTCGGGGTTGGTACTTTGGGAGTTATTCTCTTAACCAATGTATCTATGGACTAAGTAGAACCTAATCATAAACTAAGTGAAAGGGTTATGACCAACTTAACCAGTAAATTGATAAATGGGTAGGTGGGTAATATTAGTATATATAGGCCCACAAACTTAACCATTAAATAAACATGATTAAATCAGTAGGTGGGTTAAGTACAACTGATGGGTAGGTGGGTAATATTAGCATATATAGGCCCACAAACTTAACCATTAAAAAGGGGTTATGTAATTAAAGACACCTAATGGTATACATAACCGGGGCAGAATAGTAAAGTTATGTATTAAAGACACCCATAGGGGTACGCATAACTAATGGGAATAGATAGAGTTATGTATTAAAGACACCTATAGGTACACATAACCGATAGTTAGAATAGGGGTTATGTATTAAAGACACCTATAGGTATGCATAACTGATTGAGGGCTATGTAATTAAAGACACCTTAGGGTATACATAGTCAGTAGAAAACCTAGTTGGGATACAAGTCATAGGGCAGAGCTTGTATCATGTTGTGTGGGACCCATTTCAGTCAGTAACCCGGAGGGGTATCAAAGTAAAGAACTCTGTACTTGGCAGGGAAGGGGCATGCTTACTGATTGATTGTTAGAGATCCAAAATGAGACGGATGGTGTGGGCTGCGCAAACCGACCGGGGACATGTGCGTGCATGGGCCGGGCAGAGGGGGACAAGACGACTGTGATAACAGTGGGTATAACTGTGCACACCTTGGGTTGCCACTTTAGGGAAGAGATACCCCCTAGTTGTGGGACCAGCACAGGGTATATACAGAGTAGGGAGCAGATCGATTAAGGTAGTGGTTAGGGTATACTCGGACGTATGCCCTAAGTCTACCAATTTATAGTAGGAGGGTAGTGGGTACAACTAGTTGAGATGGGAGCAGGCGGCACCTATGACAACAGCTAGGTATACACGAAACTACCACCATCGTTATCATTAGCGGAAGGTATCACCCCATCTTGATTTTACTAGTAATAGTGCAGAATAGTTTGTAGTGAAGCATACATCTTTCCTTATTTGTCCTATCATACCTGCCATCTGAACCGTGAATCTTCTTATCCACTTTGTATGCCTATCATGTTTACCTTTATTTATTTACTGGCTAAAAGTTACTGGATCCACCAGACGTATGTCTGACCTAGTTCGATTCGCCTCTTTTCTTCCGTTCCCCCCAAGGTTCTCAGGGAGGAAACACCCATGTTTAGTAAGGATTTGGATATCATCTTCTAGGAGCTACTTTTGAAGTATGGCTCGAGCCTCTGTCTCTTATATGGCTTGCTCTTTAATATGGGGAATGATGTTTTTCTTTTAAATACCTATGTACTCTGATTATATAAGACATAAGTGTTTTGTTGTAATGGTTTTATGATTCATGGTATTATGTAACCAAGTATTTTGGTGATTTAATAAAGTTGTTTATTTTCCGCTGCAAAATTTTTATATCTGTCTTGTGATATTCTGTGTCTGTTTACCAAAAACGCTCCACTAAAGTTAAGGCATTCCCTTTGTGAGTGACCTTAATGGAGGTGGGGTGTTACACTGTAGATTCAAATTAAAGAATTTTTATTATAGATCCAGATTTAACAGACAGCATCACAATCAACAATCAACAAATTTCAAGCATCACAACAGATCTGATTTTATTTACATATCTACATGGATTTCAAATAGCGAGAAGTAATTTAATTAATTAAAAATAGAAATCTCACCTAGATCTGGTTTATTTCTGATTTTCATTTCTCATACAACAAGAATATTCTATCAAATTAACAGGTCAACAAACAACATCAAATAGTTAAAATCAAATCACGAACATGCAAGGATTTCTAAACACGATAATAATTAATTTATTTTTTTATTATTTAAAAGTAAATAGAATTCTCACATTGCTTTTTGTCTGAATTTTCAAAGTGCACAGTTTCAGCTCTAGTCAGCTTCATAGCGTAGATCGTGCGAGACGAACCCAACGCAACTGAATTTGCAAATTTCTGACCACGAATGAAATAGATATGATAAATTTTACGTTTGATTACATTAATAATTAATTAAATAAATAAATAATACTAATTACATTGCTAATTTAATCCAGGCTGCCCTCATCATCTTCTCGTTCCTGCATATAACGAACGAAACCCAACTCCATTTCTACGGTTTCAAAATCGCTACTTCCCATTGCACTAGAAAGTGATTGAACCTTCCACCTTTGACTGCCTCCGCGTGGCGCACCGCTGGCCTCGACGCCGATGAACTCGCCCCCTTCCAGCACTCCAAAAGTTAGTGCAAAAGATGGCACTTTGTGAGGGAATTCCAGCTGCCATGAGCAACTAAATCTGTTCTTAATCATATCATATTAAAGATCCCACTTAGGTCTTTCTTTTGGTTTAAATAGTTTTGATTTTCATTGAATGGGTTCAGAGAATTTCAGAGATGAAATTTGAAGTGGGCGTGGCCGTCTGTTTGGTATGTGGCGTTTGTGTTTGTGTTAGAAGAATTAGCGTTTTCTTATGTGTATTTATAATATTAAATTATTATTTAATTTTATAAATCCCAGAAAAGGCCCGTTAACTTTTAGTACACCCAAATCCAACCCAACTAGAGTTGCTCCCAGGCAAATACCCACGTTCTGGATGCAATGGGCTAGATTCCATCATCCCAAACGACTGTCTTCAGCCTGTTTTCTTTATTTTAAAAATTAAATCATTTATTTATTAAATTCAATCGTACATTTAAATCTACCAGGGCCACACACGGACTCTAAAAATTCCGGAAAAATTATTTCTAGTTATGTTTTGACGATACGGTTCTAACAAGACTAATTTCGTCGAATTCCGAGACCGTTTGAAAAATATCATTTTCTGGTCGATCCATTTGACTAAAACTGATAAAACATAATTTCTTTGGCCATGCTTACATATTAATTCTAAAAATTATGAAAATTTAAACCAGCAATAATTTGACATTCCGGTTCCAACAAAAGTGGTTTCGTCGAAAACGGTGGCTGTTTGCAAAATGGCTACTTTTAAGGCTAATATATTATTTTAAAATATATAAAAATTCTACAGCGACTTTTCTAAATTTTAAACTGGACATAACTTTTTATTTATAAAATGAAATTTCAATTTTTCAGACTCGTTAGAAAGATATAATCAAAGAGATTTAAATATTTTTGGTTTTACTTAAATTCGATCTGTTTTGAATCCTGTACATTCAGTCAAAGTTCAAATTCAAATTTTCAAACTACCGCGCTATTTCTAACTCCTTCTTTAATTAAGTAAAATTTATTCATTTTAACTTCGATTAAAATAAATTTTTAATCGTTATTATTTAAAATAAATTATTTTAAATATTCAATTTTCATTAAAATTTCTAAATTAAAATTTTTAAATTGGTTCCAAAATTCTGGGTTGTTACAATAATACTATAATTTTTCAAAGTCTAGGCAAATCTATTTTCAAAAGCACCGAAATCGTGTCCTCAATTTCATTTCCATTTAATTTGCAAAATATATTCTGCAACCAATTATTTTTAATAGATTTCGTTTTGATTTTCAAAACCTTTTAACTATCCCTTATTTGGGTTATCATTTAATCAACCGAAATTTATAATAATTTAATATTATTATCTACTAACGACCAATGCATATACATTTAAAACCCATAATATATTTAATACATTTAAAAGATAGTCCACAACAATATTGTGTCAATTCATTCTATTTGATAATTCAGAAATTCTTATCGATAACATGGCGTCCCATATATCAAGCAAAATCTAGAAATATTCAATGGAACAAATCAACACAATATAAAACCATTTTTATATAAAAATACAAGTACACGCTCTCATATATTAACTTAAACTCAATCTAAGGCATTACTAACCCTATCTCTAATGAGTTAATTCCCAAACAGAGCCAAGGTTGTTGCTAACTAAAGCTCTGTTACCACGTTGTAACGACCTGGATTTTTGACTGTTCAAATCGACAATAATCCACACATGTCGACCCAAGCTAATCTCCAACCGAGGTAATTATTGGGAAAAAATAAAAGAAAGGAAAGAAGAAGAAAGAAAAATAAAAAAATCTCACAGCGGAAGGACAACATATAATAAATAATTAATAGTTCAAAAGCAGTTAAAATATATACATGAGACTATAATATACAATGATTATCAGAGTTACACATATATATACAAGGAGCAGAAACACAGTGCAGTCAGAACTTCATATATATATATAATAGATATAAACCAAATCTTCGTCTTCGTCCTCCAAGGCAAAGCGATCTTCGCTAACTGCAACTCATATCTGACCCGAGCGTATTGCATAAAATAAAAACACAACAAACACTTAGATCAGAACTAAAACATTCTCATATCAGCTAAATCAAAATACGAAATAACATGGGTGTTATGGGTGCAGTAACTTAAGAAATGTTACAGGATTTACCATCTCTTAAGGATCCGTTGAAACTATTTACATACACGGTATAATACGCTATTATTATAATGTCTACTAAGTAAAGTAAATGTAATAAAAATAGCATAAGCGGAATTACATTTTAATCCTTACGACGTTTACAGACATTGTCGTACACATTGCATATACAACACCAAAATGTCGGTAGGTTGGGAAGAGTCGTGATACGACAACGTCAAATGAAAATCGTAGAGGCTTGATCAAGATAAATATGACAAGGCACTCGAGGGAATACCCAGGGTAGGATTCTACAATTTGTACTCTCGGACCGGTGGTAACGAATAGCCGCAACTAACGCCAACCTCTGAACACACTTCCATATCAAAGGCACCCCAAATCGATCATAGTGTAATATAGATGGTATCGAAGGAGCATGTCAAATCAGAGATGCGATCTCACTTAGTCACTGTATAGCTCCTATTTTAGTCATTTCAATTGTGACCAGAAGGTCAAGGCCATCCATTATCGTTCTCTTTCTTCAAATCCAGTAATCGCCTACATACCATCCTACTTCATTCTGGATTCTTCATCACATGCACAGTTGTTAAAGTGGTTTCGGTATTAGCAAAGAGTATGACACTACCAACTCTGGTCTCTTTAACAACCAAACGTTACACTTTTCACATCGGTCGGTTCTTTTACTTTTTACAAATTTCAACTATCATGTTTGTTTCGAACCCAATTTACATTCAAATTAGAATATAATTTCACATCAAAATATCGCAGTTATTCTAAAACCGATTTATATTCCAAACTAGAATATATTTCCATATCAGTATAGTATAATCATATAATATTTCAAAGAAAATTAATATTCAAGAAGAATATACTTCATATCAAAGGTTTATGGTTATTTCAACATTGATTTTATTCAAATCAATTTATATTCTAATAGAATATGTTTTATATCAACACATTATAGTCAATTTCAAAATCGCTTTTTATTTGCAAGTAGAATATATTCACATTGAAATATTATGATCGTTTACAATTGATTTATATTCAAATAAAATATAACTTTATATCAAATCTCAATTTGAATCGGCGGTTTAAATCAACTAGTTCCCATTCAAGAAGAAATTACAATCATTTAATATAACTCAGAAAAATAGTTAATTATAAAATAAAACCTTTATATAACCCTTTTTTAAGTAATTAAAATAGTTTAAACACTACGTATATACAAATAATAAAATCATTAGTAAATAATTTCAGAAAAATAGAATATAATAAAACTTATTTATAAAAAAAAAATATTGGTCACAAAATTTACTAAGATAACTTTTGAATAACAGAATATAATTTATTTGTAAAACATCAATATATATAGTTTTTATAAAATAAATTTTAAAACCATGATTATTCTTTTCTTCCGAATTTCAATAACTTGAATATATATATATATATATATATGTGTGTGTGTGTGTGTGTGTGTATCCCGGTCTCAATAGAGTTTATTTAGTTTTCCCATCGCGTTTCAAAAACATCGTACAAACCAACTGTTCGATTCAAAGGATTCAAATCCATATTCATACCAAATTCGAAGTAACTCCGAGTATAATCAAATAACTTTTATTCCCAAAATTCGATCCAAGGAGAATTTATTAAATTCATACTTACACCATAAATTTTGATTATTCCAAATCATATTCCAAATCCCAATTTAAGAATTTCAAATTTTCTTAACAATTTTAGTAAACATTCAAGGTTCAGATTTAAAAGAAAATAGATTTATTGAGTCTAGGCATATTCTTTTAAATAAATTTCTATCAAATAAAAATTTCCCAATATTTAAATTCATTTAACCAACCTATGTCCATATATAATATTCTATCCTATGGCCAAGTGATATTAAATTTAATTTTTCGATATTTCAGGGATTGATATATATCATTCAAGTCCAAATCAGGGTCACAAATATCTATCATTTCAATTCGAGTTCTTAATTTATTTTAAATCTATTAATCCTGGGTGTATTTGATGCTCGTAACATCAATGGTGAAAAATGGGATTAATCGTTACAATAAGCATACAATATTCGTTTACTGAAAAACGAGACATTTTGATATCAATATCAATTTAGTAACCAAATCAAACCAAGGCATCCATCACAACCATTTTAATCAAACGGTAAATATTAAATTGTTTCACTAGTTAACAAGGGTCGGGATTTCTAACGAGAAATTTAATTTAACTAAAATAACAAGTTATCAACTTAAATTTGCACATTAACACATTTGTATGTCAGTTTTAAGAAACAAATCAGTAATCAATCACAAGCAGACAACCAAATTTATTTCATAATTTAATTTAGTAAATATGGGAATTATTCAGTTAATCGTGAGCGAGAAATTCACTCACCTTGAGTCTTTAGTTGAACGAACGTCCAACTAAAGGCCAAAATTTTACAATCTCCAAACGCATCCAAATTAGTGTCAGAACATCCGCAATTTCACCACGATCCTAATGTAACAAACCATGTCAAAATCCGACCTTGTATGTGCAAGTTATTACCATTATAAGTTTATATATATATATATATATAATTAATTTAAATAACCTACTAACCTATGGTCACATGACACGTCAGCAGTACTTCTACCGCTCTCCTTTCTCTTTGCTACAGTGAATCAAATGAGAAAAGACACCTAAGCCAACAATCTTTGACCGCCTCACACCTTCGATTCCGACCACAAGAAATCTCGAGACCACCCTCACATCGGAACTCACCTAAAGCCGCATCGCCTGACCGAACCCCGACACCTCCGACGAACCCACGGTGATGCATGACGTCACCAAAAAAGCACAAACCGAACTCTAAAGCACTAAATTCTGGTGATCCCTCTGCTTATAAATCAAACGAACACCACTGCCGCACTCATATGGACCTCCTCTATAATACCCAAAAGCCTGATTCTCTGATTAACTCCCGAATTAAAAAACCCCAAATTGATTTCTAGTGTTTCGATTTCCAGCACCTTTGACTATGAATTCTGGCAAACCTGATCACTGCATGTCACAATAATTATTACCTATAGCTTCGTATCGTCAAGAGCTTCGAAATGATATATAATTTGGTTGGTTTTGAGGAGATTTGATTTTAAAGTTTGTATTTTTATTTGCAATAGGGTTTTGGAAGTTGGCTTCAGCCATTAGAGATAAAATTTGATGAAGGAAAAATATACGTATTGTGAAATGGGCATACGAGGTGGATATGGAATTTTATGGTCATGTATGTAGAGGGTCTAATAGGGTAAATGAATAATTATCAATTTTACATAGATTCCGTTCATATTTTATTATGTGCGATCAACTGACTAGTCCAATTGAAATTAAATTTGAAACTCTACAATAATTCACCGTTCCGGATCTGATGGAACTGGGTACATCTGATTCTGAGACAGTCACCAAAAAGTTAAATTTCATCGTTAATTAATTAATAAAATATTCAATTATTCACTAAACTGTTTTAATTCAATTCAAATATTTATTAATTTCTATTTTGATTCAATTACAGCTTAATAAATTTTATAAATCGATTTCACTAATTTTAAGTTCCCGAATTCGATTATTTCGAATTTAAATTTGAATTGCAATTATAGATAAACGAACTTCATTAATCTTCAATTATTCTAATATTAACTCGGAATTCCACCGTTTAACAAATAAATCTGAATTTCAATTATAAATTGAACAACTCAAATTTATTCAATTATTAAATATTAAATTCCAAATTAAGGCATTTTAAACATAAACTCAATTTAAAATCTAATTATACTAAATTCAAATAATCATCATTACTATAATCAATCAAATTTGATTTTAACCAACATTATTTGATTTATTTATTTAAATTTAAATTTAAATATATGGAAAATCATGGGATGTTACAATATATATGATTTCAAACTAATTTGAATCAAAACCCAGGTTTTTGTATTCTGAAATTAAAATTTTACTTATGAAGTTAAATAAATTGAAATGGTAAAAGTGAACAAATAAATTAGCATTTAACTTAAGCTAAACTAAATAAAATTGGATTGAATAGAGATAATCTGGAATGGAATTGTATTGGTGAGTAAAAGTTGAGATTTAGAATGGTACTGAAATTGAAATCGAATTTTGCTTAGGTATAAAACAATTGTTAGTTTGAGGATGAATTGATTGGAGATTAATTGTCAATGCATGAGTATATGCTGAAGTGGTAGCAGTGGAAGCGATAGAGATGGATGCCTGACAAAAAGGTACTGTGACGACCCCAAACCCCGAACTGACGGTGGCAAGGGTAATCTATGGAATATAACACATAAACAGATAATCGTAGAACAAAAATAAATAAATACACTAGATAATGTACAAATAATACACTGGATAAAGATAATCATCAGAGTTACACAGTATACAGGATCTTACTTAGTACAAATACAGTTCAGCTATACATAAATGTCTACAGCGAAAAACAAACAAAATATGTACAATAGGAGCTGAACAGCATAAAAAGAGAAATGATAGAATCCATCTTCAGCTTCAGCTATCCAGAAAGAGCCTGCTAAAACCTGAATACAAGGCTGCTCGTGTAGAAATAGGGGCATCCGAGTTTGCAAGTGAAACAAACTACGAGTCAGTCATGGGACTGGTATGAGAAATCTACTTAACGCATTATATAATTTGGCTAATCACAGGACCACGCCACTTTCGCAGAACGGGTTTACTTCGTTGGATTGCCAGTGCTTTAAAACAAATAATTCTTTTAAACATCGCAATGCTTTTTATAAAAATGAAGCCATTATAAGACTCACTTCCCATCACACATTGCAACGCAAACCGGAGGATAGAGTTTTTACCTTATAATGGCCAAAATATGCTTGATACGAATAAAACAAAAGCATTTGATATTATTACTAGTGTTTATATGTTTCAAAACAATTTCGAATCATAAGTATCAATCATAGACGACATTAATGCCCCATACCACTATGTCGCCATATATAGGTATACAATCAAAACCACACAGTCACGTATTTGGAAATTGGATTTCCATCCTAGACCAAGGCAAAAGATAGTCCTTACCGGCTACGAGACTGTCTAGCCCTAGTCTCAGGGTTAGAGCGCATCGACCTTTGGATCGTCAGGGCCGGTCCACCGATGTGGATTAAAATGCCTGAGCACTACGTTTCCCCGCCCTTTGGGGGCGTAAATGAGCCAACGAATGACTCCATCGGCTTCACATAGTCACCGATATATCCGAGGCGCCTCGCAACAACAACAACCACATAGGTGAAAATAATATAAATGTCTGCCAGTTCAAGCACTGACGCCACCTCAAGCTAGAAGGAAACGCATGCCCTCCCTGAGGTCCTCTCCCGTCTCTGGTTCATACCGGGGTGTGAGGCTCGCGAGTTCACGTTATACACAAAGCTACGCCACACAGGCGGTGCTTTGATCATCAACCACAAGACTTTGCTTTTCAACAAAAACCTTGATCACTACATCTTAACATGCCACACAGGCAATTCACACCATGCAACTGATGGCGATCAATCACAGTGAATGAATTCCAATGTCGGACACACAGTCCATTTTCAAGTCCGTTCTGGGTCGGAACAAAACCGGAGGCACTATACACCTCGCATACCCATCGATCTGCATGTACGTCTGGATGATCACCACTCATTATCCATATTTCGGGATGCCTCCCAATCAGGACATCAGTTACCATCCAACCGAGGTGAAGATCTCTGGTCTTCAACCACTGTCTTCATCTTCGACTTCTTATTGTCGATTAAGTTATCCAGAATGGGATAAACCCGGTCTTTCTGAGCAATTTGCGTATATAATAAAAAGTGCTACCCAAACACAATATACGCCTCATTTCAATTCATCAGTCACTAACCGTAAATCAGTAAGAGAACGATTTCCCAAATATTAACCTCGAAGGCCGAAACCAACATCAGATCAAAACCCAGGAAACCATTCGACTTAGCTAACCTTCAGTTAGTTTCTAAATTTCACATTCCATATCGTTTATAATATTTTATAATGATTTATCTCTATATTTATTTATTTATTTATAGCCAATTTATTCAAACGACGTCTCAGGCCATAACGCTGCCGTGGCGCTGTTTTTCTTTAGATTTGATTTACACATATCTGAAAATCAACCGTTGGATCTTCACAAATTTCATATCATTAGAAAGATGTTTTCAAAACGAATCCAACAGTTCCATTTTTGGATGGTCGGATCTCCCGGTACACTCGTTTGAAGTTTCGATTTCAAAATACGAACACGCAGCATCGTTATTTGATTTAATTTAATTATATATATATAAATATAATCGATTCTGGCGCTGTTTTTCTTCAGATTTGAATTAAACATTCCAAACAATCCAATCATTGGATCTTCACAAAGTGGGTGTCGTTGGAAAGATATTTCCAAGGCGAACCCAACGGTTTCAGTTTTGGGAAAATCCAGTGGTCGGATCTCCCGCACTAATCGTTCGAAATCACGGTTTCAAAACATGAACTGTAGCTTCGTTATTCGATATATTTTAATTATATATATATAAATATAATCGATTCTTCGATTTCAAAACCTATTCTTTCCAAACATTTGATAAAAATGATATTTTTATCCAACAAACATTTATTCCGACACTTCACTATTTTTAACGATTCATGTATATAGTAAAAATGTGATTTTTATTGTGAAACAATTTATTTCAAAACACGACTATTTTATATAGTTCATGTAGGTGATAAAAATATGATTTTTATTATAAAACAATTTATTTCAAAACATGACTATTTTATATAGTTCATATAGATGATAAAAATAGGATTTTTAATATAAAACAAATTATTTAAAACACGAATACCATTCAACACATGAATTTCTATTCAACGAATGAATTTCTATTCAACACATGAATGTTTTCTATAGTTCGTATATATGAAATAAAAATGTGATTTTTATTGCAAAACAATTTATTTAAAACACGAATATTTTATATAGTTCACATAGGTGATAAAAATATGATTTTTATTATAAAAAAATTATTTCAAAACACGACTATTTTATATAGTTCATATAGATGATAAAAATAGGATTTTTAATATAAAACAATTTATTTAAAACACGAATACCATTCAACACATGAATTTCTATTCAACGAATGAATTTCTATTCAGCACGTGAATGTTTTCTATAGTTCGTATATATGAAATAAAAATGTGATTTTTATTGCAAAACAATTTATTTAAAACACGAATACCACTCAACACATGAATTTCTATTCAACAAATGAATTTCTATTCAACACATGAATGTTTTCTATTCAACACACGAATATAGTTTCAACACATGAAAATAGTTCTAACACATGAATATTATTGAAAATTTCGGTAGCATAACGGTAGGGTAGTTAAAACCGGGGCCGTCCCTTGTACGGATCCTCGCTCTACCTTAAAGCCTCGCAGCTTTTGACAATGGGGATTTCATGCATCTAGTTCGCACGCAGGCGGCATGTATATTTTTTTCTTTCTTTTCCACAAACTAATCCTATGTGGTTTCAACCAAATAATTCTCAACCACAAATGGGTATTTTTCAACCACAATCAATCAATTTCAACCACAAACAATTCTAATCAACCATTCGCTATCAACCAATTTTCACACCAATCACAACCAATAAATATCGTCCATGGTTTGTGGACGAGGGGCGTATGTGTGTATATATATATATATATATATATATATAAGTAAATTTCACTTCTATTCAACACATATATAATTTTTACAATGCATATATAAATTATACATCGACCGTACAACTTATACAACCCTTATACATGTGGTGTACAACGCTTATATAACTTATACATCGACTATATAATTTATACATCATCGTTTTCCATATCGTTTATAATTCAGAAATCTCGCTTTGTGTTCCACTCCACCAAAAATAGCAGAAGGCTCAGAAAAATATGCGGTCTCTTCTAGAATGTAGAAGAAGTCCACCCGAGTCCACTGTCTATTGTTTCACTGAATTTCGTCAACAAACGAAAAAGATATGATTTTTACAGTGAAATCAAAAACCGTAGCGCTTTAAACTGCTATTATAAAACAGCCGTATACCTTCATGTCGATGTTGAAAACTAGGTATCGATTTCTTGAGCAATCCGAAGCACGGTATGATGATCGAACTATCCCACCTTCTAGTGCTCCAAGAGGCGCACCTGGCGCTGCCCACCCAGATGAAATCGACTGGGTGGTGGTGGAGGATTTTGGCCTCGAACGGCGCAACTTCTGGAGGTTGGCTCGACGAAAATATTCCACGCTACCGGGCGGGAATCGTATGGATTTAAAGCCCTCTCGACGCTCTAAAAAAACTCCAAAGGAGGGGTGGGTTTCGTTGAGTGTGGGATTAGAAAACGAGGGAGGAAGGATTGACGATCTGTCGCCGTTAATCGTGAGGAGCGGGAGAGAGAAGACGGGGAGAGAGAAGATGACTTGGCCCAATAAGATTTTTTAATATTTATAAATTTATAAATTTATAAAATACCCTCTTTCACCCACGAACACCAATCCAAACCCAACGACTGTCGTCCCTAGCTAAATACCCCCATTCCGAACACAATGGGATATGTTTCGTAAGCCCATTCGACAGTTTCAATCAGTTTCTCTTCAAACTAAATTATAAAACATTCAATATTTGATTTGAATGTACATTTCAATTTGTCGGGGCCACATACTGATTCTTAAAATTCCCAAAAAATAAATCTAGCTATGTTTTGACGATACAGTCCCAACAAAACTAGTTTCGTCGAATTTTGAGACCGTTTGAAAAATGACCCTTTTCTGGTTGATCCAATTTAATAGAAATCGACCAAACACATTTTCCTTCGCCACGCTCACATACTAGCTTCAAAAATTATGAAATTTGAAACCTAGCAATAATTTGACGTCCCAGATCCAACAAAAGTAGTTTCGTCGAATTCTGAGATAGTTTGCAAAATGGCCATTTTCACAGGCTATATAAACTCTATAGCGACCTTTCTGAAAATTCATTTAGCCATAACTTTTGCTTCCTGCTATGAAACTTCGATTTTTCAGATTTGTTAGAACGATATTCACTAATAGATTTAAATATTTTTAGTTTCACTCAAATCCGTTTTGTTTTGCAGCCGGTATAGTCAGTCAAAGTTTGAATTCAAATTTTGAAACTACCGCGCCATTTCAGGCCTTGTTTATAATTAGAATTAATTATATTCATTTTCAAATATCGATTCAAACTTACTTTTAGTCGTTATTATTTAAAATATTTATTTTAAATATTTAAAATCCACTAAAATAGCCAACTAAAATTTTTTAAATTGGTTCAGATTTTCCGGGTCGTTACAGGTACATGTTTATATTATATTTGAGTATGAGATTTATGAGCCTATTGGGAAAGCCGCTCGGCTTTTTAATTTTCTTCTGGATCGGGAATGGCCTAAAGAGGCGATTGTAGTTGTACTGATTAAGTTCTATAAAGGAGAGACTGACGAAATTTTTTGGAAATTTAAGATGTAGAAAATTTTCAGAATTTTTGAAAATTTTCATTAGTAGAAATAAATTAATATTTTAAGTGAAATAAATGGATTTTAAAAATCGACTTTTACCCTAGTTAATTGGGTTATGTAGCATTTTTACTATCATTGTAATTTCCGGGACGAAATTCTTTTAAGGGGGAAGGAATGTAACCTCCCGTATTTTTAACGATATAATAATTAATTTATTTAATTATTTAAAAAATGATTTGGTAATTTAATTGGATTAAATTAAATAATTCTTATTTATATTTAATTAATATAAATGTTGGGGCAATATGTTTAAATTCTGAAGTAATCGGAAATAGTTGAATTTGCAATATTTTGTGAATTGGATAATATAAGATATTTAATTGAATTTAGATTCGAGTTATAATAACAATTATATTAATTTAGCAATGTTTGAACGTGTGAATTATAATATAATTAATTATAAGCAAGCTCGTAACGTCGCGGTAGTACGTAATATTATGTTTTCAACTTTAATTGAATATACAGAATTCGTTATATGTCGGATATATTTGAAATAAGAGACGTTCAAATCTATTATACTATATTTTTCTAATGGAAGTGAAAAATCGAGATTTTGTCTCGTAGATTGTAAGTTATGTCCAAATAAAATTTTCAAATAGTCGCTATGAAATTGTTTATAAATTATAACGATTACATATTAAGCAAAATGGGTTTTAATGTAAAGTGAATGTCAGTTTAACTTGAAATTTAAACATCAATTATAAATTTATATGTTTTTTATTTATGAAGCAATATATATTCTGTTTGGATATAAATATGATAATACTAATTTATTTTTTATTAAATTGGATTATTTTAATCAGTTTTTATTATATCAATTTAATATGGAATTATAGAATAGCGAATTTTCAAATGACCTTCGTTTTTGACAAAACTAATTTTATTAAATCTGTTCTAATTAATTATTGTGAGATTTCCAGTTTGGGGACAGTTAGATTTATCTTGTTACCGTGTACCGTTTAAACATGTATTATTGAACCATTTGCAATTAGAAAGGAGTTTTTACAAATGGACTTGGAATTCAACGAAACCAAGCCCATCATAACCGGAATATTTAATTATTGCAGGACTATAAGTTTCACCACGAACAGAGCTCGTAAGTGGTTGTATTGCATGATACTTCATGTGTAAGTTTCGCGAAGATAAAATAATCAAATTAGATGAATCGAAATCCTAACCTATCTCCTCTACTTAAATGATCTACCATGTAACTTCAAATCCTCCATCTACCTAAGTACTACACGCGTTGCAGACCTATGGCTCACAAAACTTCATGCCGAAGAAAAATCTGAAGCCTTCACACATAAGTATTGAAGGATGTACATCTACGCCATCTATTCCTTAGCATCCAAGGACTTACGATTTACAAATACAGCTGCAAAGCCTTCATACATTTCTCTGGCTCTAGGAAGATCGTACTATTAATGGAGTTAATAAGAAAAAAAAAGAAAAAAATAAGAAATTCTCTTCCTCATTAAAATCTAGAAATGCATATCTCTACAATCCTGTCTCCGTCTTCCTTTCACCCTCGACTAAGTTTTATTTATGCTCGAGTAAACCAGGGAAGCTAGTACGTGAGCAACAACGTGAACATAGTGGACATGGGGTTCAAATTTTTGGAAGGTGTAAGCCATGATTTGAAAATGGTGATTGTTTTCTAGATCAGTATAAGAAAACGCATCTTGGTGAAGGTTTTAGGGTGAGAGAGTAGCAAAAAATTTTGCAGCCTCATTATACTTTGTGCAAGCTACAGTCGAATGCGGAAAAGGAATGGGGTAGCGGGTTCTGTGAATTTGTGACGGTGAGGTGCGAAAATTGAAGAGGAAGTAAAGGATATTTTTAGTTTAATTTTATTTCAAGCACGGAGGGAGCATGGCATTTTCAAAAATACCTAATTGGCTAAAATTATATAACGGAGCTCATGTTTTCCATTAAGGAAGAAGGTGCTATAGGGGAGCGGCATGGGTTTTAACGAAGATGCATGGGCCAAATTCAATTGTGATGCCTAATATAAATGTTTATAATTTAAGTTTTATTTAAATTAAACACCGTATTAGACTTAAAACCTAATAGCTTATACAAATGTTATCCAAAATCAATAAAACAGGATCCGTTAGGATCGTATGGTCGTAGACTACGCTATAGAGCTGGTTCAAAACCATATGGAGCTCGTTATAATTTTAGGCAAAATAATACGCTTGAACAAATGCAACAACGTTAATCGTTATTCAACGATTAACGACCAAGGTTAGTAAACTCACAAACTCTGTTTCGTTTTGTAATTTTATAAATGTTATCTAATATCGATAAATAATGGTTGAATATTGTGTGATGGTTGTTAGAAAAATTGTTTATTAATTGGTTGTTATAATATATATAAATAGCGGATTGAATGCTGATTCTATTTATTATAATATCTCATATTGATATGAAATTAGTGTTATTTATGTTGAGTAACATTTGTGGATGCAGGGAAATAGGTTGAATGAATCCAACTGGATTCCTCAACAATTATATTGTCGTTTTTCATATATTGCATTATCTGATGTGACAAATAATCTTTGGTTGATTATTGCTTGTTGGGATGTTTGAACAACATTGACCCTGAAATAGTTGGTATTTAAATATCGAGGAAAAGAAAAATATATTAGAAAAGAATTCGAGATTTAAAAAGGAAAATCCTATTTTTAAAATAGAAATGGAATTTCGATTAGCTAGAATAAAATAACTTGTTTTTAATTGTATAAAACAAGCAGGTTGATTTATAATCGATGTTTATAAATAAAAAGAAAAAATATTATCGAATAATTTAGAATTGTAAATTCAAGAAATCATTTAAAAAGGGAAACAATGAAATTTATTCCAACATTCGGAATGTGAGTATAAATTTTTAATAAGAATTCGCTTATGTCGAATGTTATAGAAATAATAATTGTTTTAGAAATATTATTGTGACACCCCATGTCTGTTAATGTCAGTTTTTAACAGAATGCATTAAGTTCCGTGAAGCGTTATAGGTAAACAGAAACAGAAACGTCACAAGACAGATATAAAATAGCAGCGGAATCTAAAACTTTATTTTCCAAACCAAAAACATCGTGGTCCAAAATCCAGTTTCAACATAAGTCTGAAATATAGAAAATCCATTACATCAAATTAAAATATCTTCCTTGTACTAAAATCATCAGAGAACAGTAATGTAAAACCATAGTCCCCAAAAATAGCCAAAGCAAGGTAGACACGTAATCAAAGTGGTACATCTAAGAAGCTCCAAGCAGAAATAGAAGAGAGAATCCTAATCAAGCCTGAGTATTCCCACCCTGAGAACCATGGGGAAGAGGAAGAGAGAGAAAAGTAAACAAAACGGGTTAGACATAAAGTCTGGCAAGTCTAGTGAATTTTAGCATATAAATAAGTAAAAGCATCATGACAGACATATAAAATGGATGAGAGATATGACAGAATCATAAGATAGGTATAATAGACTGAGCAGAATAAGAAGAATGAACAAAACAGAATAGATTACGCTTTCCAAATTCTTTTCTTTGCACCAATACTAGTATAACAGAAACCGAATGATCCCAACAGAAACAAATGGTAGACTAAAGTGTACTTCTAGTGACAGGTTTTACCCCCTAAACAGATAGGACTTGATGTACCCTAATTACTACCACAATCGATCGGCTCTCTATCCCGTAAATACCCTGTGCCGACCTCACAGTAGAATGTATCATTTCCTAAAGTGGCAACCCCCAGATAGACACAGCCATATCTACTGGTGCTACATCGTCTTATTTTCCCGAGCAAGCGGACCATGCATGCACATGACTCCGTGGAACGTACCGTCAGACACCTCCACACATATGAACCTTTTATAATCAGCTCAGTAAGCGTGACTAGACACCTACCTAGTTCGGGGTCCCCCTTTGGATACCAGTATGGGTTACTGACAGATACCGGTCCAACACAACAGATGACAAAACCCACCCCCTAGGCTTGCATCTCCTCTACTAGGATTTTGACAAGTTATGCCTCACAAATTAACAAGCCCACATAACCCCAACATATAAAACAGGTTAAGTTTTTCAGGTTCACAGATTTAATAGATCTACTTAACCCCTCATTGATTCAAGCTAGTTTACTTAACCCTTACAAAATTTGACAGGTTCATATAGCCTCCATAGATTTAAATAGGTTAAGTATTCCAAGTTAACAAGTGATTCCCTGTTCATGTATGTTAATGCACCAGATCTCTCACATTAAGTTGACCACTTATGGATGCTGGATATGTCGGGCCGTTCCGGGCAGACTTCTACCACAAGTTGGACTTAACGTCGTGTCATAGCATCATTATGTGTTCATTTACGCACTAGACCTCTCACATTAAATTAATCACTTGTTGATGCTGGATTTGCCGGGCGGTTACGGGCAGACTTTGTAACAACCCGTAATTTTCAATAACCTGTTATAACAAATATCGAGGCAGAATTAAATTCTAAAATCTGAATCAAGGGAAACGGGCTATGCCATTGCGTTCGTCTCAGAAAAATACGCGAAATAGAGTCCGAGTTTTCGAAAAACGGAGTCCGTATGGCCCAGTTATGGCCCGTCAAAGTTTTCAGAAAATTCAAGATTTAAAATCAGATTCAAATTCAAAGAATTGGGCCAGCTGGGCCAAGGCGGGAAAAATCCCGCCAGGACCCGCATGTCGACAGGCCTGTCGACAGGGTCCCTAGGGTGTCGACAGCCCTGTCGACAGGGGGTGGCCGGGCTGTTTGGCCTGGTGCACCATTTATGATTTGGGCTTGGTTGTGTGGCTTGGTTCTAGAGAGTTCCGAGATCTGATGGACCTAATTGAATCTAGGGTTAATCCTATGGTTCAAATCACTAGCCTAATCTATAAATAAGACCCTAACCTACCCTAAATCACTCATTATTCATTATAGCAACTAAACTATGTCAAAATCAAACCTCTCATGGCCTCCACTCTCTTCATGCAATTCCTAAATCAAATTCCTAAGAGATTTCCATGCATACAAGTGTATTTAGGCTTGTATGATCCTCTTTAGCTTGCATTAAAGTCTTGTTTCTCTATTGGCATCATAAAAGAAGAGTTTTGATCAAGTTTGCTTGCATTTTTGGGGTTTTTGGTTGCATAAGGGTTTAATTACATTTGCTATACTCATTTGAGTTCGCATAAGCATTGTAAGCCCTAATCCTTTCATACTTAAACTCTAAAGTTAAATGTATGTTATGCAAGTTTATTATGATGAGATATGCAAGTTATCATGTTGTAAATATGCAAGTTTGGTTTGCAAGTTATCATATGTTATGTAAGTTTTGTTATGCAAGTTTGGTTTGCAAGTTATCATATGTTATGTAAGTTTGTTTATGCAAGTATGATATGCAAGTTGACATATGTTATGCAAGTTTGTTTATGCAAGTATGATATGTAAGTTAACATATGTTATGCAAGTTTGTTTATGCAAGTATGATATGCAAGTTGACATATGTTATGCAAGTTTATTTATGTAAGTATGATATGCAAGTTGGCATATGTTATGCAAGTTTATTTATGCAAGTATGATATGCAAGTTGACATATGTTATGCAAGTTTGTTTATGCAAGTATGTTATGCAAGTTTGGGATGGTCATATGGTTCATGTTATCATGTTATGCATGCTTTTTGGGCCTAAAAATGTAATATGCAAGTGTGTGAACACATGAACGTTTCATATGCCACCATGTTGAACTTGTGGCTTTAACATTTTTATGTCATGATTATGCCAAGTTCCCTCTTTCTATCCTTTATGCGTTATTGCGATATGTAAGCGATGGGATTGCGTTTGGGGTTTGGGTAAACTTAAAAGACATAAAAATATGAGTTTGGGAATTTACCTATTAAGTTAGGTCTACCCATTGGGAATTTACCTATTAAGTTAGGTCTACCCAATTGCTTGAAAACTTGTAATATGTTTTGGAAACATGATGGACATGACACTTAGAAAAGATAAGTGTGACCAACTCGAGGTTGGGTTGAGTTTGTAGCGTAAACCTACCCGGAACCGACCGGCCTAACTAGTTGCTACAAACAATAGGACCCAATGTGAGAAGTTGGTCATGTTGTACCTTGGACCCGAGGTTAGACTAAGTTGTGGTGTAAAGCTACCCGGACCCGCCCGGCTTAACTAGTAACCACAACAAAGTCTAATGTGAGAGGTTAAGGCGCATTAATTAATTAATGCCTCATGATTAGGGTTAAGTCATGGACCATTTAACACTTAACCAATTTGGGCTCGGTAGATTAATAGGGGTTAAGTCGTGAACTCATCGTTACACTTAACCAAGTTAATCCATGATTAGTGAAGGGGTTAAACCATACTTAACCCACTAGAAAAATCCTAGCAATGGGGGTCCGCTCCTTCAGTAATCCCTAGTTTGTATCATCATGGCCCTAGGGACTAGGCTTGGGTGGGGGCACGATTACTGAACTGGAGATAATGGGCCAAAAAGCGACGGCCGTGGTACGCCGGTGTAGTTCTGGGCGGACTCTGGTCGTGCACATAGTCCGTAGCCGGAGAAAACAAGCACGGGTACCGGTAGACCGAGACTGTGCACTCATGTTTATGGTGTCCAGGGGTTGACACCCTAGGGCTTGATACACCCGACGGGTGGACCCGACACAGTTCGACTACATTCATGTTTGAGCCGTATTGACACCAACACGTGACGAGTTAGGCTTAGGAAGCCGATCGATTAGACCGTTGGGTTGGACCTCGTGGTAGGGTCACTTCATGTTATTGGACCTAGTAAGAGGGTCACTTCATGTTATTGGGCCAAAGCTTGGGCCGTGGGATCAATATTTGTATATCCAAGTCATGTTAGTTTGCTAGTACACCCGTGGTGCAAAACCTTAATCTTGATTATGCGATGACACCTTTATCTACCTCAATAGTTAATCGTCATGATGTTATCCTTATATTCATACTTGCTGCTCATGTCAGTTAACTTTATCAGTTTACATTGATTGTAGTAGGGCTTACTCAGTCTTTTTGACTGACCTGTTTCCTTTCGCCTCTTTTTCTTCCGTTTCCCCCCCCCCAGGTTCTCAGGGAGGGAATACAGGAGCTTAGCTGGATCTTACCTGCTTTTCTTGGATAGCTCATTGTATGCTTTGGACTTGAGCTCGCTATGGTTTTTCTGCCTTGGGGATAGCTACTTATGTTTTTTTGTTCAGTTTCAGATGATGTGTTTTATGTACTAGACTTGTTTTTATTTGGAAAAAAAATTGACATTATGATGTACCAGACATGTTTTGAAATGGTTTAAATCTTCCGCTGTTTTATCTATGTTATTTACTCTGTTTACATATATACATATGTTCTTGTTCTGCCTTGATATATCATTATGCATGTTTACCTGATTCAAACGCCCTACCAAAGTCAGAGTGCTTGCAAGAGTCACCCTGGCGGAGGTGGGGTGTTACATTTGGTATCAGAGCATATGGTTTACAAGAAGGAACAAAAAGGTTTTAGAAACTTTTTGAAAACTATTTTCAAAACCAAGTATAAAGTATTTTCCAAAGAAAAGTCTAGTTTATTCTAAAGGCTATTCCCCAAAAAGCCATTAGCGTTATCCTTCGTTCCCTTGACCTAATCTTAGCTTATCTTTCGTTTCAGTATGGCTGAGAATCTTGCCATCCCGGATGGAGTAAACGTACCACTTTGGTATAGGAGACTTCTAGAAGCTAGGGCGGCAGCCGGCCCCGCAAACCCTACTCCCACTCCTCCTCCTGTAGTTGAGAATCCTCTCCCGAATGTCCCTCCTCCGGTGGTCCCTGTTCCTCCTCCTCCAGTTGCTGAGGCTCCTCTTCCTCCTCCTCCCCCTCAGCATCCTCAGGTTGAGTTCACAAAGGTTTGTAAAGACTTCAAGGCAATGGGAGGCAAGAATTTCCTAGGCACGGAATCTTTTGTTGAAGCTAGGAATTGGTTGAAGGACACGGAGGACTTGTTTGCTATCTTTAGGATTGATGATGAGAGAAAGATATTATTGACACTGTGGCTTTTGAAGGACGAAGCAGCCTATTGGTGGGAGGTCACCAATGGGACGAGGCCCGTCGAAACTTGGGCCGATTTGAGGGCTAGATTTGTGGCCAAGTTTCTATCCTCTGCTGAGGCGAATTTACAGATGGAGAAGTTCCTTGCATTAAAGCAGGATGACATGACTGTCAAGGAGTATGTGAACAAGTTTAATCAGCTGGCCCGTTTTGGTTTGGATATAGTGAACACTCCTGAGAAGAAGGCTCTCCGATTTGCTAGGGGGTTGAATGAGCCGCTGCAGGATTTAGCGATGTCGCATATTCCGCATGGAGCTACTTTTGAGAGTTTGGTCGATATGGCTCTACTTCAGGGTGATGTAAAGAAAGAGGTCAAGTCGAGTGATACTCAGCCAAAGAAGACCGATTCTCAGGGTAAAGGCAATCAAGGTGGTCAAAGCAGTCAGGGGAACAACAATAACAAGGGCAAGAACAAGGGGAAATGCCATTATTGCGGTTCAGTTGGGCATCTTGTCAAGGATTGTAAGAAGAGGAAAAGGAATAACGGTGAATGCTTTTTATGTGGGAAGACTGGACATTTCAGCAAGGATTGCCCGAAGAAGCAGGGGCAAGGCCAGGGTCAGACTCAGCGTGCTGGACCCGCAGGAGGGCAGGTTCATGCTCTCATTACCGCTCCAGTTCCCGATCGAGGTAGTATTTCTGTTGAGAGCCTTGTATATATTTCTGATTTTCCAGTTCGTACTTTGTTTGATTCTGGTGCATCGCATAGTTTTATCTCATCTGATCTTGTTGATAGTTTGCACCTTAGTACTAGCTTGGTAGAGGATCCCGTTTGTGTCTCAAATCCTATTGGGGGTTCCGCCCATTTGTCTATGATATGTGGGGATTTGAGGATCTCTATACTGAGTGTAGAGTTCTTGTGCAGTGCTTATATTCTCGGTTTCAGGGGATATGGGTTGGTTTTGGGCATGGAATGGTTGTCCTGTTTTGGAGCCATTCTTGGTTTTTGTATATAGGGTTGGGAGGCTCATGACTCGCCTCGGTAATACCCTAGAAATTTCTAGCAACCCTATGAGTCCCGTCATGTTATGTTGAATCCCTCAACTCGTCTATCGATAGTTTGCAATCTGTGAGGGCGATCCGAGAATATCCTGATATCTTGGGGGAAGTAAAGGGGTTACCCCTAGGCGTGGGATAGATTTCCGCATTATCTGGTTGGTAATACCAAGCCAGTTTCGTGGCCGGTTAGGCACATGACCTCACGAGGTGAGAGTTAAGAAAGCAAGTCAAAGAGTTGCTTGAGAAGAACTTCCTGAGACGAAGCATTTTCGAGTAGGGTGCTCCAGTAGTATTCGCTTATGTGTTGATTATCGTGAGAAGAATAGACAACCATTACCAAGGATCGATGATTTGGTTGATCAGCTTGTAGGAGCATCTGTTTTCTTTTGATCTAGCTACTGGATTCTATCAGCTTAGGATGGCTGAGGATGGAATTGACAAGACTGCGTTTAGGACTCTAGATGGATTGTTAGAATGGCTAGTCATGCTATTTGGTTTGACTAATGCACCCGCATATTACGTGAACTTGATGGGTAGGGTGTTTAGGGAGTCCTTGAACAAGTTTGTCATGGTCGTCATAGACGATATTTTGATCTCCTTAAAAGAACGAGGAAGAGTATGCTAGACATCTCAAAGAGGTGATGGATACGCTTAGAGCCACCAGTTGAAGGTCAAGTTCTCCAAATGTTACTTTGGAGGAAAGAAGTTGGATTTCTGGGGCACATAGTTCCTAAGTAAGGCTTAGCGGTGGATTCCGCTAAAGTGGTTGTGGTTTAAGATCGGAAAACTCTGAGGAGTGCAATTGAAGTAAGAAGCTTTCTCCGTTTGGCTAGTTAGTTAGCATTCCCCGAGCTTAAACTTACTCTTCTGGATCAAGAAGGGGGTTTCACATGAAGAAGACCCGCAGTTAGTCAAGAACATGGACCAGATGATTCGAGGCGAGATGTTAAGTCACCTCGCTAGATATATTATAGACGACAAGGAAATGGGCTCCAACTCATATTTGGATATAAGAGTTAAGAAGCTAAGAAATCATGAAGTAAAAGACGGTCAAAGCAAAAGTGGGGTTAAGCTCAAGGAAATGTGACTTAAAAGGCTAAAGGCTAGATACGCGCATCATGTCTCTTTCTAAGAGTATATCCTTGATCCTTGTTTTCCTGTGGAACTTACTCGCATAGTATCTTTTTATGTATATCCTCTCGGTCCCATTTTCGGTCCTATTTCTGTCAGGAGGTATGGCTTAATGGTTAATAATACAGGTCAAGGGGGTGCGTTAGGTTAGCTAAACCTTTTGGGTTTTTTATAGGATATGGAGTAGGTTAGGAAAGGATTTCTTGTAATCCGAAAGAGGAGTATATCCTGCTTATCTTCCCGATCTCTTTAGCATATCTTTTGTTATCCATGATTATCTAGTTTATCATGTTGATCTTGTCATGAGGACCTTAGGTAGAATCCTTTGGATGAAACATGTGTTTGAGACATGTTATGTTTGATGGTTGCAAGTGGTTGCAAGTGTTTGCAAGTGGTTGCTCGTGGATGCATTATACACAATTAGGCACTAGATCGGCTCGCACACTCCTCATGTTGCATATGCATGAGTGTTTATGCTTATTCATGGATGAAAATTGTGTGTTATCACATGGATGTTGCATATGGGTGTATGTTATGTGCACACATATAGATATTATACATTATGTTAGGAATTGCATACATATGGATACATTTCACTAACATATTTTGCATTGATCTTTGCATTAGATAAGTACATATACACACACTTCTGCATATGTTCATCCAGCATTTAGAATCTTGTAAGGACAATAATTGCTCGTGGGTGATGTTTTGAGTAGATGGATGATTGGATGGTAGGATACGTTCTTCCTAACTTGAAGATTTCGGGGACGAAATCCTTTAAGGAGGGGAGAATGTAACAACCCGTAATTTTCAATAACCTGTTATAACAAATATCGAGGCAGAATTAAATTCTAAAATCTGAATCAAGGGAAACGGGCTATGCCATTGCGTTCGTCTCAGAAAAATACGCGAAATAGAGTCCGAGTTTTCGAAAAACGGAGTCCGTATGGCCCAGTTATGGCCCGTCAAAGTTTTCAGAAAATTCAAGATTTAAAATCAGATTCAAATTCAAAGAATTGGGCCAGCTGGGCCAAGGCGGGAAAAATCCCGCCAGGACCCGCATGTCGACAGGCCTGTCGACAGGGTCCCTAGGGTGTCGACAGCCCTGTCGACAGCCCTGTCGACAGGGGGTGGCCGGGCTGTTTGGCCTGGTGCACCATTTCTGATTTGGGCTTGGTTGTGTGGCTTGGTTCTAGAGAGTTCCGAGATCTGATGGACCTAATTGAATCTAGGGTTAATCCTATGGTTCAAATCACTAGCCTAATCTATAAATAAGACCCTAACCTACCCTAAATCACTCATTATTCATTATAGCAACTAAACTATGTCAAAATCAAACCTCTCATGGCCTCCACTCTCTTCATACAATTCCTAAATCAAATTCCTAAGAGATTTCCATGCATACAAGTGTATTTAGGCTTGTATGATCCTCTTTAGCTTGCATTAAAGTCTTGTTTCTCTATTGGCATCATAAAAGAAGAGTTTTGATCAAGTTTGCTTGCATTTTTGGGGTTTTTGGTTGCATAAGGGTTTAATTACATTTGCTATACTCATTTGAGTTCGCATAAGCATTGTAAGCCCTATTCCTTTCATACTTAAACTCTAAAGTTAAATGTATGTTATGCAAGTTTATTATGATGAGATATGCAAGTTATCATGTTGTAAATATGCAAGTTTGGTTTGCAAGTTATCATATGTTATGTAAGTTTTGTTATGCAAGTTTGGTTTGCAAGTTATCATATGTTATGTAAGTTTGTTTATGCAAGTATGATATGCAAGTTGACATATGTTATGCAAGTTTGTTTATGCAAGTATGATATGTAAGTTAACATATGTTATGCAAGTTTGTTTATGCAAGTATGATATGCAAGTTGACATATGTTATGCAAGTTTATTTATGCAAGTATGATATGCAAGTTGGCATATGTTATGCAAGTTTATTTATGCAAGTATGATATGCAAGTTGACATATGTTATGCAAGTTTGTTTATGCAAGTATGTTATGCAAGTTTGGGATGGTCATATGGTTCATGTTATCATGTTATGCATGCTTTTTGGGCCTAAAAATGTAATATGCAAGTGTGTGAACACATGAACGTTTCATATGCCACCATGTTGAACTTGTGGCTTTAACATTTTTATGTCATGATTATGCCAAGTTCCCTCTTTCTATCCTTTATGCGTTATTGCGATATGTAAGCGATGGGATTGCGTTTGGGGTTTGGGTAAACTTAAAAGACATAAAAATATGAGTTTGGGAATTTACCTATTAAGTTAGGTCTACCCATTGGGAATTTACCTATTAAGTTAGGTCTACCCAATTGCTTGAAAACTTGTAATATGTTTTGGAAACATGATGGACATGACACTTAGAAAAGATAAGTGTGACCAACTCGAGGTTGGGTTGAGTTTGTAGCGTAAACCTACCCGGAACCGACCGGCCTAACTAGTTGCTACAAACAATAGGACCCAATGTGAGAAGTTGGTCATGTTGTACCTTGGACCCGAGGTTAGACTAAGTTGTGGTGTAAAGCTACCCGGACCCGCCCGGCTTAACTAGTAACCACAACAAAGTCTAATGTGAGAGGTTAAGGCGCATTAATTAATTAATGCCTCATGATTAGGGTTAAGTCATGGACCATTTAACACTTAACCAATTTGGGCTCGGTAGATTAATAGGGGTTAAGTCGTGAACTCATCGTTACACTTAACCAAGTTAATCCATGATTAGTGAAGGGGTTAAACCATACTTAACCCACTAGAAAAATCCTAGCAATGGGGGTCCGCTCCTTCAGTAATCCCTAGTTTGTATCATCATGGCCCTAGGGACTAGGCTAGGGTGGGGGCACGATTACTGAACTGGAGATAAGGGGCCAAAAAGCGAAGGCCGTGGTACGCCGGTGTAGTTCTGGGCGGACTCTGGTCGTGCACATAGTCCGTAGCCGGAGAAAACAAGCACGGGTACCGGTAGACCGAGACTGTGCACTCATGTTTATGGTGTCCAGGGGTTGACACCCTAGGGCTTGATACACCCGACGGGTGGACCCGGCACAGTTCGACTACATTCATGTTTGAGCCGTATTGACACCAACACGTGACGAGTTAGGCTTAGGAAGCCGATCGATTAGACCGTTGGGTTGGACCTCGTGGTAGGGTCACTTCATGTTATTGGACCTAGTAAGAGGGTCACTTCATGTTATTGGGCCAAAGCTTGGGCCGTGGGATCAATATTTGTATATCCAAGTCATGTTAGTTTGCTAGTACACCCGTGGTGCAAAACCTTAATCTTGATTATGCGATGACACCTTTATCTACCTCAATAGTTAATCGTCATGATGTTATCCTTATATTCATACTTGCTGCTCATGTCAGTTAACTTTATCAGTTTACATTGATTGTAGTAGGGCTTACTCAGTCTTTTTGACTGACCTGTTTCCTTTCGCCTCTTTTTCTTCCGTTTCCCCCCCCCCCCCCCCAGGTTCTCAGGGAGGGAATACAGGAGCTTAGCTGGATCTTACCTGCTTTTCTTGGATAGCTCATTGTATGCTTTGGACTTGAGCTCGCTATGGTTTTTCTGCCTTGGGGATAGCTACTTATGTTTTTCTGTTCAGTTTCAGATGATGTGTTTTATGTACTAGACTTGTTTTTATTTGGAAAAAAAAATTGACATTATGATGTACCAGACATGTTTTGAAATGGTTTAAATCTTCCGCTGTTTTATCTATGTTATTTACTCTGTTTACATATATACATATGTTCTTGTTCTGCCTTGATATATCATTATGCATGTTTACCTGATTCAAACGCCCTACCAAAGTCAGAGTGCTTGCAAGAGTCACCCTGGCGGAGGTGGGGTGTTACAGACTTCCCCCACAAATTGAATTTAACCTCGTGTCTAAATGCGGTTACAATTTCTATTTATTGTAAATTTAGATGTATTCATTCTTAAACAATTATTCATGTTCATCATAGGTTTTTCATACCCCTACCCTCAAGTCATAAATCATCATATAAAATATGCCCCAAATTAAAGTCTTAGATCACAATATAGGTTATGCCCCCAAATCCCAGTCACGTTTTATAAAACAAGTTATGCCCCAATTATCATTCCCAACCATTCCCAATTTTGTTCGTTCGCATATTTCAACGATAGGCCTAGGCTCGAAGGCAACCTGGCTATAAAAAAAGGGAAGGAGGGAGAGAAGAGAACAGAAATAGGCATTATAACAGAATAGGCATATAATAATAGGAATGGGCATAATAGATATAGGCATGTAAGGATTAAACAGTAGATCAGGTGTACAAGTAATGGAAAATCTGTTTAGTCATGATTCAGGTTATTAATAGGCATATGTTTAGATAAAAACATATAAACATGTCAGGATTACTTATTAAATGTTTATATCTAAAAGTAGCATGACTGACTAGATCTAAAGAACAGAGAAATGAATGTTGATGTTGAAGCATAGATTCTTGAATACGTATAAGTCGTTCTTGCAGAAGAATAGGCTATTTCAATCCAAGCTAGGGCAGCATCTCGGTGTATTGGTTTACGTGAATAAAGCAATAGAAACATTGCCCTATTTATAGCCTACCACCAACGAATATCGTTTAGAAAGTCGTACAAGTGCAGGGTAGGAATCAGGCTCGGATCTGAGGTAGGTTAACCCCGGGGTCGACCATAGGGTCGACGACCCCCTTGTGTGGGTCGACCATAGGGTCGACCCCCAATGGGTTAAAATCCCGCTTCAATTTCCCGCTCTGATTTTCGAATTATTTTGAATTCTGAACTTCATTTGATTATATATAATTCTCTTATACATATACAAAATTCTAAGCTTAACAACTTCTTCGTACGATGTCCGTTTTACACAAACTCAGGGTCTATCCTAAGCAGAATTCCAATATGGACGCAATGGCGCAGTTCATTTTACTTAATTCCCAATATTTAATTAGCTTTTCTTTAATTTATCATTGTAGTATTCTTTAAAATTATGGGGTGTTACTTTCTCCCCTTCTTAAAGGATTTCGTTCTTGGAATCTCCAAGTTAAGAAGAATGTATATCCTAACATCCATCATCCATCTACTCATCCACCAATCACAGGCATCTTAGTCCTTAAAAGATTTCCAGTTCTTATATGAACATATTCAAAGGTGTGTATATGTCCCTATATTAATGCGAAAGATCAGGCGGTCTACTGATTCAGTCGCCCTCCTTAATGCAATGTATATCAAATTCATGAACCCAACATGTATGCAAATAGTCGTAGTATATCACGTAAATGCTATATGTGTGCACAATCATTCATCCATATGCAACATTCATGTGATGATATGCCCATTTCCATCCATAAAAAGAAAAATATGCACAAGCATCAACATGCAGTATGAGAGTGATTGAGCTGATCTAGTGCCCAGTGTGAGTATATGTATCCACGAGCAACCACTTGAAAACACTTACATCCACTTGCATCCGTCAAACATAACATATCTCAAACACATGTTTACATCCATTTGTTCCCTACCTAAAGTTTCGAAGATTCGATCGATAGGATGTACTTAATGACAGAAACAAGTACGAGTAAAAGCTTTTGGAAAAAGAAGTTAAGAACATACCCTTGAAAAGAAAAGGGTACGAAGCGCGAATCTTGTCTTCAGTCTCTCAAGTTGCATCCTCGCGGTCTTCTCCCTGTTGAGCTTTCATCAACTTGACCTCTCGGTTGCGTAGCTTCTTAACCTCTGATCTAATAATACGGGTAGGAACTCGTCTAACTGTCGCCTCTAATTCTAACTCTACTTCCTCAAGCATACTCGGCTCAACGACTTCCGCGGTATCATGCAGACACTTTCATAATTGAGAAACATGGAAAACATCATGAATACCCATCAATATTTTTTAGTAGCTTCACCCTTTAGGCCATATGGCTAATCCTCTTTGTTATGGGAAATGGACCTACAAACCTTGGCACTAATTTCCCTATAGATCCAAAGCGAACCACATTCCCTAAGGGTGATACCTTGATGAAAACCGTGTCTCCCACCTCATGCGTCTGCCAATCCTAAGTTGTCTTCATGCGTCTGCGGATCATATCAATCCTCTGAAGTTTCTCTAATCATCTTAGGTCCAAGTAGAAGCCTATCTATAGACTCCCACCAACAAGTCGGTAATCTACAAGGTCGACCATACAATGCCTCGAAGTGTGTTATGCAAATACAAGCTTGACAACTATTGTTGTATGCGAACTCTACCAAAGGAAGATCCTCCTCCCATGTCCCTCCGAAGTCTAGGATACACAGTCTTAAAAGATCCTAAGGAACTCTATTTACCCTCTCTGATTGCCCATCGATCTGTGGGTGATATGTGGTGCTCAAACATAACTACATACCAAGTGCCTCTTGCAAGCTTCCCCAAAACTCACTGGTAAAGATGGGATCACAATCACTTACTTTGCTGGAAGGTACTCCATGTAGATGGACTATATCACGAAGAGAAATTGATGCCAACAATGATGTCGTCTTATTGCTCTTAATAGGAATGAAATGAGAGGTCTTAGTAAGCATGTCTACTATAACCAGATGAAGGTATTTCCCTTCCTCAATCTAGGCAAACCATCAAAGAAATCCATAGAGATTCTCTCTGACTTCCACTGTGGGACCTCCAACGGGTGCAGTAACCCGCCAGGATTTTTTTGTTCGTCTTTAACTTGCTGGTATATCAAACATTGAGCTACAAATTCCGCTACATCTTTCTTCATCCCAGCCCAAAAGAAAACCCTCTCCATGTATCGATACATCTTATCGCCACCCGGATGGATGGTCATTCTAGAACGATGGGCTTCCTCAAGGACTGTCGTCAATAGACTCCCAACTCGGGGAACACAAAGCCTTCCATCCCTTCGTAGCAACCATTCCACGTTTGTGGAGTATCTGCTAAGGTAACTAGAAGTCTCTCCTCTGTTGAGCCTATCCAAAATGCCTGCTATATGTGGGTCCTTTCGCTGCAAAGATCTTATTTGATCCAAAAGAGTAGGTCGCCCCTCTAATGATGCCAATAAACTAGGTGTAAACTTGGTAGAGGGTCTAAAATTGAAGGTTGATATATATAATCCAAGCTCTGTCTCTCTACAAACAGAGGAATCAAGGTCATCCTTTTGCCTACTCAACGCGTCCGCCACAACATTACCCATGCTAGGGGTATAAGCAATCTCAAAGTCATATGACGCAAGGAACTCCATCCATCACTACTTTGTCAAATTGAGATCCTTTTGCCGGAACAGATACTTGAGAGATTTATGGTCTGTGTATAAATCGAACCTGTCTCCAAGTAGATAATGTCGCCAAGACTTATGCACGAATACAATAAAAGCCAATTCCAAATCGTGAGTGGGGTAGTTTTTCTCATGAACCTTGAACTGTCTACTCCCGTAGCATACTAGCCTTCCCTCTTTGCATCAAAACGACACCGAGTCCTGCACCAAATGCATCAGTGTACACTGTGAAAACCTTGCCCCCATCAAACAATGTTAAAGGTCGGATTCTGTTTCGTCACCCTGGTGAATGGGGCTGATATCTTTGTGAAGTCTTTAATAAACTTCCTATAGTAGCTCGGTAAACATAGAAAACTTCTCACCTCCATTGTAGTCTTTGGAGCTTTCGAATCTTGAACTGCAACTGTTTTTGCATGACCCACCGCTATCCCTATCTTGGAAACCACATGCCCTAAAAATCTCACTTCCTTTCTCCAAAAGTGGCACTTGGAGAAATTTGCCTTATGTTGGTGCATTTTGAGGATCCTTAATACCTCTCCTAAATGCAGGGAATGTTCTTCTTCATTCTTCTAGAAAATTAAGATGTCATCAACAAAAACCACAACAAACTTATTTAGAAACTCTCGAAAACCCTATTTATCAGATCCACAAAATAGGCTGGTGCATTCGTCAACCTAAAAGGCATGACGAGCCATTCGAAGAAAGCATCTAGAGTTCGAAAATTGGTATTATCTGTACTGTCCATGTCTACCCTCAATTGTTGAAACCCCATGGCCATGTCTAACTGGGAGAAAACAAATGCTCCAACAAGCTGGTCAAACAGATCATCTATCCTCGAAAGTGGGTGCCTATTCTTTCTAGTGAGCTTTTTCAACTCCATATAATCCACACATAAGTGAACTGAGCCATCTGCCTTAGCCGCGAATACGAATGGAGCACCCTATTCAGATATGCTTCGCCTAATAAAAATCTCTTCTCAAGTAGCTCCCCTACTTGCTTGTTGGGCTCCCTCCTTTCTCTAGAAGCCATGTGGCGCACAGGAAATGCAACTGACTTTGCATTATCCACCAAGTATATTCGGAAATCAATCTCGAGCCTCGGAGGTAAGCCCTTAACCACCTAAAAAACATCTGAATACTCACAGACTATTAGTACAGATCGTCAGTCATCGACAGAAGCATCAAGCGATTCTAGGAAATTAAGCATGATAGGCCCCTTTGGGTCACAAAAAATTCTCGAGTGTCCTCCCATGGCAAGTCAAAAGGCTGACGACCCTCTTCTCATAGTCTAGAATTGAACCATACGTGGCTAGCCAATCCATCCTTTGAATCAAACCATAACCCATGAAACCAAGCACATATGTGATGCACTCAAACTCGAAGATATTCTCAAACCCCAACAAATCATAGACATATGAGTCGTGCCCCAAATGGGGTTTGAGACAACAACAGGATCCAAAACCATGATTGTACTAAGGTGCAGAGACTCAACCACAAAATCAGATATAAAAGAATGCGAAGCGCTAGAATAAAAAAGAGCTTTAACAGGATGGTCGGAAAGAGAAATCAAACCTTCAACAGAAACTTTCCTACCTCTGTCTGGTACACTAGTCACGAGAGCATGCACCTGCCCTTCAGAAGATCTTGGCCTTTGGCCCTGTCCTTGCTTACGAGCACTCCCTAGTATAGTATTTGACCTCCCCATATTGTAAACAAGCATTCTCTCTCTTTCTGCAATCTTTGCTCAAATGACCCAGCGTCCACAACTATGACATTTCCTCTTGTCTCGAGCTTTGTCATTCTTTCATCCCTTCTTTCACTATTGTTGTTCTTTCTTAAGCCGAACTTCCTTGTTTTGTGTCTCATCAATATTAACCTCTTTCTTTTCACCTTTATCTTCTTGGTGCATCAATGCCATATCAACGAGTTTCTCGTAAGTTGCTCCCATCGTAATATGAGACATAGCCAACCTATGGAGGGGTTCATTCAATCCTCTTGCGAACCTCAAATCTTTCTTGTGTGGGCTATTTCACTAGCTCTAAACCAAATCCGACCAACGGATTGAACTTATTAACATACTTTTTGACAAACATGCCTCCTCTCTTTAAGTGACAAAAACCATTCAATTTGCATACTCTCTTTGGATTGAAAAAGAAAATTTATCTCGAATTTCTTTTGGAAATCATTCCAAGTCTCAACTGAACGCCCTACTTGCATCACTTCCCACCAGAGTGAGGCCTCGTCTTTCAGTTGCTAAATAGCCAACTGAATCTTCCTACGGTCATTAACCACAAAAAACTCAAACAAATCCTCCATCTCTTTGATCCAATTCCTTGCTTCTACAACAGACTCGGTTCCTCGTTAAGGCTTTCCTCCCGTAGCATAGAAATCCTTGCATATCTTGGAGAAATATTCGCTTGCTGAGGAGGAGCAGGATGAGGAGGGGGAACAACGATTGCAACTTGGGGAGGGGCGTCTGCTTGCCCTCCAGCAGGCAACGTAGCCCCAAGAAACCCATGGAACCAAGCCGGTATCGTAACACACTCGAGAAGAACCGGTTCCGTAGACATGTTGAAAAGAAAAGGAAAAGGGATTCAAACAGAGAATTGAAAGATATTTCATATGGATTTGGGGAATATGTTTTTTAAAAACAGGCTTTTCTTTGAAAATACTTTTTTTTAAAACTTTTGAATACAATTTTCAAAATCTTTTATCTGATCCTGTAAACCTTTGGCTTTGATATTAAATAGAAACCCATGTCCGTTAATGTCACTCTTTAATTGAATGCATTAAGTTCTGTGAAGCGTTATAGGTAAACAGAAGCAAAAACATCACAAAACAGATACAAAATAACAGCAGAATTTAAAACATTATTTTCCAAATAGAAATATCGTGGTCCAAAATCCAGTTACAACATAAGTCTGAAATACAGAAAACCTATTGCATCAAATTAAAATATTTGCCTTTTACTAAAATCATCAGAGTACAGTAATGTAAATTCATAGTCCCCAAAAGTAGCCATAGTAAGGTAGACAGGTAATCAAAGCGGCACATCTAAGCAGCTGCAAGCAGAAACAGAAGAGGGAATCCTAATCAAGCCTGAGTATTCTCACCCTGAGAACCAAGGGGGAAGCTAGAGAGAGAAAAGGGAACAAAACAGGTCAGACATAAAGTTTGCGAGTCCAATGACTTTTAGCATATAAATAAGTAAAAGCATCTTGACAGGCATACAAAATGGATGAGAGAGATAACAGTATCATAAGACAGGTATAACAGACTGAGCCGCATAAGCAGAATGAACAGAACATAGTACATTAAGCTTTCCAAATACTTTTCTCTACACCGACACTAGTATAACAGAAACAGAATGATCCCAGCAGAAACAAATGGTAGACTTTGCATTCAAACTCATTCAAATTGATTCTAGTCAATTTATTTCGATCCATTTAACATGCTTAAGTTAAATTTAAATTCCAGAATTCAAATTCCTAGGTTTTGATTCCAAATCATTTATAAATCACATAAATATATACATATATTTATAACCATGTCAAATTCAAAATAATCGAATTTTCCAAAATAACTCGTTTCCTTTTAGACAAATTCCCATCCAAAACTTTTCTATGGTAGTAATCCATCACTTAGAAACTAAAAAATGAATACTGATGAAGCTGAAGTCATCATCAGAATTATTTTCCAGCTATTGAAGTGAGTTTAGCGCTTTATCATTTCCAAAATCCCTTAAAAATGGTTTTCATTAAAACAAATCAATATTATTTTAATATACTTAGAAAAATATTTTCTAACTTCCCTGGATTTTAAATTCCAAATTCTGGTTTGAATTCAATTTTAGTTCATCTCAGTTGTATATCTTATTCATATACAAATTTTATTTGGTTATATATACAGTTTTATAATTTCATCTGATTATAATAGTAACAATCAACACATCCATATATTATAATAATTTCGGAAAATTATTCCTTTATATCAAAATAGAATTTTGGGTAAGTTATTCAATTTACCCAATTTGAAACAATGTTATATCCAACCTTCTGTTCAAGTGTTTAGAAATTCCTATCGACGTCATGGAGTACCATGATTCAACCAGAATTCATAAGCCACTCAAGGTACTAGCCAACCGAATATAAAACAATTTTTATATCAAATAACAAATACGTACTTTCATATACACGCTCAACTCACTCTATGGTACTCCTGACCCTATCTCTAATGAGTAAACCCAACCAAATCCTAGGTTTTTGCTCAACCTAGTGAAACACCCCACCTCCGTTAAGGTCACTCTCAAAGGGAATGCCTTAACTTCGGTGGAGCGTTGTAGGTAAAAGATATAGATAATTTACAAGACAGACATATAAGTAGCGGAAAAACTAAATTTATTTCATAAGTACGTGGCTCTATCAAACCATTACAACAAATTGTCTTAAAAAAACTTACAAATTATTATAACAAAATCTCTGTCTTGATTGAAACATAAAGAAGCATAAAACGATAATAAAGTAGCATAATCCTCTTTAAGAGTGTATCCAAAGCCATAGCCCAAGAAAGGAGAGTCCAAGCAATACATCTACTCTCTTCAAGCTTGCAAAAGGTCAAAATTAAGATGAGGTGTTTCTTCCCTGCGGACTTGGGTAGGGGGAACGGAAGAAAAGAAGACGAAAGAAAAATGGGTCAGACATGAGTCTAGTAAGTCCAGTGATTATTTAGCATGTAAACAAGAAAAGGATTATGACATGAATAAATTGAATCTAGTACAACACCCAGGAAATAAGATAATAAGACTGAATATGCTATCGCACTCATTTCAACTTCTCTACACCCCCTTACAAGTGTTTCAACTTGCACCATGTGTTCAAGATAAATGATCCCCTTTTTATCGATCGGCTCCTACTCATATATGTTTACCACTTGTGTCATTCGGCCCCACTTGATTGTAGATACCTGTGCTGGTCCCACCATGGGGTGTATCAAATCCTATGGTGGCAACCCAACATAGTTCAAGATGTACAGTGTATAACTACTGATGCCCAGTGCCCGCTTTTTCCACTCCGAAGTACGTGCACGCTCGCACTCCATCGGAACCTACACTGACGCACCACCCGCCATTGTTTTGACCGCTTATAATCAGCCCAGTAATCGTGCCCCACCCTGCCTAGTTCAGGGTACCATGATACATCTATGTGGGTTACTGCTGAAATGGGTCCCCGTTACGAGGGTTTCCTAACCAACATGTTTAAATGGTTAAGTGTTCACAAATTAACCTAACCTCACCCATCATTTTAGTTGACATGTTGCACTGGTTAAGTGTTGCCTTAATTAACTTAACCCTACCATTCCTGTCTTAGCTTTAATTCACTCAATAAAGCACCAACCACTCACATTAGACATTTATTGTTGTGGTCACTGGATGTGCCTGTCGGGTCCGAGCAGTTTTACACCGCAACTTAGTCTAACCACGGGTTCTTTTGGGCTCAATGCGCTAACCTCTCACATTAGATCTATATTGTTAAGGTTTCTGGATTTGCTGGGCGGTTCCGGGAAGTCTTATACCGTAACTAAATCTAACCTCGGGTTAGGCATATTCGTCTTTTAATAAATTTACATATTTACCTTTTATATTTATATGTAAATTATTGACATTCAAGTCATGCCCAATTTCTCTCTAAATCATGTTCATAATTTTAGGTATATAAATTATTCCATTTTTTTATGTCACTAATCGTTCATATGTTTATGGGCCAAATTATGCCATTGATTTAAATTCAAGATTTTTCCCAACGTTACCCCCGTCATACGTTCGTAAAATTCACATAGAATGTTAGGCTCGTAACTTAGCCTAACTTATATACAAAAGGGGAAAGAAGGGAGCATGTACTATTCGTACAACATAATGAGGATCTAATTAAACATGTGTCATATAAATTTGGCATAAAATAATGGACTTGCATTTTTGGATCCAATTAACATGAGTCTTAAACATATGAAATTACCCAACTTCGACTAGGCATGTAAATGTAAACTTTTATTTTGGATCCAATAAACATGAATCTCAAGCATATAGAATTACACAAGTTCAACTAGGCATGTAAATGTGAGCTTTTATTTTGGATCCAATAAACATGAATCTCAAGCATATAGAATTACACAAGTTCAACTAGGCATGTGAATGTGAACCTTTATTTTGGATCTAATAAACATGAATCTTAAGCATATGGAATTACACAAATCTACTAGGCATGTAAATGTAAACTTTCATTTTGGATCCAATTTTCATAGATCTAAATGTAGATCTTAACATAATACATGTTTTAGCCTAAAAACTTGCATGTTAGATAACATGAAAAAGTCATCAAATTTACATAATACACGATTGGTTTAAATTCAACATAATAACCACAATAGTCTCATAAGCATATACAATAGAATCGTTACTAGAATAGACATAAATCAGCATCGTCATTATCTTACAACTAGGAATTACTCTAGTTTTCACTTTATTACAAATCATAACTTTTAATTGTTCACATCTAAATAATAACAAGACTTACAAACAAAAGAAAATCTTGTTTTCTGGGATCTATTTTCTGAAACTGAAAAGCAATCCCTTGACGAAGACTATCAATTCTCTAAGTTAGTTTTGATTTATAGCTTTGATCTTGCTTTCTAGTTTGAGATGAAATGGTGGCTAGGTTAGGAAGATCATTGACAGCATGGTGGCTCCTTGGAATGAATTTGTGTGATTTAGGGTTGAGGAATAGGGTTGCTTCTATGGAGGTTTAATCTTATGTGAGCCGTTGGATCATCCTAGAGCAATCACAAACGTCCAGACTAGATAGAGTTATCCAGAATTGCCACCTATACCCTACTGACTTAGCAACTGGTCAGAAAAGACTCAGCAACATGTCAGAATCGTCGCTGTTTTGGATCTAGGCGAGGGGGTAGGTCGACCCCCTGGTCGACCTGTATAAGGGAGGTCGACCCCTAGTCAACATGGCCTAGGGAGGAAAAATTCCCGCCCAGCCCGCTTCTAAGTTTGAATTCGAATTTTTGAACTGTTTTTATTTATTTAAATTCCTGAAACTTCTAAAGGCCATAACTTCTTCATACAAAGACCAATTCATGCAAACTCGGACTCTATCTCAAGCAGAATTCCGAGACGAACATAATGGCGTAACTCGTTTCCCTTAATTCTCACATTTGAAATTAAGTACTTTTTAATTCGTTACTTTAATGATTACAGAAAATATGGGGTGTTACATTCTCCCGTCCTTAAAGGATTTCATCCCCAAAATCTTCAAGTCGAGAAGAATGTATATCCTACCATCCAATCGTCCATCTACTCAACTATCAAACACAGGCGTCAATTTTCCTTATAAAGACTTCTAATGCTTCCAAGACTGTATGCATAGTGTGTGTACATGTCCTTATCTAATGCAAAATCAGGCGGTCTACTGATTCAGTTGACCTCCTTAATGCAAATTATGTCAGTGTCATGAGTCCATTATGTATGCAAATTTTCCTACTCATAATTCTACATGAGTACACAATCATTCATAGAAATGCGACATCCATATGATAACACATCAAGTTTTCAATCCATATACAAATACATATATGCATATGCAATATGGAAGTGACTGAGCCAATCTACCACCTAATGTGTGTGTATATTCATCCATGAGCAACCACTAGTAACCACTTGCGACCACTTGCAGCCATCAATCATAACATGATTCAAATACATGTTTACATCCATTTGTTTCTACCTAATGATAAAGGATAGGACCGAGGAGATATACTAGAAAGGTAGATACATGCATAAACTTATGGAAAAGAGAACAAGGATGTACCCTCAAAAAGATAAGGGTAGGCTGCGCGTATCTTGGCCTCAGTCTCCCAAATCGCGTCTTCCTCGGCGTCGCTCCATTGAACTTTAACAAGCTTGATATCACGGTTGCATAGCATTTTGACTTCTGTTCCCAAGATACGAGTTGGAACTCTCCTCACAGTTGCTTCTCGTCCTACTTCTACTTCCTCTAGTGTGCTTGGTTCCAACACTTCCGCAGACTCATGTAAGCACTTCCGTAGTTGAGAAATATGAAAGACATTATGAACTCCAGTCAATCTTTCGGGTAGCTCTTCTCTATAAGTCATCTTCCCATTCTTCTCAATGATAAGAAATGGTCCTACAAATCTTGGTGCCAACTTTCTTGTGGATCCAAAGCAAACGACGTTCCTTAAAGGAGATACTTTAAGGAAAACCCTATCTCCAACCTCAAACGCAAGGTCGGTCCTTCTTTTATCTGTGTCGGAATTCTATCTATCTTGTGCAGTCTTCATCTGCCTTCGTATTAAGTCCACTTTTTCTGAAGTTTCTCTAATCATGTCTGGTCCAAGTATGAGCTTGTCTGTAGACTCCCACCAACAAGTTGGTGATCGGCATGGTCTTCCATATAAAGCTTCTAAGGGTGCCATGCCTATGGTGGCCTGGTAGCTATTGTTGTAAGCGAATTCCACCAAAGGAAGAGGATCCTCCTATGTCCCTCCAAAATCAAGAATGCATAGTCTCAAGAGATCTTCTAGTACTTTATTCACCCTTTCTGTCTGACCATCGGTTTGGGGGTGATAGGTCGTGCTTAAGCATAGTTGTGTGCCTACAGCCTCTTCTAAAATCTTCCAAAACTCACTCGTTGTAACAACCCGGGTTGCGACGGACCGTTTTTTTTTCAAAATTCCAATCCATCAAGACCCGAGCTGTTTTGCTCGGGTATCCTGCAGAAAAGACAGAGATAAAGAAACATGACAAAACTCGTAAAGCACCTCATAGCGGAAGGAATAAAATATATCGTAATTAAAATATAGCTTTACCTTAATAAACATACTTCTTAACCAGTATCCCAAGCTATCATATCTCTGTCACTACCTAACCTGTGATTATGTAATGAGGAGGGGGTCAGGACAAAGTTTTGTGTGAATGGGTTCAAACTACAAACATTGAATAACCCTACATATACCGGTCTTTTATATTTTCTTGTTTATTAGGTTATTTGTGTTAATAGCCCTTATGGCCTGTACACACGTCGCACCTATCTACTCCCTAGTAGATCAACCGAATATAGTGTATATGTAGCTATCCCTAATTTAGGTATATCCCACTCGCACGGTCTCCTCCGTATGTATGCAGTCCCTTATCCAATGCCACATGTCGTACCGAATCTCATGTGTGTGTGTGTATATATATATATATTTGTGTGTGTGTACCAACGCTACCGTAGGTTTGACTAGGTTCCGTCATCGAGTAATGCCCTCTAGTCTACGATACACCACCCCGAGCGATGTGTATGTACCTAGGCTTTTCCCACGTACGTATTCGCTAATCGTACTTAATGTCTACTTGCACATGTTCTCTATATGTGCGAACCTGAGTCCTGTGGCAGGGCTAATCGAGAAACATGGAACTCGGTCGGGAGATTTAAGATATCTACCGATGTAGATGCTAAGGTCTGCCTTTACAGTGGCTATGGTCCCACAAGACCCCTCCCTCGACTAACAAATGAAAGGCACCCATGTAAATCAAGAATGAGAACTTTCCCTGGCACAACTGCCTGGCCATATATGCCCTTCATTATTAGCCTTACCTCACCCATAACTAGATAGCAAGTATATGGTCTTTTGGAGTTCTCTGCCTTTCCGCTTTTCGTACTGACTGAAGATGGTAGGTAGATGATGATTTGCTATCACAGGGCACTAATCGGTCTCACCGACTCACATTGGTCTATCCTAGTCTTTAGGTTGCTTCCTAATTATTGCAACCAAGGCATACTCTTGGTTCGTAACCGTGTAAACCTAACCTCTGTGAGCCCAGGTGGATCATCTGCATTCTCACAAAGGGATACCAAGAGTACCCTACTATACGTCCCCTGAAGCTGCGTGCTTCATATCCTAGTCGGTTGTAGTCTATCCGAGTTTCTAAAAAGACGTGGGCTCCTTTAACTAAGGTTTTGTACTTAGTTCTCCTAACTATGATTTTGTACTTAGTTCTCTTAACTAAGGTTTTGTAGTTAGTTCCTTTAACTAAGGTTCTGTACTTAGTTCTCTTACCTAAGGTTCTATACTTAGTTCTCTTAACTAAGGTTTACTAACCAACTCATCTTATCGTTCATGTTTACACTGGTAAAAGAACAATAACAAGTGTCAACCCCGAAGACTGAAATCAACATCAGGTTGACACTTAGAGGATTATTCCATTCAACCAATCTCTTGCTGTGTTATTCTTATGACTTATGTAATTCTCATCAATTGATTACACCATATCACTTTACATCAAGATAGGTTGTTAACATTCCCCATACTTCTTTACTTTTACATGGTTATATTGGTTAAGTGTTGTCTAAGCACCCAAGTTGACTTAACCCCATCTACTTATTCAATCACAAGTTACGTTGGTTAAGTGGTGGTTATTCATTCATGTTGACTTAACCCACCCACGCGTCATGTCATATTGGTTAATTGTTGTTACTTAACCCTACCATACTTAGCATGTGTCATTAGCATTAATTATTTTTTAATGCACCAACCTCTCACATTAGACCTATTGTTGTGGTTGCTGGATGTGCCGGGCGGTTCCGGGCAGACTTACACCACAACTCAATCTAACCTCGGGTTCAAGCACGATATGACTAACTTCTCACATCAGAACCTATTGTTTGCGGTCATTGTATGTCCCGGGCGGTTCCGGGTAGAATTACACTGCAAACTTAGTCTAACCTCGAGTTAGCCATGTTTCATCGTTAGCCAATTAACTGTTCATGTCGATTCTAGGTGTCGTATGCCAATTACCAAATTCATAAATATGTTCATGTTCAAGTTATGCCAATAGTATCAATTTCATGTTTATAACCCAAATTACCCAAATTTTAAGTCGTATATTCCAAAACTCGCTTATAATCATATTCACGCCTATTCCATGTTACAATTAATTATCCAAACCACATATTTATTCATACCAAATCTGCATATTACCCAGTCCCACGTTCATGCATATAATTTGATTAATCCCTTAGGTTTATCTTCCAAATTACAAATAACTTCACATCTCATGTTATCCAATTACATGCCAATCATACTAAATCTCACAAATTCCATATCCAATTTTAATTATTCAAGTTCCACATTTCAGTATAACCATACCCATAATTCTGTTTCAAAATTATACACCACTACTTCCAATCCGTATTACGCCCAACAATCCCTTTCCTTTAATAATTTCTCATTCACGTTTAAAACATATGTATCCATGATAGACGTAGGTTCGAGATAGCCTAACTATAAAAATAAAAAGGGGAAAGAATAAAAGGAGAGAATTCAATGTACGCATAAATAAAATAACAGATCTTGCTGATTTAACATCATATTCATTATATGTAGGCATGGGGAATGGCGAACGATGTTAATAACATTATACAACAAATATAATTCAAATTCCACTCGCATTGCTTTGCATCCCAAATTCTAGATCTAATTTGTTTTCGATTTACTTCCGTTTTCTTCTATAATTTATAGATCTGAATCTTCTCTTTTCTTGAGTGGTGTTTTTGGATCTAAAACCTCTCCGTTGTTCTCTTTGCGTTTGTGTCAATCCTAAGTCTAATCTTTTTGATTTAAGAATAACTTTTGAAGAGAAAGAGGAGAAGATATATCTAGTTTTAAGTGGAGAATAAGGTGAGTTTAGATTTAAGAATAACTTTTTATTTAAGAATAACAATTGGATTAGGGGTCCTTTTATAACAACAAACCAACGAACAAAGCAAGAAAATCCATCCAGGAACGAACAAAAGCACCAGCCCATATTCTGGTTGAATAGGTCGACCCCCCCAGGGAGGTCGACCCTAGTGTCGACCTTCTTCAAGCGAGGTCGACCCTATGGGCGACCCCATGGTCGACCTCCCTTAAGGGGGGTCGACCTCTTTGAGCGGGAATTTTCCCGCTCATGTTCCTGGCGTAAATTCGAATTATTTTGAACTGTTTTGAACGTTGGTTTGGTTTATATATACGTATGTAGTTTTCTGTGTGTATACACACTTATATGGCTCATAACTTCTTCGTACATTATCCGATTTACTCAAACTTGGACTCTATCCTAAGCAGAATTCCGGGACGGACGCAATAGTAACGTCCTTTTTACTTAATTCCCGATATTTAAATTAAGTATCCTTATTTTATTATCTTTTCCGCTGCACACACTGTTATTGAAGAAATCTTCCTTTCTCTCTCATGTATTTACTAAATTTTATTTTACATCGCCATTTCTTACCTATCTCTGCATAAATACATATATGTACATTTTTAATTATACTAGAAATGCGGGGTGTTACATTCTCCCACCCTCATAGAATTTCGTCCCCGAAATTCGATAAGAGTAAAATAGATAATCCCTCGCAATACTCATCCATCAAGTGTGCATCCAATTGTTGCGACCATTGTGTACATGTGCAAAGTGAAATACATTATAGTAATGCATATATGCCTAGATGGTACCACCTATGTGTATGCAAATTTAATGTTCTTTCAAAACATGATGCTCACATCCTAAATATACTTGCAGTTCTATATGAATGCAATATTTTTGAAAAATCAAAACAATTTTCACCCAAATTTTTCCCACACTCTTATAGAGTAAGATCATAGTTCATCCAAAATCATGCCAACCATTATTAAATTTTAAAATTTAGGAAAAATCTAATTTTCCAAATTTCGTTCCTTATGTGCTTAACGGAAAAATCTATATTTTCCGTTTTTGCTTAGCATTCTAGTTTAGTTAACTTAGACTTCTCATTTTCTTTGCTTCATAAATGTACATATTTAATTCTTCACGTCCACCAAATTACAACAGGAAATTTTCTAATTAAACAACTCGTAGATTATGTCAAGATAAATTCCAGTACATTACTTCAACTGGATAAAAGAAAAGGAAACAGCCATACATTATATAATAAGATACTACCCTACTAATACAGTGATAGAGGTCGGAACTCTATGGGAAGAAACTACGAATGAGATCCTCTAGGACACCTATCTTACTATCTAGATGCTCTGTAAGTTGTCTAGCCTCCTCCCTAACCTCTAACTGCAAGTCCTGTAGCCCAGCCCCTAACTGATCATAGGAAGTGCCCATCTCCTGTAGCATCTGTCGTTGAGTCTGTCCAAACTCAACCTATGTCTAGAGCATCTCTTGCTGGGTCCTCAAGATGTCCTGGTGATCTCTAACTAACCGAGCCTGTTGCTCAGAAACTCTCTTCAATTCCGCCCTCCAGTCTGGCTCTCTGGAAACCCAAGGGTCCCACTCAGATGTACCGGAAGTACCCCATCCTGGAGCGGAGGAAGCCCAAGCACCTCCCCAAGCTTGCTCTGTCTAATATGGGTCTGATCCTTCCGGCGGTACATACTGAGGTTCTCCCTCATATTCGGGCTGGTAGTCGCCACCCTGCGGTCCATGCACATGCTCCTCTTCCTCCCCCTCGTCTCCTCTATCATGCTCCATGGGCTGAGACTCTAACAAATCATGTAGGCGGATATGCATCCTCATCAATGCAGCCAGATCCGTAATACTGGAGGAATGGGGAGAAGGCGGTATAAAACCTTCCCTATGCAGAGGAACATGGCTTCGTGTAAAAACTACTGTCCACAAATTTACGAAAGCAATGTTTGACTTCCTTGCCTCTCTAGTAGAGTCATAATACTGTAGGATAGTGCGAGCCCAATTTATCTGAATGCCCCCCAAAAATAGCGTATGTGGCTCGTTTAACGGTTTGCGATATCCAATCAAATCCACCAGTCTGTCCAACAAGATTATACTGTAAAATCCGAATAACAAATCTAGCTAACGGACGTAGATGGGCATAATCCCAAGTCCTCTCGTAAGCATCGTAGAAAATCCTATGCCACACAGTCAAGTCGGTCATCTCAAGATCCCCTAGCCCATGTCCCGTACCATGGATGTTCAACATTTCCCCAAACTGTATTTCATTGAAACCAATGATGGTTCCCTTTACATCCGAATTATAAGTAACCAAGCCCTCATTATCTACCCCAATTTCTAAATTAGCATCAAAAAGTCTTACTAACCTCTTGTAGCCCTTTCGCTCGACTACATTAATATCCAAAATTGCGATTAATCCCGCATCTTCAAATAAACCCTCCAAGGGTGTTCCAACAAAATCACCAAAATTAACCAGACGTCCTAACAACAACTTGAAACCCGCAGTGTTGACGTATGCCTCGACTACTTCTCTTCGAGTGTTGCACCAAGCGATCTCTTGAGGTGTGAGTTGGAGAAAAGAGGCAAGAAGGGAGGATGAGTCCGTCACGGCGAATTAAGCTTGAATTGAGAGGGGAAAGGTATAGATCTGGATAGAGGAGGCTTCTAGCTTAGATTTGGGGGTAATTTTGCACGAAACGGTGGAGATTTTGAGTGGTGGGAGGTGAAAAACGTGGTGGTGGAGGTGGGTTTCATGCTTGCTGAAATGGAGAAGGGGGAGCAGCGAATGGAACCGAAGGCCTTTAGCCTTCGGTGTTTTTTTTTTTTGCATGAACCAGGTTGACCTGCATGTCAACATCCGTATGGAGGGGTCGACACCCTGGTCGATCCAGTTTTTTTTCTTATTATTATTACAAATACTGCCTCCTTCCTCGATCGTTCACCTCCGTTTTTGTGCTATATTGTAGATCTAAAACTTGCTATGTTTTTTGGTAACTGTCCATTCTTCTAGCACATGCTTCAACTCCATAAAATAAAAACCTATGCGGAACATAAAATCTTAAATATCCATTTTTTGTACACCTTTTTCTTCCTCTTAAAAGTTCAAAATTTCCCTTATCTCCATTTTTAGTGTACGGGGGTAAAATTCTCATATTTTTTTTTCGAATCTATTTCTCAAGTGGCTCGCATACTAACCTAGGCTTATAATATGTATATACTTATAATATATGTAATATTTATATTTTCCAAAAATACAAATACGTTCACTCATAAACTTTTCCCTAGGAAAACCGAACAGAAGCTCTAATACCAGATGTAACAACCCGGGTTCCGACGGACCAATTTTTTTTTCAAAATTCCAATCCATCGAGACCCAAGCTGTTTTTCTCTCGTATCCTGCAGAAAAGACAGAGATAAAGAAACATGTCAGAACTCATAAAGCACCTCATAGCGAAAGGAATAAAATATATTGTAATTAAAATATAGCTTTACCTTAATAAACATACTGCTTAACTAGTATCCAAAGTTATCATATCTTTGTCACTACCTAACCTGCGAGTATGTAATGAGGAGGGGGTCAGAACATAAGTTCTGCGTGAATGGGTTTAAACTACAAACATTGAATAACCCTACATATACCAGTCTGTTATATTTTCTTGTCTATTAGGTTATTTGTGTTAATAGACCTTATGGCCTGTACACACGTCGCACCTATCTACTCCCTAGTAGATCAACCTAATATAGTGTATATGTAGCTATCCCCAATTTAGGTATATCCCACTCGCACGGTCTCCTCCGTATGTATGCAGTCCCTTATCCAATGCCACATGTCGTACCGAATCTCATGTATATATGTTAGCCTGCTTTGTGACCAGGCTACCCAAAGCAAAGATCGTGTTGACACACCTCTGGGTAAATGCTGTCTCATATGGAATCTCTAGATAACATCGCTCTCTAGCATTGGAAGCATCATCAGAAGACACAAGGCAATTTGGTCAAAATCACAACATTAGTATAAACTGGCCCGAAAAACCTATCAAATGACCTCATTTAGCCCTTTGAATTAGCTTTAGTTTGAGCTTTGGTTTGGCTCAATCGGACTTAAGGTTTGAGAGTTACGCCCATTTCCGTGAACAGGTGTAAGCTGGCATATGGCCGCGATCCGATCTGCCCTTGCCTACGCGATCCGATCCGCCTTTGCCTACGCGATCCGATCCGACCTTGCTTACGCGATCCGATCCGATCCCCGAGGACGTGGCGAAGCTCCTGACTAAGTCCATCACGATCCGAGATGCATGGATCTCGCGACACCTGTCCACAACTGTCATATTGACCAATTCTTCATCAAGCCTCAATCCGATCCGATATTCTCGGGTTTTGCGCCATGTGTGACCGCGATCCGCCTGACAAAATCAGCTATAAATACACCTTCAGAGGGCATTTTCAAGGGACTTTTGGCATCTCCTTGTCCATGGCTTCCATGGCTAACACATCTCCATGAATAACCATCATCTTCCTCAATAAAAATTCAATGAATTCGGAGAGAATATTTATTGTAATTGTAATCCATGAATGAAATGAGAAAATATGAAGTGGACGTAGGCTCGTTAACGCCGAACCACTATAAAAATCTTGTTGTCTCACTTTTTCTTTATTTTTCAGTCATTTCTTCAAATCCTATGCTCAAAATACGGCAACTTGGGTGTTAGGTCCAAATTTTGATTTAACATTTTGGTGTTTTCACTGAGAATTGAATTCTCATCCTATCGGATCGCTATTCTACTATTTGGATTTGAAAGTTCGAAGAAAACAGTCCGCGTTTCTACCATTTTTGAATATTTCGTTGATTTCAGAAAATCAGAGCTTCATACCTTCGAGAAAAGCTAAGGGTTCACAAGCTTCACGACCAAACAAGGATAATAAAGAAAATGTGCTGGAGCAGGTCGAGGGGCTCGCGGATCGCGGGGAGACCACGATCCGGTCTCAAGATGAACCCACGACCCGACCGAGCAAGGAAGTCGCGATCCGACACGGTGATACTTCCACGACCCGACCTGGAGCAATTGTTGTGAACATATCCACGAACTGGAGAAGACCACGAACCGATCCGAAGCTGGAAGTTTGGAGTATCCCGATCGCCAAGCTGGACCACGAACCGGAGGACAGTAGCGAACCGTGACCCGGAAAAATGACGACAAACAAGGGTCACGATCCGATCCAAAAAAGTGACAATTTTTGGAAAAAATACAATTTTCAGATCATATCATAAAAGGCTCCATGTTCCAAAATCGAAAAAATCGTGCGGGACCCCAGACCTCCGCCGGCGCTGCGCCCGGACCCGCTGACGGCCTCGCCTTCGGCTCGGAGCACGGCCTCGCCTTCGGCTCGGAGCATGGCTCATCTTCAGCTCAACATATATGTTGGCCAATAGCATTCATTAAAGCTTGTCAATGAAGAATAAACGGATTGTCAAAGAATTTGACAACGAAATGGCGATGATTAGAATTCCTCCAGAAGCCATGACCTCTATCTACCGATGTTATTGAATGTGAGGAGTTGTTGAAAAGATTCGACACGCTGGCTATGGCAGTATACAAAATAATGATGGTCTCATAACAGCCTCCTCTTCCAGAGCTCTGATGGTGTAAAGATCTCCCCAATGCAACCGATGATGTTCCTGAACAAGTAGTGATCACCTAGTTTACGTGACTTAAACCTATCCAACGGTCGGGATACCAGATGACATTGACATAGAACAGTCCGTACACTATTCTGAAGATGACTCAGAAGATCCCAATGACCATGATTATCAATAATGGGATACCCAAAAACAAAGATTAATTGCCATCGAATAAGGTTTGGATCAACACGCTTTGGTGTCCAGAGTCAGATACCAGTTGAATCACTGCAAGCCATGATTGGACCTAGGGATCCTTGCCCGGATGATTGCAACATTGACTGCTCACCAGCCACTATATGACCCTGGTCAAGAGACGAGAGCTCGAGATTAACGCAAATATGAATCAACCATTAGCTCCCCACTTCATACAACAGTTGTGATAGGATATACGAACCTTACTTGAAGCCTCACAAGCTATGCTATCATGTTCAAGCTCATCTGATCAAGATTCAGACATACCAGCTTCAACAGAATTCAGAGCCTACATTGCACCCTAGTGCCTATTGCTAAATATGCCAACCGAAGATGGAGGGGGAATGGTCTATGGTGACCAAGTTATTGGAGAAGCCGACTATTCAACTGTATGGACCATGCTACGCAGTAGAGATGGCGTGAATCCCAAGGACGCTTCCCCTCCAGACGAAATGGAGTGTGAAGGAGGCGTCAATATTGCGAATAAATGGAGCATCACAAAAGGAATTGCCGATGATCTGCCGAAGACATAGATCCCAGAAAGGATGGTGATTCGGGATGCAGCAGGGTGACATCTAATGACGCAATTGCACATGTTCCGATTGGTGACACCGACCTAACTAAGGTCTTGAAATTGGATCTTATTTAGACCTCTTCTGAACCAGGGAACTGACATGCTTTCTACAGGCGAGCCTGGATGTGCTCGCTTGGACCCTTGTTGATATTCGCAGGATTTTACCATAGTTTATGAGTCATTTATTGAGAATAAACCTGAAGTGTGTTCTTGCCAAGCAAACAAGACGTATGCTCGATCCAGGGAAAGCATCTACCATGAAAGAGGAAGTCGGAATGTTGAGAGGCAATGGTTTTATATGATGTGCCACACATCCCGCTTGGATATCAAATCCCGTCCTTGTCAAGAACGCTAATGGAAAATGGCGCACACGCATTGATTTCTTAGATTTGAACAATGTTCGCCCTAAAGGAAGCTTCCCGTCAATCAGAATTGGTCAGCTTGTGGATTCAATGACTAGACATGAATGTATCACTCTCATGGACGTGTGCGCAGCTTACAACCAAATTCCTATGCATGTGCCTGATCATGAATAAACATGTTTTATCATTGACCTCGAACTGTACTGTTATATGGAATTGGCATTCGGACCGAAGGATGCCGAGGCAACTTACCAGTGCTTACTGAATTATATGGTCCACAACCAAAGTGCAAGGCCCATAGAAGTCCATGTAGGTGATAGTCTTATGGAGTCCGAGCGGTCGACCTACCACGTTTCGAATCTGACAGAGATGTTCAATATCTGGAATGAACCTAAAGGCCTCATAGTTAGCCATGAACAACAAAGAATTAAAGGCGTCTGAAGCTTGGCATAAAAGTTGGCACCACTTGTGTGTAAGGAGGATAAGGTCTGGAAACTAGTCAATAATGTGAGCAAGAAAGTAGTCGTGGTATACCCAAAGATTGAAAAACTCGTCTACAGCTTGCTGATTGCTCTAAGAAAGCTCCCCCATTACTTCCAAGTTCATCCGATGGTATGCACCCTCACTAACTGCTACGACAGGTCCTGCAACGACCTGAGGCATCTGGAAAATTGCTTGATCGGGGCATAGAGCTAAACCAGTTTGATCTCAACTCCCTCCTAAAGAAGTCCATATGAGGGCAAGCATTAACCAACTACATCGCTGAATGTACCACTCCCGAAGAGGATGTGGCAGATGTAGAAAATGCACCTGGAAGATGTAATTAGACGGTGCAAAGAATGATTGACTGTTCGACGCCGGTGTCTTATTAATAATCCCTAAAAGGCGGTCAATTTACTATGCCCTGCGGTTGAAATTCTCCGCTACTGACGACGGCTCCGAAGACGACACCCTGATTATCGAAATGAAACTCGCTAAGGAGTTGGGAATAGTGGCACTGAGCATATTTTCTGGCTTTCACATTGTTGTTCGCCAGGCTCAAAAGGAATTCCAGACGAAGGAACCACCACTCGCAGCTTACCTAGAACCGGAAGAAGGGTTGTTGGATGTATTAGAACGTTACAACATATCTCATGTCCTACGAGCAGAAGATCAGAAGGCGGATAATTTGACCAAGTTAGAACAGTCCGACAATATAGAAAAGATAGAGATGATCCTCATCAAGACGCTATGAAATACAACCATTGATCAGATGGAAGTTGATCCAACGTTGGAGACCTAACCCGGAAGAGAGTCATGGTTAACTCCATGATAAACTTCCTACAGCACAGAATGCATCTAACAAGGTGAAGTGAAAGGCGTGCAATCGTTCTTTATGTCTCGAGATATGACATGCAATTCGACATTGCCTATTTTTCTTGGAAGGTTGTCCCAAAACAAACACCAACGAGTTCAATTGCCGAATTCACCGCCCTGAATGATTCGACTAAATCACCAATCAGCCACCCATTAGATGAGAGATGTACATGAATGAAACTTCTGGCGAATGGCGTTCCGAAGTTAGAAAGTGAAGACTCATACTTCCACTCTTTTCATCGATTATCTGCCAAGTGACTCGCTCCCCTAAGGCTGGGGGCAACTACAGATTTGAGCATAAATTGCTCGAGATTACATCATCTAATTCAGAGCTGATACATGCCTAGCCAATTGACTTAGTCTTGCCTGAAAATTAGCGAGTTGAAGATCTAGAACGCTTACGCATGAATGCTGGTTGATTGTCGGTGCACCAACCCTTGTCCCCGATATGGGATCGAGGGTATATCAGCAAATTTATGTGATATGATTATCCCACCAGCAGTAATATCCTATTTCCTAGCATGGAAAGTGCAAAAATTTCTATAAGCATGAATCCATTGTTCTCATGCTAATTTACAACCTAACACCAATGCAAAGATGTGCTACCATTAGCAATCCAGTCATGACTTCCTCACACTCTATCCTTACCCTCAGCACGGGGGCAAAAAGACGATTTGAAGGAGATGCGACCTCATCACTCGCTTATAGTACCTACCTAGCCGCCTTTGCCATCTCAAGACCCCGACCAAGGTCTATTCATTTTTTGGGACTGCCGCCCCCATGATAATATGAAAAGATACCCCTCATCAACTAAAGGACTTTGGCAGCCCTTTATTGGCAGAGATAGGGCGAAGTAAAATGGACCTGCAATGAATATGCAACACCATTTTTCACTCAGAATGATACTCATTCCTTTAACAGGATTATTCTATAACCATGACTCTTATATTTGCATGATTTATGAGTTATTGATGTAATTAACTCAGATGAATTAATATGTGGATGGTGTAGGTATCCAGGATTTGCTACCGATCAAACTTGTAACACCCGCATATAGAGCCATAGAGCAATACTATAACGAGCTCGACTGAACTGCTCGTTTACAAAGCCACGCTCTTCGTCTAAAGAATGCTGTATAGCTCAAGGTGGATCCGGGATGACCATCCAATCCTCGGATCACTCGTGGAAGACCACAAGACAATTGAACATAAATCTTTGAGTTGCAAAGTTGGAGTCCTACTCCAGAAGGACGCGGTGTGACCGTCTATATGGCTCAATCCTATCCGTGATGCCGCCAGACTACATGAATCCCAATAAAGGAGGCAACACTGCCTCTCGATATGCTTACGTTTTAACCATGCAATCTACTTTCACATTCTTTCTGAGTTATCGACATGACTAACTCGTGCGATATGAATGATGCAGGTACCTGAAGTTTGGTGCCAACCATTTCTCTCAAAGACTGTTCGGAGGAACGCATAGCCTTGGCAAACGTTTTCCAACTGTTTGTCTGACTGACTTTAATCCTCAGAGCTTGGATTAAAATATAAACCTAAGATGAGCGTGATGGGCGTGCATGATTGAAGACCGCTCGGTCCGTGGCTCTAACTTTCATGATTCGAGAGAGAGTATAAAAGACGCAAAGATGACGTCCACAAGGCTCGAAGGTGCACCATGATAAGAGCCACCTCGACAACACTCTAACCTTGGCAACCGCCAGTAGAGTATAAAAGCGTCTCCGATTGAGCGCTGAGAAAGAGATCTTACCCCGCTGAAGGATCAGGGAGCGACAGAACTGCTGAGCTCGAACTCTAACCTCGGCGATTGCCAGGAGAGTATAAAAGCGTCCCTGATTGTGCGTTGAGAAAGAACTCTTACCCTGCTGAAGGATCGGGGAGCGATAGAACAGCTGAGTTCGAACTCTAACCTTGGCGACCACCAGGAGAGTATAAAAGCGTCTATGACTAAGCGCTGAGAAAGGTGCTGGAGACTCAGCACCCCCCATAATTTCTGCTCCGTTGAAGGATCGTTGAGCATGTCATGAAACAAGCTAGAACTCCTACCCTGCTGAAGGATTGGGGAGCAGATTGAAAGCTGAGTTCGAACTCCAGAGAGAGTATAAAGGCGCTAGAGACTTAGCGCCATAAGGGCTCCTACCCCGCCAGAGTGTCGGGGGACTGACTGAACTCCGAGCTCGAATCCTCCATGTCCGGACATAGGGGCAAAACAGTTAAGATCCTAATCAATCCTCAACAAAGTCATGGCCAAGCACTAAGTTGATGATTGATTGGGAGCATAACTATACACACATACTACTTTAGTGCATTTTCATTTATAATTGCATTGACTGCTTATAACGCTTCATGACTTATTTGCCCATTCGCAGGTACAAGACAATGCGAAAGGAACAAATTTTTTATTACTAAACGCAGGTTTACAAAAGATAGATAGTCAAGAACGCGAGGGCCTCACTCGCAATGATGGCAACATGCTAATGGAAAACGAACAAAGGGTCGCGTCCAGAAGGATGATGCAGGCCCCTTGAAGACCAGAAAGAAGATGCAAAGAGAACATCCATCTCCTGATCCCAACTTACTTCCAGAATGGGAAGCTCAGATAAGGCTGGATATATCCCATGTAATAATTGAACATGATGCAACCATTTCGTCCCCGACCTTTCCCTTGATGCAAAGAGCAAACGGGAGCACTCGAGGCGACTACAATCTGACCCTTCACCGCTTGATTTCTGTCCTAGGAGCTTGGATGGGAGACTAGGGCTTAACATGGGCTGAATACCAACAATTCATTTTTGCACTCAACTCCGGCTCTTGATGCGAGAAGTGAACATGAATCCAGAGAAGACATTAATTTGAAGTGTACTGCTCAACAGAACCCCCTGTGGATAGGGGGCACATGATACGAGCCTTGAGCAGCATAGTTCAATTACTCGATGCCTCCGTTCCCAACCGAATGACAAAAGCCTTATTGACGGCTAATGCTCGTGTAGAATCAAGAAGCCCGAGGCCGACCTTCACCTATTTCAGGAATGAACTGGAAGGCCGAGCAACAATCATCAATTCGCTGGAAATGATAAAATTGAAGTTCAGGTAGTGACGAACTTGGCACAGTCAGATATCAACCATCAGCTTGGGTTGAACACAAACCAATCAGTAGGCGCGCAGCATGCGGTTTCGATTCCCTACGTCATGGATGGAAACAGGGCAATGGAACAACTACCTGCGACATCCTAGATGAGAATGCAAGAATTGTGACAAACTCAGATCATGCATGACCAGTTTTAACTCCAACTCGAATGAATACTCGAGCGACATTTCATACTCAGCTCCAAGAAAGAACGCAACAATTCGAAAAACAGGAACCCGGTCAGGTCGAATGACTCGAACCATGACCCGGGGGCAATATCGACGTGGAAACAAGAAATCAGCAAAGACCCCCTTTGTAATCTCAGATTCGATGCTGGGGGCACCAGCCAGGATTTTGATAATGTGCATCAATTCTTTGATGGCAACCTGCTCGCTAGTTTGATTCGGCGCCTCTCGAGAGGCGGCACTTCTCGAGATGATATGGATAACAATAATTACAGCCCTCACACGTGGGACGTCAGGATCCCCTGTTATTCCCCCGGACTTTAAATTTTCTCTATAACAAGACTTGCGCAGAGATTTTGATGAATTCAACCCTGAAGTGGATAGACTTTCATGACAAAAAGGTGTTAGCATCGAGACGAATGACCTAGATGCCTTCCTGACTAAAGAATGGAGTACCTTCTAATTCCTGGAACGATAAGGACAAAGGAAAAGCCCTGGAAAACAATGACAAGAATGTGCAATTCCAAAGAGAATCTATACCACTTATCGAGCCCATGATCTTGTTTGTCAAGCACAATTGAACCGAGCATGAGAAAGAGATTCAATAAGACTGTAATAACCATTTCGGACTATGCTGAAGCATAAACGGTGGGTCCCAACTAACTTCATAACGACATTTATTCACTCGCATTCAACAACCTTACTTGACTCCGCAACTGATCTGATGAGAGTAACCGAAGTCGCTGATGCCCGATGAGGAAATCCTCACTATCTGACTAAAGAGAAGAGATGATATCAAAGCAAATGTGGTTCAACCATTCGCATATACAATTCCGATTTTTGCTAAATTGAGAAATAGTACAGAATGATCTGGGTCGACTAAGATTGCTGAACCTGCAACTCTTACCAATTGCAACGACAAGAAGTATAAAATCTTCAAGATTAAATGCCTTATTGACTCAACTCAACCCCCATCGATACTGGGGGCGTAAGTACTGACCTCGCTTGTCCTCCGATGGCACTGAGAGCACAAGTGTCGGTTCATAGACTAACTTTGAAGACAATCCTGGCATGAAATGGGATTCAAAACATGTACGTCATGCCTCCGGAGTACAACCTTACTCATCTTTGCCGACCAAGCGAGCTAGCTTGTGGATCGAATGTGAACTTAACGACTCAAACTACACCGAATGGAAGGTGTGACAAACCTATCTACTACCTTGCGATGGTGACGATCCTATAGGCACTGGTCCACATAATTTTAACAACATCCCTTACTGACTACTTCATATGTGAATATTGGATTAAGAAATGATCTGTAACAATTGTGGATTCTCTCGACTACGATCCAGAGTGATCATGGCTTTTGAATTCCTTACTGTTACGATTCAATGCGATTTTAAGATCCTAAATCAATATCAAGATATCAATCTAGTCCAAACTTGAGTACAAATGACAAATTCGTATGTTCATTCTGATGTGCTTTATCCCAACAATCCAGTTGTTAGCTCAGAGCCCAAAGATTCTTACATCGCCCCATGATTTGGGTGGCTACTTCATTTATTGACTCATATGTAAAAGAAAGTCCAACCCTACCACACGCTTGGCTTGCATAGAGTGATGATGTTGTTTGGCGACGACCTATGCATGTAGGATCACGCTTGGGAGCCGAAAATTTAGCATGACTTCTGATGGATGAATTAGATCTTTTGATTTGACAAGGTTTAAACAATTTCTTGATCGTCTCGAATACTCCTCTCATAGAACTTAGCCTGATTAGCTTCAATGGAAGCAATGCAACAATTGGATAAAGCCTTCTCAAGGACAAATGATATTCTAGAAAGATTTAGCTCAACATTTTCAAAGCACATCTCATCCTCGATAAGATGTACTTTGGGGGGCAAAATGTTAGCCTGCTTTGTGACCAGGCTACCCAAAGCACAGATCATGTTGACACACCTCTGGGTAAATGCTGTCTCATATGGATCTCTGGATAACATCGCTCTCTGGCATTGGAAGCATCGTCAGAAGACACAAGGCAATTTGGTCAAAATCACAACATTAGTATAAACTGGCCCGAAACCCCTACCAAATGACCTCATTTGTATCTATTCACCTAATATACTTGTAGCCCTTTGAATTAGCTTCAGTTTGAGCTTTGGTTTGGCTCAATCGGACTTACGGTTTGAGAGTTACGCCCATTTCCGTGAACGTGTGTAAGTTGGCATATGGCCGCGATCCGATCCCCCCTTGCCTACGCGATCCGATCCGATCCCCGAGGACGTGGCGAAGCTCCTGACTAAGTCCATCACGATCCGAGATGCATGGATCTCGTGACACCTGTCCACAACTGTCATATTGACCAATTCTTCATCAAGCCTCGATCCGATCCGATATTCTCGGGATTTGCGCCACGTGTGACCGCGATCCGCCTGACAGAATCAGCTATAAATACACCTTCAGAGGGCATTTTCAAGGGACTTTTGGCATCTCCTTGTCCTTGGCTGCCATGGCTAACACTTCTCCATGAATAACCATCATCTTCCTCAATAAAAAGTCAATGAATTCAGAGAGAATATTCATTGTAATTGTAATCCATGAATGAAATGAGAAAATATGAAGTGGACGTAGGCTCGTTAACGCCGAACCACTATAAAAATCTTGTTGTCTCACTTTTTCTATATTTTTCAGTTATTTCTTCATATCCTATGCTCAAAATACGGCGATTTGGGTGTTAGGTCCAAATTTTGATCTAACAATATACATGTGTGTACCAACGCTACGTCTGCATAGAACCTTCGTTATTACATAAGCGTTTGGACTGCCACCCTAGGTTCGACTAGGTTCCGTCATCGAGTAATGCCTTCTAGTCTACGATACACCACCCAGAGCGATGTGTATGTACCTAGGCATTTCCCACGTACGTATTCGTCAATCGTACTTACTGTCTACTTGCACATGTTCTCTATATGTGCGAACCCGATTCCCGTGGCAGGGCTAATCGAGAAACACGGAACTTGGTCGGGAGCTTTAAGATATCTGCCGATGCAGATGCTAAGGTCTGCCTTTACAACGGCTATGGTCCCACTAGACCCCTCCCTCAACTAACAAATGAAAGGCACCCATGAAAATCAAGAATGAGAACTTCCCCTGGCACAACTGCCTGGCCCTCTATGCCCTTCCTTATTGGCCTTACCTCACCCATAACTAGATAGCAAGTATATGGTCTTTTGGAGTTCTCGGCCTTTCCGCTTTTCGTACAGACTGAAGATGGTAGGTAGACGACGAGTTGCTATCACAGGGCACTAATCGGTCTCGCCGACTCACGCTGGTCCATCCTAGTCTTTAGGTTGCTTCCTAATTATTGCAACCAAGGCATACTCTTGGTTCGTAACTGTGCAGACCTAACCTCTGTGAGCCTAGGTGGATCATCTGCATTCTCACAGAGGGATACAAAGAGTACCCTACTACACGTCCCCTGAAGCTGCGTGCTTCATATCCGAGTCCGTTGTAGTCTATTCGAATTTCTAAATAGACGTGGGCTCCTTTATCTAAGGTTTTGTACTTAGTTCTCTTAACTAAGATTTTGTACTTAGTTCTCTTAATTAAGGTTTTGTACTTAGTTCCTTTAACTAAGGTTTTGTACTTAGTTCTCTTAACTAAGGTTCTGTACTTAGTTCTCTTAACTAAGGTTTACTGACCAACTCATCTTATCGTTCATGTTTACACTGGTAAAAGAACAATAACCTAAGTGTCAACCCGGAAGACCGAAATCAGCTTCAGGTTGACACTTAGAGGATTATTCCATTCAACCAATCTCTTGCTGTGTTATTCTTGTGACTTATGTCATTTTCATCAATTGATTACACCATATCACTTTACATTAAGATAGGTTGTTAACATTCCCCATACTTCTTTACTTTTATACGGTTATATTGGTTAAGTGTTGTCTAAGCACCCAAGTTGACTTAACCCCATCTACTTATTCAATCACAATTTACGTTGGCTAAGTGTTGGTCATTCATTCATGTTGACCTAACCCACCCACGCTTCATGTCATATTGGTTATGTGTTGTTACATAACCCTACCATACTTAGAATGTGTCATTAGCAATAATTAATTTTTAATGCACCAACCTCTCACATTAGACCTATTGTTGCGGTTGCTGGATGTGTCGGGCGGTTCCGGGCAGACTTACACCACAACTCAATCTAACCTCGGGTCCAAGCACGATATGACTAACTTCTCACATTAGAACCTATTGTTTGTAGTCACTGGATGTACCGGGCGGTTCCGGGCAGTATTACACCGCAAACTCAGTCTAACCTCGAGTTAGCCATGTTTCATATTTAGCCAATTAACAGTTCATGTCAATTCTAGGTGTCGTATGCTAATTACCAAATTCATAAATATGTTCATGTTCAAGTTATGCCAATAGTGTCAATTTCATGTTTATAACCCAAATTACCCAAATTTAAGTCGTATATTCCAAAACTCGCTCATAATCATATTCACGCCTATTCCATGTTATAATTAATTGTCCAAACCACATATTTATTCATACCAAATCTGCATATTACCCAGTCCCACGTTCATGCATATAATTTGATTAATCCCTTATGTTTATCTTCCAAATTACAAATAGCTCCACATGCCATGTTATCCAATTACATGCCAATTATAATAAATCACACAAATTCCATATCCAATTTTAATTATACAAGTTCCACATTTCAGTATAATCATACCCATAATTTTGTTTCAAAATTATACACCACTACTTCCAATCCATATTACGCCCAACAATCCCTTTCCTTTCATAATTTTTCATTAACGTTTAAAACGTATGTATCCATGATAGAAGTAGGCTCGAGATAGCCTAACTATAAAAATAAAAAGGGGAAAGAATAAAAGGAGAGAATTCAACGTAACCATAACTAAAATAACATATCTTGTTGAATTAACATCATATTCATTATATGTAGACATGAGGAATGGCGAACGATATTAATAACATTATACAACAAATATAATTTAAAGTCCACTCACATTGCTTTGCATCCCAAATTCTAGATCTGATTTGTTTTTGATTTACTCCCTTTTTCTTCAATAATTTATAGATCTAAATCTTCTCTTTTATTGCGTGGTGTTTTTGGATCTGAAACCTCTTCGTTGTTTTCTTTGCATTTGTGACAATCCTAAGTCTAATCTTTTTTATTTAAGAATAACTTTTGAAACGAAAGAGGAGAAGATAGATCTAGTTTTAAGTGGAGAATAAGGTGAGTTTAGATTAGAGCGGAGCCATGCCATCGCCATGGATTATTGTGAAGATAACAATTGGATTTGGGGTCCTTTTATAGCAGCAAACCAACGAACCAAGCCAGAAAATCCATCCAGGATCGAACAAAAGCACCCAGCCCACGTTCTGGCTAAACAGGTCGACCCCCCTAGGGAGGTCGACCCTAATGTCGACCTTCTTCAAGGGAGGTCGACCCTATGGTCGACCCCATGGTCGACCTCCCTTAAGGGGGGTCGACCTCTTTGAGCGGGAATTTTCCCGCTTATGTTCCAGGCCTAAATTCGAATTACTTTGAACCGTTTTGAACGTTGGTTTGGTTTATATATACATATTAGTTTTCTGTGTGTATACAAACTTATATGGCTCATAACTTCTTCGTACATTATCCGATTTACTCAAACTTAGACTCTATCCTAAGAAGAATTCTGAGACGGACGTAATGGTAACATCTGTTTTGCTTAATTCCTAATATTTAAATTAAGTATCCTTATTTTATTATCTTTTCCGCTACACAAACTGTTATTGAAGAAATCTTCCCTTCTCTCTCATGTATTTGCTAATTTTTATTTTACATCACCATTTCTTACCTATCTTTGCATAAATACACATATGTACATTTTTAATTATACTAAAAATGCGGGGTGTTATACTCGTAAAGATAGGACCTCAATCACTCACTATACTGGAGGGTATCCCATGGAATCGAACAATCTCTTTAGGACAAATAGATGCTAGAGACGAGGCAGTCTTTCTACTCTTAACAGGTATAAATTGAGCGCTTTTAGTGAGCTTGTCCATTATTACCTAAATACTGGTATTGCCCCTTCTTGACCTAGGCAACCCATCAACAAAGTCCATCGAAATGCTATCCCATTTCCACTGTAGAACCTCTAGAGGATGAAGCAGACCACCAGGCTTCTTCTGCTCCGCTTTGACTTGCTGGCATATCAAACACTTAGCAACGAACTCAGCTACATCCATCTTCATGCCATACCAAAAGAAAACCCTTTTTATATCCTTATACATCTTGTCTCCACCTGGGTGTATGGTCAGCTTAGAATGGTGTGCTTCTTCGAGAACCATCTTCACCAATTCCCTTGCTTGTGGGACGCATAGTCTTCCATCCCGTCTCAACCAACCCTTGTCATCGATGGAGTACTATTGAGGTGACTAGAAGTCTCACCCCTAATTAGCTTATCCATCACATCAACTAGCTGAGGGTCTTCACGTTGTGTGGTCCCTGTTAAGTCCAAAAGAGTAGGCAGCACTTCTAGCGGTGCTAACAGACCAGATACAAATTCAGAGGATGGTCTAAAGTCAAAGTCTGCTATGTACTCCAAGCTTTGCCTTTCTACAAAGAGAGGACTTGAGGTCAGCTTCTTTCTACTCAAAGCGTATGCAACCACATTGCCCTTGCCAGGGGTATATGAAATCTCGAAAGCATATGACGCTAGAAATTCCATCCACCTTTGTTGTCTTAAGTTAAGATCTTTCTATGAGAAAAGGTATTTTAATGATTTATGGTCAATAAACAATTCAAACCTTTCTCCCAGTAGGTAATGATGCCATGATTTAAGAGCGAAAACAATGGTAGCTAGCTCCAAGTCATGTGTTGGGTAGTTCTTCTCATGTGTCGTCAACTGCCCTCCCCTATAACAAAAAACTTTGCCTTCTTGCATTAAGACTGCGCCCAATCCTATACCACATGCGTCTTTGTATATGGTAAACATTTTGCTCCCATCAGGCAATGTCAGAACTGGGGCTGTTGTTAGATCCTTTTTCAAACGTTGGAAAGCAACATCGCAATCCAAATCCCAAACAAAAGTCAGGTTATTCTTTGTCAATCTTGTGAGTGCTGATGAGATTTTCACAACGTCTTTGATGAACTTTCGATAAAAGCCCGGTAGCCCGAGAAAGCTTCGGACTTCGGTTGCATTCCGTGGAACCTTCCAATCTAGTACCGCAACTACTTTTGCGGGGTCCATAGTTATCCCTTCTTTGGATACCACATGTCCAAGAAACCTCACTTCTTCTCTCCAGAAATGACAATTGTAGAATTTGGCTTTCAGCTGATGTGCACGAAGAGTATCCATGACTTCCCTTGAATGCAAAGCATGCTCTTCTTCTGTAACACCCCACTTCCGCCAGGGTGGCTCTTGCAAGCACTCTGACTTTGGAGGGGCGTTTGAATCAGGTAAACATGCATAATGATATATCAAGGCAGAACAAGAACATATGTATATATGTAAACAGAGTAAATAACATAGATAAAACAGCGGAAGATTTCATACTATTTCAAAACAAGTCTGGTACAACATAGCTTTCCAAATAAACAAGTCTAGATAAAAACAACATCAACTGAAAAACTGAAATACATAAGTACTATCCCCAAATAAGTGATAACCATAGCTAGCTTCATGTCGAAACCGTACATGAGCTGAAATCCCACAAGCAAGCAATCCGAAATCCAAGCTAAGCTCCAACGTTCCCACCTTGAGAACCTGGGGGGGGGGGGGGGGGAACGGAAGAAAAGAGGCGAAAGAAAACAGGTCAGTCAAAAAGACTGAGTAAGCCCTACTACAATCAATGTAAACTGATAAAGTTAACTGGCTTGATGAAAGCTGAGATGAACATATGGATAACTACATACTGGCATGATGATTAACTAACAAGGTAGATAAGGTGTCATCGCATAATCAGGTTTTAAGGTTTTGCACCACAGGTGTACTAGCAAACTAACATGACTTGAGTAAACAAGTATTGATCCCTTGGCCCAAGCTTTGGCCCAATAACATGAAGTGACCCTCATACGAGGTCCAATAACATGAAGTGACCCTAATACGCGGTCCAACCAAACGGTCTAGTCGATCGGCTCCCTATAAGCCTAACTCCTCACGTGTTGGTGTCCATACGGCCCAAACATAATTGTAGTCAGACTGTGCCGGGTCTCCCGTCGGGTGTATCAAGCCCTAGGGTGGCAACCCCTGGACACCATAAACATGCGTGCACAGTCTCGATCTACTGGTACCCGTGCATGTTTTCCCCGGCTTCGGACTATGTGCACGACCATAATTCCGCCCGGAACTACACCGGCGTACCACTCTGCCGTCGTTTTTGGTCACTTACCTCCAGTTCAGTAATTCGTGCCCCATACCCTAGCCTAGACCCTAGGGCCATGATGATACAAACTTGGGATTACTGCTGGAGTGGACCCCCATTGCTAGGATTTTCTAGTGGGTTAAGTACGGTTTAACACTCTTGCTAATCATGGATTAACTTGGTTAAGTGTAACGATGAGTTCACGACTTAACCCTGATTAATATACCAAGCCCAAATTGGTTAAGTATTAAGTGGACCATGACTTAACCCTAATCATGAGGCATTAATTAATTTAATGCGCCTTAACCTCTCACATTAGACCTTGTTGTGGTTACTAGTTAAGCCGGGCGGGTCCGGGTAGCTTTACACCACAACTTGGTCTAACCTCGGGTTCAAGGTACAACATGGCCAACTTCTCACATTGGGTCCTATTGTTTGTAGCAACTAGTTAAGCCGGTCGGTTCCGGGTAGGTTTACGCTACAAACTCAACCCAACCTCGAGTTGGTCACACTTATCTTTTCTAAGTGTCATGTCCATCATATTTCCAAAACATGTTACAAGTTTTCAAGCATTTGGGTAGACCTAACTTAATAGGTAAATTCCCAAAGGGTAGACCTAACTTAATAGGTAAATTCCCAAGCTTATGTTTTTATGTCTTTTATGTTTACCCAACCCCTAACGCAATCCCATCGCTTACATATCACAATAGCGCATAAAGGATAGAAAGAGGGAACTTGGCATAATCATGACATAAAGGTGTTGAAGCCACAAGTTTAACATGGTGGCATATGAAATGTACATATGTTCATATACTTGCATATTACATTTTTAGGTCTCAAAAGCATGCATAAAACCAAACTTAGCATATTGGTGATACATGGTGATAAATGACATGTAGAAATGGCCATAAGTTCGCATTTAGCCTCACATGCAAGTTATCATAAGAGATATGATAACTTACATGTTGCCAAAATGCAACCTTTAGCATAAAGCTTGAAGCTTTAGGCTCATAAACCCAAGATAAGCTTGCATAACATGATAACATGAACAAAAGGATCAACCCAAACTTGCATAACACAACTTGCATATCATATGACAAACTTGCATATCAAACTTGCATAACATAACATGATGAACTTGCATAACACATCATAGTAAACTTGCATATCACATATCATATCATAATGATCAAACACAACTTGCATCATTCATTAACTTTAGAGTTTAAATATGAAAGTAGAAAAGGGCTTACAATGCTTATGAAGACACAAAAATATGACAAAGCCCTTATGCAACCAATTAAACCCCAAAATGCAAGCTTCAATAGAAAAACCCTTAAGCCAAAATGATCAAAACCCTTGCTTTATGATGCAAATATAGAAACTTGACTTGAATGCAAGCTAATGACACTCATACAAGCTTGAAAACATTTGTATGCATGGAAAATCTCATAGAAATTTATTTAGGAATTTTATGAAGAGAGTGGAGGCCATGAGAGGATTGATTTTGCCATAGTTTAGTTGTAGGATTGATTAATGATGATTTAGGGTTAGGTTAGGGCCTTATTTATAGAGATTAGGACTAGTTTCAACCCTAGGATTAAACCCTAGTTCCAATCTCAGCCCTCAAAACCGAATCTGGCCCCCAAGCTCAACACAAACCCAAAATGGTGCACCAGGCAAAACTGCCCGGCTGAGCCAAGTCGACAGGGCTGTCAACTTGGGTCCAACCAAGTCGACTCCCAAGTCGACAGGGCTGTCGACTTGGGTACTCTGGCGGGAATTTTCCCGCCTGGCCGAATCTTACCCAATTTTCCAAATTCAAACTTGAATTTGAAATCTGTTTTTACTTTGAAATTTTATGAAAACTTCGTTGGGCCTTAATCGGGTCATACGGACTCCGATTTTCGAAAACTCGGACTCTATTTCGCGTATTTTTCCGAGACGAACGCAATGGCATAGCCCGTTTCCCTTGATTCAGATTTTGGATTAAATTCTGCCTCGATTTACGTTATAACAGGTTATTGAAAATACGGGTTGTTACATTCTCCCATCCTTAAAGGATTTCGTCCCCGAAATCTTCAAGTTAGGAAGAACGTATCCTACCATCCAACATCCATCTACTCAAAACATCATCCACGAGCAATCATTGTCCTTACCAGATTCTAAATGTTGTATGAACATATGCAAAGGTGTGTGTATATGTACTTATCTAATGCAAATATCATCGATGCAAATTATGTTAGTGAAATGAATCCATATGTATGCAATTCCTAACATAATGTATAACATCTATATGTGTGCACATCACATACATCCATATGCAACATCCATGTGATAACACAAAAATTTTCATCCATGAATAAGCATAAACACTCATGCATATGCAATATGAGGAGTGTGTGAGCCGATCGAGTGCCTAACGTGTATAATGCATCCACGAGTAACCACTTGCAAACACTTGCAACCACTTGCAAACATCAAGCATAACATGTTTCAAACACATGTTTCATCCAAAGGGTTTCTACCTAAGGTTCTCATGACAAGATTAACACGGTAAACTAGATAAACATGGATAGCAAAGAGAAAGATATGCTAACATAGAAAAGAGATTGAGAGTGTACCCTCAAAAAGGAATGGATAAAGCCCACGCATCTTCTCCTCGGTTTCCCAAGTTGCGTCTTCTTCGGCTTCACCCCATTGAACCTTCACCAACTTGACCTCTCGATTCCTTAGCTTCTTGGTCTCCGTCCCCAAGATACGAATCGGAGCTCTCCTCAAGGTAGCCTCTTTCTCCACTTCCACATCTTTCAGAACACTTGGCTCAACAACCTCTGCTAATTCATGTAAACACTTCCGGAGATGCGAGACATGAAAAACATCGTGTACTCCGGCAAGCTTCTCGGGCAACTCCACTCTATAAGCCATCTGCCCGATCCTCTCTATAATAGGGAATGGTCCAAGAAACCTCGGTGCTAACTTCCCAACGGCTCCAAATCGGACCACATTCCGCAAAGGAGAAACCTTCACGAAAACCATATCCCCAACATCAAACTCCAAATCAGTTCTTCGCTTATCAGCATAGGATTTCTGTCGGTCTTGGGCCGCTTTCATCCGTCTTCGAATCAACTCGACCTTCTCGGATATATCTCTGATCAGATCAGGCCCAAGTATAAGCTTATCTGTAGTCTCCCACCAACATGTATACGACTTGCACGACCTCCCATATAAAGCTTCAAATGGTGCCATCCCTATGCTTGCCTGATAGCTGTTATTATATGCAAACTCAACAAGAGGAAGATGGTCTTCCCAAGTACCACCAAAATCCAGAATACAAAGCCTCAACAGATCCTCGAGTACCCTATTCACCCTTTCGGTTTGACCGTCCGTCTGTGGGTGATAAGCCGTACTTAGATTCAACCTTGTGCCCATAGCTTCTTGCAAGCTATTCCAGAATTGACTTGTAAAGATTGGGTCACGGTCACTGACTATACTAGAAGGGACTCCATGTAGTCTCACAATCTCACGAAGATATACAGATGCTAGCCAAGATGCGGTCCTCTTGCTCTTCACCGGAATGAAATGGGCACTCTTCGTAAGTCTATCCACTATAACCCAAATGCTCGTATTCCCTTTCCTTGACCTTGGTAGCCCATCGATAAAATCCATGGAAATACTCTCCCACTTCCAAAGTGGAATGTCTAGAGGATGCAATAGCCCACTGGGCTTCTTCGACTCGGCCTTAACTTGCTGGCAAATGATACATCTAGAGACAAACTCTGCCACATCCTTCTTCATCCCAGGCCAAAAGAAAATGCGCTTCATATCTTTATACATCTTATCTCCGCCTGGATGTATAGTCAACTTAGAGCGATGCGATTCCTCAAGAACTTTTCTTACTAAATCTTCTACCATTGGAACACATAACCTTCCGTCTCTCCTCAGCCAACCCTTGTCATCAATAGAATATCGAGCGAGAGGACTAGATGCCTCTTCTCGAATCAGCTTATCCATAATCTCAACTATCTGAGAGTCTTCTCTCTGTGAAGCCCCAACTTGATCAAGAAGGGTAGGTCTGAGTTCCAGAGATGCTAAAGAACCGGTCATCGACTCAATCGCCAAAGAGAAATCAAAGGTTGCCACATACTCTAAATTCTTCATCTCAACGAATAGAGGACTCAGAGTCAACCTTTTTCTACTCAATGCATCTGCTACCACATTCCCCTTGCCAAGGGTATAAGCTATCTCAAAATCGTAGGACGCCAAGAATTCCATCCATCTTTGTTGCCTCAGATTCAGATCCTTCTGAGAAAAGAGATACTTCAATGATTTGTGATCGGTATAAAGCTCAAATCTTTCTCCTAGAAGATAATGGCGCCAAGCCTTGAGTGCATATACTATTGCTGCCAACTCTAAGTCATGAGTGGGATAATTCTTCTCATGCACTTTGAGTTGTCTACCGCCAAAGCATATCACCCTTCCTTCTTGCATCAAAACAGCTCCTAACCCCGTGCCACATGCATCGGTGTATACTGTAAATAACTTCCCTCCATCGGGCAAAGCTAGAACAGGTGCTGATGTAAGAGCTCTCTTGAGCTTCTGAAAAGCAAGCTCGCATTCTATGCTCCAAGCAAAAACTAAATTCTTCTTCGTCAATTTAGTGAGAGGAGCGGAAATCTTCACGAAGTCCTTGATGAACTTCCGGTAAAAGCCTGCAAGACCTAGAAAACTTCTCACTTCGGTTGCATTCCTTGGAGTCTTCCAATCCTGAACTGCAACTACCTTAGCGGGATCCACCGCTAAGCCTTGCTTAGATACTATATGCCCAAGGAATCTAACTTCCCTTCTCCAAAAGTGACACTTGGAGAACTTGGCCTTCAACTGATGTGCTCTAAGCGTATCCATCACCTCCTTGAGATGTTTAACATGTTCTTCTTCATCCTTAGAGAAGATCAGAATATCATCTATGAAGACCACGACAAACTTGTTCAAGAACTCCCTAAACAACCTACTCATCAAGTCCACGAAATATGCGGGTGCATTAGTCAAGCCGAACGGCATGACAAGCCATTCGAAGAATCCATCTGGCGTTCTGAACGCAGTCTTGTCTATACTATCTTCAGCTACCCTGAGCTGATGGAATCCAGTAGCAAGATCAAGCTGAGAGAAAACAGAAGCACCGATAAGCTGGTCAAAGAGATCATCAATCCTCGGTAACGGGTGTCTGTTCTTCTTAGTCAGCTTATTCAACTCTCGATAGTCAACACAAAGTCGGAGAGAACCATCTGCCTTGGTAGCAAATACCACAGGCGCTCCCCATTCAGATATACTTCGTCTAATGAAGTTCTTCTCAAGCAACTCTTTCACTTGCTTACTTAGCTCCCGCCTTTCACGCGGAGCCATGTGCCGAACGGGCAAAGAAACCGGCTTTGCATTATCCACCAGATAAATGCGGAAATCAATCTCTCGCTTAGGGGGCAACCCCCTAACTTCATCGAAAACATCCGGATACTCTCGAACCACTCTCACAGACTGAAGAGTTTCCATTGACGAGTTGAGTGATTCAAGATAGCACAACATGACGGGACCTCTCGGATCACAAGAAATCTCTAGGGTGTTTCCGAGGCGAGTCACGAGCCTCACAACCCTATGCTCACAATCAAGGATGGCTCCATATCTGGACAACCAATCCATGCCCAATATCAATCCGTATCCCCTAAAACCAAGAACATAAGCACTACACAAGAACTCTACACTCAGTATAGAGATCCTCAAATCCCCACATAGCATAGACAGATGGGCGGAACCCCCAATAGGATTTGAGACACAGACGGGATCATCTACCAAGCTAGTACTAAGGTGCAAACTATCAACAAGATCAGATGAGATAAAGCTATGTGATGCACCAGAATCAAACAAGGTACGAACTGGAAAATCAGAAATATATACAAGGCTCTCAACAGAAATACTACCTCGGTCGGGAACTGGAGCGGTATTGAGAGCATGAACTTGCCCTCCTGAAGGTCCAGCACGCTGAGTCTGACCCTGGCCTTGCCCTTGCTTCTTCGGGCAATCCTTACTGAAATGTCCAGTCTCACCGCAGAAAAAGCATTCACCACTCTTCCTTTTTCTCTTCTTACAATCCTTAATAAGATGCCCAACTGAACCGCAATAATGGCATTTCCCCTTGTTGTTCTTGCCCTTGTTGTTGTTCCCCTTGTTGCCTTGACTCTTGTTCTTGTTCTTGTTCTGATTGCCTTGACTGCTCTGACCACTTGGATTTCCTTGATTTCCTTTCCCCTGGGAATCAGTCTTCTTGGCTTGAGTATCATTCATCTTGATCTCTTTCTTGACATCTCCCTGAAGTAACGCCATATCAACCAAGCTCTCAAACGTGGCGCCATGGGGAATATGTGACATAGCCAATCCCTGCAACGGCTCATTCAATCCTCTAGCAAAACGAAGAGCCTTCTTCTGAGGAGTATTCACCATATCCAAGCCAAAACGAGCTAACTGATTGAACTTGTTCACATATTCTTTGACAGACATATCTCCTTGTTTCAAAGTTATGAACCTCTCCATTTGCAGATTCTCCTCGGCAGAAGATAGAAACTTAAGCACGAACCTTGCCCTGAAATCGGCCCAAGTCTCAACAGGCCTAGTACCATTGGTGACTTCCCACCAATAAGAGGCTTCATCCTTCATAAGCCAAACCGCCAACAAGATCTTCCTCTGATCGTCTAACCCAAAGATAGCAAATAAATCCTCGGTCTCTTTCAACCAATTTCTGGCCTCTACAAAAGTCTCAGTGCCTTGAAAGTTCTTGCCACCCATTGCTTTGAAATCTTTGCAAGTCTTTGCGAAGTCAGCTTGAGGATGCTGAGGGGGAGGAGGAAGAGGAACCTCAGCGACAGGAGGAGGAGGAACATTAACTACCGGAGGAGGAGGAGGGACATCTGCGGGGCCGGCTTCGGTCGCCCTAGCCTCCAAAAGTCTCCTATACCAAACAGGTACGTGTACCCCCTCCGGAATAGCAAAGTTATCGGCCATACTGAAAACGAAGAAAAAGACAGATTCAGAATGGAGAAAAACGAAGGAATTTTTGCTAATGGCTTTTTGGGGAATAGCCTTTAAAATAAACTAGACTTTTCTTTGGAAAATACTTTATACTTGGTTTTGAAAATAGTTTTCCAAAAGTTTTAAAAACCTTTTTGTTCCTTCTCGTAAACCATATGCTCTGATACCAAATGTAACACCCCACCTCCGCCAGGGTGGCTCTTGCAAGCACTCTGACTTTGGAGGGGCGTTTGAATCAGGTAAACATGCATAATGATATATCAAGGCAGAACAAGAACATATGTATATATGTAAACATAGTAAATAACATAGATAAAACAGCGGAAGATTTCATACTATTTCAAAACAAGTCTGGTACAACATAGCTTTCCAAATAAACAAGTCTAGATAAAAACAACATCAACTGAAAAACTGAAATACATAAGTACTATCCCCAAATAAGTGATAACCATAGCTAGCTTCATGTCGAAACCGTACATGAGCTGAAATCCCACAAGCAAGCAATCCGAAATCCAAGCTAAGCTCCAACGTTCCCACCCTGAGAACCTGGGGGGGGGGGGACGGAAGAAAAGAGGCGAAAGAAAACAGGTCAGTCAAAAAGACTGAGTAAGCCCTACTACAATCAATGTAAACTGATAAAGTTAACTGGCTTGATGAAAGCCGAGATGAACATATGGATAACTACATACTGGCATGATGATTAACTAACAAGGTAGATAAAGGTGTCATCGCATAATCAGGTTTTAAGGTTTTGCACCACAGGTGTACTAGCAAACTAACATGACTTGAGTAAACAAGTATTGATCCCTTGGCCCAAGCTTTGGCCCAATAACATGAAGTGACCCTCATACGAGGTCCAGTAACATGAAGTGACCCTAATACGCGGTCCAACCAAACGGTCTAGTCGATCGGCTCCCTATAAGCCTAACTCATCACGTGTTGGTGTCCATACGGCCCAAACATAATTGTAGTCAGACTGTGCCGGGTCTCCCGTCGGGTGTATCAAGCCCTAGGGTGGCAACCCCTGGACACCATAAACATGCGTGCACAGTCTCGATCTACTGGTACCCGTGCATGTTTTCCCCGACTTCGGACTATGTGCACGACCATAATTCCGCCCGGAACTACACCGGCGTACCACTCTGCCGTCGTTTTTGGTCACTTACCTCCAGTTCAGTAATTCGTGCCCCATACCCTAGCGTAGACCCTAGGGCCATGATGATACAAACTTGGGATTACTGCTGGAGTGGACCCCCATTGCTAGGATTTTCTAGTGGGTTAAGTACGGTTTAACCCTCTTGCTAATCATGGATTAACTTGGTTAAGTGTAACGATGAGTTCACGACTTAACCCTGATTATTCTACCAAGCCCAAATTGGTTAAGTATTAAGTGGACCATGACTTAACCCTAATCATGAGGCATTAATTAATTTAATGCGCCTTAACCTCTCACATTAGACCTTGTTGTGGTTACTAGTTAAGCCGGGCGGGTCCGGGTAGCTTTACACCACAACTTGGTCTAACCTCGGGTTCAAGGTACAACATGGCCAACTTCTCACATTGGGTCCTATTGTTTGTAGCAACTAGTTAAGCCGGTCGGTTCCGGGTAGGTTTACGCTACAAACTCAACCCAACCTCGAGTTGGTCACACTTATCTTTTCTAAGTGTCATGTCCATCATATTTCCAAAACATGTTACAAGTTTTCAAGCATTTGGGTAGACCTAACTTAATAGGTAAATTCCCAAAGGATAGACCTAACTTAATAGGTAAATTCCCAAGCTTATGTTTTTATGTCTTTTAAGTTTACCCAACCCCAAACGCAATCCCATCGCTTACATATCGCAATAGCGCATAAAGGATAGAAAGAGGGAACTTGGCATAATCATGACATAAAGGTGTTGAAGCCACAAGTTTAACATGGTGGCATATGAAATGTACATATGTTCATATACTTGCATATTACATTTTTAGGTCTCAAAAGCATGCATAAAACCAAACTTAGCATATTGGTGATACATGGTGATAAATGACATGTAGAAATGGCCATAAGTTCGCATTTAGCCTCACATGCAAGTTATCATAAGAGATATGATAACTTACATGTTGCCAAAATGCAACCTTTAGCATAAAGCTTGAAGCTTTAGGCTCATAAACCCAAGATAAGCTTGCATAACATGATAACATGAACAAAAGGATCAACCCAAACTTGCATAACACAACTTGCATATCATATGACAAACTTGCATATCAAACTTGCATAACATAACATGATGAACTTGCATAACACATCGTAGTAAACTTGCATATCATAACAAACTTGCATATCATATCATAATGATCAAACACAACTTGCATCATTCATTAACTTTAGAGTTTAAATATGAAAGTAGAAAAGGGCTTACAATGCTTATGAAGACACAAAAATATGACAAAGCCCTTATGCAACCAATTAAACCCCAAAATGCAAGCTTCAATAGAAAAACCCTTAAGCCAAAATGATCAAAACCCTTGCTTTATGATGCAAATATAGAAACTTGACTTGAATGCAAGCTAATGACACTCATACAAGCTTGAAAACACTTGTATGCATGGAAAATCTCATAGAAATTTATTTAGGAATTTTATGAAGAGAGTGGAGGCCATGAGAGGATTGATATTGCCATAGTTTAGTTGTAGGATTGATTAATGATGATTTAGGGTTAGGTTAGGGCCTTATTTATAGAGATTAGGACTAGTTTCAACCCTAGGATTAAACCCTAGTTCCAATCTCAGCCCTCAAAACTGAATCTGGCCCCCAAGCTCAACACAAACCCAAAATGGTGCACCAGGCAAAACTGCCCGGCTGAGCCAAGTCGACAGCCAAGTCGACAGGGCTGTCGACTTGGGTCCAACCAAGTCGACTCCCAAGTCGACAGGGCTGTCGACTTGGGTACTCTGGCGGGAATTTTCCCGCCTGGCCCAATCTTACCCAATTTTCCAAATTCAAACTTGAATTTGAAATCTGTTTTTACTTTGAAATTTTCTGAAAACTTCGTTGGGCCTTAATCGGGTCATACGGACTCCGATTTTTGAAAACTCAGACTCTATTTCGCGTATTTTTCCGAGACGAACGCAATGGCATAGCCCGTTTCCCTTGATTCAGATTTTTGAATTAAATTCTGCCTCGATTTACGTTATAACAGGTTATTGAAAATACGGGTTGTTACATCTTCATTCTTCGAGAAAATCAAAATGTCGTCTACGAAGACCACTACAAACTTATTAAGGAACTCCCTGAACGCCTTGCTCATCAAGTCAACAAAATAAGTTGGTGCGTTTGTTAAGCCAAAAGGCATGACAAGCCAATCGAAAAAACCATCTGGGGTTCTGAACGCGGTCTTATTAATGCTGTCTTTAGCCACTCTTAGCTGATGAAACCTGATAGCCAGATCTAGTTGGGAGAAAACCGATGCACCGACAAGCTGATTGAACAAGTCATCTAATCTTGGAAGACGGTGCCTATTCTTCTTGGTCAGCTTGTTTAGCTCCCTATATTCAACACATAGGCGAAGTGAACCATCCGCTTTGGTTGCGAGTACTATTAGAGCACCCCATTAAGAAATACTATGCCTTATGAACCCCTTTTCTAGCAGCTCTTTAACTTTCTTGTTGAGCTCTTTCCTCTCCCTTGGAGCCATGTGTCTAACGGGTAAAGCAACGGCTTTTGCATTATCAACGAGGTATATGCGGAAGTCTATCTCCCGCTTTAAAGGTAATCCCTTCACCTCTTCAAATACATCTGAGTACTCACATACTACTCTAACAGACTGCAAATTATCAACAGACGCATCAAGAGATTCTAGATAGCTAAGCATCACAAATTTCATGGGATTGCAAGAGATTTCGGGAGTGTTACCGAGGCGAGTCGTGAGTCTAACCACTCTCTTTTCATAATCGAGGACAACACCATTACTGGATAACCAATCCATGCTTAGAATCAACACATAGCCCGTGAAGCCCAAAACATAGGCATTACATCCAAAACCAATGCTTAGTATAGAAATTTTCAAATCCAAACAAATCATTGATAAATAAGCTGAACCCCCAATTGGATTTGAAACAACCAAGGGATCCTCTACTATACTGTTGTCTAGGTGCAGAGATTCAACTAAAGTAGTAGATATAAAAGAGTGCGATGCGCCAGAATCAAAGAGTGTATGAACAAGGTGATCAAAAAGATAAACTAAACTCTCAACAGAAATATTTCTACCTCGTTCTTGCGGAGGTGCTGTGAGAGAATGAACTTGCCCTCCAGAAGTAGATCTAGCTCTCTGCCCTTGCCCTCTCTTTCTTGGGCAGTCCTTAGCTATGTGCCCTGTCTCGCCACACTGAAAACAACCACCCATTTTCCTTTTCTTCTTTCTGCAGTCCTTAATCAGATGTCTAGGAATGCCACAAAATTACACTTCCTCTTTTCATTGGGTTTGTTGTTCTTGCCGCCCTTCTTGGAATCTGTCTTCTTGTTCTTTGATCCTTCCACTTTCTTATCTTTAGGTACTTTCACCATTGTCTCTTTCTTGCCAATCTTATCTTCTTCTTGTAACAGTGGCATGTCCACCATTCTCTCATAAGTCGCACCCATAGGATTATGGGAAATAGCTACGCTGTGCAGTGGCTCATTCAATCCTTTAAAAAAACGGAGAGCCTTCTTACGTGGAGTGTTCACTAACTCCAATCCGAACCTAGCCAGCTGGTTGAATTGGTTAACGTATTCCTTGACCGACATACTTCCCTGTTTGAGAGCTAAGAACTTCTATATATGTAGGCTTCGTTCAGCTTGTGAGAGAAACGTCATTTCAAACCTCATTCTGAAATCCATCCAAGTTTCAGCTGGTCTTTTAGCATTAGTAATTTCCCACCAATAGGAGGCTTCGTCTTTAAGTAACCATATGGCCAACTATATCTTCTGCCTATCGTCCACTTCGAAGATAACAAACAAATCCTCTGTTTTTTTGAGCTAGTTCCTAGCTTCCACGAATGATTCAGTTCCAAGTTGTTTCCACCCATGGCTCAAAAGTTTCTACATATCTTTGAGAAAGTATTTGAACGCGGAGGAGGAGGAATCGCTGCAACTGGGGGGGGGGGGGGGAGAGGAACATCAGCTGGGCCTGCGACATTAGCCCTAGCCTCTAGGTACCTTCTGAACCAGCCAGGTACCGGCACGCCCTCTGGAAGGTTAAGGTCCCCAAACATGCAGAAAAGAAAAAGGAAAGATTTAAAACAAAGGATAGAAAGATAGTGCATAAGGCTTTGGGGATTATGCCTTTTAAAATAAAAACAACACTTTTTCTTGAAAAATGCTTCATTAAACTTCCATTTTGAAAATTTGTTTTCAAAAACAATTACTGATCTGGTAAACCCTCCGCTCTGATACCAAGTGAAACACCCCACCTCCGTTAAGGTCACTCTCAACGGGAATGCCTTAACTTCGATGGAGCGTTGTAGGTAAAAGATACAGATAATTTACAAGACAGACATATAAGCAGTGGAAAACCTAAATTTATTTCATAAGTACGTGGTTCTGTCAAAACATTACAACAAACTATCTTAAAACAACTTCCAAATTATTAGAACAAAATCTCTATCTTGATTGAAACATAAAGAAGCACAAAACGATAATAAAGTAGCATAATCCCCATTAAAAGTGTATCCAAAGCCATAACCCAAGAAAGGAGAGTCCAAACAATACATCTACTCACTTCAAGCTTGCAAAAGGTCTGAACTATCTGAGGTTTGCCCTCCCTGTGGACTTGGGGCAGGGGGGAATAGAAGAAAAGAAGACGAAAGAAAAGTGGGTCAGACATGAGTCTGGTAAGTCCAGTAATTATTTAGCATGTAAACAAGAAAAGGACTATGACATGAATAAACTGAATCTAGGACAGCACCCTAGAAATAAGATAATAAGACTGAATATGTTATCGCACTCATTTCAACTTCTCTGCACCCCCTTACAAGTATTTCAACTAGCAACATGTGTTCAAGATAAATGATCCCATTTTAATTGATCGACTCCTACTCATCTATGTTTACCAATTGTGTCATTCGGCCCTGCTTGATTGTAGATACCTGTGCTGGTCCCACCATGGGGTGTATCAAATCCTATGGTGGCAACCCGACACAGTTCAAGATGCACAGTGTATAACTACTGATGCCCAGTGCCTGCTTTTTCCACTCCGGAGTACGTGCCCGCCCACACTCTGTCGGAACCTACACTAACTCACCACCTGCCTTTGTTTTGACCGCTTATAATTAGCCCAGTAATCGTGCCCACCGTGCCTAGTTCAGGGTACCATGATACATCTATGTAGGTTACTACTGAAATGGGTCCCTGTTACTAGGGTTTCCTAATCAACATGTTAAAATGGTTAAGTGTTCTCAAATTAACCTAACCCCACCCATCATTTTAGTTAACATGTTGCATTGGTTAAGTGTTTCCTTAATTAACCTAACCCTACCATTCCTATCTTAGCTTTAGTTCATTCATTCAAGCACCAACCACTCACATTAGACAGGAATTGTTGCGGTCACTGGATGCGCCGGTCGGGTCCGGGCAGTTTCACACTGCAACTCAATCTAACCTCGGGTTCTTTTGGGCTCAATGTGCTAACCTCTCACATTAGATCTATATTGTTACGGTTGCTAGATTTGTCGGGCAGTTCCGGGCAGTCTTATACCATAACTCAATCTAACCTCGGGTTAGACATATTCGTCTTTTACTAAATTTACATATTTACCTTTTATGTTTATATGTAAATTATTGTCATTCAAGTCATGCCCAATTTCTCTCTAAATCATGTTCATAATTTTAGGTATATGAATTATACCATTTTTTTATGCCACTAATCATTCATATATTTATGGCCAAATTATGCAATAAATATAAATTTAAGGTTTTTCCTAACGTTACCCCCTTCATACGTTCGCGAAATTCACATAGAATGTTAGGCTCGTAACTTAGCCTAACTTATATACAAAAGGGGAAAGAAGGGAGCATGTACTATTCGTACAACATAATAAGCATCTAACTAAACATGTGTCATATAAATTTGGCATAAAATAATGAAATTGCATTTTGGATCCAATTAACATGAGTCTTAAACATATGAAATTACCCAACTCCGACTAGGCATGTAAATGTAAACTTTTATTTTGGATCCAATAAACACGAATCTCAATCATATAGAATTACACAAGTTCAACTAGGCATGTAAATATGAGCTTTTATTTTGGATCCAATAAACATGAATCTCAAGCATATAGAATTACACAAGTTTAACTAGGCATGCGAATGTGAACCTTTATTTTGGATCTAATAAACATGAATCTTAAGCATATGGAATTACACAAATCCACTAGGCATGTAAATGTAAACTTTCATATTGGATCCAATTTTCATAGATCTAAATGTAGATCTAAACATAATACATGTCTTAGCCTAACAACTTGCATGTTACATAACATGAAAAAATCACCAAATTTACATAATACACGATTGGTTTAACATCAACATAATAACCACAATAGTCTCACAAGCATATATGATAGAATCGTTAAAGAATAGACATAAATCAGCATCGTCATTATCATATAACTAGGAATTACTCTAGTTTTCACTTTATTACAAATCAAAACTTTTAATCGTTCACATCGAAATAATAACAGGACTTATAAACAAAAGAAAGTCTTGTTTTCTGGAATCTGTTTTTTGAAACTGAAAAGCAATCCCTTAACGAAGACTGTCAATTCTCTAAGTTAGTTTTGATTTGTAGCTTTAATTTTGCTTTCTAGTTTGAGACGAAATGGTGGCTAGGTTAGGACGATCACTGACAGCATGGTGGCCCCTTGGAATGAATTTGTTTGATTTAGGGTTGAGGAATAGGGTTGCTTTTATAGAGGTTTAATCTTATGTGAGCCGTTAGATCATCCTAGGAGCAATCACAACCGTCCTGACTAGATAGAGTTATCCAGAATTGCCACCTATGCCCTCGTGACTCAGCAACAGGTCAGAAAAGACATAGCAACAAGTGAGAATCGTCACTGTTTTGGATTTGGGCGAGGGTGGTAGGTCGACCCCCTAGTCGACCTGTATAGGGGAGGTCGACCCCCTGGTCGACCTGGCCCAGGACAGGAAAATTCACGCCCAGCCCGCTTTTGAGTTTAAATTCGAATTTTTGAACTATTTTTATTTATTTAAATTCTTGAAACTTCTAAAGGCCTTAACTTTCTTCATACGGAGTCCAATTCACGCAAAATCGGACTTTATCTCAAGAAGAATTCCGAGACGAACGCAATGGTGTACCCCATTTCCCTTAATTCTCACATTTGAAATTAAGTATTCTTTAATTCGTTACTTTAATGATTGAAAAAAATATGAGTTGTTACACCTAAGCTCTGATACCAACTGTAATAGCCCGCAAATCCATACTATCTGAGTTGACTAAATACACTAACGTCCGACCTAAATTGCACAGAAATTCAAATCATTATTTATAAAGAAGAAAAACGAAGAAGAATAACATAAAATAACAACACAGAATCTCACATAGCAGCGGAAAAAATTATAATATATATTTATCATCTTTTGAAATACAAAATTATCACTGTATATACATGCCATTAGAGTACAACACTTACAACACAACGGAAATAAATAATAGCTATAAAATGTTGAAGCCCCCTTCTCCAAGCTCCGTCAAGTATATCTGAAAATACCTGAACTACTTGACTGCCCATGCAAATTGGGACACCAAAGAGCTTAGGGTAAAATAAAATAAAATAAACTCTGGGTCACTCATGGGACTAGTGTGAGTAAACTTTAATGATTGGTTTAACTTTTAAAAATCCTTTTTGAAAGAAAAGATAATCGTAAGACCGATCCACACATAAACATAGATGGTTTTTACCTTACGATAGCCCAAAACATTTTTAAAATCAATACTTTTCTAATATTATAATTGTGTCTAAAACAAGTAAATAACAATCTAGCAGAACGCTTGCATCTCACGCTGTACATACATAGTATACAACCAAAATCGCATGGTCTTATTGGAGAATGGATTCCAACTAGCAAGGTATAGGACCAACTTTCGAGAGTGTATCTCTAGAGAGAAATACACCGGGTTTAACAAGAACATCTTGCAACCCAGGCTAAACATGACCGGCCCCTCCCTTTGCTCGAGAGTACCGAATGTATTGTCACCAACGGTTGGGATCAGCAACCGGCACCGATAAGATAAAGAAGCAAAAGGATTTTCTCTAGATCAAGTGACAATAAACCTACTTGGATGCGACCCAGTTAGCCATATGACCTACCCGATTTTATACCATTTTCTGGTTATGAGGCTTGAGGTTACGATTACTTATCTTTCATTGATAGCATAATCACTTTGAATGCCACATTGTCAGATCTGTTAATCACTAATTGGTATGCACAATGATATTCAGGATATTATGCTAAGAGAATAAACTTTGGCACTAGATCTATATTTGTGAAAACCAACATATGCAATAGCTGAAAATACTCTATCAGACAATCGTCCATACATGTTCATTCTAGGACTGAACAAAACTGAAGGCACAATTTCCATTAATTCATCTTAGGCAATTTCTACCTAGGATTAAAAAAAGCCATTGCATTTTACTCTGCCTTAGATTGTCTTCATATATCTGGTTCACAACTTTACTACCAATACGAAGTGGTTCTCGGATAATAATCCAACTGGTCTCTCCATAGTGACAACGATATTGGCCAATACTTCGATAATCGGCTATTTAACTATCAAAAAAAAGAAACATTCATCTAAAGCATCAAATAATCATTGAACCCCTTAATTAATGTTTCATTAATTGTATTACTTCTCCATTTCCCTATCTATATTTGTTAACCCAATATTTGCAATAATCATCTTGGCCTCTTACGCTATTTGGAAAACATTTTCATATATCCCCTTTTTTTATTTTCTATACTTAGAAAATATCTTCTTTTTGTGATTAGAATTCATTCCAATTACTTATCTCTTTCGCGAACTCATTCATTTCTATACTTACGAAATATTCGTTATTATAATGCCAAACCTACATTTATTTAGGTTAAAACAGATGTTGTGTAAAACATCGTTAAAACAACCTAAATACTTCGTTTACCTAAATCTTATTAAACATTATTCTTTGAGACTAAATTTTTCTATTTATCGGTTAATATTGAAATCAATAATGTTGGGGTATATTTACCTCTCAAACCCTAACTGAATAACATTATTAACTTCAAAACAGACAAGACCACTTACCTCGAATAATCAACACCATAAAAACCAATTATTCATTTTTAAAGCGTGTATATGTTTTTCTTTCTATTCTTACTAGAATTAAATTTATAGATTTCCTTTTTGTTTATAATATTTATTTTTAAGTTCGTTTCCTTATCGAATTCTATATATATCGATATATTGATTTCTAGTTATCATTTTTTCTTAAAAATATTCTAGCACCTTAAAGTTCTAGAAAATTTCGCCAGCACCTCCATTTTACGGCTCAATAGCTCAAACCCCTACTCACCTCTCTAGGCCCTCTCCATTAAAAAAAAATTCAAAAAGCCAAGCGGCTTACCTAATAGGCTCATAAAATCTCATATGAAATTTAAACGTGTACCTTTTTATCGGGCACTCAAATTGTAATCTTCACTCTCTTCATTCCATACCTATTTAATGTAACAACCCAGAAAATCAGAACCAATTTAAAATTGTTAATTTGTCTATTTTAACGAATTTGGAATATTCAAAAGGTTTTATTTTAAATAATAACGACTAAAAATTAATTTAAATCGAAGTTATAACAAATGAATTTATTTTAATTATATAGCGGGCCTGAAATGGTGTGAAAGTTTGAAAATTTACTTTGAACTTTGACTAAATGTACAAGATTCAAAATAAACTGGATTTTAGTAAAACCAAAAATATTTAAATCTATTTGAAATCTTTCTAACGAATCTTAAAAATCGAAATTTCATAGCGGTAATCAAAAGTTATGGCTAGTTGAATATTCCGAGTTGTCGCTATGAAATTTAATGTTAATATAGCCTGAAAAGTAGACATTTTGCAAACAACCTCCATTTTCGACGAAACCACTATGGTTGGATCTGGAATGTCAAATTATAATTCCATAATTTTTGGAATCAATATGTGAGCATGGCAAAGGAAAACGCGTTTGGAGATTTCAATTTGAATTGGATCGACCAGAAAATGGCCGTTTTTCAAACGGTCTCTAAATTTGATGAAATTGGTTTTGTTGGGACCGTATCGTCCCAACATAGCTAGATTTATTTTTCGGGAATCTTTTGAATCGGTATGTGGCCCTAGCAAAATAAAATGTACGTTCAAATCAGAATTTGAATGTTTTATATTTTAATTTGAAGAATAACTGACTGAAACAGTCGAATGGGCTTACGAAACATATTCCATTATGACCGGAATAGGGGTATCTACCTAGGAGCAATAGTCGCTGGGTTTAAATTGGAGTTTATATGGATTAGAGGGTATTTTTGAAATTAAAGAAATTAAAAATAAATTAATTATATAGTGGGCCAATCAGAAATCACCCCTCACTTTATCATTTCCGCTCAAAACCTGACAAACCCCTCTTCTCGACGGCGGCCGCAGTTCTTCACTTCTGGCCCTGATTTCTCCAAATCCACTCCACAAAATCAGTAGCTCCAGTTGAGAAATTTGTAGATCCCATCATGTGCTTCAAATCCATACTCCCTACACCCGTTATCGTTGTGTATTTTTGTCGGATCGACGTCCTGAAGGCTAGTCGTTTAAGCCGCCGTACCCCCTCCATCTCCTGCTCGAGTTGGACAAGAACCCTGGCGCCGGAAAGCTCTCTCGAAGCTCTATAGCGTGGCACCTCCCGATCTTCATCTCGTGCAACCGTTTGAGCGCTAGATCGAAACCTAGTTTTGCAGAAACAGCTCAGGTAACGGATGTGGTTTTCAAAATGGATTATAGCACTTTTAAGTGTTGCAAATCATGATTTTCAAATAAAAATCATATCTTTTTACTATGTTGTCGAAATCCAGTGAAACCGGAGATATCTGTCTCGTGGCGACGTCATCTACATTCTAGAAGAAGCTAGAACGCATTCAGAGCTCGCTACAATTTCAGAAGGGTTAAAAAATAATGTGAGATTTCTAAATTCAAATGGGTATGGAATAGCGATGTGCAAATTATATAATCGATGCATAGGTTATATAAGAGTTGTATATCTCACATACAATGTTGTATAAATTATATGTGTGATGTATAAGTTATATATACGTTGTATAAATCATATGTGCGTTGAATGGACTGGAATTGAATTGAAATGGAAATAAAATATACTTATATACGTATATATATACTCCCCTCGTCCACAAACCATGGACGATATGAATTGATTGTGATTGGCGTGAACATTTGGTTGAGATTGCGAATGGTTGGTGATAGTTGTTTGTGGTTGAAACAAAATGGGATTAGTTTGTGGAAAAATTCAATATGATATGAAAAATGGTCGAAATGTTTAGATTATTGGAATAAGCCCTTAGGGAATGACACGAGGCCTAAGGTGGTGAGGGGAGCCATACTCGGGACGGTGCCGTTTTTAAACCACCTATCGTTATGCTTTCGAATTTTTCTGAAATATTCTTGTGTTTAAATTATATTCATATGTTGAAATATATTCATGCATTGATAATTTATTCATGATTGAAGTAAATTACTTAGATAATAAAATTCACATTTTTATTATGCATGTGAAGAATATAAAATATTCATGTTAGAAATGAATTGTCGAAACAATAAAAATCACATTTTTATTGTGTATATAAATCACTAAAAATATTCATGTTAGAAATACATTGGAGGAACAATAAAAATCACATTTTTATTGTGTATATGAATCGCTAAAAAAGTTCAGTTTGAAATAAAATGTTTTAACAATAAAAATAATATTTTTATTGTATGTATGAACCTTTAAAAATAATGAATGGTTGAAATAAATATTTGTTGATTGAAAATAATATTTTTAACATGTATTTGAAGTGTTAAAAATAATGAATGGTTGAAATAAATATTCGTTGACTAAAAATAATATTTTTAACATGTATTTGAAGTGTTAAAAATAATGAATGGTTGAAATAAATATTTGTTGGTTGAAACTAATATTTTTAACATGTATTTGAAGTGTTAAAAATAACGAATGGTTGAAATAAATATTGGTTGATTGAAAATAATATTTTTAACATGTATTTGAAGTGTTAAAAAAAACGAATGGTTGAAATAAATATTTGTTGATTGAAAATAATATTTTTGACATGTATTTGAAGTGTTAAAAATAACGAATGGTTGAAATAAATATTTGTTCGCTAAAAATATTATTTTCAGCTTAGTTATGCATATATATACATAGGCTGAACAGGAAAAATGGATTAGTTGTTGAGTAAAGAATTTTTTTGCATGCCCGACAAAGAGGTAAGCCTTAATGAGTTGGCGGCGCAATTTTATTATTATATAAACTCCTTTGAATGCCATTGGATGCGGAGTGTTGGTTGTTCTGTGTGAGATTATAAACGTCCCCATAGGATAGTACCAATTAATTTCGAACTACAATACATGGCATACTGCGTGAAGATAGCATACTCTATCATATACCATATAAGAATTTGGAGCTTATGTGACGAGGTTGAAGACTTTCCATACAAGCAAGAGGCTTGTATGGCGATGATTATATTTTAGGTTGTACCGAAGACTGATATGGACTACATAAAATGTAACGGTAAATTGTCAGATAAATAAAAACCCCACACGGGTCTGGAGTTGACAATAATCACGTCTCTCCAGTCATTAAGGCACAAAAACTATTTGTAGGGTGAAGAGAATTTATTCTCTGGAGTTATGATCTATACACACTCCCCTGTGGACACAAAGTTAGATCACTAAAAATATGTGTATGCTTTTTAGGATTTATTGGGTGCCTAATACGGCCTAATAAATTTCCAAAACCCTTTCCGTACAAAGGAGGTTATGGCGAAATTTTCGGAAATTTCAAGCCGTTAGCCATATTTTTGAAGTAGAAACGATTTAAAAATCGTCGAATGAATTATATTTATATGTATAAATATAAATTAAATAAAAAGAATAACGAAGCTACAGTTTGTGTCTTGAAATCATAAATTCAAACGATTATATCAAGAGATCCGACCATCGGATTTTCCCAAAACCAGAGCCGTTGGGTTCGCTTTGGAAATATCTTTCCAACGATATAGTTTTGTTAAGATCTAACAGTTAGATTGTGTGAAATGTTTAATTCAAATATGAATAAAAACAGCGCCAGAATGAATTATATATATATATATGTATAAATTAAATAAAATGAATAACGATGCTGCAATTCTTGTTTCGAAATCGTAACTTTAAACGATTATATCGAGAGATCCGGCCATCAGATTTTCCCGAAAACGTAACCGTTGGGTTCTATTTGGAAATATCTTTCCAATGGTATTAACTTTGTTAAGATCCAGCGGTTAAATTTTGAGAAATGTGTAAATCAAATTTGGGGAAAAACAGCGCCAGGGCCGCGTTATGGCCCAAAGCATCGTTTAATTAAAACGAGCTATTTTAAAATAAATAAAAATGGCGATAAATCTTTATAAAATATATATAGCGATATGGAATGGAAATAAACCGACTTTACTTGGTTTATCAGATATTTTGATTGTTGGATGTGTTTGACATGAAAATTATATTAATGAACTGAAATGTGGATGTCAAATAATTTAACCATAGAACGAATCAATTTGAATTCTATATACACGTGAATTATTTGAAATGGTTGAGCTAATTCTCATTACAAATAATTGATCGACGATAAATAGTCGAAGAAATGAAGGCCGTGCAAGACCGGTGATCTTCACATCGTATGGATTGCTACTGGTGCCTTAGAGATGGGTAGCTCCTTGACGAGGTTACAGTGGTAGCGGTCTAGACGTACTTGTTGATCGCTCGATGTGCGAGGCCCTCTCTTCCGTATTGGACATATGGAACGAGGAATAAAGTGCCTCCGGTTTCGTTCAGACCCAGAACGGACTAGTAAATGGATGTGTGTCTGACGTGTATTATGTGCTGTATTCGTTGATCTCTACTAAATATACATCTATTTGGTGGCGGAGAATTTATTCCCTTTCTTTGCGCTTTTCTCCGAGACGTATGTGCTCAGAGGTTGTATATCGGTAGACAACAATGGTATGGTGTGGATTGATAGCGTGGCATGCAAATGATCAAGGCTTTTTGTTGAAAAGCAAAGTCCTGTGGTGGATGATCAAAGCACGGCTTAAATATACCGTAGCTTTGTGTATAGCGTTGACTCACGAGCCACACACCTCGGTATGAGTTAAAAACGGGATAAGGGACCCAAAGAGGACATAATGTTTCTTTCAAGCTATGGGTGGTGTCGGGGTTTTACAAGCCCTGACATTTATATTATTTTTACCTTTATGGTTGTCGGAATGCGAAGCGCCTCGGATATATCGGTCTCTACGGCGCCGATGGATAGGTCCAATAGGACCGGGAAACGTATGTTCAGGAATACAAACCCTCAAACGTAATGGAGGACCGGCCTTGGAGGATCCAAGGGTCTACTGCGGGAGATCCTGAGGCATTTGCTAGATTGTGTCGAAGCCGGTGAGGAGTGCATCACTTGCCTCGACTCATGATGGAATCCAAATTTCCAATACGAAATTACGGATTTGATTGTAACTTATATATGGCGACATAGTAGATGGTAGGTGTGCCGTCTAGGACTGATATTTATGACTGAATTTTCTTTTGAAACATATATGCACTAGTAATAATATCAAATACTTTTGTTTTATTCGTACCAAACATATTTTTCCCATTATAAGGTAAAAATTCTACCCTCCGGTTTGCGTTGCATTGTGTGATGGGACTGGAGTCTTATAATGGCTTCATTTTTATAAAAAGCAGTGCGCTGTTCAAGAGATTTACTTTATTTCATGCACCGACAATCACTGGAGAAACCCAGTTCTGCATTAGCGGTGTGGTCCTATAATTTACCTTATTATTGTTGTTTAACCAGTCAACTACATTTCTCATACCAGTCCCATGGCTGACTCGTAGACTCGTAGTTTGTTTCACTTTGCAAACTCGGGTGCCCTTATTTTCACACGGCAGCCCAGTGACAGGTGACAGGTGATATTTTGGCTTAGCACTTCAGCATGGAGTGCGATTTTGGATGATGGCGAGGAATTGCTTTATCTGTATTTTGGCTATTGACATTACCGCCAGTATTATCATATGCATATGTACTGCTAATCGCGATGTAGACTGATTTATTACTATTATGTATTATCTGATGTATATGTCCTTGTGATCTTGATGTAGACTGATCATTTCCTTCCTATCGTATCCAATGACTGTGCAATTTTGATGTTTATTACATTTTATGATTCTGCTGTCATATTGATGTAAATTATTCTGTTTCATGTTTATGCTATTATTTGTACTCTGCTAATGATGATTAATGTGCTATATTCCAATGATTATCCTTAATTCCATGACACAGGGTTTGGGATTGTCACAGCTGGTATCGGAGCCTTTATTAATCCTAGTTCTGGAATTAAACACATTAAACATCTCGTCAAAAATAGAATCAGTAATATTCTAAGGCGAGTTGCTCATTAGAGATAGGATTAGTAATGTCCTAGAATGAGCAGCAGAATAGCATAATAAATCGATCACTGCATCATTCTTTTCTTTATGTTCTTCCACTTTTACCATTCCTTAAAATTATCATTTCTATGAACCTGACTCTTGTCTTGCTTGTACGGAACTGACAGAGATGGCTACGAGAGCTGCTAGAGGTAGAGGAAGAGGAGGCCGAGGCCAAGGACGGGGGAGTATTACCATTGTTGAGGAGCCCTTGATTCAGCCACCACCCCCGCCTCAGCCATTCGATCTAGACCGAGTGGCAAAGAAATACAAAAATCTGGGAGGCAAGACATTTTGTGGCACTAGTACGATAATTGAGGCCCAAGCTTGGTTAAAGACATGCGAGAAAATCTTCATTGGCTTAGGGCTCGAGGATCATCATAAGAGTTTATGGGCTCGTGATTATTGCAAGAAGAGGCACAACTATGGTGGGAAGCCATCACCTTGAATGGGCTAGAGGTGGAGATGTGTTGGAATGAATTAAAAGTGTTGTTCAAGGAGAAGTCCATTCCTAAGCAAGATGTGGAGCGCTTGCACGACGAATTTGCCAATCACTAGCAAGGAGATCACACCATTCAAGAATACCTCAACAAGTTCACTAAGTTATCCTGTTATGCGCCCGAGCTGGTTCAGAATGCTAAGGCGAAAAACAAGAGGTTCATCCATGGACTTCAGCGCAGATACCAGAATAGAACAATGAGCCACATTAAGCTTCCATTCGCCGATATGGTAGATATGACATGCAATTATGAGAGCTTGGATCAGAGGAACTTAGATGTGAATCGTGCAAAGAATCAAGCAAACAACAAGCGCAAGGCTTCCGGAAAGCAACCCGAAGCAAGCAACTCAGCACCTGCCAAGCCGCAAGCAAATTGGCAACAAAAGGGTGCTTGTCGCAATTATGGCCAAAATGGTCATTGGGCCAAAGAATGCAATGCTCCCAAGAGGCATAGGATAGACCAGATAGGCTCAAGTCAGAACCGCTCAGATAATAGGGAATGCTTCAACTGTCATCAAAAGGGGTATATCAAAACAAATTGTCCATTACTCAAGAATTCTCAGGTTGCACATATATATATATGACAGGGCGAACCCGCTAGCTTCTACTCCGAGAGCAGGTAAACCCGATGTTTTGGGAGGTACCCTTACTATTAAAAATATTCCTGTTTCCGTATTATTTGACACTGGTGCATCACAAAGTTTCGTTGCAAGTAACACTATTAAAAGGTTAAAATTAAAACCAAGAAATCTTAAAGAATCGATTAGAGTTCATAATCCGATTGGAGGCTCTCTTGTTCTCGGATTGTATTATAATGTGCTGGTCTCCTATTCTTTTTACCAGTTTCCTTTTAAGTCGATCGTCATGGATTTTTCGGAGTTTGGTATTATTCTTGGGTTAGATTGGTTAACGAAATACCAGGACGAAGTTAAATGTGACAAAAGTGTCGTTAAATTCAAAACGAAGCTGGGATATATTATTATACCATGCCAAGGCTCAGATTCAGATAGAAAAGAATTTTGGTTTATGCTAGAAGTTACTCCCATTTTATTAGAAAATATTCCTGTCGTTAAACACTATGCGGATGTATTCAAGGAAGTCGATAGCTTACCGCCGCAAAGAGAATTTGACTTTAAAATCGAGCTAATTCTGAATGCACGGCCAGTAGTACATTCAGTTCGAAGAAAGACCTTGAAGGAAAAAGAAGAATTAGGCGATCAAACTTGATAATTGCTATGGAAAGGTCTAATCAGATTGAGCTTCTCAAATTGGGGAGTAGCCGTAGTATTTGTTCTGAAGTCAGACGGTACTCTCCGATTATATGTTGATTATCGAGACCCGAACAAGCGGACTGTCAAGAATAAATATCCATTACCCCGCATCGATGATTTGTTGGATCAATTGAATGGAGCGCAATTATTTTCCAGAATGGAACTAGCTACAGGTTTCATTCAACTGCAAATTGCCGAAAAATATGTTCATTTGATAGCTTTCAGAGGTCCAGACATATTTTATGTGTGGTTAGTAGTGCAGTTCGGCTTATGTAATGCTCTAGCTTATTTTGTTGATTTACTGAATAGAGTATTAAGAGGGGTCTTGAATAAATTTGTGCTGGTTTTCATTGACGACATTCTAATTTTCTCTAAGTCAGAGAACGAGGATACTAAAAATTTGGAACAAGTGTTAGAAATTCTGAGAAAGAACGTCCTGAAAGCTAAATTTTCTAAATGTATATTCTGGCAAGATAAAGTGAAGTTTCTTGGTCACTCATATCAAAGGAAGGAATTTCAGTTGATCCAAGTAAAATTATAGCCATTCAAGACTGGAAGCGGCCTACTACACCCATAAAAGTCTGGAATTTTCAAGGATTGGCTAGTTCTTATCGGAAATTCATTAAGGATTTTTTGAAGATATCCGGTTCACTAACAAAGCTTACTAAGAAGCACACACGATTCAATTGGACGCTAGAATGTGAAGCAGCTTTCCAAGAGCTGAAATTAAAATTGACGAAGGCTCCAGTACTAACAATTATCGATGCCAATCAGGATTTGAAGGTGTGGACAAATGCTTCTATTGAAGGTCTTGGTGCGGTATTAATTCAAAGAGGCCAAATAGTCGCTTATGCTGGCCGTCAGTTGAAGCCGCATGAAAGGAGGTACGCTACTCATGATCTTGAGTTGCTCGCCGTCGTATTTGGTTTGAAAATATGGAGACAATATCTTTTGGGTGAGAAGTTCGAATTTTTTACAGATCAACATTCATTGAAGTATTTTTTCACCCAGAAAGATTTAAACTTGAGACAACAGCATTGGCTAGAATTTCTTGCAGCGTACAATCTAGATATTCTATATACGCCGGGAAAAGCCAATGTGGTAGCGGATGCGCTTAGCAGAAAAACCGCAATCATCGCCATTCTTATAATCACGTCTTCATTGATTGATAAAATCTCTGTTCTTCAGCAAGACGATGAATTTATTCAGAGAATTAGCAAGAGGATCAAGGAAGGTGAACCCTTGAGTTTCCAAATTGATAACAAGGGAGTTCTGAGGTTGAAAGGCCGAATATGCATCCTCGATATTTCTGGGCTCTGAAGAGAAGTGATGGATGAATGCCACAAGTCCAAACTTAGTATCCATCTTGGTGTGAGTAAGATGTACAATGACCTCAAACGCACATTCTAATGGGGGGCAATGCAAAGGGACATTTCTATATATGTTAGTCGGTGTTCTACTTGTCAACAATTCAAAAGCGATCAACAGAAACTCGCCGGATTATTACAACCATTGGAAAATTCAAATTAGAAGTGGGAAAAAATTTCCATGGATTTCATAGATCGTTTTCCCCGAACCAGGAAAGGAAATGACAGTATTTGGGTGATCGTAGATCGTTTCACGAAGACCGCCCATTTCATACTTGTTAGATCCAATAGAATCGCTCAAAGTCTAGCACAGATTTATTTTAAAGAAATTGTTAAACTGCATGGAGTCCCCATCAACATATTCAGTGATAGAGACCCAATTTTTTCTAGTAAATTCTGGGAAGCATTCCAAGCAGAATTGGGAACAAAACTTAACCTGAGTACTGCATATCATCCTCAAACAGATGGCCAAACTAAGAGGGTGAACCGTATACAAGAAGATATATAGTGGGCTTGCATTATTGATTTTGGCGGATCATAGGAAGACCACATGCATTTGGCTGAGTTATCATACAACAACAGCTAACAAGCGAGCTTGGAAATGTCACCATTCGAAGCATTGTATGGTAGACCATGCAGATCTCCCGCGTTTTGGGTAGAACCTGGAAGCCGACTTGTATTGGGTCCCGATATGATTCGTGAAGCTGCAGACAAAGTCGATTTAATCAAGAAACGATTACAAACAGCTCAAAGCTGACACAAGAGTTATGCAAACTTTAGAAGAAGAGATTTAGCATTTGTTGTTGGTGATTATGTTTATTTGAGAGTTTCTCTGATGAGAGGAGTATTCCGATTCAGGGAAAACAAGGAAGTTTGTGTCTAGATTTATTGGTCCATTTCCTATACTTGAAAGGATTGGAACTCTTGCTTATAGGGTTCAACAACCTGACTGGTTGCCTGTAGTACATGATGTGTTTCACATATCTCAACTTAGAAAGAATGTGCATGATCCAGATCTAGTTGTGATCCATTTCCTAAAGAGCTAAGGAACAAGAAAATTCATTTAGTTAAAGTGCAGTGGAGATCCTAGAGACTGTACTTGGGAAACCAAAGAGAGCATTAAGAAAACTTATCCTAATTGCAGAGTGAACATCTCTAATTAGCTCTGGTGCAAGGTACATTTACAATACTTTGCGTTTTCGTTTTGTTTCCTACTTTACTAATGTTTCCTTTTGGGGGACGAAAAGTTTTAAGTGGGGGTGATTGTAACAACCCGGAAAATCAGAACCAATTTAAAATTTTTAATTTGGCTATTTTAATGAATTTGGAATATTTAAAATGATTTATTTTAAAAAATAACGACTAAAAATTTATTTAAATCAAAGTTATAACAAATAAAAATATTTTAATTATATAGCGAACCTGGAATGGCGCGATAGTTTGAAAATTTACTTTTAACTTTGACTGAATGTACAGAATTCAAAATTAACCGGATTTTAGTAAAACCAAAATTATTTAAATCTGTTTGGAAATATCTTTCTAACGAATCTAAAAAATAGAAATTTCATAACGGAATCAAAAGTTATGGCTAGTTGAATATACGGAGTATCACTATGAAATTTAATATTAATACAGCCTGAAATATAGACATTTTGCAAACGACCTCCGTTTATGACAAAACCACTTTGGTTGGATCCAGAATGTCAAATTATTTATAGGTTTCAAATTCCATAATTTTTGGAATCAATATGTGAGTGTGGCAAAGGAAAACGCGTTTGGTGATTTCAGTTTGAATTGGATCGACCAGAAAATTGCCCTTTTTCAAATGGTCTCTAAATTCGACGAAATCAGTTTTGTTAGGACTGTATCATCCCAACATAGCTAGATTTATTTTTCTTGAATTTTTAGAATCGGTACGTGGCCCCGGCAAATTAAAATGTACGTTCAAATCCGAATTTGAATGTTTTATATTTTAATATGAAGAATAATTGACTGAAACAGTCGAATGGGCTTACGAAACATATTCCACTGTGACTGGAATGAGGGTATTTAGCTATGGGGGACGGTCGCTGGGTTTGAATTGGAGTTTGTATGGATTAGAGGGTATTTTTGAAATTAAAGAAATTAAAAATAAATTAATTATATAATGGGCCAATCAGAAATCACCCCTCACTTTATCATTTCTGCTCAAAACCGGACAAACCGCTCTTCTCGACGGCGGCTATAGTTCTTCACTTCCAATCCCGATTTCTCCAAATCCACTCCACAAAATCAGCAGCTCCAGTTAAGAAATTTGTAAATCCCCGCACGAGCTTCAAACCCGTACCCCCTACACTCGTTATCATTGTGTATTTTTGTCGGATCGATATCCTGAAGGTTGGTCGTTTAAGCCGCCGTACCCCCTCCTTCTCCAGCTCGAGTTGGACAAGACCCCTGGCGTCGGAAAGCTCTCTCGAAGCTCTAGAGCATGGCACCTCCCGATCTTCATCTCGTGCAACCATTTGAGCGCTAGATCGAAACCTAATTTTGAAGAAACAGCTCAGGTAATGGCTGTGGTTTTTAAAATAGATTGTAACATATTTAAGTGTTGCAAATCATGATTTTCAAATAAAAATCATATCCTTTTGCTAGTTGAAATCCAGTGAAACCGGAGACATTGGACTCATGGCGATGTCATCTACATTTTAGAAGAGGCTAGAACGCATTCAGAGCTCGCTACAATTTCAGTAGGATTAAAAAGGGATGTGAGATTTCTAAATTCAAATGGGTATGGAATAGCGATAAATTATATAATCGATGTATGTTATATAAGCATTGTATATCTCACATACAAGCGTTGTATAAATTATATGTGTGATGTATAAGTTATATATACGTTGTATAAATCATATGTGCGTTGAATTGAGTGGAAATGAAAATGAAATATATTTATATATGTATATATATATACTCCCCTCGTCCACAAACCATGGACAATATGAATTGATTGTGATTGGCATGAAAATTTGGTTGAGATTGCGAATGGTTGATGATAGTTGTTTGTGGTTGAAACAAAATGAGATTAGTTTGTGGAAAAGTTCATTATGATATGAAAAATGGTCGAAATTTTTAGATTATTGGAATAAGCTCCTTAGGGAACGCCGCGAGGCCAAAGGTAGTGCGAGGAGCCGTACTCGGGATGATGCCGGTTTTAAACCCCATGCCGTTATGTTGCCGAAATTTTCTGAAATATTCTTGTGTTAGAATTATATCCATATATTGAAATATATTCATGCATTGATAATTTATTCATGATTGAAGTAAATTGCTTAGATAATAAAATTCACATTTTTATTATGCATGTGAAGAATATAAAATATTCATGTTAGAAATAAATTGTTGGAATAATAAAAATAACATTTTTATTGTGTATATGAATCGCTAAAAATATTCATGATAGAAATAAATTGGAGGAACAATAAAAATAACATTTTTATTGTGTATATGAATTGCAAAAATAGTTCATGTTTGAAATAAAATGTTTTAACAATAAAAATCATATTTTTATTGTATATATGAACCTTTAAAAATAATGAATGGTTGAAATAAATATTTGTTGATTGAAAATGATATTTTTAACATGTATTTGAAGTGTTAAAAATAACGAATGGTTGAAATAAATATTTGATGATTGAAAATAATATTTTTAACATGTATTTGAAGTGTTAAAAATAACGAATGGTTGAAATAAATATTTGTTGATTGAAAATAATATTTTTAACATGTATTCGAAGTGTTAAAATAACGAATGGTTGAAATAAATATTTGTTGATTGAAAATAATATTTTTAACATGTATTTGAAGTGTTAAAAATAACGAATGGTTGAAATAAATATTGGTTGATTGAAAATAATATTTTTAACATGTATTTGAAGAGTTAAAAATAACGAATTGTTGAAATAGATATTTATTGATTGAAAATAATATTTTTGACATGTATTTGAAGTGTTAAAAATAACGAATGTTTGAAATAAATAATTGTTCGCTAAAAATATTATTTTTAGCTTAGTTATGCATATATATACATAGGTTGAACATGAAAAATGGATTAGCTATTGAGTAAAGAATTTATTTGCATGCCCGACAAAGAGGTAAGCCTTAATGAGTTGGTTGCGCAATTTTATTCTTATATAAACTCCTGTGAATGTCATTGAATGCAGAGAGCTGGTTGTTCTGTGTGAGATTATAAACGTCGCCATAGGATGGTAACAATTAATTTTGAACTACACAACATGGCATACTGCATGAAGATAGCATACTCAATCATATACCACATAAGCATTTGGAGATTATGTGACGAGGTTGAAGACTTACCGTACAAGTGAGAGGCTTGTATGGCGATGACTATATTTCAGGTTGAACGAAGACTGATACGGACTATATAAAATATAATGGTAAATTATCAGATTAATAAAAACTCCATACGGGTCTGGAGTTGACAATAATCACGTCTCTCTAGTCATTAAGGCAAAAAAACTATTTATATGGTAAAGAGAATTTATTCTCTGGAGTTGTGATCTATACACACTCCCCTGTGGACACAAAGTTATATCACTAAAAGTATGTGTATGCTTTTTAGGATTTATAGGGTGCCTAATACGACCCAATAAACTCCCAAACCCCTTCCCGTACAAAGGAGGTTATGGCGAAATTTTCGGAAATTTCAAGGCGTTAGCCATATTTTTGAAGTAGAAATGATTTAAAAATCGTCAAATGAATTATATATATATATATAGATAAATTAAATAAAACGAATAACGACGCTGCAGTTCCTATTTTGAAATCATAACTTTAAACGATTATATCAAGAGATCCGACCATCAGATTTTCCCAAAATTAGAACCGTTGGGTTCGCTTTGGAAATACCTTTCCAATGATATAAATTTTGTTTAGATCCAACTGTTAGATTGTGTGAAACGTTTAATTCAAATCTGAATAAAAGCAACGCCAGAATGAATTATACATGTATATATATTAAATAAAACGAATAACGACGCTGCAGTTCATGTTTTGAAATCGTAACTTTAAACGATTATATCGAGAGATCCGATTATTGGATTTTCCCAAAAACGAAATCGTTGGATTCGCTTTGGAAATATATTTCTAACTGTATTAACTTTGTTAAGATCCAACGGATAAATTTTGAGAAATGTATAAATCAAATTTGGGGAAAAACAGCGCCACGGTCGCGTTTTGGCTGAAGCGTCGTTTAATTTAAACGAGTTATTTTTAAATAAATAAAAATAGCGATAAATTGTTATAAAATATATATAGCGATATGGAATGGAAATAAACCGACTTTACTTGGTTTATTTTGATGGTTGGATGTGTTTGACATGAAAATTATATTAATGAAGTGAAATGTGGATGTCAAATAATTTAACCATAGAACGAATTGATTTGAATACTATATACACGTGAATTATTTGAAAAGGCCGAGTTAATTCTCCTTTCATATAATTGATCGACGATAAACAGTCGATGAGATGAAGACGGTGCAGGACCGGTGATCTTCACATTGTATGGATTGCTACTGATGCCTTAGAGATGGGTGGCTCCCTTGACGAGGTTACAGTGGTAGCGGTTTGGACGTACTTGTTAACCGCCCGGATGTGTGAGGGCCTCTCTTCCGTATTGGACATATGGAACGAGGAATAAGGTGCCTTCGGTTTCGTTCAGAACTAGAACGGTCTTGTAAATGGATGTGTGTCCGACGTGTATTCTGTGTTGTATTCGTAGATCTCTACTAAATATACAGCTATTTGGCAGCGGAGAATTTATTCACTTGCTTAACGCCCTTCTCTGAGACGTACGAGCTCAAAGGTTGTATATCGGTAAACATCAATGGTATGGTGTGGATTGACACCGTGGCATGCAAAGATGCAAATGATCAAGGCTTTTTATTGAAAAGCAAAGTCTTGCGGTGGATGATCAAAGCATGACTTTAATATAGCGTAGCTTTGTGTATAGCGTTGATTCACGAGCCTCACACCTCGGTATGAGTTAAAAACAGGATAAGGGACCGAAGGAGGACATGATTTTTCTTTCTAGCTATGGGTGGTGTCGAGGTTTTACAAGCTTTGACATCTATATTATTTTTTCCTTTGTGGTTGTTGGAATGCGAGGCGCCTCGGTCTCTACGGAGCCGAAGGATAGGTCCGATAGGATCGGGAAACGTGTGTTCAGGAATACTAATCCTCAAACGTAAGGGAGAACCGACCTTGGAGGATCCAAGTGTCTACTACGGGAGATCCTGAGGCATTTGCTAGAGTGTCTCGAAGCTGGCGAGGAGTGCATCCCTTGCCTCGACTCATGATGGAATCCAAATTTCCAATACGAAATTACGGATTTGATTGTAATCTATATATAGCGACATAGTAGATGGTAACTATGCCGTCTAGGACTGATATTTATGACTGAATTTGCTTTTGAAACATATATGCACTAGTAATAATATCAAATACTTTTGTTTTATTCATACCAAGCATATTTTGGCCATTATAAGGTAAAAACTCTATCCTCTAGTTTGAGTTATATTGTGTGATGGGAGTTGATTCTTATAATGGCTTCATTTTTATAAAAAGCATTGCGTTGTTCAAGAGATTTACTTTATTTTATGCACTGGATATCACTAGAGAAAACCCATTCCGCGTTAGCGGCGTGGTCCTATGATTTACCATATTATTGTTGTTTAATCAGTTAACTAAATTTCTCATACCAGTCTCATGACTGACTCGTAGTTTGTTTCACTTTGCAAACTCGGGTGCCTTATTTTCACACGAGTAGCCCAGCGACAGGTGACCGGTGATATTTTGTCTTAGCACTTCAGCATGGATTGCGTTTTTGGATGATGGAGAGGACTTGCTTTATCTGTATTTTGGCTATTGACACTACCGCAAGTATTATCATATGTATATGTACTGCTGATCGCGATGTAGACTGATTTATTACTATTGTGTATTATCTGATGTATATGTCCCAGTGATCTTGATGTAGACTGATCATTTCCTTCCTGCACTAAGTTGTATCCTATGACTGTGCTACTCTGATGTTTATTACATTTTATGATTCCACTATCATATTGATGTAAATTATTCTGTTTCATGTTTATGCTATTATCTGCACTCTGCTAATGATGATTATTGTGTTATATTCCAATGATTATCCTTAATTCCATGACACGGGGTTTGGGATTGTCACATTTAACAAATATACGTCTATTTCCATTTTATTCATAATTGTTAATTATTTCATAGCTCAATTATAAATTTATTTATAACTCAATCTTCTATTATAAATTCCAAATCCCTTGGAAATAAATTTATTTTGTAGAATTCGATATAACTGGATTTCAATTATAAATCCACTGGATTTTCTCAATTCAGTTTATGTTCTGAATTACGAAATAAAAATCTATCGTTCGCTTTTCGAAATAATTTCTAGTTCCCTTTTTAAATTCATACTTAAATTTATAATTCCAAATTTATTCCATGATAATTTAGTCCACTATTTTTATAAACATCGTTTGTAAATTAAATTTCTTGTTTTATAAATTAAAACATTTTTCCCTTTCAAATACCTATTTGAAACCCAATTCCTATTCTAGAATATTTTATTATTATAACTAATATATATAAACATAGGATTTATTCTATATTTAGTTCTAAATATTAATTTCTATTTAATATAATTCCAATATCCTTACTGAAAATAATTTATTTTAACATAATCGAAAAATTCGAAATTCAAATCATATATCCGTATGGGTTTATTCCTATTATATTTACATTTCGAACATCAAAATAATTTCATCATACTCTTTTGATATGATTATCAATTACCCTTTTCAAATTCACATTTGAGTTTAAATTCCCAAATTATCCAATGATAATTATTCCATTTCATTTATAAACACCGTTTATAAATTCACTACTTGTAATATTATTAAAAACAAGCTAATATTTTTACTAGCCCACTCGAAATTCAAATTCAATTCCAGAAAATAGATTTTCCCTTTTAAATCTCAAAATTGATTTCATGATATTTTTATATATCAATAGTTAGGGACAGTGAATTTCAAACATCCAAATCACCCAATTATCAATCACAAGTTTTCTAACACATCATGTATGATAATATATGAAAACAAACAATAATAATAAAATTTTGAGGGATCCAGTTGGATCCATCCAACCTGTTTTCTTGCATCCACAAATGTTAGCCAACATAAACAATACTAATAAATATTTATTGTGGGGCGCATAGGGTCATCCGCTAATGATACAGCGGGCATCCACTGATGGTACTGTGGGAAATATCCGGCCACTAATATATATAATAGCCATAACCACCAAGCCTATATAACTAATATATATAATAGCCACAAAAATATTTAAATGCATCCAAACAACCAACAAAAAATATATAAAATTATTTAAAATAAAAATTCATTATAATAAAATTATAAACAAATCCAGAGAGTGAGTTTACTGACTTTAATTTTATTTGCAATCCATTCTAGTTTATTGTTCAAATTTAAATCGAACGATGTTCAATTAAATTTGAAAATTCTTTTTAACTCCAACAATTACCAAATTCAATTCCATTGCAAGCTTTTTCCAATTCAAATCCAACTTAGTCAATTTCATTTGATTTTGGAAATGTATAAGAAGGTTATACATTTTATAGTTTAACTATATATATGTGTGTGTGTGTTTGTGCGATAAAATTAATTTGAACATAATTTCTATCATATACGTTGATTACCTCATTAACTATTTATTTTATTGATAAAGATAAAAATAAAAATGTAACCTTTCCTTAATTTTGTTCTTAACGGTTAGTTTATAATTTAATTACTACATTTTCTAACTGCATAGTTTTACACCATTTAATTGGTTACTAATTTATATAATCTATTTTCTATATAAACTTAAAATTTAAAAATCAAAATATACCTTGTTGCAATAATGTATCAGCTCAGGCTCCTATTTTAAATACCTCAAGTATTGCTTAGCAAACCCATCATAAATCATCAGCCTCTCTTAAGCTCACTGTTGACTGCAAAACCCCCTCCTCAACTCAAAGCCTTCTCATCAGAGTGCGTCCAGGCTTTTCACATATAAATGCATAGTATTGAGCTTTATTTCAATTACCTTCTTCCATTATTCGAAATCACCATTCCATTAGCCACATTTCCACGTTTTACAGCTAATTCTTCCCCACTTGAACCAAATGAAGCCATGCCCTGTCACTTCTCCAGTAACATTACCGAACTCCTTTCACCATCATAAAAATGTAGCCTCCCCCAACGTCCATCAGACATCGCCAAAATCACCATCCCAACAACCACAGAATACACGATTTTAAACCCCCATTGTGGCCACATACAGTAAATCCAACCTCCACCCAGCTACCATCGCGAAGTCAATTGCCTCAAATCACTCATGCAACAGTAATGGAATCCATAATCTTCAATTTCAAATTTCCGACCTCCCCTTCTTCCATCGCGATTCAAATGCCTTCGTCACCTTTAGATATCCTGCTGCTCGAAGATGGCCTCCCTTAAACTCGCGTCGCACCATATATAAGTCTGGTCGAATTAATCGACAAATGGTTTCATTGCCCTTTTTTGTGACCGAATTCTATTTCAATTTGAAGTGAATAAATGTAAGTAAGGCAGCAGATTATATAAAGGAAAAGGATAGGGTCGATTTTTGTTGGTGAAGTGAGGAAATAAATATGAGACCAAATGGCCTTATAAAAAAGAAAAATAGGAGGTCGTTTTCACTAGGTAGGCATACCTTCAAAATAGAGGCATGTGATTTGGGAAAAATTTCTACGAGTTTTCATTTCTAAATAGATCTGCACGATTTTACACATCATAGGTAGGAGGCCTGCATTTTTCTGTAGTAGCCTTTAAACTTAGGGTAGAAATAAATTTGATTTTATTTATATAATATAAAAAAAATATCTCGGGACCCCTTACTCGAAATCCCAATCCGTTGTTTTAACACACGAAGGATGTTACCAGGTTGTAATGCTATTCTGAACTCAACTAGACAGATTTTGAAATTTAATTTGATCGTATATATAGAATAACCATATTAAATTGATATAATATAATTTAAATTAAAAAAAGTTCCTTGATAATAAATTATTATTATCGCCACTTATGGTCAAATATAATTTATAATGATCATCTAAATCGTTTCGATCCAGTTTTATTTTAGCAGTTATTAGTTGTTTTTTTAGTATTACGATAATTCAGTGTACTTGAAATTAAATCGTAATTGGTTATTAAATCGATAAATTCCATATAAATATTTATTTATATTATCAACTCAACACCTAAAACAATATAAATGTTTAAAACAAAATGATAAAAAATCCGGGTCGTTACACTTCATGGCTCAAGACACTGATGTTAGTGATTTATCTTATGCTGACTTGATCAAAGTAAATACTGAATTTTTAAATACTATAAAAAATCTCAAAAAGAAACTTAAGGAAGATAATGAAAATCAAAATAAAGCAGAATTTGAAAGGGATATGGTGAATGACGAGAAGAAAATTCTAGAAGAAGAACTTGAAAAGGTTCAAGAATCATTCTCTAATTCAGATACACAACTTTCACTTTTGAGTCAAGAAATTGAAACTCAAAAGATAAAAAATAATGCTATTATTTCTGAAAATCACAATTTAAAAACTAAAATTAAACAAGAGAGTTAGCAGATACCAGTCTTGAGACCAGATTAGATAGAATTACTAAAAATATTTCTAATTTTAATAAAGGAAGAGAGAATTTATCTAGGATTATAGAAAATTCTCAATCTTCTTCCAATAATAAATGGGTTAGGTTTCAGAAAAGAGTCAAAAATTCCTCCAAAGAAAAACGTTAATCTTAAATGGAAAAGTGATTCAAAACATATTGTAGTACTGAAAAATAAAGTATCATTAAGTATACGAAAACACACTAAAAGGAAAAAGGAAATTAAAATATGGGTTGCAAAAACAAACAAAAGTTTAATTTGGAACAAATATATCAAATTATTTATGGAAACAAGTCATGACAATAAAAGCTATCTTTATAAGAGGATTACTAAACCCACCAGGGTTTGCTTTCGTAAGATCTAACTCTTAGAACCCTATTAAAAATTAGGTGCCAATGTATATATATTTATTTTAGGTACCACTCAAGAAGAGAAAATATATATTACTATTTGCTTGCTACTATGTTTCTTATGTTTATCATCTGTATCTTTGTTTGTAAATATTTGTGCTTGTTATATACGTGGTGTTTTGCATATTGGTGTGTATTGCATTTTAAGTGTATATTCATATATACCTCTTGTTTGTCAATGACAAAAGGGGAGAAACATATGCATATTGACAGGGGGAGTTACATATATAGTTGCCATTATCAAAAAGGAGAAAAATGTTGATCTCACTTTATATTGTTTTAATCATGACAACCATACATGTACAAAATATATCGACTAACTTTGTTCTCTAGGAAGAAACTCTACAACAGATTCCAAGAGCTCAGTGGAAGATTATATTTGTTTGGAGTCTGTATGTATTAGTGTAGATATTGTTGAAATCTTCCTTGGTGATACATACACGCATGTATGTTTTAATTTATATGTTTTTCTTATAAAGTATGCACATGATATAGGAACATAACAGAAATAGAGTCTGAAATTTTCAATTCAAACGTCTGTCCGCTGAAGCAAATATATATATATATATATATATATATATATATATATATATATATATTCAGCATAACATTCAGACTTCTGTTTTAAATATTTCAGACGTCCGAATATGACGCGGATTAGCCTATTTCCTTGCTATATTTATATTAGGTCAAAAACAAACTTCTAAAATTTTAATTTAGACTTCTGAATAAGAATAATGCAACTTCTTAGTGAAATGATACAACTATTAATTCATATCCAATCATCAAATCCATTCGTGAAAGATTGCAACTATTTGTATATAATAAATAGAGTTACAAACAATCATTTTCTCCATTGAATTTCATTCTAATTCTTTCTATCTAATATGTTGCAATCAAATTTCCAAGAGCACACTATTTTCATACTTTTGTGATTACAAACCAACTCAACCTTTCATATTCATTCACGATCTACACCATTATCATCAAGAAAAGATTATAGAAAGGATGTACTTTAATTTGATATATTAGTGGTACTAAGAACACATGTACTCTACAAAAATTTTGTATTGTCAAAATCCTCTTCAGCAATTGAAGCACGAAATCCTGTTCAGTTGCGGTAGTTATAGATCTATTCCTCTGGTTAAGTCAGGGTTGTTAGTAGTGAAATTACAGAAGGGAGTCTGGGACTGACGTAGAATGAAGGTTCGAACCAGTATAAAAGTCTTGCTGGCACTTTTATTTATTATTGATATTCTGCCATCTACACATCACTCTTCTTATATTCCATATAATACGATCCTACTGCTGCAAAGACTCTTTCACGGAAGACCATCAAGTTCGACATGACGTATGCCGACTCGTCATATTGGTGTGTATTGCATTTTAATTCTTATGGATCTTTCTGAATTTGATATCATTCTCGAGTTGGATTGGTTAACCAAATTTAAAGCCAAAGTTAAATGTGTAGAAAGAGTTGTTAAAGTTAAAACGAAGCTTGGAAATATAGTTATACCTCACGTAGGCTCAAATTCCGATAGAAAAGAATTTTGGGTTGCTTGGGAAGTTACTCCCACTTTAATCGAAAATATTCCTATCGTTAAAAACTATGCAGATGGGTTTGAAGAAGTTGATAGCCTACCTCCGCATAGGGAAATCGATTTCAATATCAATTTAATTTCGAATGCAAGGGCAGTAGTGCACGCAATTTGAAGAATGACCTTGAAAGAGAAATAAGAGTTGGGAGATCAAACGCGATAATTGTTATGGAAGGGTCTGATCAGGCCTAGTTTTTCGAATTGGGGTGCAGTAGTAGTGTTTGTTCCAAAATCAGATGGTATTCTCAGATTATGTGTTGATTACCGAGACCTTAACAAGTAGACGCTCAAGAATAAATATAAGTTACCCCGCATTGATAATATATTGGATCGTTTGAATGGAGCGCAAGTATTTTCAAGAATGGACCTAGCTACAGGTTTCCATCAACTGCGAATTGCCGAAGAATTTTTTTCCTTTGACAGCTTCTAGAGGTCTAGACTTATTTTATGAGTGGTTAGTAATGTCATTCGGCTTATGCAACGCTGCCGCTTATTTCGTCGATTTACTGAACAGAGTATTTTGCAATGTCTTGAATAAATTCGTACTGGTTTTCATTGCTGACATTTTGATCTTCTCTAACTCAGCTAGCAAACGTGCGAAACATTTCGAACAAGTTTCGGAAATTCTGAGAAAGAATGTATTAAAATCCAAATTTTCTAAATGTATATTCTGACAAGAAGTGAAGTTCCTGGGTCATGTTATATCAAAGGAAGGAATCTCAGTGGATCCAAGCAAAATTACCGCTATTCAAGATTGGAAACAGCCTAGTACGCCCATAGAAGTCCGAAGTTTTCTAGGATTGGCTAGTTATTATCGGAAATTCGTTAAAGATTTTTCGAAGCTATCTAGTCCAATGACACAGCTTACTAAGAAGCACGGAAGATTTAATTAGACTCCTGAAGTGAGGCAACTTTCCAAGAGCTATAATTAAGGATGACTATAGCTCCAGTGTTGACTATTATCGATGATAACCAAGATTTAACAGTCTATACAGATGCTTTTCTTGAAGGTGTTGGTGTAGTATTAATGCAAAGGGGCCAAGTAGTTGCTTAGCTAGCCGTCAGTTGAAGCCGCATTAGAAGAGGTATGCTACACATGAGCTTGAGTTTTTAATCATCATGTTTGCTTTGATGGTCTGGAGGCACTATCAATTGGGTGAGATGTTTGAATTGTACACAGACCACAAGTCGTTAAAGTATTTTTTTCACCTAGAAGGATTTGAATTTGAGACAACAGCGTTGGTTAGAATCTCTTGCAGCGTACGAACTTGATATTTTGTGTACTCTAGGGAAGGCCAATGTTGTAGCTGATGTGCTCAGCAGAAAGAATGAGATCATCGCTAATCTTATTATCACACCTTCATTAATTGAGAAAATCTCTAATCTTTAGAAAGACAATGAATTTATTCAAAGGATCGGCAAGAAAGTTGAAAAAGGAAAAATCTCGAGTTTCCAGATTGATAGCGAGGGGCATCTGAGGTTAAAAGGCCGAATTTGTGTTCCGAATATTCCTGAGCTTAGAAGGGAAATACTAGATGAATGTCACAAGTCCAAGCTTAGTATCCATCCAGGAGTGAGTAAAATATATAATGATATCAAGTGCACTTTCTGGTGGAGATCTACGAAAAGAGACATCTCCATATATGTTAGCAGGTGTTCTACTTTCAAATAGGTCAAGAGCGATCAACAGAAACTTGCAGGATTACTGCAACCATTGGAGATCCCAAATTGGAAGTGGGACCAAATTTCCAAGGATTTCATAGATGTTTTGCCCAGAACCAAGAAAGGAAATGACAGCATATGGGTGATCGTAGATCATTTCACGAAGACCGCCCATTTTATTCCTGTCAGATCGACTAGAATACTCAAAATCTAGCGCAATTTTAGTTTAAACATATCATTACACTACATGGAGTTCCCAGTAGTATTGCTAGTGATCGTGATCCGATATTCTCTAGTAAATTTTTGGAAGCATTCCAGGAAGAATTGGGAGCAATGTTAAATCTTAGTATCGCATATCATCCTCAGACAGGTAGCCAAATTGAGAGGGTGAATCGTTTATTAGAAGACTTATTGTGGGTTTGTATTCTTGATTTTGGCGGGTCGTGGGAAGACCACTTGCATTTGGCTACATTTTCATATAATAACAACTATCAAGCGAGCTTAAAAATGTCACCATTCGAAGCACTGTACAGTCGACCATGTAGATCTCCTGCATGTTGGGTAGAACCAGGCATTCGACTAGTATTAGGTCCCGACATGATTCGAGAAGCTTCAGATAAAGTCAATTTCATTAAGAAGCGACTGCAAACTGCTCAGAGCCAGTAGAAGAGTTATGCAGATTCTAGAAGAAGACATTTGGCTTTTTCTGTTGGTGATTATGTATATTTTTGAGTTTATCCGATGAGAGGAGTAGTTCGATTCAAGAAAACAGGGAAGTTGGCGTCTAGATTTATCGGTCCATTTCCTTTGCTTGAAAGGATTGGAACTCTTTCTTATAGGGTTCAGTTACCAGACAAGTTGCCCGGAGTACATGATGTATTTCACATTTCTCAACTTCGAAAGCATGTCCATGATCCAGATTTGATTGTAGAAGAAGCAGCGCAACAAGATTCAGATATTACTCCAAAATTAGCAGTGAGAAGAGAGCCACTGAAAATTATTGGCAAAGAAACCTAGGTTATGAGAAATAAGAAGGTTCATTTAGTCAAAGCACAATGGAGCGGGGTTCCTAGAGACTGTATGTAGTGTCCCGAAATTCCGGTACCATGTGAGCTGACCAAATAACACAAGTCCAACCCAAATTGCAGTGGAAACCATAAAACTAATAGAAAGAAAACAGAGGGTGAGAATAGATAAGATAGAAACTTAGAATAAAAGAAGAAGAAGAACATACAACATCAGAGTAACACAAATCTCATAGCGGAACGAACAACGTATAATAGATACAAAATTTTGAAATAAAATCAGTATATGTATACAGTAACATTAGCAGAGTATAACACTTACAACACAATGGAAATAACTATAGCTATATAATCCTTAAGCCTCCTTCTCCAAGCTCTCCAAGTATATCTGAAAAATCCTGACTACTTGACTGCCCATACAAAATTGGGCACCCAAGAGTTTAGGGGAAACAAAACAAAACAAACTCAGGGTTAGTCATGGGACTAGTGTGAGTAAAACAGTTTAAAACGGTTTGTGCAATTAAACGATATCTCATAAGACCACGCCGTATAACGAAATGAGTTTTTCCCTTTTGAGAATCCAAAATATTCATTATATCAAAATTCTTTTGATATTATGATAGTGTCCATCAACCACAATATAATAATCATCTAGCAGAAACGCTTTCATCTCACGTTCTACATATATAGTATACAATAAAAAACACGAGCACTTATTGGATAATGGATTACCAACTGTGACAAGGTATGGAACCACGTTCCGATAGTGTAACTCTAGAGAGGAATACACTGGATTCAACAAGAACTTCTTGCAACCCAGCCACACATGACCGACCACTCATTTTGCTTGAGTGTATCAAAGGTATATCACCAACGGTTGGGATCAGCAATCGTTTCCCGAAAGGGACTGCATCGAATAGATTAAAGAAGTAAATGAAACTCTAAATCAGGTGACAATACACCCTAATTGGAAGCAACCCGCTTAGCCATGTTGCCTGCCCGATTTTTGTCATTTCCCGGTTGTGAGGCTAGAGGCCACGCTTATCTCTGACAGATCACACATTTATTCACTTCGAATGTCACATCGTCATACCCACCAAATCACAGATTTATTTCCCCAAAAATACAACAGGTATACAGCTAAGAGAAATAAATTCCTCCACCACCAAACGTAAATATGTTTGAAGAGATCAACTTACGCGATCCATTAAATATACTCTGTAAGACATTCTTCCATACGGGTCGTCCTGGGACTGGACAAACCGAAGGCACTATTCTGTAAATAGGACAGCCCTTGCATAACTCTGTCTTCAGTTATCTTCATCATATTTGATCACAATGCTAACACCCATACATAGTGGTTCTCAGATAATGAATCTGATCCCGGTCTCTCCGCATTGACGAAGGAAAAATGACAAAAACTTCGATAGTCGGTGATTTAACTATCAAAGAAAACATGTGTGCAAACAACGATATTATTTCCAGATGGAAATTATATTGATCAATCATCAATTAACATTATCTCTTTAGTTCATAAATTTATTCATTTCATGTTTCCATATACTCAAGATTCCTTATTTTCTAAATTTAGAAAATATACGTTATTAATCATTAGAAAACATTTCCATCTCTTTTTCACATATCACTGCCATTCCTGTATTCTTTATCATCAAACATTTCATTTTCTATGATTAGAAAATATCTCTGATTATATTTGAAAAACGTTTCCAAAACTCGTTAATCAGATTTAAACAAATATTTAAATAAAACATCGCTATGCCACTCAAGCCATTACCTTCGTCAACTAAACTCACTGAACCAACCTTCACTATCGAACTATAACCATTCCTTAGTTAAAAACGAAGCCCATTAAGTTGGGGTATAACTACCTCTCAGACCTTAACTAAACAACATTTCTAACCTCAAAATACACAAAGTTCACCTTTAAATTTTTAACAAACTTCCTTACGTAACTCTCGAACTTTATTTACGAATCCACTTCTTTTACAGAATATCATTTGATTTTAAAAATAGGGTTATAATCCCATGCTTCTGAAATATAATAACTTCATTATAACTTTTATTTATTAATTTAACTAAATAACTAAACAACTAATTTATTAATAAATAAGTAAATCTTGATTAAAAATGGAAAGTAAATAGTACTTTCCTGAACTCGATATAGTCGAATTTCAACATATAACTCTCTTTCGAATAAACTATATTCGATAACTCCTTTTCGAATAACTCTATTCGATTAACTCCTTTTCGAATAACTCTATTCGATTAAATCCTTTTCGAATAAACTATATTCGATAACTCCTTTCGAATAACTAATTTGATTAACTTCTTTCGAATAAACTATATTCAGTTAACTTCTTTTTCGAATAAACTATATTCGATAACTCCTTTTCGAGTTACTCTATTCGATTAACTCCTTTTCGAATAAACTATATTCGATAACTTCATTCGAATAACTAATTCGATTAACTTCTTTCGATTAAACTATATTCGATTAACTCTCTTTTCGAAAAAACTTTATTCGATGACTCCTTTTTGAATAACTAATTCAGTTAACTCCTTTTCGAACAACTAATTTGATTATCTCTCTTTTTCGAATAAACTATATTCGATAATCTTTTCTTCGAATAAACTATATTCGATAATCTTTTCTTCGAATGAACTATATTTGATTATCTATCTTTGAATAACTAATATTCGATTAACTTTATTTGATTAACTCCTATTCGATTAACTTTATTCGATTAACTAACATTCGATTAAGTCTATTCAAGTATCTCTAACCAATTAACCCTATTCAATTATCTCTGTTCAATTAACTCTAATCAATTAACTCTGAATCGAATTACTAATATTCGATTACCTCTGATTTGATTAACTCTAATCCGATTTAACTCTAATTCGATTTAACTCTATTAGATTTAACTCTAATCAATTAACTCTATTCGAATAACTCTAATTCCTTTTATAATCCTACTTACTTTCCAAATATTTCCTTTTATGATATCTTATTTATTTTCTAAATATATATTCCTTTTATCCTTCTATTTATTCTCCCAATATATATTCCTTTTATCTTTCTATTTATTTGACAAATAAATATTCCTTTTCAATTCTATTTGTTCAACAATTATTTCCTTTTCAATTCTGTTTGTTCAACAAATATTTCCTTTTATATTGTATTTGTAAATGTTTTACAAATATTTCCTTTTATATTCTATTTGTAAATGTTTTAAAAATATTTCCTTTTCAATTCTATTTGTCAATGTTTTACAAATATTACCTTTTCAATTCTATTTCGTTTATAAAATCCTTTGGTTTTATAAATATATCATTTCAAATATACACCTTGAAAATTTCCATTTTTACATCCCAGTATTTCTTATGGTATTTTAAACCCCAAATAACAAGGATCAAATCATACAAACACCCATAATCAATAACAGATTATATATCACATCATATATCACAATACATGAACAACAGTAAAATAAATGTTGAGGAATCCAGTTGGATTCCTCAGACCTGTTTGCCTGCATCCATAGATGTCAAAATATAATTCACATCAATTTCATTTCAAAATGAAATATTCTGATAAATAGAATCAATATTTGATTAACAATATATATATATAACTATATCGATATTTTCAACCAATCAGTTAGCAGTTCAACCAAACAGTCAACACATAACAATCAATCACCATTTATCAGTTCCATAAATACGTTATAAAAATATGAACTGGTAGAGTTAGTGATTTTGCTCACATTGGACGGTTATCGTTAAATAACGAATAACTGTCGTTGATTTGATTCCGACAATTTATTTCGCTATAAATTGTAACGAGCTCCAATTCACTCCCAGTCGGTTCCAGTGTAGCACTCGTCTATACGATCCCAATGGATCTTGTTTCGCTGAATTCCGATCACGTATGTAAAAGATATCAACATTACAAGTTCATATACATAATTAAATTAAATTAACTTAATTTTAATTGACACGGGCCTTACCCCTTATACCCCTCGGCCCACTACCCAACAGATCCGCTAATGCCTTCTTCCCAAATGAAAATTTTGTCACTACAATGTAAATTCAAACATCATACTTGACGTCCTCACCATCCGCGCTCCATCTATACTTCACCGAATTCAAACCCGACATTACCAACTTCTTCTCGTGGCCTCCACTATCCGCCCATCACCCTAACGTGATGCTCGCTTTATCTTCCTTGATTCCAACCTGGTACCCTCCATGGCGACAGCCTGATGTCGCACAACCAAAATAAGTATCGCAACCTACAAAAATCCAACTCCAGGTGCTCCTCCATAGCACGAACATCATGCCACCCTTTGAATCGCTCAACAACGCCTGTATGTCCAGAATTTCTTAGCCCTAGATCCACTTGAAAAAAATACCGCAAGCCAAATACCCATCGATTTAACGCAATGTATACTAGACTAAAGCGTACTGATACAAGCTCAAATATAAGTAAATTAAAATTTATAGATTTAACTTTGATTTTAGAGTATTTTCAAAATCTTGAAATCTACCGTATGAATTTCTTTGGAGGCGGGTGTAGATAATTAACCACGGGAGATAAAGGAATTAGGTTTTAGATGAATAAGGGGATATATGGGAAATTTTTAATATTTTAATATTCGATTAAATATTCATTTTTAACCAACCACTGTTTGTATTTATGGTTTAAAAATCTCTATGCTCAGATACAATATCCAAAAATCATGAAAATGGACATACAACTTTAGTTCGACATTACGGACCCAATGAAACTGGTTTCATCGAATTCCGACGCCGTTTGCTCACACAGCTTATTTTCAACTGTTAAAATACTGAATGTTTTTCACATTAAAAATCCGTACGATGACACACAGACTCCAAAAATCACAAAACTTAGAATCTAACAATAATTTGACATTGCGGATCCAACAAAATTAGTTTCATCGAAAACGGAGTTTGTTTGCAAAACTAGCTATTTTTAAAACTCTAAATAAATCCTTATAAATATTAAATATATTTAAAAATAATTAAATTAAATATTTATAAATAAATATTATCGTATATATTCACAATAGAATATCGTACAGCCTCAGAATAAATATATATGGAGTTATAACTCGATATTTCAAATCCGGGTCAATCGATATTGAATTAAAAATAGAAATCCTTTTATAAATCGTTATAAATTATAAAGGAATTCCATAGCGACTATTTGAAAATTTGATTTGGACATAAATCAAAATCTATATGATGAAATCCTGATTTTTCTCTTCCATTAGAAAAATATACTTTACCAGCTCCGAACGTTTCTTGTTTCATAGAAATCCGACTTAAAACGTATTCTGTATATTCGGTTGAAGTTCAAATTGCCAAATTACGAACTGCAGCGCCCTTACGGGCTCGATTATAATTATATTACAATTTATATGTTCAACTGTCGTTCATTTAATATATTTGTTATTCAAATTCAATTCTATATTGTATTCTACCTTATATATGATCCAATTCGCACTGTATTGTGAATTCAACTATTTTCGATTATTCAAAATTATAATATATTTTTATATTATAAATATTAATTAAATATTCAATATTATTTAATTAAATAACCATTTAAATCAATAAATCATTTTTTAAATAATTAAATAAATTAATTATTATATCGTAAAAATATGGGACATTACATTCTTCCCCCTTAAAATAATTTTGTCCTCGAAATTGCTAAGGTAGAAAACAAACCCTATTAACTAGGTAAAATTTATTTATTCACCTCTTAACTTCAGTTTCAACTGAACCAATTTAATATTAATTAAATATTTATTCATTCCTACTAACGAAAAATTTTAAAAATCATAAATTTTTTCCAACACCTTAACCTTTCAAAAAAATTCGCCAGCACCTCCTTTGCACTGGTCAATAGCTCAAACTCCAACTCGTCTCTCTAGGCCATCTCCAACCCAAAAGAAAATCAAATAGCCAAGCGGCTTGCCAATTCGGCTTATAAATCTCATATCCAATAGAAATATAAACTTGTACCTTTTTGTCGGGCATATCATTATATCCTTTGCATCTGTCACCAATTCAGCATATACCAATGTCATTACAATCAATATCCAATCAGTTTTTATCCTCATATCCAAATCATTCATGTATCCACGCCAAATTCCATTTCAAACCAAAGTTCCATTCTTGATTCCAAACTCCTAACTCATCAATTCAATACCATTTCGAATTCCTGTGACACAAATCCAATTTTCTTGATATCATTCTTAACCTGTGTAACGACCCGAAATCCCCCTTACGGGAAATCATGGATTATCGTGGGGACAAGATGAATCAGAACACAAACGGAAGAACATTTCATTACTTATTACAACAATTTACATCAAAATACAAGAGTATACAAGTATGAATAAACATTACAAATTTACTAAATATCAGAGATTTGCAAGTTACATTGCAGCGAAAAATAATACAAAACACAAAAAGTGATAAACAGATACAGAGCTTTCCGAGTATCATTCCAGCTGTAAACCAGGATCCTGTGAATATAAATCTATAAAACCAAAACTACAAGCTGCCCATGCGGAAAATAGGGGCACCCAAAGCTTAGGTTAAAACAATAAACTCTGGGTCAGTCATGTGACTGGTATGAGAACTAAAACAATTATTAATCTGATTTTAAAGTTAGGTAAATCAAGAGACCAAGCCGTGTAGAACGGAACGGGTTTCCTCCCAAGAACACTAGTGCATAAAACAAACAGCGCAATTTTAAATAAAGAACAATGAAGCTATTATAAGACTCAGGTCCCATCAAACAATGCAACACAAGATAGAGGATAGAGTTTTTACCTTATAATAGCCAAGAATGCTTGGTACATAAAATTTCATGTTTTATTATTATTATAAGTGTATAGTGTCAAGCAATTTCAATCATAAGTATCAATCATAGACGGCATAAGTGCCCCATACCACTATGTCGCCATATATAGGTTTACAATTAAAACTGCAAAATGTAGTATTGGAAGTTGGATTTCCATCTGTGAACCGAGGCAAGGGATCGTCCTCACCGCTTCTAGATGCTCTAGCCCGTGTCTCAGGCAAGTACTTTGTCAAGCCTTTGGATCGTCAGGGTCGGTCCACTCGATGAGGATTAAAATGCCTGAACACTGCGTTTCCCCGCCCTATGGGGTGTCAATGAGCCAAATGACTCCATCGATCCCGGATCGACCGATATAACCGAGGCTCCTTGCAATCCATCATCTACATAAGTAAAATGTCAGGGCTAGTAAAACGTTGACGCCACTCCTAGCTAGAAGGAAACGCATGCCCTCCCTGATGTCCTCTCCCGTTTCTAGTTCACACCGGGGTGTGAGGATCGCGAATTAGCGCTACACAAAGCTACGCTATATTAAAGTCGTGCTTCGATCATCAACCACAAGACTTTGCTTTTCAACAGAAGCATTGATCATTTGCATCTCAGCATGCCACACAGGCAATTCATGCTATGCACCCGATGTCTATCAACACAGAATGAAATCCGATGTCATACATACATCCATTTACAAGTTTGTTCTGGGTCTGAACGAAACCGGAGGCACCTTATTCCTCCCCCATATGTCCAATACAGGGGAGAGGTCCTCGCATATACGGTCGATCTCTAAGTACGTCTGGACGATCACGACTTATTACCTTGTCTTGGGTATACAACCAAATTAAGACATCAGTATTCATCCAAACGATGTGAAAACCGCCAGTCTTCAACCACCGTCTTCATCCTCAACACATCATCGAATCAGTTATTCAAAATGGAAAAAACTCGGTCTTTTTGAATAACTCGCGTATATAATAAACAAGTGCTATAAAAACACAACATACGCCTCATTCCAATCCAGAATATTCCTTTATTCAAATATTCTTATACTTTGGGAAACGTTCCCATTAATTTTAACAAAGATAAATTCTTTAAATTTATTCTTTAATATTCCTTTGGATATCATTTCAATCTAATTAAAGATTCATTAAAACTCCTTAATCTTCCCAAAAATCAATATTAACGATTTCTTAACTTGGGAAATCATATCCTGTCTTTAACTGGGTTAAAGAACCAATGTCATTTAAAACACAGTTCACTATAAACCCAAAATCACATTCCATTCCATCAGCCTTTAACCGTAAATTAGCAAGTGAACAATTCCCAAAGTATTAACCCCGAAGGCCGAAACCAACATCAGATCAATACACAGGAAACCATTCAACTTAACTAATCTCCACTTAATTTCTGATTCTCCTAACTCCATTGAGTCTAAGAACAGTATTATTAAAGATACCATTCACGACAACCCAAAATCACATTCCATTGTTAATCGGGTTAAAGAACAAGTGTTATTTAAAACACCGTTCATGATAAACCCAAATCACATTCCATTAATTATGGAATCTTCATGGAAAAACAAATAAATATATAATCGATATCAATTTCCGTATCTGACCAATAACATAAACGAAATAACGGCAAAGCCTTTTAAAATCCATATGTATTAACAGTCTTCCTCCGCGGAAGTTCACTTCGATTGTAATCAATCGAATTCCATTCAATTCCATTTTAATATATTAAATTGAAAAACTTTACTTTGGAAAATTTCCGTTAAATCTTAATAAAAAGATTAATAAATTCCAAATCAAATTTCACTGTAAAGCGGGTTAAATAACGAATGTCGTTAAAGACATAGTTCACAACAAACCCAAAATCCCATCAGTCTCTAACTGTAAAATAGTAAGAGAACGACTCCCTATGTATTAACCCCGAAGGCCGAAACAAACATCAGATCAATACCTAGGAAACCATTCAACTTAACTAATCTCTAGTCAGTTTCTAATTTTTCTTAACTCCATTGGGTCTAAGAACAGTATTGTTAAAGATATCATTCATGACAAGCTCAAAATCCAATTTGATATTAAATACAAGACTCTCAATAGAATATATATCAGCTTATATTCAGTATCAAATTCTGAAATCAACAAATATTGTATTGCAAATAACGATATATATATATATATATCTTTAAAATTTCCATAACAATATCTGTTTAATCACGAAATCTAACATCGAAATATTCCGAAGACAATTTCGATTCAAATCCATTTCCAATTTATATATTGGAAATTCTGGTTATTTTTAAAACCATTTCAAATCCAATTTATTTATTTAAAAATATTGGATTTCACAATTCTAGTTCATAACTAGTTCATTTCGATAAAAATAGATTTTTATCTTTTCAAATATGGGATTTTTCACCCTAATTCTTTCCAAATCGTTTCTTATGATTTTACACGAATTATTGATAATTTTAATAATTTTATCAAGGCGCGTACAACCGATTTCCATAAACGGCCATCGAACTACACTTATAGTGACCTTCTACATTTGGACATAATTCCAAATCCAAATGTTAAATGTCAAATCTCTAATGTTCTTTAGAAAGCTCTTTTCGATACGAACCTAACGGTTCCAGTTTTAGAAGAATCCGACGGTCGGATCTCCCGTAATGTCCGTTCGAAGTCAATGGTCGAAATTCGCGAATTGTCGCGGCACAGTGCGTTCTATTCAGTCCATTATATTATATATATAATATATATAATATATATTTCATCGATTTTGTAATGACCCGCATTGGCAGAGGTATTATAATTAATTTATTTAATTATATAAATAGTGATATAGTGAATTTAATGGTCGTGGAATTTAATAATGGTGAATATTTAATTAACATAATAAATTAAATAATATATTTAATTCTGAAATAATCAGAATTGGCTGAAATGACGATATGGTGTCAACCGGATCATATGTGATATTTAAATTAGTTTGGAGTTGAATTATATTAATGAATATATTATATAACGACAGTTGAACGTATAATTATACTATAATTATAATCGAGCTCGAAATGGCGCTGCAGTTCGTAAATTGGCGATTTGAACTTCAACTGAATGTACAGGATTCGTTTTAAGCCGGATTTCTGTGAAACAAGAAACGTGTGGAGCTGGTGGAGTATATCTTTCTAGTGGAAGAGAAAAATCGGGATTTCATCGTGTAGATTTTGATTTATGTCCAAATCAAATTCTAGAAAAGTCGCTATGGAATTCCTTTATAATTTATAAAGGAATTATTTATATTTTAAAAAGGAATTTCAATATAAATCGAATATCGGGTTGACCCAAAAGTGAATATCGAGTTAGAAATTCATATAAGAATATTCTAGAGCTGTATGGTATTCCACTGTGAGTATATACGATAATATAAATTTATTTGTATTTAGTTTAATTATATTTAAATATATTTATATATTTAAATGGGTCATTCAGAGCTTTAAAAATAGCCACTTTTGCAAACAAAGTCGGAATTTGACGAAACTAATTTGGTTGGATCCGCAACATCAAATTATTGCTAGATTGCAAGTTCCATGATTTTTAGAGTCAGTGTGTGGCCGTACGGATTTTTAAAGTGAAAAACAGTCGATATTTCAACGGTTAAAAATACGCTGTGTGAGCATACGAAGTCGGATTTCGACGAAACCAGTTTCGTTGGGACCGTAATGTCAAACTATAGTCGCTTGTCCAGTTTCGTGATTTTAGGTAGCATGTGTGAGTACACAGATTTTTAGAAGATGAATTAACGATGGAGAATATACCGGGAATATTCCTTCTGCAAAATATCTAGATATTTGTCTCCACTATAAATACCACTGCCCTTAACTCTTCTAAACTTAGTTTTATTTTTCCACAGTCAAAATACTTTTCCGCCGTTTGTTCCTTTCAAAAAAGTTCGATCCTCAAAATAAATTTCCAAAATCTAAATAAAAACTCTAAAATCATAAAAAAAATTCCTTTGAATTCCTGGTGATAAGTTCTTCGCTGGGAGGTGAGAGTATCAACACTCGATCATGGTTTTTCCCGCTGCGTGTATCACAGCGTGGTATCTTAGCAATCTAGGGTTTTGATGCTGTCGAATTTTAAGCATCAGTTGAAGTTTTAAATCTCGTATCTGGTCTCAGCGTGTAGTGTAGTGCCTTGCTGTGGAATTTGAGTGGATTTGGTCATCAGAACATGTCGCGAGTTACTGTATAGGCCAGAAAATGGCTCGACGTCGAAGTTCGACTTGTGAGTTCGAGCAGAACCAGAAGGCGACGGCGGCGTGGAGGATTCGAAGGGGAGCAGTTAGGTGGTCGTCCCTCTTGATTCCGTGAACTGATGGGAGAAATGTTAGTGGAGAGAGAGAATCGAAAATGGCCATTTGTTTGATACAGGAGGTTATGGGAATTAGGAAGAGGAAGAGAAGGATTAACAGAGGGTTAATTAAGGATGGAGTTGGTCTTAGTTTATGCTGACATGGAGGAGAGTTTGATGGAAAGGGGAAGTTGGATTTTTCAAAGAGTGGCCTAGAGTTGTACGCAGGTCTTCAAAACGAGAAGAAGAATGAGGACGGGATAAGGTTGCGGGTGGAAATGGGTTTGAGAAATTGGGCCTATGTTAAATGCGAAACAAGATCCGTTAGGATCGTATGGACGGACACTACAACGTGAAACCGACTGGAAGTAATTCTGAGCTCGTTACAATTTATAGCGAAATAAATTGTCCGTCTGAATCAAATCAAGCGATGGTTATCGTTATTAACGATGACCGTCCAATGTGAGTAAAACTCACCAACTCTGAACAGTTTATAATTTCATGTTGTACTTTTAGAATTGTTAATCATCTGTTGATTGTTGTGTGTTGATTTGGTGGATTGAACTGCTAGTCAGTTAGTTAAATTTCTATATTGATTCTGTTTAACAGAATATATCATATGGAACTGAAAGTGATGTTATCTATATTGTTTAACATCTGTGATGCAGGGAAACAGGTTGGATGAACCCAATTGGGTTCCTCAACATTTATTTTACTGTTTTTCATATATTGTGATATATGATGTGATATATAATCTGAGGTCGATTATATGTGTTTGGATGATACTAATCATCGTGATTTGATATGTTGAATACCATAACATACCGAAATGTTGATAAGGGAATAATTTTAAAGTGATATTTGAAATAAAATATTTATAAATAAGAAATATTTATAAATTGGAATATTTATAAATCGGAGATATTTAGAAAAAGGGAAAACGTTATAAAAAGGAAACTGTTATAAGAAGGAAATCATTTTTAAAGTGGAGAACCGTTACTAAAAGTAAATCTTTAAAATGAATAGATGTTGTTAAAAAGGAAATCTTTATAAATAGAATAAAGGAGTTAATCGATGATAGTTCAATCGAGTTAAAAGGAGTTAATCGATGTTAGTTTAATCGATTAGAGTTAAAGCAAAGGAGTTAATCGAATATAGTTTATTCGAATAGAATAAAGGAGTTAATCGAATATATAGTTTAATCAAATAGAATAAAGGAGTTAATCGATGATAGTTTAATCGAGTTAAAAGGAGTTAATCGATGTTAGTTTAATCGAAAGGAGTTAATCGATGTTAGTTTAATCGATTAGAGTTAAAGCAAATGAGTTAATCGAATATAGTTTATTCGAATAGTAAAAGGAGTTAATCGAATATACAGTTTATTCAAATAGAATTAAAAAGAGTTATCGAATATAGTTTATTCGATAGGAGTTAAGTGAATAGAGTTAGAGTTAAATCAAAAGAGTTAAGTGAATAGAATAAATTGAATAAAGTTATCGAATATACCTTATCGAAGGAAAGAATTATCGAATAGAAAAGTTTTGAAAGAGAGTTACGTAAGGAAGTTTGTTAAAGAATTAGAAGGATGAACTTTGTCTATTTCAGGGTTAGAAACGTTGTTCAGTTAAGGTCTGAGAGGTAGTATTACCCCAACTTGATTGACTTCATTTTTAACTAAGGAATGGTTAAGGTTCGATTGTAAAGGATGCTTAAAGGAATTTAGTCAATAAGTGTAATGGTTTGAGTTGGCATCGCGATGGTTTGTTTAAACATCTGTCTAAGTCCAATGAAGGAGTTTTGGAAATGTTTTCCAACTAAGAACCAGAAATGTTTTCTGATATAGAAAACAAGGAATGGAAATGTTTTCCATTGTTAATAACATATATTTTCCCAATTTAGAAAATAAGAAATATTGAATATAGGGAAACAGGAGATAAGTAAATTAATGAAATAAAGAGATAAATGTTAAATGATGTTTGATCGATATAAATTTTCATTTGGAAATAATATCGTTGTTTGCACACCTGTTTTACTTCAATAGTTAAATCACAGACTGTCGAAGTTTCTGACCATTTTAACGTTGTTAATATGGAGAGACCGGTTGGATTATTATCCAAAGAACTACTCTGTATTGGCATAAGCGTTGCGAATCATATATGCCAAAGGAAATTGAAGACGGAGTTATGCAAGGGCTATCCTGTTTACAGAATAGTGCCTTCGGTTCATCCTGTTCCTGGATGACTTGTATGGATGGATGTCTGACAGAGTATTTCCAGACGATCACGTATATTGATTTCTCCAACCGTACCAAGAGTAGGAGCAGAGAAGGAAACTTCATTTAGCTAACACATAATGTATGCTTGAGGACGTCAATCGGTGATTTGATGGATTTGACGATGTGGCATTCAAAGTGAATCTGGTGTGATGATAAAGCGTAGCTTCTAGCCTCACATCCGGTAAATGACAGAAATCGGGCAGGCAGCATGGCTAAGTCGGTCGCACCGAAGTAGGGTGTATAATCACCTGATCTAGAGTTTCATTTACTTCTAAAAATCTATTGTTGATACTGTCCCATTCGGGAAACGGTTGCTGATACCAACCTTTGGTGATATACATTCGATACACTCAAGCGAAATGAGTGGTCGGTCATGTGTGGCCGAGTTGCAAGATGTTCTTGTTGAACCCAATGTATTCCTTTCTAGAGGTACACAAGCGAAAGGTGGTTCCATACCTTGTCATAGTTGGAAATCCATTGCCCAATACGTGCTTGGGGTTTTGATTGTATACTATATATATATAGAACGTGAGATGAAAGCATTTCTACTAGATGATTATTATATTGTGTTGATAGACATTATTAAAATATCAAAAGGTTTTTGATATAAAGATATTTGGATTCTCATAAGGGAAAAACCCGTTCCGTTATACGGCATGGTCTTATGAGATATCGATTACCTGCTTGAACTAATTTAAATTGTTTTACTCGTACCAGTCCGATGACTGACCCGGAGTTTATTTGTTTGTTTCCCTAAACTCTTGGGTGCCTAAATTTGTACGGGCAGTCAAGTAGTCGTGATTTACAGATATACTGGAAGAGCTTGGAGCAGGAGGATTCAGGATCATATAGCTATAGTTATTTCCGATGTGTTGTAAGTACTTTAATCATGATGTATATTCAAATAAAGATGTATATTTCAAGTTATGTTATATATATTATATGTTATTCGTTCCGGTGTGAGGTTCGTGTTACTCTGATGTTGTGTTCTTCTTCTTCTTCTATTCTAAGTTTCTATCTTATCTATTCTCACCCTTTAATTTCTTTCATTAATGACCGGTATTTTTCGATGTTTGGTTAGTCATCATTGAGTTTATGGTGATAACCAAAGTCGGAAAAAACCCAGGTCATTACAGTTGGTATCAGAGCATAAGGTTAAGCGAATTACCTTGGCTCTGTGGCGTGACTCAGTAGAGACGGGGTTAGTAATACCCTAGATTGAGTTGAGTGTATATATACGAGTGAACGTATTTGTTATTGATATAAAAAAATTTGTTTTATATTGTGGAGATTTATTGGTTGAGTCGTTTATGAGTTCTGGTCGATCAGTTTGATCCACTGTATCGGTAGGAGTTTATAAACACTCGAATACGATGGGTCGACACGATATGTTTTGAAAAGAGGGTAAATTAAAATAAGTTTACCCAAGGTATATCTTGATATAGAGAATATATATATATATATATATATATATATCAAAATTATAATATAATGGATATATTGGTTGTGATTATAATCGAGTAAGATTATAAATTAAATGGTTTTATAAATAACCAATCAGAATTCATATAAGTGAAATACGTGAAATCAGATGACTTGAATCTGAAAATTTAAACCAGAAATTGAATTTAAAACCCTGGAGAATTGTATAAGTGTTTGTAAATGGATTTGGATTAAAAATAAGGAAAATTTAAGATCCTGGGAGAATTTAAATTGTTTTGCAAGTAGTGTGAATTATATTTTGAAATGAATTTCAAAGTGAAAATGTTTAGAAATGGTTTTATAGTATTGAACTCACTTCGATCGCTGGAAAATAGATTCTGATGATGACAGCTGCACCATCAGTATTCATTTTCGAGTTGTAAGTGACGAATTACTACCAGAGATACTGTTTTGAATTTGTTTTGGAAAAGAAAAGTTGTGTTGAATTTCAAAATGGGATTTATAATATAGAATTGAATATAGAATTTGAATAAAGAGAATTCAAATAGAATTGAATATAGAAATTCAAAGGGAGTTTGAATATATGAAATTCAATGGAATTGAGATAGAAATTGAATATAGAAATTCAAAGGGAGTTTGAATATATGAAATTCAATTGAATTGAAATAGAGTTTGAATATAGAAATTCAAATGGAATTTGAATATAGAATTCAAATGGAATTTGAATATAGGAATTCAAATGGAATTTGAATATAGAATTCAAATGGAATTCAATTGGAAGATTTGAATATAGAATTCAAATGGAATTTTAACTATAGAATTTGAATCAAATTTGAATAGAAATTGAATAGAATTAACTAAGTCGAAGAGGAATTAGTTAATCGAGTTTTGAATTTGAAGTTGAACTTTGAAAGGTGAAAAGAGAATTGTAAATTCATATTCGAAATCGAATATAGAACTTAAATTTGAAATTTGAATTCAAATTAGTTAATAAGCAAGTTAAAATATATTTGAACATGTCATGTTCAAATATAAAAGTGAAATAGACTAAAGAGTTAATTAACAAATTAATTAACGAATTGAGTTAAAACAATCAGGTATAGTTAAAACAGATTGGGCAGGTATAAATATACATGAGATAGGTATGAAGGTATATAAATAGAATGCTCGACGAAAAGGTATGTATTTAATTCATATATGAGATTTTATGTACTGTATCGGCTAGCCGCTTGGCTTTTTCTTTTTCTTTTGGATTGGCGAGGGTCATGGGAGGCTATTTGAAATATCCCGATGCTCCAGTACAAAGGAGGTTATGGCGAATTTTTCCGGGAATTTAAGGAGTTAGAATATTTTTAAGATAATTTGATAGTTAGAAATCAACGTATCGATGTATATATAGAAGTCGATAAGGAAACGAACTTAGAAATAGAATAGTAAAATCAAAAAGGAAGACTAAGGATAAAATCTATTAAGAATAGAAAGAGGAATGTATACATGTTTAAAAGTGAATAAGTAGTTGTATGGTATTGATTATTCGAGTAAGTAGTCATATCTGTTTTGACGTAATAAATGTTATTCAGTCAAGGTCTGAGAGGTATTTATACCCCAACTTGATTTATTTCATTATTAACGAATAAATAGTAAGATTTCAGGCTCGAAGATCAATGTTGAATAAGAGTTGGTTGAATATAGTATTTGGGTTGTCGTAACGATGTTTTACACAACATCCGTTCTAACCCAAATAAAATGTAAGATTGGAAACAGAATAAAGAATATTTCCTAAGTATAGAAATAAACGAGATCTGAAAAGAGATAAGTAATTGGAATATTTTCCAATTATAAATAGCATATATTTTCTAAAGTTTAGAAAATAAAGGAAGGCGATATTCGGAAATGTTTTCCAAATAACATAAAAGGCCAATATGGTTATTGGAAATATTTGGTTAACAAATATTGATAAAGAAATAGAGAAGTGATTTAAGTAATGGAATGTTAATTAAGGGCTCAGTGACATGTTCAAAAGGAAAATTTGATTTTTGAAAAGAGTAAACTGTTTAAAAGCTCCCAGGGAAAGACTGTTTGTATTAAAAACAAATTTAACAGAAATTTGTGAAAGCAAATTTGAATTACAATAAAGCCAGTAAAGTGGTAACTGAGATTGAATTAGAATGATATCAAGACAAATTGGATTGTGAGATTCAAATATGAAGTGTAATGTGGTAATCAAGTTAAGAGTTGGGAATCGAGAAGAAACTCGAGTTGAAATGATATTTGGCTCAGATATAAGCGAATGGTTGTGTTGTGGATAAAAGCAGATTGGAATTTGATTGGAATGACACTTGTATCCGCTGAATTGATAACAAGTGGAAAGGAAATATTGATATGCTGACAAAAGGTACAAGTTTATATTTCATATGGTATGAGATTTATGAGCCGAATTGGCAAGCCGCTTGGCTGTTTGATTTTCTTTTGGGTTGGAGATGGCCCAGAGAGGCGAGTTGGAGTTTGACCGATTGACCAATACCAAGGAGGTGCTGGCGAAATTTTTCGAAGAGTTAAGGCGTTAGAAAATTTTCAGGATTTTTGGAAATTTTCGATGATAAGAATTAATTAATAATTTAATTGAAATTATATTGGTTCAGTTGAAACTGAAGTTAAGAAGTGAACAAATATGTGCTAACCAGTCAATAGGGTCTTCCTCTACCTTTTAGTAATTTCGAGGACGAAATTATTTTAAGTGGAAAAGATTGTAATGACCCGCATTGGCAGAGGTATTATAATTTATTTATTTAATTATATAAATAGTGATATAGTGAATTTAATGGTCATGGAATTTAATAATGGTGAATATTTAATTAAAATAATAAATTAAATAATATATTAAATTCTGAAATAATCAGAATTGGCTGAAATGACGATATGGTGTGAACCGGATCATCTGTGATATTTAAATCAGTTTGGAGTTGAATTATATTAATGAATATATTATATAACGACAGTTGAACGTATAATTATATTATAATTATAATCGAGCTCGAAATGGCGCTGCAGTTCATAAATTGGCGATTTGAACTTCAACTGAATGTACAGGATTCATTTTAAGCCGGATTTCTGTGAAATAAGAAATGTGTGGAGCTGGTGGAGTATATCTTTCTACAGGAAGAGAAAAATTGGGATTTCATCGTGTAGATTTTGATTTATGTCCAAATCAAATTCTAGAAAAGTCACTGTGGAGTTCCTTTATAATTTAAAAAGGAATTATTTATATTTTAAAAAGGAATTTCAATATAAATCGAATATCGGGTTGACCCAGAAGTGAATATCGAGTTAGAAATTCATATAGGAATATTTTAGAGTTGTATGGTATTCCACTGTGAGTATATACGATAATATAAATTTATTTATATTTAATTTAATTATATTTAAATATATTTATATATTTAAATGGGTCATTCAGAGCTTTAAAAAAGCTACTTTTGCAAACAAAGTCGGAATTTGACGAAACTAATTTGGTTGGATCCGCAACATCAAATTATTGATAAATTCCAAGTTCCGTGATTTTTAGAGTCAGTGTGTGGCCGTACGGATTTTTAAATTGAAAAACAGTCGATATTTCGACGGTTAAAAATACGCTGTGTGAGCATACGAAGTCGGAATTCGACGAAACGAGTTTCATTGGGACCGTAATGTCAAATTGTAGCCGCTTGTCCAGTTTCGCGATTTTAGGTAGCATGTGTGAGTATACGGATTTTTAGAAGATGAATTAACGATGGAGAATATAGCGAGAATATTCCTTCTGCAAAATATCTAGATATTTGTCTCCACTATAAATACCACTACCCTTAACTCTTCTAAACCTCGTTTTATTTTTCCTCAGTCAAAATAATTTTCCGCCGTTTGTTCCTTTTAGAAAAGTTAGATCCTTAAAATAAATTTCCAAAATCAAAATAAAAACTCTATAATCATAAAACAAATTCCTTTGAGTTCCTGGTGATAAGTTCTTCGCTGGGAGGTGAGAGTATGAACACTCGATCATGGTTTTTCCCGCTGCGTGTATCACAGCGTGGTATCTCAGCAATCTAGGGTTTCGATGCTGTCGAATTTGAAGCATCAGTTGAAGTTTTAAAGCTCGTATCTGGTCTCAGCGTGTAGTGTAGTGCCTTGCAGTGGAATTTGAGTGAATTTGGTCATCAGAACATGTCGCGAGTTACTGTATAGGCCAGAAAATGGCTCGACGTCGGAGTTCGACTTGTGAGTTCGAGCAGAACCAAAGGCGACGGCGGCGTGGAGGATTCGAAGGGGAGAAGGTAGGTGGTCGTCCCTCTTGATTCCGTGAACTGATGGGAGAAATGTTAGTGGAGAGAGAGAATCGAAAATGGCCATTTGTTTGATACAGGAGGTTATGGGAATTAGGAAGAGGAAGAGAAGGATTAACAGAGGGTTAATTAAGGATGGAGTTGGTCTTAGTTTATGCTGACGTGGAGGAGAGTTTGATGGAAAGGTGAAGCTGGATTTTTCAAAGAGTGGCCTAGAGTTGTACGCAGGTCTTCAAAACGAGAAGAAGGATGAGGCCGGGATAAGGTTCAGATGGAAATGGGTTTGAGAAATTGGGCCTATGTTAAATGCGAAACAAGATCCGTTAGGATCGTATGGACGGACACTACAACGTGAAACTGACTGGAAGTAATTCTGAGCTCGTTACAATTTATAGGGAAATAAATTGTCCGTCTGAATCAAATCAAGTGATGGTTATCGTTATTAACGATGATCGTCCAATGTGAGTAAAACTCACCAACTCTGATCAGTTTATAATTTCATGTTGTATTTTTAGAACTGTTAATCATCTGTTGATTGTTGTGTGTTGATTTGGTGGATTGAAATGCTAGTCAGTTAGTTAAATTTCTATATTGATTCTATTTAACAGAATATATCATATGGAACTGAAAGTGATGTTATCTATATTGTTTAACATCTGCGATGCAGGGAAAAAGGTTGGAGGAACCCAACTGGGTTCCTCAACATTTATTTTACTGTTTTTCATATATTGTGATATACGATGTGATATATAATCTGTTGTCAATTATATGTGTTTGGACGATACTGATCATCGTGATTTGAAATGTTGAATACCATAACATACCGAAATGTTTATAAGGGAATAATTTCAAAGTGATATTTGAAATAAAATATTTATAAATAAGAAATATTTATAAATTGGAATATTTATAAATAGGAGATATTTAGAAAAAGGGAAAACGTTATAAAAAGGAAACTGTTATAAGAAGGAAATCAATTTTAAAGTGGAGAACCGTTACTAAAAGTAAATCTTTAAAATGAATAGATGTTGTTAAAAAGGAAATCTTTATAAATAGAATAAAGGAGTTAATCGACGATAGTTCAATCGAGTTAAAAGGAGTTAATCGATGTTAGTTTAATCGATTAGAGTTAAAGCAAAGGAGTTAATCGAATATAGTTTATTCGAATAGAATAAAGGAGTTAATCGAATATATAGTTTATTCAAATAGAGTAAAGGAGTTAATCGATGATAGTTTAATCGAGTTAAAAGTAGTTAATCGATGTTAGTTTAATCGAAAGGAGTTAATCGATGTTAGTTTAATCGATTAGAGTTAAAGCAAAGGAGTTAACCGAATATAGTTTATTCGAATAGTAAAAGGTGTTAATCGAATATATAGTTTATTCAAATAGAATTAAAAGAGTTATCGAATATAGTTTATTCGATAGGAGTTAAGTGAATAGAGTTAGAGTTAAATCAAAAGAGTTAAGTGAATAGAATAAATTGAATAGACTTATTGAATATACCTTATCGAAGGAAAGAATTATCGAATAGAAAAGATTTGAAAGAGAGTTACGTAAGGAAGTTTGTTAAAGAATTAGAAGGATGAACTTTGTCTATTTCAAGGTTAGAAACGTTGTTCAGTTAAGGTCTGAGAGGTAGTATTACCCCAACTTGATTGACTTCATTTTTAACTAAGGAACGGTTAAGGTTCGATAGTAAAGGATGGTTAAAGGAATTTAGTCAATAAGAGTAATGGTTTGAGTTGGCATCGCGATGGTTTGTTTAAACATCTGTCTAAGTCCAATGAAGGAGTTTTGGAAATGTTTTCCAACTAAGAACAATGAAATGTTTTCTGATATAGAAAACAAGAAATGGAAATGTTTTCCATTGTTAATAACGTATATTTTCCCAATTTAGAAAATAAGAAATATTGAATATAGGGAAACAGGAGATAAGTAAATTAATGAAATAAAGAGATAAATGTTGAATGATGTTTGATCGATATAAATTTCCATTTGGAAATAATATCGTTGTTTGCACACCTGTTTTACTTCGATAGTTAAATCACAGATTATCGAAGTTTTTGACCATTTTAACGTTGTTAATATGGAGAGACCGGTTGGATTATTATCCAAAGAACCACTCTGTATTGGCATAAGCATTGCGAATCATATATGCCAAAGGAAATTGAAGACGGAGTTATGCAAGGGCTAACCTATTTACAGAATAGCGCCTTCGGTTCATCCTGTTCCTGGATGACTTGTATGGACGGATGTCTGACAGAGTATTTCCAGATGATCACGTATATTGATTTCTCCAACCGTACCAAGAGTGGGAGAGGAGAAGGAAACTTCTTTTAGCTAACACATAATGTATGGTTGAGGACGTCAGTCGGTGATTTGATGGATTTGACGATGTGGCATTCAAAGTAAATCTGGTGTAATGATAAAGCGTAGCTTCTAGCCTCACATCCGGTAAATAACAGAAATCAGGCAGGCAGCATGGCTAAGTCGGTCGCACCGAAGTAGGGTGTATAATCACCTGATCTAGAGTTTCATTTACTTCTAAAAATCTATTGTTGATACTGTCCCATTCGGGAAACGGTTGATGATCCCAACCGTTGGTGATATACATTCGATACACTCAAGCGAAATGAGTGGTCGGTCATGTGTGGCCGGGTTGCAAGATGTTCTTGTTGAACCCAGTGTATTCCTTTCTAGAGGTACACTAGCGAAAGGTAGTTCCATACCTTGTCATAGTTGGAAATCCATTACCCAATACGTGCTTGCGGTTTTGATTGTATATTATATATATAGAACGTGAGATGAAAGCGTTTCTGCTAGATGATTATTATATTGTGTTGATAGACATTATTAAAATAACAAAAGGTTTTTGATATAATGATATTTGGATTCTCATAAGGGAAACCCGTTCCGTTATACGGCGTGGTCTTATGAGATATCGATTACCTGCTTGAACGGTTTTAAACTGTTTTACTCATACCAGTCCCATGACTGACCCGGAGTTTATTTGTTTGTTTCCCTAAACTCTTGGGTGCCTAAATTTGTACGGGCAGTCAAATAGTCTGGATTTACAGATATACTGGAAGAGCTTGGAGCAGGAGGCTTCAGGATCATATAGCTATAGTTATTTCCGCTGTGTTGTAAGTGTTGTACTTTAATCATGATGTATATTCAAATACAGATGTATATTTCAAGTTATGTTATATATATTATATGTTATTCGTTCCGCTGTGAGGTTCGTGTTACTCTGATGTTGTGTTCTTCTTCTTCTTCTATTCTAAGATTCTATCTTATCTATTCTCACCCTCTAATTTCTTTCATTAATGACCGGTATTTTTCGATGTTTGGTTAGTCATCAATGAGTTTATGGCGATAACCAGAGTTGACAAAAACCCGAGTCATTACAGATTTCCTTTTTAAACGTATTTTATAAATTGTTTTAAATTCATTTTCAAAACGATTTCAACTTTATATTCAATTTCAAATCCAAATTGAATAATCCATATCATCGATATATAAATGATAGTATTTTCAAAACATTATATTTTGAAATCAATTCCTTTTCGATATTCATTATAGAAATGAATAAAATCGATATAAATATCGTTCACGTCAAAATAGCGTTAATCTGATCAACACGGCTTTATATATTTAAATATTTTCGTGTCCATCCTAAATCGGACATCAAAATCACATTTTGATCCATTACCGAATATTATTTTAAAATATTCATTATTTTAAAATATTCGTTATTTTAAAATATTTATTCTTCTGAACTGGAATCAGACACAGTTAATTACCATATAATTTGATATATATGGATTTCATACAACATATGTATGCAACAACAATCAAACACAGTCAACCATCATCCAGAGTGCATTCTACACTGCATAAGCATCAAATATAGATATTTACCGCTTACAACAGTCTGTCAACCAATCGATTGACATACAACTAAACAGTTGGGATTAGTGTACGTCAAATATCATCCCAACACCCGTGTTTGGTTTCAACAAACAAATATTGTATATTATTTGTGCAGTTGGGCGATGTGTAAAATTTATCGTCCCAATCCATATATGGGTGTTCATAAACAAATCGTCTGATTTGTAAGTGAATATTTATTTTATTTACTTCAATGTTAAAAATTATATTTTTAACGATAAAATATTTATTTCAACACATGAATATTTTATTCAGTTCATTTATACAATAAAATGATATTTTTATTGTTCTAATATATTTTAGAAAATTTTGGCGGCATAACGGCGCGATATCAAAATCGGGTAATGTCTAGCATTACCCCTCTCCTGATATTGGCTCGTTCCATACACACACAACAATTCTAATCAATTCATTTCACCCAGACATTAAAATTCAACCAAATAATCTAATCAAGCAAACCAAACAATCAAACAAATCATCCATGGTTTGTGGACGACGGGGAGCAGTTCGTATATGCAGTTATAAAGATAAATAACTGTATAAGAAAATTTGGTGAGGAGTTCTCACCTTTGGGTTCCACTCCGCCGTTTCATTTTTGAATTTCAGAACAGTCCTGACTTTCCTAAAATTCCAACGCAATCTTCTTCACGCTGTTCATAGTAAAAAATACATTTTTATTTCAATTCTAAAAATTATATTTTATACTTCGCTAATTTTTTTTTTAATACTCTACATATATAAAATCATATTTTTAATGTCGCTACGTGTACGTAAAAATCATATTTTTATAACGCTACTACATAGGTAAAAATCATATTTTTATCATGATGTTTACATTATAAAAATCACATTTTTATATCGCCACTAAACATATAAAATTCATATTTTTAGCCAACTAATAATTATTTCTTTGTATGACCATTTTATAAATTACATATATAATCAAAAAATCATATTTTTATCTTTTTGAAAAACATTCCCATCCCGTACACTAGTTAAAAATTGTATTTTTAATCTTGCCAAAAATATTTCCTTCCTACGATAAAAATCCTATTTTTAACTAACCAAAAATGATATTTTTACATAACTAAAAATCATAACTTTATGTTATTAAAAATCATATTTTTATTATCACTATAATATAAAAATCATATTTTTATACCGCTACTTCTATGAATAAAAAGAATCACATTTTTATTCTAAAATCATTCAAATAAAAATGAAATCTTCATTTCAAGGTTATACATAATAAAAAGAGCATTTTTATTTAAACATTCTCTTTATAAAAATCATATTTTGCTTCTTGCTACTTCATAATAAAGATCTTATTTTTATAACTAATATATATATATCTAATTTTTAAAACTAATGTATAATCACGAAAATAACTAAATTAACTACATGAAAGAAAATAAACAATGTAAGAAAATAAAGATTACATTTTTAATTGAAGGAGGGGAGGGGTTTCGCTAGTCGGCGGCTGACCATGGGGGGCGTTGTAGGGCTTGCAACGGCGGGGGCTTCTGGTGGAGTTCGCGGTGGTTATGGTTGTAAAAGTGGGGTTCGGGTTCTTCAAACCGAGGGTAGAGGAGAAAGGGGGAAGAGGAGAAGGAGGATCGATGGAAGAAGGTGGGTACTGTCGACGGGGCGCACGAGAATGGGAGGGGGGTAGTAGCGGCGGCGCGATGGAGGGCTCTGTCGCCTTCATTTTTTTCTTCTTTTCTTTTTTTTTGCAAGTTGAACGATTAGAAGGAAGGAGGGTGTTTGACCGAGTAAAAGGGGAAAAGGGTAATGTTATTATATAATTTATATATTTAATTATTTTAATTTATCACCAAAAAGTTACTTTAAAATCCGAACTCCAAATTGAACCCACCGACAGTCGCCCCTAGCAAAGTACACCCATTCCTAACACAATAGGATATGTTTCGTAAGCCAATTCGGCTGTTTCGATCAGTTTCTATCAAAATAAAAATATAAATCTATATATTGAATTTGAACGCACATTTTAATTTACCGGGGCACATACTAACTCTAAAATTTCCCAAAAAATATTTTCTAGTTTCGTATTGACGATACGGTTCTAACAAAACTAATTTCATCAAATTTGGAGACCGTTTGAAAAATGGTCATTTTCTGGTCGATCCAAATTGATTGAAACTATCAAAACACGTTTTCATTTGCCACGCTCACATATTAATTCCAAAAATTCTGAGTTTTGGAATCTAACAATAATTCGACACTCTGGATCCAACAAAAGTGGTTTCGTCGAAAAAGGAGGTCATTTGCAAAATGGCTATTTTTAAGGGCTACATTTCCATAGTGGCTATTTTGAATTTTCAACTCGGCATAACATTTTATTCCCGCTATGAAATTTCAATTTTTCGGATTCCTTGGAAAGATATTTTCCATTAGATTTTAATATTTTTGGTTTCGCTAAAATCCGGTTTATTTTGAATCATGTGCATTCATTTGAAATTTGAAATCGAAATTTCAAACTACCGCGCCATTTCCAATTCCTTTTATATTTAAAATAAAATATTTATTTTCTAACGTTGATTCAAATAAACATATACATTCTAATTCTATTTAAATTAATTCTCTTGTCGTTATTATTTAAAATAAATCATTCTAAATATTTAAAATTCACTAAAAGGGCCAAAATAAAAAATTTAAATTCGCTCAGATTTTCCAGGCTTGTTACAATCTCCTCCACTTAAAATCTTTTCGTCCTCGAAAAGGAACAGAGCTGAAAGTTGTTTTATTAATCAACTCAAATTTCGGTTTGGCATTTATTCTTCAACTTTTCAGTTTCTAAGAATCCCTAATTTTTGAAAAATTTGGCTAACACCCTAAATTTTCGATTTTTTTTACCATAACCCCTTTGTACCGGAGCACCAGGAAAATCCCGAAATCGCCATACAGGCCTCTTCAATTCAAAAAGAAAAGGAAATAGCCACGGCTAGCCAATCGGCTCATAAAATCATCAAAAACCCCAAGAAATACAATAAACATGTACCTATTTGTCAGGCAAACAATTTTATTCCTCTGCTCTAGCCTCTTTGCAATGACCTGTTCAATGTATATACATGCACGTATATGCAAATGCGGCAAAATTTAAATTTAGCTCAATTTTTGAATCGATTTGACTAACATTACCTATCATGTATATATTAGTTTCGGCAATTTTATTAATTAAACTAATAATCAAACAACACAACCAGTAATCAACTAGTTGATAACATTTCAAATTTATAGCTTTAACATACAAAAATCCATTTTTGATTCCAACTCACAAATAATGAATTTTAGCTAAGTTTTGGTTCTTACACCAGCTAATTGGAAATATATAGAAATCCCACTTTCGAATACTCGAACATAAATGTTGATGATGCTCGAGCGATCATAAGAATCATCTCCAGGGGACTAGATTGTGATTATATATCTATCCAGTATATTAAAACTTCGAATACACATGGGTTAGACGTATACGCAAAATCTTTATATACTTGATTGTCCAAATCAATATAAAATAAATATTCAAATGCGTAAAATGAGGTTTAAATTTTCAAAACAAAATTTGTTTTCATTTTTATTTTAAAAATATCACTTTTCACACTCGTTCTAGGATACTACTGATCCTATCTCTAACGAGTCATTCTCATTGGATATTACTAATCTAGTTTCTAATGAATTCCTTTGTTTGGTTCTAACGTGTCTTGTTCTCCGAGCTCTGTAAACCAAAGCTCTGATACAACAATGTAAACGACCTGAAATCCCCCTTACGGGAAATCACAGATTGACTGAGGACAAGACGAATCAGAACACAAACAGAAGAACATTTCATTGCTTATTACAACAATTTACATTAGAATACAAGAATATACAGAGTATGAATAAACATTACACATTTACTAAATATCAGAGATTTACAAGTTACAATGCAGCGGAAAATAATAAAAAACACAACTGAAAGAGATAAACGGATACAGATCTTTCCGAATATCATTCCAGCTGTAAACCAGGATCCTGTGAAAATAAATTTGCAATACCAAAACTACAAGCTGCCCGTGCGGAAAATAGGGGCACCCAGAGTTTAGGTTAAAACAATAAACTCCAGGTAAGTCATGTGACTAGCATGAGAACTAAAACAGTTATTAATCTGATTTTAAAGTCATGTCAGACACACATCAATTTACAAGTTCATTCCGGGTCTGAATGAAACCGGAGGCAGCTTATTCCTCCCCTATATGTCCAATACAGGGGAGAGGTCCTCGCATATCCGATTGATCTCCAAGTACGTCTGGACGATCACCACTTGTTACCTTGTCTTGGGTGTACAACTCAATCAAGACATCAGTAATCATCCAAACAATGTGAATACCTCCGGTCTTCAACCACCATCTTCATCCTCGACACATTGTCGAATCAGTTATTCAGAATGGGATAAACCCTGTCATTCCGAATAACTCGCGTATGTAATAAACAAGTGCTATAAAAACACAACATATGCCTCATTCCAATCCAAAATATTCCTTTATTCAAATATTCTTATACTTTGGGAAAGGTTCCCATTAATTTTATCAAAAATAAAATTTTCAAATTTATTCTTTAATCTTCCTTTGGATATTATTTCAATCTAATTAAAGATTCATTAAAACTCCTTAATCTTCCCAAAAATCAATATTAACGATTGTTTAACTTGGAAATCATATCCTGTCTTTAACTGGGTTAAAGAACCAATGTCATCTATAACACGGTTCACTATAAACCCAAAATCACATTCCATTCCATCAGCCTTTAACCGTAAATTAGCAAGTGAACAATTCCCTAAGTATTAACCCCGAAGGGCGAAACTAACATCAGATCAATACCCAGGAAACCATTCATCTTAACTAATCTCCAGTTAGTTTCTGATTCTCTTAACTCCATTGGGTCTAAGAACAGTATTATTAAAGATACCATTCACGACACCCCAAAATCTCATTCCATTGTTAATTAGGTTAAATAAAAAGTGTTATTTAAAACATCGTTCATGATAAACCCAAATCACATTCCATAAATTATGGAATCTTCACGGAAAAACAAATCAATATATAATCGATATCAATTTCCTTATCCGACCAATAACATGAATGGTATAACGACAAATCCTTTTAAATTCCATATGAATTAACAGTCTTCCTCGGTAGAAGTTCACTTTGATTATTATCAATCGAATTCCATTCAATTCCAATTTAATATATAAAATTGGAAAACTTTACTTTGGAAAATTCCCGTTAAATCTTAATAAAAAGATTTATAAATTCCAAATCACATTTCATTGTAAAGCGAGTTAAAGAACGAATGTCATTAAAGACACAGTTCACAACAAACCCAAAATCCCATCAGTCTCTAACCGTAAATTAGTAAGAGAACGATTCCCTAAGTATTAACCCTGAAGGCCGAAACCAACATCGGTTCAATACTCAGGAAACCATTCAACTTAACTAATCTCCAGTCAATTTATAATTTTTCTTAACTCCATTGGGTCTAAGAGAAGTATTATTAAAGATACCATTCACGACAAACCCAAAACCCAAATTGATATTAAATACAAGGCTCTGAATAGAAAATATATCAGCTTATATTCAGTATCGAATTCTGAAATCAACAAATATCGCACTGGAAATAACGATGTGTATATATATATATATATCTTTCAAATTTCCATAACAATATCTGTATAATCATGAAATCCAACATCAAACTATTCCGAAGGCAATTTTGATTCAGATCCATTTCCAATTTATATATTGGAAATTCAGGTTATTTTTAAAACCATTTCAAATCCAATTTATTTATATAAAAATATTGGATTTCATAATTCTAGTTCATGACCAGTTCATTTCGATAAATATAGATTTTTATCTTTTCAAATATGGGATTTTTCACCCCGTTTCTTTCCAAATCATTTCTTATGATTTTACACTAGTTTTTGGTAATTTTAATAATTTTATCACGGCCCGTACAGTCGATTTCCGTAAACGACAATCGAACTGCACTTACAGCGACCTTTTCCAAATTTGATTCGGACATAATTCCAAATCCAACCGTTAGAATTCAAATCTCTAACGTTCTTAGAAAGCTCTTTTCGATACGAACCCAACAGTTCCGGTTTAAGGAGAATCCGACGGCTGGATCTCTCGTAATGTCTGTTCGAAGTCAATGGTCGAAATTCTCGAACGGCCGTGGCGCGTCTCATTCTATTCAGGCCATTATATATATATATATAATATATATATTTCATTGATTTCCTTTTCAAACGTATTTTATAAATGGTTTTAAATTTATTTTCAAAATGATTTCAACTTCATATTCAATTTCAAATACAAATAGAATATTCCATATCATCGATATATAAATGATAGTATTTTCAAAACATTATATTTTGAAATCAATTCCTTTTCGATATTCATTATAGAAATGAATAAAATCGATATAAATATCGTTCACGTCAAAATGGCGTTAATCTAATCAACACGGCTTTATATATTTAAATATTTCCGTGTCCATCCCAAATCGGACATCAAAATCACAATTTGATCCATTACTAAATATTATTTTAAAATATTCATTGTTTTAAAACATTCATTATTTTAAAATATTTATTCTTCTGAACTGGAATCAGACACAGTCAATTACCATATAATTTGATATACATGGATTTCATACAACATATGTGTACAACAACTATCAAACACAATCAATCATCATCCAGAGTGCATTCTAAACTGCATAAGCATCAAATATAGATATTTAACGCTTGCAACAGTCTGTCAACCAATCAATTGACATACAACTAAACAGTTGGGATTAGTGTACGTCAAATGTCATCCCAACCCCCGTGTGGGGTTTCAACCAACAAATGCTGAATATTATTTGTGCAGTTAGGCGATGTGTAAAATTTATCGTCCCAATCCATATTAGTAAAATGGTTGTTCATAAACAAATCGTCTGATTTGTAAATGAATATTTATTTTATTCAAATCAGCGTTAAAAATTATATTTTTAATGATAAAATATTTATTTCAGCACATTAATATTTTATTCAGTTCATTTATACAATAAAATGATATTTATATTGTTCTAACATATTTTAAGAAAATTTTGGCGGCATAACGGCGTGATATCAAAATCGGGTAATGTCTAGCATTACCCCTCTCCTGATATTGGCTCACGCCATACAAACACAACAATTCTAATCAATTCATTTCACCCAAACAACCAAATTCAACCAAATAATCTAATCAACCAAACCAAACAATCAAACAAGTCATCCTGGTCTGTGGACAACGGGGAGCAGTTCATATATGCAATTATAAAAATAAATAATTAAGAAAATGTGGTGAGGAGTTCTCACCTTTGGGTTCCACTCCGCCGTTTCATTTCTGAATTTCAGAACAGTCCTGACTTTCCTGAAATTCGAACGCAATCTTCTTCACGCTGTTCATAGTAAAAATCACATTTTTATTTCAATTCTAAAAATTATATTTTATACTTCGCTAAAAATTATTTTTTTAATACTCTACATATATAAAATCATATTTTTGATGTCGCTACATGTACGTAAAACTCATATTTTTATAACGCTACTACATAGGTAAAAATCATATTTTTATCACGATGTTTACATTATAAAAATCACATTTTTATATCGCCACTAAACATATAAAATTCAGGTTTTTAGCCAACTAATAATTATTTCTTTGTATGACCATTTTATAAATTACATATATAATCTAAAAATCATATTTTTATCTTTCTGAAAAACATTCCCATGCCATACACTAGTTGAAAATCATATTTTTAATCTTGCCAAAAATATTTCCTTCCTACGATGAAAATCCTATTTTTAACTAACCAAAAATGATATTTTTACATACCACGAAATCATAACTTTATGTAATTAAAAATCATATTTTTATTATCTCTATAATATAAAAATCATATTTTTATACCGCTACTTCTATGAATAAAAAGAATCACATTTATATTCTAAAATCATTCAAATAAAAATGAAACGTTTATTCTAAAATTATTCAAATAAAAAGGAAATCTTATTACAAGGTTATACATAATAAAAAGAACATTTTTATTTAAACATTATCTTTATAAAAATCATATTTTGCTTCTTGCTACTTCATAACAAAGGTCTTATTTTTATAACTAATATATTTATATATACACACACACACATATATATATATATATATATATATATATATATATATCTGATTTTTAAAACTAATGTATAATCACGAAATTAACTAAATTAACTACATGAAAGAAAATAAACAAAGTAAAGAAAATAAAGCTTACATTTTTAATTGAAGGAGGGGAGGGGTTTCGCTAGTCGACGGCTGACCACGGGGCGCGTCGGAGGGCTTGCAACGGCGGGGGCTTCTGGTGGAGGTCGCGGTGGTATGGCTGGAAAAGGCTGGGTGCGGGTTCTTTAAACCGAGGGTGGAGGAGGAAGGGGGAAGAGGAGAAGGAGGATCGACGGAAGAAGAGGGGCGAGAACTGTCGACGGCGGCGCACGAGGATGGGAGGGGGTAGTAGCGGCAGCGCGATGGAGGGTTCCGTCGCCCTCATTTTTTTATTAGCGGGTTGAACGTTTAGAAGGAAGGAGGGGGTTTGACCGAGTAAAAGGCGAAAAGGGGAATGTTATTATATAATTTATATATTTAACTATTTTAATTTATCACCAAAAGGTTACATTAAAATTCGAACTCCAAATTGAACCCACCGACCGTCAGCCCTAGCTAATTTCTTTAACACCCCGAATTTCAGTTAACACTGATATTCACTAATTACTGAATTAATAATCTCAGATGTGAGAATCAGGGGAAACGGGTTACGTCATTGTGTTCGTCTCGGAAAAATACGCGAAATAGAGTCCGAAATTTTGTAAATCGGAGTCCGTATGACCCGGTTAAGGCCCAAAGAAGTTTTCGGGAAATTTGAATTTCGAAGCATGCAGAAATGGGGGCCAGGCGGGAAAACTCCCGCCCAGCCAAGTCGACTTGGCTGTCGACAGGGCTGTCGACTTGCCTGTCGACATGCCTGTCGACTTGGCAGTCGACAGGGCTGTCGACTTGCCCTGTCGGCTGATTCTGGCCTGGGTGCACCTGGTTGAGTTTTGGGCTGGGTTGGAGGGCTTGGGACAAAATCTGACGGACCTAAACTAACCTAGGGTTAATCTAAGGGTCTAAAACACATCCTAATCCTATAAATAAGACCCTAAGCTAGCCCTAAATGATCATAATCCTATCCTCTAACTAAACTATGCCAAAATTTTCTATGATCATGGCCTCCACTCAAAACCCTAGCCTCCATCCTCTTTCTAAACTATTTCTATGAAGGCTTTCATGTTCATACAAGCATTTTTAAGTTGTATGAGTGATCATTAGCTTGCATTCATCATCAAGTTGCAAGCTTTATTTTCAAGGCTAGAGTTTTTGGGTGATTTTTGGCAAGGGTTTGCTTATTGGAGTTTAGTGGTGAGTTTCTATAGCCTTAATAATCAATTGTTAAATTGATTATGATAGGATATGATAAGATATGGCTATGTTTGTGGATCAATGTGTTTATGCAAGTTTAGTATAGTGTATGTTGTGTGTTTTGCGAGTTTTATGCTATATGTTATGCAAGTTTATTGCTATGTTTTATGATGCTCATTATGCAAAACACTATGTTGAACATTTATTCATATGTAACATGTTATGCAAGCTATATGTGAGATTATATGCAAGTTCATATGTAACATGTTATGCAAGTTATGTGTTTGGTTATATGCAAGTTATGTGCATGATTATATGCAAGTTCATATGTAACATGTAATGCAAGTTATGTGCATGATTATATGCAAGTTCATATGTAACATGTTATGCAAGTTATGTGTTTGGTTATATGCAAGTTATGTGCATGATTATATGCAAGTTCATATGTAACATGTTAAGCAAGATTATGTGTTTGGTTATATGCAAGTTATGGGCATGATTATATGCAAGTTCATATGTAACATGTTATGCAAGTTATGTGTTTGGTTATATGCAAGTTAACATGTGACATGCTATGCAAGTTCACACCTTTGTATGACATAAGAATCATATGCAAGTTACCCCCTTTGTGACATATGTGCTTCATGCAAGTTTGGGTTAAATGCTAGTTGGGTTTAATGTATGCTCATATATGCAAGTTGACACCTTTTAAACCCATGATAAAGTTATATGCTATGATTGGTTAAACCCATGGCATTTGTGATGAATCTTCCTTTTATTATGTCATGTTATGAGAACGAATTACGTGGGGAACGATGGGGTTAATATGCACGTTAATAAAATGGTGTGAAATGGGTATGCTTAAGCATAACATAAAGTGAATGGACATAATTGGGAATTTACCTATTAAGTTAGGTCTACCCATATTATGGAATTGGGAATTTACCTATTAAGTTTGGTCTACCCATATTATGGAATTGGGAATTTACCTATTGAGTTAGGTCTACCCATATTCTTGAAATTGGTAATTAATTAGGGATAATTAATACAAATTATGGGGGTGATTAATTAGGTGTAATTAATCGACTAAGACACGAGGTTGGACCCTTTTGGTAGCATAAGACTGCCCAGAACCAACCGGCAAATCCAGCGGCTACAAATGATTGGCCCAATGTGAGAGGTCTTAGTCATAAACTAAATACGTGACAAGTGTAAAGACACGAGGTTAGACTCTGTTATGGTGTAAGGCTGCCCGGAACCAACCGGCATATCCAGCTGCCATAAAAGACAGTCTAATGTGAGAGGTCTTTACAAAGGTTACGATCTTAATTAATTAAGAAACACTTAACCAAATTAGCATGTAGTGGGGCATGAGGGGTTAAGTGGGTGCCTTGGGTGGCATGTAGTAACTAGTGGGGGTGCCTTGGGTGGCATGAGGAAACTAGTGGGTTGCCTTGGGTGGCAATAGAAAATACGATTAGAATACTTAACCAAAGTGGAACATGTAATTAAACATGATTAAAGGGTTAAGTAAGTGCCTTGGGTGGCATGTGGGAATCAAGTAAGTGCCTTGGGTGGCATGTGGAAATCTAGTGAGTGCCTTGAGTGGCAATTAAAATATGATTAAAAGACTTAACCAAAATTTATAACATGTAAGTGGACATGGTTAAAGGGTTAAGTGGGATTCACTAGAAATGACAAGCTTAGGTGGGTAGCTTGTGGGGGCCCATTTCAACCAATATCCCAGACGTATCTTTGTGGGCTCGACCCAAGTCGAGGTCGGGACATGCATATTGGGCTTGACTGTAAGAGGCCAAAACGGGTTAGCGGTGGCAACGCAAGTCCAACGGGTTTCATATGCGTGTGTGGACCCGGGCTGGTAAGTAAGACGTTGTTGCATCGTGTAGGTATAAGCCGTGCACCGTTGATATTATCAGGTTGCCACTTTGGGGAATAATACACCCCACTGTGGGGCCAGCACGGGTATCTACGTTAGGGAGCCGATCGCTTGGGGAGTAGTGGGTACACCTAGTGGAGATAGGGGCAGACGACACCTATGTAGTCAGCTAGGGGTACACGAAACTACTATTAAAAATTACTAAGTACACTTAGTGGGATCAATCTTAAGTAGGAATTACCCTTGGGTGGGTAGAACTGGTGTGGTGCAGTGTAGGAATTACCCTTGGGTGGGTAGATCTGGGGTGGTGCAGTGTAGGAATTACCCTTGGGTGGGTAGATCTGGGGTGGTGCAGTGTAGGAATTACCCTTGGGTGGGTAGATCTGGGGTGGTGCAGTGTAGTAATTATCCTTGGGTGGGTAAATGCGTCTTTTCGGTTATCTTAGTACATCATGTGTTTAGTTGGCTACTTAGTGTAGTCATTATCCCCAGAGGTACCGTACCTTGTTTATATCATACCCTAATTACTTTAATGATTGTATTGTTAAGGTTATAGGACTCGCTCAGACTTATGTCTGACCCCGTTGTTTTTTTTATCTTTTTCCCAACCCTCAGGTTTTCAGAGTGGGCCTAGCACTAGTGGGCTTTGATCAGACTGCTTTATCTATCTTTTGGAGCTTGGACCGTGGATGTAAAGCTCAGTTTATCTTTTCTATTATGGCTATTAAGTTATGTAGTGGGATTATGTACTTTTGTTTTGTCAGGATGGATATTATGTACTTGACTCTTGTTTATGGTTTTGGTGTAACCAAACATGTTTTACTTTCCGCTGCAATGGAATGATGTTTTAAATTCTCAAGTATTACTTATATCTGTCTTATTGTAATTTTTCTGTTCTATATTCACTTAAAATACTCCACCGATGTTATGGCATTCCCATAGTGAGTGACCGTAGCGGGTGTGGGGTGTTACACGTGGTATCAGAGCTTAAGGTTACCAGAACAGATAAAATTTTTAGAAAAACTATTTTCTAAGAATATTTTTGAAAGGAGTATTTTCAAAAACATGTCTTTTAAGAGAAAAGTTTTTGAAAGAAAAGCATAATCCCCGATAGCCATATCTTTATCTTTCGAATTCTCCGTTTTGAATCTCTTCCTCTCTCGTTTTGAGTTTCCCCTCTGTGTATAGATGATCTTTCTAAGATAGATAAGAATGGAAAACCACTTCAAGGGACTTAGACGTTAGTCGGATTAGAAGTTGGTTCAAGAAGGAGGAGGACTGGTAGGTACCTATTGGATAGACGATGGGAGGAAGGCTCAAATAGTTGTTTGGTTAATGAAGGATGAAACCTCATTAGTGGGAGGTTACGAGTGGAGAATGGGAAGAAGAAGGCGAGTAGTTATCCTTTTGGGAGGAATAGGACACCTTATTAGGGTTGTCCAAAGGGGCAAGGGCAAGGTATGGAATCTTCTGGAAGGTAGTTGTATTCCCTCACGGCTAGTGTACCAGATGGGGATAAGACCGTCTAGGTTGGAATTTGGATTTCTTTATTATCCGGTTCGAACTTTATTTGATTCTGACGCATCGAGTTCATTTATCTCATCGTTGTTAGTTGAGTCACTGCACTTAGACACCAGTTTAGTAGATGATCCCTTAGTTGTTTCAAACCCAATTGGGGGCTCCATGATGTGTTTGGGTTTGAAAGTTTCTATACTTAGCGTTGAGTTTAGATGTGATGCTTCTTGGGCTTCACGGGCTATGGGTTAGTTTTGGGCATGGACTGGTTATCCAGTAATGGTGCCGTTCTTGTTTGTGGAAGGAGAGTTGTTAGGCTTACGACCCGCTTGGGTAACACTCTCGAGATCTCTTGTAATCCCATGGAATCTGTTATGCTAAGTTATCTAGAATCGCTTGACACGTCGGTCTAGAGTTTGCGATCTGTTAGAGTGGTCCGGGAATACTCGGATGTGTTTGAGGAGGTGAAGGGCTTACCTCCGGAGCGGGAGATTGACTTCCGAATATATCCGGTAGACAATGCCAAACCAGTATCTTGGCCAGTGTGCCACATGGCTCCTCGTGAGAGGAGGGAACTCCATAAGCAAGTAGGCGATTTGCTTGAGAAGGGGTTTAGAAGACGAAGTATATCGGAGTGGGGTGCTCCAGTAGTTTTTGCTATGAAGGCGGATGGGTCCCTCAGACTTTGTGTAGATTATAGGGAGTTTAACAAGATAACAAAAAAGAATAGACACCCATTGCCGAGGATTGATGATCTCTTTGATCAGTTGGTTGGCGCCACAGTGTTTTCGTAGTAGGACTTAGCCACGGGGTTTCATCAGTTGAGAGTGGCTGAGGATAGTATAGAGAAGACTACCTTTAGGACTCCGGATGGTTTTTATGAGTGGCTGGTGATGCCATTTGGTTTGACGAACGCCCCCGCATACTTTGTTGATTTGATGAGAAGGGTGTTCAGGGAGTACCTAAATAAGTTCGTGATGGTCTTTGTAAATGACATCTTGGTCTTTTCTAGGAGAGAAATAAGTTTTCGTATGTGCTCAATAGGTTGAGCAAAGCCAGTTATGGGATAAACGGTGGTTTTGGAGCGAGACTGGCGAGGACATCCAGAGTTGGACAAGGGCTTAATTATTTAGCCGTTTTTACTAGTATCATCTCACGTAGGTCGTCTGAATTCGAAGGAGGTATCCCTTGGGTGTTTGTCTGATATTGGTTTAGGCCTTTGGGGCTTGCATTTGGGGGATGTCGAGTTCGACTAGGGTGGTCTGCGTGAGAGATGGACAGTTGTGATGATTTTGGATGGGGTAATATCCTGGTTTTCTCTAAAAGTGGAGAAGAGCATGCCCTACATCTTAGGGAAGTGTTGGAGACTCTTCGAGCGCATAGTCTTAGGACAACAAAAGTGGATGGGATTCTTAGCATCCTATGAGTTTGAGATAGCGTATACCCATGGCAAGGGTAACGTGGTAGCGGACGCCTTAAGTAGAAAAAGGTTGTCCTTGAGTTCATTGTTCGTTGAACGACGGAGCTTAGAGTTTATTTCTATGTTTGACTTTAGACCTTCCGTTGACTTTGTACCCGGTTTGCTAGCCTCCTTGGAGGTTAGGCCTACTCTTTTGGGGCGGATTGGCGGAGCGCAGCGAGACGACCCACAGTTGGTTGAGTTAGTAGAGAAGCTCATGAGGAGGGGGGGTCGTCCAGCCATTTGAGTAGGTACACCCTAGATGGTAAGGGGTGGTTGCGTAGAGACGGTAGACTTTGTGTACCGCAAGACGAGGGTTTGAGGAAGGCTATACTTGATGATGCACATCGTTCGAAGATGACCATTCATCCCGGTAGGGACAAGATGTACCAAGACATGAAGCGAGTTTTCATTTGGGCCGGTATGAAGAAAGACGCGGCCGAGTATGTCGCTAGATGCTTGGTGTGCCAACAAGTAAAAGCGGAGCAAAAGAAACCCGGTGTGTTGCTTCACCCATTGGAGGTTCCGCTATGGAAGTGGGATAGTGTCTCGATGGATTTCGTCAATGGATTACCAAGATCGAGGAAGGGTAATACGGGAATTTGGGTTGGGGTAGACAAACTTACTAAGAGTGCCCATTTTATACCCGTGAAGAGTAAGAGGACTGCTCAATGGCTAGCTTCAATCTACATTCGAGAGATTGTTAGATTGCATGGTGTACCTTCCAGCATAGTGAGTGATCGAGATCCTATCTTCACTAGCGAGTTTTGGAAGAGTTTGAAAGAGGCGGTAGGGACTCAGCTGTGTTTGAGCACCGCAAATCATCCTCAGACGGATGGCCAGACCGGGAGGGTGAATCGCATTTTAGAAGACCTTTTGAGGCTATGTATCTTAGATTTTGGAGGTACATGAGAAGAGCATCTTCTATTGGTGGAGTTCGCATATAATAACAGCTTTCAGTCTAGTATTGGCATGGCTCCTTTCGAAGCTTTTTATGGAAGGCCTTGTCGATCACCTACATGTTGGTGGGAATCTACGGATAAGATCTTGCTTGGGCCCGATATAGTTAGGAAGACTTCGGAAAAGATTGATTTGATTCGAAGAAGGATGAAAGCGGCGCAAGACAGACAGAAATCTTATGCGGACAAGAGGAGAACAGAGCTTGAGTTTGATGTTGGGGACATGGTCTTTGTCAAAGTATCTCCGTTACGGAATGTGGTTCGCTTTTGATCTGTTGGGAAGTTAGCACCAAGGTTTGTTGGACCGTTTCCTCTTAAGGAAAGGATTGGACAGATGGTCTATAGAGTGGAGTTGCCCGACAGACTTATTTGTGTACATGATGTATTCCATGTGTCACATTTGAGGAAGTGCCTACATGAGACCGCAGAGGTGGTAGAGCCGAGCTTGCTTAGAGAAGTAGAGATAGAGCGTGATGCGACTATTCGACGAGCTCCTACACGCATCCTTGGGTCAGAGATTAAGAGGTTGAGAAACAGGGAGGCTCAACTAGTCAAAGTGCAATGGGGAGAAGATGAGAGCAACGCTACTTGGGAGACGGAAGCGAAAATGCGTTCATTATACCCATTCCTTTTTGAGGGTATGTCTTTTAACTTCTCCTTTATCGTTTGTCTAGTACTTATCTTATCTTTAGTATGTCCTCTTGTTAGTGCCTTTGACCTTTAGATAGGGTAAACCTATGGTTGAAACATGTGTTTGAGACATGTTATGATTGATGGATGCATGTGGATGCAAGTGTTTGCTAGTGGTTGCTCGTGGATGCATATACACACACTCTAGACACTAGATCGGCTCAATCACTTCATATTGCATATTGCATATAATTGTGTGTAGGTAGCTATATTTATGGATGGATAATGGTTGTGTTATCATATGGATGATGCATTTTGGTGAATGATTGTGCACTCATGTAGATATAGTATGTGTCGATAGGGTTCTTTCGCATACATATTGGATGCATGGCACTATCACGGTTTGCATATGTTCATACATTAGATAGGGAACATATACACACACTTTTTGCATATGCTCATACATCAGTAGAAATTGTTTTAAGGACAATGGATGCCCGTGTTTGATGGATTGAGTAGATGGTTGTTTGGATGGTAGGATATGCATTCTCCTTAACTTGGAGATTTCGGGGACGAAATCCTTTAAGGAGGGGAGAATGTAACACCCCGAATTTCAGTTAACACTGATATTCACTAATTACAGAATTAATAATCTCATATGTGAGAATCAGGGGAAACGGGTTACGTCATTTTGTTCAGCTCGGAAAAATACGCGAAATAGAGTCCGAAATTTTGTAAATCGGAGTCCGTATGACCCGGTTAAGGCCCAAAGAAGTTTTCGGGAAATTTGAATTTCGAAGCATGCAGAAATGGGGGTCAGGCGGGAAAACTCCCGCCCAGCCAAGTCGACTTGGCTGTCGACAGGGCTGTCGACTTGCCTGTCGACATGCCTGTCGACTTGGCAGTCGACAGGGCTGTCGACTTGCCCTGTCGGCTGATTCTGGCCTGGGTGCACCTGGTTGAGTTTTGGGCTGGGTTGGAGGGCTTGGGACGAAATCTGACGGACCTAAACTAACCTAGGGTTAATCTAAGGGTCTAAAACACATCCTAATCCTATAAATAAGACCCTAAGCTAGCCCTAAATGATCATAATCCTATCCTCTAACTAAACTATGCCAAAATTTTCTATGATCATGGCCTCCACTCAAAACCCTATCCTCTATCCTCTTTCTAAACTATTTCTATGAAGGCTTTCATGTTCATACAAGCATTTTTAAGTTGTATGAGTGATCATTAGCTTGCATTCATCATCAAGTTGCAAGCTTTATTTTCAAGGCTAGAGTTTTTGGGTGATTTTTGGCAAGGGTTTGCTTATTGGAGTTTAGTGGTGAGTTTCTATAGCCTTAATAATCAATTGTTAAATTGATTATGATAGGATATGATAAGATATGGCTATGTTTGTGGATCAATGTGTTTATGCAAGTTTAGTATAGTGTATGTTGTGTGTTTTGCGAGTTTTATGCTATATGTTATGCAAGTTTAATGCTATGTTTTATGATGCTCATTATGCAAAACACTATGTTGAACATTTATTCATATGTAACATGTTATGCAAGCTATATGTGAGATTATATGCAAGTTCATATGTAACATGTTATGCAAGTTATGTGTTTGGTTATATGCAAGTTATGTGCATGATTATATGCAAGTTCATATGTAACATGTAATGCAAGTTATGTGCATGATTATATGCAAGTTCATATGTAACATGTTATGCAAGTTATGTGTTTGGTTATATGCAAGTTATGTGCATGATTATATGCAAGTTCATATGTAACATGTTATGCAAGATTATGTGTTTGGTTATATGCAAGTTATGTGCATGATTATATGCAAGTTCATATGTAACATGTTATGCAAGTTATGTGTTTGGTTATATGCAAGTTATGTGCATGATTATATGCAAGTTCATATGTAACATGTTATGCAAGTTATGTGTTTGGTTATATGCAAGTTAACATGTGACATGCTATGCAAGTTCACACCTTTGTATGACATAAGAATCATATGCAAGTTACCCCCTTTGTGACATATGTGCTTCATGCAAGTTTGGGTTAAATGCTAGTTGGGTTTAACGTATGCTCATATATGCAAGTTGACACCTTTTAAACCCATGATAAAGTTATATGCTATGATTGGTTAAACCCATGGCATTTGTGATGAATCTTCCCTTTATTATGTCATGCTATGAGAACGAATTACGTGGGGAACGATGGGGTTAATATGCATGTTAATAAAATGGTGTGAAATGGGTATGCTTAAGCATAACATAAAGTGAGTGGACATAATTGGGAATTTACCTATTAAGTTAGGTCTACCCATATTATGGAATTGGGAATTTACCTATTAAGTTAGGTCTACCCATATTATGGAATTGGGAATTTATCTACTGAGTTAGGTCTACCCATATTCTTGAAATTGGTAATTAATTAGGGATAATTAATACAAATTATGGGGGTGATTAATTAGGTGTAATTAACCGACTAAGACACGAGGTTGGACCCTTTTTGTAGCATAAGACTGCCCGGAACCAACCGGCAAATCCAGCGGCTACAAATGATTGGCCCAATGTGAGAGGTCTTAGTCATAAACTAAATACGTGACAACTGTAAAGACACGAGGTTAGCCTCTGTTATGGTGTAAGGCTGCCCGGAACCAACCGGCATATCCAGCTGCCATAAAAGACAGTCTAATGTGAGAGGTCTTTACAAAGGTTACGATCTTAATTAATTAAGAAACACTTAACCAAATTAGCATGTAGTGGGGCATGAGGGGTTAAGTGGGTGCCTTGGGTGGCATGTAGTAACTAGTGGGGGTGCCTTGGGTGGCATGAGGAAACTAGTGGGTTGCCTTGGGTGGCAATAGAAAATACGATTAGAATACTTAACCAAAGTGGAACATGTAATTAAACATGATTAAAGGGTTAAGTAAGTGCCTTGGGTGGCATGTGGGAATCAAGTAAGTGCCTTGGGTGGCATGTGGAAATCTAGTGGGTGCCTTGAGTGGCAATTAAAATATGATTAAAAGACTTGCCTGTCGACTTGGCAGTCGACTTGGCAGTCGACAGGGCTGTCGGCTTGCCCTGTCGGCTGATTCTGGCCTGGGTGCACCTGGTTGAGTTTTGGGCTGGGTTGGAGGGCTTGGGACGAAATCTGACGGACCTAAACTATCCTAGGGTTAATCTAAGGGTCTAAAACACATCCTAATCCTATAAATAAGACCCTAAGCTAGCCCTAAATGATCATAATCCTATCCTCTAACTAAACTATGCCAAAATTTTCTATGATCATGGCCTCCACTCAAAACCCTAGCCTCCGTCCTCTTTCTAAACTATTTCTATGAAGGCTTTCATGTTCATACAAGCATTTTTAAGTTGTATGAGTGATCATTAGCTTGCATTCATCATCAAGTTGCAAGCTTTATTTTCAAGGCTAGAGTTTTTGGGTGATTTTTGGCAAGGGTTTGCTTATTGGAGTTTAGTGGTGAGTTTCTATAGCCTTAATAATCAATTGTTAAATTGATTATGATAGGATATGATAAGATATGGCTATGTTTGTGGATCAATGTGTTTATGCAAGTTTAGTATAGTGTATGTTGTGTGTTTTGCGAGTTTTATGCTATATGTTATGCAAGTTTAATGTTATGTTTTATGATGCTCATTATGCAAAACACTATGTTGAACATTGATTCATATGTAACATGTTATGCAAGCTATATGTGAGATTATATGCAAATTCATATGTAACATGTTATGCAAGTTATGTGTTTGGTTATATGCAAGTTATGTGCATGATTATATGCAAGTTCATACGTAACATGTAATGCAAGTTATGTGCATGATTATATGCAAGTTCATATGTAACATGTTATGCAAGTTATGTGTTTGGTTATATGCAAGTTATATGCATGATTATATGCAAGTTCATATGTAACATGTTATGCAAGATTATGTGTTTGGTTATATGCAAGTTATGAGCATGATTATATGCAAGTTCATATGTAACATGTTATGCAAGTTATGTGTTTGATTATATGCAAGTTATGTGTATGATTATATGCAAGTTCATATGTAACATGTTATGCAAGTTATGTGTTTGGTTATATGCAAGTTAACATGTGACATGCTATGCAAGTTCACACCTTTGTATGACATAAGAATCATATGCCAGTTACCCCCTTTGTGACATATGTGCTTCATGCAAGTTTGGGTTAAATGCTAGTTGGGTTTAATGTATGCTCATATATGCAAGTTGACACCTTTTAAACCCATGATAAAGTTATATGCTATGATTGGTTAAACCCATGGCATTTGTGATGAATCTTCCCTTTATTATGTCATGTTATGAGAACGAATTACGTGGGGAACGATGGCGTTAATATGCATGTTAATAAAATGGTGTGAAATGGGTATGCTTAAGCATAACATAAAGTGAATGGACATAATTGGAAATTTACCTATTAAGTTCGGTCTACCCATATTATGGAATTGGGAATTTACCTATTAAGTTAGGTCTACCCATATTATGGAATTGGGAATTTACCTATTGAGTTAGGTCTACCCATATTCTTGAAATTGGTAATTAATTAGGGATAATTAATACAAATTATGGGGGTGATTAATTAGGTGTAATTAATCGACTAAGACACGAGGTTGGACCCTTTTTGTAGCATAAGACTGCCCGGAACCAACCGGCAAATCCAGCGACTACAAATGATTGGCCCAATGTGAGAGGTCTTAGTCATAAACTAAATACGTGACAAGTGTAAAGACACGAGGTTAGCCTCTGTTATGGTGTAAGGCTGCCCGGAACCAACCGGCATATCCAGCTGCCATAAAAGACAGTCTAATGCGAGAGGTCTTTACAAAGGTTACGATCTTAATTAATTAAGAAACACTTAACCAAATTAGCATGTAGTGGGGCATGAGGGGTTAAGTGGGTGCCTTGGGTGGCATGTAGTAACTAGTGGGGGTGCCTTGGGTGGCATGAGGAAACTAGTGGGTTGCCTTGGGTGGCAATAGAAAATACGATTAGAATACTTAACCAAAGTGGAACATGTAATTAAACATGATTAAAGGGTTAAGTAAGTGCCTTGGGTGGCATGTGGGAATCAAGTAAGTGCCTTGGGTGGCATGTGGAAATCTAGTGGATGCCTTGAGTGGCAATTAAAATATGATTAAAAGACTTAACCAAAATTTATAACATGTAAGTGGACATGGTTAAAGGGTTAAGTGGGATTCACTAGAAATGACAAGCTTAGGTGGGTAGCTTGTGGGGGCCCATTTCAACCAATATCCCAAACGTATCCTTGTGGGCTCGACCCAAGTCGAGGACGGGACACGCATATTGGGCTTGACTGTAAGAGGCCAAAACGGGTTAGCGGTGGCAACGCAAGTCCAACGGGTTTCATATGCGTGTGTGGACCCGGGCTGGTAAGTAAGACGTTGTTGCATCGTGTAGGTATAAGCCGTGCACCGTTGATATTATCAGGTTGCCACTTTGGGGAATGATACACCCCACTGTGGGGCCAGCACGGGTATCTACGTTAGGGAGCCGATCGCTTGGGGAGTAGTGGGTACACCTAGTGGAGATAGGGGCAGATGGCACCTATGTAGTCAGCTAGGGGTACACGAAACTACTATTAAAAATTACTAAGTACACTTAGTGGGATCAACCTTAAGTAGGAATTACCCTTGGGTGGGTAGAACTGGTGTGGTGCAGTGTAGGAATTACCCTTGGGTGGGTAGATCTGGGGTGGTGCAGTGTAGGAATTACCCTTGGGTGGGTAGATCTGGGGTGGTGCAGTGTAGGAATTACCCTTGGGTGGGTAGATCTAGGGTGGTGCAGTGTAGTAATTATCCTTGGGTGGGTAAATGCGTCTTTTCGGTTATCTTAGTACATCCTGTGTTTAGTTGGCTACTTAGTGTAGTCATTATCCCCAGAGGTACCGTACCTTGTTTATATCATACCCTAATTACTTTAATGATTGTATTGTTAAGGTTATAGGACTCGCTCAGACTTATGTCTGACCCCGTTGTTTTTTTTTATCTTTTTCCCAACCCTCAGGTTTACAGAGTTGGCCTAACACTAGTGGGCTTTGATCAGACTGCTTTATCTATCTTTTGGAGCTTGGACCGTGGATGTAAAGCTCAGTTTATCTTTTCTATTATGGCTATTAAGTTATGTAGTGGGATTATGTACTTTTGTTTTGTCAGGATGGATATTATGTACTTGACTCTTGTTTATGGTTTTGGTGTAACCAAACATGTTTTACTTTCCGCTGCAATGGAATGATGTTTTAAATTCTCAAGTATTACTTATATCTGTCTTGTTGTAATTTTTCTGTTCTATATTCACTTAAAATACTCCACCGATGTTATGGCATTCCCATAGTGAGTGACCGTAGCGGGTGTGGGGTGTTACACGTGGTATCAGAGCTTAAGGTTACCAGAACAGATAAAATTTTTAGAAAAACTATTTTCTAAGAATATTTTTGAAAGGAGTATTTTCAAAAACATGTCTTTTAAGAGAAAAGTTTTTGAAAGAAAAGCATAATCCCCGATAGCCATATCTTTATCTTTCGAATTCTCCGTTTTGAATCTCTTCCTCTCTCGTTTTGAGTTTCCCCTCCGTGTATAGATGATCTTTCTAAGATAGATAAGAATGGAAAACCACTTCAAGGGACTTAGACGTTAGTCGGATTAGAAGTTGGTTCAAGAAGGAGGAGGACTGGTAGGTACCTATTAGATAGACGATGGGAGGAAGGCTCAAATAGTTGTTTGGTTAATGAAGGATGAAACCTCATTGGTGGGAGGTTACGAGTGGAGAATGGGAAGAAGAAGGCGAGTAGTTATCCTTTTGGGAGGAATAGGACACCTTATTAGGGTTGTCCAAAGGGGCAAGGGCAAGGTATGGAATCTTCTAGAGGGTAGTTGTATTCCCTCACGGCTAGTGTACCAGATGGGGATAAGACCGTCTAGGTTGGAATTTGGATTTCTTTATTATCCGGTTCGAACTTTATTTGATTCTGACGCATCGAGTTCGTTTATCTCATCGTTGTTAGTTGAGTCACTGCACTTAGACACCAGTTTAGTAGATGATCCCTTAGTTGTTTCAAACCCAATTGGGGGCTCCATGATGTGTTTGGGTTTGAAAGTTTCTATACTTAGCGTTGAGTTTAGATGTGATGCTTCACGGGCTATGGGTTAGTTTTGGGCATGGACTGGTTATCCAGTAATGGTGTCGTTCTTGTTTGTGGAAGGAGAATTGTTAGGCTTACGACCTGCTTGGGTAACACTCTCGAGATCTCTTGTAATCCCATGGAATCTGTTATGCTAAGTTATCTAGAATCGCTTGACACGTCGGTCTAGAGTTTGCGATCTGTTAGAGTGGTCCGGGAATACTCGGATGTGTTTGAGGAGGTGAAGGGCTTACCTCCGGAGCGGGAGATTGACTTCCGAATATTTCCGGTAGACAATGCCAAACCAGTATCTTGGCCAGTGTGCCACATGGCTCCTCGTGAGAGGAGGGAACTCCATAAGCAAGTAGGCGATTTGCTTGAGAAGGGGTTTAGAAGACGAAGTATATCGGAGTGGGGTGCTCCAGTAGTTTTTGCTATGAAGGCGGATGGGTCCCTCAGACTTTGTGTAGATTATAGGGAGTTTAACAAGATAACAAAAAAGAATAGACACCCATTGCCGAGGATTGATGATCTCTTTGATCAGTTGGTTGGCGCCACAGTGTTTTCGTAGTAGGACTTAGCCACGGGGTTTCATCAGTTGAGAGTGGCTGAGGATAGTATAGAGAAGACTACCTTTAGGACTCCGGATGGTTTTTATGAGTGGCTGGTGATGCCATTTGGTTTGACGAACGCCCCCGCATACTTTGTTGATTTGATGAGAAGGGTGTTCAGGGAGTACCTAAATAAGTTCGTGATGGTGTTTGTAAATGACATCTTGGTCTTTTCTAGGAGCGAAATAAGTTTTCGTATGTGCTCAATAGGTTGAGCAAAGCCAGTTATGGGATAAACGGTGGTTTTGGAGCGAGACTGGCGAGGACATCCAGAGTTGGACAAGGGCTTAATTATTTAGCCGTTTTTACTAGTATCATCTCACGTAGGTCGTCTGAATTCGAAGGAGGTATCCCTTGGGTGTTTGTCTGATATTGGTTTAGGCCTATGGGGCTTGCATTTGGGGGATGTCGAGTTCGACTAGGGTGGTCTGCGTGAGAGATGGACAGTTGTGATGATTTTGGATGGGGTAATATCCTGGTTTTCTCCAAAAGTGGAGAAGAGCATGCCCTACATCTTAGGGAAGTGTTGGAGACTCTTCGAGCGCATAGTCTTAGGACAGCAAAAGTGGATGTGATTCTTAGCATCCTATGAGTTTGAGATAGCGTATACCCATGGCAAGGGTAACGTGGTAGCGTACGCCTTAAGTAGAAAAAGGTTGTCCTTGAGTTCATTGTTCGTTGAACGACGGAGCTTAGAGTTTATTTCTATGTTTGACTTTAGACCTTCCGTTGACTTTGTACCCGGTTTGCTAGCCTCCTTGGAGGTTAGGCCTACTCTTTTGGGGCGGATTGGCGGAGCGCAGCGAGATGACCCACAGTTGGTTGAGTTAGTAGAGAAGCTCATGAGGAGGGGGAGTCGTCCAGCCATTTGAGTAGGTACACCCTAGATGGTAAGGGGTGGTTGCGTATAGACGGTAGACTTTGTGTACCGCAAGACGAGGGTTTGAGGAAGGCTATACTTGATGATGCACATCGTTCGAAGATGACCATTCATCCCGGTAGGCACAAGATGTACCAAGACATGAAGCGAGTTTTCATTTGGGCCGGTATGAAGAAAGACGCGGCCGAGTATGTCGCTAGATGCTTGGTGTGCCAACAAGTAAAAGCGGAGCAAAAGAAACCCGGTGGGTTGCTTCACCCATTGGAGGTTCCGCTATGGAAGTGGGATAGTGTCTCGATGGATTTCGTCAATGGATTACCAAGATCGAGGAAGGGTAATACGGGAATTTTGGTTGGGGTAGACAAACTTACTAAGAGTGCCCATTTTATACCCGTGAAGAGTAAGAGGACTGCTCAATGGCTAGCTTCAATCCACATTCGAGAGATTGTTAGATTGCATGGTGTACCTTCCAGCATAGTGAGTGATCGAGATCCTATCTTCACTAGCGAGTTTTGGAAGAGTTTGAAAGAGGCGGTAGGGACTCAGCTGTGTTTGAGCACCGCAAATCATCCTCAGACGGACGGCCAGACCGGGAGGGTGAATCGCATTTTAGAAGACCTTTTGAGGCTATGTATCTTAGATTTTGGAGGTACATGAGAAGAGCATCTTCTATTGGTGGAGTTCGCATATAATAACAGCTTTCAGTCTAGTATTGGCATGGCTCCTTTCGAAGCTTTTTATGGAAGGCCTTGTCGATCACCTACATGTTGGTGGGAATCTACGGATAAGATCTTGCTTGGGCCCGATATGGTTAGGAAGACTTCGGAAAAGATTGATTTGATTCGAAGAAGGATGAAAGCGGCGCAAGACAGACAGAAATCTTATGCGGACAAGAGGAGAACAGAGCTTGAGTTTGATGTTGGGGACATGGTCTTTGTCAAAGTATCTCCGTTACGGAATGTGGTTCTCTTTGGATCTGTTGGGAAGTTAGCACCAAGGTTTGTTGGACTGTTTCCTATTAAGGAAAGGATTGGACAGATGGTCTATAGAGTGGAGTTGCCCGACAGACTTAGTGGTGTACATGATGTATTCCATGTGTCACATTTGAGGAAGTGCCTACATGAGACCGCAGAGGTGGTAGAGCCGAGCTTGCTTAGAGAAGTAGAGATAGAGCGTGATGCGACTATTCGACGAGCTCCTACACGCATCCTTGGGTCAGAGATTAAGAGGTTGAGAAACAGGGAGGTTCAACTAGTCAAAGTGCAATGGGGAGAAGATGAGAGCAACGCTACTTGGGAGACGGAAGCGAAAATGCGTTCATTATACCCATTCCTTTTTTAGGGTATGTCTTTTAACTTCTCCTTTATCGTTTGTCTAGTACTTATCTTATCTTTAGTATGTCCTCTTGTTAGTGCCTTTGACCTTTAGATAGGGTAAACCTATGGTTGAAACATGTGTTTGAGACATGTTATGATTGATGGATGCATGTGGATGCAAGTGTTTGCTAGTGGTTGCTCGTGGATGCATATACACACACTCTAGACATTAGATCGGCTCAATCACTTCATATTGCATATTGCATATAATTGTGTGTAGGTAGCTATATTTATGGATGTATAATGGTTGTGTTATCATATGGATGATGCATTTTGGTGAATGATTGTGCACTCATGTAGATATAGTATGTGTCGATAGGGTTCTTTCGCATACATATTGGATGCATGGCACTATCACGGTTTGCATATGTTCATACATTAGATAGGGAACATATACACACACTTTTTGCATATGCTCATACATCAGTAGAAATTGTTTTAAGGACAATGGATGCCCGTGTTTGATGGATTGAGTAGATGGTTGTTTGGATGGTAGGATATGCATTCTCCTTAACTTGGAGATTTCGGGGACGAAATCCTTTAAGGAGGGGAGAATGTAACACCCCGAATTTCAGTTAACACTGATATTCACTAATTACAGAATTAATAATCTCAGATGTGAGAATCGGGGGAAACGGGTTACGTCATTTTGTTCAGCTCGGAAAAATACGCGAAATAGAGTCCGAAATTTTGTAAATCGGAGTCCGTATGACCCGGTTAAGGCCCAAAGAAGTTTTCGGGAAATTTGAATTTCGAAGCATGCAGAAATGGGGGCCAGGCGGGAAAACTCCCGCCCAGCCAAGTCGACTTGGCTGTCGACAGGGCTGTCGACTTGCCTGTCGACATGCCTGTCGACTTGGCAGTCGACAGGGCTGTCGACTTGCCCTATCGGCTGATTCTGGCCTGGGTGCACCTGGTTGAGTTTTGGGCTGGGTTGGAGGGCTTGGGACAAAATCTGACAGACCTAAACTAACTTAGGGTTAATCTAAGGGTCTAAAACACATCCTAATCCTATAAATAAGACCCTAAGCTAGCCCTAAATGATCATAATCCTATCCTCTAACTAAACTATGCCAAAATTTTCTATGATCAAGGCCTCCATTCAAAACCCTAGCCTCCATCCTCTTTCTAAACTATTTCTATGAAGGCTTTCATGTTCATACAAGCATTTTTAAGTTGTATGAGTGATCATTAGCTTGCATTCATCATCAAGTTGCAAGCTTTATTTTCAAGGCTAGAGTTTTTGGGTGATTTTTGGCAAGGGTTTGCTTATTGGAGTTTAGTGGTGAGTTTCTATAGCCTTAATAATCAATTGTTAAATTGATTATGATAGGATATGATAAGATATGGCTATGTTTGTGGATCAATGTGTTTATGCAAGTTTAGTATAGTGTATGTTGTGTGTTTTGCGAGTTTTATGCTATATGTTATGCAAGTTTAATGCTATGTTTTATGATGCTCATTATGCAAAACACTATGTTGAACATTGATTCATATGTAACATGTTATGCAAGCTATATGTGAGATTATATGCAAGTTCATATGTAACATGTTATGCAAGTTATGTGTTTGGTTATATGCAAGTTATGTGCATGATTATATGCAAGTTCATATGTAACATGTAATGCAAGTTATGTGCATGATTATATGCAAGTTCATATGTAACATGTTATGCAAGTTATGTGTTTGGTTATATGCAAGTTATGTGCATGATTATATGCAAGTTCATATGTAACATGTTATGCAAGATTATGTGTTTGGTTATATGCAAGTTATGTGCATGATTATATGCAAGTTCATATGTAACATGTTATGCAAGTTATGTGTTTGGTTATATGCAAGTTATGTGCATGATTATATGCAAGTTCATATGTAACATGTTATGCAAGTTATGTGTTTGGTTATATGCAAGTTAACATGTGACATGCTATGCAAGTTCACACCTTTGTATGACATAAGAATCAAATGCAAGTTACCCCCTTTGTGACATATGTGCTTCATGCAAGTTTGGGTTAAATGCTAGTTGGGTTTAATGTATGCTCATATATGCAAGTTGACACCTTTTAAACCCATGATAAAGTTATATGCGATGATTGGTTAAACCCATGGCATTTGTGATGAATCTTCCCTTTATTATGTCATGTTATGAGAACGAATTACGTGGGGAACGATGGGGTTAATATGCATGTTAATAAAATGGTGTGAAATGGGTATGCTTAAGCATAACATAAAGTAAATGGACATAATTGGGAATTTACCTATTAAGTTAGGTGTACCCATATTATGGAATTGGGAATTTACCTATTAAGTTAGGTCTACCCATATTATGGAATTGGGAATTTACCTATTGAGTTAGGTCTACCCATATTCTTGAAATTGGTAATTAATTAGGGATAATTAATACAAATTATGGGGGTGATTAATTAGGTGTAATTAATCGACTAAGACACGAGGTTGGACCCTTTTTGTAGCATAAGACTGCCCGGAACCAACCGGCAAATCCAGCGGCTACAAATGATTGGCCCAATGTGAGAGGTCTTAGTCATAAACTAAATACGTGACAAGTGTAAAGACACGAGGTTAGACTCTGTTATGGTGTAAGGCTGCCCGGAACCAACCGGCATATCCAGCTGCCATAAAAGACAGTCTAATGTGAGAGGTCTTTACAAAGGTTACGATCTTAATTAATTAAGAAACACTTAACCAAATTAGCATGTAGTGGGGCATGAGGGGTTAAGTGGGTGCCTTGGGTGGCATGTAGTAACTAGTGGGGGTGCCTTGGGTGTCATGAGGAAACTAGTGGGTTGCCTTGGGTGGCAATAGAAAATATGATTAGAATACTTAACCAAAGTGGAACATGTAATTAAACATGATTAAAGGGTTAAGTAAGTGCCTTGGGTGGCATGTGGGAATCAAGTAAGTGCCTTGGGTGGCATGTGGAAATCTAGTGGGTGCCTTGAGTGGCAATTAAAATATGATTAAAAGACTTAACCAAAATTTATAACATGTAAGTGGACATGGTTAAAGGGTTAAGTGGGATTCACTAGAAATGACAAGCTTAGGTGGGTAGCTTGTGGGGGCCCATTTCAACCAATATCCCAAACGTATCTTTGTGGGCTCGACCCAAGTCGAGGACAGGACACGCATATTGGGCTTGACTGTAAGAGGCCAAAACGGGTTAGCGGTGGCAATGCAAGTCCAACGGGTTTCATATGCGTGTGTGGACCCGGGCTGGTAAGTAAGACGTTGTTGCATCGTGTAGGTATAAGCCGTGCACCGTTGATATTATCAGGTTGCCACTTTGGGGAATGATACACCCCACTATGGGGCCAGCACGGGTATCTACGTTAGGGAGCCGATCGCTTGGGGAGTAGTGGGTACACCTAGTGGAGATAGGGGCAGACGGCACCTATGTAGTCAGCTAGGGGTACACGAAACTACTATTAAAAATTACTAAGTACACTTAGTGGGATCAACCTTAAGTAGGAATTACCCTTGGGTGGGTAGAACTGGTGTGGTGCAGTGTAGGAATTACCCTTGGGTGGGTAGATCTGGCGTGGTGCAATGAAGGAATTATCCTTGGGTGGGTAGATCTGGGGTGGTGCAGTGTAGGAATTACCCTTGGGTGGGTAGATCTGGGGTGGTGCAGTGTAGTAATTATCCTTGGGTGGGTAAATGCGTCTTTTCGGTTATCTTAGTACATCCTGTGTTTAGTTGGCTACTTAGTGTAGTCATTATCCCCAGAGGTACCGTACCTTGTTTATATCATACCCTAATTACTTTAATGATTGTATTGTTAAGGTTATAGGACTCGCTCAGACTTATGTCTAACCCTGTTGTTTTTTTTATCTTTTTCCCAACCCTCAGGTTTTCAGAGTGGGCCTAGCACTAGTGGGCTTTGATCAGACTGCTTTATCTATCTTTTGGAGCTTGGACCGTGGATGTAAAGCTCAGTTTATCTTTTCTATTATGGCTATTAAGTTATGTAGTGGGATTATGTACTTTTGTTTTGTCAGGATGGATATTATGTACTTGACTCTTGTTTATGGTTTTGGTGTAACCAAACATGTTTTACTTTCCGCTGCAATGGAATGATGTTTTAAATTCTCAAGTATTACTTATATCTGTCTTGTTGTAATTTTTCTGTTCTATATTCACTTAAAATACTCCACCGATGTTATGGCATTCCCATAGTGAGTGACCGTAGCGGGTGTGGGGTGTTACAATTTCCCTCATTCTGAACACAATGGGATATGTTTCGTAAGCCAATTCGGTTGTTGCGATCAGTTTCTATCAAGATCAAAATATAAATCAATATATTGAATTTGAACGCACATTTTAATTTACTGGGGCCACATACTAACTCTAAAATTTCCCAGAAAAAATATTTTCTAACTTCGGGTTGACGATACTGTTCTAACAAAATTAATTTCGTCAAATTTGGAGACCGTTTGAAAGATGGCTATTTTCTGGTGAATCTAAATTGACTAAAACTGTCGAAACACGTTTTCCTCTGCCAAGCTCACATATTAATTCCAAAAATTATGCATTTTGGAATCTAGCAATAATTCGACACTCCAAATCCAACAAAAGTGGTTTCATCGAAAACGGAGGTCATTTGCAAAATGGCTATTTTTAAGGGCTATATTTCCATAGCGACTATTCTGAATTTTCAACTCGGCATAACTTTTTATTCCCGCTATGAAATTTCAGTTTTTCAGATTCGTTCGAAAGATATTTTCCATTAGATTCTAATATTTTTTGTTTCGCTAAAATCCGATTTATTTTGAATCCTGTACATTCATTTGAAATTGAAATTTCAAACTACCGCGCCATTCCCAATTCCTTTTATATTTAAAATAAAATATTTATTTTCTAACGTCGATTCAAATAAACATATACGTTCTAAATCTATTCAAATTAAATCTCTCATCATTATTATTTAAAATAAATCATTTCAAATATTCAAAATACACTAAAAGGGCCAAAATAAAAAATTTAAATTGGCTCAGATATTCCGGGTTGTTACATCCGGTTAAATTTCCACTTATTTAACTGATTTAATTCAAACCATCTTTTCCTAGGAATTTTAAATAACTTAGCTTTTCAAAATCAAATATTCCTTTTTGGAATTCAAAACAACTTGATTTTCTCAAAACAATTCAAAACCAATTCTTTGGTAGTAATCCGTCACTTAGCAACTTGAAAATGACACTGATGACATGGCCATCATCATCAGGGCTATTTTCCAGCTTATTGAAGTGAGTTCAATCCTATAATAATTTCAAAACCATATTTAAACACCTTCATTTTGAAATCACTTTCAAAATATCCTTCACAATGCTTGTAAACAATTTAAAATCTCCTAGGATTTTAAAATTCTCATATATTCCATTTAATTCCATTTACAAACACTTTTCATGTTTTCGAAATTTCGAATTCCAAATTCTAATTTAAATTCAAATTTAATTCATTTGATTTCATATATTATACTTATATGAATTCTAATTGGTTATTTATATAACCATTTCAACTTATAATCTCATTCGATTATAATAACAACCAATATGTCCAATATATTATAATCATTCCAATATAAATCCTTTATATCAAAATAAAATTTTGGGTAAAATTATTTCGTTTACCCTTTTTTCAAAACATACAGTGACGGTTTATCGTATTCAAGTGTTTAGAAACCCCTATCGATAGAGTGGATCAAACTAATCGATCAGAAACCATAAACAACTCAACCAAAATATCTACACAATATAAAACCACTTTTATATAAAATAATAAAAACACACTCATATATATACTCAAACTCAATCTAGGGCATTACTAACCCCATCTCTACTGAGTCACGCCACGGAGCCAAGGTAATCACTTAACCTTAAGCTCTGGTACCAAATGCAGTGTCCCGAAATTCCGGTACCATTTGAGCTGACCAAATAACACAAGTCCAACCCAAATTGCACTGGAAACATGAAAACTAATAGAAAGAAAATGGTGGGTGAGAATAGATAAGAAAGAAACTTAGAATAGAAGAAGAAGAAGAAGAAGAACATACAAGATCAGAGTAACATGAATCTCACAGCGGAACGAACAACATATAATAAATACAAAATTTTGAAATAAAATCAGTATATGTATACAGTAACATTATCAGAGTATAACGCTTACAACACAGTGGAAATAACTATAGCTATATAATTCTGAAGCCTCCTGCTCCAAGCTCTCCAAGTATATTTTAAAATTCCTGACTACTTGACTGCCCGTACAAAATTGGGCACCCAAGAGTTTAGGGAAAACAAAACAAAACAAAAAAAAACTTTGGGTCAGTCATAGGACTGGTGTGAGTAAAACAGTTTAAAATAGTTTGAGCAATTAAACGATATCTCATAAGACCACACCGTAAAACAGAACTGGATTTTCCTTTATGAGAATCCAAAATATTCATTATATCAAAATTCTTTTTATATTATGATAGTGTCTATCAACCACAATATAATAATCATCTAGTAGAACTGCTTTCATCTCACGTTCTACATATATAGTATACAATCAAAACCATGAGCATTTATCGGATAATGGATTACCAACTATGAAAAGGTATGGAACCACCTTCCGATAGTGTACCTCTAGAGAGGAATACAGTGGATTCAACAAGAACATCTTGCAACCCGGCCATACATGACCGACCACTCATTTCACTTGAGTGTATCGAATGTATATCACCAACGGTTGGTATCAGCAACCGTTTCCTGAAAGGGATAGCATCGAATAGATTAAAGAAGTAAATGAAACTCTAGATCAGGTGACAATACACCCTGATTGGAAGCAACCCACTTAGCCATGCTACCTGCCCGATTTTTGTCATTTCCCGGTTGTAAGGCTAGAGGCTACGCTTATCTCAGACAGATCACACACTTATTCACTTCGAATGTCTTATCGTCATACCCGCCAAATCAAAATTTGATTTCCCTAAAAATACAACGGGTGTACAACTAAGAGAAACGAATTCCTCCGCCACCAAACGCATATACGTTTGAAGAGATCAACTTACGCAATCCATTAAATATACTCTGTCAGACATTCTTCCATACGGGTTGTCCAGGGATTGGACAAACTGAAGGCACTATTCTGTAAATAGGACAGCCCTTGCATAACTCCGTCTTCAGTTATCTTCATTATATTTGATCGCAACGCTAACGCCCATAAAGAGTGGTTTTCAGATAATGAATCTGATCCCGGTCTCTCCGCATTGACGACAGAAAAATGATCAAAAACTTCGATAGTCGGTGATTTAATTATCAAAGAAAACATGTGTGCAAACAACGATATTATTTCCAGATGGAAATTATATCAATCAATCATCATTTAACATTATCTCTTTAGTTCATAAATTTTTTCATTTCCTGTTTCCATATATTCAAGATTCCTTATTTTCTAAATTTAGAAAATATACGTTATTAATCATTAGAAAACATTTCCATCTCTTTTTCACGTATCACTGTCATTCCATTATTCTTTATCATCAAACATTTCATTTTCTATGATTAGAAAATATCTCTTAATATATTTGGAAAACGTTTCCAAAACTCATTCATCGGATTTAAACAGATGTTTAAATAAAACATCACTATGCCACTCAAACCATTAGCTTCATCAACTAAACTCACTTAATCAACCTTCACTATTGAACCTTAACCATTCCTTAGTTAAAAACGAAGCAATCAAGTTGGGGTATAACTACCTCTCAGACCTTAACTAAACAGCATTTCTAACCTCAAAATAGACAAAGTTTACCTTTAAATCTTTAACAAACTTCCTTACGTAACTCTCAGATTCTATTTACGAATCCACTTCTTTTACATAATGTAATTTGATTTTAACAATAGTGTAATAATCCCATGCTTCTGAAATATAATAACTTTAATATAACTTTTATTTATTAATTTAACTAAATAACTAAACAACTGATTTATTAATAAATAAGTAAATCTTGATTAAAAATGGAAAGTAAATAGTACTTTCCCGAATTCGATATAATCGAATTTCAACGTATAACTCTCTTTCGAATAAACTATATTCGATAACTCCTTTTTGAATAACTCTTTACGATTAACTCCTTTTCGAATAACTCTATTCGATTAACTCCTTTTCGAATAAACTATATTCGATAACTCCTTTTGAATAACTAATTCGATTAGCTTCTTTCGAATAAACTATATTCGATTAACTTCTTTTTCGAATAAACTATATTCGATAACTCCTTTTCAAATAACTCTATTCGATTAACTCCTTTTCGAATAAACTATATTCGATAACTCCTTTCAAATAACTAATTCGATTAACTACTTTTGAATAAACTATATTCGATTAACTCTCTTTTTCGAATAAACTATATTCGATAACTCCTTTTCGAATAAATAATTCGGTTAACTCCTTTTCGAATAACTAATTCGATTATCTCTCTTTTTCGAATAAACTATATTCGATAATCTTTTCTTCGAATAAACTATATTTGATTATCTCTCTTCGAATAACTTATATTTGATTAACTTTATTTGATTAACTCCTATTCGATTAACTTTATTTCAATAACTAACATTCGATTAACTCTATTCAATTATCTCTAACCAATTAACTCTATTCAATTATCTCTATTCAATTAACTCTAATTCGAATAACTAACATTCGATTACCTCTTATTCGATTAACTCTAATCCGATTTAACTCTAGTTTGATTTAACTCTAATTCGATTTAACTCTATTCGATTTAAGCCTAATCGATTAACTCTATTCGAATAACTCTAGTTCCTTTTATAATCCTACTTACTTTCCAAATATTTCCTTTTATGATATCTTATTTATTTTCTAAATAAATATTCCTTTTATCCTACTATTTATTCTCCCAATATATATTCCTTTTATCTTTCTATTTATTTAACAAATAAATATTTGTATTCAATTCTATTTGTTCAACAATTATTTTCTTTTCAATTCTATTTTTTCAACAAATATTTCCTTTCAATTCTATTTGTAAATGTTTTACAAATATTTCCTATTATATTCTATTTGTAAATGTTTTACAAATATTTCCTTTTATATTATATTTGTAAATGTTTTACAAATATTTCCTTTTCAATTCTATTTGTAAATGTTTTACAAATATTTACTTTTCAATTCTATTTCACAAATATTTTCCTTTTATATTATTTCTATTTATCAAATGATAAATATTCCTCTTATAAAATCCTTTGGTTTTATAAATATATCATTTCAAATATACACTTTGAAAATTCCCATTTTTACATCCAAGTATTTCTTATGGTATTTAAAACCCCAAATAACAAGGATCAATATCATACAAACACCCATAATCAATAATAGATTATATATCATATCATATATCACAATATATGAAAAACAGTAAAATAAATGTTGAGTATTCCAGTTGGATTCCACCAACCTGTTTCCCTACATCCACAGATGTTACACAATAAAATTCACATCAATTTCATTTCAATATGAAATATTCTGATAAACAGAATCAATATTTGATTAATGATATATATATATAACTATATTGATATTTTTAACCAATCAATTAGTAGTTCAACCATACAGTCAACACAAAATCAATCATCATTTATCATTTCTATAAATACGTTATAAAAATATGAACTGGTAGAGTTAATGAGTTTTACTCACATTGGACTGTTATCGTTAAATAACGAATAACTGTCGTTGATTTGATTCCGGCAATTTTTTTCGCTATAAATTGTAACAAGCTCCAATTCACTCCCAGTCGGTTCCAGTGTAGCACTCGTCCATACGATCCCAGCGGATCTTGTTTCACTGAATACCGATAATGTATGTAAAAGATATCAACATTACAAGTTCATATACATAATTAAATTAAATTAACTTAATTTTAATTGATACAAGCCTTACCCCTTATACCCCTCGGCCCAATACCCAACAGATCCGCTAATGCCTTCTTCCAAATGAAAAATCTGTCGCTACAGTGTAAATTCGAACATCATACTCGACGTTCTCACCATCCACGCTCCATCTTTACTTCACCGAATTCAAAACCAACATTACCCAACTTCTTCTCACGGCCTCCGTTATCCGCCCATCACCCAAACGAGCTGCTCGCGTTATCTTCCTTGATTCCAACCTGGTACCCTCCGTCGCGATAGCCTAATGTCGCACCACCAACATAAGCATCATTGTAACATCCCACCTCCGTTAAGGTCACTCACAAAGGGAATGCCTTAACTTTGGTGGAGCATTTTAGTAAACAGAACGGAAACTTACAAGACAGATAAAACAGTACTTGAAAATTTTTAACTTTATTACAGCGGAAACAGAAATCAATATGGTTACATCCTTTCAAATCTCAGAATTCAAGTACAAAATATCAATCTTGTACAAAAGCCTTCAAAATGCATGGTTTAAAATCATAATCCCCATAGAACGGAAGCTATACAGAGCCAAGCCATACTTTAAGCACTTCAAGCAAAGAGAAATCCGGATCAAGCTAAAGTATTCCCTCCTTGGATAACCTGGGGGGGAAACGGAAGAAAGGAGGTGAAACAACAAGGGTCAGACAAAAAGTCTGGCAAGTCCAGTGACTTTCAGCATATGAACAGATAATAATAATATGACATGAACATAAAACTGGATGAGAGATAACTGTAACAGGTGTAGCAGATATAACAGAAGAACAGAATGACATAAACTATTACTTTACACTTCTCTGCACTAATACTAGTATAACAGAATTAGGTGTCACCCTAATGTCTAAACTGAAGCAGGAACGGGTACAGAATAATTTAACAGAAACAGAATGCTAATAATGGGCCTTTACTACCCGATCAGAAACAGACAGAAGAAGAAACAGATTAATCCCTACGGAAACAGAATGTAGAATTAGGTGTACACTAGTAATGGGCCTTTACAACCCGAACAGACGGTACCACACAGAAACAGACAGGTGTTACCACCCAACAGAAACAGACGGTACCAACAGAAACAGACAGAACTAAGTGTACCCTAAAACCCTACCCCAAGCGATTGGCTCCCTAATACATAAATATCCTGTGTCGGCCCCACAGTAGGGTGTATCACTCCCTAAAGTGACAACCAATTGGCACAGACCTATTTACAGATGTCACGGCGTCTTACATCCTCAGAGGCAGACCGGGATCCATGCACGCACATGACTCGGTTGGAACGCACCATCAACACCCCTCGCAATTATCAGAATGAACCGCTTATAATTAGTTCAGTAAGCGTGCCTGGACCCTACCTACTGTTGGGTCAAAGTTTTGATACCAGAAAGGGTTACTGACTAATATGGGTCCCAAACAACAGATGACACAAGTAATTCCCCTCCTAACCTTGTGTCCCCAGACTAACAGATTTCAGATTAACTTGTTTAGAAGTTCAGACATACAGAGTTTAGATCAACTAGTTCATAGATCAGACAAACAAGTTAATCGGTTTTCAGACTAAAGGATCGGATGTTCGGATTAACAGGCTTACAGATTAACTGGTTATAGACTTACGGATTAACTGGTTCCAGATTATCTAACTTTGTATTGGGGCTACGGATTCACGAAACGGGTTTATCTGATTCATTGGTCCAATTGGTTTAACCTTGCCCACCCAACACGTTTTAGACATCATATTTATCTCAGATTTTCATTAATTAAATATTAATGCCCAAAACCTCTCACATTAGACTGACAGTTTGCGGCTACTGGTTAGGCCGGTTGGTTCCGGGCAGGATTCTGTCGCAAACTGAGTCTAACCTCGGGTTTTCAAGCACGATATGACTAACTTATCACATTAGAACCTATTGTTTGCGACCACTGGAATATGCCAGGCGGTTCCGAGCAGAATTATGCCGCAAACTCATTCTAACCTCGAGTTAGCCATGTTTATCTTTGCGGCCAATTAATTAATGATTTCCCATTTATACCCATGCCTAATATACATGTCAATTATTCATAACTATAGCCAATTCAGATTATGTCAATAGCGGACTAATTATATCAACTCAACAGATATAGCAGATAACAGATTTCTCAGACTAGGCGACTTAGCAGATTAAGCAAACTAGCAGATTTAGCATTTTCAACAGACTTAGCGGATGACAGATTTGGCAGATGAACAAATCTAGCAGACTAGGTAGTAGAGCAGAACTAGCAGATTAAGCAATATAACAGAACTAGCTGATTAGGCAATGTAACAAAACTAACAAATTAGGCAAATATAACAGATTTACTCATTTCTTAAAGTTTCACAAATATATCTTGCCTAATTATAAATCTTGCCTAAGTTCACATGCATAAATAATAGTCTGATGCACAATATAATCATATACCCCATGTTTGCATTACATTTACATAGCATAGATTATGGTCATAATTTACCATATATCATATGTTTCAATTTTTATTAAACTTTCATAGTACAGAAGATCCATATATAAATTATACCAAATATAGTTATCGACTACTATGCATGTCATATATTCTAAAGATCCCTAACTTAGTTGTTTATTTACATTAATAGTTACCCTACTCTCATGTAAATCTTTATACCTAAGCCATATTCTTTTTATCACAAATCAAATGTTCAATACCCATTTATGTTATAAATACAACATGTCCAGTCATATGTCTCAAATTTATGTTCTAACTACAATCCATGTTCTTTCCTCGAATCAGTCACCTGTTGGTCATTCCCAATATATGCATCATTCATTTTACTGTCCCAAACAATTTAGCGTAGGTTAATCTCTTATGAGATTGGCTCAGGCTCGTGGTAGCCTGGCTATAAAACAGAAAGAGGAAAGAGATAAAAAATAAGATAGATCCAAACAGAACAGAACAGATATAACCTCAGATTCAGATTTATAATTCATGTCACAATCAGAATTAACGTTTATAGCGGAGAATAACTGTAGTTGCCTTGGTTGGATTAAAGAAAGAACTTTATTTGTTGCAGAATTGTTGTAGAAGCTTTTATCTCTAATTTGAATTGAGTTGCTTAGGTTGATGTTGATTAGCTTCTAGTTTTGATTCCAGTAGAATAGCGACGCCATTTTTATTTTTATTTAGAACAGAGGCAGAGAAGAAGCAGAATAGAATTGTGTGTAGAGGAGGCTAGGTCTTAGGGTGTATTTATAGGTGTAGTTAGTTGTTTTAGGCCTTTAGATAAACCCTAGGATAGATTAGAGCCGTCAGATTTCGTCACAGCCCCCAAAACCCAGCTCAAAAACCCATTCAGATGCACCCAGGTCGCCTGGGCTCAACCAGGGAGGTCGACACCCAGGTCGACCCTAGGGTCGACACCCATGTCGACCTGGTGGGCAGGTCGACCACCAGGTCGACACCCATGTCGACCTGGTGGGCAGGTCGACCCCCAAGTCGACCTGGTCCAGGCAGGAATTTTTCCCGCCCAGCCTGTTTGGGCTGAACTTTTCGAAATTTGAATTTTCTAAATCTGTTTTGAATTTTCTGAAACTTCCGATGGCCATAACTTCTTCATACGAAGTCCAATTCACGCAAACTCAAGCTCTATTTCGACCAGAATTCCGAGACGAGCACAATGGCGCAACCCGTTTCCCACAATTCTCACGTCTGTGATTAGTTATTCTTTAATTTGTGGATATTAATATTAACAGAATTACGGGGTGTTACATTCTCCCCTCATTAAAGGATTTCGTCCCCGAAATCTTCAAGTCAAGAAGAATGTGTATCCTTATCATCCAAACAACCATATACTCAACCATCAAACACAGGCATCCATTGTCCTTAAAAGGTTTCTAATGCCGTATGAACATATGCAAAGTGTGTGTATATGTTTCTTATCTAATGCAAAATCAGGCGGTCTACCGATTCAGTTGACCTCCTTAATGTGAATCATGTTAGTGTCATGAGTCCAAATATGTATGCAAGAAATCCTATTTGATACATATCATTTCTATATGAGTGCATAACCGTTCATCCAAATGCAACATCCATGTGCTGAGTCAATCATTTTGCATCCACAAAAATTGAAAATGCTCACACATCCATATGCAGTATGAGAGTGTTTTCGAGCCGATCTAGTGCCTAGTGTGTGTATATGCAACCACGAGCAACCACTAGCAACCACTTGCATCCACTTGCAACCATCAAACATAACATGTCTCAAACACATGTTTACACCCATTAGTTTCTACCTAAAGTTCGAAGATTCGATTGATAGGATACAGTCGAATGATGGAAGCGAGTACAGATAAGTCAAAGACTTGGTTCCCATTAGACATTGGTCGAGAAAATAATTCCCCTAAGTATCAACCCCGAAGACCGAAATCAACATCAGATTGACACCCAGAGGATCACCTCCTTTAGCCAATGTCAAAACTGGAAAGCAGAATTATTCAAATATTTACAGACTACTGGTACAGATCAGGTTCCCTAATGATTCTTAGGAAGCTAAGCATGATAAAAATCATATCTCACAAAAACTCAGAATGTATGCGTCATACTTGACGACTAACACAAATATCCCTCAAACCCCAATCTCAAACAGATGAGCCATAACCCTTATGGGTCTGAGTCTACAGCGGAATTCAGAAATAATACTAGTATTAAAGTGCAAAGTATCAATTACAAAATCAAAATACCAGAATCAGAAAAAGTCTTAACTCCATAATCAGATAAAGAAATTAAACCTACTATAGAAATTTTCCTATTTCTATCCTAGCCACTAGCCTCGAGAGTGTTTGCCTGCCCTCCTTGCCCTCGTCTATTCGGGCAGTCCCTAGTGAAGTGTCCCATCTCTCCACAGTTGAAGCAAGTGCCTTTCCTTTTTCTGCAATCCTTGTTCAGATGAGTCGAGCTCCCACAAGTAAAGCACTTTTTCCCCTTCTTATCTTCAGTCTTTTCATCCTTCTTTTGTGTTTCCTTTTTGGGCCCCGCTTTCTTTTTCTGTGGTTCTTCCTTCTTTGTCTCTTTCGGGCCCTTGTCTTCCTCGTGCAGTAGTGCCATGTCCACCAATTTCTCGTAAGTCGCTCCCATGGGTACATGGGTCATGGCTAGGCTGTGCAGTGGCTCGTTCAATCCTTTAACAAAGCGGAGAGCCTTTTTATGATGAGTGTTGACTAAATCCAATCCGAACCTAGCTAGTTGGTTGAACTGGTTGACGTATTCCTTGACCGTCATACTTCCTTGCTTTAGAGATAAGAACTTTTCCAGTCGTGAACTCCGTTCAGCTTGCGAGAGAAATTTTGTCTCAAACCTTGTTCTGAAATCCATCCATGTCTCAACCAGCCTCTCGGCGTTAGTGACTTCCCACCAGTAGGAAGCTTCGTCTTTGAGCAGCCATACCGCCAACTGTACCTTCTGCCTATCATCCACCTCGAAGATAACGAATAGATTCTCAGTTTCTTTGAGCCAATTCCTCGCTTCTACGAATGATTCAGTTCCTTTGAAATCCTTCCCACCCATGGCCCTAAAATCTCTACAGATCTTTGAGAAAGCAATTGCACGAGGAGGGGGTGGTGGAGGGGGATCATTTGCTGGACCTGCATCGGCGGTCCTAGCCTCAAGATATTGACGAAACCAACCGGGTACATGAACACCCTCTGGTATTTCAGATGCTTCAGACATGCTGAAACGAAAAAGGAAAGGTTCAATACAAAAAGGACTGAAAGAAAGATATATGGCTCTTGGGGATTATGTTTTTCAAAATAAGCTTTATTTTAGAAAATACTTCCTTTCCAAACCTTTTTGAAAATAGTTTTCAAAACTTTTTATAAAATCTGGTAACCTTCAGCTCTGATACCAAGTGTAACACCCCACCTCCACTAAGGTCACTCACAAAGGGAATGCCTTAAATTTGGTGGAGCATTTTAGTAAACAGAACGGAAACTTACAAGACAGATAAAATAGTACTTGAAAAATTTTAACTTTATTACAGCGGAAACAGAAATCAATATGGTTACATCCTTTCAAATCTCAGAATTCAAGTACAAAATATCAGTCTTGTACAAAAGCGTTCAAAATGCATGGTTTAAAATCGTAATCCCCATAGAACGGAAGTTATACAGAGCCAAGCCATACTTTAAGCACTTCAAGCAAAGAGAAATCCAGATCAAGTTAAAGTATTCCCTCCTTGGATAACCTGGGGGATGAAACGGAAGAAAGGAGGCGAAACAACAAGGGTCAGACAAAAAGTCTGGCAAGTCCAGTGACTTTCAGCATATGAAAAGATAATAATAATATGACATGAACATAAAACTGGATGAGAGATAACTGTAACAGGTGTAGCAGATATAACAGAAGAACAGAATGACATAAACTATTGCTTTACACTTCTCTGCACTAATACTAGTATAACAGAATTAGGTGTCACCCTAATGTCTAAACTGAAGCAGGAACGGGTACAGAATAATTTAACAGAAACAGAATGCTAATAATGGGCCTTTACTACCCGATCAGAAACAGACAGAAGCAGAAACAGATTAATCCCTACGGAAACAGAATGTAGAATTAGGTGTACACTAGTAATGGGCCTTTACCAGCCGAACAGACGGTACCACACAGAAACAGACAGGTGTTACCACCCAACAGAAACAGACGGTACCAACAGAAACAGACAGAACTAAGTGTACCCTAAAACCATACCCCAAGCGATCGGCTCCCTAATACATAAATATCCTGTGTCGGCCCCACAGTAGGGTGTATCACTCCCTAAAGTGACAACCAATTGGCACAGGCCTATTTACAGATGTCACGGCGTCTTACATCCTCAGAGGAAGACCGGGATCCATGCACGCACATGACCCGGTTGGAACGCACCATCAACACCCCTCGCCATTATCAGAATGAACCGCTTATAATTAGTTCAATAAGCGTGCCCGGACCCTACCTACTGTTGGGTCAAAGTTTTGATACCAGAAAGGGTTACTGACTAATATGGGTCCCAAACAACAGATGACACAAGTAATTCCCCTCCTAACCTTGTGTCCCCAGACTAACAGATTTCAGATTAACTTGTTTAGAAGTTCAGACATACAGAGTTTAGATCAACTAGTTCATAGATCAGACAAACAAGTTAACCGGTTTTCAGACTAAAGGATCAGATGTTCGGATTAACAGGCTTATAGATTAACTGGTTATAGACTTACGGATTAACTGGTTACAGATTATCTAACTTTGTATTGGGCCTACGGATTCACGAAACGGATTTATCAGATTCATTGGTCCAATTGGTTTAACCTTACCCACCCAACACGTTTTAGACATCATATTTATCTCATATTTTCATTAATTAAATATTAATGCCCAAAACCTCTCACATTAGACTGACAGTTTTCGGCTACTAGTTAGGCCGGTTGGTTCCGGGCAGGTTTCTGTCGCAAACTGAGTCTAACCTTGGGTTTTCAAGCACGTTATGGCTAACTTCTCACATTAGAACCTATTGTTTGCGACCACTGGAATATGCCGGGCGGTTCCGGGCAGAATTATGCCGCAAACTCATTCTAACCTCGAGTTAGCCATGTTTATCTTTGCGGCCAATTAATTAATGATTTCCCATTTATACCCATGCCTAATATACATGTCAATTATTCATAACTATAGCCAATTCAGATTATGTCAATAGCGGACTAATTATATCAACTCAACAGATATAGCAGATAATAGATTTCTCAGACTAGGCGACTTAGCAGATTAAGCAAACTAGCAGATTTAGCATTTTCAACAGACTTAACGGATGACAGATTTGGCAGATGAACAAATCGAGCAGACTAGGTAGTAGAGCAGAACTAGCAGATTAAGCAATATAACAGAACTAGCAGATTAGGCAATGTAATAAAACTAACAAATTAGGCAAATATAACAGATTTACTCATTTCTTAATGTTTCACAAATATATCTTGCCTAATTATAAATCCTGCCTAAGTTCACATGCATAGATAATAGTCGTGATGCACAATATAATCATATACCCCATGTTTGCATTACATTTACATAGCATAGATTATGGTCATAATTTACCATATATCATATGTTTCAATTTTTATTAAACTTGCATAGTACAGAAGATCCATATATAAATTATACCAAATATAGTTATCGACTACTGTGCATGTCATATATTCCAAAGATCCCTTACTTAGTTGTTTATTTACATTAATAGTTACCCTACTCTCATGTAAATCTTTATACCTAAGCCATATTCGTTTTATCACAAATCATCTGTTCAATACCCATTTATGTTATAAATACAACATGTCCAGTCATATGTCTCAAATTTATGTTCTAACTACAATCCATGTTCTTTCCTCGAATCAGTCACTTGTTGGTCATGCCCAATTTATGCATCATTCATTTTACTGTCCCAAACAATTTAGCGTAGGTTAATCTCTTATGAGATTGGCTCAGGCTCGTGGTAGCCTGGCTATAAAACAAAAAGAGGAAAGAGATAAAAAATAAGATAGATCCAAACAGAACAGAACAGATATAACCTCAGATTCAGATTTATAATTCATGTCACAATCAGAATTAACGTTTATAGCGGAGAATAACTGTACTTGCCTTGGTTGGATTAAAGAAAGAACTTTAGTTGTTGCAGAATTGTTGCAGAAGCTTTTATCTCTAATTTGAATTGAGTTGCTTAGGTTGATGTTGATTAGCTTCTAGTTTTGATTCCAGCAGAGTAGCGACGCCATTTTTATTTTTATTTAGAACAGAGGCAGAGAAGAAGCAGAATAGAATTGTGTGTAGAGGAGGCTATGTCTTAGGGTGTATTTATAGGTGTAGTTAGTTGTTTTAGGTCTTTAGATAAACCCTAGGATAGATTAGAGCCGTCAGATTTCGTCACAGCCCCCAAAACCCAGCCCAAAAACCCATTCAGGTGCACCCAGGTCGCCTGGGCTCGACCAGGGAGGTCGACACCCAGGTCGACCCTAGGGTCGACACCCATGTCGACCTGGTGGGCAGGTCGACCCCCAGGTCGACACCCATGTCGACCTGGTGGGCAGGTCAACCCCCAGGTCGACCCCCAGGTCGACCTGGTCCGGGCAGGAATTTTTCCCGCCCAGCCTGTTTGGGCTGAACTTTTCGAAATTTGAATTTTCCGAATCAGTTTTGAATTTTCTGAAACTTCCGATGGCCATAACTTCTTCATACGAAGTCCAATTCACGCAAACTCGGACTCTATTTCGACCAGAATTCCGAGACGAACACAATGGCGCAACCTGTTTCCCACAATTCTCACGTCTGAGATTAGTTATTCTTTAATTTGTGGATATTAATATTAACAGAATTACGGGGTGTTACAATCATACCCTATAAAAAATCCAACTCCAGGTGCTCCTCCATAGCACGAACATCATGCCACCCTTCGAATCGCTCAACAACGCCTGTATGTCCAGAATTTCTCAGCCCTAGATCCACTTGAAAAAAATACCGCAAGCCAAAAACCCATCAATCTAACGCAAAGTATACTAGGTTGAAGCTTGTACTGAAACAAGCTCAAATATAAGTAAATTAAAATTTATAGATTTAACTTTGATTTTAGAGTGATTTTCAACATCTCGAAATCTACCCTATGAATTTCTTTGGAGGCAGATGTAGATAATTGACCACGGGAGATAAAGGAATTAGGTTTTAGATGACGTAGGGGTATATATAGGAAAATTTTAATATTTTAATATTTGATTAAATATTCATTTTTAACCTACTACTGTTTGTATTTATGGTTTAAAAATCTCTATGCTCAAATACAATATCCAAAAATTATGAAAATGGACATACACCTTCAGTTCGACATTACAGACCCAACGAAATTGGTTTTGTCGAATTCCGACTCCGTTTGCTCATAAAGAGTATATTTAACCGTCAAAATACTGACTGTTTTTCACACTAAAATTCCGTACGCCACACACTGACACCAAAAATCACGAAACTTGGAATCTAACAATAATCTGACATTATGAATCCAACAAAATTAGTTTCGTCGAAAACGGAGATCGTTTGCAAAACTGGCTATTTTTAAAGCTCTAAATAAATCCTTTTAAATATTAAATATATTTAAAAATAATTAAATTAAATATTTATAAATAAATATTATCGTATATATTTATAATAGAATATCATACAGCTTCAGAATAAATATATATTGTAACGTGCTGGAAATTTCGACAAAAAACAGAGAAAATTATTTAGAGATTTAATTATTAACGATCAATTTTATGCTGATACTTGGGTTTAAAAATCAAATACATTCTTTGTGTATGAATAAAAAAATAAATATTTAATTTAGAAAGGGTGGTTAGCATTAAATATATACTAGAATTGAATTTGATTGATTATTTGAATTGGATTTGAAATACGACTGAAGAATATAAATGTTTGGTTTTAAATCAAACGTTATTAACGTTAAGTGAAATGAGAATTTTATTTATTGAAACTTATGGAAATTTTGCTATATATATATATAAAGAAATTAAATTTTAACGTCTCAAATTCGGAAACAAACAGAGTTATCAGTGGACAGATAGAATAAAATCAGTAAAGCAATAAATAATTTAAAAATACAGAAATGGAGTCAAATTACAATTAAATTAATTCAGAATGTTGAAACAAAGTTGTATGTATAATTTTTGTTGCATTCGAAAAGGGTGTGGTGGTACGAATTTTGAGCGTTCAATTATGATTTACGATAGAATTTTATATTAATTAAAATCAGGTTAAACCTTCCTCAGTAGAAATTTGGCCGACCTATTATGTGAAAAACGCAGACTCCCTAAACCCTATCAATTTTACGTTGATCTTATCTTTAGGCTTTGCTTCTATAAAAATCTCGTATTCCCAATTTTCCTCAGCAACCATCGTTTTCTTCTCCTCATTAAAAATGGTCGAAGCCAATTGTTTACTGTGACGAAAAGGAATTTCGCTCGATCCGAATCAGTCGCTAAACCGATCTAGACCGTTCGAAACGCCTGATTGTTTTGAGAACACGACAAATTAGAACGCAGACGGAAGAACATTTCATTGATTATTACAACAATTCCATCAGAATACAAGAATATACAGAGTATAAACAAATAATATACATCTACCAAATATCCGAGATTACAATAAATTACATAGCAGCGGAAAATAATACAAAATACAACTGAAGGAGATATACGGATACAAAGCTTTCCGGATATCATTCCAGCTGTAAACCAGGATCCTGTGAATATAAATCTGCAAAACCAAAACTACTAGCTGCCCATGTCAAAATACGGGCACCCAGAGTTTAGGTTAAAACCATAAACTCCAGGTAAGTCATGGGACTGGTGTGAGAACTAAAACAGTTATTAATCTTTATTTTAAAGTTAGGTAAATCAAGGGACCACGTCGTATAACACAGAATGGGTTTCCTCCCCAGAATACCAGTGCATAAGACAACAGCGCAATGCTAAATAAAGAACAATGAAGCTATTATAAGACCCAGTTCCCATCACACAATGCAACACAAGCCATAGGATAGGGTTTTTACCTAATAATAGCCAAGAATGCTTGATACGTTTAAAACAAATCATTTGATACTATCATAAGTGCATAGTGTATAAAACAATCTTCAAATCATAAGTATCAATCATAGACGGCATAAGCGCCCCATCCCACTATGTCGCCATACTAGGTTCTACAAATAAAACCGCAAACGTCACGTATTTGGAAATTGGATTTCCATCTATGAACCGAGGCAAAAGATAGTCCTCAACCGATTCGAGACGCTCTAGTCCGCCCCTCAGGATCAGAGCTCGAGTGACCCTTGGATCGTCAGGGCCGGTCCACCGATGTGGATTAAAATGCCTGAAGATGTGTTTCCCCGCCCCCCATCCCACTATGTCGCCATACTAGGTTCTACAAATAAAACCGCAAACGTCACGTATTTGGAAATTGGATTTCCATCTATGAACCGAGGCAAAAGATAGTCCTCAACCGATTCGAGACGCTTAAGTCCGCCCCTCAGGATCAGAGCTCGAGTGACCCTTGGATCGTCAGGGCCGGTCCACCGATGTGGATTAAAATGCCTGAAGATGTGTTTCCCCAACCTATGGGGCGTAGGTGAGTCAACTAAATGACTCCATCGGACCCGGATCGTCCGATCAAACCGAGGCGCCTCGCAACAGCAACAACGACATAAGTCAAACTCGTCAGGGCATGTAAAACCACTGACGCCACTTCTAACAAGAAAGAAACGCATGCCCTCCTCGATGTCCTCTCCCGTTTCTAGTTCATACTGGGTGTGAAACTCGCGAAGTAAACGTTACACAAAGCTATGCCAAAGGCCGTGCTTCGATCATCAACCACAAGACTTTGCTTTTCAACAGAAGCCTTGATCATTTGCCACTTAGGCATGCCATGCAAGCAATTCACTCCATGCGTTTGATATCCATCAATATATAACCCCTGAGCTCGTACATCTTAGAGAAGGGCGTTAAGCAAGAGAATAAATTGTTCGCCGTCAAACAGATATATATTTAATAGAAATCAATCACACAGACTAAAATCCAATGTCAGACACACAGTCCATTTACAAGTTCGTTCTGGCTCTGAACGAAACCGGAGGCACCTAGTACCCCGCATATCCATCGATCTCCAAGTACGTCTGGACAATCACCAACAGTTTCCATCTTCTTAGGTGTACATCCCAATCAAGATCATCAGTAATTATCCAAACGACGTGAAGACCTCTGGTCTTCGACCACCGTCTTCATCTTCGACTTATCGTCGTATCAGTTATTCAGAATTGGATAAACCCGGTCTTTCCGAATAACTCGCGTATATTATAAACAAGTGTTACACAAACACAACATACGCCTCATTCCAATTCATCAGTCACTAACCGTAAATTAAAAAGAGAACAATTCCCCAAATATTAACCTCGAAGGCTGAAACCAACATCAGATCAATATCTAGAAAATCATTCTGCTTAGCTAACCGACAGTTAGTTTCTAAATTTCACATTCATAGGGAAAGGTTCGCACTAATTTTATCAAAGATAAATTCCTTAAATTTATACTTTAATCTTCCTTTTTAAATATCACTTCAAACTTGTCGGGATTAGCGAACCACACCGAAGTAATCATTTATTTTAATTCCCCAATCCCAACCTATTCATCCCATGAAGTAAAACTGGTTATACTTCATATCTAACACCACGGTGTTATCGGTAAATTCAATTACCATTTCACGTTTAAATCTAATTAAAGATTTAACTATCGCCTGGAGCAAAACTGGTGATACTCCGTTCTCGATCTTTACAATCTAATTAAAGATTCATTAAAACTCCACTTAGTTTTAATCTTTAACTGGGTTAAAGAATCAGTGTCATTTAAAACACGGTTCACGATAAACCCAAAATCACATTTCATTTCAATCAGTCCCTAACCGTAAATTAGCAAGTGAGTAATTCCCTAAGTATTAACCCCAAAGGCCGAAACCAACATCAGATCAATACCCCAGAAACCATTCAACTTAACTAATCTCCAGTTAGTTTCTGATTTTATTAACTCCTTTGGGTCTAAGAACAGTATTATTGAAGATAACGTTCACGACAACCCAAAATCACATTCCATTAATTATCGAGTTAAAGAGCAAGTGTTATTCAAAACAGTGTTCACGATAAACCCAAAAATCAATTCCAATTCAATTCCAATTAAATATTATTTAATTGGTACACTTCATTAAATCTAAATAAAAAGATTTAATCTTTTCTCAACTGGGTTCAAGAACAGTGTTAATAAAGACACCATTCACGACAAACCCAAATCACATTTGACATTAAATACAAGGCTCTTGTAACAACCCGAAAATCTGGGCCAGCTTAAAATTTTTATTTTGGCAATTTTAGCAAAATTTGAACATTTAAAATGAATTATTTTAAATAATAACGACGAGAAAATTATTTTGAATAGAATTCGAACATATATTTATATACGTCGTCGTTAGAATATAAATAATTATATATAATTATAAATAGAATTCAAAATGGCGCGGTGGTTCGGTAATTCGATTTCAAACTTCAATTGAATGTACCGGGTGCAAATTAAACCGGATTTTAGTGAAACCAAAAATAATAGGATCTATTCGTGAATATCTTTCCAACGAATCCGAAAAATTGAGATTTCATAGCGGGAATCAAAAGATATGTCCAATTGAAAATTCTGAATAGTCGCTATGGAATTCAGGCCCTTAAAAATGGGAATTTTGCAAACGACCTCGGATTTTGACGAAACCACTTTTGTTGGGTCCGTGATGTCAAATTATTGCTAAATTCCAAATTTCATAATTTTTCGAATCAATGTGTGAGCGTGGAAAAGGAAAACGTGTTTGACCAGTTTTAGTTGATTTTAATCAACTGGAAAATGGCCATTTTTCCAACGATCTCGGAATTCGACGAAACTAGTTTTGTTAGTACCGTATCGTCAATACGAAGCTAGAAAATATTTTTTTGGAACTTTTCGAGTTAGTATGTGACCCCAGTAAATTTAAATGCACGTTCAAATTCAATATATAGAGTTATATTTTGATTTTGACGGAAACTGATCGAAACGATCGAATCAGCCTACGATACATATCCCATTGTGTTCGAAATGGGGGTAATTAGCTAGAGACGATAGTCAGTGAGTTCGATTTCGAGTTCGAAATAAAAAGTTGCTTTTTGGAATTAAATAATTATATAAAGTCAAACCCCCCTTTTTCTCTCCCTCTCCCTCTCTCTCTCCCTCTCGTTGAACGCACGCAAGGAAAAGGAAAAAGAAAAGAAAAAACGCAGTGCCTCTTCCTCCTTTCCCACCTCCACCAGCGCCTCTTCCTCCTTCCTTCTCCTCTTCTTCTTCCTCCTCTTTCCCTCTTCCAATTTCATGAATCCTAGCCCCAAATCCACCACCACCCGCCACCATGGGACCCTCCAGCACCTCCACCACCTTGCTGCAGCCTCCTCACGCCCCATCAGGTCCGCCTCCGCCTCTGGCTGCCCTCCCCTTGGCCGTGGGCCCCACAAATCCAAAATCCCTATTTTTCACAAAAATCCCGTATGTATAAAAACAGCCAGATCTGTTTTCCCCCATAACTCCCAAACCGTGCTTTTTTAGCCAAAACTCCTCTAGGCCAGAGTTGTAGAGCACGATTTTCTCTTCGATTTGGATATATGAAAGTCGTGTTTTGGCGTTCGGAGCTGTCGGGAAAACACGTCCGAAGTCTGCTGTCCGAACACTGTCAAAATGTTGTCTTTTCGCGATTTCCGGCGAAATGGCACATTTTCGGAAGGAAGAGGCGAAAGTTGTCCGGAATTGCGCGTTTAAGCTAGAAAAAAAGATGGCGTGAAGATTGGAGCTCGTTTGCAAATTTTGGGACCAGAACAGCGAATCCGGGCATTAGAAAAAAATGTGAGTTTTCTCCGCTTTAAAGCTTCTATGGTTTTTGACGAATGAAGTGTATAAAAATATGATTTTTATGTACATAGCAACAATATAAAAATGTGATTTTTATATATGTAGTGAAAGCGGGCAACGAAAGTGACAAAAGACGTGAACGACGAAGGTTTCCGCAAAAGAAGAGTCGTGGTATTGGATTAGCTATCGGTGAGAACTTCTCACTCTAAATTTCTTTTTCTAGTTATATATATACTAGGATGCAGACGGTGCTTAGCAGCACCCGACACCCGTCATCCACAGACCATGGATGGCTTGTTTGTTTGATTGATGTTTTGTGAAAATTGTTTGTGATGTTGATGCGAAATCGATAATAAATGTAGATAGTTGAGAAAAAAATATTTTTTCGTTAAAAATATAATTTTTAACGTGAATGTGAATAAATAAATAATTATAAACAAATCGGCCGAATTGTTTATATACACTGATTTGACTGATATTGATTGGGTCGATAAATTTTACACATCGCCCAACTGCACAAATAAAAATCTGTGTTTGTTGATTCAAAACCCCACACGGGTGTTGGGATGAAATTTGGCGCGCACTAATCCCAATTATTTAATTGTATGTCGATCGATTGGTCGACAGACTGTGTAAGCGTTGATTATTTATATTTGATGCTTATGCAGTTGTGTGGTGCACCTTGGATGATGGTTGATTGTTTATCATTGCTTTTATATACATGTGTTGTATGGAATCCATATAATTAACGTTATATGGTAATTGATTGGGCCCCATTCCAATTGGAAAAATAATGAATATTATAAAAGAAAATTCATGTGTTGAATATAAAAATAGTCATGTGTTGACGATGTTCATGAGTTGAAACTATTGATGTGTTGAGTGAAATATTTTAATAATAAAATTTACATCTTTATCATATTTACAATTAGAATCTACCTCACGGTGGAGTCTAATTAAAATCAAACGATAGATACCATAGTTTTATAAAATATTTTATATATAATGGCCTGAATAGAACGCGCCGCGCCGCGGCAGTTCGCGAATTTCGACCATTGACTTCGAATTGACGTTGCGGGAGATCCGACCGTTGGATTCTCCTAAAACCGGAACCGTTGGGTTCGTATCGAAAAGCTTTCCAATGAATGCTAGAAATTCGAAATCTAATGGTTGGACTTGGAATTACGTCCAAATCAAATTTAGAAAAGGTCGTTGTAAGTGCAGTTTGATGGTCGTTGATGGAAATCGACTCTACGGGCCTTGATAAAATTATTAAAAATATCTATAATTTGTGTAAAATCATAAGAAATGATTTGGGAAAAATTGGGCTGAAGAATTCCACATTTGAAAGGATAAAAATAGATTTTTGTCGAAATGAACTAGTTTTGAACTAGAATTAAAATCAATTTATTTTTTAAATAAATAATTTGAATTTGAAAGTGATTTTGAAAATAATCAATATTCCCAATACGTGAATTGGACTAGAGTTGAATCGAAATTATCTTCAGAATATCTTGATGTTGGATTTCGTGACTATATAGATATTGTTATGGGAATTTGAAAGATATATTTTATATCGTTATTTCCAATACGATATTTGTTGGCTTCAGAATTTGATATTGAATATAAGCCGGTATATTTTCTATTCAGAGCCTTGTATTTAATATCAAATGTGATTTGGTTTTGTCGTGAATGGTGTCTTCATTAACACTGTTCTTAAGCCCAATAGAGAAAAGATTAAATCTTTCTATTTAGATTTAATGAAGTGTATCAATTAAATAATATTTAATTGGAATTGAATTTGAATTGGTTTTTGGGTTTATCGTGAGCGGTGTTTTGAACAACACCTGTTCTTTAACCCGATTAACAATAGAGTGTGATTTTGGGTTTTTCGTGAATCGTGTTTTAAATGACATTGGTTCTTTAACCCAGTTAAAGACAGGATATTGATTTTTGAAAAGATTAAAACTAAGTGGAGCTTTAATGAATCTTTAATTAGATTGAAATGTGAATTGATAATTTAAATTATCAAATCTGAAAGGTGATCGAGAGTGGAGTACCACCAGTTTTGCTCCAAAGCGATGGTTAAATCTTTAATTAGATTTAAACGTGAAATGGTAATTAATTTTACCGATAATACTGTGGTGTTAGATATGGAGTATTACCAGTTTTGCTCCAGGGGATGAATAGGTTGGGATTGGGAAATAAAATAAATAATTACTTCGGTGTGGTTCGCTAATCCCGACTAGTTTGAAATGATATCCAAAGGAAGATTAAAGAATAAATTTAAAAGAATTTATCTTGGATAAAATTAATGGGAACCTTTCCCTAAGAATGTGATTTTTTGAGTAAAAGAATATTCTGAATTAGAATGAGGCGTTTGTTGTGTTTGTGTAACACGTATTTATTATATACGCGGGTTATTCAGAAAGGCCGGGTTTATCCCATTATGAATAACCGATTCGATGAGATGTCGAAGATGAAGACGGTGGTTGAAGACCGGAAGTCTTCACATCGTTTGGGTGATTACTGATGATCTCGATTGGGTTGTACACCCAAGATGAGGGAAACAGTTGGTGATCATCCAGACGTACTTGGAGATCGATGGATATGTGAGGAAAATTCCTCCGGTTTCGTTCAGACCCAGAACGAACTTGTAAATGGATTGTGTGTCTGACATTGGATTTTATTCTATGTTGATTGATCTCTATTAAATATACATCTGTTTGGCGGCGGAGGATTTATTCTCTTGCTTAACGCCCTTCTCTGAGACGTACGAGCTCAGAGGTTGTATATCGATGGACATTAGTCGCATGGAATGAATTGCCAGTGTGGCACGCGTAAGTGGCAATTGATCAAGGCTTCTGTTGAAAAGAAAAGTCTTGTGGTTGATGATCAAAGAACAGCCTGTGTGGCGTAGCTTTGTGTATAACGTGAATTCGCGAGCCTCACACCTCGGTATGAGTCAAAAACGGGATAGTGACTGCAGGGAGAACACGACGTTTCTTTCTAGCTAAGGTGGTGTCAGTGACCTACCAGCCCTGACATTTATATACTTTTCACCTGTGTGGTTGTTGGAATGCGAGGCGCCTCGGATATAGGTCTGTAAGGACCGGGAAACGTGTGTTCAGGAATAACTAATCCTCAAAAGTAAGAGAGGACCGGCCCTGAAGATCCAAGGATCATAGTGGGGTCCTGAGACATTTGCTAGAGTGTCTCGAACGCGGAGAGGAGCTTGCCCCTTGCCTCGACTCATGATGGAATCCAATTTCCAATACGTGATATTGCGGTTTTAATTGTAGAACTAGTATGGCGACATGATAAATGGTACCCATGCCGCCTAGGATTGATATTTATGATTTGAATTGTTTTGACACTATACACTTATTATAGTATCAAATGATTTGTATTAAACGTACCAAGCATGTTTGGCTATTTTAAGGGAAAACCCTATCCTCTGGCTTGCGTTGCTTTGTGTGATGGAACCTGGGTCTTATAATAGCTTCATTTTTCCAAAAAACATTGCGTTGTTTTGTTATATGCATTAGTATTCTTGGGAGGAAACCCGTTCCGTGTTATACGGCGTGGTCCCTTGAATTACTATCTTTAAAGCAAAGTTTTAAATGACTGTTTTAGATCTCACACCAGTCACATGACTGACCTGGAGTTTATTGTTTTAACCTAAACTCTGGGTGCCCCTATTTTCCACACGGGAAGCTAGTAGTTTTGGTTTTGCAGATTTATATCCATAGGGTCCTGATTTACAGCTGGAACGATGCTCAGAAAGCTCTGTATCCGTGTATCACTTTCAGTTGTGTTTTGTATATTTTTCCGCTGCTATGTAATTTTATGTAATCTCTGATATATATTGAATGTAATTTATTCATTTATACTCTGTATATTCTTGTATCTGATGGAATTGTTGTAATATCAATGAAATGTTCTTCCGTCTGCGTTCTATTTTGTCTTGTCCTCAACGCTATCTGTGCTTTCCTTCACGGGGAAGTTCGGGTCGTGTCATTTTGGTATCAGAGCTTTGGTTTACAGAGCTCGAGAACAAGACACATTAGAACCATACGAAAGAATTCATTAGATATTGGATTAGTAATATCCAATTAGAATGACTCGTTAGAGATAGGATCAGTAGTATCCTAGAACGAGTGTGAAGAGTATATTTTTCAATTGAAAACAATATTGTTTTAAAAATTTAATTCGTTTAAACGTATTTGAATATTTACTTATTTTGAATATGGACAATCGAGTATATAAAGATTTCGCGTATACGCGTCATGAACGTATATTCGAGGTTTTAATATACTGGATAGATATAGAATCACGCTCTAGTCGCCCGGAGATGATGTTGATAATGACCATGGCATCATCAATATTTATGTTCGTGTTTTGAAGGTGTGATTTCTATATATTTCCATTAGACTGGTGTGAGAACCAAAACCAATATAGCTAGAATACATTGTTGTGAATTGGCATCAAAAACATGATTTTTGTATATGTATCAAAATTATGAATTTGAGATATTAATCCACTAATTGATTGATGTTTGTGTTGATTGTTTATTTGTTTGATAATTTTGAACCATTTAGCCTAATTGTATCAAATATTGAATTGTATTGAAAATGGTCGCATTTGCTTGCATATACATGTACTTACGTTGAACAGGTCATATCAAGGAGGCTAGAGCAGAGAATAAAATTTGTTTGCCCGACAAATAGGTACATATTTACTATAATTTACTGTTTTGTTTGGGTGATGATGATTTTATGAGCCGATTGGCTAGCCGCTTGGCTTTTTCTTTTTCTTTTTGAGATCAGGAGGCCTATATGGCAATTTCGGGATTTTCCCGTGGCTCCCGGTGCACGGGAGGTTATGGCGAAATTTTTCGAAAATTCCGGGTGTTAGCCAAATTTTTGAAGAATTTGAAAATTCTCAGAAACTGAAAAGTTGGAGAATGGAAGCCAGATCGAACGTAGCGTTGATTAATCAAACCCCTTTCAACTTTGTTCCTTTTCGGGGACGAAAAGTTTTAAGTGGGGAAGATTGTAACAACCCGAAAATCTGGGCCAGTTTAAAATTTTTATTTTGGCAATTTTAGCGAATTTTGAACATTTAAAATGAATTATTTTAAATAATAACGACGAGAAATTTATTTTGAATAGAGTTCGAACATATATTTATATACGTCGTCGTTAGAATATAAATAATTATATATAATTATAAATAGAATTGAAAATAGCGCGGAGGTTCGATAATTCGATTTCAAACTTCAATTGAATGTACCGGGTGCAAAATAAACCGGATTTTAGTGAAACCAAAAATAATAGGATCTATTCGTGAATATCTTTCCAACGAATCCGAAAAATTGAGATTTCATAGCGGGAATCAAAAGATATGTCCAATTGAAAATTCTGAATAGTCGCTATGGAATTCAGGCCCTTAAAAATGGGAATTTTGCAAACGACCTCGGATTTCGACGAAACCACTTTTGTTGGGTCCGTGATGTCAGATTATTGCTAGATTCCAAATTTCATAATTTTTCAAATCAATATGTGAAGAAAACGTGTTTGACCAGTTTCAGTTGATTTTAATCGACTGGAAAATGGCCATTTTTCCAACGGTCTCGGAATTCGACGAAACTAGTTTTGTTAGGACCGTATCTTCAATACGAAGCTAGAAAATATTTTTCTGGAATTTTTCGAGTTAGTATGTGACCCCAGTAAATTGAAATGCGCGTTCAAATTCAATATATAGAGTTATATTTTGATTTTGACGAAAACTGATCGAAACTATCGAATCAGCCTACGATACATATCCCATTGTGATCGGAATGGGGGTAATTAGCTGGGGACGACAGTCGGTGAGTTCGATTTCGAGTTCGAAATAAAAAGTTGCTTTTTGGAATTAAATAATTAAATAATTATATAAAGTCAAACCCCCCTTATTCTCTCCCTCTCCCTCTCTCTCTCCCTCTCGTTGAACGCACGCAAGGAAAAGGAAAAAGAAAAAAAAACGTAGCGCCTCTTCCTCCTTTCCCACCTCAACCAGCGCCTCTTCCTCCTTCCTTCTCCTCTTCTTCTTCCTCCTCTTTCCCTCTTCCAATTTCATGAACCCTAGCCCCAAATCCACCACCACCCGCCACCATGGGCCCCTCCAGCGCCTCCACCACCTTGCTGCAGCCTCCCCACGCCCCCATCAGGTCCGCCTCTGGCCGCCCTCCCCTTGGCCGTGGGCCCCACAAATCCAAAATCCCTCTTTTTCACAAAAATCCCATATGTATAAAAACTGCCAGATCTGTTTTGCCCCATAACTCCCAAACCGTGCGCTTTTAGCCAAAACTCCTCTGGACCAAAGTTGTAGAGCACGATTTTCTCTTCGATTTGGATATATGGAAGTCGTGTTTTGGAGTTCGGAGATGTCGGGAAAATACGTCTGAAGTCTGCTGTCCGAACACTGTCAAAATGCTGTCTTTTCGCGATTTCCGGCGAAATGGCACATTTTCAGAAGGAAGAGGCGAAAGTTGTCCGGATTGGCGCGTTTATGCTAGAAAAAAAGATGGAGTGAAGATTGGAGCTCGTTTGCATATTTTGGGACCAGAACAGCGAATCCGGGCATTAGAAAAAAATGTGAGTTTTCTCCGCTTTAAAGATTCTATCGTTTTTGACGAATGAAGTGTATAAAAATATGATTTTTATGTACATAGCAACAATATAAAATTGTTATTTTTATATATGTAGTGAAAGCGGGCAACGAAAGTAACAAAAGACGAGAACGACGAAGGTTTCTGCAAAAGAAGAGTCGTGGTATTGGATTAGCTATCGGTGAGAACTTCTCACTCTAAATTTCTTTTTCTAGTTATATATATATATACTAGGATGCAGACGGTGCTTAGCAGCACCCGTCATCCACAGACCATGGATGGCTTGTTTGTTTGATTGATGAGTTGTGAAAATTGTTAGTGATGTTGATGTGAAATCGATAATAAATGTAGATAGTCGAGAAAAAAATATTTTTTCGTTAAAAATATAATTTTTAACGTGAATGTGAATAAATAAATAGTTATAAACAAATCAGCCGATTTGTTTATATACACTGATTTGACTGATATTGATTGGGTCGATAAATTTTACACATCGCCCAACTGCACAAATAAAAATCTTTGTTTGTTGATTTGAAACCCCACACGGGTGTTGGGATGAAATTTGGCGCGCACTAATCCCAATTATTTAATTGTATGTCGATCGATTGGTCGACAGACTGTGTAAGCGTTGATTATTTATATTTGATGCTTCTGCAGTTGTGTGGTGCACCTTGGATGATGGTTGATTGTTTATCATTGCTTTTATTTACATGTGTTGTATGGAATCCATATAATTAACGTTATATGGTAATTGATCTGGCCTCATTCCAATTGGAAAAATAATGAATATTATAAAAGAAAATTCATGTGTTGAATATAAAAATAGTCATGTGTTGACGATGTTCATGAGTTGAAACTATTGATGTGTTGAGTGAAATATTTTAATAATAAAATTTACATCTTTATCATATTTACAATTAGAATCTACTTCACGGTGGAGTCTAATTAAAATCAAACGATAGATACCATAGTTTTATAAAATATTTTATATATAATGGCCTGAATAGAACGCGCCGCGCCGCGGCAGTTCGTGAATTTCGACCATTGACTTCGAATTGACGTTGCGGGAGATCCGACCGTCGGATTCTACTAAAACCGGAACCGTTCGGTTCGTATCGAAAAGAGCTTTCCAATGAATGCTATAAATTTGAAATCTAACGGTTGGATTTGGAATTATGTCCAAATCAAATTTAGAAAAGGTCGTTGTAAGTGCAGTTCGATGGCCGTTGATGGAAATCGACTGTACGGGCCTTGATAAAATTATTAAAAACATCTATAATTTGTGTAAAATCATAAGAAATGATTTGGAAAAAAATGGGCTGAAGAATTCCACATTTGAAAGGATAAAAATAGATTTTTGTTGAAATGAACTAGTTTTGAACTAGAATTAAAATCAATTTATTTTTGAAATAAATAAATTGAATTTGAAAGTGATTTTGAAAATAATCAATATTCCCAATACGTGAATTGGACTGGAGTTGAATCGAAATTATCTTCGGAATATCTCGATGTTGGATTTCGTGACTATACAAATATTGTTATGGGAATTTGAAAGATATATTTTGTATCGTTATTTCCAATACGATATTTGTTGGTTTCAGAATTTGATATTGAATATAAGCCGGTATATTTTCTATTCAGAGCCTTGTATTTAATATCAAATGTGATTTGGGTTTGTCGTGAATGGTGTCTTCATTAACACTGTTCTTAAGCCCAATAGAGAAAAGATTAAATCTTTCTATTTAGATTTAATGAAGTGTATCAATTAAATAATATTTAACTGGAATTGAATTTGAATTGGTTTTTGGGTTTATCGTGAGCGGTGTTTTGAACAACACCTGTTCTTTAACCCGATTAACAATAGAGTGTGATTTTGGGTTTATCGTGAAACGTGTTTTAAATGACATTGGTTCTTTAACCCAGTTAAAGACAGGATATTGATTTTTGAAAAGATTAAAACTAAGTGGAGCTTTAATGAATCTTTAATTAGATTGAAATGTGAATTGATAATTTAAATTATCAAATCTGAAAGGTGATCGAGAGTGGAGTACCACCAGTTTTGCTCCAAAGCGATGGTTAAATCTTTAATTAGATTTAAACGTGAAATGGTAATTAATTTTACCGATAATACTATGGTGTTAGATATGGAGTATTACCAGTTTTGCTCCAGGGGATGAATAGGTTGGGATTGGGAAATAAAATAAATAATTACTTCGGTGTGGTTCGCTAATCCCGACTAGTTTGAAATGATATCCAAAGGAAGATTAAAGAATAAATTTAAAAGAATTTATCTTGGATAAAACTAATAGGAACCTTTCCCTAAGAATGTGATTTTGTGATTAAAAGAATATTCTGAATTGGAATGAGGCGTTTGTTGTGTTTGTGTAAAACGTGTTTATTATATACGCGGGTTATTCAGAAAGGCCGGGTTTATCCCATTCTGAATAACCGATTCGATGAGATGTCGAAGATGAAGACGGTGGTTGAAGACCAGAAGTCTTCACATCGTTTGGGTGATTACTGATGATCTCGATTGGGCTATACACCCAAGATGAGGGAAACAGTTGGTGATCGTCCAGACGTACTTGGAGATCGATGGATATGCGAGGAAAGTGCCTCCGGTTTCGTTCAGACCCAGAACGAACTTGTAAATGGATTGTGTGTCTGACATTGGATTTTATTTTGTGTTGATTGATCTCTATTAAATATACATCTGTTTGGCGGCGGAGAATTTATTCACTTGCTTAACGCCCTTCTCTGAGATGTACGAGCTCAGAGGTTGTATATCGATGGACATCAGTCGCATGGAGTGAATTGCCAATGTGGCACGCGTAAGTGGCAATTGATCAATGATTCTGTTGAAAAGCAAAGTCTTGTGGTTGATGATCAAAGCACGGCCTGTGTGGCGTAGATTTGTGTATAACGTAAATTCGCGAGCCTCACACCTCGGTATGAGTCAAAAACGGGATAGTGACTGCAGGGAGAACACGACGTTTCTTTCTAGCTAAGGTGGTGTCAGTGACCTACCAGCCCTGACATTTATATACTTTTCACCTGTGTGGTTGTTGGAATGCGAGGTGCCTCGGATATAGGTCTGTAAGGACCGGGAAACGTGTGTTCAGGAATAACTAATCCTCAAAAGTAACAGAGGACCGGCCCTGAAGATCCAAGGATCATAGTGGGGTCCTGAGACATTTGCTAGAGTCTCTCTAACGCGGAGAGGAGCTTGCCCCTTGCCTCGACTCATGATGGAATACAATTTCCAATACGTGATATTGCGGTTTTAATTGTAGAACTAGTATGGCGACATGATAGATGGTACCCATGCCGCCTAGGATTGATATTTATGATTTGAATTGTTTTGACACTATACACTTATTATAGTATCAAATGATTTGTATTAAACGTACCAAGAAGGTTTGGCTATTATAAGGGAAAACCCTATCCTCCGGCTTGCGTTGCTTTGTGTGATGGGACCTAGGTCTTATAATAGCTTCATTTTTCCAAAAAACATTGCGTTGTTTTGTTATAAGCATTAGTATTCTTGGGAGGAAACCCGTTCCGTGTTATACGGCGTGGTCCCTTGAATTACTATCTTTAAAGCAAAGTTTTAAATGACTGTTTTAGTTCTCACACCAGTCACATGACTGACCTGGAGTTTATTGTTTTAACCTAAACTCTGGGTGCCCCTATTTTCCACACGGGCAGCTAGTAGTTTTGGTTTTGCAGATTTATATCCACAGGGTCCTGATTTACAGCTGGAACGATGCTCGGAAAGCTCTGTATCCGTGTATCACTTTCAATTGTGTTTTGTATATTTTTCCACTGCTATGTAATTTATTGTAATCTCTGATATTTATCGAATGTAATTTATTCATTTATACTCTGTATATTCTTGTATCTGATGGAATTGTTGTAATATCAATGAAATGTTCTTTCGTCTGCGTTCTATTTTGTCTTGTCCTCAACGTTATCCGTGCTTTCCTTCACGGGGAAGTTCGGGTCGTGTTAGCTCTGAATAGAAAATATATAAGCTTATATTCAATATCAAATTCTACGACCAACAAATATCGTATTAGAAATAACGATATAAATATATCTTTCAAATTTCCATCACAATATTTGTATAATCACGAAATCCAACATCGAAATAATCCAAAGACAATCTCGATTCAAATCCATTCCAATTCAATTATTGGAAATTTTGGTTACTTTTAAAACCCTTTTCAAATCCAATTTATTTATAAAAAAAAAATAGAATTATAATTCTAGTTCAAAACTAGTTCATTTCGATAAAAATCTATTTTTATCTTTTTAAATATGGAGTTTTTCATCCCAATTCTTCCCAAATCATTTCTTATGATTTTATACAAATTATTACTATTTTTAATAATTTTATCAAGGCCCGTGCAGTCGATTTCCATCAATGGCCTTCGAACTGCACTTATAGCGACATTTTCCAAATTTGATTTGGATATAACTCCAAATCCAACTGTTAGATTTCTAATTTCTAATATTCGTTAGAAAGCACTTTTCGATACGAACCCAACGGTTCCGGTTTTAGGAGAATCCGACGGTCGGATCTACCGCAATATCCATTTAAAGTCAATGGTCGAAATTCACGAACTACCATAGCACGGCGCGTTCTATTCAGGCCATTATATTATATATATAATATGTACTTCGTCGATCTCCTTTTAAAACGTATTTTATAAATCGTTTTAAAATCGTTTTCGAAACGATTTCAACTTCATTTCCAAATTCCAATCAAGATTGAATTTTTCAATATAAATTCTTTTTAAATTCATTTCAAATTGATTTCAATTCGAATTGATTTCTAATTCAATTTCAGTTCGTTTTCAATTCAATTCAATTCGAATTCATTTATATTCAATTTCAATTTGAATTCATTTATAGTCAATTTCAATTCGAATTCATTTATATTCAATTTCAATTCAAATTTCATTTATATTCAATTTCAATTCGAATTTAATTCTTTTCGAAATATCAGATTTTGAAATCACTATCGATATTCATTATAAAATGAATAAAATCGATATAAATATCGTTCACGTCAAAATGGCGTCAATTTAATCAACACGACTTCATATATTTCTATTTTCAAATATTCTATTTAAAATATTTCCTTTCAAATATTTCCTTTTTCAAAACTGGAATGAGGCCCAATCAATTATCGTATAATGTTAATTATATGGTTTTTCTACAACTCATGTATACAATAACAACGATGAATAATCAACCATCATCCAAAGTGCATTCTACACTGTACAAGCATCAAATATAAATATTCAACACTTACAACAGTCTGTCAATCAATCGATCGACATACAACTAAACAATTGGGATTAGCGTACGTCAAATATCATCCCAATACCCGTATGGGGTTTTCAAATAATCAAACACAGATTTTATTTGTGCAGCTGGGCGATGTGTAAAATTTATCGTCCCAATCAATATCAGTCAAATGTGTGTATATAAACAAATCGTCTGATTTGTTGATAGTTATTTCATTTTAAATACACATTAAAAATTCTATTTTTAACTATAAAATATTTTTAACTATATAAATATTTTATTTCATTTCACATCACATCACACAATCAACTACACATCAAAATCAAACAACCAAGCATACAAGCCGTCCATGGTCTGTGGACGACGGGTGTCAGGTGCTACTAAACACCGTCTGCATCCTAGTATATAATATTAACTAGAAAACAAAATTAAAAGGTGAGAAGTTCTCACAGAGGGATCCACTCCGTCGTGCTTTGCTGTTGAACTGCTGAATCATCTGGATTTAATTGAAATTCCTATGTAGTTCCTTTTTACACTGTTTATAATAAAAATTATATTTTTATTACTTCATTTCAATAAATAAAAATCATATTTTTAATACTTTAATTAAGTAAAAATCATATTTTTACCTCACTAGTTTATATATAAAATCGCCTCCATTATATAATAAAAATCACGTCTTTATATTTTTATCATATAAGTAAAAATTACATTTTCAATTTAATGTTTCATATATAAAAATATGATTTTTCTTATATAAAAATTATATTTTTATTCAAATCGAAATCATAGCATTAATTCAACTAAAAATCCAAGCTTTTTATAAATGAAAATCTTAACTTTGACTAATTAAAAATCTAAATTTTAACTAATCAAAAATATAACTTTTATATCGAGAAAAATAAATAAAATAAAAAACAAAATACTCATAATATTTTTAGGGTGTCGATCGGAGACTGAAGCGGCTGGATGGGTTGTGGTGGCGCTCAGATTCGGGCGTGAGGGGTTTAAACCGGAGGGAAAGAGAGAACGGCAGAGGGAGAATAGAGGAGAGGGTTCGACGAGGTAGGGGGACTGACCGGGCGGTGCTGCGGAGGCCAAGGTGGTGGCGCGCTTCGTCGGAGGGGCTAAGTTCGTCGGGCTTCAGGAGGGCAGAGTGTTCGGGTCGATGGGGGTTCGTTGTCACGAAGAGGAGAGGGGGAGAAGAGGTCAGAAGGTGGAGGCGCGGGTTTGGGTGGTGGCGCTGCCACCTCAAGCGGCGGATCAGAAGGTGGAAACTCGATCCCAGGCGCCCTTTTCCTTTTTCTTCCTTTATTCTGTAATGATTTTGAATTGGGGGAGGGCTTGGTCAACGCAAGGAGAAAAGGGCAGGGGTTTTTTTTATTAATATTTATTATTTTATTATTTTTACTTACAAAAAGGTAACTTTTTAATACGAACTCGAAATCCAATCCAACGACTGTCATCCCTAGCGTATTACCCCCGTTCTGAACACAATTGGATATGTATCGTAGGACAATTTGACTGTTTGAATCAGTTTCCGTTGAATTCAAAGTATAGTTCTTTATATATTAAATTTAAACGCACATTTTCATTTAAGGGGACCACATACGGACCCGAAAAATTCCAGAAAAATTATTTCTAGCCTCGTATTGACGATATGGTCCTAACAAAACTAGTTTCGTCAAATTTTGAGATCGTTTCAAAATTGGCCATTTTCCAGTCGATTAAAATCAACTAAAACTGGTCAAACGCGTCTTCCTTTGCCACGCTCACATATTGATTCGAAAAATTATGAAAATTGGAATCTAGCAATAACCTGACATCGCGGATCCAACAAAAGTGGTTTCGTCGAAATCCGAGGTCGTTTGCAAAATTTCAATTTTTAAGGGCCAGAATTCCATAGCGACTATTCTGAAAATTCAACTGGACATATCTTTTGATTCCCGCTATGAAATTTTGATTTCCCGGATTCGTTGGAAAGATATTCTAAATTATATTCTATTATTTTTGATTTCACTAAAATCCGGTTTATTTTGCACCCGGTACATTCATTTGAAGTTTGAAATCAAATTATCGAACTACCGCACCGTTTTCAATTCCTTTTATGATTATAAATAATTATTTATATTCTAACGACGATCTATATAATATATACGTTCGAATTCTATTCAAAATAAATTTCTCGTCGTTATTATAAAAAATAATTCATTTTAAATAATCAAAATTCGCTAAAATTGCCGAAATAAAAATTTTAAATTGGCCCAGATTTCCGGGTTATTACAATCTCCCCCACTTAAAACTTTTCGTCCCCGAAAAGGAACAAAGCCGAAAGTTGTTTCACAAATCAACTCAACTTTCTCTATTTTTATTATGTCCTAAGTTCTTCAACTTTTCAGTTTCTAAGAACTTTTCAAAAATTTCAAAAATTTGGCATCAAAAATCTGATTTTTTGACTACATATCAAAGTTATGAATTTGAAAAGCTAATCAACTAATTGATTGATGGTTGTGTTGTTGATTATTGGTTGATTAATTAAAATTTGAACCATATAGCCAAATTTAATCAAATATTGAATTGTATTGAAATTTGGTCGCGTTTTCTTGCATATACATGTACTTACATTGAACAGGTCATAGCAAGGAGGCTAGAGCAGAAAATAAAATTTTGTTTGCCCGACAAATAGGTACATGTTTACTATAATTTACTGTTTTGTTCGGGTGATGATGATTTTATGAGCCGATTGTCTAGCCGCTAGGCTTTTTCTTTTTCTTTTTGAGTTCAGAGTGCCTGTATGGCAATTTCGGGATTTTCCCGTGCTCCCGGTGCTGGGGAGGTTATGGCGAAATTTTTCGAAAATTTAGGGTGTTAGCCAACCCTATCCTCCGGCTTGCGTTGCACTGTGTGATGGGAACTAGGTCTTATAATAGCTTTATTGTTCTTTATTTAGCATTGTGTTGTTGTTTTATGCACTGGTATTCTGGGGAGGAAACCTGTTCCGTGTTATACGGCGTGGTCCCTTGATTTACCTAACTTTAAAAATAAAGATAAATAACTGTTTTAGTTCTCACACCAGTCCCATGACTAACCTGGAGTTTATTGTTTTAACCTAAACTCTGGGTGCCCTTATTTTGACACAGGCAGCTAGTAGTTTTGGTTTTGCAGATTTATATTCACAGGATCCTGGTTTACAGCTGGAACGATATCCGGAAAGCTTTGTATCCGTATATCTCCTTCAGTTGTATTTTGTATTATTTTCCGCTGCTATGTAATTTATTGTAATCTCTGAAATTTGGTAGATGTATATTATTTGTTTACTCTGTATATTCTTGTATTCTGATGGAATTGTTGTAATAAACAATGAAATGTTCTTCCGTCTGCGTTCTAATTTGTCGTGTTCTCAAAACAATCAGGCGTTTCGAACGGTCTAGATCGGTTTAGCGACTGATTCGGATCGAACGAAATTCCTTTTCGTCACGGTTGGTATCAGAGCTATAGTGACCCTTGGATCGTCAGGGTCGGTCCACCGATGTGGATTAAAATGCCTGAACATGTGTTTCCCCGCCCAATGGGGCGTAGGTGAGCCAACTAAATGACTCCATCGGACTCGGATCGTCCGATCAAATTGAGGCGCCTCGCAACAGCAACAACCACATAAGTCAAACTCGTCAGGGCGTGTAAAACCACTGATGCCACTTCTAACTAGAAAGAAACGCATGCCCTTCCTGATGTCCTCTCCCGTTTCTGGTTCATACCGGGTGTGAAACTCGCGAAGTAAACGTTACACAAAGCTACGCCACAAAGACCATGCTTCGATCATCAACCACAAGACTTTGCTTTTCAATAGAATCCTTGATCATTTGCCACTTGGGCATGCCACACAGGCAATTCACTCCTTGCGTTTGATATCCATCAATATATAACCCCTGAGCTCGTACGTCTCAGAGAAGGGCGTTAAGCAAGAGAATAAATTCTCCGCCGCCATACAGATATATATTTAATAGAAATCAATCACACAGACTATAATCCAATGTCAGACACACAGTCCATTTACAAGTTCGTTCTGGGTCTGAACGAAACCGGAGGCATCTAGTACCCCGCATATCCATCGATCTCCAAGTACGTCTGGACGATCACCAACTGTTTCCATCTTCTTGGGTGTACATCCCAATCAAGATCATCAGTAATTATCCAAACGACGTGAAGACCTCCGGTCTTCGACCACCGTCTTCATCTTCGACTTATCGTCATATCAGTTATTCAGAATGGGATAAACCCGGTCTTTCCGAATAACTCGCGTATATTATAAACAAGTGTTACACAAACACAACATACGCCTCATTCCAATTCATCAATCACTAACCGTAAATTAACAAGAGAACAATTCCCCAAATATTAACGCCGAAGGCCGAAACCAACATCAGATCAATATCCAGAAAATCATTCTGCTTAGCTAACCGACAGTTAGTTTCTAAATTTCACATTCATAGGGAAAGTTTTCCATTAATTTTATCAAAGATAAATTCCTTAAATTTATTCTTTAATCTTCCTTTTTAAATATCACTTCAAACTTGTAGGGATTAGCGAACCACACCGAAGTAAACATTTATTTTAATTCCCCAATCCCAACCTATTCATTCCATGAAGTAAAACTGGTTATACTTCATATCTAACACCACAGTGTTATCGGTAAATTCAATTACCATTTCACGTTTAAATCTAATTAAAGATTTAACTATCGCCTGGAGCAAAACTGGTGATACTCCATTCTCGATCTTTTCAATCTAATTAAAGATTCATTAAAACTCCACTTATTTTTAATCTTTAACTGGGTTAAAGAATCAGTGTCATTTAAAACACGGTTCACGATAAACCCAAAATCACATTTCATTTCAATCAGTCCCTAACCGTAAATTATCAAGTGAGCAATTCCCTAAGTATTAACCCCGAAGGCCGAAACCAACATTAGATCAATACCCCAGAAACCATTCAACTTAACTAATCTCCAGTTAGTTTCTGATTTTCTTAACTCCTTTGGGTCTAAGAACAGTATTATTGAAGATACCGTTCATGACAACCCAAAATCACATTCCATTAATTATCGGGTTAAAGAGCAAGTGTTATTTAAAACAGTGTTCACGACAAACCCAAAAATCAATTCCAATTCAATATTATTTAATTGGTACACTTCATTAAATCTAAATAAAAAGATTTAATTTTTCTTAACTGGGTTCAAGAACAGTGTTAATAAAGACACCATTCACGACATACCCAAATCACATTTGACATTAAATACAAGGCTCTGAACAGAAAATATATCAGCTTATATTCAATATCAAATTCTACGACCAACAAATATCGTATTAGAAATAATGACATAAATATATCTTTCAAATTTCCATCACAATATTTGTATAATCACGAAATCCAACATCGAAATAATCCAAAGACAATCTTGATTCAAATCCATTCCAATTCAATTATTGGAAATTTTGGTTACTTTTAAAACCCTTTTCAAATCCAATGTATTTATAAAAAAAATAGAATTATAATTCTAGTTCAAAACTATTTCATTTCGATAAAAACTATTTTTATCTTTTCAAATATGGAATTTTTCATCCCAATTCTTCCCAAATCATTTCTTTTGATTTTACACAAATTATTACTATTTTTAATAATTTTATCAAGGCCCGTACAGTCGATTTCCATCAATGGCCATCGAACTGCACTTATAGTGACCTTTTCCAAATTTGATTTGGACATAACTCCAAATCCAACCATTAGATTTCTAATTTCTAATATTCGTTAGAAAGCTCTTTTCGATACGAACCCAACGGTTCTGGTTTTTGGAGAATCCGACGGTCGGATATCTCGCAATATCCATTTGAAGTCAATGGCCAAAATTCAGGAACTACCGCAGCGCGGCGCGTTCTATTCATGCCATTATATTATATATATAATATATAATATATACTTTGTCGATCTGCTTTTAAAACGTATTTTATAAATCGTTTTAAAATCGTTTTCGAAACGATTTCAACTTCATTTCCAAATTCCAATCAAGATTGAATTTTTCGATATAAATTCTTTTTAAATTGATTTCAATTCAAATTGATTTCTAATTTAATTCCAGTTCGTTTTCAATTCAATTCAATTCGAATTCATTTATATTCAATTTCAATTTGAATTCATTTATATTCAATTTCAATTCGAATTTCATTTATATTCAATTTCAATTCTTTTTGAAATATCAGATTTTGAAATCACTTTCGATATTCATTATAAAATGAATAAAATCGATATAAATATCGTTCACGTCAAAATAGCGTCAATCTAGTCAACACGACTTCATATATTTCTATTTTCAATATTTCCTTTCAAATATTTCCTTTTTCAAAATTGGAATGAGGCCCAATCAATTACCATATAATGTTAATTATATGGATTTTCTACAACGCATGTATACAATAACAACGATGAATAATCAACCATCATCCAAAGTGCATTCTACACTGTACAAGCATCAAATATAAATATTCAACGCTTACAACAGTCTGTCAATCAATCGATCGACATACGACTAAACAATCGGGATTAGTGTACGTCAAATATCATCCCAATACCCGTGTGGGGTTTTCAAATAATCAAACACAGATTTTATTTGTGCAGTTGGGCGATGTGTAAAATTTATCGTCCCAATCAATATCAGTCAAATGTGTGTATATAAACAAATCGTCCGATTTGTTGATAATTATTTCATTTTAAATAGACATTAAAAATTCTATTTTTTACTATAAAATATTTTTAACTATATAAATATTTTATTTCATTTCACATCACATCACACAATCAACTACACATCAAAATCAAACAACCAAGCATACAAGCCGTCCATGGTCTGTGGACGATGGGTGTCAGGTGCTACTAAACACCATCTGCATCCTAGTATATAATATTAACTAGAAAAAAATTAAAAGGTGAGAAGTTCTCACAGAGGGATCCACTCCGCCGTGCTTTGTTGTTGAACTGCTGAATCATCTGGATTTGATTGAAATTCCTATGCAGTTCCTTTTTACACTGTTTATAATAAAAAATTATATTTTTATTACTTCATTTCAATAAATAAAAATCATATTTTTAATACTTTAACCTAAGTAAAAATCATATTTTTACCTCACTACTATATATATAAAATCGCCTCCTTTATACAATAAAAATCACGTCTTTATATTTTTATCATATAAGTAAAAATTACATTTTCAATTTAATGTTTCATATATAAAAATATGATCTTTCTTATATAAAAATTATATTTTTATTCAAATCGAAATCATAGCTTTAATTCAAATAAAAATCCAAGCTTTTTATAAATCAAAATCTCAACTTTGACTAATTAAAAATCTAAATTTTAACTAATCAAAAATCTAACTTTTATATCGAGAAAAATAAATAAAATAAAATAAAAATACTCACAATATTTTTAGGGTGTCGATCGGAGACTGAAGCGGCTGGATGGGTTGTGGTGGCGCTCAGATTCAGGCGTGAGGGGTTTAAACCGGAGGGAAAGAGAGAACGGCAGAGGGAGAACAGAGGAGAGGGTTCGACGAGGTAAGGGGACTGACCGGGCGGTGCTGCGGAGGCCAAGGGGTGGCGCGCTTCGTCGGAGGGGCTGAGTTCGTCGAGCTTCAGGAGGGCGGAGGTTTCGGGTCGATGGGGGTTCGCTGTCACGAGGAGGAGAGGGGGAGAAGAGGTCGGAAGGTGGAGGCGCGGGTTTGGGTGGTGGCGCTGCCACCTCGGGCGGTGGATCGGAAGGTGGAAGCTCGATCGCAGGCGCCCTTTTCATATATTTTTTCCTTTATTCTGTAATGATTTTGAATTGGGGGAGGGCTTGGTCAACGCAAGGAGAAATGGGCAAGGTTTTTTTTTATTAATATTTATTATTTTATTATTTTTATTTACAAAAAGGTAACTTTTTAATACGAACTCGAAATCCAATCCAACGACTGTCATCCTTAGCGTATTACCCCCGTTCTGAACACAATTGGATATGTATCATACGCCAATTCGACAGTTTGAATCAGTTTTCGTTGAATTTAAAGTATAGTTCTTTATATATTAAATTTAAACGCACATTTTCATTTACCAGGACCACATACGGACGGGAAAAATTCTAGAAAAATTATTTCTAGCCTTGTATTAACGATACGGTCCTAACAGACTAGTTTCGTCAAATTCTGAGATCGTTTCAAAAATGGCCATTTTCCAGTCGATTAAAATCAACTAAAACTGGTCAAACGCGTCTTCCTTTGCCACGCTCACATATTGATTCGAAAAATTATGAAAATTGGAATCTAGCAATAACCTGATATCGCGGATCCAACAAAAGTGGTTTCGTCGAAATCCGAGGTCGTTTGCAAAATTTCCATTTTTAAGGGCCAGAATTCCATAGCGACTATTCTGAAAATTCAACTGGACATATCTTTTGATTCCCGCTATGAAATTTTGATTTCCCGGATTCGTTGGTAAGATATTCTCAATTAAATTCTATTATTTTTGGTTTCACTAAAATCCGGTTTATTTTGCACCCGGTACATTCATTTGAAGTTTGAAATCAAATTATCGAACTACCGCACTGTTTTTCAATTCCTTTTATAATTATAAATAATTATTTATATTCTAACTACGATCTATATAATATATACGTTCGAATTCTATTCAAAATACATTTCTCGTCGTTATTATCAAAAATAATTCATTTTAAATAATCAAATTCGCTAAAATTGCCAAAATAAAAATTTTAAATTGGCCTAGATTTCCGAGTTATTACATTTTCCCCAAAATTAGTCTTTTCCCAAGCTGCTTTTTCCTAATTCAATTCGAAATTAATTGCTTCATCTATCCATCCAAAGCCGCTTTTCCCTTAAACACAGAGCCTCCACCATCAAACCACGGCAGTCGCACTACTCCACCCTAAATCGTCTCTGCAGTCTCCGCCTTGATTTGCCAGCCTTGCATGAACCTCCTCAAATTGGAGCCACCGCACTTCGCTTTCTCCTTCATTCGCTTCTTCAATCAAAGCTAGCATCGGCCTTTGTTCTTGCTTCAGCATCTCGAAGCCGACAACATCTCGAATCGAAACTCAACACTCAACCCTAGGATAGCACACCTACAGGTGAGCATCGCTCGCGATTGATTAATCATTGAGTCAAGTTATTAATCTCAGTAATTTAACTAAATATAATAGTAAATCTTTGATTGTTTAAAACTGCTTACCCATATCATGTTCATTTTGGTTGCTGTGTCAATTGCTAAAATATTAAATCGGTACATTTTATGATTTCAGAACATGACTTGGTTGGAACTTGATGTTTAGCGATTACCATTGTCATGCTTCTTAGTATTAGTTTGAAATCTTGTACATGTAGTTGCATGGTGCACTGCTCGACTTTCTTGTGTACTCGGGTTGATGCTAACTTTAAACTTTGGTCTAGATACGTGCAGATACTTACGGAATTGAATCGTGTGGTCTGCATACTTGACTTTGATACATTCTGCAATTTAGATATATCTCACCCTTTCTGAATTGGTGCTTAGTTACCGCCATCCGCCTGCTTTAAATCTTGAAATAATCTTACATGCTATGTTGAAATCTGATTATGATATTGCATGTACAGCTATGCCGCAGTTTGACTTACTTCATACACCATGCATCTTAATCTCATACTTGTATACATAGGCACTGATATGTAGTGATATACTAAAGATTGCTGGCGGTTGCTCCATGATTTTGTTGCATTTTGAACTGAATGAACAAATTATATATATATATATATGAGTTATAGCAGCCTTGGTATTCCCCGGCTACTGGGCGGATATATCTTTATGACGGATTTCATAAATTCACTAAATATTGAATAAGTGTTAGGATTAACCTTTATAAATAAGTCATCAAAAATTACATGAGCACAGTATTTTTCCAGATATGTATTTATCGGCCTGGACTTATAATTGTTTTGATGTCTGTGCTACTTTGGCATATTATAAAACTGAGCACGCCCATGAATAAGCAGGAATTTGATAATGTAATTATAGAACTGTCTCAGGGAGTAAATCGGTTAGGGAAAAATGGAGCACTAAGTAAATGTGGTCATAATAGTTAAAAGTAAAAACAAACCATGTAGGAAAACATCACGTCACTTGTTTGAATACATATGTATATAGGAGGTAGTCGGTTTGATCATCACTATGAAGGCATACTATTATGCTATGGAAATATACATATAACGTCATTTATATGAATAACCTGGAACTTGTTGCATGTGCATTGAAGTGTACATATGATAAATGCGTGTGTGTGTGTGTGTTTTAATACATAGCCAGCATGCGCCTCAATATATATTCTTTCCTATTTGACAGAATGAAGCACACATGATGACGCTGGGTTCACATCTTTATTTTTATTTTGTTTTCGAAAACCTGATGTCTGGATCATATGCTATTTTTACGCATAAAACATTTGGCTAAATACATATGTGTGTTTTCTATAGTTTTAAATTATGCTAATATGGACAATTTACTTCATATGCATGCCTTGACTCATGTTTCATGTCGTATGCCTGAAATTACCTCATGCAAACACTCCCTGTTTAACTCATACAAATACTGATTATATATAAGCTTGTAGCACCCTGTTCACCTATTTGCATACTTGTAGTATACTTGTTGTGTTCCCCAACATACCACATGTCTATTGTTTCTAGTAAAACTGGAGATATCTTTAACTGATAACCTGGAACCAACTGTGCCATCTTATTTCTTTATTGATTGAGTTAAGATATAAATGTATACTTGCATACATATTACCCTATATGTATGTTTTTGGGAAATTTTAAGCTGTATGTTAAAAGAGTGGAATGGAAACTTAACTGGAAAACAGGGAAAGTAAACTCCTTTGTTTTTTTCGGTTTAATCTGTAATTAAGTGATATATAGAAATGATAAAGATACATTTATAATTTACACCAAAATATAATACCTTTCACTATCCCTGTTTTTTTTACTGCTGTTAATAGTATAAATGCATATATATATATATATATAGTTTAATCCATACATGCATGTTTGTCTGGTCTCACGTTTAACTGAAACAAAGGCTATCTATGGAAAATTTAAAGTTTGTTCATCTCATGTTTGTCTTCCAGGTCCATATTATTGCCTTTAGCTGAACCATTGCAATGTAGATTTCGTGTATACATTCTGGTTGTCATGTCCCTTGTAATTACCTTTACTTATATACTTACACATAATTAATCTTATATACATATATAGTGGAAATAAGTCTTTGTGCTTGGCCTGGACCTGAATTATTGTGACATGTACATACATACCCTTTGTGTTAAATGTTTGTAAGCCTGAAACTCTAAGCATGTTTGCTCTTCCCCATTTGTATTTTGAAGCCAGGTGAACTTAATTTGTTTACCAACTATGTTTCGACAGTATTTAACAATCTGGCACAATATTCTGGGACCTTTCCATCCCTATGCGAGATTCATTGCACTTGTTGCTTACCCGTTCTGTGGCTTGTTGCATTACTCACTTGATGTTTAAAAAAAATTGCATTGTTGCTTCCATATATACCCTATTCTATCCACGGCTGATCGTGTTATTATGACTCCTGTGACGCTGAGGCAGTACACACATGTACCTGTACATGTGTGTATATGTAAGCTCTTGGGGTCACAGTCCCTGAAAAATTAACTGATATAGAATGGACGTTACATAAATGTATATTTTGCACATTTGAGGGTTAATTATTATATTCAGTTCTTATTGAAACTAATTTACTTGAACTACTGATTCCTGACTCGATTTTTCTATGTTTTTGCATGGAACGCTCGGGTCAGATCCGAGTGTTACATATTTAAAGATCACAGCTTATGATTCAAAGATTGGCAAAAACTGGGGGTTTCGAAGACGCGCACTCTGAAGATTTCAAACCAGTAAATAATCTTCCTTGCATTTAAACTGTAAAAATTCCACTTTATATAGAAAAGTTTCGTATACAAAAATTCTTATTATAAATAAAAGTTTCTTTCCGCTGTTCAAATACTATGTTATTATATATTTCGTATTTCTATGTTGATTCTGTTGTTAAACTCTGTAAGCTAAATAACGGTCCATCGATTTGAAGGTCAAAAAGGCGGGACGTTACAAGTGGTATCAGAGCTTTGGTTTATTCAACGCTTAGCTTATCGAGTTTAAAGTGAATAGGATTGACACTAGAAAAAAAATGGATTTTGAAAAAAAAACAGGGTTTTGAAATAAATTTTAAAGGTAAATTATTTTGGAAATATTTTGAAACTGGTATTTTGAAAATAATACAGCGGAAACAAAAAAAATCATTTTGAGATTTAAATTTTTTTGGAATCCCCAGTCTTCAAATCTATAATTGCCAGAGCCATTCTTTGATAGGGTACCCTTAGATTTGAATCTCGAATCCATCATTGGATGGTATCCAAGCAATATAAATATAAGTGAATTAACGAACCGATTTGACTAATCGTGTATTTTAGTAATCAGAGTTAACTAAAATTGATTGGTAATGAGAATTCCAATAGGAATCTGAATGAAAGGAGAAAATTTAAAATCGTTCAAAAAAATAAGGAATTTTATTTGGAATATAAATTAATAGAAATAAAATAAAATTTAAAAGAGTAATTATAAGTTGACTGTGTCAAAGTTTATTAGCAAGGAAATTTATTATTGGTTCAAACCAATAATGTATAATCGAATATATGAATTTCGTAAGGTATAAACTTGTTAATTGATTAACAAGAAGTAAAGTGTAAACGAGATTATGAAGCGAAATGTGAGTAAAGTGATGTGAACTTATATTTGAATGGAATCAGAGCTAATTTGATTTGACGAGTCTTGACCCGTATAAACGAAAAAATATTCACTTGTTAAAAAAAATAACGTTTGAAAGCAAATATTGCAGCAAATGAAATTGGAGATGGAAGACTTGGAATATACCAGTATGGTGAGATTATTCCGGAGTTCAAAATATAAATAGAATGAGTTTTTCCAAAGATCGGAATATGGTTCAAAAAGGGAGTTATTTATGAAGTTAACGATGACGAATTTAAGGAAAATACAATTCATTATCCGTTTTAAATTAAAAATAAATCTATCATTAATTAATTATTTATGTATTCAAATCAATGATAAGGTTAAATATTTGGAAAGCATGAATTATGGTAATAAGTAATGACTTGTTGGTAATTGAAATAGTGAAATTTAGCTATTTCGAAGTTAATAATGTTGATCAGTTAAGGTTTGAGAGATAATTAATACCCCAACTTGACTGACTTCATTGTTGACTAAGAAATGGTTAAGGTTCGATAGCAGGAATTGGTTAAGCGAAGTGAGCTAGTGAGTGTCAAGAGTAAGTGGGAATAACGATATCTTATTTAACATCTGTTGTAATCAAAATAATGAATCTAGAAATGTTCCCCCCTAGAGAATAAAGTATATTTTCTATGGAAAATAAAGATGTGTGTATATATGGAATTATTTTCCAATGGCAATAAGAGATTTTCTAGAATTATAGATAATAAATATGATAATGAGAAATGTTTTGTTAAAAGCTCGTGAGAGGCTTTTTGATAATAAATCAGAATGGCAAGAACTGAAGAACAAAAAGCCGCATGTTGAGAACGAAGAGCGGCAGAACGTAAAAGAAGGGAAGAAGTAATGTTGGAATACGAGAAGATGATTAAGGAAAAATAGACGGCGGGCCCCTATGACAATATCATCTGTTACAGATGTCATAAAAAGGACATTACGCGGCTACATGCGGAGAGAGTGACAAGGGAAAGAAAGAAGGAAAAATTTACCGATCCAATATTTTCTGTTTTAATTGCCGAGATAAGGGACATTTCCCAATCGTTGTCTTAAAGTGAGAAAGAAGAAACCTGCCATTGCTGAGACTTCTGATGAACCAGTCGCTTGTTATCATTGTATGCAAGTTGAACATGTAGCTCGAAATTATTCCGAGAGACAACAAGGACGAAGGGCAGTGTTGCGAGCCGCTAGAGAGAAAATTGTGAAATACATAGATAAAGATAGCTCCATCTCGTATTATTGTAAGAACTGCAAGGAGTGGTGTCATGTGGATAGGGAATGCACTAATCCTTTTATGGAAACTCCAGAAAAATGAATATTGTGAAAGTAGTTTATGCAGAGATGTGGATCATCGATCGAAAAGCAGACAAACACCGAAGATCGTAAATCCTAATAAAGTTAGCCCTGTTTTGTAATACTATCATTTGTAATCCTAAATCTCCTATGTACGTGTTTTAAATAGATCAAGACTAGGTATGATTATTTAAATAGAATGGGTATGAAAAATTTTGAACTCTATGAAATTGCTATTAATGATTTAATCTCATTTGTATGATGTTTTTTGAAATCTTGAAAGAGATATTTCTAAGTGTAAATTATAATGATATTGTTATAATCAATGTTTTTCATAAAAGGAGTAGATTCGTAAACTGAATTCGATTATTGCGTAAGAAATGAATTGGTAAGAAATTAAGAAACAAGATCTAGGAAGTTGAAAACTGACTGGGAAATAGTTAAGTTGAATAATTTCTTGAGCGTTGATCTGATTTTGGTTTCGGCCTTCAGGGTTGATACTTGGGGAGTTATTTGCTAGTTAATTTACGGTCGAAGGGTGTGCATATGAAGTTGTAGTAATGCGTGAATGAGAAGTTTGTTATAAGAATGAAAATTCTGAAATTTTGAGAATATAAAGATTTGAATTAAGGGATGAATGGGAAATTGGGTTTATAACTAATAGATCCGTAAATCTAAGTTGAAATTATCTGAATTGACTAAGAGTTCAAAACTAAAATTTTGGGATTCGAATGGAAATGGAGGATATTTGAGTTTAGATATTAAGTATAGAAGTTTATATAGCGAATTCGAAAGCTATTGATTTGTAAGACAATCGGTTTGAAATGAAGTCTTATACAACGGAAATTATATTAGAATGAGATGTTTGATTTGGAAAGAAAATCTCATGTAAGTCGACATAAGTATGATTTATGAGAAATATGAAATAAAGTACTATATGTACATATTATCATATGTTTTCAAATCAAGATAAGGAAAGTACCTTCCTTCTTTTTGAAATTCGAGCTTAGGTATGTTGCTGGTGGTAGTAGGTTGTCCGGACATAAAACTCATGAGTTTCCATTGAGCACGACTACTAGCGCAATTCGCAGGGCTGCAGATAGGCTATGGCGGTCGAATGTTTCCTGAGGGAATCAGGCGTAACCATTGTGATTGCTGCGATCAAGAGTCGTTGAAATTCGACCGTGTAGCAAAATTCGCAGGGCTGTAGATATCCAATGGCGGATAGATGTTTCTTGGGGGAACCAAGTGTAACTATTGTGACTGCTGCAATCTACAGTCGAATTATAAGGGCTTAATCCGCAGAGCTATGAAAGCTTATGGGTATGGATGTTTCCTGAGGGACCCATACATAACCATTATGTACCTGTGGTCCACTGATATATCTTAGTGATTGAGCCACCTGTAAATGCAGCAGTTTGTCTTCGTGACTTGATTGGTCCTCGCGACTTAATTTATCTTCTTAAATTGATAATTTGATTTTGTGATCCTGAGGTAGAGCAGCCAACGCTCAATGAACTCAGATTGTCTTTTGATTCTTAAAATGTCTTATGTTGATCTGTTCGTGACGAAATTCGCAGGGAAGTGAATTTCTACCGATACGGATGTTTTCTAGGGGATATGGACGAAACCATTGTGTATTTGCGATTCATGAACAATCAACATATAAATATCACATTGTTACTTTCCGTATCTGTTTTTAAAGGAATTTCTAAAATATTTTTCAATAGGAGTTGAAGCATGGATATATGTAATACTTGGAGATTTTAGTTGTGCGCCTGGCCAGCGTATGCCTAACATCTGTGAGAACAACAACAGACTTGTCAAACTTCGAGTTATCAAATACTTTCAAGTAAAAAATTTGAATTTAAAATAAGAAGATTTCAAAGTATTTTCAAGTCTCAAAGCTTTGAAATAATAATACAAATATTTTCTATATACGAATTTCGGGATATGTTTAAAAGATATAAAAATTTCGGATTTTGAAAATTTTTAGGTCAATAATTTATATCTTGAAAAGGAGATGTTATTTACGCTCTTCAGGAGTGTTGGGAAAAAGTAAATGGATTAAATGTAAGGAGATTTGGGTTGATGGTTGCAAAGCCTAGACTCATTACAGTTGCACAATGAATAAGTAAATATTGACAGATGGGTTATGAAGGAAATTAGAATATGAGATGCGTAAATCCAACTTATCCGAATTTGAAGTTTGAAAGGAGATTGGTTTTAAAAAGATTTTTTTTTCGAATCGATTGAATATGATCAAAAGAGGATCGATGACTTAAATGTCGATATTCAAATTAGTTGCGGAAAAATTTCATATAAATCTGAAAATTGAAGTATACATTGGTATAACTCTAACTATCTCTCCTTTTCGAGGACGAAAAGTTTTAAAGGTGGGGAGATTGTAACGTCCTGGAAATTTCGACCAAAAAAAAAAGAAATTTATTTAGAGATTTAATTATTAACGATCAATTTTATATTTATACTTGGGTTTAAAAATCAAATACATTCTTTGTGTATGAATAAAAAAATAAATATTTAATTTAGAATGGGTGGTCGGCATCAAATATATACTGAAATTGAATTTGATTGATTATTTGAATTGGATTTGAAATAAGACTGAAGAATATAAATGTTTGGTTTTAAATTAAACGTTATTAATGTTAATTAAAATGAGAATTTTATTTATTGAAACATATGGATATTTTGCTTGGATATGTGTGTATTCATATATATATATATATATATATACATATACATATATAAAGAAATTAAATTTTAACGTCTCAAATTTGGACACAAACAAAGTTATCAGTGGACAGATAGAATAAAATCAGTAAAGCGATAAATAATTTAAAAATACACAAATGGAGTCAGATTACAATTAAATTAATTTAGAATGTTGAAACAAAGTTGTACGTATAAATTTTGTAGTATTCGAAAGGGTGTGGTGGTACGAATTTTGAGCGTTCAATAATGATTTACGATAGAATTTTATATTTAATTAAAATATAGTTAAACCTTCCTCAGTAGAAATTTGGCCGACCTATTATGTGAAAAATGCAGACACCCTAAACCCTATCAATTTTACGTTGATCTTATCTTCAGGCTTTGCTTCAATAAAAATCTTGTATTCCCAATTTTCCTCAGCTGCCATCATTTTCTTCTCCTCATTAAAAATGGCCATAGCCAATTGTTTTCCCAAAATTAGTCTTTTCCCACACTGCTTTTTCCTAATTCAATTTGAAATTAATGGCTTCATCTATCCATCTGAAGCCGCTTTTCCCTTAAACACAGAGCCTCCACCATCAAACCACGGCAGTTCCACTACTCCACCCTAAATCGTCTCTGCAGTCTCCGCCTTGATTTGCCAGCCTCACATGAACCTCTTCAAATCGAAGCCACCGCACTTCGCTTTCTCCTTCATTCGCTTCTTCAATCAAAGCCAGCATCGGCCTTTGTTCTTGCTTCAGCATCTCGAAGCCGCCAACATCTCGAATCGAAACTCAACACTCAACCCTAGGATAGCATGGCTACATGCGAGCATCGCTCGCGATTGATTAATCATTGAGTCAAGTTATTAATCTCAGTAATTTAACTAAATATAATAGTCAATCTTTGATTGTTTAAAACTGCTTACCCATATCATGTTCATTTTGGTTGCTGTGTCAATTGCTGAAATATTAAATCGGTACATTTTATGATTTCAGAACATGACTTGGTTGGAACTTGATGTTTAGCGATTACCTTTGTCATGCGTCTTAGTATTAGTTTGAAATCTTGTACATGTTGTTGTATGGTGCACTGTTGTGTACTTGGGTTGATGCAGACTTTAAACTTTGGTCTAGATACGTGCAGATACTTACGGAATTTAATCGTGTGGTCTGCATACTTGACTTTGATGCATTCTGTAATTTAGATATATCTCACCCTTTTTGAATTGGTTCTTAATTACCACCACCCGCCTGCTTTAAATCTTGAAATAATCTTACATGCTACGTTGAAATCTGATTATGATATTGCATGTAAAGCTATGTCGCAGTTTGACTTACTCCCTACACCTTGCATCTTAATCTCATACTTGTATACACAGGCACTGATATGTAGTGATATACTATAGATTGGTGGCCATTACTCCATGATTTTGTTGCATTTTGAACTGAATGCACATATTATATATATGAGTTATAGCTGCCTTGGTATTCCCCGGCTACTAACCGAAAATCCTTGGTCAGTCTGATACCAAATGTAATGGCCCGAATTTCCGTACACTTTGAGTCGACTAATAACACCACATATCCAACCCAAATTGCACAGAAATACGAATCATTATTAGAAAGAAGTTAGAGGATGAGAAATAGAAAGAAAGAAATATTAGAATAAAAGAAACAAATATCACAAACTCACATCGGAACGAATAAAATATATTAGATAAAATAAACTTTGAAATATAATTCAGTAACTTTATATACCATCGTCAGAGCACAACAGCTATTTCTGGAACAGTTATAAACACCTGTTTCTAGATACGAACATAATACACAGCGGAAAATATGATAATCTACAGTTAATTGATGAACCCTCCTGCTTCGAGCTCCTCCAAGTGAATCTGTAAAGTCCCAACTACTTGACTTCCTGTACAAATTTGGGCACCCAAGAGTTTTAGGGAAAACAAAACAAAATAAACTTTGGGCCAGTCATGGGACTGGTGTGAGTAAACTCCAACCATTTGTTTAACTTTTAAAAACCCTTTAGAAAGAAAAGATACTCGTAAGACCGATCGATGCATAAACACAGATGGTTTTTACCTTACGATAACCAAAAATGTTTTTGATATCAAATCCGGTGATATTATAATTGTGTCTACAACAAATAAATAGAATCTAGCGGAACGTTTGCATCTCACGCTCCATATATAATATAAAGTCAAAAAAAAAACAGCAGGGCACTTATTGGAGATTGGATTTCCAACATGACAAGGTATGGGACCACCTTCCGATCAGTGTACTCTAACATCTCGCCTTTTTGACCACTTCAAATTGGTAATTAAACCAACTTAAAACATTCAAATCGACGGACCGTTATTTAGCTTACAGATTTTAACAACAGAATCAACGCAAAAATACGAAGTAAATAATAACATAGTATTTGAACAGCGGAATGAAACTTTTATTTATAATCAGAATTTTTGAATACAAAACTTTTCTATATACAGTGGAATTTTTAAAATACAGTTTAAATGCAAGGAAAATTATTTACTGGTTTGAAATCTTCAGAGTGCGCGTCTCGAAAACCCCCAGTTTAAGCTGTGATCTTTAAATCTGTAACACTCGGATCTGACCCGAGCGTTCCATGCAAAAACATAAAACACTCGAGTCAGGATTAATCAATTGTTCAAGTAAATTAATTTCAATAATAACTGAATATAATAATTAACCCTTATATGTGCAAAATATACATCTATGTAGCATCCATTCTATATCAGTTAATTTTTCAGGGATTGTGATCCCAGGAGCTTGCATATATACACACATGTATGGGTACATGTGTGTACTGCCTCAGCATCACAGGTTCATAATAACACGAGCATCCGTGGATAAAATAGGGTATATATGGCAGCAACAATGCAATTTTTTTAAACATCAAGTGAGTAACTCAACAGGCCACAAAACGGGTAAGCAACAACTGCAATGAATATCTCATAGGGATGGAAAGGTCCCAGAATATTGTGCCAGAATGTTAAATATTGTCGAAACATAGTTAGTAAACAAATTAAGTTCACCTGGCTTCAAAATACAAATGGGGAATAGCAAACATGCTTAGAGTTTCAGGAAAACCAAATGAAAAAGGCATAGCAATCATACTTGAGTTTCAGGCTTACAAACATTTAACACAAAGGGTATGTATATACATGTCACAGTAATTCAGGTCCAGGCCAAGCACAAAGACTTACTTCCATTATATATGTATATAAGATTATGTGTAAGTATATAAGTCAAGATGATTATAGGGGACATGACAACCAGAATGTATACATGAAATCTACATTGCAACGGTTCAGTTAAAGGCAATAATATGGACCTGGAAGGTAGACATGAGACGAATAAACTTTAAATTTTCCATAGCTAGCCTTTGTTTCAGTTAAACATGAGACCATACAAACATGCATGTATGGATTAAAATATATATATATATATATATGCATTTATACTGTTAACAACAGTAAAAAAACAAGGGTAGTGAAAGGTATTATATTTTGGTGTAAATTATAAATGTATATTTATCATTTCTATATATCACTTAATCGTAGATTAAACCAAAAAAAAACAAAGGGGTTTACTTTCCCTGTTTTCCATTTAAGTTTCCATTCCACACTTCTAACATATAGCTTTAAATTTCCCAAACACATACATACAGGGTAATATGTATGCAAGTATACATTTATATCTTAACTCAATCAATAAAGAAATAGGACGACACAGTTGGTTCCAGGTTATCAGTTAAAGACATCTCCAGTTTTACTAGAAACAATAGACATGTGGTATGTAAGGAAACACAACAAGTATACTACAAGTATGCAAATAGGTGAACAGGGTGCTACAAGCTTATATATAATCAGTATTAGTATGAGGTAAACAGGGAGTGTTTGCATGAAGTAATTTCAGGCATACAACAAGAAACATGAGGTCAAGGCATGCATATGAAGTAAATTGTCCATATTAGCATAATTTAAAACTATGAAAACACACATATGTATTTAGCCAAATGTTTTATGCATTAAAATATCATATGACCCAGACATCAAGTTTTCGAAAAAATAAAAATCAAGATGTGAACCCAGCGTCATCATGTGTGCTACATTCTTTCAAATAGGAAGGAATATATATTGAGGCACATGCTGGTTATGTAGTAAAACACACACACACACACACACATATACATATATACACACACACACACTTATCATATGTACACTTCAATGCACACGAAACAAGTTCCAGGTTATTCATACAAATGACATTATATGTATATTTCCATAGCATAATAGTATGCCTTCTTAATGATGATCAAACCGACTACCGCCTATATACATATATATTCATACAAGTGATGTGATGTTTTCCTACATGATTTGTTTTTCCTTTTAACTATTATGACTACATTTACGTAATGCTCCATTTTTCCCTAACCGATTTACTCCCTGGGACAGTTCTACAATTACATTATCAAATTCCGGCTTATTCATGGGTGTGCTCAGTTTTATAATATGCCAAAGTAGCATAGACAGCAAAACAATTATAAGTCCACGCCGATAAATACATATCTGGAAAAATACCGTGCTCAAGTCATTTTTGATGACTTATTTATAAAGGTTAATCCTAACACTTATTCAATATTTAGTGAATTTATGAAATCCATCATATAGATATATCCGATCAGTAGCCAGGAAATACCAAGGCTGCTATAACTCATATATATATATATATATATATATATATAGAATATGTGCATTCAGTTCAAAATGCAACAAAGTCATGGAGTAACCGCCACCAATCTATTGTATATCACTACATATCAGTGCCTGTGTATACAAGTATAAGATTAAGATGTAGGGTGTAGGGAGTAAGTCAAACTGCGGCATAGCTGTACATGCAATATCATAATCAGATTTCAACATAACATGTAAGATTATTTCAAGATTTAAAGCAGGCGGTTGGCGGTAATTAAGCACCAATTCAAAAAGGGTGAGATATATCTAAATTACAGAATGCATCAAGTCAAGTATGCAGCCCACACGATTAAATTCCGAAAGTATCTGCACGTATCCAGACCAAAGTTTAAAGTCAGCATCAACCCAAGTACACAAGAAAGTCGAGCAGTGCACCATACAACAACATGTACAAGATTTCAAACTAATACTAAGAAGCATGACAGAGGTAATCGCTAAACATCAAGTCCCAACCAAGTCAGGTTCTGAAATCATAAAATGTACTGATTTAATATTTCAGCAATTGACACAGCAACCGAAATGAACATGATATGGGTAAGCAGTTTTAAACAAACAAAGATTGACTAGTATATTTAGTTAAATTACTGAGATTAATAACTTGACTCAATGATTAATCAATCATGAGCGATGCTCACCTGTACCTGTGCTATCCTAGGGTTGAGTGTTGAGTTTCGATTCAAGATGTTGGCGGCTTCGAGATGCTGAAGCAAGAATAAAGGCCGATGTTGGCTTTGATTGAAGAAGCGAATGAAGGAGAAAGCGAAGTGCGGTGGCTCCGATTTGAGGAGGTAATTGTGAGGCTGGCAAATCAAGGCGGAGACTGCAGAGACGATTTAGGGTGGAGTAGTGCGACTGCCGTGGTTTGATGGTGGAGGCTCTGTGTTTAAGGGAAAAGCGGCTTCAGATGGATATATGAAGCCATTAATTTCGAATTGAATTGGGAAAAAGCAGTTTGGGAAAAGACTAATTTTGAGGAAAACAATTGGCTTCGGCCATTTTTAATGAGGAGAAGAAAATTATGGTTGTTGAGGAAAATTGGGAATACGAGATTTTTATAGAAGCAAAGCCTGATGATAAGATCAACGTAAAATCGATAGGGTTTAGGGAGTCTGTGTTTTTCACATAATAGGTCGGCCAAATTTCTACACACGAAGGTTTAACCTGATTTTAATTAAATATAAAATTCTATCGTAAATCATTGTTGAACGCTCAAAATTCGTACCACCACACCCTTTCCGAATGCAAAAAAAAAAATTATACGTTCAACTTTGTTTCAACATTCTGAAATAATTTAATTGTAATCTGACTCCATTTGTGTATTTTTAAGTTATTTATCGCTTTACTGGTTTTATTCTATCTGTCCACTGATAACTCTGTTTGTTTTCAAATTTGAGACGCTAAAATTTGATTTCTTTATATATATATATATATATGAATACACGCATATCCAAGCAAAATTTCCATATGTTTCAATAAATAAAATTCTCATTTTAATTAATGTTAATAACGTTTAATTTAAAACCAAACATTTATATTCTTCAGTCGTATTTCAAATCCAATTCAAATAATCATTCAAATTCAATTCCAGTATATATTTGATTCCAACCACCCTTTCTAAATTAAATATTTATTTTTTTATTCTTACACAAACAATGTATTTGATTTTTAAACCCAAGTATCAATATAAAATGGATCGTTAATAATTAAATCTCTAAATAAATTTCTTTTTTTTTTGGTCGAAATTTCGGGGATGTTACGTATATGGAGTTATAAATCGATATTTCAAATCCGGGTCAAATCAATATTCAATTACAAATAGAAATCCTTTTATAAATCGTAATAAATTATAAAGGTATTCCATAGTGACTATTTGAAAATTTGATTTGGACATAAATCAAAATCTACACGATGAAATCCTGATTTTTCTCATCCATTAGAAAAATACACTTCACCAGCTCTGAACGTTTCTTGTTTCACAGAAATCCGACTTAAAGCGGATTCTGTATATTCCGTTGAGTTTCAAATCGCCAAATTACGAACTGCAGCGCATTGCGGGCTCGATTATAATTATATTATAATTTATACGTTCAATTGTCGTTCATTTAATATATTTGTTATTCAAATTCAATTCTAAACTGTATTCTACCTTATATATGATCCAGTTCACATTGTATTGTGAATTTAGCTATTTTCGATTATTTTGGAATTATAATATATTTTTATATTATAAATATTAATTGAATATTCCATATTATTTAATTAAATAACCATTTGAATCAATAAATCATTTTTAAATAATTAAATAAATTAATTATTATACCATAAAAATATGGGACATTACACTGTATATGGGACACCGAAGATAGCATTAAACAAGCTTATCCGAAGTGCAGAGTGAACATCTCTGATTAGCTCTAGTGCAAGATACATTTACAATATATTTTATTTCCACCTTGTTTCTTACTTAATTGTTGTTTCTTTTCGGGGACGAAAAGTTTTAAGTGGGGGAGATTGTAACAACCTGAAAAATCAGAACCAAATTAAAATTTTAATTTAGAGTAATTTTGGCGGAAAGTACATTAGAATTTAAAATTTACATTTTTAAATAATAATAAAGCCCTTAAAAATAGCCATTTTGCAAACGACCTCTGTTTTCGACAAAACCACTTTTGTTGGATCCGGAATGTCAAACTATTGCTAGGTTTAAAATTCCATAATTTTTGGAATTAATATGTGAGCGTGGCAAAAGAAAACATGTTTTGCAAATACAGTGCAAATTGTATCGACCAGAAAAGGCCATTTTTCAAACGGTCTCCAAATTCGAAGAAATTAGTTTTGTTGGGACCGTATCGTCCAAATTTAGCTAGATTTATTTTTTGGGAATTTTTGGATCACTATGTGGCCCCGACAAATTAAAATGTATGTTCAAATTAAATATTGAATGTTATATATTTTAATTTGAAGAAAAACTGACTGAAACAGTCGAATGGGCTTACGAAAAATTTCCCATTGTGTCCCAAATGGGGGTATTTGGCTAGGGTTGACAGTCGTTGGGTCTGATTTGGAGCTCGGAGGATAATTTTAATTTTTGGAAATTAAAATAAAATAAATATATATTAACCAATGAGAATTCACTAAAACCTAAATCACTTTTCTCCAATTTAAAAAAAATCATCACCTTTCTCCTCGTTCAACGCGGAAAACCGCTCCTCCAAAGATCGTGTTCGATCTTGAACTCCTCTCAGTAAATCACGAAATTTCTGAAGAAAACATGGATGTACTCTCGAGGCTTTTCAAATCCGTCCCACTATGATCAATTCTCGTACGTGGGTGGTGAGATCTGGTCGCTCCAAGTTCCGCCCTTGCGAGGTGATTTCCGGCAAATATACACCACCGAGTTTGCCGTGGTTGAAGCTGGAGGTAGCTGCCACGTAGGCCAATGACGTTGAGTAGTCCGGTCATTTTCTAAGATACTGTGGAGCTCGCAAATTTCAAGCCTAGTTTTGGACAATAGGGTTGAACCACGGACGTGTTAAACTGAAGAAGGAGGAGAATTATTTAAACCATTTACAACATTTCAAAAGCGTTGCGAATTTAAATTTGTTTATAAAAATCATATCTTTTTCATACGGTGATGAAATCCGATGAAACAGGAACCATTGGACTCATGGTGACGTCTTCTACATTCTAGAAGAGACTGGAATGTATATGGAGCTCTCTACAATTTAAGGAGGTGTGGAACCCAGTGTGAGATTTCTAAATTCAAATTGGAATGGATACGCGTTGTATAAATTATATAAGCGATGTATAAATTATATAAGCGATGTATATGTCATATATAAACGTTGTATAAATTATATATGCAATGTATAAATTATACATACATTGTATAAATCATGTATACGTTGAATGAAACTGAAATGGAAATAAATACGTTTATATATATATATAGGTATACCCCCCTCGCCCACAGACCATGGACGATTTAAATTGATTGTGTGATGATTATGTTATGGAAATTGATTGTGGTCGTGAATGATTGATTGTGGTTGCAACAAAATTGGTTGTGTTTATGGTAAATTCATTGTGTTGTGAAAATGAATGGTAATGTGGAAATTATGGAATTGAAATTATTGTAATTCTACAAGGCCTAAGATAGCAGAGGATCTGTGCTGCACACGGTGCCGGTGCTAAATACCCTGTCGTTGTAATGCCGAAATTTTCTGAAATGGAGTATATAAAATAGTTGTTTTGTTGAATATATTGTTTGAACAATAAAAATCACATTTTTATTGTATGTATGAACCACTAAAAATATTCATGTGTTGAATAAATTCTTTGAACGATAAAAATATCATTTTTATCATGTATGTGAAGTAATAAATGTAACAACCCGTATTTTCAACAACCTGTTATAATATAAATCGAGGCAGAATTTAATTCTAAAATCTGAATCAAGGGAAACGGGCTATGCCATTGCGTTCGTCTCGGAAAAATACGCGAAATAGAGTCCGAGTTTTCGAAAATCGGAGTCCGTATGACCCAGTTAAGGCCCATTGAAGTTTTCAGAAAATTCCTAAGTAAAAACAGAATTAAATTTTAAAATTAAAAACTTGGGTTAGGGCAAACTGGGCAGGCGGGAAAAATTCCCGCCCAGGACCCCATGTCGACAGGCCTGTCGACAGGGGTCTTAGCATGTCGACAGCCCTGTCGACAGGGGGTGCCCGGCTGTTTAGCCTGGTGCACCATTTCTGATTAGGGTTGGGTCTTGTGGCCTGTTTCTAGAGAGTTCCGAGATCTAATGGACCTAATTGAATCTAGGGTTAATCCTATGGCCTAAAAGCACTAGCCTAATCTATAAATAAGACCCTAACCTACCCTAAATCACTCATTATTCAATCTAGTAACTAAACTATGCCAAAATCAAAACTCTCATGGCCTCCACTCTCTTCATACAATTCCTAAATTAATTCCTAGGTGATTTTCCATGCATACAAGTATATTTAGGCTTGTATGATCCTCCTTAGCTTGCATTAAAGGCTTGTTTCTCTATTGGCATCATAAAGGAGGAGTCTTGATCAAGTTTGCTTGCATTTGGGGGTTTTAATTAGTTGCATAAGGGGTTCTTTACAATTGCTATACTCATTTGAGTCCGCATAAGCATTGTAAGCCCTCTTACCTTCATTTTAGAAACTCTAAAGTTAATATGTGACGCAAGTTGAGATTTATGCAAGTTTATTAAGTTATGCATATTTATGCAAGTTTGCTAAGCCATGATTTGCAAGTTTATTAAGTTATGCATGTTTATGCAAGTTTGCTAAGTCGTGATTTGCAAGTTTATTAAGTTATGCATGTTTATGCAAGTTTGCTAAGTCGTGATTTGCAAGTTTATTAAGTTATGCATGTTTATGCAAGTTTACTAAGCTATGATTTGCAAGTTTATTAAGTTATGCATGTTTATGCAAGATTGCTAAGCCATGATTTGCAAGTTAAATGAGTTATGCATGTTTATGCGAGTCCACTATGCCATGATTTGCAAGTTAAATGAGTTATGCATGTTCCTGCAATTTCATTATGCCATGTTATGCATGTTTAATAAGTTATGCATGCTTATGCAAGTTTAAAATGACAAGTTGTGCATGTTTGACAAGTTATGCATGCTTATGCAAGTTTAAAAATGACAAGTTGTGCATGTTTGACAAGTTATGCATGTTTATAGTAATATGCAAGTTCACTATGCTAAGTTATGCGAGTTTAACATGTTATGCATGTTTATGGTAATATGCAAGTTCACTATGCTAAGTTATGCGAGTTTAACATGTTATGCATGTTTATGGTAATATGCAAGTTCACTATGCTAAGTTATGCGAGTTTAACATGTTATGCATGTTTATGGTAATATGCAAGTTCACTATGCTAAGTTGTACAAGTCTAACATGTTATGCATGATTGTTGTGCAAGTTTATCATGTAGGTTGTGCCAAGTTCCCTCTTCCTATCTTTATGCGTTATTACGAATATGTAAGCGATAGAATGACGTTGGGGGTTTGGGTAAACTTAAAATACATGAAAATATAAGATTGGGAATTTACCTATTAAGTTAGGTCTACCCCTTGGGAATTTACCTATTAAGTTAGGTCTACCCAAGCATTTGTTGACTTGTAATTATGTTTTGAAATAAAGTGGACATGACACTTAGAAAACATAAGTGTGGCCAACTCGAGGTTGGGTTGAGTTTGTAGCGTAATTCTACCCGGAACCGACCGGCTTAACTAGTGGCTACAAACAATAGGACCCAATGTGAGAAGTTGGTCATGTGGTGCCAAAACCCGAGGTTAGACTAAGTTGTGGTGTAAACCTACCCGGACCCGCCCGGCCTAACTAGTAACCACAACAAAGGTCTAATGTGAGAGGTTAAGGTGCATTAAGCTAATTAATGCCTCATGATTAGGGTTAAGTCAGGGTCCACTAATACTTAACCAATTTGGGAATTCGAGGGATTGAAATGGGGTTAAGTTGTGAACTGTCGGTTTCGCTTAACCAATTAATCCATGATTAGAGAAGGGTTAAATCACACTTAACCCTCTTAGAAACCCTAGCAGCGTGGTCCGTTCCGGCAGTAATCCCAGTTGGGTATCATTCACAACCCTAGAGGACTAGGCTAGGGCGGGGCACGATTACTGGACGGATGTAAGCGACCAAAGGGCGATGGCTGAGTGGTACAGCGGTGCGGGTTCAGGCGGGCTACGGACGTGCACGTAGTCCGGTGTTGGACAAACTCGAGGCACGGGTACCAGTAGGTTAGGGCTGTGCGTTATTGCTTAAGTGTCCGGGGTTGACACCCGAGGGCTTGATACACCCAAAGGTGGACCCAGCACAGACTAACTACAACCATATGTGGGCCATATGGACACCAACACTTGACGTGTTAGGTTTATAGGGAGCCGATCGACTAGACCGTTGGGCTGGACCTTATATTAAGGTCACTTCATGTTATTGGGTTAAAAGCTTGGGCCAAGGGATCAATACCTGTTATGCTGGTTTGCTAGTACACCGTGGTGCAAAACTTAACCTTGTTTATGCGATGACACCTCTATCTATCTTGTAGTTGATTTATCCTGCCAGTATGTTGTTATTTATGATCATCTCAGTTTCCATCATGATGTTAACTTTATTAGTTTATAGACTGATCGTAGCAGGGCTTACTCAGTCTTTTTGACTGACCTGTTTTCTTTCGCCTCTTTTCTTCCGTTTCCCCCCCCCCCCCAGGTTCTCAGGGAGGGAATACTGGAGCCTAGCTTGGATTTTAGCTGCTTCCTTGGATAGCTCAAGTATGCTTTGGACTTGAGCCGCTATGGTTTATCACTCTTATTTGGGGATAGTACTTATGTATTTCAGTTTATCAGATGATGTATTTATCTAGACTTGTAATTTTGGGAAATTGACATTTTGATGTACCAGACTTGTGTTTTGAAATGGTTTATAAATCTTCCGCTGTTTTATTTACTTACTCTGTTTATATATATATATATATATGTCATGTCCTGCCTTGCTATATCATTATGCATGTTTACCTTGTTTTAAAAACGCCCCACCAAAGTCAGAGTTGCTTGCAAGAGCCACCCTGGCGGAGGTGGGGTGTTACATTTGGTATCAGAACATATGGTTTACGAGAAGGGATAAAAAGGTTTTTAAAACTCTTTGAAAAACTATTTTCAAAACCAAGTATTAAGTATTTTCCAAAAGAAAAGTCTAGTTTATTTTAAAGGCTATTCCCCAAAAAGCCATTAGCAAAATTCCTTCGTTTTTCTCCATTCTGAATCTATCTTTTTCTTCGTTTCCAGTATGGCCGACAACTTTGCCATTCCGGAGGGAGTACACGTACCTGTTTGGTATAGGAGACTTTTGGAGGCTAGGGCGACCGAAGCCGGCCCCGCAAATATTACTCCTCCTCCGGTAGTTGATGTTCCTCTTCCTCCTTCCCCTCAGCATCCTCAAACTGACTTCGCCGAGATTTGCCAAGATTTTAAGGCAATGGGTTGCAAGAATTTCTTTGGAACCGAGACTTTAGTAGAGGCAAGGAATTGGTTGAAAGAGACCGAAGATCTTTTAGCCACCTTTGATATAGGTGACCGCAAGAAGGTTTTATTGGCAGTATGGTTGCTAAAGGAAGAAGCTGCACGTTGGTGGGTAGTCACCACCGCTACTAGGCCAATTGAGACTTGGGATGACTTTAGAGGAAGGTTTGGACTGAGGTTCTTATCACTGAAGCAATGGTACATGACTATTAGGGAATACATAGATAAGTTTAATCAACTGGCTCGGGTCGATTTAGACTTAGTTAATACAGCTCAGAAGAAGGCCCTACACTTTGCTCTAGGATTAAACGAGCCATTACATGGTTTGGCCATGTCTCATATACCCTTGGGGGCGACTTTCGAGAATTTGGTGAATATGGCCCTACTTCAAGAAGAAGATAACAATGACAAGGAAGAGGTCAAGGCGAATGAGTCTCAAGGCAAGAGGGTAAATTCCGGGAAACGGGGCAAGAATAACAATAACCGCAAGGACAAGCCAAGAGGGAATATGAAATGTAACTTCTGTGGTAAGGTTGGACATATAGCCAGGGAATGTAGGAAGAAAGAGAAGAGAAAGCGGGGCGAATGCTTTCATTGTGGTGAGTTTGGACATCTCAACAAGGATTGCCCGAAGAAACAAGGGCAAGGTCAGACTCAGTGTGCAGGACTATATGGAGGGCGAGTTCATCCCCTCAACACCGTTCTTCCAGCTTATGATAGAGGTAGTGTTTCTGTTGAAAATCTGGCTTGCATTTTCTGATTTTCCCTGTTCGAACTTTGTTCGATTCTGGCACATCGCATAGTTTTATTTCATCTGATCTAGTTGAAAGTTTGCACCTAAGTACTAGTCTAGTTGATGATCCCGTATGGGTTTCAAATCCAATTGGGGGTTTTGCCCGCCTGTCTGTGGTCTGAGTGGATTTGAAAATTTCTATCCTGAGTATAGAATTCTCGTGGGATGTTTATATTCTCGGTTTCGGGGGATATGGGTTGGTTTTGGGCATGGAATGGTTGTCCTGTTTTGGAACCATTCTGGGTTTTTGTATATAGGGTTGTGAGGCTCATGACTCGCCTCGGTAGTACCCTAGAAATTTCTAGCAACCCTAGGGGTCCTGTCATGTTATGTTATCTTGAATCCCTCAACTCGTCTATCGATAGTTTGCAATCTGTGAGGGTGGTCCGAGAATATCCTGATATCTTGGGGGAAGTGAAGGGGTTACCCTTAGACGTGGGATAGATTTCCGCATTATATGGTTGGTAATACCAAGCCAGTTTCGTGGCCGGTTAGGCACATGACCTCACGAGATGAGAGTTAAGAAAGTAAGTCAAGGAGTTGCTTGAGAAGAACTTCCTGAGACAAGGCATTTTCGATTAGGGTGCTCCAGTAGTATTCGTTACTAACGTGGACAGTTTGCTTCGCTTACATGTTGATTATCGTTGAAAGAATAGACAACCGTTACCAAGGATCGATGATTTGTTTGATCAGCTTGTAGGAGCGTCTATTTTCTTGTGATCTAGCTACCGGATTCCATCAGCTTAGGATGGCTGAGGATGGGATTGACAAGACTGCGTTTAGGACTCTAGATGGGTTTTAGAATGGCTAGTCATGCTATTTGGTTTGACTAATGCACCCACATATTACGTGAACTTGATGGGTAGGGTGTTTAGGGAGTCCTTGAACAAGTTTGTCGTGGTCATCGTAGACGATATTTTGATCTCCTTAAAAGAACGAGGAAGAGCATGCTATACATCCCAAGGAGGAGATGGATACGCTTAGAGCCACCAGTGGAAGGTCAAGTTCTCCAAATGTCACTTTGGAGGAAAGGAGTTGGATTTCTTGGGCACATAGTTCCTAAGTAAGGCTTAGCGGTGGATTCCGCTAAAGTGGGTGCGGTTTAAGACCGGAAAACTCTGAGGAGGGCAATTGAAGTAAGAAGATTTCTCCGTTTGGCTAGTTAGTTAGCATTCCCGGAGCTTAGACTTACTCTTCTGGATCAAGAAGGGGGTTTCACAGGAAGAAGACCCGCAGTTGGTCAAGAACATGGACCAGTCGATTCGAGGCGAGATGTTAAGTCACCTCGCTAGGTATATTATAGATAACAAGGGATGACTAAGGCGCGATGAGAGATTATGTGTTCCTCAAGTAAAAGAGGGTTCTTGAAAATGCGCATCACTCGAGGAGGTGGCCGAGTTGGTCTCGGGATGCATGTTGTGCCACCAAGTTAAGGCCAAGTCATGGAAGCCCAGCGGGCCATTACCTTCATTGGAGGTTTCGCAAGGGAAGGTTGAAAACATCGCGAAAGATTATGTGGATAGATTACCTAGATCAAAGAAAGGGAATACGGGTATGGGGGGTCATAATAGGTGGACTCACGAAGAGTGCTCATTTCAGTCCGGTGAAGAGCAAGAGGACTGCGTCATGGTTAGCAACGGTTTACCCTCAAGAAGTTGGCCAGTTTTGGAATAGCCTACAGGAAGCCATGGGTAGGCAGTTGAATCTAGGTATGGCCTATCACTCATAGGCGGATGGTTCATTTCGATTAAGCATGAGTTATAGAAATCACGTTTATAAGGGCAATTGGCAACGTGGATTGGTATTTTCAAGAAAAGTTCTGTTGCATGGAATACTTTATAGTAAGTAGACGAGATCCAGGATTCACTGGTGAATTTTGGAGAGCTGGCATGAGATCATGAGGTTATAGTATGTTTAAGCCAGGTATACAGAAGGAAGAATAAGTGGAAAAGAAAGACGAGAGGCGATAATGAAATAAGTTCCAACTCGAATTTGGGAGCCAAGGAATCATGAAGTGAAAGATAGTCAAAGCACAGTGGAGTTAAGCTCAAGGAAACGTGACTAAGAAGAGTTAAGACTAGATACGCGCATCATATCTTTTTTTAAGAGTGCATCCTTGATCCTTGTTTTCCTGTGGAGCTTGCTGGCAAGTTATCTTTTGTATATATCCTCTCGGTCCCATTCTCGATCTTATTTCGGTTGTAAACTCCGTAAGGGGGTTAAGACTCATCGGTTAGTACTATATGTCAAAGTTTGAATGAATTTCTTGTAATCCAAAAAGGAGTTTATCTAGTTTATCTAGTTTATCGTGTCTATCTTGTCATGAGAACCTTAGGTAGAAACCCTTTGGATGAAACATGTATTTGAAACATGTTATGCTTGATGTTTGCAAGTGGTTGCAAGTGTTTGCAAGTGGTTACTCGTGGATGCATTATACACATTAGGCACTAGATCGGCTCACACACTCTTCATGTTGCATATGCATGAGTGTTTATGCTTATTCATGATTGAAACTTGTTGTGCCACCACATGGATGTTGCATATGGATGAATGTTATGTGCACTCATATAGATGCTATGAATTTAGGAATCTGCATACATATGGATTCATTTCACTGACATACATATGCATTAAGGAGGTTTACTGTATCAGTAACCGCCTGATTTTTGCATTAGGTAAGTACATATACACACACTTTTGCATATGTTCATCCAGCATTTAGAATCTTGTAAGGACAATGATTGCTCGTGGATGATGCTTTGAGTAGATGGATGATTGGATGGTAGGATACGTTCTTCCTAACTTGAAGATTTCGGGGACGAAATCCTTTAAGGAGGGGAGAATGTAACAACCCGTATTTTCAACAACCTGTTATAATATAAATCGAGGCAGAATTTAATTCTAAAATCTGAATCAAGTGAAACGGGCTATGCCATTGCGTTCGTCTCGGAAAAATACGCGAAATAGAGTCCGAGTTTTCGAAAATCGGAGTCCGTATGACCCAGTTAAGGCCCATTGAAGTTTTCAGAAAATTCCTAAGTAAAAACAGAATTAAATTTTAAAATTAAAAACTTGGGTTAGGGCAAACTGGGCAGGCGGGAAAAATTCCCGCCCAGGACCCCATGTCGACAGGCCTGTCGACAGGGGTCTTAGCATGTCGACAGCCCTGTCGACAGGGGGTGCCCGGCTGTTTAGCCTGGTGCACCATTTCTGATTAGGGTTGGGTCTTGTGGCCTGTTTCTAGAGAGTTCCGAGATCTAATGGACCTAATTGAATCTAGGGTTAATCCTATGGCCTAAAAACACTAGCCTAATCTATAAATAAGACCCTAACCTACCCTAAATCACTCATTATTCAATCTAGTAACTAAACTATGCCAAAATCAAAACTCTCATGGCCTCCACTCTCTTCATACAATTCCTAAATTAATTCCTAGGTGATTTTCCATGCATACAAGTATATTTAGGCTTGTATGATCCTCCTTAGCTTGCATTAAAGGCTTGTTTCTCTATTGGCATCATAAAGGAGGAGTCTTGATCAAGTTTGCTTGCATTTGGGGGTTTTAATTAGTTGCATAAGGGGTTCCTTACAATTGCTATACTCATTTGAGTCCGCATAAGCATTGTAAGCCCTCTTACCTTCATTTTAGAAACTCTAAAGTTAATATGTGACGCAAGTTGAGATTTATGCAAGTTTATTAAGTTATGCATATTTATGCAAGTTTGCTAAGCCATGATTTGCAAGTTTATTAAGTTATGCATGTTTATGCAAGTTTGCTAAGTCGTGATTTGCAAGTTTATTAAGTTATGCATGTTTATGCAAGTTTGCTAAGTCGTGATTTGCAAGTTTATTAAGTTATGCATGTTTATGCAAGTTTACTAAGCTATGATTTGCAAGTTTATTAAGTTATGCATGTTTATGCAAGATTGCTAAGCCATGATTTGCAAGTTAAATGAGTTATGCATGTTTATGCGAGTCCACTATGCCATGATTTGCAAGTTAAATGAGTTATGCATGTTCATGCAAGTTCATTATGCCATGTTATGCATGTTTAATAAGTTATGCATGCTTATGCAAGTTTAAAATGACAAGTTGTGCATGTTTGACAAGTTATGCATGCTTATGCAAGTTTAAAAATAACAAGTTGTGCATGTTTGACAAGTTATGCATGTTTATAGTAATATGCAAGTTCACTATGCTAAGTTATGCGAGTTTAACATGTTATGCATGTTTATGGTAATATGCAAGTTCACTATGCTAAGTTATGCGAGTTTAACATGTTATGCATGTTTATGGTAATATGCAAGTTCACTATGCTAAGTTATGCGAGTTTAACATGTTATGCATGTTTATGGTAATATGCAAGTTCACTATGCTAAGTTGTACAAGTCTAACATGTTATGCATGATTGTTGTGCAAGTTTATCATGTAGGTTGTGCCAAGTTCCCTCTTCCTATCCTTTATGCGTTATTACGAATATGTAAGCGATAGAATGACGTTGGGGGTTTGGGTAAACTTAAAATACATGAAAATATAAGATTGGGAATTTACCTATTAAGTTAGGTCTACCCCTTGGGAATTTACCTATTAAGTTAGGTCTACCCAAGCATTTGTTGACTTGTAATTATGTTTTGAAATAAAGTGGACATGACACTTAGAAAACATAAGTGTGGCCAACTCGAGGTTGGGTTGAGTTTGTAGCGTAATTCTACCCGGAACCGACCGGCTTAACTAGTGGCTACAAACAATAGGACCCAATGTGAGAAGTTGGTCATGTGGTGCCAAAACCCGAGGTTAGACTAAGTTGTGGTGTAAACCTACCCGGACCCGCCCGGCCTAACTAGTAACCACAACAAAGGTCTAATGTGAGAGGTTAAGGTGCATTAAGCTAATTAATGCCTCATGATTAGGGTTAAGTCAGGGTCCACTAATACTTAACCAATTTGGGAATTCGAGGGATTGAAATGGGGTTAAGTTGTGAACTGTCGGTTTCGCTTAACCAATTAATCCATGATTAGAGAAGGGTTAAATCACACTTAACCCTCTTAGAAACCCTAGCAGCGTGGTCCGTTCCGGCAGTAATTCCAGTTGGGTATCATTCACAACCCTAGAGGACTAGGCTAGGGCGGGGCACGATTACTGGACGGATGTAAGCGACCAAAGGGCGATGGCTGAGTGGTACAGCGGTGCGGGTTCAGGCGGGCTACGGACGTGCACGTAGTCCGGTGTTGGACAAACTCGAGGCACGGGTACCAGTAGGTTAGGGCTGTGCGTTATTGCTTAAGTGTCCGGGGTTGACACCCGAGGGCTTGATACACCCAAAGGTGGACCCAGCACAGACTAACTACAACCATATGTGGGCCATATGGACACCAACACTTGACATGTTAGGTTTATAGGGAGCCAATCGACTAGACCGTTGGGCTGGACCTTATATTAAGGTCACTTCATGTTATTGGGTTAAAAGCTTGGGCCAAGGGATCAATACCTGTTATGCTGGTTTGCTAGTACACCGTGGTGCAAAACTTAACCTTGTTTATGCGATGACACCTCTATCTATCTTGTAGTTGATTTATCCTGCCAGTATGTTGTTATTTATGATCATCTCAGTTTCCATCATGATGTTAACTTTATTAGTTTATAGACTGATCGTAGCAGGGCTTACTCAGTCTTTTTGACTGACCTGTTTTCTTTCGCCTCTTTTCTTCCGTTTCCCCCCCCCCCCCGGTTCTCAGGGAGGGAATACTGGAGCCTAGCTTGGATTTTAGCTGCTTCCTTGGATAGCTCAAGTATGCTTTGGACTTGAGCCGCTATGGTTTATCACTCTTATTTGGGGATAGTACTTATGTATTTCAGTTTATCAGATGATGTATTTATCTAGACTTGTAATTTTGGGAAATTGACATTTTGATGTACCAGACTTGTGTTTTGAAATGGTTTATAAATCTTCCGCTGTTTTATTTACTTACTCTGTTTATATATATATATATATATATGTCATGTCCTGCCTTGCTATATCATTATGCATGTTTACCTTGTTTTAAAAACGCCCCACCAAAGTCAGAGTTGCTTGCAAGAGCCACCCTGGCGGAGGTGGGGTGTTACAATAAAAATATTCATGTATTGAATAAATTCATTGAACAATAAAAATATCATTTTATCATGTATGTGAAGTAATAAAAATATTCATGTGTTGAATAAATTCTTTGAACGATAAAAATATCATTTTTATTATATATGTGAGGTAACAAAAATATTCTTGTGTTGAATAAAATCATGGAACAATAAAAATAACATTTTTATTATATGTATGAACCATTAAAACTATTCATGTGTTAATTAAATTCTTTTAACGATAAAAATATTATTTTTATCATGTATATGAAGTGTTAAAAATGACCATGTGTTGAAATAAATATTTGTTTGCTATAAATATTATTATTAACATGTATATGAACTAAATAAAATAGTCATGTGTTGAAATATATTTTCATTCGCCAAAAATATCATTTTTATCATATGTATGAAGTGTTAAAAATAACCATGTGTTGAAACAAATATTTGTTAGTTAAAAATATTACTTTTAACATGCGAATGAAGTGAATAAAATTTTCATGTATGGAAATAAATATTTGTTCGCAAAAAATATTATTTTTAACTCATATATTCAGATATGTACTTATGCAAAACAGGTAAATGGATTGGCTATTGAGTAAAGAATTTTTTTGCATGCTCAATAATTAATTAAACCTTAATGAGTTGGCTACGCAATTTTATTTATTATATATACTCTTGTGAATGCCACTGGATGCGGCGTGCTGGTTGTTCTGTGTGAGATTATAAACAACGCCATATGATAGCAACAATTAATTTTGAACTACATTACATGGCATACTTCGTGAAGATAACATACTCTGTCATATACCACATAAGCACTTGGAGCTTATCTGACGAGGTCGGAATTACCATAAAAGTAAGAGGCATGTATGGCGATGACTGAATTATAGGTTGAACGAAGAACTAATATGGACTAAATAAAATATAACGGTAAATTGTCAATAAAAATCCCAAATGGGTCTGAAGTTGACAATAATCACGTCTGTCTAGTTATCAGATACGGCACATGGATTATTTATTTTCCTACACTGGACAAGGTGACGAGAATTTATTCTCTAGGGTTATGATTTTTACACACTCCCTTGGGCATAGACTAGGTCACTAAAAATTGTGTGTGCTTATTCTGGATTTATTGGGTGCCTAATACGGCCCAATAAATTTCCAAACCCCTCCCCGTACAAAGGAGGCTATGGCGAAATTTTTCGAAATTTAAAGGCGTTAGCCAAATTTTTGGAGTGAAAATGGTTTGGAAATCGTCGAATGAATAGTATTTATATATATATAAATTAAAATAAAACAAATCGCACAGCTGCAGTTCGCGTTTTGGAGTTGTAACTTTAAATGATTATACCGAGAGATTAGACCATCGGATTTTCCCAAAACTGGAACCGTTGTGTTCGCTTTGGAAAGATCTTTCCAATGATATAAAATTTGTTAAGATCCAACGGTTAGATTACGAGAAATGTGTAATTTAAATTTGAATGAAAACAGCGCCAGAGCCGCGTAATGACCTGAAACGTCGTTTAATTAAAATATGTTATTTTTATATATAAAAATAGCGATAAATCGTTTTAAAATATTATAAACGATGTGGAATGGAAATAAACCAATTTTACTTGGTTTATTGAATATTCTGATGGTTAGATGTATTTGACATGAAATTATTATATTGAATTGAAACGTGAATGTCAAATAATTTAACCATGAAAAGAATTGATTTGAATTCTGTGTATACGCGAATTATTTGAAAAGGCCAAGTTAATTCTCATTTCAAATAATTGATCGATGATTAGAAGTCAAAGATATTAAAGACGGTGCAGGACTGATAATTTTCACATCGAATGGATTGCTACTGGTGCCTTTGATTGGAGCTTCTGCCTTGAAAGGGTTACACTGGTAGTAGTCTGGATGTAATTGTTGATTGTTCGGATGTGCGAGGGACTCTCTCCTATATTGGACATATGAGATGAGGAATAAGGTGCCTCCAGTTTCGTTCAGACCTAGAAAAAACTAGTAAATGGATGTGTATCTGACATTGGATTTCATTCTGCGTTGATTGATCTCTATTAAATATATATCTGTTTGGTGACAGAGAATTTATTCTCTTTCTTGACACCCTTCTCTAAGACATACGAGCATTGAGGTTATATATTGATAAACATCAGTCGCATGGCATGGAATGTCAATGTGGCATGCTAAGATGTAGGTGATCAAGGCTTTTATTGAAAAGCAGAGCCTTGTGGTTGATGATCAAAGCACAGCTTTAAATAGCATAGCTTTGTATATAGCGTTAATTCGCGAGCCTCACACCCTGGTATGAACCAGAAATAGGAGAGGAATACAGGTAGAACTTGGTTTCCTTCTAGCTAGAAGTGGTATCATGGTATGGAGCCCAGATATTTTTACTTATGTGGATATGGAAAGCGAGGTACCTTGGATATATCGGTCACTACGGGGCCGATGGATGTGCTCGACATACTGACCAGACTTACGCCTCATAGGGCGGGGAAACGTATTGTTCGGGAATTACCAATCCACTAATGTAAATGTGGACCGACCCTGAAGATCCAAGGTCGATGCGTTCTGATCCTGGGCACGGGCTAGAGCGTCTCGAATTCAGTAAGGATGATCCCTTGCCTTGGTTCATGATGGAAATCCAGCTTTCAATACGACATTGTGCGGTTTTGATTGTAAACCTATATATGGTAACATGATATATGGTACTTATGCCGTCTATGATTGATACATTATCATTGAAATGGTTTTTGAAACATATATGCACTATTGATAATATGAAGTGACTTTGTTTTATACGTATCAAGCATATTTTTGCCATTATAAGGTAAAACTCTATCCTTTGGCTTGCGTTGTATTTTAACATGGGACCTGAGTCTTATAATGGCTTCATTTTTATAAAAAGCATTGCATTGTTTAAAAAATTTACTTTATTTCATGCACTGACAATCCAATGGAGTAAACCCGTTCCGCGTTAGCGACGTGGTCCTATGATAGGCCTTATTATTAAATCAGTTAAGTAAGATTTCTCATACCAGTCCCATAACTGACTCATAGTTTGTTTCACTTTGCAAACTCGGGTGCCCTTATTTTCTACATGGGCAGCCTTATATTCAGGTTTTTAGCTTGGTTCATTTTGGCTATGGATGGAAGCTGCGGATGTTGATGATGGTCCTTCATCATTTCTATTGTACTGTTTCTGACACTATTATGTATATTATGTTTGATTCCGCTATAAATAGTGTATATTAAGCTGAAACCATATTTTGTACTAAGTATGATCTGATTGTGTTGTGTAACATGTTGATATTATTTCCAGTGTAATTTGATGTACGTTATCTGGTGTAATTTTATATTTCTATTCTGTTATTATTATTTATGTGTTATATTCCAATGGTTATCCTTGCTTCCGTGGCACTGGGGTTTGGGGTCATCACAACCATTATCAACCTCATCATCTCACAAGACCGCTACCAGCAGATCGTCAGATCACCATTCATTCCGCCACCACTAGTTAGATCGCCACCCTCATTTGGATCGTCAACACCGTTGGACCGTCATCCACCTTGGACCGACATCCTCGGCTCAATGTCATCCAATCTCCGGTCGAACCCCCCCCCCCCAGTTGAACCGCCACAAATTGAATCACCAATCACCCTTTAAACCGCTACCCACAACTTGGACAGCCAAATCCATTTTAAGCCAGTCTGCATTTATTTAGACCGCCAATTTTGGATCGTCGAAACAACTTTGGGACATTTCTGAGATCTAGATCGTACAAGAGTGCAAAGGTTTTTTTGTAGCTTTTGAAGCTTGGGTGTTTGATAAGTGTTGAATTTGATCATGCCTCCAAGACGTGCTAATCGTCAGCAAAATTTAGAAGAGATGTATTAGAGAGAGGAAGCTGAGCAAATGGGGAAAAGAATTAATGACAGATTTGATGAAGCAATTGGAAGATTAGAGAGGCTTATGTTAGACATGAATCAAGCTATAAGAAGAGCATCGCCCAATTCAAATCATGGTGGACATCGAAATTCGCCATCGAATTCAGAGAGTAGAAGAAGATCACCACCATTGGATAGAGATAGAAGGTATATGAATGACCGAAGACATAAAGATGGTCATGATCGGCATAGTCATCATTCAGATTTTGAAGCAGAAGGAAGTAGTAGTCATTCTCATTATCAAGGCCGAGACGGAGACCCATATCGCCAACTTGAGAACAATCACAATTAGAAATCGGGAATGAAGACAGAAATTTCAGAATTCAAAGGTGGAATATCAGCAGAAGAATTCCTAAATTGGTTGTCGAATGTAGAAGAAATTCTGGAGTTCAAAAATGTGCCTGAGAATAGAAGAGTTCCATTAGTTGCTACATGTTTGAGAGGAAAAGCTATCGCCTGGTGGCAACAAACTAAACTAACTTGTGAAAGAATGGGAAAGCCAAAGGTTGTCACATGGTAGAAGATGTGAAAGATGATAAGAGCTACATTTTTACCTCAAAATTATCAATCTCTTATGTATCAATCTTTGCAGAACTTGAGGCAAGGGACGAAGTCTGTGAGTGATTATACTGATGAATTCTATCAATTAATTGCAAGGAATGATGTCATGGAAGTGGAGCAACAATTGACTGTTAGATATGTTGGAGGATTGAGAACTTAGGTTCAGGACTTGGTGAATATGTTCCATCCAAAGTCTGTGGTTGAAGCTCACTAGAAAGCTCTAGCTTGGGAGAAGCAAGGGAGACAAGGAGGAGTATTCACGAGTTCCAACATTCAAAACAAGAGTGTTAGTAAAAGTGCTAATGTTCCCAGACCAGTGACTAAACCTGTTGCCAATGAAGCTGCTAAGACAAAAGTAAATTCAAATGTCAAGTTCTTTAATTGTCAAGAGATGGGCCATAAGAGCAATGAATATCCTAAGCTAAAGAAGAGAGCAATGATAGCTGAGGATGTAGAAGCTGAAGTGGACTATTCTCTACCACCCAGATTTGACGATGAAGTTGAAATTGATATTGAAGAGGTAGAGTCAGGAGACGAAGGGGGCATTTTAATGATGAGAAGATCATGCTTAACTCTAAAGAATGTAGAAGAGACAAGTTGGTTGCGAAGAAATATTTTCCAATCTACTTGTACTATTCTTGGAAAGGTTTGTCGTTTTGTTATTGACACAGGCAGTTGTGACAACATAATTTCTGAAGAAGCTGTTAAGAAGCTGGGATTAAAGACTGAAAAACATCCTAGACCTTACAAGATTGCTTGGTTAAAGAAAGGAGAAGAAGTCACAGTAGGAAAAAGAGATTATGTGTCATTTTCCATTGGGCTGAAATACAAGGATGATATTTGGTGTGATGTGGTTAACATGGACGTATGTCATTTGCTCTTGGTTAGAGCATGGCAGTATGATCGATCAGTTCAACACAATGGTCGAACCCACAGCTATAGTTTCATGTTTGAAGGTACTAAAATCACTTTGGTTCCTAAGAAGCATGAGCAAAGTGACGTCAAAGCAGAGAAGAAGGTGAACTCGATTAGTCTTTTATCTTTGAATGAATTTGTTGAAGAAGTAGAAGAGAGTCGTTAAGTTTTTGTGTTGATTGGGTTTGAATCGACCGTAGAGCATGAAATTCCTACTGAAGCTAAGCCTGTGCTGAAAGACTTTGAAGATGTATTTCCTGATGAATTGCCAAAGGAGTTACCACCACTCGGGGACATACAACATCAAATTGACTTGGTACCAAGTGCAGTGTTGCCACATAGGACACATTACCGAATGAGTCCAAAGGAGCATGAAGAGCTGAGGAGATAAGTTGAAGAGTTACTAAAACAAGGGAGAATACGAGAAAGTCTCAGTCCTTGTGCATTATCAGCCTTGTTAGTACCGAAGAAAGATGGTTCATGGAGAATGTGTATGGATAGTAGAGCTCTCAACAAGATCACTACCAGATACAGATTTCCTATGCCAAGACTTGATGATCTATTAGATCAAATCAGTGGATTTTTTTATCTTTTTGATGATTGATTTGAAGAGTGGTTATCATCAGATTCGAATTAGAGCGGGGGATGAATGGAAGACCGCATTCAAGACTCGTGAGTGGTTGTATGAATGGTTGGTTATGTCGTTTGGTCTATCGAATGCACAAATACTTTTATGAGAGTTATGAATCAGATATTTATACCATATATTGGGAAGTTTGTTTTGGTTTATTTGATGATATTTTGATCTATAGTGCTAGTATGGAAGAGCATATACAACACTTGAAGACTGTGTTGATGATTCTTCATCAAGAACAATTCTATGCTGCAACAAAGAAGTGTGTGTTTATGACGCAAAGTGTTTTATTCCTAGGATACATTGTTTCTAAAGAAAGCATACAAGTGGATCAGATTAAAGTCGCTGCAATAAGAGATTGGCCTCAGCCTAAGACCATAACAGAAGTCAGAAGCTTTCATGGTTTGGCATCATTCTATCGAAGGCTTATTCCACACTTTACTAGTGTGGTGGGTCTTGTTACTGATTATATGAAAGGGACACAGTTCATGTGGACGAATGAAGCTCAATTTTCTTTTGAGAAGATCAAAGAACTTTTGATGACAGCACCAGTCCTCGTGTTGCGTGATTTTCAGGTGCTGTTTGAATTACATAAAGATGCATAAAAAGTTGGCTTTGGAGGAGTGTTGGGTCAGAAGGGTCGTCCTATTGCCTATTTTAGTGAAAAGTTATCAGGAGCGATGATGAGATACAATGCATATGACGTAGAGTTCTATGCTATTGTACATGCCGTGAAGAATTGGAGACATTACTTGTTTCACAAGGAGTTTGTTCTATATACTGAACATGAAGCGTTGAAGCATTTGCAGGTTCAAGATATACTGCAAGGCATACGTCGTGGATTGCTTATCTGCAACAATTTACAATTGGTGTGGAGCACAAATCGGGAGTGACTAATCACGTAGCGGATGCTTTGAGTCGAAGGAATCATTTGCTTACGACTATGTGAGTCGAAGTAGTTGGTATTGATGTACTACCAGAATTGCTAATGACAGATTCATATTTCTCACAGGTCATAAACAAAGTCGAGAAAGGGAATATGGAAGATTATGTGCTAATCAATGGTTTTCTGTTCAAAGGAAATCAATTATGTACTCCAGATTGTAGTTTGAGGATGAAAATAGTCAAAGAATTGCATGAGGAAGGACACATGGGCTGAGATCGTACTTTGAAGTTGATTTCTTATTCTTACTATTGGCCATCTATGAGGAAAGAAGTCAAGAAGTTTGTGCAAAGATGTCATGTTTGCCAAGACTTGAAGGGACCTACCACTAATGCTGGATTGTATTTGCCGTTGCATGTGCCTACAAAGACAAGGGTAGATGTTAGTATGGATTTTGTGCTGGAATTGCCAAGGACACAGCGAGGAAATGATTCTATCTATGTCGTAGTAGATCGTTTTTCAAACATGGTTCATTTTATTGCTTGCAAGAAGATGGTAGATGATGTGAATGTTGCTCAGTTATTCTTCAAAGAAGCCTATCTTCATGGGTTACCTGAATCTATTGTTTCATATAGAGATACTCACTTTCTAAGTCATTTCTGAATTAGTTTGTGGAAGATGATTGGGACAAAGTTGAAATATAGTAGTGCTTATCATCCGCAAACCGATGGACAGACAGAAGTGGTAAACAGATCTTTGGGAAATTTGTTGAGATGTCTTGTGAAAGATAATTTGAAGAGTTGGGATGTGAAGTTGTGTCAAGCCGAGTTTGCACACAACCATGCTCTCAATCGAAGTACTGGGTTCAGTCCATTTCAGATTGTCTATTCAATCGTGCGGAGAGAACCCTTTGATTTGTCGATAGTTCTGCAGCAGAAAAGAGTTGTTAAACGAGCCAGTGATTTTGTTAATGAGTTGCAGGAATATCACAAAGTTGTGCAGGAGAGATTGCTTAAGTCGAATAGGAAGCATAAGCAATTTGCAGATTCTAAGTGATGAAGTGTTGACTTCAAAAAAGGAGATTTTGTGTATGTTGTGTTGACAAAAGATCATTTTCCTTTAGGAACTTACAATAAGTTAAAGGCTAAAAAGATTGGTCCCATAGAAATCCTGAAGAAAATCAATGATAATGTTTATTAGTTGAAGTTGCCAGAAGGTGTATATACTTCTGACATGTTCAATGTCAAGCATCTAATTCCATATTATGAAGATGAGCTTATCAACGAAGAAGAATGTGTGAATTCGGGATTGAATTATTCTCAACCAGGGGAGGATGATGTAGCACATCATGGAAAATGATCATTGGTGAATTATAAATCGTCCAACGACCCAAAGAACGGGTCCAACGTCCTAAAGAAAGGAGGAGGGATTTTTGGGTTGTTCAGCGCCCTAAAGAAGCCATCCAGTGAGCTAAAGCTTGAAGAGAGGGAGTATGGGTTATCCCACAACCTAACTATGATGTTACGCGAGCTAGAAGACCAGGAAGAGAGGACTAACGATCTAAAGAAGAAGTACAGACTTAAGAAGGTGTAGATGGGTCGTTCGCTTTTGGATCGTCCCGCCTAAAATTGGATCACGCCGCTTGCATATTTGCCATAGCGATGTTTTGTAGTTTTGTTCGTTCCGCCTTTTTAAGATGTGTTTGTATGTGTTGGGTCGCCTGCATATGTTGGGCCATGTTTTTAGGGTTTGGGTCATGTGCTTGTTGTACTTGGGTCATTTTTCTGCTTGGGACGTGTTGTGTGTGCCTATAAATAGGGTCATTGTGTGAGTTGCAAAGGTTGTTGACATTTGAATAAATCCCTTGTGTGAGCTTTGTGCTAGCATTAAAATTGGAAGTTGAGTGTAATCTCCTTTCCCCATCTTCGAAAATTCGAGTGCACTCGAATCAACGAACTTGAAGCCGATTCACGGTATCACTTGCGAGTGATCAACGTTCGAAGAATCGTAGATCGACATCATAGTATCTTGCGAGATTAACATTTTGAAGATAGCGAGATTTCGGCATCAAAAGATCAATGGAGTTGAGCATTTATCCTATCCTTGATCCTATTTCCACGAATTCATCAATTCGTGTAGAGTTTAGATCCTGAACGCTACGCCACGTGAGCACAACTGAACTACTCTACTACACGATTTTCACTACTCCAACTGCTCCCTCCAAGTGCCATGCCGACTAGGATATGAACTCAAATACAGATACCCCTCTGGAAGACAATTACGAGACTTCTTCTTCTAGTTTTTACACTCTTAATTTACTTGTATTTTCCGTACTCGGGATTCAAGTAATCCTACCCTTTGTAATCATCGAACTAGTAAAAAATCAATGATAACTGAAGCAGACACAGGCATATTCAAGCCAACCCACTATAAATCTTTGCCTCATCATTTATATTTATTTTCTTCAATTTAATTCTATATTAATATGATATGGGTGTTTAGACCATTTTAGGAACAAACACACATGTACCGCAAATTCAACATCAAATCAACGTACAAAACAAATAGGACATCCAAACATGTAGAATAAAATATTGTTCTGATTGGTGTATCGATACAAATTGAGTAACATATTCAGACAAGTATTATAATGTTTGCTTCAAAATTTGTTATTTACGTTATATTGGTTGTCGCTATTGTAAATCGATCATAAAAATCAATTTATTTGACGAAACGAATGTCATTGATTACATTATAAAATCCTATAAATCAATTTCATATAAGGTATTTACATTTTGAATGTCAATATTTCAACGTAAATTTTATATATCGATTTAATACCTAATTCTAAAACAAATAAATTTTGAGTTAAATGTTCGTTTTAATTTCGTAAACTTAAATCAAACGTATGTGTTCTAAATTTATATTTCAAAATAAAATTCATAAATTTCTCATAATTTAAAATAAATCGAATTTCACAACAAATTTGCAATTTGTTGCACATTGTATTTCTTTGTCATCTATACGTTGATAGGCAAATCAAAATGTATATATAAAGGGTGATATCAGTCGTATTTTTGGTGTATTTTACATCACTAAAATAAGAAGAATTGTGAAGTAAAAATGCTGTAAATTTTAGTTTTACATTACTTTTAGTTTGATAGTTTAATAAAAAAAAACATCAAAAAATAAAGTAAAAAGTTTGATACTTTTGTTGTAAAAGGGTAAGTTAATCTTGTATTACATCACTAATTGCAATTAAATGGCAACAAACATTATGTGCAACCCTTTTTATTTGTCGATGATACATCCGAGAACCCTATTTGGAAATAAACAAACCATCCCAATTTATTTATCCAAACTTGTACCAAAATCAAAGTTGAGACTATGATACTTTACGAGATTATTTTTCCTTTGAGCTCAGCTTCATCAAATTTTTTATTTTTCCAGTTTCTTAATAAAAAGTAATTAAAAAGGGCATATTTCATGTTTTGTAATCCATATTATTTTACTTTTGCTGATGTAGTCAAGCATGAAGATTTAATGGACAAAGTGACAAAGTTGTTTTCAAACCTTTCAACTGACCTCACAACTGCTTCTCAATTGATGGCAAAAGCACTTGCTGTCTTTTTTTACTTCCAAGGTCTGCTTTGATCTTGCATGGTCTTGTGTTGTTTTGTTTTTACTAGGTGTTGTTATTGATTATATGCATGATTTTTTGCTGCAGTTGTAATTTAATGTAGGTTCGGATACAAGATGATGACATAATGCTGATGTCTAATGACCCGGATTTTTTTAGCCGTTTAATTCTAAATATTTAAATTGGTTTAAATATTTTATTTGAATTATATATAAGGAATTTATTTAATAAAATGATATTTAAATGTATAATTTATAATTATATTTAAAACGAGCTCGTAACATCGCGATAGTTCGTAATTTGGCGATTCGACTTTAAATGAATATACAGAATTCGTTATAAGTCGGATTTCTGTGAAACAGGAAACGTTGGAACCATATTGACGATAAATTTCATGTGAAAGAGAAAAATTCAGATTTTGTATTATAAATAGTAAGTTATGGCCAAAACAAAATTTGAAATAATCGCTATGGAAATCGATATTAAAATATAGGCCTTTAAAATAGCCGTTTTGCAACGAACTCAGATTTCGACGAAATCAGTTTCATTGGTGCCGTAGCGTTAAATTATTGTACGATGTTGAAATGCATGGCAAATCGATGTCGTATGTGACCACGGTAGCCATAAACGCCCAGTTATTTTCTATAACGCGTAATTAATTTAATTTAATTTAATAAAGGGTTATTTGAGTGTAACTTGATCAGACAATCGAATTAGGCCACGAAACTAGTGTCGTTGAGTTCGTATCGTCGATTAGAGTCAGGATAGGTGTATAGTTTGTTATTTTTAGAGACCGGGAAATTTGGTGTCCGAAATGGCATTGCGGTGCACATAAAAATGGCCTACCGGGGAAACAGTCTCAGAATGCGATGAAAATGGTGCCGTTGGGTTCGTATCGATTAATTATTGCTAGATTTCAAAGTTTCAAGTTGTTTCAATTTATCTGGTGATCGTGAAAATTTTAAACGCGTGTTTATTTCTGGTTTTATAAAGGAATTTTTTTCAAACGATGTCGGAATTCGACGAAACTTGTCCCTTTGGGTCCGTAATACCTTTTTACACCAAGATTAGCTTTTTTATCAGTAATCAGACTGTTCATTCATATGATTATCCATTCATATTCAAGTACACACTTAAACCATAACGAATATTCCAACCTAAGACAGTAGAAGAAAAAATATAAACAAACAAACAAAATCGTGATATCCAAGCCAACACAAAAAACCGTGCATCCCAAGTAAATGGAAACCGTGTGTGCCAAGTAACTAAGGTAACGTGTTCCCCAAACAAACTGTCCATCTCCATGGGAATCAAGGTAGTTTCCTCTTTTAAATACTGTTCTCCAGACCACAATTCATTTTCTCAGATAAAAAAAAAGAACCGAACTGTGTAAATCAATTAATTGAAATTTTCATTTCGATTTACAAAAATCAACTGTTCTTTATTTCGTGGAGCTTAGGTCGGCAAGAGCTTCTTATTGGAAGCGGTTTGAATGGGTTATTTGGTTTGTTCGAGCATTATAGGGCGTCGAAGGACAGCGAAGTCCGGTGGCTGGTGGGGTTCAGGCGCTGGAAGTTGGTGGAGTTGGCAGTGAGCTTGGAGGGGAGCAGCTCAAATTTAGGAAGGACGTTGGCACGAGGTATGGCTTCTTTGTAGGAGCAATTCGATTATTAAAAAAGGGCTAAACCGTGGGTATCACAGTGGAGCTGGGATGATGTTGCTGAGAACATGAGGTCCACGTTTTGGAGGGTGGTTGTTTTTTGGCAGCATTCAAGAATTATGGGGAAGATGATGTCTCGGAAGGGAACAGTTCTGGATAAAGAAGGTAACGGCCATGGGATTTTTTATAATTATGTATACTAATCCTTAGTTTAAGTACATTAATTATTAATCTAATAATGGAAATTTTCCTTTGCGTGAAGAGGGGTGTGTGTTCTGGAACAAAGCCGTCTGAAGGAGAAGAGGGAGCGAAGATGAGCTTAAGGGATCATCGTGGTTTTGTTTCCATCTGGGATTGAGTTTTTATCACCAAAGAGAATCAAGCTTAGCCACTACTAAATAAATTTAACAAAGGTATTAAGGGATTCAATTAAATCTTGGTTAATGTATTGTTCTTATAAGATTGGTCCTGATGGTTTAGTGCGGCTGATTTTGTGAAACCAGACTGAGTATGATTATGAGGTTATTACCGGTAAGTAGGGGATTAAAAAGGGGTTAATATAATTATAAGATTTCAAACATACCATTGATTGAAAAGAAAAAGAAAAAGATACTGACATTTGGCTAAATATAATTAGCCAGTTCGTTCTTATCATAAGTCTGGTATAAGTTGAACCGTTGAAGAAATAATTATATAACGTTAAAATGTGATCAAGGCCGATAACATGGTAATTAGTTTATGTTAATGACATAAGTTAAAATTTTAAACTTTTAAATCAATCAAATCTTTGTATTGGTTATAACTCGTTCGTTCGTAAACAGAATGGTACAAAACCAGTTCGATGGAATCGCAGTGACAGAAGCTATGCGTACGAGCTGACAAGGAATGAACTAGAGCTTATTGAAATTTTATGTAGTTCCAAACGCTTGTTTGAAACTATATAAAACAAGCAGAATCGTCAACTGCGAAACAAGGTGAGTAAACTCACTAAACTCTGACTCGTTTATAATTTTATATAAACGAGTTTTAAACTTATTTTATACTGTGCAATGATTGCTTTGGTTGAATAGTTGATAAAATTGGTTGAAATGGGTAATATGATTACATCGTTGATCGATTATTAGTTCTGATATTTCATATTGATGTGAAATAATATTTTTGATGTTGATTAACATCTGTGGATGCAGGGAAACAGGTTGGAGGGATCCGACCGGATCTCTCAACATTTATATTGTTGTTTGTTATTCATTGTGATATACACGGTGGTTGATTATGCTGCGTTGAATTCCCCTGGCCTTAGAAATTTTGTTATTTAATACCGACTTATATTTTCGAATAAAATAAAATAAAATAAATTGGAGATTTTAAAAAGAAATTCATTTTCAAAATTAGAAATTGGATTTTGAATAGATTTGAAAGTAGAAATTTGTTTAATGTATAAAACAAGTGGTTAAATTTGTAAACGATAGGTATGGCTGAAGGGAAATAATTATCATTTGAATAATTAATATTTGGCTTGGAATCGGTATTTTATCATCGAATGAAAATCACTATAAGGTAAAAAGGGAGATTTTGAATAGAAATATGTTTTTATTAGATAAATTGAGAAGATTAAATTCAATGAAATATTTATAGAGGAATAAATTAAATCTATATAGAAAGGTGGAAAACGATTTTGAACCCGATATTTGAAGTTCGATTTAAACTTAGTAGTTATAAAAGGAATTGTGAACGAGATTATAAATATTGGAAATAGGGAGGGAAAATGAGATTTTAAATATTTGAAAATAAAAGGAGAGTTTGTATTAAAAAATTTAAATAAACTATGAAAGGAAATTTGATCGTAATATCAACCACTGGTTTGATTCTCTAAAAGAAATGATATTCACGTTTGAAGGGAATAAAGATATAAAGTAAGTATTTCATAAATGAGTATATTTATATGGAAAAATTGGAGAATTTGAAATATAAATTAAAAAGGGAAATTTGAATGAGAAAGGAAGTGGGAGATCAGTTCCAAAGGGAACGATGGGTTTTATTCCAAAGATTGGAATATAATTGAATTAAGCTAAATCCAAGGGTTATACTTAGCATTCGACAATGTCGAACCTTATTAAAATGTTTGTAAATCTAAATAGCGATTGTAATGCTACTATTATAGTAAATGTTTTATATATCCAAACAGCGATTTTAACGCTGTCGTTATAATAGATATTTTGTAAATTCTAAAGCAGCGATTTTTAACGCTGTCATTTTAATGCGATCTTAACGCTATGGTTATAATAATGTTCTAAAATTCTAGACAGCGATTGTAACGCTGTTGTCAAAAGCAATGTTTTATAAATTTATATTTGGAAACAGTGATTATAACGCTATAGTTATAATCAATATTTTTCTGTAAAGGAAGTGTGTTCTTGGATCGAATTTGAGAGTCGCGTAAGCGACGTTTTGTTTAAAGTTGTGAGCTTTGACTATTTCAAAGTTGAGAATGTGGTTCAATTAAGGTCTGAGAGGTAATTATACCCCAACTTGATTGACTTCATGATCGATGGAGGAATGGTTAAGGTTCAATGGTGGAACTTGGTTAAGCAATACGCTTAGGTAATCAATGATTAGTGGGTTGAGTTAAAATAACGATGTTTTATAACATCGCGTTAATTTGAAATGTTTTCCCAAATCAAATGAAAGACATTTTCTACATATAGAAAATGAAATGAATTGGCCCATGAAGAATTAAGAGAAAGGGGAGTTGGAAATAATAATATAATAAGGAATTGACTTAAAAAGGCCTAGTTTTGTTTGATGCTTAATCGGTAGAATTTCCAATTGGAAATAGGACCGTTAATTGCATGGGTGTTTCTTTGATAGTTAAATCACCGACTATCAAAGTTTTATTTTATTTTATACCTCCTTTATCAGTATGGAGAGACCGGAATCAGATTTAATATCAGAAAACCACTCTGTATTGGTATAAGCGTTATAAATCAACTTATGTTGAAGAGGTTATGAAGACGGAGTAAAGTGCAAGGACTGTTCTGTTAATCCTAGGTAGAAATTGCCCAAGATGGATTAACAGGATGGTGCCATCGGTTTGTCCAGACCCAGGACAACTTGTATGGATGAGTGTCTGACAGGGTATTTCCAAAGGGTTACGTACGTTGATTCCTTAAAAACGTACGAAGTTGGTGGCATAGAAGGGAAAATTCTTTAGCCTAACAATCCGAGTATTTTTGTGGGAATCAGTTAGTGATTTCCAATGGATCTGACGATGTGGCATTCAAAGTGAATGGTGGTCAGATGTTCTGGAAGATAATTCAAACCTCAAGCCTCACAACCTGGAATTTGACAAAAATCGGGCAGGCAGCATGGCTATGTGGGTCGCTCCCATTAGGATGTATAATCACCTGCCTAGAGAAATTCAATTTGTTCTTTAATCTATCGATGCTGTCCCTTTCGGGAAATGGTTGTTGATCCCAACCGTTGGTGATATACATTCGATACACTCAACCGAAATGAGTGGTCAGTCATGTGAGGGTCGGGTTGCAAGACATTCTTGTTGAACCCAGTGTATTCGTCTCTAGAGATACACTATCGGCAGGTGGTCCCATACCTTGTCATGTTGGAAATCCAATCTCCAATAAGCGCCCTGCGGTTTTTGATATTATATTATATATGGAGCATGAGATGCAAGCGTTCCACTAGATTCTATTTATTGGATGTAGACATTATCATAATATCACTGGATTTGGTATAAAAATATTTTTGGTTATCGTAAGGTAAAAACCATCCGTGTTTATGTGTGGATCGGTCTTACGATTATCATTTCTTCCGAAAGGATTTTTGAGAATTAAACAAATGGTTGGAGTTTACTTACACCAGTCCCATGACTGACACAGAGTTTATTTTGTTTGTTTTCCCTAAACTCTTGGGTGCCCAAAATTGTACGGGCAGTCAAGTAGTCGGGATTTTACAGATCCGCTTGGAGGAATTTGAAGGCTTCACTAGTAGCTACAAGCTATCATATTTCCATTGTGTACTATGTTGTATCTGGAAGCAGGAGTTTTATAACTATTCCAGGAATAGTTGTTGTGCTATGATGACGGTATGTATATAAAATTACTGATTTGTATTTCAAAGTTCATGTTATCTAATATATTTTATTCCTTCCACTGTGAGTTTTTGATCTTCGTTTTCTTCTATTCTAATATTTCTTTCTTTCTATTTCTCATCCTCTAACTTCTTTCTAATAATGATTCGTATTTCTGTGTCATTTGGGTTGTACGTGTGTTATTATTAGTCGACCCAAAGGGTACGGATTTGCAGGCCATTACATAATGTCATTTTTTATAGCTTTCAGCGATACATCTTGGACATGTCCTAATTTTATAGCTTTAATGACTATACAGTTAATGCTTGGATTTTTGGATGAAAGGAATGCTGGAGGAAAGCACTCCATGTTAGTTTCTTACCCACTGTCATACAATTTCAGGTTTATTTTTCTGGTAAGTATACATTTAAGAAACTTATTATAATTAACTGTAATATCTATTGTAAGTAGGCTATAGCATGCTCAGAGAGTTGCAGCTAATAAGGCCGCTCACAGCTTTATGGCTTTCTATGTCAACTACAAAGATACTGCACTTATGGATATCCAGTTTCTGTAGTAAGTCTTAATATCCAATGAATACACATACATCCATGTTTTGTTATTTTAAATTGGTTCAAACTTTTAGAGGATTTGTTTTATACTTTTTCTGTATGAATCAGTTTCGACTATGGCCTTTATTTAGTAAAAATAAATGTTTGTGTTAAATAAGTTAATAGTCCATTGCATTGGCCACTAACTAATATCGATATTTACAGGAGGAAAAACCTAAATCATAAGCAATGTCCAATACAGAGACTGTTGGATGCATCTTAATACCATTTGGCAATTGTAAATTGATTTGGGAAGTGACTAAAAATGTTATGTTCAATAGAAATCATAAATAATTACAACATACTATATGATAGGGGCTTTGGTGGAACCTAAGCCGAAACTTAACCGAAATACTCGGTTCGGAAATTGAGCCCGGCTCAATTTCTAAACTGATTCTAGTTTAGAAACTGAGCCTGTCGACTCAGTTTCAAATTAGTTTAGAAACAAAGTGAAACACCCCACCTCCATTAAGTTCACTCACAAAGGGAATGCCTTAACTTTGGTGGAGGTTTAAAAGTAAAAGTCACAGATAAACACAAGACAGATATAAATACACATATTTTAAACAGTGGAAAACAAACAGGCTTTTATTTCATCAATACGTGTTCATACAAAACATTTCCATAATTGTCTCAAAATACTTCCAACTTTACAACCTCATTATTGTCTTGATTATTAAAGAAGCATAAAACATAAATAAAGTAACAAAAATCCCCATAGTGAAATCCAAAGCCATAATCCGAGCAAAAGAGATCCAAACCATACATCTACGGTCTTGAAGCTTGCAAAGAGTCTGACTAAGCTGGGTTGTTTCCTCCCTGTGGACCTGGGGGGGGGGGACGAAAGAAAAGAAGACGAAAAGAAAATAGAGTCAGACATAAAGCCTGAGTAAATCTAGTGACTCTTTAGTATGTGAATAAGAAAAAGGGCATGATAGATATAAACTGAAAACAGGAAAGTATCACAAGCTAAGGAAGTGTCGTTTAGAATCGAATGTACTATCGCACCCACACTATATCTCTGCACCCACTTGAGCTTATTCTAACTGGCACCCCATGCTGAGGGTGAAGTGATCCCCATTTTCTAAAGATCGGCTCCTACTCGCATAAACATGTGTCATACGAGCCCCAAGAATTGTAGATACCTATGCCGGTCCCACCATGGGGTGTATCCAGACCCATGGTGGCGGCCCCGACACAATTCTAGAATACATAGGTTATACTGCTGGTGCCCCAGTGCCTTGTTTGTCTGCTCCGGAGTGTGTGCACGCCCACACCCCGTTAGAACCTACACTGTGCACCCATCACCGTCGTTTTTGACCGTTTACAATCAGCCCAGTAATCGTGCCCCACCCTGCCTAGTTTCAGGGTACCATGATACCTAACTTGGGTTACTGCTGAAACGGGTCCCTCGTTACTAGGGTTTTCTAGTCAAACATGTTAAGTAGTTAAGTGTCTGTATTTACCTAACCTCACCCATCAATTCTTGTTAACATGTTGAATTTGGTTAAGTGTTTTTAGTTGACTTAACCCTACCATATGTCCTTAGCCCCTTAAAGCACCGACCACTCACATTAGACAGATATTGCTACGGTTACCGGATGTGCTGGTCGGTTCCGGGCAGGTTTACACCATAGCTCAGTCTAACCTCGGGTCCTTATTGGGCTCAATTCTTAACCACCCACATTGGATAGGTATTGTTGTGACTACTGGACAGCCGGGCGGGTCCGGGCAGGTTTACGTCACAACTCAATCCAACCTCGGGTTAAGCATACTGTGTTTTCTAAATTTACATATTTTATCACTTCTCAATTTTATATGTAAATGTCATGTCCTTTATTCTTGGTTATAACAATTCATACCGCTTAAATGTCATTGTCGTTGGCATGTGCCAAACATGCCAACATATATTTTTCATGTTTTACACCCAACGTTATTACCCCCGTTTGTACGTTCGCAACATTATAACAAATGTTGGGCTCGACACAATTCAGCCCAACTTTATAAACGTGAGAAAAGGGGAAATCAAGAACATGTAATATTTTACAATACATAAAGGTGTGTGGCGCATGAACTTGCAATTTAGCGATTCAACTAACATAAATTATGGGTCATGTGAACTTGCATTCAAATCAGAGTATAACTAAGTAGGTGTCATATGAAATGGCATAGTTTAGGCTTATACAAACTTGGGTTTAAACATGTTTAACTTGGCATAATGTCAACCTCAAAACTAACATGTTGTATATTCACCAAAATATCCAATTTTAACATCTAATCATATAGCCTATGAACTTGCATAGTTTATGTAACCCAAACTGTACTTAACATAGATCCAATTATACTTGCAAATAAACATAAGAATGTGTTCATAGGTTTTGAGTCATGTAGGCATAAAAGGTCTCAAATCTAGAACATGTTTACATAAGCTTTAACTTAGACTTAGGGAATGTATATAGTCCATGCCATCGACATAAACATAAAGGGATCAATTACTAGTATTTGCCACAACTTGCAAGTGCTATTATTTTCATATACAAATGTCCAATAGGCTTGCATCAATCAATTTATGCCACAAATATCAATACACAAGTCATGACAGAATTATTACAATACACAGAATTCATATCATTATCATACAATAACACAATTCTATTTTCATTTACATCTAATCACGTCACAGTTTTATTCATATTCTGAAAGATCACTATACTTACAACGAATGCAGAATCTTGAATTTTGGATTTTGAGTTCTGAAATTGAGATGCGTTCCTTTGGGTAGACTAACGTTGCGTTGAATTATTTGATTAAGCTTTAGTTCTCTTCTTAATCTGATTCGTCTCTAAGTTCCTCTCTCTTCACGGCTACGCTCAATTCCTTCCTGGCAGCATGACGACTCCAATCTTATTTTTTTGTGTGAATTTTAGTTGAGACTTAGGGTGTATATATAGATTTATAGATTGTTTTGAGCCGTCAGATGAAGACAGGAGGAATCTAGACCATACAAAGTCCAAAAAGCCAATCTAGAGGTGACATGTCAGCCCCAATGACACACCGAGCGACAGAAATTCAAGCCAGCGCCAGACCCAGCCAGCCAGGTCGACCAGGTAGGTCGACTGGCAGGTCGACACCCAGGTCGACACTATGGTCGACCTGGGGGTGACCAGGTCGACACCATGGTTGACCAGGTCGACACCATGGTTGACCTGGTCCCTGGGCGGGAATTTTCCCGCCCAGCACAGTTTGAGCTTATTTTTCGAATTTTGAACTTGAAACCGAGCTGTTTGAATTTTAAATTTTTTTCTGAAAATTTCGAAGGTCATAACTCCTTCATACGGAGTCCGATTCACGCAAACTCGGAGTCTATCTCAAGCAGAATTCTGAGACGAACGCAATGGCATAACCCGTTTCCCTTAATTCTTTCATTTAGAATTAATTACACTTTAATTTGTGAAGGTTAATGTTATAGAATTCATGGGGTTTATATTCTCCCCCTCTTAAAAGGATTTCGTCCCTGAAATCTTCAAGTTAGGAAGAATGTATATCCTACCATCCAGTTGTCCATCTACTCAACCAACAAGCACAGGTGTCCACTGCCCTTAAAAGACTTCTAATGCTTCATGATCATATGCATAGTGTGTGTACATGTCCTTATCTAATGCAGAAATCAGGCGGTCTACTGATTTAGTTGACCTCCTTAATGCGAATCATGTAAGTGTCATGAATCCATTATGTATGCAAATTTTTCCTACTCATAATTCTACATGAGTGCACAACTTATTCATACAAATGCGACAACCATATGACAGCATATCGTATACAAATGAGAATACATATATGCATATGCAATATGAAGTGACTGGGCCGATCTAAAACCTAGGAGGTGTGTGTGTATATGCATCCACGAGCAACCACTAGCAATCACTAGCAACCATTTGCAGCCATCATCCATAACATGTTTTCAAATACATATTTGCATCCATTTGTTTTCTACCTAAGGAGTTAGGAAAAGGACCGAGGAGATATACCTAAAAAGATAGATAAAGCATAACTTAAGGAAAAAGAGAGATCAAAGATGTACCCTCAAAAAGAAAAGGGTAGGCAGCGCGTATTCTGTCCTCAGTTTCCCAAGTTGCGTCTTCCTCGGCGTCGCTCCACTGAACTTTAACGAGTTTGACTTCGCGGTTGCGTAGCTTTTTCACTTCAGTTCCTAAGATGCAGGCTGGAACTCTCCTCACAGTTGCTTCACGTTCCACTTCAGCTTCTTCTAGAATGCTAGGTTCCACCACTTCCGCAGACTCATGCAAACATTTCTGGAGGTGAGAAACATGAAAGACGTTGTGAACTCCGGCCAGTCTCTCGGGTAGCTCTAATCTATAGGCCATCTTCCCAACCTTCTCGATGATAGGAAACGACCCTAAAAATCTTGGTGCTAACTTTCCTGTGGATCCAAAGCGAACGACGTTTCTTAAAGGAGATACCTTAAGGAAAACCCTATCCCCAACCTCAAACTCAAGGTCGGTCCTTCTCTTGTCTACGTAGGATTTTTTTTCTATCCTGGGTTGTCTTCATCCTTCTTCGTATTAAGTCCACTTTCTCTGAGGTCTCTCTGATCCTGTCTGGCCCAAGTATAAGCTTATCTGTAGACTCCCACCAACAAGTTGGTTATTTGCACGGTCTTCCACATAAGGCTTCGAAGGGTGCCATGCCTATGGTAGCTTGGTAGCTGTTGTTGTAGGCAAATTCCACTAAAGGAAGGTGATCCTCCCATGTCCCTCCAAAGTCAAGAACGCAAAGTCTTAAAAGATCCTATAGAACTCTATTCACCCTTTCCATCTGGCCATCGGTTTGGGGGTGATAGGCCATGCTCAAACATAACTGTGTGCCTAAGGCTTCTTGTAGACTCCACCAAAACTCGCTTGTGAAGATTGGGTCTCGGTCACTAACAATGCTGGAGGGTATCCTATGGAGTCGAACTATCTCCGCAAGGTAAAGAGACGCTAAAGATGAGGCAGTCCTTCTACTCTTGATAGGTAAAAAGTGGGCGCTTTTTGTAAGCCTATCCACTATTACCCAAACGATAGTATTCCCCCTTCTCGACCTAGGCAGCCCATCAACGAAGTCCATTGAAATACTATCCCACTTCCACTGTGGGACCTCTAGAGGATGAAGCAGTCCTCTAGGCTTCTTCTGTTCCGCCTTGACCTGTTGGCATATCATACACTTAGAAACGAAATCTGCCACGTCCTTCTTCATGCCGCTCCAAAAGAAAACTCTCTTCATGTCCTTGTACATCTTGTCTCCGCCTGTGTAAAAACCCGTAACTTCCCCGTATAGGAAAGAGCGGATAGTTCGAGAACAAGCCACAGAAGAATGCAGACGGAAGAACATTTCATTGTATATTAAAACAACGCATCCGATTACAAGAATATACATAGTATAAATGAATATTACACAGAAATATCAGAGATTTAAATTACATTTAAATACATCACAGCGGAAAATAATACAATACACAACTAGAAGAGATATACTGATACAAAGCTTTCCGAATATCGTTCCAGCTGCAAACAAGGATCCTGTGAGTATAAATCTGCAAAACCAAAACTACTAGCTGCTCGTGTCAAAATAAGGGCACCCAGAGTTTAGGTTAAAACTATAAACTCCAGGGCAGTCATGTGACTGGTGTGAGAACTAAAACAGTTATTTATCTTTATTTTCAAAATTAAGGTAAATCAAGGGACCATGCCGTATAACACGGAACGGGTTTCCTCCCAAGAACACCAGTGCATAAGACAATAGCGCAATGCTAAATAAGGAAAAATGAAGCTATTATAAGACCCAGTTCCCATCACACAATGAACGCAAGCCGGAGGATAGGGTTTTTACCTTATAATAGCCAAGAATGCTTGATACGTTTAAAACAAATCACTTAATACTATTATAAGTGCATAGTGTATAAAACAACTTCAAATCATAAGTATCAATCATAGGCGACATGAGCGTCCCATGCCACTATGTCGCCATATATAGGTTTACAAATAAAACCGCAAATGGCACGTATTTGGAAATTGGATTTCCATCTATGAACCGAGGCAAAAGATAGTCCTCTACCGATTCGAGACTGTCTAGCCTAAGTCTAAGGATCAGAGCTCGAGTGACCCTTGGAACGACAGGGCCGGTCCACCGATGTGGATTAAAATTCCTGAACACTATGTTTCCCCGCCCTTTGGGGCGTAAATGAGCCAACGAATGGCTCCATCGGACCCGGATCGTCCGATCTAATCGAGGCGCCTCGCAACAGCAACAACCACACAGGTGAAAAGTATATAAATGTCAGGGCTGGTAGGTCACTGACACCACCCTAGCTAGAAGGAAACGCATGCCCTCCCTGAGGTCCTCTCCCGTTTTTAGTTCACAACCGGGGTGCGAGGCTCGCGAATTCATGTTACACAAAGCTGTGCCACACAGGCTGTGCTTTGATCATCACCACAAGAATTTGCTTTTCAACAGAAGCCTTGATCAACTGCCACTTAGGCATGCCACACAGGCAATTCACTCCATGCGTTTGATATCCCTCAATATATAACCCCTGAGCTCGTACGTCTCAGAGAAGGGCGTTAAGCAAGAGAATAAATTCTCCGCCGCCAAACAGATATATATTTAATAGAGATCAATCACACAGACTAAAATCCAATGTCAGACACACAGTCCATTTACAAGTTCGTTCTGGGTCTGAACGAAACCGGAGGCACCTAGTACCCCGCATATCCATCGATCGGCAAGCACGTCTGGACGATCACCAACTGTTTCCATCTTCTTGGGTGTACAGCCCAATCAAGATCATCAGTAATCACCCAAACGATGTGAAGACTTCTGGTCTTCGACCATCGTCTTCATCTTCAACTTATCGTCGTATCAGTTATTCAGAATGGGATAAACCCGGTCTTCCCGAATAACTCGCGTATATTTTAAATAAGTCTTACACAAACACAACATACGCCTCATTCCGATTTATCAGTCACTAACCGTAAATTAATCAAGAGAATAATTCCCCAAATATTAAACCCGAAGGCCGAAACCAACATCAGATCAATATCCAGGAAACCATTCTGCTTAGCTAACCGACAGTTAGTTTCTAAATTTCACATTCATAGGGAAAGGTTCCCATTAATTTTATCAAAGATAAATTCTTTATATTTATTCTTTAATCTATCCTTTTGAATTTCGATTCAACTAGTCGGGATTAACGAAACTTACCGAAGTAATCATTTGTTTTAATTTCCCAATCCCAACCTATTCATCCCATGAAGTAAAACTGGTAATACTTCATATCTAACACCACAGTGTTATCGGTAAATTCAATTACCATTTCACGTTCAAATCTAATTAAAGATTTAACTATCGCCTGGAGTAAAACTGGTGATACTCCATTCTCGATCTTTTCAATCTAATTAAAGATATATTAAAACTCCACTTAGTTTTAATCGTTAACTGGGTTAAAGAATCAGTGTCATTTAAAACACGGTTCACGATAAACCCAAAAATCAATTCCAATTCAATTCTAATTAAATATTATTTAATTGGTACACTTCATTAAATCTGAATAAAAGATTTAATCTTTTTCTCAACTAGGTTTAAGAACAGTGCTAATGAAGACACCATTCACGACAAACCCAAATCACATTCGATATTAAATACAAGGCTCTGAATAGAAAATATATCGGCTTATATTCAATATCAAATTCTACGACCAACAGATATCGTATTGGAAATAACGATATATATATCTATATCTTTCAAATTTCCATAACAACATCTGTATAGTCACGAAATCCAACATCGAAATGTTCCGAAGACAATTTCGACTCAAATCCATTCCAATGCAATCATTGGAAATTCTGGTTATTTTCAAAACCATTTCAAGTTCAATTTATTTATTTAAAAATAAATAGAATTATAATTCTAGTTCAAAACTAGTTCATTTCGATAAAAATTTATTTTTATCTTTTCAAATATGGAGTTTTTCATCCCAATTCTTCCCAAATCATTTCTTATGATTTTACATAAATTATTACTATTTTTAATAATTTTATCAAGGCCTGTACAGTCGATTTCCATCAACGGCCATCGAACTGCACTTACAGCGACCTTTTTCAAATTTGATTTGGACATAATTCCAAATCCAACCGTTAGATTTCTAATTTCAAATATTCGTTAGAAAACTCTTTTCGATACGAACCCAACGGTTCCGGTTTTAGGAGAATCCGAGGGTCGGATCTCCTACAACATCCGTTCGAAGTCAATGGTCGAAATTCGCGAACTGCCGCGGCGCGGCGCGTTCTATTCAGGCCATTATATTATATATATATATAATATATAATATATACTTCATCGATTTCAATTCAAAACGTGCTTTATAAATCGTTTTAAATTCGTTTTCAAAACGGTTTCAACTTCATATTCAATTTCAAATCAAAATTTAATATTCCAATATAAATTCGTTTTAAATTCATTTCAAATCGATTTCAATTCAAATTGATTTCTAATTCAATTTCAGTTCGTTTTCAATTAAATTTCGATTCGTATTCAATTTCAATTCGAATTCATTTCTATTCAAATTCATTTCAAAACGATTTCAATTCTATTTCAATTCTATTCGAATTCATTTCAAAACGATTTCAATTCTATTTCAATTCTATTCGAATTTCGAACCATTTCAGTTTATTTCGAATTTCAAATCAATTCATTTAGATTCGAATTTCAATTTATTTTAATATTCACTTCAATTTGAATAAAATCGATATAAATATCGATTCACGTTAAAATGGCGTCAATCTATCAACGCGGCTTCATATATTTTGATTTTCAAATATTCTATTTCAAATATTTCTTTTTCAAATATTTCTAATTTTCAAATATTCTATTTCGAATATTTCTATTTCAAATATTTCTATTTCAAATATTTCTTTTTCGAAACTGGAATGAGGCCCAATCAATTACCATATAATGTTAATTATATGGATTTTCTACAACACATGTATATATCAACAACGATGAATAATCAACCATCATCCAAAGTGCATTCTACACTGTATAAGCATCAAATATAAATATTCAACGCTTATAACAGTCTGTCAATCAATCGATCGACATACAACTAAACAATCGGGATCAGTGTACGTCAAATATCATCCCAATACCCGTGTGGGGTTTCAAACAATCAAACACAGATTTTATTTGTGTAGTTGGGCGATGTGTAAAATTTATCATCCCAATCAATATCAGTCAAATGTGTGTGTATAAACAAATCGTCCGATTTGTTTATTTTTATTTCATTTCATATACACGTTAAAAATTCTATTTTTAACTATAAAATATTTTCAACTATATAAATATTTTATTTCACATCACATCACACAATCAATTACACAGCAAAATCAAACAAACAAGCATACAAGCCGTCCATGGTCTATGGACGACGGGTGTCGGGTGCTACTAAACACCGTCTACATCCTAGTATATATATTTATAACTAGAAAATTAAATTGAAAGGTGAGAAGTTCTCACAGAATGGCTAATCCAATGCCATGACTCTTCTTAGGTAGAAATCTTTGTCGTTCTTGCCTCGTGTCACTTTCTCTGCCCGTATTCTCTACATATGTAAAAATCACATTTTTACTTCGCTATTCAATATATAAAAATCGAATTTTTACTTTGCTATTCAATATATAAAAATCGAATTTTTACTTTGCTATTCAATATATAAAACTCGAATTTTTACTATGCTATTCAATATAAAAAAATCGAATTTTTACTATGCTATTCAATATATAAAAATCGAATTTTTACTTTGCTATTCAATATATAAAAATCGAATTTTTACTATGCTATTCAATATATAAAAATTGAATTTTTACTTTGCTATTCAATATATAAAAATAGAATTTTTACTTCGCTATTCAATATATAAAAATCGAATTTTTACTACGCTATTCAATATATAAAAATCGAATTTTTAATATGCTATTCAATATATAAAAAATCGAATTTTTACTTCGCTATTCAATATATAAAAATCGAATTTTTACTTTGCTATTCAATATATAAAAATCGAATTTTTACTATGCTATTCAATATATAAAAATCGAATTTTGACTCTGCTATTCAATATATAAAAATCGAATTTTTACTATGCTATTCAATATATAAAAATCGCGCCTTTTCTATTTTAAAATAAAAACCGTATTTCATAAAAACAAAAATCATAGCTTTACTTTATGTTAGAAATCATATCTTCACTAACATAAAAATCTGAACCTCATTATCATCAAAATCATATTTTCATTTTCATTTCCTATGAATCTATTTTTATTATGTTATTATCTCGATTAAACGCTAATTACTTTAAAATAAATAAACAAATAAGTAAAGTAAAAAAAATAAAATAGAAGGAGAGGACTTATAGTAAAATCGAGAAAAAGGGGGGTTTGTTCGTCGAACAGCAGGCGGGGGCGCGGCGGAGAAAATTGCGGGTCTGGGGGGGGCCCACGGGTCTGGCGAGCAGGCGGAGGGTGTTGGTTGCGGGTGAAAGCAGAAGAAGAAGCGGTCGCAGCAACAGGTAGGGGGGTTTACGTCGCGCGGTGGCGCAGGAAGAATGTGGGGGTCGTGCGGTGGCGCGCCGCCTGGAGGGGGTCGGCGGTAGCTTAGGGTATTTTTTTCTTTCTTTTCTGATTTATAAATTGAATCGGGGGGGTCTGGGGTAAGGAGAAAAAAGGGGGAGTTTATTTTAATTATTTATTTCACTTCAAAAAGTAACTTTCTATTTCGAACTCGAAACGAGGCCCACCGACTATCGCCCATAGCTAATTACCCCCATTCCGAACACAATAGGATATGTCCCGTAAGCCAATTCAACCGTTTCGATCAGTTTTCGTTAAAATCAACATATAACTCTATATATTGAATTTGAACGCGCATTTCAATTTACCGGGGTCACATACTAACTCTAAAAATTCCCGAAAAATATTTTATAGCTTCGTATTGACGATACGGTCCTAACAAAACTAGTTTCTTCGAATTCTGAGACCGTTTGAAAAATGGCCATTTTCCAGTCGATTAAAATCAACTGAAACTGGTCAAACACGTTTTCCTTTGCCATGCTCACATATTGATTCGAAAAATTATGAAATTTGAAACCTAGCAATAACTTTACATCACGGATCCAACAAAAGTGGTTTCGTCAAAATCCAAGGTCGTTTGCAAAATTTCCATTTTTAAGGGCCTGAATTCCATAGCGACTATTCAGAATTTTCAACTGGACATATCTTTTGATTCCTGCTATGAAATTTTGATTTTTCGGATTCGTTGGAAAGATATTCTCAATTAGATCCTAATGTTTTTGGTTTCACTAAAATCCGGATTGGTTTGCACCCGGTATATTCAATTGAAGTTTGAAATCGAATTATCGAACTACCGCGCCATTTTCAATTCCTTTTATAATTATATATAATTATTTATATTCTAACGACGACGTATATAATAAATACGTTCGAATTCTATTCAAAATAAATTTCTCGTCGATATTATTTAAAATAATTTATTTTAAATGTTCAAAATTCGCTAAAATTGCCAAAATAAAAATTTTAAACTAGCCCAGATTTTCGGGTTGTTACAGCTTGGGTGTCTTATCATCTTGGAACGATATGCTTCCTCAAGAACCTTCTTTACCAACTCCCTTGCTTGTGGGACGCATAGTCTTCCATCGTGTCTCAGCCAGCATTTATCATCGATAGAGTACCTATTGAGGTGACTAGAAGTCTCACCCCTAATTAGCTTATCAACCACTTCAACTAGCTGAGGGTCTTCACGTTGTGCAGTCCCTATTGTATCCAAAAGATTAGGGCGCACTTCAAGAGATACTAACAAACCCGGTACGAAATCAGAGGAGGGCCTAAAGTTAAAACTGGCTATATACTCCAAGCTTTGCCTTTGTATAAAGAGCGGGCTTAGGGTCAACTTCTTTCTGCTCAAGGCGTCTGCTACTACATTGCCCTTTCCCGGAGTATAGGAAATCTCAAAGACATACGAGGCAAGAAACTCCATCCATCTCTATTGCCTTAAGTTAAGATCTTTCTGCGAGAAAAGATATTTCAACGATTTATGGCCAGTATACAGTTCAAACTTTTCACCTAGGAGATAATGGCGCCAAGACTTAAGTGCAAAGGCGATGGTGGCTAACTCAAGATTGTGGGTTGGGTAGTTCTTCTCATGAACTTTCAATTGCCTTCCACCATAAGCTACTACCCTCCCTTCTTGCATCAAAACAGTGCCTAGCCCCGTCCCGCATGCATCTGTGTATACTGTGAACATCTTGCTTCCATCTGGCAGAGTTAGAACTGGGGCTGTTGTAAGAGCCCTTTTCAAGCGTTGGAAAGCAAACTCGCAATCCAAGTCCCAAGCGAGCGCTATATTCTTCTTTGTTAGCCATGTGAGTGGAGCTGAGATTTTTGCAAAATCCCTGATGAACTTACGGTAGAAACCCGCCAGCCCTAGAAAACTTCTGACTTCGGTTGCGTTCTTTGGTGCCTTCCAATCTTGCACCGCAACTACTTTCGCGGGGTCCACGGCCAACCCTTCTTTGGACACCACATGCCCAAGAAACCTTACTTCTTCTCTCCAAAAGTGGCATTTGGAAAATTTTGCCATCAGCTGATGTGCTCGGAGAGTATCCATGATTTCTTTCAGATGTTGAGCATGCTCTTCCTCGTTCTTTGAGAAGATCAAAATATCGTCTACGAAGACAACCACAAATTTGTTGAGGAATTCTCTGAACACTCTGCTCATTAGGTCTACGAAATAAGCGGGTGCGTTTGTCAAGCCGAAAGGCATGACAAGCCACTCGAAGAAACCGTCTGGGGTTCTGAACGTTGTTTTATCAATGCTGTCTTCAGCTACTCTTAGCTGATGGAACCCAGTTGCCAGATCAAGTCGGGAGAAGACCGACGCACCTACAAGCTGATCAAACAAATCGTCGATTCGGGGAAGAGGGTGCCTATTTTTCTTGGTCAATTTGTTTAACTCCCTATAGTCGACGCAAAGGCGAAGCGAACCGTCCGCTTTGGTTGCGAACACCACTGGAGCACCCCATTCCGTAATGCTCCGTCTAATGAACCACTTTTCGAGAAGTTCTTTAACCTGCTTACTGAGCTCCTTTCTCTCCTTTGGAGCCATGTGTCTGACAGGTAAAGCTACAGGCTTTGCATTATCCACAAGATATATGCGGAAGTCTATTTCTCGCCTCGGATGTAAGCCCTTCACCTCCTCAAAGACATCCGGATATTCCCGGACTACTCTGACTGACTGCAAATTCTCATCAGAAGCATCAAGCGACTCTAGATAACTAAGCATAATAGTATTTAAGGGATTACAAGAAATTTCTAGAGTGTTACGAAGCCGAGTCAAGAGTCTAACTACTCTTTTCTCACAATCAAGAATGCACCATTACTGGATAATCAGTCCATGCCTAAGATCAAACCATATCCCGAGAAACCCAAAACAAAGGCATTACAACTAAACTCAACGCTGAGAATAGAGATTTTCAAACCCAAAAAAACGATTGACAAGTAAGCGGAGCCCCCAATTGGATTTGAAACTACTAAGGGATCCTCTACCATACTAGTGTCTAGATGCAGAGATTCTACTAAGGCAGATGAAATAAAGGAGTGTGATGTGCCAGAGTCAAAAAGTGTGCGAACTGGATGATCATAAAGATAGACTACACTTTCTACAGAAATATTACTACCTCATTACTGTGGAGGTGCCACTAGTGCATGAACTTGACCCCCTGAAGTGGATCCAGCCTTCTGTCCCTGCCCTCGCTTCTTTGGGCAGTCCTTAGCCAAGTGCCCAGTCTCTCCGCAATGGAAGCACCCACCCATCTTCGTTTTCCTCATTTGGCAGTCTTTCGATATATGTCCAACAATGCCACAAAAATTTCACTTTCTCCTCTCACGGGGCTTATTGTTCTTCCCTCCTTTCTTGAAGTCTGTTTTCTTAGCTTGTAGACCCTCTTTCTTTTCTTCCACCTTAGTCTCTTTCTTGCCGTTGTCTTCCTCGTGTAGCAACGCCATGTCCACCAAGCTTTCATAAGTCTCTCATGTGGATACATGGGTCATAGCAAGGCTGTGTAGAGGCTCATTCAGACCTTTGACGAAGCGAAGCGCCTTCTTGTGTTGGGTGTATACTAAGTCCAGCCCAAATCTAGCCAGCTGATTAAACTGATTGACGTACTCCCTGATCGTCATGCTCCCCTGTTTAAGAGTTAGGAACTTCTCCATTTGCAGGCTTCTTTCAGCTTAGGAGAGGAATTTCATCTCAAATCTTATCCTGAAATCTTCCCATGTTTCCACTAGCCTCTGAGCATTGGTAATCTCCCACCAATAGGAAGCTTCATCTTTAAGCAACCACACTGTTAGTTGTATCTTTTGCCTGTCATCAACTCCGAAGATAACAAACGGATCCTCGGTCTCCTTTAGCCAGTTTCTTGCTCCTACAAAGGATTATGTCCCATAAAAGTCTTTTCCACCCATAGCCTTGAAGTCTCTACAAGTTTTTGCGAAGGCATTTCCACGAGGAGGAGGAGGAGGAGGAACTGCAGCCACTGGAGGAGGAATGTCTTCTGGGACCGCGCCATTGGCCCTTGCTTCTAAGTACCTCCTAAACCAGCCTGGTATCGGTACTCCTTCTGGAAGCTTAAGGTCTCCATACATGCTGAAACAGAAAGGAAAGATTCAAAACGAAGGATAGAGAGAGATAGTGCATATGGCTTTGGGGGATTATGCCTTTTTAAAAATATAACACTTTTTCTTGAAAAATGCTTCTTTAAACTTCCTTTTGAAAACAATTTAAAAAAAATTATCTTATCTGGTAAACCTATGCTCTGATACCAAGTGAAACACCCCACCTCCGTTAAGGTCACTCACAAAGGGAATGCCTTAACTTTGGTGGAGGTTTATAAGTAAAAGTCACAGATAAACACAAGACAGTTATAAATACACATATTTAAACAGCGGAAAACAAACAGGCTTTTATTTCATTAATACATGTTCATACAAAACATTTCCATAATTGTCTCAAAATACTTCCAACTTTACAACCTCATTACTGCCTTGATTATTAAAGAAGCATAAAACATGAATAAAGTAACAAAAATCCCCATAGTGATATCCAAAGCCATAATCCGAGCAAAAGAGATCCAAACCATACATCTACGGTCTTGAAGCTTGTAAAGAGTCTGACTAAGCTGGGTTGTTTCCTCCCTGTGGACATGGGGGGGCGAAAGAAAAGAAGACGAAAAGAAAATAGAGTCAGACATAAAGCCTGAGTAAATCTAGTGACTCTTCAGTATGTGAATAAGAAAAAGGGCATGATAGATATAAACTGAAAACAGGAAAGTATCACAAGCTAAGGAAGTGTCGTTTAGAACCGAATGTACTATCTCATCCACACTATATCTCTGCACCTACTTGAGCTTATTCTAACTGGCACCTCATGCTGAGGGTGAAGTGATCCCCATTTTCTAAAGATCGGCTCCTACTCGCATAAACATGTGTCATACGGCCCCCAAGAATTGTAGATACCTATGTTGGTCCCACCATGGGGTGTATCAAGACCCATGGTGGCGGCCCCGACACAATTTTATAATACATAGGTTATACTACTGGTGCCCCAGTGCCCTGTTTGTCTGCTCCGGAGTGTGTGCACACTCGCACCCCGTTATAACCTACACTGTGCACCCACCGCCGTCGTTTTTGACCGCTTACAATCAGCCCAGTAATCGTGCCCTACCATGCCTAGTTTCAGGGTACCATGATACCTAACTTGGGTTACTGCTGAAACGGGTCCCTCGTTACTAGGGTTTTCTAGTCAAACATGTTAAGTGGTTAAGTGTCTGTATTTACCAAACCTCACCCATCAATTCTTATTAACATGTTGAATTTGGTTAAGTGTTTTTAGTTGACTTAACCCTACCATCTGTCCTTAGCCTCTTAAAGCACAGACCATTCACATTAGACAGATATTGCTACAGTTACTGGATGTGCCGATCGGTTCCGGGCAGGTTTACACTGTAGCTCAGTCTAACCACGGGTCCTTATTGGGATCAATGCTTAACCACCCACATTGGATAGGTATTGTTGTGACTACTGGACAGTCGGGCGGGTCCGGGCAGGTTTAGGTCACAACTCAATCCAACCTCGGGTTAAGCATACCGTGTTTTCTAAATTTACATATTTTATCACTTCTCAATTTTATATGTAAATGTCATGTCCTTTATTCTTGGGTATAACAATTCATATTGCTTAAATGTCATTGTCGTTGGCATGTGCCAAACATGCCAACATATATTTTTCATGTTTTACACCCAACGTTATTACCCCTATTTGTACGTTCGCAACATTATAACAAATGTTGGGCTCGACACAATTCAGCCCAACTTTATAAACGTGAGAAAAGGGGAAATCAAGAACATGTAATATTTTACAATACATAAAGGTGTGTGGCGCATGAACTTGCAATTTAGCGATTCAACTAACATAAATTATGGGTCATGTGAACTTGCATTCAAATCAGAGTATAACTAAGTAGGTGTCATATGAAATGGCATAGTTTAGGCTTATACAAACTTGGGTTTAAACATGTTTAACTTGGCATAATGTCAACCACAAAACTAACATGTTGTATATTCACCAAAATATCCAATTTTAACATCTAATCATATAGCCTATGAACTTGCATAGTTTATGTAACCCAAACTGTACTTAACATAGATCCAATTATACTTGCAAATAAACATAAGAATGTGTTCATAGGTTTTGAGTCATGTAGGCATAAAAGGTCTCAAATCTAGAACATGTTTACATATGCTTTAACTTAGACTTAGGGAATGTATATAGTCCATGCCATCGACATAAACATAAAGGGATCAATTACTAGTATTTGCCACAACTTGCAAGTGCTATTATTTTCATATACAAATGTCCAATAGGCTTGCATCAATCTATTTATGCCACAAATATCAATACACAAGTCATGACAGAATTATTACAATACACAGAATTCATATCATTATTATACAATAACACAATTCTATTTTCATTTACATCGAATCACGTCACAGTTTTATTCATATTCTGAAAGATCACTATACTTACAACGAATGCAGAATCATGAATTCTGAATTCTGAGTTCTGAAATTGAGATGCGTTTCTTTGGGTAGATTAACGTTGCGTTGAATAATTTGATTAAGCTTTAGTTTTCTTCTTAATTTGATTCGTCTCTAAGCTCCTCTCTCTTGACGGCTACGCTCAATTCCTTCCTGGCAGCATGACGACTCCAATCTTATTTTTTTTTTGTGAATTTTAGTTGAGACTTAGGGTGTATATATAGATTTTTAGATTGTTTTGAGCCGTCAGATGAAGACAGGAGGAATCTAGACCATACAAAGTCCAAAGAGCTAATCCAGAGGTGACATGTCAACCCCAATGACACACTGAGCCACAGAAATTCGAGCCAGAGCCAGACCAAGCCAGCCAGGTCGACCAAGTAGGTCGACTGGCAGGTCGACACCCAGGTCGACACTATGGTCGACCTGGGGGTGACCAGGTCGACACCATGGTCGACCCTATGGTCGACCTGGTCCCTGGGCGGGAATTTTCCCACCCAGCTCAATTTGAGCTTATTTTTCGAATTTTGAACTTGAAACCGAGCTGTTTGAATCTTAAATTTTATTCTGAAACTTCCGAAGGTCATAACTCCTTCATACGGAGTCCGATTCACGCAAACTCGGAATCTATCTCAAGCAAAATTCCGAGACGAATGCAATGGCATAACCCGTTTCCCTCAGTTCTTTCATTTAGAATTAATTACAATTTAATTTGTGAAGCTTAATGTTATAGAATTCACGGGGTGTTACATAAAGCCTATTGGCTTAGTTTTAATTTGAAGGTTATTTAATGCGGTTCTTAGCTCTGCCCGGACTTTATATAAGAGCTTAACATTATCACGAGAAGTAATTAACACAATTTTTGACTCTGCTTTCTTGCTTCAAACTTTATGTCATTATGAAATGTACCAATGTATTTAAGGTCTTACGGTATCAGTGAAGAAATTGACTTTTTCTTTTATTATGAAGGTGTGGAGTCGTAGCAATTCAATTCATAATAGGGCCCTGTTCCGAGTCAAGATGCAAATTGTTGCGATTCAATTCAATATATGACTCTATTCTGAGTCAAGACGCGAAGTTTAGCGATATGCAGTTATATTGCGTGAACTACATCCTTTGCAATTCAATTTCACCTATTTTTTAGTGCAACCTTCAGCTCTCCGTTCAACTATAAGCTGCCCAGGTCTCATTAAGTTGGAATTTCACTACTACATGATCAGTTGGTTGCGTCTCCTTATTCGCGATTGTTGGTAGAATAATAGACGCAAATAACCTTTTTTGCGACTTTTTTATTTTGGCAACAGTAACAAGTATGACAACTTTAGAGTTTGGGGTAATTAAAAACTAATAAGCGACTATTTTTACTTACAGCGTTAGCAAAAAAATTATGTTTTTGCATCTGTTTTGCTTTAAATCGGTAGCAGATGCTTTTGCAATTCGTATCCCCTTTTGGCTTGTTTAACCCTTCGTTAACTTCTCTTCATTTCCGAAAACAATACTCAAAAGAAAGCATTCCTGATTTTTTTATTAGAATTTAGTTTGTTCCCTCCAATCGTTTGATCCCTCCTTCATCTATTGTGATAGATCCTTTATTCATCGATCAATCCTCCTCGATTGATCCCTCTTTAGTTTCCAGAAATCGATCCTACTTGTTCGTTTTCAAAAAAAGATTGCCTTGTCACAAGTCATTCTCTGGTTGTCTTCTTGTGCCGACTGATGTGAGATTTATACCGCAGTTGATTTTTTTTATAGTTCTATTGTTTATATTGTCATTTGTTTTTTTTTGGGGGGGGGGCGACTTTGGATGTGATTCTATCAAGCTTTTAATCTCTGGTAGTCAAGAAGTTAAAATAATTTTTATGTATATGATTAATTTAATTTTAACCCTAAAACGAAAAAAATTATGTTTTTAGGAAATGTTTTATTGTAATTTCATGTGTGCATTTCATATATTCCGATTTTTTTTTTTTTTTGGGAAATATTTCCAATCAACATGTACATTGTTAGCTGAATTCCTTGATTCATATGTTCACTGTTCCATCGTACCCAGTTCAATCTCAAAATTACATGTGATTGCTTGGGGTACATATAGGAGAAGTTAGGAAATATACAGAATGAAACATGAATGTGATTTTTGGTAATATGTTCCAAAGTTTGAATCTTCCCACTAGAACGAGTGGCCTACTATTTTAGAGTAATTTGTTTGAGGAAGTATGATATGTTGAGTATCTGAGGTTAGTGAGCGGGTCTACTATTTCTGTAGCAAGTAGCCTGCTAAGTACGATAAGTATTAAGTATTGGTTGATAAAACTCCCGATTATAGTTGCCTAGTATCAGTTGATAGAACTCTCGATCATAATAGCCTAATTACAACCTTGCAGGACGATCCTTTTTGATAGGCTTTGCCCTCCTAACGGTCTCTTTTCACAAACTAAATGCCAAATTAAACAGTAGGTACGTAAACTAAAATAGAATTCATTTTCATAGTTTGACAGATTAATAGATCATTCTACTTTTATAATGCTGAGTTCGTGTAATAGTACAGATATAATGATAATGTTAAGTTCATATAAGATTAAGTGTTTCTTAGATTAAATTTCAGAACTTCTATGTTTCATTAAATATGACAGAAAGACATTGGAAGGTTCGTATGTTTAATATGCATGGATAGGCAATAGAAGCCTAGAAGGTGCATCATTCCACTTGCAGTTCATCCATTATTTGCAACAATAGGCCTACTGTCACCCCCACTAACTTATCAATACGCTTGTGCATTATAGAACATTCTTATATTTTTTACCATGTTACCATTTAAAATGTACAAATTTTCAATATACTTGTGCATATACAAAGAGCGCGGAAACATGATTTTCAATCATATGCATTCTGAAAATACAAAAAGTTTCAAATATGGTTGTGCATTTTCAAAATGCCTAAATTCAAATAAAGATTTTGTTCTTTTTCATTTTGCTAGTCCAACATGCAGTCGTAAATTTTCCAATATACCTAATTTTGAACTGAACTACTCATCCTTGTTCATTCCCCAACCCTTCTTTGTTAGGAATTTCACCGCTACATACTTTGGGGAAACATGTAATGCCCCCAAAATATTAATACACTATAACCATACATTAAGATGATAATTTGGGTACAACTTAATTAAATATTCAGAACTAAGTGAAACCAGCATTACTATTGCGTTCGTCTTGGAATTCTGGTCCAGATAGACCCTACTTTGCGTAAAACATATAATGTATGAGGAAGTTATGAACCTTAGAAGTTTATATACAAGGAGCTTATATGTAAATATAATATAAAATAAAATCCAGAAATATCAAACAGACAAGGCAGGGAGAACGAGCGGGAAACAGGCCCATTGGGGGCCGACCCATGCTTAGCCAGGGTCGACCCAAGAGGGTTTGGATCGACCCACAACAGATCTGGGCGGATTCGTCTGCCGAATCTGGACTGTTTTATGGCTTTGTTCATTGCTGACTCAACACTGAGTGTACGGACTAGATTAAAACCTTAATATCTAAAGGTGACGGATTGTCCTAGGTAGTCCATATAAAGGCATGTAACCTCATTTGTTCTACACTACACAAAACTATTTCTTCCTCCTTCCTTCAAATCTTTTAAGATAAATATGTGCATAGAACTATCAAGGTGCTTCCTAAACATATATTAACAAAGACAATTCGGACTGTTCTACACCAATACAAGATTAAAGTGGACATTTTCTTCAGTAGTATATTCAGGTTCTTCACCAAGTCTCACTGTGAGTTTTATGTGATTTTTAGATTTGATTATTTAAAAAGGTTTTTGACAGTAAATAAGATTGGATCTGATATAAACAGTGCCTAAAATAATCCCCATATATGTTTATACATGTTTTTCTATTCATATCTACAAGTTATACTATGAACTTTAATCTTCCTTATCCCTTCTATGCCTTTCATTTATTTACAGTCTTTATATATGCCTTTTAACTCAGTATGAGATCTGTTTCTCCCTTTTTTTTTCCTTTTTTCTACGCATAACCTAGGCTACTCAAGCCTAGGCCATTGCGTATAAAGGACATAAATTGGAGTAATTAGACAATGATACATAAATGGGAACATTTGGCATATTATGTAGTAGAACCCTTGAGTGTAAGAATTGGGATAATTACATGTTAACCTATTAAATTTGGATAATTACATGTTAATCTATTTGGGATAATGTAACATCTGGCCCCTATACCCATGCTAACCAAGAGCAACACTAAGTATTACTGTCAGAAAGCACGGAGAATAGGACTTGATAAGGCTAAACGTTGTACTCATTCCTTTGAATGAACACTGGCGTGAAAATTTGAAACTTTTTCAACTTGCCATTCGTGCTCAGTATAAGTTCAAAGCAATGGTATAAGAAAATTTCCCAAGTTACATAGTACAAAATATAATAGAATCAACTGCAGCACAATGACAACAGCAGAATACATAATACATATCATAATAGAGATGTCCGAAATACATAGTCCATAATACATGATATCACTCCCAAAATACATAATACCATACATAGCATAATACTACTAGCTATTGATAGCCCAAAACTACGAAGTGCAAAACCCCAAAACGTGGAAAAAGATAAGAATGTTGCAACAATCCACATAACCTAACCTGCGAACAATCCTCAACCTGATCCGAGGATTGTAAAAACAACTCACATGGGTCAGACTATTTCTAGTGTGAGTGAAGTAAGAATCTATGGAGATCAGAATTTGACAACAAAAGATAAATGATAGCACATATATAAGTCAACGAGAGGCATATGAATGTTACTGTATATGAAAATTTTAGCATAATCATCTCATTTAAATAAGCCACAATTTCAAACATATGTATTGTATGTAACTTAATACAATACCAATATCATTTACCATATGTTAAATAAAATGATGAAATAAATCAAGTTAGAGTATCACGTATAATCCAATAAAATACTCATAACTTTTATCATATATAAAACAATATGATAAAATAAATTCAATCAAAGTATCGTATTTAAATCAATAAGATACTCATAACAATTATCATGTATACAAAACAATATGATAACTAATCAAGTTAGAGTATCATATATAAATCAATGTGATGCTCTTAACAAATATTATATAAATCAACAAGACAGAGTATCTGTAACACCCCACCTCCGTTAAGGTCACTCACAAAGGGAATGCCTTAACTTTGGTGGAGCATTTTAGTAAACAGAACAGAAACTTACAAGACATATAAAACAGTACTTGAAAAATTTTAACTTTATTACAGCGGAAACAGAAATTAATATGGTTACATCCTTTCAAATTTCAGAATTCAAGTACAAAATATCAGTCTTGTACAAAAGCCTTCAAAATGCATGGTTTAAAATCATAATCCCCATGGAACGGAAGCTATACAGAGCCAAGCCATACTTTAAGCACTTCAAGCAAAGAGAAATCCGGATCAAGCTAAAGTATTTCCCTCCTTGGATAACCTGGGGGGGAACGGAAGAAAGGAGGCGAAACAACAAGGGTCGGACAAAAAGTCTGGCAAGTCCAGTGACTTTCAGCATATGAACAAATAATAATAATATGATATGAACATAAAACTGGATGTGAGATAACTGTAACAGGTGTAGCAGATATAACAGAAAAACAGAATGATATAAACTATTGTTTTACACTTCTCTGCACTAATACTAGTATACAGAATTAGGTGTCACCCTAATGTCTAAATTGAAGCAGGAACGGGTACAGAATACTTTAACAGAAACAGAATGCTAATAATGGGCCTTTACTACCCGATCAGAAACAGACAGAAGCAGAAACAGATTTATCCCTACGGAAACAGAATGTAGAATTAGGTGTACACTAGTAATGGGCCTTTACCACCCGAACAGACGGTACCACACAGAAACAGACAGGTGTTACCACCCAACAGAAACAGACGGTACCAACAGAAACAGACAGAACTAAGCGTACCCTAAAACCCTACCCCAAGCGATCGGCTCCCTAATACATAAATATCCTGTGTCGGCCCCACAGTAGGGTGTATCACTCCCTAAAGTGACAACCAATTGGCACAGACCTATTTACAGATGTCACGGCGTCTTACATCCTCAGAGGCAGACCGGGATCCATGCACGCACATGACCCGGTTGGAACGCACCATCAACACCCCTCGCCATTATCAGAATGAACCACTTATAATTAGTTCAGTAAGCGTGCCCGGACCCTACCTACTGTTGGGTCAAAGTTTTGATACCAGAAAGGGTTACTGACTAATATGGGTCCCAAACAACAGATGACACAAGTAATTCCCCTCCTAACCTTGTGTCCCCAGACTAACAGATAGATGTACAGATTTTTCAGATTTGTCTAACTTTGTATTGGGCCTACAGATTCATGGACGGGTTTACTACACCTATTAATCCAGTTGGTTTAACCATATTTTCCCCCAATACATTTTAGACGTCATTCTTATCTTAGATTTGCATTAATTAATTATTAATGCCCAGACCTCTCACATTAGGTCGCTAGCTTGTGGCCGCTGGATGGGCCGGGCGGTTCCGGGCAGACTTCTGCCACAAGCCAGACCTAACCTCGTGTCTTAAGCAGGTTATGACTAACTTCTCACATTAGAACCTATTATTTGCGGCCACTGGATGTGCCGGGCGGTTCCGGGCAGAATTACGCCGCAAACTCATTCTAACCTCGAGTTAGTCACGTTTATCTTTGCGGCCAATTAATTAATAATTTACCGTTTATGCGCACGCCCAATATATATGCCAATTCAGATTATATCAATAACAGGATGATTATATCAACACAGCAGATAACAGATTTTAGCAGATAACAGATTTTATATGACTTAACGGATTTAACAGATTTAGCAACTTAGCAGATTTTGGCATATAACAGGTTAGGCATTTCAACCGACAAATTTAACAGATTAGGCATTTCAATCTAATTAGCAGTCTAGGCAATATAACAAAACTAGCAGTTTAGGCAACTTGGCAAATTAGCAGATTTAGCAAATTTAATATTTCTAAAGGTTCTATTTACATGCCTTGCCTAATCATAAATTGGCCTAAATTCATATGCCTACATAATTGTCATGATTCACAACATATACTCCATGTTTGCATAAGCGCAGAATATGGACATAATTTGCCATATAACATATGTTCCAATTTTTGTTAAACTAGCATTTTACAGCAGATTCACATATAAATTATACCAAATATAACCATTAATTTCAATGCATGCCATATATCCAAAAATCCCTATTTAGGTGTAATCACAATAATAGATATCCTAATTAATGTAAATCTTTACACCTAAGTTTCCATATCTTCTTCTTTTTAAGTCATGAATCATTATGCAAACTATACCCAACAATCTAAATCTTTAAATCATATCTTCTAAAAATCAGATCTTGACTTTTATATGCATTTTGTCCAAAGTCTCAAATCATATGTAATCTTACAGTGGTTCCTCTTCTTCTTTTATCACAGAATATGCATAGGTCTAAAACTAGTTTATAACATATGCTTATTTTTCTAATTAATTACAGATCTAAATAACATATGTTCATTTCTCTAATTAGTTACAGATCTAGATTACATCGTACACTATGCATACAACATATATAAATTATATGTTTACAGTCAAATTCATGCATCCAATCCCAAGTCATATGTCAATATATTTTATGCCTCAGATCTAAAGTCATATGTTCAATTCAGTCTCGTCAAATTTCGCATCATTCATTATTTATCCCAAAATTTGCGTTCATACGTTAATCTCTTATGAGATTAGGCACAGGCTCGTGGTAGCCTGGCTATAGAAACAGAAAGGAAGCAGAAAGGGATACAGAACAGTCACAGAAAAACAGATCTGACAGATATACAATCTCAGATTCATATTTAAAAGCATATCAGAATTATAATTAATGTTTATAGCAGAAAATAACTGTACTTGCCTTGATTGGATTAAAGAAAGAACTTTAGTTGTTACAGAATTGTTGCAGAAGCTTTTATCTCAAATTTGAATTTAGGATGATGTTGATTGACTTCTAGTTTTGATTCTAGTAGAGTAGCGACGCCATTTTTATTTTTAATTAGAAGAAGAGAGCAATGGAGGCTAGAGAATTGTGTAAGAGACTTAGGTTTAGGTTAGGGATGTATTTATAGGAGGATATGGTGATTTAGAGCCTTCAGATCAGTCCAGAAGTCATCAGAATCGCACAGCACGAATACACATCATCTAGCCACTCAAAAGAAGACACGTCACCTCAGAACACTCCAGAATTCGGTGCTGGATTTGTATGGGCGCACTTGGCAGGTGCGCCAGTGTATTTTTGTACTGGCGCACTTCACAAGTGCGCCAGTGTATTCTGGCCTGTTTCCGGTTTTTCTGCCTAACTTCGTTCGTCCATATCTTCTTCATACGGACTCCGATTTACGCAAATTCGGACTCTATTTCGCGTATTTTTCCGAGACGAACACAATGGCGCAACCCGTTTCCCTTATTTCTTCTCCTAAAAATTAATTATACCTTGATTTTTAACTCTTATGTTTACAGAAAATACGGGGTGTTACATTCTCCCCTCCTTAGAGGATTTCGTCCCCGAAATCTTCAAGTTAAGAAGAATGTGTCCTACCATCCAATCACCCATCTACTCAACCAACATCCAGAAGCATCCATTGTCCTTAGAAAACTTCTAATGTTTTATGAACATATGCAAAAGTGTGTGTATATGTTCCTTATCTAATGCAAAGATCAGGCGGTCTACTGATTCAGTTGACCTCCTTAATGCGAATTATGTCAGTGCCATTAGTCCAACATGTATGCAATAGAATTCTAATGATATATATTATTTCTATATGAGTGCACAATCATTCACTCAAATGCAACATCCATGTGTTGAATCAATCATTTTGCATCCACAAGAATTGAAAAATGCTCACCCATCCATATGCAGTATGAGAGTGTTTTCGAGCCGATCTAGTGCCTAGTGTGTGTATATGCATCCACGGGCAACCACTAGCAACCACTTGAATCCACTTGCAACCATCAAACATAACATGTCTCAAACACATGTTTACACCCATTAGTTTCTACCTAAAGTTCGAAGATTCGATCGATAGGATACAGTCGAATGATGGAAACGAGTACAGATAGAACGAAAATTTGGTTCCCATTAGACATGGGTCCTAAGTATCGGCCCCAAAGACCGAAACCAACATCAAATTGACACCCAGAGGATTACCTTCTTTAGACAATGTCAAAACTGGAAATCCTATCAAAAGTATTTAGATATTTACAGACTACTGGTACAGATCAGGTTCCCTAATGATTCTTAGGAAGCTAAGCATGATAAAATCATACCCCACGAAAACTCAGAATGTATGCGTCATACATGACGCCTAACACAGATATCCCTCAAACCCCAATCTCAAACAGATGATCCATAACCCTTATGGGTCTGAGTCTACAGCGGAATTCAGAAATAATACTAGTATTAAAGTGCAGAGTATCGATTACAAAATCAAAATACCAGAATCAGAAAAAGTCTTAACTCCATAATCAGATAAAGAAATTAAACCTACTATAGAAATTTTTCCTATTTCTATCCTAGCCACTAGCCTCAAGAGTGTTCGCCTGCCCTCCTTGTCCTCGTGTCTTCGGGCAGTCCCTAGTGAAGTGTCCCATCTCCCCACAGTTGAAGCAAGCGCCCTTCCTTTTTCTGCAATCCTTGTTCAGATGAGTCGAGCTCCCACAAGTAAAGCACTTTTTCCCCTTCTTATCTTCAGAATTCTCATCCTTCTTTTGTGTTTCCTTTTTGGGCCCCGCTTTCTTATTCTGTGGTTCTTCCTTCTTTGTCTCTTTCGGGCCCTTGTCTTCCTCGTGCAGTAGTGCCATATCCACCAATTTCTCGTAAGTTGCTCCCATGGGTACATGGGTCATGGCTAGGCTGTGCAGTGGCTCATTCAATCCTTTAACAAACCGGAGAGCCTTTTTATGCTGAGTGTTGACTAAATCCAATCCGAATCTTGCTAGTTGGTTGAACTGGTTGACGTATTCCTTGACCGTCATACTTCCTTGCTTAAGAGATAAGAACTTTTCCAATTGTAAACTTCGTTCAGCTTGCGAGAGGAATTTTGTCTCAAACCTTGTTCTGAAATCCATCCATGTATCAACCGGCCTCTCGGCGTTAGTGACTTCCCACCAGTAGGAAGCTTCGTCTTTGAGCAGCCATACTGCCAACTGTACCTTCTGCCTATCGTCCACCTCGAAGATAACGAATAGATCCTCAGTTTCTTTGAGCCAATTCCTTGCTTCTACGAATGATTCAGTTCCTTTGAAATCCTTCCCACCCATGGCCCTAAAATCTCTACAGATCTTTGAGAAAGCAATTGCACGAGGAGGGGGTGGAGGAGGGGGATCATTTGCTGGACCTGCAGCGGCGGTCCTAGCCTCAAGATATTGACGAAACCAACCGGGTACATGAACACCCTCTGGTATCTCAGATGCTTCAGACATGCTGGAACGAAACAGGAAAGGTTCAATACAAAAAGGACTGAAAGAAAGATATATGGCTCTTGGGGATCATGTATTTCAAAATAAGCTTTATTTTTGAAAATACTTCCTTCCAAAACCTTTTTGAAAATAGTTTTCAAAAACTTTACCCAATCTGGTAACCTTCAGCTCTGATACCAAGTGTAACACCCCACCTCCGTTAAGGTCACTCATAAAGGGAATGCCTTAACTTTGGTGGAGCATTTTAGTAAACAGAACAGAAACTTACAAGACAGATAAAACAGTACTTGAAAATTTTTAACTTTATTACAGCGGAAACAGAAATTAATATGGTTACATCCTTTCAAATTTCAGAATTCAAGTACAAAATATCAGTCTTGTACAAAAGCCTTCAAAATGCATGGTTTAAAATCATAATCCCCATGGAACGGAAGCTATACAGAGCCAAGCCATACTTTAAGCACTTCAAGCAAAGAGAAATCCGGATCAAGCTAAAGTATTTCCCTCCTTGGATAACCTGGGGGGGAACGGAAGAAAGGAGGCGAAACAACAAGGGTCAGACAAAAAGTCTGGCAAGTCCAGTGACTTTCAGCATATGAACAAATAATAATAATATGATATGAACATAAAACTGGATGTGAGATAACTGTAACAGGTGTAGCAGATATAACAGAAAAACAGAATGATATAAACTATTGTTTTACACTTCTCTGCACTAATACTAGTATACAGAATTAGGTGTCACCCTAATGTCTAAATTGAAGCAGGAACGGGTACAGAATACTTTAACAGAAACAGAATGCTAATAATGGGCCTTTACTACCCGATCAGAAATAGACAGAAGCAGAAACAGATTTATCCCTACGGAAACAGAATGTAGAATTAGGTGTACACTAGTAATGGGCCTTTACCACCTGAACAGACGGTACCACACAGAAACAGACAGGTGTTACCACCCAACAGAAACAGACGGTACCAACAGAAACAGACAGAACTAAGCGTACCCTAAAACCCTACCCCAAGCGATCGGCTCCCTAATACATAAATATCCTGTGTCGGCCCCACAGTAGGGTGTATCACTCCCTAAAGTGACAACCAATTGGCACAGACCTATTTACAGATGTCACGGCGTCTTACATCCTCAGAGGCAGACCGAGATCCATGCACGCACATGACCCGGTTGGAACGCACCATCAACACCCCTCGCCATTATCAGAATGAACCACTTATAATTAGTTCAGTAAGCGTGCCCGGACCCTACCTACTATTGGGTCAAAGTTTTGATACCAGAAAGGGTTACTGACTAATATGGGTCCCAAACAACAGATGACACAAGTAATTCCCCTCCTAACCTTGTGTCCCCAGACTAACTGATAGATGTACAGATTTTTCAGATTTGTCTAACTTTGTATTGGGCCTACAGATTCATGGACGGGTTTACTACACCTATTAATCCAGTTGGTTTAACCATATTTTCCCCCAATACGTTTTAGACGTCATTCTTATCTTAGATTTGCATTAATTAATTATTAATGCCCAGACCTCTCACATTAGGTCGCTAGCTTGTGGCCGCTGGATGGGCCGGGCGGTTCCGGGCAGACTTCTGCCACAAGCCAGACCTAACCTCGTGTCTTAAGCAGGTTATGACTAACTTCTCACATTAGAACCTATTGTTTGCGGCCACTGGATGTGCCGGGCGGTTCCGGGCAGAATTACGCCGCAAACTCATTCTAACCTCGAGTTAGTCACGTTTATCTTTGCGGCCAATTAATTAATAACTTACCGTTTATGCGCACGCCCAATATATATGCCAATTCAGATTATATCAATAACGGGATGATTATATCAACACAGCAGATAACAGATTTTAGCAGATAACAGATTTTATATGACTTAACGGATTTAACAGATTTAGCAACTTAGCAGATTTTGGCATATAACAGGTTAGGCATTTCAACCGACAAATTTAACAGATTAGGCATTTCAATCTAATTAGCAGTCTAGGCAATATAACAAAACTAGCAGTTTAGGCAACTTGGCAAATTAGCAGATTTAGCAAATTTAATATTTCTAAAGGTTCTATTTACATGCCTTGCCTAATCATAAATTGGCCTAAATTCATATGCCTACATAATTGTCATGATTCACAACATATACTCCATGTTTGCATAAGCGCAGAATATGGACATAATTTGCCATATAACATATGTTCCAATTTTTGTTAAACTAGCATTTTACAGCAGATTCACATATAAATTATACCAAATATAACCATTAATTTCAATGCATGCCATATATCCAAAAATCCCTATTTAGGTGTAATCACAATAATAGATATCCTAATTAATGTAAATCTTTACACCTAAGTTTCCATATCTTCTTCTTTTTAAGTCATGAATCATTATGCAAACTATACCCAACAATCTAAATCTTTAAATCATATCTTCTAAAAATCAGATCTTGACTTTTATATGCATTTTGTCCAAAGTCTCAAATCATATGTAATCTTACAGTGGTTCCTCTTCTTCTTTTATCACAGAATATGCATAGGTCTAAAACTAGTTTATAACATATGCTTATTTTTCTAATTAATTACAGATCTAAATAACATATGTTCATTTCTCTAATTAGTTACAGATCTAGATTACATCGTACACTATGCATACAACATATATAAATTATATGTTTACAGTCAAATTCATGCATCCAATCCCAAGTCATATGTCAATATATTTTATGCCTCAGATCTAAAGTCATATGTTCAATTCAGTCTCGTCAAATTTCGCATCATTCATTATTTATCCCAAAATTTGCGTTCATACGTTAATCTCTTATGAGATTAGGCACAGGCTCGTGGTAGCCTGGCTATAGAAACAGAAAGGAAGCAGAAAGGGATACAGAACAGTCACAGAAAAACAGATCTGACAGATATACAATCTCAGATTCAGATTTAAAAGCATATCAGAATTATAATTAATGTTTATAGCAGAAAATAACTGTACTTGCCTTGATTGGATTAAAGAAAGAACTTTAGTTGTTACAGAATTGTTGCAGAAGCTTTTATCTCAAATTTGAATTTAGGATGATGTTGATTGACTTCTAGTTTTGATTCTAGTAGAGTAGCGACGCCATTTTTATTTTTAATTAGAAGAAGAGAGCAATGGAGGCTAGAGAATTGTGTAAGAGACTTAGGTTTAGGTGAGGGATGTATTTATAGGAGGATAGGGTGATTTAGAGCCTTCAGATCAGTCCAGAAGTCATCAGAATCGCACAGCTCGAATACACATCATCTAGCCACTCAAAAGAAGACACGTCACCTCAGAACACTCCAGAATTCGGTGCTGGATTTGTATGGGCGCACTTGGCAGGTGCGCCAGTGTATTTTTGTACTGGCGCACTTCACAAGTGCGCCAGTGTATTCTGGCCTGTTTCCGGTTTTTCTGCCTAACTTCGTTCGTCCATATCTTCTTCATACGGACTCCGATTTACGCAAATTCGGACTCTATTTCGCGTATTTTTCCGAGACGAACACAATGGCGCAACCCGTTTCCCTTATTTCTTCTCCTAAAAATTAATTATACCTTGATTTTTAACTCTTATGTTTACAGAAAATACGGGGTGTTACAGTATCACATATAAATCAATGCGATGCTCTTAACAAATATCATATATAAATCAACACGATAAAATAAATCAATAAAGAGTTTCGTGTATAACCCAACATGCTTCTCAATATAAATCTCATTTCTAAATTAATAGGATACTCATAATAATTAAGTCAGAGTATCAAAACCCAATAAAATCCTCATGACATTTATCATATATAACATCAGTATGATAAATTAACCCAAAATAGAGTATCATATACAAATCAATACGATACTCAAAACAAAATAGCATATACAAAACAATACAATATTTGTAATAAATATCTTATGATAACTAATAAAATTTTCATGGCATTTATCATATGTAAAAACAATACGATCAAATAAGGGTATCATATGTAAATTAATACGATACTCATAACAAAATAGCATATACAATATGGTATTTATAAATCAAGTCAGAGCATCACATATAAATCAAAGCAATGCACTTAACAGTTATCATATGTAAACCGGTATGATAAAAATGAATCAAGTCAATAAAACATTTATAGCATTTATCATATATAAAAGAAATATGATAAAATAAATCAAATCAGAGTATCATATATAAAATCAATACGATACCCATAACAATTATCATATATAAATCAATAAGATAATAAATTTGATCAATTATAGTAATGTAATAAAGTATTAGGTGATTATGGGGTAGATATAACATACCAAATAAACATATGCTGGTATTGTAAAATCACAATGATAGAGATCGAGCGCGCATCGAGACATCAGCACCGTAATCTACTCATGGCGCCATAACACACCTGGCGATCAATCCAGGATAACCAAAATGGTCTAAGGTGAAGACTTACCCGTTCACCGTACTATACGTGGGACCCCCACGCCTCCATCTATTGTAGTGTGTGACCCACCGATCGGGAACCCCGATCGAAACAACAAAATTGTCCAATGTAGCAGACCGTTGACCTTTGGTGTTAGGTGGGCGAAATTTAAAACCACTGATTCAGGTAGCGATCCTGAATCAGGTCGGCCAAGATGGAGTTTTGGTCCACTGGTACAACAGAGTCCAATCTATACCAATCCCAAAATAAAAAGTACTATTAGATTGTCATTTAATAAAACATGCCATACAATTTAAAGTGTTTATAACGCCAAAACACTATTTAAAACCAATCATGGTAACATTCATGAAAGTAATTTTTATAAAACCCGGTATACTTTCCAAAAACGATAACACTTGTCCATATATTGTTACTCTTCCGTTTCGCTCAAATACACAAGTACCCCATAATGCCTAGGTATTAAAATGAAACATATGCACTATTTAACATGTTGAACTTAACTGAAATTAACAAAATTATTCGACCATTTTATTTATATATAATACCATTATTTTCGCTCGTAGAAAAAAAAATTTGCTTTCAAAATGTTTAAAGAAAATGATAATTTTCTAATATAAAACATATAATTATTTTTAAAGACAATCTTATTATAAAACAAAAACTATTTTATTTTATTTTTTACCCAGTTTACACTGGGCGGCACAGAGCAGCCCGCATGGGCTGCTCGTGTAGTCTGCCTGGGATGCACCTGCAGCCTACGTGGGCTACACCTGCAGCCCTCGTGGGCTGCTCCTGCAGCCCAACTTGGGTTTCTGCTACACATCCCAGGGTTGCAGCCAGCCTTGCAACAATGCAATGCACTATGGCTGCAGCACACAGAGCCGCAGCTGCTACTCCCCCATCAAAACTGAAAAAAAAAATCTATTTTTTTTTCGTTTATAGACCAGGAAAGGTCTAAGTTTCTAATTCCAATAATTGCAAAAATGATCTTCTATGAGGCAATTATACATATACCTTGCATGCGATAAATCTATATGCATGCAACAACTATGAGGCATTTAAACATATACCTTGTATGTAATGGAAATTGTATGCATGCAACCAATTTCAATGTATAATGCCTCCAACTTTGCAATACTACTGCAAATCTCTTTCAAATCTAATTTTAATTGTTCGACATTACAAGAATAAATCATACGTGGGGGAAGAAGTTAATTTACAACCAAAAATTTCACCTTTATGCCAACATGCATATAAAATCCATAAATTAAAGAGAAGAAGGTTGAAACTTCACTCACCTGCAACTTCAAAAAGCAATCTTGAAGCCCTGTGATAGCTTGTTTTTTGTTGCAATACTTCTACTTAGAGAATTGAGTTCTTTCTTTTATTCTTGATTGCAAATTTCTAATCCTTATATTTCTTTTTATTGGGATGAGAGGATTGATTTTACTGTGTTTGCTGGAGGGTTTCGTTCTCTTGTTTACTGAGAGAAAATGAAATACTTACTTACTGTGAGGAACATGAGATAAGGGTAATAAGGATTTTTACGCCTAACTCCCTCTCTAGAACCCTCAACCAAATCTCCCCTTTTGTTTATTATCTCCCGTCCTCTTTTTATTTTCTTTCTTTTCTTTTCTTTTTTTAATGATTAAGATTTATCTTATTAGGGGATATTTTGGTTTTCCTTTCTTATTAAATTTGTTTCTGGAGTATTCCAACCTAATGTAAAAATAAAATTTGTTATTATTATTTTTTCATTTATAATATTTTCTTTTCTTTTCTTTTTATGGAAAATTAACATAAAATCTTCTTTTTACCTTACTTTACACACTTTACAACATTTAGTGAACTTTTTATTTTCTCTAACTTAAAGCATAACATGAAAACATTATTTTATATTATTTGAATAACACACATAGAATTGAACAAACTATGAATTCAAACAAAAAATTTCAATTATCATTGAACTTTTCCAATTACATATGGATTTGCCTTTTCATTATGTGCATAGTATTTGTTCACCACTTAACTAATTTATAATAATTATTATTTTTTCCCCCTTTATGTCGACCAGTGATTGTTTATGGCTTGCATCCTTCTAGTTTTGTAGAAGCATTAGGATTGCCAAAGATAATAGGACCAATGCATTGTTAAGCGAATTGTGTCACTCTAGAAAACCTATTTAATATCTGCATGTTTTTAAGTTTATTCTGATGTTATTTTGTATCTAATAGAGACTTAATTTTCTTTACTCATCATAATTAGCTAAGACAGTAGCATTACGTTCGTTTAGGCTTGCGTCATATATGCTTCATTTGAAGAGCATATGTAACGTTCATGGCATTGTTATGTTAAGGCCATATAGACATGTTTTTCCATGACCTGACCTTGTAGATCTACCTTCCTTTGCATTGCTACACTTAAACTTCCATTTAACTTTTCTCTTGACCTGATGCACTTGCTCTTTCTAGAACATTTGCCTTCTTTACCACCCGCGAGACGTTTTGCTGTTAATGTGGTTTTGTCCTTGTTTTGATTATATGGTACATCGAGTGCCTATGCTTGTTATTGGACCCAGCTAGTCTCTCATTATTGGCCGGCTATATTTTTTATTCAATGAAATGCACATGTTGGTGCTGCCTTGTGCTTAAATTGTTTTGCCGTTACCTTGGCATGATTTTGTCATAATGCTATTTATTGCTACTTTGATGCCACTGTGTATGTGAGATTGTTGCATTATTTATTTATATTATGTACACCTAGAAAATCATATATGAATATATGTGCTTGTACTCTTCTTTGTCAAAAGGTCATGCTGCCATTTGTTTGAATCTTCATCTTGGCCATTCCTTTAGGTTTTATTATATCTTTGATACCCTTGCTACATCGTGAACATACCTTTAAGCCATTTTGTTCAGGTTAATTTTATGATGTATCAGCATCTCATCCTTATGGAAAATTACGGGTAGCCTAAAATTTGCAACCTGTCATAAATTGTAAGGTTAAAGTTGCTTTATACACACTTGACCTATGCCTTGTTGCCTTACATTGATCATTAATGCTAACGTGTTGCATGTGTTTGAAATTTAGAACTGCTTGTATAAGTTAAAAGTAACTATTATATTTCAGTTTTATTTGAAGCTATTTTACTTGAACAAAGATTAATCCTAACTCGAGTGTTTTGTGTTTTACATGAAATGCTCAGGTTAGATACGAGTGTTGCAGATTTTAGAGAGTTTGGCTCACAAAGACTGGAAAGGAACGTAAATACGCATATGCATGCGCAAGGTTCGACACAATTGTAAACTTTATTTTAAAATTCATGTATGTATGTATATTTTATTTGTCCACTATATAAAAATTTGATATTAACTCTGATAATTTTGCATAATAAATTCCGCAGTGAGCTATTGTTATTATTTTCTGTGTCTGTGATTCTGTGTGATATTATCTTTAAACCCTGTAAGCCAATAACATTCCGTCGTTTTGAATGCTTCAAGTTGGTTTCATCACCGACATGGGATGGCCAAAAAGCCGATGTTCAAATAATTTTTAAATTTCATTCAAGTTTAACATACTAAATAATGCCTATGTTTTGTTTTAATACATAAATATTATGGGGTGCTTGTTTATTAGAGCGAAAAGAAAGAGTAACATTCTATGGACAAGTGTTAATCTTTTGGGAAGTATGTTGGGTTTTATAAAACTTACTTTCATGAATGTTACCATGATTGGGAATATGTAGTGTTTTGGCATTATAAACATTATGAAATTTTAAGGCACGAGTTTACAAAATAATGTTTTAAATATACTTTTGATTTCAGGACTGGGATAGATTGGACTCTGTTGTAGCAACGGACCAAAACTCCATCTTGTTCGACCGGATTCAGGATTGTTACTTGAATCTGTGGTTTCAAATTTCGCCCATCTACCACCAAAGGTCAATGGTCTGTTACATTGGGAAATTTTGTTGTTTTGATCGGGATTACCGATCGATGGGTCACGGATTACAGTAGATGGAGGCGTGGGGGTCCCACGTATAGTACCGTAAAGGGATGGCGTACGGTTAAGAATCTCTTCCCTTGTTCCATGGTCAACTTTTACTTTTAGGTAAATTAGAAAGCTTCATTTTTTATTTTCCATGTTATGGATTTTATGTTTCCTACTTTACGGTTCTGTTTTCAAAGTCATAAACAATTGTGCACACACAAACACGCCACCAAAAATTTGACTTTGAAGCAGATAATTAAACAGTGGACCAAAAGCATGTATCAAACTCCAACATGATCATAATGGCTCTTTGTTTGAAAATTTATCCCAACATTACTTATTAATGTTATATTTTAAAATTTATAGAACTAAACATACATAAAGCCAAATAAAACAGTAATACGCTGCATAAGAAAATTTACGATTATTGGTGATGATAAAAAAGAAAAGAAAAAAAGTAGCCTATGTAGAAGCATTTCAAACCAAAGATGATATTAAATATATAATGTTTTTAAAGATAGAACATTATTGTCAATGTGTTGTATTAGGTCTTGGAATAGTACAAATTATCATAAATTATGAAAGAAAATGTATAATGTAAGTAAACATCAGTGGTCAAGGAAGTTATCAGTAAAAGCATTAGAGCCAATAAGTCGCTTAGTTGCACAGTTAATGTAATTAAATTACGCATTCATGGCTAGCATATATAAGATCATCAAATATTCAAAAGCTAATCAAATTATTTGTAATCTTGTGCGGATGAAGTTATGTTTCTAAATTTCTTGCAGGTGGTTTGTAATCAGAAATTTAAACGTTCTAGAACCTTTTAATCTAAAGAATTGAACTGGTGTGCATGAAGCAATCTTATCCTTGAAAGCGTCAGGTAGAATACGTACATTTGAGTCAAAAGTGAAAACTGATATGAGCTTAGTATGTGCATTCAAATAATTATATTTTGGGAAACTCACGCACTTGAATCTGTTCTGGCCAAACATATCCGTATAGATGTGAACTATCTGCCACTGACAGATCAAAGAAAAATAGCCTAGAATGGACAGGCCCGGCCCTTTCCTAAAGCGAGGAAAGCAACCGCCTAGGGCACCAGATCAGTCAATTTAGAAAGAAAAAGTCTCGCGATCTACAACTGGAAATCGGTGAATCTAAAAATCGCGAGCACAACTTTGACAACGGCGAGGGGACGAGGATCCAACTCCAAACGAGGACGATCCAAATCACGATTCTCCAAGCATCCACGGTAGCAGCTAGGGTACGAACAATAGATGCGTGAATTCGAGTTCAGCTGAACTTGAAGCCGAAGGACTGCAGGTATGTAATTTGGATAATTGAATTTGTTTTATGTTTTAGATATTTAATTGTGTATGTTTTACAAGTTACAGCAATGTCTATGTTTTTTTATTTTTCAATTATTTAATTATATCTGGTTTATAAACTAAATAGCGTTGTTGCTAAAACCCGTGGATAAAAAGCACTGCAATCTGAGAATGCACAACCAATTCATACTCTGCCCCTAAATGAGTGTTGAGATGCTCTCTCTCAACTAATTCAGTTTTTCTTCTAATTTACTACTTATTATATATTGCTCATTTTCTAAGTCAAGTGAGTGAAGATTAAATGATCATGGTTGGGAAAATTGTTTAGCGAATGTTTGAGGTGGGATTGCTTAGATGGAATGGGAAACATGTTTCTACTTTCAGGTTAACAGCCCAGTTCTTTTAATCTAGTGCATGTTTTACTTGCTAAGCTTGAGTTATGGTAACTGAGTTGTAAAACATAATTAATTAAATTATGAACAGCAACATATGTGCTAAGACTGAGTTGCAAATCCAATTTTGCTCTTAATTTTTAGTTTTTGGTTTGTGGTTGTATATTGATTTACGGATTAGTTTACAGTTTCAACATTTCATGATAATTAATTAGGATTAATTCGAAATTGGTAATTTTTAATGAATTTTGTAATGGCTAGTTAACAACATTTCACAGTTTTGTGCTCTTTGAAATTATTTTCTTTTTCTAGTTATTATTAAACAATATAAATTGTTTATATGTAATACATTATCGTCTTTATGAGGGCCTCGTTTTCGCTTTTGGCTTTAGGTACCAAAACTTCCAGGACCGGCCCTGAGAATGGACAAACACAGAAACTGGATATCACCAATAAGGCAACCAAACAAAGTAGTCTGTTGGATCCAATAAAGCCCAAAGAAACATGGGGACATCCTACTATAAGAGTAGTAACCAATTTGATTCAATCAGCGAATGAAAAATGGATCAAGCCCACAACTCAGCACCTAGTGCAAATGTAAAGTAGAAAAACATGAAATAAGTCTAATCGTAAGGTGAACTTACAGATACTTGTGATGATGGATGGCGGAGAACCATGCGGCGGTTGCAAAACATATGGGATATGCTTGTAACTTAATAAGGATTGGGGTTTTGCTTTAGGTATGTGCAACTATTATTACATCATGGAAGTGATACTTCAGAATATACAGACATGTATGATGTGTCTACTATCACTACTAGAGTGGATGCTTATTCCGACGTCCTGTTTCCAACGGCCGCCAACGGTTTAATTAGCCGTTGGAAACCGTTAGAAAAAATACCGTTGGCGGCCATTGGAAGCCGTTGGAATAAGACGAGATATTGCCTTCTACAGCCAACCGAAAGCTTCATTTCATCCTACTCCACCAATTAATCATCTCCTCCAACCCTTCCTCCCCTTCCAAATTTGCTGCCAAGGCTTCCTCCATCACTCCAATCTCTTTGGGCGCCCTCTACGTGCTTCTCCAACGCATCTCCACCCTTCTTGCTATCCAAATTAGGTAATTTCATAAAACCTAATTTTTAGGTATTAATTGATTTCGGGTTTAATTTATGATTTGCTTAATTTCTACTTATTTGTATGTGTAGATTACATCATGTTAACCTCTAATTGTTGTTATTATCACAATAATGATTAAATTGTTTGGGATTAAATTGATTTAGGGTTTGATTGTGTTTATTTAGGTAACTTTAGTTAGTGAATGTTATATGTGTGTGATAGTGTTTGCTAATAATATAATTTATGCAAACACGAAGATTATATTATGTTGACAAATACGAAGTAATTTAAAATAATGTAATTGGTGCAAACACGAAGTAAATTACAAAAATATATAATTTTGTACATATGTACTAAAACGGTTAAAATATTTACAAATTGTATATTGAAATTTAATGTAGATAAATATTTAAACCCTTAGTTATTATTTGGCCCCGTCTGACAAGTGTTGTATATGATTGTTATATGGATATTCGTTCTTTTACAAAACGGAAATCTATATTCATCTGATGCAATATTTGTCGGATTTGTCCTTGTATTGGACAAGTTACAAACGCTATAAAGTAATTATATTTCGTAGATCATATCACTTTAAACGGTTCACAAAACTTTGATGGCATTTCCTTTACGTTCCTTGTGTACACGCAAGTGTGTACGATACAAGGAACACGGGGGAAATGCTGTCGAAATTTTGTGAAATCGTTTAAAATTATATGATTTACGAAATATAATTACTATTGTGTTTGTAATGGGAAGTAGGATGACCGACCATCAAAGAAGACATATAAGCGTCAGTGAACCAATAGTTATTTATTTTGAAATAAAGTTTGTAGACAACTATAAAATTAACGATTATTTTTTATTTCATCATAGATTTTAAAGTATAGGAAAAATTGCCAATTACTTTAATGAGCGGAGCTGGATGTATCAAAGAAGGGAAATTAGTGGTGCAATAAGTGAACATTTTGAAAATGGGGTGAAAGTGTTCATTGATTTTGCGATAAGTAATATCGGAAACAGTAGAGAAATTCGTTGTCCATGTAGTAGATGCAAATTGTTGAACTATTTAATACCGAGTATGGTTAAGATTCATTTGCGCCAATACGGTTTCCTACCCAATTATTTGTTGTGGGATCGTCATGGAGAAATTGTAGCCCATAATACTGAAGAACATTCTACGGAGGTCAATAGTGTTGAAGTTAGCACGAATCTCATTGAAAATATGGTCGAAGATGCTGCACGATCAATGTTTCCTACCGTTCAAATTGGTAACGACGATGATAACGTAGAAGATGAGCCAAATGTTGAAGCTAAAAAAATATATGATTTATTGAATAATGCTAAAAAACCCATTTGGAATGGACGTGAAAGTGGCACTCAATTATCGGTAACTGCAGAATACATTGCAATGAAATCAAAATACAATCTTACGGAAGCTGGGTTTACGGCTGTTGTTCAAGCGGCTAAACGTCATATGCCATCGGATAATTTAATGTGCGAAAATTATTATGAAGTGAAAAAACTTATGTCATCTTTTGGCTTGCCATATCAGAAAATAGATACATGTGTAAAGGGTTGCATGTTGTATTGGAAAGAAGACAGCAATCTTAGAAAATGTAAGTTTTGTAATCAAGAAAGATACAAACCAAGAAAAAAGAAAGGAAAAGAAGGTCCGCACAAACGTATGCATTATTTACCCATCACCCCTAGACTTCAAAGATTATATGCATCATCCGTAACAGCGCAGCATATGAGATGGCACAATGTGAGAACACCTCAAGAAGGTACGTTGACACACCCATCGGATGGAGAAGCATGGAAATATTTTGATAAGAAATATCCTGATTTCGCAGCGGAAAGCCGCAACGTTAGACTAGGTTTATGTACAGATGGCTTCGCACCGTTTTCTCAGTTTGGTTCTAAATATTCATCTTGGCCTATAATAATCACACCTTACAATCTACCTCCGTGGATGTGTATGAAAACTCCATACATGTTTCTCACAGTTGTTGTCCCTGGCCCTGATGATCCGACACAGGGTATTGATGTTTACTTACAACCGCTAATCGAAGAATTGAAAATACTATGGAATGAAGGAGTTGAAACATACGACGTATCAAAAAAGAAAAATTTTCGGATGTTCGCTTCTTTGTTATGGACGATTAGTGATTTTCCAGCATATGCAATGCTTTCGGGTTGGAGTACAGCCGGCCGTCTTGCTTGTCCATATTGCATGGAAGAAACACGAGCATTTTCGTTACCATACGGAAAGAAAATTTCATGGTTTGATTGTCATCGATGCTTTCTTCATGTTAATCATACTTTTAGACGAGACAAATTTTTTTTTACGTCTAATAGACATGAGGGTCTACGGCCACCGACGGTTTGGTCAAGTGAAGAAATATATGAACTTGTAAAAGATTATCCAAAGATACATGAAACAGGAAAACAAATTGATATTCAAGGTAAATCGACGATTCATAATTGGTGCAAACAGAGTATATTTTGGGAATTGACTTATTGGAAACATCTCTTAATCCGTCATAACATTGACGTGATGCGTAACGAGAAAAACGTATTTGATAATGTATTTAATACAGTTCTGAATGTAAAGGGCAAGACTAAGGATGATCTGAAATCCAGACGTGATATAGAGGAAATATGTAATCGTCCAGAGCTTCATATGAAGCCCAATGATAGTAAAAAAACCCAAAGCATGCTATGAACTAGACAACAATCAAGTTAAAGTACTGTTAAAATGGGTAGAAGAATTACGGTTTCCCGATGGAATTTCCTCCAATCTTCGTAGATGTGTCGACTATAAAAACGGAAAGCTGAGTGGAATGAAAAGCCATGATTGTCATGTAATGATGGAAAATTTATTACCCATCGCCTTCAAAGAATTGTTACCTAGAAAAGTTTGGAATGTAATAACAGAACTTAGCTTATTTTACAAGGAGCTTTGTTCAACTACTTTAAAAGTTGACCGTCTACTAAAACTTGATGATGAAATCCCTGTACTGCTCTGCAAACTGGAGAAAATATATCCTCCGGGTTTCTTTAATGTAATGGAGCATTTACCTGTTCATCTACCAAAGGAAGCACGTCTTCGAGGTCCTGTGCAATACGGATGGAGTATCCGTTTGAAAGGTATATTATTATACTAAGTGTTCAAATGATAATTTAATTATATTTAGATCTTAATATTGAACCGAATATATTTTCTTAGGTACTTAAATCATTTAAAAAAAAAGTGAGACAAAAAGCTCGAGTTGAAGGTTCTATTTGCAAATCATATATCGAAGAAGAAGCCTCTTTTTTTTTCTCTCATTATTTTCATGATCATGTGAACTTATCATTTGCAAGCGTTCCGCGTAATGATGAGAGGGTTGAACAAGATTCTTCTTCTGAATCAACATTATCTATTTTTGAACGACATGGCCGACATGCTGGAAAATGTGTGGAAATATGGCTAAATGATAATGATTGTAACGTCGCACACACATATATTCTTCTTAATTGTCCTGAAGTTGCTCCTTTCGTCAGGTAATCAATTTTTTTCAGTATTTATGTTAAACGTGTTAATAATAATGTAACATATATTATTGTTTGTGTTTGCAGTATTTATGAATCACAAAATCCAGGCGGCGATTTAAGCAAAGATTTCAGTAGTTGGTTTAGAAATTATGTTTTTGATCCAACAAATAATGTGCTCGATGAAGGAATAAAACATTTAGCATTTGGACCGAAAAGAAAAGTCAAAACATATCCAATATTTTTTGTTAATGGGTATAAATTCAACACCAAAGAATACGGTGCTGAAAAATTAACAAACAATACTGGTGTGTTTGTTAAGGGCAGTGAAGATCCTAATAATCATATAAATGATTTTTATGGCGAGTTAACTCAAATATTGCAAATGACATATTTTACAAGACCCGCAGAGGATGTTTATTTGTTTAGATGCAACTGGTTCAGCAATGTTCCAGGTTCTGGTATTAACGTGGATCCAAAGTATAATCTTGTAGAAATTAAACATACCTCACGTTATCAAAAGTACGACCCTTTTGTATTAGCCAAACAAGCTCTACAAGCTTATTATGCCCCTTATCCGTCTCTGAAAAGGGATAAAGCAGATTGGTATGCGGTTTTTAAAACCAAGGCAAGATTTACGTTCGATGGACATAAAATTCCTGATGAACAAGCCTATCAAGAAGATCTAGAGGAAAATGTTGAAATAACAATTGCAGACGATCAAACTGATTTTGGACCTTTAAATGATGAGGCAAATGTATTAGTCGATGCATTTGAGAGTGTAGAGGAAAACGACATAGAACCCGAAACCGAGTCTGAATCAGAAAACGACGAAGAAATTGACGAAGACTGAGTAAAATTTGGTGATTTTCACAACTATTCACATTACATTTATAATTTATGTTTAATATTGCATTTTCACAACTATTCACATTACATTACCTATGATTTTCATATGTATCAATATGACAGGTATATTATGGCTGACTCTCAACAACGTGGTGGTTGGAATAGTGACTTCAAGAATTTGACGGTAAACAATACTTTTGTATGCATACAATAAATTAACGTTTAAATATACAGTGTTATAATATTTTATATGATGAAATAACATTTTTACTATGAATTCGATTTGCAGATTTGACAACTTAAGAGGACTCAATACAAAGAAGAAATTAAAGAGCTTAGAATTATGATTGAGCAACTACGTGACAAGAGTCGTCTTCAGACTACGCAGTTGGAACATCTAAATCAAAAGTTTGCGAAGTATGTGCACATTCATGGTAGTCGTCCTTAGTCAATTGTTGAAGTTGCTAGCAATGCTTAAGGTATGTTGTATGTTTTGACATTGAGTGGATGAGAATGATAAATTTGATATGTTTAGATGATTTGTGGACATGTAACTTTGATGTATTTGCTTTATGAACATGTATTTGTAAGTTTATGGATGTTTTGATGTTTTATTTTGGTTATATTGATGTTGACTTGATATATTTTGGTTGTTTATGTTGTTATTGGTATGTATGTGTTGTATATACGTGGAATTGATTGAAATTGGATTGGAAATGGATTGGAATTGGATTGGAATTGGATTGGATTGGAAATGTAGTGGCTGGAAGGTTATTTGCTAGCTGAAATATAAAAAAAATAACCCAGATTTTCCAACGATTATTAACGGTTACCAACGGCTTACAAGTCACTTGTTTTCAACGGCTTTCAACGGAATACCGCCGTTTGTAGCCGTTGGAATGGCCGTTGGAAACATTCTGTCGATTCCGTTGGAAGCCGTTGGAAGACGTGAATGCTATTCCAACGGCTATTCCAACGGCTTCCAACGGCCGCCGACGGCTTACAGCCGTTGGAATAGTTAAATGTTCTTGTAGTGTATCTTGTGTGCATCCACATTCTAAATATATTCTGTACTATGTCAAACCTGGGCTTTGATACCAAAAATTTAACGCTCAACCCCTATACCCATGCTAACCAAAAGCAACTCTAAGTATTACTGTCGGAAAGCACGGAGAATGGGACTTTATAGGGCTAAATGTTGTACTCATTCCTTTGAACGAACACTGACACGAAAATTTGAAACTTTTCAACTTACCATTCGTGCTCAGTATAAGTTCAAAGCAACGGTACAAGAAAATTTCCCAAGTTACATAGTACAAAATATAATAGAATTAAGCGCAACACAATGACAACAGCAGAATACATAAAATATATCATAATAGAGATGTCCGGAATGTTGAAATTGGTGATACGCAAATCAAAATTTTGGGCCACAAATAATCTTACATATTTTGTGGAGAGATTTGTTGCTAGATTTTATGGAGAGATTTGGTGCTAGATTTGATGAACAGATTTGGTGCTAGATTTGATGAAGAGATTTAGTGCTAGATTTTATGGAGATATATTGGTTGCTATAATTGTGGACATTTATTGCAAGTATATTTGGTACTTATCCAAATAGTTTTATAACACGTATGAAGATAATTTGGATGCCAAGTTTTCATGGACATGAAGCAATTCTCTTTATAAAAAGGGACATCTAACATCTTCATTAGGTGTGGTTGAGAGCCACCAAGAGTGGTGGGTGAGAGCCACCAAGAGTGATCATTCTAGCTTTTCCAAATTGAGTGTTCTCCTTCAAATTTTTAGCCATGAGATATTCTCTACCTATTTCTCAATAAGATTATTGGTTCAAGTTGTAATTGTTTATAATGATAGTTGAGATTGATTGTAAACAATTTTTTTTTATTGGTGAATCAATAAAGAGGGTGGTTGGGTGAAATATCGTGTGCTCATATTTCCAATATTATTTATGTTTTTTTTTTCAATCAAATTCATCTTCAAGTGATTGGTTGATAAATATCCTATTTTTCTGGGCGTTTTGTCAAACTTCCGCTGCACACAAAACCCTAACAGTTTGGTACTAGAGCAATTTCGCATAATAGTTTGGTATTAGAGCTCAGTTCGTCGCATATCTTGGAGTGATTTTGGATTAAAGATGGTAGATTTCGGAGATGATGTTGCTTTCATGGAGGCTATAATGGAGTAGGAGATTGTGAGAATTTGGAATGAAGAACCTAGTCCGCAGCAAGATGGAGAGGTTGGTTTTGATCACCGCTGAGAATCCATTGAGGATCATGTTATCGATTGTTGTCTTCACGTTGATAATTCTCGAGGGATCCATGTAGATGAAGAGGGATCAAGTGGTAGGTGTATATCGATGAAGTGGAGGTGTCATTGAGCCTAGAAATCAGTTAGGTAATCTTGTGGCCTGATGAAATCAAGAAGGTGTGATTGAGCCTATAAATTAATTGAGCATGGACTTGAAGAGAAGACAGGATGGTTTTATCTCGTAACTGTTAAAATCGAAATGGTGTTAATTGAGAAAAAAGAGGTTGAATGTAAGAGCTAAGGGGCTATTGTTTGAGTGGAGATGTTGTGATTTGGTATCAAGGTGGAGAGTTGAAATTAGTGATACGCAAATCATAATTTTAGGCAATAAATAATCTTACATATTTTGTGGAGAGATTTGTTGCTAGATTTTATGAAGAGATTTGGTTCTAGATTTGATGAAGAGATTTGGTGCTAGATTTAATGAAGAGATTTGGTGCTAGATTTTATGGAGAGATATTGGTTGCTATATTTGTGGACATTTATTGCAAGGTTATACAAATAGTTTTGTAACATATATGAAGATAATTTGGATGCCAAATTTTCTTGGACATGAAGCAATTCTCTCTATAAAAAGGGCCAGCTAACATCTTCATTTGGTGTGGGTGAGAGCCACCAAGAGTGGTGGGTGAAAGCCACCAATAGTGATCATTCTAGCTTTTCTAAATTGAGTGTTCTCCTTCAAATTTTTTATCCATTAGATATTCTCTACCTATTTCTCAATAAGGTTATTGGTTCAAGTTGCAATTGTTTATAACGTTAGTTGAGGTTGATTGTAAACAATTTTTTTTATTGGTGAATCAATAAAGAGAGTGGTTGGATGGAATATCGTATGCTCATATTTCCGATATTATTTGTGTTTTTTTTCAATCAAATTCATCTTCAAGTTATTGGGTGATAAAGATCCTATTTTTCTGGGCATTTTGTCGAACTTCCGCTGCACACAAAACCCCAAAAGTTTGGTAACAGAGCAATTTTTGCATAACACAGAATACATAGTCCAAAATACATGATATCACTCCCAAAGTACATAATAACATACGTACCATAGTACTACTAGCTATTGATAGTCCAAAGTTGCATAGTCCAAAACCCTAAAACGTGGAAAAAGATAAGATGCTGCAATAGTCCATGCAACCTAACCTGCGAACAATCCTCAACCTGACCCGAGGATTGTGAAAACAAACACACGGGTCAGACTATTTCTAGTGTAAGTGAAGTAAGAATCTATGGAGATCAAAATTTGACAGCAAAAGATAAATGATACCACATGTATAAGTCAAAGAGAGGCATATGAATGTTACTGTATAAGAATTTTTTTGCATAATCATCTCATTTGAATAAGCCATAATTCCAAACATATTTATTGTATGCAACTCAATACAATACCAACATCAATGATCATATGTAAAATAAAATGATAGAATAAATCAATTTAGAGTATCACATATAAATCAATAAAATACTCATAACTTTTATCTTTTATAAAACAATATGATAAAATGAATCCAATCAAAGTATCATATTTATATCAATACGATACTCATAACAATTATCATGTATACCGAACAATATGATGATAGCAAATCTAAAGGTGTAAAACAATACAATACGTGTAATCTTATCATATATAAAACAATATGATAACCAATCAAGTTAGAGTATCATATATAAATCAATGCGATGCTCTGAACAAATGTTATATAAATCAACAAGACAGAGTATCACGTATAAATCAATGTGATGCTCTTAACAAATATCATATATAAATCAATACGATAAAATAAATCAACAAAGAGTATCGTGTATAACCCAACATGCTTCTCATAAAAAATATCATTTTAAATTAATAGGATACTCGTAACAATTAAGTCAGAGTATCAAAACCCAATAAAATTGTAACAACCCGGAAAATCTGAGCCAATTTAAAAAAATTATTTTCGCCCTTTTAGTGAATTTTGGATATTTAAAATAAATTATTTTAAATAATTACAATGAGAAATTTATTTTGAATAAAATTAGAACGTATATATTTATTTGAATCGACGTTAGAATATAAATATTTATTTTTAATTATAAAAGGAACTGGAAATGGTGCGGTAGTTTGAAAAATCGATTTCAAATTTCATATGAATGTACAGGACTCAAAATAAACCGGATTTTAGCGAAATCAAAAATATTAGAATCTATTTGAAAATATCTTTCCAAGAATCCGAAAAATTGAAGTTTCATAGCGGGAATAAAAAGTTATGCCCAGTTGAAAATTCAGAATAGTCGCTATGGAAATATAGCCCTTAAAAATGAAAATTTTGCAAACGACCTCCGTTTTTGACGAAACCAATTTTGTTGGATCTAGGATGTCAAGATATTGCTTGATTCCAATTTTCACAGTTTTTGGAATCAATATGTGAGCGTGTCGAAGTTAAACGTGTTTTGACAGTTTAAGTCAATTTTAATCGACTGGAAAATGACCATTTTTCAAACGGTCTCCAAATTCAGCGAAATTAGTTTTGTTAGGACCACATCGTCAAAACATAGCTAGATTTATTTTTTTGGAATTTTTGGAGTCAGTATATGGCCCTAGTAAATTAAAATCTACGTTAAAATTCAATATATTGATTCATATTTTAATTTTGAGTAAAACTGATGGAAACAATCGAACTGGCTTGCGGGACATATCTCATTGTGTCCAGAATAGGGGTATTTAGCTAGGGGCGACAGTCGTTGGGTTCGATTTGGAGTTCGAATAAAAAACTAACTTTTTGGAAATAAATTAAATATATATATTATTATACTAGGTCAACTCTCCCTCTCTCTTCCTCTCTTCCACCGTGAAACAAAAGAAAAAGAAAAAGAAACGTACCTCACGCCCTAGCCCCTCCCAGCGCGCCACCACCACCTCAGGCCTCTCCCCTCCTCCTCCTTCTCCTCCTTCTCCTCTCCTCCTCCTCCTCTTCTTCTTCCTCCTCTTTCCCTCTTTCAATTAGCAAAAACCCTAGGCCACAAATCACCAAATCCGCCAACCACTGCCACCTCCGGCCACCATCCCGCCACCTGCGCCTCACCCACCACCAGTCAGGTCCGGCTTCCCCCTCCAGCCACCCAACTCCGGCCGTAGGGTCCCGTCACCAGAAACCCATTTTTCACAAAAATTCCTGTTTTGCATTTAACCCCTGTCACTATTTCGCCAATAACTCCCAAACCGAGCATTTCTGGCCAAAACTCCAAAGCACCAAATTCGAAGAGCACGATTTTTTCTTCGGTTTGGTATATGATAGTCCTATTTTGAATTGCGGAGATGTCGGGAAAACGCGTACAAAGTCTGCTGTCCAAACACTATCAAAATGCTATTTTTTCGCGATTTCTGGCGAAATGACACATTTTCGGAAGGAAGACCACTCGATGAAAGTTGTCTGGAATGGCGTGTTTAAGCTATACAAAAAGACGGTGTGAAGATTGGAACTTGTTTGCAAATTCTGGGACCAGAACGGCAAATCCAGACGATAGAAAATATGTGAGTTTTCTCCACTTTAAAGCTTCTATGGTTTTTGACGTATGAAGTATGTAAAGTTATGATTTTTATTTATACAAAGTTATAATTTTTATTTATATAAAATTATGATTTTTAATTACATAAAATAATGATTTTTAGTTATGTAAAAATATCATTTTTGGTTAGTTAAAAATTGGATTTTTATCGTAGGAAGGAAATATTTTTGGAAAGATTAAAAATATGATTTTTAACTAGTGTATGGCATAGAAATGTTTTTAGAAAGATAAAAATATGATTTTTAGATTATATATGTTATTTATAAAATGGTCGTACAAAGAAATAATTATTAGTTGGCTAAAAATCCGATCTTTATATATGTAATAGCAAATTAAAAATGTTATTTTTATGATGTAAACATCATGTTAAAAATATGATTTTTACCGATGTAGTAGCGTTATAAAAATCATATTTTTATGTACATAGAGTATTAAAAATATAATTTTTAGCGAAGTAAAAATATAATTTTTAGAATTGAAATAAAAATGTGATTTTTACTATGAACAGCGTGAAGAAGATTGCGTTGGAATTTCAGGCAAGTCAAGACTATTCTAAAATTCAAAAATGAAACGACGGAATGGAACCCAAAGGTGAGAACTCCTCACTATAATTTTCTTTGTACAGATATTTATTTTATAACTGCATATATGAACTGTTCCGCGTTGTCCACAGACCATGGACGACTTGTTTGATTGTTTGGTTTGGCAGATTAGATTATTTGGTTGGATTTGGTTGTTTGGGTGAAATGAATTGATTAGAATTGTTATGTGTGTATGGCGCGAGCCAATATCAGGAGAGGGGTAATGCTAGACATTACCCGATTACAATATCACGCCGTTATGCCGCCAAAATTTTATAAAATATGTTAGAACAATAAAAATATCATTTTTATTGAGTAAATGAACCGAATAAATATTTTATCATTAAAAATATATTTTTTAACGGGTATATGAATAAAATAAATATTCATTTATAAATCAGATGATTTGTTTATGTACACCCATTTGACTGATATTGATTGGGACGATATATTTTACACATCGCCCAACTACACAAATAATTTTCAGTGTTTGTTGATTGAAACCGCACACGGGTGTAGGATGAAATTTGACGTACACTAATCCCAATTGTTTAGATCTATGTCGATCAATAGATTGACAGGCTGTCGTAAGCGTTAAATATTTATATTTAATGCTTATGCAGTGTAGAATACACTCTGGATGATGGTTGATTGTTTATCATTGTTATACTATGCGCGTGTTGTATGAAATCCATATAATCAAATTATATGGTAATTGACTGTGTCTGATTCTAGTTCAGAAAGAATGAGTATTTTAAAATAACAATTATTTTAAAATAACGAATATCTTAAAGCAATACTCAGTAAAAAATCAAAATTTGATTTTGATGTCCGATTTGGGATGGACACGAATATATTTAAATATATAATACCGTGTTGATTAGATTGATGACATTTTGACGTGAACGATATTTATATTGATTTTATTCATCTCTATAATGAATATCGAAAAGGAATTGATTTCAAAATATAATGTTTTGAAAATACTATTATTTATTTATCGATGATATGGAATATTCAATTTTGATTAGAAATTGAATATGAAGTTGAAATCATTTTGAAAATGAATTTAAAACTATATGTAAAATACGTTTTAAATGAAAATCGACGAAATATATATAATATATGTATTATATATATAATGGCCTAAATAGAACGTGCCGCGCTGCGGCAGTTCGCGAATTTCGACCATTGGCTTCGAATGGACATTACGAGAGATCCGACCGTCGGATTCTCCCAAAATCGGAACCATTGGGTTCATATCGACAAGAGCTTTCGAACGAATATTAGATATTTGAAATCTAACAGTTGAATTTGGAATTATGTCAAAATCAAATTTGGAAAAGGTCGATGTAAGTGCAGTTCGATGGCCATTTATGGATATGGGCCCTGATAAAATTATTAAAAATATCAATAATTTGTGAAAAATCATAATAAATGATTTGGGAAGAATTGGGATGAAAAATTCCCTATTTGAAAGGATAAAAATATACTTTTTATCAAAATGAACAAGTTATGAACTAGAATTATAATCCAATATTTTTAATAAATAAATTGGATTTGAAATGTTTTAAAAAATAACCGGAATTTCCAATATATGAATTGGAATGGATTTGAATTGAAATTATCTTCGGAATATTTTGATATTGGATTCCGTGATTATATGGATATTGTGGAGGAATTTGGAAGATATATATATCGTTATTCCAATACGGTATTTGTTGATTCCAGAATTTGATATTGAATATAAGCCAATATATTTTCTATTCAGAGCCTTGTATTTAATATCAAATTGGATTTTGGGTTTGTCGTGAATGGTATCTTTAATAATACTTTTCTTAAACTCAATGGAATTAAGAAAATTAGAAACTGACTGGAGATTAGTTAAGTTGAATGGTTTCCTAGGTATTGAGATGATGTTGGTTTCGGCCTCGGGGTTAATACTTAGGGAATTGTTCTCTTACTAATTTACGGTTAGACACTGATGGAATGTGAATTGGGTTTATTGTGAACTGTATTTTTTAACGACATTCGTTCTTTAACCCGACTTACAGTGAAATGTGATTTGGAATTTATAAATCTTTTTATTAAGATTTAATAGGAATTTTCCAAAGTAAAGTTTTCCAATTTAATATATTAAATTGGAATTGAATGGAATTCGATTCTATAATAATCGAAGTGAACTTCTGTGGGGGAAGACTGTTAATACATATGGAATTTAAGAGGCGTTGCCATTATTCCATTTATATTATTGGTCGGATATGGAAATTGATATCGATTATATATTGATTTGTTTTTCCGTGAAGATTCCATAATTAATGGAATGTGATTTGGGTTGTCGTGAATGGTATCTTTAATAATACTATTCTTAGACCCAATGGAGTTAAGAAAATCAGAAACTAACTGGAGATTAGTTAAGTTGAATGGTTTCCTGGGTATTGATCTGATGTTGGTTTCAGCCTTCGAGGTTAATACTTAGGAAATTGTTCACTTGCTAATTTACGGGTAAAGGCTGATGGAATGGAATGTGATTTTGGGTTTATCGTAAACCGTGTTTTAAATGACATTGGTTCTTTAACCCAGTTAAAGACAAGATATGGTTTCCAAAGTTAAACAATCGTTAATATTGATTTTGGGAAGATTAAAACCAAGTGGAGTTTTAATGCATCTTTAATTTGATTGAAATGATATCCAAAGGAAGATCAAAGAATAAATTTAAAGAATTTATCTTTGATAAAATTAATCGGAACCTTTCCCAGAGTATATGAATATTTGAATAAATGAATATTCTGGATTGGAATAAGGCGTATGTTGTTTTTTTATAGCACTTGTTTATTATATACTGAGTTATTCGGGAAGACCAGGTTTATCCCAATCTGAATAACTAATTCGACGACATGTCGAGGATGAAGACGATGGTCGAAGACCGGAGGTCTTCACATCGTTTGGTTGATTACTAAGGTCTTGATTGGGCTGTACACCCAAGACAAGGTAATAAGTGGTGATCGTCCAGACATACTTGGAGATCGAGCGGATATGCGAGGACCTCTCTCCTGTATCGGGCATATGGGGGAGGAATAAGGTGCCTCCGGTTTCGTTCAGACCAAGAGCGAACTTGTAAATGGATGTGTGTCGGACATCGGAGTTCATTCTGTGTGATTTATAGACATCAGTTGCATAGCGTGAATTGCCTGTGTGGAATGCTGAGATGCAAATAATCAGGGCTTCTGTTGAAAAGCAGAGTCTTGTGGTTGATGATCAAAGCACGGCTTTAATACAACGTAGCTTTGTGTAGCGTTAATTCGTGAGTCTCACACCCCGGTGTGAACCAGAAACGGGAGAGGACTGCAGGGAGGGCATGCGTTTCCTTCTAGCTAGAAGTGGTGTCAGCGTTTTACACGCCCTGGCATTTTACTTATGTGGATGATGGATTGCGAGGCGCCTCGGTTATATCGGTCGATCCGGGACTGATGGAGTCATTTGTCTCATTGACGCTTCATATGGCGGGGAATCACATTGTTCAGGCATTTTAATCCACTCCGTGTGGACCGGCCCTGAAGATCCAAGGGTCGATGCGTTCTGATCCTGAGGGGCGGGCTAGAGCGTCCCGATGCGGTAAGGACGATCCCTTGCCTTGGTTCACAAATGGAAATCCAACTTCCAATATGTGACATTTGCAGTTTTGATTGTAAAGCCTAGTATTGGCGACATGATATATGGTACCCATGCCGTCTATGATTGATACTTATGATTGAAATTGTTTTGACACTATATACTTATAGTAATAATAAAAGATGAAATTTCGCGTACCAAGCATATTTGGCTATTATAAGGTAAAACTCTATCCTCTGGCTTGCGTTGCATTGTGTGATGGGACCTGAGTCTTATAATAGCTCCATTGTTCTTTATTTAGCATTGCATTGTTGTTTTTATGCACTGGTATTCTTGGGAGGTAACCCGTTCCGAGTTATACGGCGTGGTCCCTGGATTTACCTAACTTTAAAATAAAGATTAACAAATGTTTTAGTTTTCACACCAGTCACATGACTGACTTGAAGTTTATTGTTTTAACCTAAACTCTAGGTACCCCTATTTTCCACACGAGCAGCTAGTGGTTTTGGTTTTGCAAATTTATATTCATAGGATCATGGTTTATAGTTGGAACGATATCCGGAAAGCTCTGTATCCGTTTATCTCTTTCAGTTGTGTTTTGTATTATTTTTCGCTGCTATGTAATGTATTGTAATCTCTGATATTTATCGAATGTATTTGATTTATTCATACTTTGTTATATTCTTGTATTCTGATGAAATTGTTGTAATAAGTAATGAAATGTTCTTCTGTTTGTGTTCTGATTCGTCTTGTCCTCAAAGCAATCCTGGCTTTCTTTCACGGGGAAGTTCGGGTCGTCTCAGTTTGGTATCAGAGCTCTGGTTTACAGAGCTCGAGATAAAGACACGTTAGAACCGAATGAAAGAATTCATCAGAGATTGGATTAGTAATATCCAGTGAGAATGACTCGTTAGAGATAGGATCAATAGTATCCTAGAACGAGTGTGAAGAGTGTATTTTTGAAAATAAAAATGAAAACAAGTTTTGTTTTGAAAATTTAAACCTATTTATACGTACTTGAATATTTATTTTAAATCGATTTGGACAATCAAGTATATAGAGATTTTAATATACGTCTGATCCATGTGTATTTGAAGCCTAAAATATATTCGATAGATATAGAGTCACACTCTAGTCGCCTGGAGACGATCCTGATGATTATTATACTATATCAGTATTTGTGTTCGAGTTTCGAAATTGGGATGTTTATATATTTCCCTTAGACGGGTGTGAGAACTAAAATATAGTTAGAATATATTGTTGTGAATTGGCATCAAAAACATGATTTTTGGATACATAAAAGCTATAAATTTGAAACGTTAATGATTGATAGTTGTGTTGTTTGATTATTAGTTTAACTAAAGAGATTGTTGAAACTAATATGTACATGAAAGGTAAATTTAGCCAAATCAAGTCAAATTTGAACTGAATTGAAATTTATTGCATTTGCATATATGTACATGTATATACATTGAACAGGTCATAAAAGGAGGCCACAGAAGAGGAGTAAAATTGTTTGTTCGACAAATAGATATATGTTTATTGTATTTCTTGGGGTTTTTGATGATTTTATGAGCCGATTGGCTATTTCTTTTTCTTTTTGGATTGGAGAGGCCTGTATGGCGATTTTGGGATTTTCCTGTTGCTCCCGTGCAGGGGAGGTTATGGCGAAATTTTTCAAAATTTTGGGTGTTAGCCAAAAATTTTAAAATTTTAAAAAGTTCGTAGAAACTAAAAAGTTAAAGAACTTGGGCCATAATGAAAATAATGAAAGTTGAGTTGATTAGTTAAACAACTTTCAGCTCCGTTCCTTTTCGAGGACGAAAAGATTTTAAGTGGGGGAGTTTGTAACAACCCGGAAAATCTTAGCTAATTTAAATTTTTTTATTTTAGCCCTTTTATTGAATTTTGGATATTTAAAATGAATTATTTTAAATAATTACGATGAGAAATTTATTTTGAATAAAATTAGAACGTATGTATTTATTTGAATCGACGTTAGAATATAAATATTTATTATTAATTATAAAAGGAATTGGAAATGGCGCGGTAGTTTGAAAATTCGATTTCAAATTTCAAATGAATGTACAGGGTTCAAAATAAACCGAATTTTAGCGAAATCAAAAATATTAGAATCTATTTGAAAATATCTTTCCAATGAATCCGAAAAATTGAAGTTTCATAGCGGGAATAAAAATTTATGCTCAGTTGAAAATTTAGAATAGTCACTATGGAAATATAGCTCTTAAAAATGGAAATTTTGCAAACGACATCCGTTTTTGACGAAACCACTTTTGTTGGATTCGGGATGTCAAGTTATTGCATGATTCCAATTTTCATAATTTTGGAATTAATTTGTGAGCGTGGCGAAGTTAAACGTGTTTTGACAGTTTAAGTCAATTTTAATCGACTGGAAAATGATCATTTTTCAAACAGTCTCCAAATTCAGCGAAATTAGTTTTGTTAGGACCGTATCATCAAAACATAGCAAGATTTATTTTTATGGAATTTTTGGAGTCAGTATGTGGCCCAGTAAATTAAAATGTACGTTAAAATTCAATATATTGATTCATATTTTAATTTTAAGAAAAACTGATGGAAACAGTCGAATTGGCTTGTGGGACATACCCCATTGTGTCCTTAATGGGGGTATTATGCTAGGGGCGACAGTTGTTGGGTTTGATTTGGAGTTCGAAAAAAAAACTAACTTTTTGGAAATAAATTAAATATGTATATTACTATACTTGGTCAACTCTCCCTCTCTCTTCCTCTCTTCCACCATGAAACAAAAGAAAAGGAAACGCACCTCACGCGCCAACCCGTCCCTGTGCGCCACTACCACCTGAGGCCTCTCCCCTCCTCCTCCTTCTCCTCCTCCTCCTCTTCTTCTTCCTCCTCTTTCACTCTTTCAATTAGCAAAAACCCTAGGCCCCAAATCACCAAATCCGCCAACCACCGCCACCTCCGGCCACCATCCCACTACCCATGCCTTACCCGCCTCCAGTCAGGTCCTACGCCCCCCTCCAGCCACCCAACCCCGATCGTAGGGCCCCCGTCACCAAAAACTCATTTTTCACAAAAATTCCCGTTTTGCATTTAACCCCCAGTCACTATTTCACAAATAACTCCCAAACCGAGCGTTTCTGGCCAAAACTCCGTAGTACGAAATTCTGAGAGCATGATTTTCTCTTCGGTTTGGTATATGATAGTCCTATTTTGGATCGCGGAGCTGTCGGGAAAACGCGTCCAAAGTCTGCTGTCTAAACACTGTCAAAATGTCGTCCTTTCGCGATTTCCAGTGAAATGGCACATTTTCGAAAGGAAGACCACTAGGCGTATGTTGTCCGGAATGGCGTGTTTAAGCTAGAAAAAAAGATGGTGTGAAGATTGGAGCTCGATTGCAAATTCCAGAACCAGAACAATAAATCCGGGTGATAGAAAATATGTGAGTTTCCCCCACTTTAAAGCTTCTATGGTTTTTGATGTGTAAAGTATGTAAAGTTATGATTTTTATTTATATAAAGTTATAATTTTTATTTTTATAAAGTTTTGATTTTTAATTACATAAATTTATGATTTTTAGTTATGTAAAAATATCATTTTTGGTTAGTTAAAAATAGGATTTTTATCGTATGAAGGAAATATTTTTGGCAAGATTAAAAATATGATTTTTAACTAGTGTATGGCATGGAAATGTTTTTAGAAAGATAAAAATATGATTTTTAGATTGTATATGTTATTTATAAAATGGTCCTACAAAGAAATAATTATTAGTTGGCTAAAAATCCGATCTTTATATATGTAGTAGCGATATAAAAATGTTATTTTTATGATGTAAACATCATGTTAAAAATATGATTTTTACCTATGTAGTAGTGTTATAAAAATCATATTTTTATATATGTAGAGTATTAAAAATATAATTTTTAGCGAAGTAAAAATATAATTTTTAAAATTGAAAAACAAATATGATTTTTACTATGAACAGGCGAAGAAGATTGCGTTGGAATTTCAAGCAAGTCAGGACTGTTCTGAAATTCAGAAATAAAACGGCGGTGTGGAACCGAAAGGTGAGAACTCCTCACTATAATTTCCTTTTTACAGTTATTTATTTTATAACTGCATATATGAACTGTTCTCCGTTGTCCACAGGCCATGGACGACTTGTTTGATTATTTGGTTTAGCAGATTAGATTATTTGGTTGAATTTGGTTGTTTGGGTGAAAGGAATTCATTAGAATTGTTATGTGTGTATGGCTCGAGCCAATATCAGGAGAGGGGTAATGCTAGACATTACCCGATTTCAATATCGCTTCGTTATGCCGCTAAATTTTTCTAAAATATGTTAGAACAATAAAAATATCATTTTTATTGAGTAAATGAACCGAACAAATATTTTATCATTAAAAATATATTTTTTAATGGGTATATGAATAAAATAAATATTCATTTACAAATCAGACGATTTGTTTATGTACACCCATTTGACTGATATTGATTGGGATGATATATTTTACACATTGCCCAACTACACAAATAATATTCAGTGTTTGTTGATTGAAACCCCACATAGGTGTTGAATGAAATTTGAAGTACACTAATTCCAATTGTTTAGATCTATGTCGAGTGATAGATTGACAGGCTGTCGTAAGCGTTAAATATTTATATTTAATGCTTATGCAGTGTAGAATACATTCTGGATGATGGTTGATTGTTCATCATTGTTGTACTATACACGTGTTGTATGAAATCCATATAATCAAATTATATGGTAATTGATTGTGTTTCATTCTAGTTCAGAAATAATGAATATTTTAAAATAATGATTATTTAAAAAAAACGAATATCTTAAAGCAATATTCAGTAAAAGATCAAAATTTGATTTTGATGTTCGATTTGGGGTGGACACGAATATATTTAAATATATAAAGTCGTATTGATTAGATTGACGACATTTTGACGTGAACAATATTTATATCGATTTTCTTCATCTCTATAATGAATATCGAAAAGGAATTGATTTCAAAATATAATGTTTTGAAAATACTATTATTTATATATCGATGATATGGAATATCCAATTTTGATTAGAAATTGAATATGAAGTTGAAATCATTTTGAAAAAGAATTTAAAATGATATATAAAATACATTTTAAATGGAAATCGACGAAATATATATAATATTATATATATATTGTCCTGAATAGAACATGCCGCTCTGCGGTAGTTCGCGAATTTCGACCGTTGACTTCGAATGGACATTACGTGAGATCCGACCGTCGGATTCTCCCAAACCTGGAACCATTGGGTTCGTATTGACAAGAGCTTTCAAACGAATATTGGAGAATTGAAATCTAACAGTTGAATTTGGAATTATGTCCAAATCAAATTTGGAAAAGGTCGATGTAAGTGCAGTTCAATGGCCACTTATGGAAATCGATTGTACGGGCCCTGATAAAATTATTAAAAATATCAATAATTTGTGTAAAATCATAATAAATGATTTGGGAAGAATTGGGATGAAAAATTCCCTATTTGAAAGGATAAAAGTATACTTTTTATCAAAATGAACAAGTTATGAACTAGAATTATAATCCAATATTTTTAAATAAATAAATTGGATTTGAAATGGTTTTAAAAATAACCGGAATTTCCAATATATGAATTGGAATGGATTTGAATCGAAATTATCTTTGGAATATTTCGATATTGGATTCCGTGATTATACGTATATTGTGGAGGAATTTGGAAGATATATATATCGTTATTCCAATACGGTATTTGTTGATTCCAGAATTTGATATTGAATATAAGCCGATATATTTTCTATTCAGAACCTTGTATTTAATACCAAATTGGATTTTGGGTTTGTCGTGATTGCTATCTTTAATAATACTGTTTTTAAACCCAATGGAGTTAAGAAAATTAGAAACTGACTGGAGATTAGTTAAGTTGAATGGTTTCCTGGGTATTGATCTGATGTTGGTTTCGGCCTTCGGGGTTAATACTTAGGGAATTGTTATCTTACTAATTTACAGTTAGAGACTGATGGAATGTTAATTGGGTTTATTGTGAACTATGTTTTTTAACGACATTCGTTCTTTAACCCGACTCACAGTGAAATGTGATTTGGAATTTGTAAATCTTTTTATTAAGATTTAACAGGAATTTTCCAAAGTAATGTTTTCCAATTTAATATATTAAATTGGAATTGAATGGAATTCGATTTGATAATAATCGAAGTGAACTTTTGAGGAGGAAGACTGTTAATACATATGGAATTTAAGAGGCATTTCCGTTATTCCAATTATAATATTGATCGGATATGGAAATTGATATCGATTATATATTGATTTGTTTTTCCATGAAGATTCCATAATTAATGGAATGTGATTTGGGTTGTCATGAATGGTATCTTTAATAATACTATTCTTAGACCCAATGGAGTTAAGAAAATCAAAAACTAACTGGAGATTAGTTAAGTTGAATGGTTTCCTAGGTATTGATCTGATGTTGGTTTCGGCCTTCGGGGTCAATACTTAGGGAATTGTTCACTTGCTAATTTACGGTTAAAGGCTGATGGAATGGAATGTGATTTTGGGTTTATCATGAACCGTGGTTTAAATGACATTGGTTCTTTAACCCAGTTAAAGACAAGATATGGTTTCCTAAGTTAAACAATCGTTAGTATTGTTTTTTGGAAGATTAAAACCAAGTGGAGTTTTAATGCATCTTTAATTAGATTGAAATGATATCCAAAGGAAGATTAAAGAATAAATTTAAAGAATTTATCTTTGATAAAATTAATGGGAGCCTTTCCCAAAGTATATGAATATTTGAATAAAGTATTATTATGGATTGGAATAAGGCGTATGTTGTGTTTTTGTAGCACTTGTTTATTATATACGCGAGTTATTCAGGAAGACCGGGTTTATCCCATTTTGAATAACTGATTCGACGATATGTCGAGGATGAAGACGGTGGTTGAAGACCGGAGGTCTTCACATCGTTTGGATGATTACCGAGGTCTTGATTGGGCTGTACACCCAAGACAAGGTAATAAGTGGTGATCGTCCAGACGTACTTGGAGATCGACCGGACATGCGAGGACCTCTCCCCGGTATTGGACATATGGGGGAGGAATAAGGTGCCTCCGGTTTCGTTCAGACCCTGAATGAACTTGTAAATGGATGTGTGTCGGACATCGGAGTTCATTCTCTGTGATTAATAGACATCAGTTGCATAGCGTGAATTTCCTGTGTGGAATGCTGAGATGCAAATAATCAAGGCTTCTGTTGAAAAGCAGAGTCTTGTGGTTGATGATCAAAGCACGTCTTAAGTACAACGTAGCTTTGTGTAGCGTTAATTCGTGAGTCTCACACCCCGGTGTGAACTAGGAACGGGAGAGGACTACAGGGAGGGCATGTGTTTCCTTCTAGCTAGAAGTGGTGTCATCGTTTTACACGCCCTGGCATTTTACTTATGTGGATGATTGATTGCGAGGCGCCTCGGTTATATCGGTCGATCCGGGACCGATGGAATCATTTGGCTCGTTGACGCCCCATAGGGCGGTGAAACGCATTGTTCAGGCATTTTAATCCACTCCGTGTGGACCGGCCCTGAAGATCCAAGGGTCGATACATTCTGATCCTGAGGGGCGGGCTAGAGCATCTCGAAGCGGTAAGGATGATCCCTTGCCTTGGTTCACAGATGGAAATCCAACTTCCAATACGTGACATATGCGGTTTTGATTGTAGAGCCTAGTATTGGCGACATGATATATGGTACCCATGCCGTCTATGATTGATACTTATGATTGAAATTGTTTTGACACTAAACACTTATAGTAATAATAAAAGATGAAATTTCACATACCAAGCATATTTGGCTACTGTAAGGTAAAAACTTTATCCTTCGTCTTGCGTTGCACTGTGTGATGGGACCTGAGTCTTATAATAGCTTCATTGTTCTTTATTTAGCATTGCGTTGTTGTTTTTATGCACTGGTATTCTTGGGAGGAAACCCGTTCCATTTTTTACGGCGTGGTCCCTGGATTTACCTAACTTTAAAATAAAGATTAATAACTGTTTTAGTTCTCACACCAGTCACTTGACTGACCTGGAGTTTATTGTTTTAACCTAAACTCTGGGTGCCCCTATTTTCCACACGGGCAGCTAGCAGTTTTAGTTTTGCAAATTTATATTCATAGGATCTTAGTTTATAGCTGGAACGATATCCGGAAAGCTCTGTATCCGTTTATCTCTTTCAGTTGTGTTTTGTATTATTTTCCACTGCTATGTTATGTATTGTATACTCTGATATTTGTCGAATGTATTTTATTTATTCATACTCTGTTATATTGTTGTATTCTGATGAAATTGTTGTAATAAGCAATGAAATGTTCTTATGTTTGTGTTCTGATTCGTCTTGTCCTCAAAGAAATCCGGGCTTTCCTTCACGGGGAAGTTCGGGTCGTCTCAAAAATCCTCATGACATTTATCATATATAAAAACAGTATAATAAAATAACCCAAAACAGAGTATCATACATAAATCAATACGATACTCATAACAAAATAGCATATACAAAACAATATGATATTTATAATAGTTGTCTTAATATAACTAATAAAATCTTCATGGCATTTATCATATGTAAAAGCAATATGATCAAGTAAGAGTATCATATGTAAATCAATACGATACTCATAACGAAATAGCATATACAATATGATATTTATAAATCAAATCATAGCATCACATATAAATCAATGCGATGCTCTTAATAGTTATCATATGTAAACCAATATGATAAAAATGAATCAAGTCAATAAAATCTTTATAGCATTTATCATACATAAAAGCAATATGATAAAATAAATCAAATCAGAGTATCATATATAAAATCAATATGATACCCATAACAATTATCATATATAAATCAATACGATAATAAAATTGATCAATTATAGTAATGTAATAAAATATTAGGGGATTATGAGATAAATATAACCTGATTCATAACAAACCAAATAAACAGACGTTAGTGTAAAATCACAGTGGTATAGCTCGAGCGCGCATTTAGAAATCAGCACCGTAATCTACTCATAGCGCTATAACACACCTGGCAATCAACCCAGGATAACCAAGACGGTGTAGGGCGAAGGCCGTATGCAACCCGTTCACGGAACTACACGTGGGACCCCCACGCCTCCATCTATTGTAGTCCGTGACCCGCCGATCGGGAATCCCGATCGAAACAACAAAATTGCCCAATGTAGCAGACCATTGACTTTTGGTGGTAGGTGGGTGAAATTTAATACCACTGATTCAGGTAGTGATCCTGAACCAGGTCGACCAAGATGGAGTTTTGGTCCATAGGTACAACAGAGTCCAATCTATCCCAATCCCAAAATAAAAAGTACTACTAGAATGCCATTTAATAAAAATTGCCATATAATTCAAAGTTTTAATAACACCAAAACACTACTTAAAACCAATCATGGTAACATTCATGAAAGTAAGTTTTATAAAACCCAGTATACTTTCCAAAAAGGTAAACACTTGTCCATAGACTGTTACTCTTCCGTTTCGCTCTAATACACAAGTACCCCATAATACTTATCTATTAAAACGAAACATAGGCATTATTTAACATGTTTAACATAATTAAAATTAACAAAATTATTCAACCATTTTATTTATATATAATAACATTATTTTCGCTCATAAAAAAATTTGCTTTCAATTTTTTTTAAAGAAATGAATAATTTTCTAATATAAAAAAAAATATTTATTTTTAAAAACAATCTTATTATAAAACAAATGTTGTAATATGTATGAGTGAATATGCTCTTGTCATATTCTATTTAGTCCCACATCATGGGAATAAGTCTAAAATCAGCTCCAAAGCCTATATATAAAGGAGCCAATGTAATAAAAAAATTACACACCTGAAGCAATAAAAATAAAAGTCTCTCCCTATCTTTTATATTCTCTCTAATGGCTTCTTGTTTAACATATGTTTTGTTTTATTTTATAACATGTTATCAGCACGAAGCTCTAACCGATCTAATAATAGATCTCAAAATGGTAGGTTATATTTCTGACCTAGTTGATCTGATTTTTCAAATCTCTATTTTTTTAGATCTCATCTCATTCTAGATTTAAATCTATTGTGTTATCTTCTAGATTTTTTTAATCTTATAATTTTAGAACTCATATAGATCTACACTTTGAGAACTGATTCTTATTTTGTTAATCATATTTCAGATCTCACTCTATTGTAGATCCAATTTTTTTTAATGTAATCGTATTGTTGATCTCAAAATTATACATAAATTATATGCATTTGAGATCCCTACATGATTTAGAAATGATATTTTGATTATAGTGATTTTTTTGGATCCGAGAATTTTTGTTCTTCTCTATTAAGATAAATTCATTGAATTTAATTTGATTTTGTTACATAATTCATATTTCCAGAATTATGTTGCATTGTTTCTTAGGGAAACAAATGTAAATATAATACGTATCTAGAAGATCGTATTAATTTCAGATATAGCACTGATTTATCACCAAAAATGAATTATGAAAAATAAACAAATGAAGAATCATAAAGTATATCAACTCTTTGGAATCTGAAATATTATGAACCCGAAGTTCATATGTTGAAGAAGAAAAAAATTTAAAGCCCGAAGTCTTCTTAAATGTTGTGACATGAAAAGATTATACTTCCAAAAAAAGTCAAAAGAGACACACATCATAATATGTGACAATAACGTTGGATTCAATAGAAAATCTCTAAACGAGTTTCATCTAACTTACATCTTTCATGTACAGTTTATATTAACTGGATATCCCGAAGATATAGTATGCAAATTTATCTCTTGAAGAGATGTTTTAAAGATTTAATTTTATATAGCAAATCCAACATCCTATAAGAGATGTTAGAATTTTTTTTGTTGCATTCCAATTACATAAATAAAAGATATGTTCCCTAAAGGAATATCACACACTCCAGAAGTAATGATTTCTTTTCTCTCTTGAATCTTATTTTTATTTAATGCACCTAATTTTGTTACTGCATTTAAGGTTTGATATGTATTTTTGTATACTGATATGACGTTTTAATAGTTTGTATATATTTATCTCTGGAGGAGATAAGTTCATCCCAGAAGCGGTGATAACAAAATATCTTTAGAGGATATTTGTATATTTGGAAATGGTAAAATATCTCTAGAAGAGATCTGTTTATTTGAAAGTAGTAAAATATCTCCAGAAGAGATTTCTACAATTAAAAATGATAAAAAATGACAAAAGTTCATATACATTTATTTTTTCAATAAAGGAACCTGAAGTTCATTTGCAAATAAGGAACTTGAGGTTCATATGCAAATAAGGAACCTGAAGTTCATATGCGAATGAGGAACCTGAAGTTCATATGCAAATGAAGAACCTGAAGCTCATATGCAAATGAGAAAGATGATGATGCAAATTTAATGACTAAAGAAAATATGCATCTCGAAGATCATAAGTTAAGATTTAAATATTGATCTTAAATACCTGAAGTGTATGCAGAAGCAATTTTTGTTATAAATAAAATGGAAAATTTAGAACCTGCAATTTCTATAATGGTAAGGGATAATTTTGATATGAATAGAAAGATCTAAAAGATTTTTATGTGGATTGTATAATTTGAACCTAAAACATGTAATTTTTTTGTGTTGCGAATTTTATGTATAGATCTGCAAGTTTATGGAATTATTCATATTAAAAAATGTAAAATTTTGGTTCTATAATTATGCACTTTTACTCAATTCTTGATTAGACATTATGCATATATATGGTATTTTAGAAAATATGATTATTGGTAATGCAGTACAACTACAAGTTATTTATTTCAGTTTTGTCATTGATCAATACTGTAGCTCGATCCAAATTTTGTTATGTTGATTTAAGATAAATTTATTTGTTTGATTCATATATTTGGACAGTATAATGGTTATTTCCATTATTTTTATATTAAATACATTAAATGTATCGTTATGGTGATATATATTGTGCTGTCATATTATTATAAATGTATTAAATGCATTAGTTATTATAAGTTAAATGATGTATGTTTGTATTTGGAAAAAGAATAGACATATGTATTATTATTCGATGTATTTGGCTAGTAATATCTAATGCAATGGAAGAAGTTGTATAACTCAGATCTGAGACCCGAAGTCTTTGATTGTGAAAAAATAAACTTTTTGATGAAGCTTACAAGTTTGAAATCTTGACAATTAGCAAGAATGTAAAAGCTTCTAAATTAGAAGTATGTTAAAAAAAATTGAGAATCAGAATTTCATCATAAATTAATAAACTTGATATACATATGTATGTATGTATATATGTTTGTATGCATAGGAACTCGAAGTTCCTCAATCAATGAAATTGAAATACTTCATAATTTAAAAAATCCTGAAGCTTTATTGAAATTGTGTGAAATAATGACATTATACTTCTTAAAGAAGTCACATCATATGCGACAATGATAATGCATCAAAAGATTGCACAATTTTCAAAATGAGTTGTATCTTACTTATATATATTAACATATTGTATTAAAGAATAAATTTTAACAACTTGAAGTTGTTTATGTATTTCATTTGAACCAGAAGTTCAATGCAGTTGAACCAGAAGTTCAATACAGTTTAACAACTTGAAGTTGTTAATATTTTATTTGAACCAGAAGTTCAATACAGTTGAACCAGAAGTTCAATACAATTTAACAACCTGAAGTTGTTAATATTTTATTTGAACCAGAAGTTCAATACAGTTGAACCAGAAGTTCAAAATATATTAACAACTTGGAGTTGTTTATATATTACATTTGAACTAGAAGTTCAATATAGTTCCAAATTAGATATTTTGGATATTATGAAACGATCTTTAAGATTCACGTTAACATTGCTTGATAAGAAAAAATTAATGACTAGAACATTATAAACAATTTGTTCTAAAATCAATAACTTGAATGAGAGAGAATATGCAGATCAATTACTTATGTAATACGTGGACGCAAGTATATACACGTATATGCGAATATTTAATTAACAACCTGAAGTTGTCATGAGCGCATATTATAAATTATGCATATATTATTTTATATTTCAGAAAGTCGATTGACATCAATATTGAATAACCTGAAGTCATGTGCATATTCAAATGATAGAAAATTCCTCCAAGACATTAGATCATTTAAAGGGAATAAGCAATACAATATAAATGCATCTTATCAACTAATAAGAGCATTATCCTCTTACAATTGAAATACATCTAATGTATTTGCTAGCTATGATGCTGTAATGGATCAAAAATGAATCCAACGTAGGTTTATTATTTAAAGTGACAATGTTTGTCAACATTGAGAGGGAGGATAAAGGAATCATTAATGTTAAATATTTGATAACATATAGAATTATGCAAAGTATTAAGTAACTTGCATAAATTATCAATTATGTCCCTAATAGACTTTCTCTAATATACATTTGAATCCCCGAATGATCAAAAGGTGTAAATCATAGCTAAAAATGTGGTATAAAAGTCAGTTCAAAATATCTTTCGAGTAAGCCATAAAGATGTAAAATAAAGGAGGTGAGTGTTCCTGAAGAAACAATTGAAGGTGTTTTGAAAGAAACCCATGACATGATTGTCGAAATAACCCCAAAAGTGGTTTAGGTACCTAAAGCATGATAAGTTTTGAGATCTCAATAAATCATGTATAGAACTGAAAAGAAATAATCATCGATGATAAATTAATAAATTATAAAGCGCTTATATTTATAAATGGATTAGAAATCCCATATTAGAGAGAAATATGATTGGCCATCATGAAATTCTCCTAAATAAGATATATGGACCTGTAGTCCATAAGATATGAACCTGTAGTTCATAAGATAAAAATAGAAACATATATATAATGACAAAAGCACATGGAAGTTACTGAAGCACCATAGAGTGTCAAATGCCATGAGCATTGTATTTTAAGAGATAATTGAATTGATTAAAGTGGTGAAAGTATTTAAAACGCTTACAATACCCTGAAGGTATAAATGATGAAAGTATACAAATTCCAGAAGAATTTAAATAACTTTGGTAGTGATAAGGAGCAAGAAATGTAGATTACAACATTCTTTTAAGTATTGTTGTGATGAAAATCTTGATATAATTCATGATAAGTAGATCAATTCCTGCTTTCAAGAATTGTTGTAATGAAACTCTTAATATCCATTGAAGTGGTAGTTGCGATATGCAAAACTTATTATAATATATAAGTTCCTGAAGAACATAAATAACATTTGTTATTATAAAGAATAACAAGAACATGGATGATAGATTACAACATTCTTCTAAGTATTATTGTAATAAAAATCTTGATATACTTCAAGGTGAGTAGATTACTTCCTTCTTAGTGTTGTTGTAATGAAAATCTTCATATACTTCATTCTTCTAAGTATTGTTGTAATGAAAATATTGATATACTTCAAGATGAGTAGATTACTTCCTGCTTAGTAATGAAAGTTGTCTTATTCATCAAATATGTATTACAATATGCAAGTCCGATTGAAAGACAAAATTATAAGCACGTGAAGTGTATTCATAAATGAATATTAGTAACATACAAATCACAAAAGGAAGGCATTTCAAATAAGAAAACATGCCTGAAGCATGGAAATGCACATGATGTTTTTTAAGACAAACTTCATTAAGAAGTATCTGTAAGCAATTTGAGTTATTGAAAGAAGAATACAACTTTAGAGAAAATTTTTAAATCAAGGGGAGCATCCATAAGTATGTTATAATGCACTCTTTTTCCTTAACTAAGTTTTTCCCCACTGGGTTTTCATAGTAAGGTTTTAATGAGGCATTGTCATGATCCAGAAGTATCAACCCAAAAATAACATACAAAAATAAGTTATAATGTACTCTTTTTCTTTATTTAAGATTTTTCCCACAGGGTTTTTCTTACTAAGATTTTAACGAGGCATTACATTGATCTAGAAGTATCATACAAATTTTTTTGATGCAGTAAATATGACATTTTATATTGTACTCTTTTTCCTTCACTAACATTTTTCCCATCGGGTTTTCTTAGTAAGGTTTTGACGAGGCAACATTTTGATCCAGAAGTACCAAACATCTTTTGATGCAGTAAACTATCATTTATGAAGAATACAAGGCAGTTTGCATGGCTCAAGTTCAAGCGAATTATATCAAGGGGGATGAAGCACATTTCTTCTAAATTTCTCTTCACACATGAATGAAATGATAACAAGAAAGAGGTGAAACATTTTCAGAAAAGCGGGTAGAAAGGGGTGAAACATAAATAGACTAATTGAATAATGAGTTATAAATAAGGAAGACATATAAAAATATGCTATAAGGTACTCTTTTCCTTCACTAATATTTTTACCACTGGGTTTTTGTTAGTAAGGTTTTTAATGAGGGATTATCTTGATCCTGAAGTATCAACCCTTACGGTAACATTGTAAAACATGCTACCTAAAATGAAATAAATTTGCACTCTCTTCCTTGTTTATATTTTTTCCCTTAGTGTTTTTCATAAAAAGGTTTTTAATGAGACATTGTTTTGATCCTAAAGCATCAAACTCTTTTAAGAAATATCATCTTAATATGATGTTTAAAATGTCAGATGTTGTACTCTCTTTCTCGTTCAATGTTTTTCCCATTGGGTTTTCCTAATAGAGTTTTGAAGGCAACAGACAATTGTTGTATCGACTGAACGGATATATGCAAGCAAGATAATAATAGGGGGAGAAATCAACATATATGTTTTAAAAATGCCAACTTCAAGTTAGCCGAGCATTCAATATTTTGAAGACGCATATTCAAGGTGGAATGTTTTAATATATACGAGTGAATATGCTCTTATCATATTATATTTAGTCCCGCATCATGGGAATAAGTCTAACATCAGCTCCAAAGCCTATATATAAAGGAGCCAATGTAATAGAAATTGTACACAACTGAATGAATAAAAATAAAAGTCTCTCCTTATCTTTTATATTCTCTCTAATGGCTTCTTGTTTAACGTATGTTTTGTTTTATTTTATAACAACAAAAACAATTTTAATTTTTTATTTTTTTTTGCAAAATTTACACTGGGCTGCACAGGGCAGCTCACATGGGCTTCTCGTGCAAACTGCCTGGGCTGCACCTACAGCCCGCGTGGGCTGCATAGTACAGCCCGAGTGGGCTTCACCTAGAGCCTGCCTAGGCTGCACCTGCAACCCGCTTGGGCTGCTCGTACAGCTCTTGTGGGCTGCACATATAGCCCATGCCTGGGCTGCTAGTGGAGCCCGCCTGGTTGCATCAGAAACCCTCGTGGGTTGCACAGTGCTGCCCGCCTGGGCTGCTCCTGCAGCCCAGCTTGGGCTGCAGCCAGCCCTGCAACAGTGCGATACACAGTGGTTGCAGCTCACGGAGCTGCAGCTGCTTCCTCCCCCTCAAACTAAAAAATAATAATCATTTTTTTCGTTTATAGACCGCGAAAGGTCAAAGTTTCTATTTTCAATAATTGCGAAAATGATCTTCTATGAGGCAATTATACATATACCTTGCATGCAATAAAATTATGTGCATGCAACAACTGTGAGGCATTTAAACATATACCTTGTATGCAATAGAAATTGTATGCATGCTACCAAATTCAATGTATAATGCCTTCAATTTTGCAATACTACCGTAAATCTCTATAAAATCTAATTTTAAATGCTCAACGTTGCAAGAATAAATCATACGTGGGTGAAAAAGTTAATTTACAACCAAAATTTCACCTTTATGTCAACATGCATATAAAATCCATAAATTAAAGAGAAGAAGGTTGAAACTTCACTCATTCACAACTTCAAAACGCAATCTTGAAGCCCTATGAGAGCTTGCTTTTGATTGTAATCCTTTTACTTAGAGAATTGGGATCTTTCTTCTAATCTTGATTGCAAATTTCTAATCTTTATATATATATATATATGATTGGGATGAGAGGATTTGATTTTACTGTGTTTGTTGTAGGGTTTCGTTCTCTGGTTTACATAGAGAAAATGAAATACGAACTTCTGTGAGGAACGGGAGATAAGGGTAAGAAGGATTTTTATGCCTAACCCCCTCTCTAGAGCCTTCAACCAAATCTCCCCTTTTGTTTATTATTTCGCCTACTCTTTTTGTTTTCTTTCTTTTCTTTTCTTAATGATTAAGATTTTTCATATTATGAGATATTTTGGTTTTCCTTTCTCATTAAATTTGTTTCTAGAGTATTCCAACCTAATGTAAAAATAAAATTTGTTATTATTATTAATTAATTTTTTTACTTTTATAATCTTTTCCTTTCTTTTCTTTTTATGTAAAATTAACATAAAATCTTCTTTTTACCTTACTTTACACACTTTACAACATTTAGTTAACTTTTTTCTGTAACTTAAAGCATAACATGAAAACATTATTTCATATTATTTAAATAACACACATAGAAATGAACACACTATGAATTCAAACAAAAATTTTCCGTTGTCATTGTACTTTCCCAATTACATATGAATTTGTCTTTTTATTATGTGCAAAGTATTTTTTCATCAATTAACTAATTTATAATTATGATTTTTTCCACCTTTTTACCCTTGTTATCATTATTTTCTTTTAAGAACACATAAGTACATTTTTCCCAAAAGTTCATTCATAAAACAAATTCGATTATGCAACAAAAAGGGTGAGATTCTTCATATTGACTATGCACAACCGATTTATTGATCGTCATCAATTTTCCTCTCATCCATTTTTAATATTTTATTTTCGTTTATTTAATTTTTGGAAAATATCTAATATAATTATTACCCATTTATTATTGTATTCCCAATTTAGTGTCTCTAAAAAGGGGGTTGTTACAGATAATTGCATGTTATTCTTTTAGAGTTGGGTTAGTTACGTGTTAGGAAGAACATGCGACATGATAATCAGCTAAATTGGACTTGATGTGATATTAATTATGACATGTAAAAAAAGAATAGTACTAGATGTGAAAACTAAGTAAACTACTATAAATTTTGTTGTACATCTGAGTAAGTGGTTGTTGGGAACACTAATAACATTTAGATAAATGTTATTTTACAACCGGGCTTATTATTGAACTTAAACATGCTAAGTTACACTTGTTAAATAATAAGCTAAAGAGGTCCCAAATCTAGTTGCTGTATCAGGTTGTTAGGACTCTTAAATCCTAGGTACATGGGGACACAAGCCCATAAGTTGGCTTGTGTCAAGTTGTATGGAACCCATATAAGTCAGTATCCATGTTGGTATCTCGGTGGGGACCTCACACTAGGTTGGGGTTATGGCACGCTTTAGTGAACTTGATTATAAGAGGTTCAAGGTTTAGGTGGTGTACAGGGCGCGTTCCGGTGGAGTCATGAGTGTGCATGGGTCCGACTATTGGAAACTAAGCCGCAAGTAACAGCTAAAATATGGTTGCATTCTTTAAGTTGCTGGGTTAGGGGCTGATACACCCTACTGTCGGGGCTGACACAGAATATTCAGGTAATAGGGAGCCGATCGCATTGGTAGTAATTAGGAAAACACCTAATCATGTTAATACTAGTAAAGTTGGTGCAGTTAATTTGACTCTTGGGATATGAATGAGAAATTTAACCTACCTTTATCTTGTTTGGCATCTTATTGACTTCTTGCGTATATACATGTTTTTCTGTACATTTTCTTTCAGTATTATTGATCTGTCTTGACACCTTTTCATATACATATGCTAGAAATTACTAGAACTCGTTAGACTATATGTCTGATCCTTTTTGTTTTCCTTCTCCCCCTTCCTTTTCTCCCCCGGGTTCTCAAAGTGGGAGTGGTCAATAGTTGATTCTGCTTGGACTTGGAGAGCTCTCCCTTTTCAAGTATTTTCTTCAGTTTATTCACGCTTATTGTAATAACACTTGAGGGATATTGTTAATATTTTTGTACTTAGATTATGAGATAGACTGCTTTTCGTATTTCAGAAAATATGATGTTGTAACTTTGAGTTTGAAATGTTGTTTTTTTTTGTTGATTAATAAAAAGTTCTATGTTTTTCCGTTGCATCATTTATAACTGTCTTGTACATTTAGTTACTATTTACCTATTGCGCTTCACGAAACTTAATGCATTCTTATTACAGTGACATTAATCGACGTGGGGTGTCACAAAACAAAAGTGTCTACTTTGTCTAACGTAGGTCTCCCGAAGAAGGCATTGCGGATGAATGGTTGATCAATAATAACCAAAAGGCTTCGAAAGTGCGACAATAGGGTTAAAGTCCAAATTTGACCTTCATCTTTATTTATCCCATGAGTGTTGAACCTTTATTGTTAAACCTAAAGTTCTACTTAGGACTCGGTTCTAATTTCTCGTCTAGAATAGTCATGCGTTCGAAACGATGTTTGAAGATAACATTTACGGCGCTCCCTATATGGACCAATATTTTGACTACTACCGAGTGTCCTATTTGAGCAGTGATCATAAGTGGGATCATGATGAGGGTGATGAATTACTTTCTAGTTTTTTCTTGGTGTTACTACCAACGGATGCATATGAATACCTCTAGCGGGATGATCTGGGACACCTTCTTGGATTGAAAAAGATCCCTTCTCCGGCTTCTCTGATATATCAGTTTTTAGAACTATGACTATTCCCCTCACATGTTGGCCTCCGCGGATTATGTTAACATGATTAACGAGTGGTCTCATTTATTTCGCGTCTTCTCCTTTGGCAATGTTAACTATAGCTCAAACGGAGGATTTCGAAAAATGCCTATTATCCGGGGGGAACACTTTGGGCATTTTGAACAAATTCTTGCAACTGTCTTGCTCAGATAAGCCTCTAAATAATTCCAGTTAAGTCTTTGCAGTCATTTGTTATATGACCATTTACCCAGTGATAACTGTAGTAGTTGTCATTTTACTTGGGCTCGAGGTTTGCTTGGGCTTTGAGAGGAGTAAGGAAATTAGCTTTCCCTATCATTGTTGTGTAAATAAAAGCTATAGGTTTGTTAAATTCTACTGAATTTTTGTCTGACTCTACCCATCGTGCTTGCTTGTTTTTCGGTTGAACCCTGGTTTTACTCCGCAAGTGTTCTGGGTTCTTCTTGGCATGATAAATTTTATCCATCTAGATGAATTTGTCTGCGCAAAAATGAAATTCTTACAAGTTTTCAGCTTCATTTACCATGAAATCTCTCCATAAAGGTGTATTATTCTGAAGTCCTACATGGATAATAATTAGTTTTGAGTGGTCAGTCATCCCGCTAGCCCTTATCACTTCAGCATTAAACCTTTTCAGATAATCTCCTAGAAGTTCCTCTAGTTGTTACTTAACGTTCGCCACCATTGTGTAGTGTACAGTGGGATCTTTGCTAACACAGAATTGGGAAACGAACTCGTAAGAGAACAACTTCCAGGTGTATGTGGTCTTATCTCGATATCGTCGATACCATTTTGCAACAACACCTTTAGAGTTACCGGGAAAAGCCGGCAGCGAACAACTCCAGAGGCACTGTACATATCCGTTTTGCTATTGTAGGCCATTAGATGATCTTCAGGATCTATAGTTCCTTGTTATTTATTTGTATGGATTTTTACCTATGAAGGGATGGTTGTGAACATAATATCGTCCGTGAATGGAGTAACTCTTTGTTTCTATTTTTGTCCACATCATATGTCTTTTTTCCCTCTATGTTGATTGAATCTTTTTTGTAATAACCCGGAAAATCGGAACCAATTTAAAAGTTTTAATTTAGAAATTTTAGTGGATTTTAAATATTTTAAATAATTTATTTTAAATAATAACGACTAAAAATTTATTTTAATCGAAGATTGAAAGAATATATAGATTTTAATTATAAAAGAAGTTAGAAATAACGCGGTAGTTTGAAAATTTGAATTTGAACTATGACTGACTGTACAGGATTCATAATAAATCGGATTTTAGTGAAACCAAAAATGTTAGAATCTATTTAAAAATATCTTTCCAATGAATCTGAAAAATTGAAATTTCATAGCGGGAATCAAAAGTTATGGTCAATTGAATATTCAGAATAGTCGTTATGGAATTTATATATATATTTTAATATTAAAAATAGCAACTATGCAAATTACCTCCGTTTTTGACGAAACCACTTTTGTTGCATCCGGAATGTCAAATTATTGCTAGGTTCAATTTTCATAATTTTTAGAATTAATATGTGAGAATGGCAAAAGAAAACGTGTTTTAACTATTTTAGTCAATTTGGATCGACCGGAAAATGGCCATTTTTCAAACGGTCTCCAAATTCGACAAAATTAGTTTTGTTAGGACCATATCGTCAATACAAAGCAACAAATAATTTTTTCATAATTTTTAGAGTTAGTGTGTAGGCTCGGTAAATTAAAATGTACGATCAAATTAAATAAATAAATGATTTAAATTTTAAATTAAATAAAACAGGCTGAAAACTTTCGTTTGGGCTGACGGGACCTAGTCCATTGTGTCCGGAACGGGGGTATTTGCCAAGGGACAATTTTCGTTAGGCCGAAATTGGATCTGAAAAGAATTAACGAGTTTATTTGTAAAATAGAACATTAAATATTAAAATATTGTAAATAACCTAACTACCCAAACCCTGATTCACTAGGAATCTAGCCGCCGCCATATTCATCGAATGGCCAGAATACTCCGAAAATGATTCTTCAATTTCTCCTAATATCCTTCAAATTAGATCATGAAATTAAAGAGATGATTATAGCACTCCTTCCACACTTCGATTCTATACGGTTATGATCAGAAATTATGGAGAATGGAGCTCGATTTTGGGCCACGAAGGCGTGATGTTTACAACCATTTTCACGGTGGAGGGGCCCGTCGAATTTGAAGCCGGATGGGGTGATGGTGGAGCTGAGAGAGGCTGACGTCATGATTTATTTTGATCAGGTTCTGGTCATGCGTGGTGCGAGTGGTGGTGGAAGGAAGGACGGAGCGTGATGGGTTTCCTAAAGCTATCGTGAAAACTAGAATGAGAAGAAGGGCTTAGGCCGTAATTTCTTAATGTAATTATGAAATTTAATTATATTTTAATTAATTAATTATGTAACTAAGCTTTGTAATCACATATCTTCTTCATACGGTATCAGAAAATTGCAAACCCAGGCTCGTTGGAATCAGAAAAACGAGATCTACACGATGGAATTGACCAGGACCAAAACAGAGCACATTGGAAATTTCAAACAAAAATCAATGTGAGATTTCTGAATTAATAATTAAAATAAATCGTTATGCTTTGCAAATCATTATTCATTCGCTATTAAAGTTCATGTGTATGATGTATGAGATTAGATTTGGTTGTTTGTGGCTGAGATGACTTGATCCGATTAAATTGTGTAGATCTAGACGTTGCTTACAATAAATATCAAATTTGATTTTATATATCAAAATATTCATGTTAGCAATAAAAATATGTTGACTATAAAATAATTATATTTTTATTGTGTGAGAAATATTCATGTTATATTAAAACATCATTTTTATTAGAAATGATATATTAGATTGAATATGTCATTTCTATTAGAAAAGTTATATTAGAATAAAAACATCATTTTTATTAAAATTGTCATGTTAATTAAAAACATCATTTTTATTAGAATATATCATGTTAAGTTAAACATCTCACTTTAGTTAGAAATTATCATGTTATGTAGAAAATATCATGTAATGTTAAACATATCATTTCAGTTAGAATGTATCATTTTAGTTAGAAAGTATCATTTTAGTTAGAAATGTTTATTTAAAATAAAAACATCACTTTGATTAGAAATGATATATTCAATTGAAAATGTCATTTCTATTAAAAAAGTTATATTATAATAAAAACATCATTTTTATTAGAAATGAAATATTAGATTGAAAGTGTCATTTTGGTTAATAATGTTATGTTAAGAATAGAAATGTCGTGTTAGATTAAAATAAAATTTTTGTTAAGAAAGATTAAAATAACCGTTTTGTTAAGAAATGTCATATTAGATTAAAATAACATTTTTGTTAAGAAAGATTAAAATAACCTTTTTGTTAAGAAATGTTACATTAGATTTAAAATAACAAGAATACGGTCAATTGCAGTATTGAGAAAAAAACAAATACAATATTACAAAATAAGTACAGAAAAAACTCAATACTGCAAATTACAACTGAACACACCATTATACCAACTATACAATTGCTTTGACGATCTTCAGTAATCCATCAAGCATGCATAAACCCGATCTCATTAATCTTCAAACTGCACCTCATAAACAATGTCCACTTGCTTAAAAATCACCAAGTACATGAAGAGTGCATTATCATCAGATATACAGCTAACTATTATCATACCACTACAAATACCAGAGTTCACTACTGAATAGATCAATAAAAAGTATCCAAACTTCAGTGAACTATACCAACCATGAATAAACTGCATCCAACAAAACTATTTGCCAATACCAACATTTCAAACCTGACATACTTCAATATATGACAATCCTGTATATGCTGAAATATACCAAGACTGACATTCATAAAAATTGCTATCTATCAGCAGCAAAATCAATCCAAAATATAGAACTAAAGCTGATCATGCTAATAAGGTGAATTCCTGGGGGGCAGAGTTTGTAAGTAACGAAGAATCAGAATTAAAATTGCCAAATCACACTTAGAGGATGTCATATCTATTCGACCATTATTATTTCCTTCAGCAACATTCTTCCAAAACTTCCCTTTAATTCGTAGAGTAGCTGGAGATGAACCAGCTTAGCCGACAGAAGAGGAGGAAAAAGAAGCTTGAGACACGTTAATAACAGGAAATGTAAGACCCAAACCAGAAACACTCTGTAGCTGCATCAGAGAATGGGAATGAGCCATTCTACTAGATGCCGAGACAGAGCTGAAGGTAGAAGAACAAGAAACTATAGAAAAACAAAAAAAGGTAGAAGCAATTTTATTAACCAAAGATCCACTTGCTGCAGTAGTAGCTCTAGAAGAAGAAGAAGAACTTGCTGAATGCAATGTATCTAAAAGCACATTATCTTCATCAAATAAAGTTCCTAACATAGAATCATACATTAGGTCAATAGAAACTCCTTTACCCTTCACATTCCTGTCTACATTTGTATCACCCAATATTTGGTTAGACTTATCAATATTTGCTTGTACGTGATTATTACTAACTTCAGTTCCCTTTTCTATATCACCAATATTTACATCAGCATCGGAAGCTAAATTTGAAAAAGGGTTTACACACTCATATGCATCTTCATCAACACCCTCAGAATTACCATTGTTATTCCCACTGACTTTCCTCCTCCAATACTGTCTCTTCTTATTAACAGTGTTCCATTTGTAGTGATTAGTATTCCAATGAAACTGCTGATGATGTATACCAGTATTAAAGTCAACATTTTCGTGATGATTCCTTCTTTCATACTATTCACATGATCCTTATTTACCTTATTATTTAATTCACAATCAAGAGTATAGTATTCAAAGATTTTACAAACTATACAGAGTTTAGGCTTCCAATCATATGACACTTGAACTGTTGGGCAATTATCCCCTAGGTCAGCAATTGGAATTGAATCAGGCAGTTCATATTCAGGTGAAATTTCAACCAGAGCTTTAGCGTATCTGAACCGATTCAATCTTTCAGTGCTATAATCAAAACAAATCAATCTACCTATGTGACACACCAACCAATTGATACCTATTAATGTCCATAAAATTGTAGGGATACGATAAAAGTGGATCCATATAGGTATTTTCTTTATCTGTGATCTAACGTTTCCAATCACAGGATCCCCCTTGGTGATTATAAACATTCTACCTCAAATGAAAATCGGATCTGAGCTGAGAATCCTTTCCTTATCAATATCACTATCAAACTTAAAATAGAAATGTTCACCATCAAATTTTATTTCTAATCCACCTTGCAATTTCCAATAACGCTTTAAGTAATTCACTACAGCTTAATAGTCTAAAGAATCGTCTAAGAAAAATCCTATTAAGAAATTATCACAGTAATTCATACCTTCCTGCTTTACCACATCTGGAATTGATTTCGGCTTTCCATCCCGAGGAATTTCAAAGTGAAGCAGTTTAAAAACCCTAGCATTACGAGGGAGGGATTTAAGAGATGCATAATCGCATTTTGTAAATGAAGGAAATGACGCAAACGAAGAGGTATTATTTGGATTCGAATTAAGTTGCTTCGAATTATCAATTAAGGGATTCAAGAAGGATCACCAGATCTGGGAGGATCCCTATTAACATGAGCATTAACATCAGAAGAATTCGTCGAAGAAGGATTAGCAAGAGGAGGTGGTGGATCTGATGGATTAGGCTGAGGAGGACGAGATGGAAGAGGAGGAAAGGAGGAATTGTAGGCAAAAGAGGTGGAGGAAGAAGAAGGGTCTGACATCGTCGCCATAGATATACAAGTATTTTATTTATATTCACTGGCTCAGATTTAAAATAACATTTTTGCTTAGAAATGTTTATTTAGATTAAAAGCATCACTTCGCTATAAATATCACATTAGTATAAAAATGTCAATTTTGCTAGAAATATTACATTGGATTAAACATGTCATTTTTATTAGAAAGGTTTTATTAGAACAATAATATCATTATTGATAAACACGTCATGTTAGTTAAAATATCATTTTCATTAGAAATGCCATGTTAGATTAAAAATAACATTTTTAGAAAATGTCTAGTGAAACAAAATATTCATTTTTATCAATATAGTTTAGTTTAACAGAAATATTCATTTTTGTCAACAAATTAGTTTAACAGAAATATCCATTTTTGCCAATATAATTTAGTTGAATAAAAACATTCAATTTTGTCAATTAGTATTGTTGAATAAAAACAATCATTTCATCAGAATTAGTTAGTAGAAACAAAATAGACACTTTCGTCAACATGTAACAGTTGAAACAAAATTGGCATTTTTGTCAAATTATAACAGTTAAAACCAATTTGTCGCTTTTGTTAAATTATCATAGTTAATAACAAATTTGTCACTTTTGTCAAATTATCAAAGTTAGAACCAATTTGTCGCTTTTGTTAAATTATAATAGTTAAAACAAATTTGTCGCTTTTGCCAAATTATCAAAGTTAGAACCAATTTGTCGCTTTTGTCAAATTATCAAAGTTAGAATCAATTTGTCGCTTTTGTCAAATTGTCAAAGTTAGAATCAATTTGTCGCTTCTGTCAAATTGTCAAAGTTAGAACCAATTTGTCGCTTTTGTCAAATTATCAAAGTTAGAACCAATTTGTCGCTTTTGTCAAATTATAATACTTAAAACAAATTTGTCACTTTTGTCAAATTGTCAAAGTTAAAACAAATTTGTCGCTTTTGTCAAATTATCAAAGTTAGAGCTAGTTTGTCGCTTTTGTCAAATTATCAAAGTTAGAACCAATTTGTCGCTTTTGTCAAATTATCATAGTTAGAACAAAGTTGTCGCTTTTATCAAATTATCAAAGTTAGAAACAATTTTTCGCTTTTGTCAAATTATCAAAGTTAGAACCAATTTGTCGCTTTTTTCAAATTATCAAAATTAGAACCAATTTGTCGCTTTTGTCAAATTATCAAAGTTAGAACAAAGTTGTCGCCTTTGTCAAATTATCAAAGTTAGAACCAATTTGTCGCCTTTGTCAAATTATCAAAGTTAGAACCAACTTGTCGCTTTTGTCAAATTATCAAAGTTAGAACCAACTTGTCGCTTTCGTCAAATTATCATAGTTAGAACCAATTTGTCACTTTCGTCAAATTAGCATAGTTAAAACCAATTTGTCGCTTTCGTCAAATTATCAAAGTTAGAATCAATTTGTCGCTTTTGACAAATTATCAAAGTTACAACCAATTAGTCGCTTTTGTCAAATTATCAAAGTTAAAACAAATTTGTCACTTTTGTCAAATTATCAAAATTAAACCAATTTGTCGCTTTTGTCAAATTATCCAAGTTAGAACCAATTTGTCGCTTTGTCAAATTATCAAAGTTAGAACTAATTTGTCGCTTTTGTCAAATTATCATAGTTAAAACAAATTTGTCGCTTTTGTCAAATTATCAAAGTTAGAACCATTAGTCGCTTTTATCAAATTATCAAAGTTAGAACCAATTTGTCGCTTTGTCAAATTATCAACGTAAGAACCAATTTGTCGCTTTTGTCAAATTATCAAAGTTAGAACCAATTTGTCAAAGTTATCAAATTATCAAAGTTAGAACCGATGGGATAAACCTGATCTTTCTGAATAACTCGCGTATATAGTAAACAAGTGTTACACAAACACAACATGCGCCTCATTCCAATTCAGAATATTCTTTTATTCAAATATTCTTATACTTTGGGAAAGGTTCCCATTAATTTTATCAAAGATAAATTCCTCAAATTTATTCTTTAATCTTCTTTTGAATATCAATTCAAACTAAATTATGGTTTATCCAAACTAGTCGGGATTATCGAACCTTACCGAAGTAATCATTTGTTTTAATTTCCCAATCCCAACCTATTCATCCCATGAAGTAAAACTGGAAATACTTCATATCTAACACCACGGTGTTATCGGTAAATTCAATTACCATTTCACGTTCCAATCTAATTAAAGATTTAACTATTGCCTGGAGCAAAAGTGGAGATACTCCATTCTCGATCATTTCAGTCAAATTAAAGATTCATTAAAACTCCACTTAGTTTTAATCTTCCCAAAAAACAATATTGATGATTGTTTAACTTCGGAAATCATATCCTGTCTTTAACTGGGTTAAAGAACCAATGTCATTTAAAACATGGTTCACTATAAACCCAAAATCACATTCTATTCCATCAGCTTTTAACCGTAAATTAGCAAAATCACATTCTATTCCATCAGCCTTTAACCGTAAATTAGCAAGTGAACAATACCCTAAGTAATAACCCCGAAGGCCGAAACAAACATCAGATCAATACCCAGGAAACCATTCAACTTAACTAATCTTCAGTTAGTTTCTGATTTTCTTAACCCCGTTGGGTCTAAGAATAGTATTATTAATGATACCGTTCACGACAACCCAAAATCACATTCCATTAACAATGGAATCTTCTTGGAAAACAAATCGATATATATAATCAATATAAACTTCCATATCCGTCTAATAATATAAATGGAATAATAACAAGGCCTTTTAAATTCCATATATATTAGCAGTCCTCGTCCACATAAATTCACTTCGATTATTACCAAACCGAATTCCACTCCATTCCAATTTATTTCATTAAATTGGAAAACTTTACTTTGGAAAATTTCCTTTAAATCTTAAAAAAAGATTTATAAATTCCAAATCACATTTCATCTTAAATCGGGTTAAAGAACGAATGTCATTAAAACACAGTTCACGATAAACCCAATTCCCATTTGATATTAAATACAAGACTCCGAATAGAAAATATATCGGCTTATATTCAATATCAAATTCGATGACCAACAAATATCGTATTGGAAATAATGATATAAATATAACTTTCAAATTTCCATAACAGTATCTGTATAATCACGAAATCCAACATCGAAATATTCCAAAGACAATTTTGATTCAAATCCATTCCAATTCAATTATTGGAAATTCTGGTTACTTTTAAAACCCATTCAAATCCAATTTATTTATTTCAAAAATAAATGGATTATAATTCTAGTTCAAAACTAGTTCATTTCGATAAAAATCTATTTTTATCTTTTCAAATACGAAATTTTTCATCCCAATTCTTTCCAAATCATTTCTTACGATTTTACACAAATTACTACTATTTTTAATAATTTTATCAAGGCCCGTACAGTCGATTTCCATCAACGGCCATCGAACTGTGCTTACAGCGACCTTTTCCAAATTTGATTTGGACATAATTTCAAATCCATCCGTTAGATTTCAAATCTCTAACATTCTTTAGAAAGCTCTTTTTGAAACGAACCCAACGGTTCTGGTTTTAGGAGAATCTGACGGTCGGATCTCCCGTAATGTCCATTCGAAGTCAATGGTCGAAATTCGCGAACTACTGCAGCGCGGCGCGTTCTATTCAGGCCATTATATATATATAACGTATATTATATATATTACGTCGATTTCCTTTCAAAACGTATTTTATAAACCGCTTTAAATTCGTTTTCAAAACGATTTCAACTTCATATTCAATTTCTAATCAAAATTGAATATTCCATATCATCAACCTATAAATGATAATATTTTTAAAACGTTATATTTTGAAATCACTTACTTTTCTATAATCATTATAAAAACGAATATAATCAATATAAATATCGTTCACGTCAAAATGGCGTCAATCTAACCAATACGGATTTATATATTTTAATAACTTCGTTAATCTATTCAACAAATGAATATTTTCTTCAACACATGGATTTTATTTTATTCAACACATGAATATTTATTTCTATTCAACACACGAATTTTTATTTTATTCAACACATGAATTTTTATTCTATTCAACACATGAATTTTATTCTATTCAACACATGAATTTTATTCTATTCAACACATGAATTTTCCTTCCATTCAACACATGAATTTCCTTTCTATTCAACACATGAATTTTCTTATCTTTCAAATTGGAATGAGGCCCAATCAATTACCATATAATATTAATTATATGGATTCCCTACAATACATGTATATAATAGCATCGATAAATCATCAACCATCATCCAGAGTGCACCACACAATTGCATATGCATTAAAGATAAATAATTAACGCTTACACCGTCTGTCAACCCATCGATTGACATACAACTAAACAATCGGGATTATTGTACGTCAAATATTATCCCAATACCCGTGTGGGGTTTCAAATCAACAAATACAGATTTTTATTTGTGCAGTTGGGCGATGTGTAAAATATATCGCCCCAATCCATATCAGTCAAATGTGTGTACATAAACAAATCGTCCGATTTGTTTATAACTATTTATTTTATATACACGTTAAAAATTATATTTTTAACTATAAAATAATTTATTTCATTCCACTACACGCAATCATTTTTCACAACACATCAATCAAACAAACAAGTCATCCATAGTCTGTGGACGACGGGTGTCGGGTGCTGCTAAGCACCATCTGCATCTTAGTATATATTTTAACTAGAAAACAAAATAAAAGTGAAGAGTTCTCACCTTTGGGTTCCACTTCTCCATTCCTTATTTCTGAACGGTTCGGATATGCCCAAAATACCAATGCGATTTTTTCCCGCTGTTCGTAATAAAAATTATATTTTTATTGCTTCATTCCAATAAATAAAAATCATATTTTTATTTCTACTTCATATACTTTTTCGATGCTTCTTTCTATATAAAAAATTATATTTTTATATTTCTACTTATTATATAAAGATCGAATTTTTATTTCGCTACCTATATAAAAAATCACATTTTTATTTTCTCTATTATATAAAAATCATATTTTTATTATCTATATTATATAAAAATCATATTTTTATTATCTCTATTATATAAAAATCATATTTTTATTATTCATATAATATAAAAATCATATTTTTATATTTGTAAAAATCATATATTTTCACTATTCAAAATCATAGCTTTCTATCATATAAAACTCTATTCTTTTTATCTGAAAAAAAAATCTATACTTTTTATTTATAAAAATTTATAAAAACTGAATAATAAACAAATAACAATAAAACAACTTTATTTAAAACAAAACAAAGAAAGAAAGAAAAAAAGAAAGGAAAGAAACTTACAATCAATGGTTGGAGAAAGGAGTGAAACAGCGAAGGGAGGAGGAGGGGAAAGGGGATCGGAGGTCTGGTGAAAGGGGGGGAGCTCGCGCTGGAGATGGAGATGCGCTTGGGGCTTCGCATCTTGGATTTCGCGAGGGAGGGATGGCTCGCGGTTCACGATTGGAGGAGGGGTGGAGCAGGAGAACGGTGGTGGCGGTTGCGGCGGAAGTGGGTGGGGGAGCGACGAACACAGCGAAGGGGGCGACACCATTTTTCTTGAACTAGGGAAATCCATTTCCAGAAGGGGGGTTCGTGAGTTGTGAGAGAAAAGAAAGGAGGGGGGGCTATATGCAATTCTTTTATTATTTTATATATATTTTTCAAAAATGCTGACTTTTCATTCGACCCCCAAACGAGACCCAACGACTGTCGCCCCTAGCTAATTACCCCCATTCCGAAAACAATGGGATATGTATCGTAAGCCAGTTCAGCTGTTTTAATCAGTTTCCGTCAAAATCAAAATATAAAACTATATATTGAATTTGAACGCACATTTCAATTTATCGGGGCCACATACGGACTCTAAAAATTCCCAAAAAATATTTTCTACCTTCGTTCTGATGATACATTCCTAACAAAACAAATTTCGTCAAATTCTGAGACTATTTGAAAAATGGCCATTTTCTGGTCGATCGAAATTGACTTAAACTGTCAAAACACGTTTTCTTTTGCCACGCTCACATATTGATTCAGGAAATTACGAATTTTGAAACCTAGCAATAACTTGACATCATGGATCCAACAAAAGTGGTTTCGTTGAAAACCGAGATCGTTTGCAAAATTTCCATTTTTAAGGGCCAAAATTCCATAGCGATTATTCTGAATTTTCAATTGGACATAACTTTTTATCCCCACTATGAAATTTCAATTTTTCGGATTCGTTGGAAAGATATTCTCAAATAGATTCTAATATTTTTTGTTTCGCTAAAATCCGGTTTATTTTGAATCCTGCACATTCATTTGAAATTTGAAATCGAATTTTCGAACTACCTCGCCATTATCGATTCCTTTTATAATTAAAATAAAATATTTATTTTCTAAAGACAATCTATATAAATATATACGTTCTAATTCAATTCAAAATAGATTTATCGTCGTCATTATTTAAAATAAATCATTTTCAATATCCAAAATTCATTAAAATAGCCAAAATAAAAAATTTAAATTGGCTTAGATTTCCGGGTTATTACAATCTCCCCCACTTAAAATTTTTCATCCCCGAAAAGGAACGAAGCTGAAAGTTGTTTAACTAATCAACTCAACTTTCACTATTTTCATTACGTCTTAACTTCTTCAACTTTTCAGTTTCTAAGAACTTTTCAAATTCTTCAAAAATTTGGCTAACACCCTATATTTTCGAAAAATTTCGCAGTAACCTCCCCTACACCGGGAGCTTTAGGATATTTCAAATAGCCTCCCATGGCCCTTACCAATCCAAAAAGAGAAAGAAACAGCCAAGCGCTAGCCAATCGGCTCATAAAATCATCAAAAACCCAAGAAATACAATAAACATGTACCTATTTGTCGGGCAAACAATTTTATTCCTCTTCTCTAGCCTCCTTGCTATGACCTGTTCAATGTAAGTACATGTATATGTATGCAAATACGACTAATTTTCAATACAATTCACTATTTCATCAATTTGGCTAAATGGTCCAAATTTTAACTAATCAACCAATAATCAAACAACACAATCAGTAATCAATTAGTTGATTATCATTTCAAATTCATTACTTTGATATATAGTCAAAAATCACGTTTTTGATGCCAAGTCACAACAATATATTCTAACTATATTTTGGTTCTTACACTAGTCTAATGGAAATATATAGAGATCCCACTTTTGAAGCTCGAACATAAATCCACTGATGATGCGGCTGCTATCATCAGTGTCATCTCCGGGCGACTAGAGTGTGATTCTATATCTACCCAATTTATTAAAACTTTGAATACACGCGGATCAGACGTATACGTAAAACCTTTATATATTGGATTATCCAAATTTAATATAAAAATAATATTCAAATACGAATAATTGATTTGAATTTTCAAAACAAAATTTGCTTTCATTTTGATTTTCAAAACACTACTCTTCACACTCGTTCTAGGATACTACTGATCCCATCTCTAACGAACCATTCCTATTGGATATTATTAACTAGTCTCTGATGAATTCTTTCGTGTGGTTCTAATGTGCCTTGTTCTCCGAGCTCTGTAAACCAAAGCTCTGATACCAACTATAAGATTCCGTAACTTCCCCGTGAAGGAAAGAGCGGATACTTTGAGGACAAGACGAAACAGAACACAAACAAAAGAACATTTCATTGTTAATTACAACTATTCCATTAGAATACAAGAATATACAGAGTATGAATAAATATTATACATCAGAGAAATATCAGAGATTTAAATACATTATTGTAGCCGAAAATTAATACAACACACAACTGAAAAGAATATACGGATACAGAGCTTTCCGGATATCATTCCAGCTGTAACTCATGATCTTGTGGATATAAATCTGCAAAACCAAAACTACTAGCTGTCCGTGTTAAAATAACGACACCCAGAGTTTAGGTTAAAACAATAAACTCCAAGTCAGTCATGTGGCTGGTGTGAGAACTAAAACGGTTATTTAAAGATTTACATTAAATCAGATATATCAAGGGACCATGCCGTATAACACGGAATGGGTTTCCTCCAAAGAATACCAGTGCATATAACAAAACAGCGCAATGCTTTTTGGAAAAATGAAGCTATTATAAGACCCAGGTCCCATCACACAATGCAACACAAGCCGAAGGATAGTTTTTTCCCTTATAATAGCCAAACATTCTTGGTACGTTAAAACAAATCATTTGATACTATTATAAGTGTATAATGTCAAAACAATTTCAATCATAAATATCAACCATAGACGGCATGGGTACCATATATCATGTCGCCATACTAAGCTCTACAATCAAAACCGCAAATGTCACGTATTAGAAGTTGGGTTTCCATCTGTAAACCGAGGCAAAAGATAGTCCTCTACCGATTCGAGACAATCTAGCCCATGTCTCAGGACCCAGACACAGGTGAGCCCTTGGATCGTCCGGGCCGGTCCACCGATGTGGATTAAAATGCCCGAAAACTGCATTTCCCCGCCCTTTGGGGCGTAAATGAGTCTGATGACTCCATCGGCTCCACATAGTCACTGATCTATCCGAGGCGCCTCGCAACAGCAACAACCACATAGGTGAAAATAATATAAATGTCAGGGCTGGTAGGTCACCGACACCAACCTAGCTAGAAGGAAACACATGCTCTCCCTGAAGTCCTCTACCATTTCTGGGTCACAACCGGGGTCTGAGGATCGCGAATCAACACCACACAAAGCTATGCCACACAGGCCGTGCTTTGATCAACCACAAGACTCTGCTTTTCAACAGAAGCCTTGATCATTTGCATCTTAGCATGCCACACAGGAAAACCACTCCATGCAACCGATATCCATCAATCACATAGAGTGATATCCAATGTCAAACACACAGTCCATTTACAAGTCCATTCCGGTTCTGAACGAAACCAGAGGCACCTTGTACCTCGCATATCCATCGATCTCCAAGTACGTCTGGACGATCACCAACTGATTCCCTCCTCTTGGGTGTACAACCCAATCAAGATCATGAGTAATTATCCAAACGATGTGAAGACCTCCGGTCTTCAACCAGCATCTTCATCCACGACACATCGTCGAAACATTTATTCAGAATGGGATAAACCCTGTCTTTCTGAATAACTCGCGTATATAATAAACAAGTGTTACACAAACACAACATGCGCCTCATTCCAATTCAGAATATTCTTTTATTCAAATATTCTTATACTTTGGGAAAGGTTCCCATTAATTTTATCAAAAATAAATTCCTCAAATTTATTCTTTAATCTTCTTTTGAATATCAATTCAAACCAAATTATGGTTTATCCAAACTAGTCGGGATTAACGAACCTTACCGAAGTAATCATTTGTTTTAATTTCCCAATCCCAACCTATTCATCCCATGAAGTAAAAATGGTAATACTTCATATCTAACACCACGGTGTTATCGGTAAATTCAATTACCATTTCACGTTCAAATCTAGTTAAAGATTTAACTATCGCCTGGAGCAAAACTGGTGATACTCCATTCTTGATCATTTCAATCTAATTAAAGATTCATTAAAACTCCACTTAGTTTTAATCTTCCCAAAAAACAATATTGATGATTGTTTAACTTGGGAAATCATATCCTGTCTTTATCTGGGTTAAAAAACCAATGTCATTTAAAACACGGTTCACTATAAACCAAAAATCACATTCTATTCCATCAGCCTTTAATCGTAAATTAGCAAGTGAACAATTCCCTAAGTAATAACCCCGAAGGACGAAACCAACATCAGATCAATACCCAGGAAACCATTCAACTTAACTAATCTTCTGTTAGTTTCTGATTTTCTTAACTCCGTTGTGTCTAAGAACAGTATTATTAAAGATACCGTTCACGACAACCCAAAATCACATTCCATTAACAATGGAATCTTCATTGAAAACAAATCGATATATATAATCAATATAAACTTCCATATCCGACTAATAATATAAATGGAATAATGTTAAGGCCTTTTAAATTCCATATATATTAGCAGTCCTCATCCACAGAAATTCACTTCGATTATTACCAAATTGAATTCCACTCCATTCCAATTTATTTCATTAAATTGGAAAACTTTACTTTGGAAAATCTCCTTTAAATCTTAAAAAAAGATTTATAAATTCCAAATCACATTTCACCGTAAATCGGGTTAAAGAATGAATGTCAATAAAACATAGTTCACGATAAACCCAATTCCCATTTGATATTAAGTACAAGACTCTAAATAGAAAATATATCGGCTTATATTCAATATCAAATTCTATGACCAACAAATATCATGTTGGAAATAACGATATAAATATATCTTTCAAATTTCCATAACAGTATCTGTATAATCACGAAATCCAACATCGAAATATTCCAAAGACAATTTCTATTCAAATCCATTCCAATTCAATTAATGGAAATTCTGGTTACTTTTAAAACCCTTTCAAATCCAATTTATTTATTTCAAAAATAAATAGATTATAATTCTAGTTTAAAACTAGTTCATTTCAATAAAAATCTATTTTTATCTTTTCAAATATGGAATTTTTCATCCCAATTCTTTCCAAATCATATCTTATGATTTTACTAAAATTATTACTATTTTTAATAATTTTATCAAGGCCCGTACATACGATTTCCATCAACGGCCATCGAACTGCGCTTACAGCGACCTTTTCCAAATTTGATTTGGATATAATTCCAAATACAACCATTATATTTCAAATCTCTAATATTCGTTAGAAAGCTCTTTTCGATACGAACTCAACGGTTCTGGTTTTAGGGGAATCTGACGGTCGGATCTCCCGTAATGTCCATTCGAATCAATGGTCGAAATTCGTGAACTACCACAGCGCGGCGCGTTCCATTCAGGCCATTATATATATATAATATATATATATATATTATATATATTTCGTCGATTTCCTTTCAAAACATATTTTATAAACCGCTTTAAATTCGTTTTCAAAACGATTTCAACTTCATATTCAATTTCTAATCAAAATTGAATATTCCATATCATTAATTTATAAATGATAATATTTTCAAAACGTTATATTTTGAAATCATTTACTTTTCTATATTCATTATAAAAACGAATATAATCGATATAAATATCATTCACATCAAAATGGCGTCAATCTAACCAACACGACTTTATATATTTTAATAACTTCGTTAATTTATTCAACAAATGAATATTTTCTTCAACATATGGATTTTATTTTATTCAACACATGAATATTTATTTCTATTCAACACATGAATTTTTATTTTATTCAACATATGAATTTTTATTCTACTCAACACATGACTTTTATTATATACAACACATGAATTTTCCTTCTATTTAACACACGAATTTTCTTTCTATTCAACACCTGAATTTTCTTATCTTCCAAATTGGAATGAGGCCCAATAAATTACCATATAATATTAATTATACGGATTCCCTACAACACATGTATATAATAGCATCGACAAATCATCAACCATCATCCAGAGTGCACCACACAATTGCATAAGCATTAAATATAAATAATTAACGCTTACACCGTCTGTCAACGCATCGATTGACAAACAACTAAACAATCGGGATTAGTGTACGTCAAATATCATCCCAATACTCGTGTGGGGTTTCAAATCAACAAACACATATTTTTATTTATGCAGTTGGGCGATGTGTAAAATTTATCGCCCCAATCCATATCAGTCAAATGTGTGTACATAAACAAATCGTCCGATTTGCTTATAACTATTTATTTTATATACACGTTAAAAGTTATATTTTTAACTATAAAATAATTTATTTCATTCCACTACACATAATCATTTTTCACAACACATCAATCAAACAAACAAGTCATCCATGGTCTGTGGACGACGGGTGTCAGCTTCTGCTAAGCACCATCTGCATCCTAGTATATATTTCAACTAGAAAACCAAATAAAAGTGAGGAGTTCTCACCTTTGGGTTCCACTCCTCCATTCCTTATTTCTGAACGGTTCGGATATGCCCAAAATACCAACGCGAATTTTTCCCGCTGTTCATAATAAAAATTATATTTTTATTGCTTCATTCCAATAAATAAAAATCATATTTTTATTTCTACTTCATATACTTTTTCGATGCTTCTTTCTATTTAAAAATTTATGTTTTTAAATTTCTACTTCTTATATAAAGATCGAATTTTTATTTCGCTACCTATATAAAAATCACATTTTTATTTTCTCTATTATATAAAAATAATATTTTTATTATCACTATTGTATAAAAATCATATTTTTATTATCTCTATTATATAAAAATATATTTTTATTATCTCTATTATATAAAAATCATATTTTTATTATTCCTACAATATAAAAATCATATTTTTATATTCGTAAAAATCATATCTTTTCACTATTCAAAATCATAGCTTTCTATCATTTAAAACTCTACTCTTTTTATCTAAAATAAAATCTATACTTTTTATTTATAAAAATTTATAAAAAATGAATAATAAACAAATAACAATAAAACAACTTTATTTAAAACAAAACAAAGAAAGAAAGAAAAAAAGAAAGGAAAGAAACTTAAAGTCAACGGTTGGAGGAGGGAGTGAAACAGCGAAGGGAGGAGGAGGGGAAAAGGGATCGGAGATCTGGTGAAAGGGGGAAGCTCGCGGTGGAGATGGCGACGCGCTTGGGGCCTCACGTCTTGGATTTCGCGACCGGGGGGGGAGGGGGGAGGGAGGGGGGAGAATGGCTCGCGGTTCACGATTGGAGGAGGGGTGGAGCAGGAGAACGGCGATGGCGGTTGCGGCGGAAGAGGGTGGGGGAGCAACGGACACAACGAAGGGGGCGGCACCATTTTTCTTGAACCAGGGAAATCGATTTTCGAAAGGGGGGGTTTGTGAGTTATGAGAGAAAAGAAAGGAGGGGGGGCTATATGCAATTCTTTTATATTATATTTTTCAAAAATGCTGACTTTTCATTCGACTTCCAAATGAGACCCAACGACTATCGCCCCAAGCTAATTACCCCCATTCCGAACACAATGGGATATGCATCGTAAGCCAGTTCGGCAGTTTCAATCAGTTTCCATCAAAAAAATATAAATCTATATATTGAATTTGAACGCGCATTTCAATTTATCAGGGCCACAAACGGACTCTAAAAATTCCTGAAAAATATTTTCTTGCTTCGTACTGATGATACGGTCCTAACAAAACTAATTTTGTCAAATTCTGAGACAGTTTGAAAAATGGCCATTTTCTGGTCGATCGAAATTGATTGAAACTGTCAAAACACGTTTTCTTTTGCCACGCTCACATATTGATTCAGGAAATTACGAATTTTGAAACCTAGCAATAACTTGACATCACGGATCCAACAAAAGTGGTTTCGTCGAAAACTGAGGTCGTTTGCAAAATTTCCATTTTTAAGGGCCAAAATTCCATAGTGACTATTCTGAATTTTCAATTGGACATAACTTTTTATCCCCGCGATGAAATTTCAATTTTTCGGATTCGTTGGAAAGAAAAAGATTCTAATATTTTTGGTTTCGCTAAAATCCAGTTTATTTTTAATCTTGTACATTCATTTGAAATTTGAAATCGAATTTTCGAACTACTGCGCCATTTTCGATTCCTTTTATAATTAAAATGAAATATTTATTTTCTAACGACGATCTATATAAATATATACATTCTAATTCTTTTCAAAATAGATTTCTCATCATCATTATTTAAAATAAATCATTTTAAATATCCAAAATTCATCAAAATAGCCAAAATAAAAATTTTAAATTGTCTCAGATTTCCGGGTTATTACACGTGGCCTCTTGCCTCACAACCGGGAAATGACAGAAATCGGGCAGGCAGCATGGCTATGTAGGTCGCACCCATTAGGGGGTATAATCACCTAATATAGAGTTTCATTTACTTCTAAAAATCTATTGTCGATGCTGTCCCAATTGGGAAACGGTTGCTGATCCCAACCTTTGGTAATATACATTCGATACACTCAAGCGAAATGAGTGGTCGGTCATGTGTGGTCGGGTTGCAAGATGTTCTTGTTGAATCCAGTGTATTCCTCTCTAGAGGTACACTAGCGAAAGGTGGTTCCATACCTTGTCATAGTTGGAAATCCATTATCCAATAAGCGCTCGCGGTTTTGATTGTATACTATATATGTAGAACGTGAGATGAAAGCGTTTCTGCTAGATGATTATTATATTGTGGTTGATAGACATTATTATAATATCAAAAGGTTTTTGATATAAAGATATTTTGGATTCTCATAAGGGAAAAACCTGTTCCGTTATACGACGTGGTCTTATGAGATAGCGTTTACTTGTTCAAACTGTTTTAAACTGTTTTACTTATACCGGTCCCATGACTGACCCGGAGTTTATTTTGTTTTGTTTTCCCTAAACTCTTGGGTGCCCAATTTTGTACGAGCAGTCAAGTAGTCGGGATTTACAGATACTTGGAGAGCCGGAGCAGGAGGCTTCAGAAATTATATGGCTATGGTTATTTTCCGCTGTGTTGTAAGTGTTGTACTTTGGAAATGATATGTATATTCAAGTACAGATTTATATTTCAAAGTTATGTTATATATTTTATATTATTCGTTCCGTTGTGAGGTTCATGTTACTCTGATGTTGTTGTTCTTCTTCTTCTATTCTAAGTTTCTATCTTATCCATTCTCACCGTCTATTTTCTTTTCATTAGTTTTCTGTTTTCCAGTGCAATTGGGGTTGGACTTGTGTTATTTGGTCAGCTCAAATTGGACCGGAATTTCTGGACACTACAATATTCATCGTTAGTGGAGTTCATGTCTGTTAACTGCTGAGAAATCTTTTGTTGAAATTAATCAAACCGATAACTTATGTCTATTAACAAAAGATTTGCATTCATATTGATAACTCATGTCTGTTAACTGCTGAGAAATCTTTTGTTGAAATTAATCAAACCGTCATTATATAATTTTAGAAAATTCGTAAATAAGTAATTTGCATTCATATAGTTGCATTAGGTTCACGCATATATAAAAAAATTAAGAAAATGATTTTCTTCTGTAAATATATATTTTCTTTTCTCTTTTAAAAACAAAATAAAAACATTTCTTAAAAATGACTAAATTTCCTTATTTCCATGGATTTTACGATAGTTGTGAAAATCAATATAATCCGTATAATTTTACACCAAATTCATATTGATATTTTAGTAAAAACTATTGTACAAACAATTTGGATTTTGCATCACAAAATTTTCAAAATAACGATCAACCCTTAACTCTGGAAACAAGTATTAAATCTTTACTTGAACAAAGTCAAAGAATGAATAAACGGTATAATTCATACTTGGGCAACAATTCAAGTCAAAGTTTTCAAAATAATTTAAATTCAAATTCAATTCCAAATTCCAGAAGGGAGACTGGGACTTATACGTAGAACGAAGGTTCGGACCAGTTTAAAAATCTTGGTGTCACTTTTATTTATTACTGATATTCTACTATCTATACATCACTCTGCTTATATTCCATATAATACGTTTCTATTACTTCAAAGTCTCTTTCAATTGGTATCAGAGCAAGGACATCCTGTAACCGTAACACCGTTATTCTATATATTGATAATATGGAAAATAATACAAGCACTAGCACAACCACTGCCTATAGCTCTGCTTTTGCTTAAGGATAATCTACCCAAAGACCTCCATTATTCAATGACTTACTAAAACTATTGGGCTACAAGAATAAGGAGCTATATGCAAGCAACTAGTTTTGACGCTTGGAATGCAACTCAAACAGAATTCACAATACCTATAAATGATTACTCTTCATGACAACAAGTCATAAAAATGAAGCAAGTGCAAATGACAAAGCTATGAATATGCTATTTTGTGCTTTGGATAGAAATGAATTTAATTGTGTCAGCATCTACACAACTTCACACCGATATGGGAAACACTCAAAACTATACATGAGGGAACAAACAACGTCAAACAAACAAAGATCTCAATGCTAAAGAACCAATTCCAAAACTTTAGAATGAGGAAGAATGAAACCACCAGTGACATGTACTCAAGATTTCAAGACATTCTTCACGCCTTAATAGGACTAGGAAAATATACATGGATTTTGACATTATATCGTTCCTAAATTCACTAACTGGTGAATGGGAAAGAAAAGTCTTAGCAATCGAGGAAGCAAAGGATCTTTTTACAATGAAGCCAGAAGAATTAATTGGAAGTCTTATTTCCTACGAAGTTAACATGCAGGCTAAAAAGGATCATGCACAAGAAAAAATATAGCTTTTCACGCTGAAAAGAAAGAATCAAAATCAAAAGACGAGGATCTAACATTTATTACCAAAAAGTTTAAGAAATTCTTGAAATACAGAAAAGGAAATAATAATGGTTTAAATAATAATTTCTCAAATAAACCATCATCCTCAAATCTAGAATGTTTCAATTGTCACAAGAAAGGATACATGCACAAAGACTGTCCAGAACATAAGAAATAAAATAAGAAAACTTTCAACAATAAGAACAGGAAAGATAAATTCAAAAATGGTTTTTTCTGTAACATGGGACGATTCAGATTCATCCTCATCAGATAGTGATAGTGACAGCAACAACGATCAAGCAAATGTATGCTTCATGTAATGGTCCGCAAATCCGTACTATCAGAGTTGACTAAATACACTACACGTCGAACCCAAATTGCACAGAAATACAAATCATTATTTATAAAGAAGAAAAAGGTAGAAGAAGAACATAAAATAAGAACATAAAATCTCACGTCGCAGCGGAACAGAATAGTGTGTGCGTATATATATATATATATATATGTGTGTGTGTGTGTGTATGTATATGTATATGAGGAGCGTTCAGTGGCACCCCAAATAGTGAGCACCCCATTTTCCCCCCTCTCTCATCTTCTCGTTTAATATAAATTAAGCTAGTGGAAGGAGAGAGAAGTAGTGGAGGGAGAGAGAAATAGAATGTGTGGTGGAAATCAGGAGGCATTTAGGGGTGCTGCATTGTTTTCATGTGCCATTGAACGCTCACATATATATATATATATATATATATATATATATATATTTGAAAATTGGTTCACTTTATTAATAACTGAAAGAAAATATACAAGAAAGAGGTTAGCATACTAACCTTTACAACAAAACAAAAGTCTGAAAATACAAGTAAACTATAACTAAAACAAAATTAGATTAACCCCTGACACCATCACACTTATGTGCAAACCGCACATCTCTTACAGTTATCTTCTATATACAATCCTTACTCTTAACAACAATTTACTTCATTGTAGAAGTCAACAACATTTTCCAACTCACACATAGAATACGCACCATATCATCCAAACCATCAGCCATCTACAACCTAATCAACTATAGACTTCATAAAATAACATAAACGGTCACATGTTTTCTTATAAAGAAAATAGAAAACCATTACCATGCACAACACCTAGTTCACAAGAATTCCTATTCAAACCCTAAATCTAGTTGATGATTCACAACCCTGTGAATCTATCTTCGAGTCTGAATCGACATTATAAAATAAAATCCAAGTGCCAACTTTCTTTTTGCTGATATCTGAATGAAAGTGTATGTTAAAGCAAGCTGGGCTTCAAAAATCTTGATATGTTTACCAAGGAGCCAAACCTGATAGCATGCAGCAGAAAACTACTTCCCAACCTCAAATGTAAAATTATTCCAATATAACTACAAGAAGAACTAATGGACCAGTACCCCTCATCTAGATCAATAGAGCTAGGCTCTTCATAACTGAATCCAACTAGTAGATAGTATAATTACCCATAAATCCGTCTAAAGTGAGGAGTGCAAACGAAGCTATTGAACAAATTCATTAAGTCGAACTTGCCCAGACTCCAATATCTCAAACATATTATTAGTAAATATGTTGTGGATCAACCATTTCCTCATTACAACATAGTTGGAGATATCAAAAATTTGGGATAAAAAGCTAGAAAGGCTTGCTACTTTAACAATCACCAATATTATTAAATCGAATATCCATCTGAAGTAAATCTGCTATTAGAGGATAATTAACTGAAACCATATTCTCTATAATTCTTCAAAACAGTAATCCCAAATCTACCGCAACCTTCTAAAAATCATTTAAACACACATACCAAAATCACGAAGAAGATCGATAACATGAAGATAGGTTATGAGGAACCGGAAGTGATTTAACACTTTCACCGGCAATGCCAGATCCCGGCTCCCCCAAAGGCTTAATCTCCCCATTTGGAACAGCTTCATAATAGATCTGTGGTAACTGCAGTTAGCCTCTCGAAGCGTAGATCTAAAACTAGGATAAAAAGGATTAGTACACAATCGTAGAAAAAATAAATCGGACTTTGGTTGTGATAACAGATCTGGCGATTTGAATATTAGGGTTAAAAAGGTGAAGCAAAAGTATCAGATCTGAAATAAATTATGAAAAACAGAAGGAACGAAAAACTGATTGAAAACAAAAGGCTTATGAATGAGAAAACCTCGTTGAAGGTTGCAGATAGAAAGTGATAGGAAGTAAATGAGAAATAGGATAGAACTTATAAATCACTCACGCATGGCAAAAGCAGGAGAAGGAATTCTCCTGTCTCCATTAACGAGTTGAAATCCTTATATACATACATGCACACACACACATATAAATATATATATAAGATCTTTCGAAATACAAAATTATCAGTGTATATATATGCCATGAGAGTACAACACTTACAACACAACGGAAATAAATAATAGCTATGAGATGTTAAAGCCTCCTGCTCCAAGATACTTCAAGTATATCTGAAAATACCTAAACTACTTAACTGTCCATACAAATTTGGGCACCTAAGAGTTTAGGGTAAAACAAAACAAAATAAACTTTGGGTCGGTCATGGGACTGGTGTGAGTAAACTCCAATCATTGGTTTAATTTTTAAGAATCCTTTTCCAATGAAAATACAATAGTAAGAGCGATCCACACATAAACATAGATGGTTTTTACCTTATAATAAACCAAAACATTCTTTAAAAATCAATACCTTTCTTATATTATAATAGTGTCTAAAACAAGTAAATAACAATCTAGAAGAACACTTGCATCTCACGCTCTACAACCATAGTATACAATCAAAACCACGGGCTCTTATTGGAGAATGGATTCCAACCGAAAAGGTATGAGACCACCTTCCAATAGTGTATCTGTAGAGAGGAATACACCAGATTCAACAAGAACATCTTACAACCCTGGCTAAACATGACCGACCCCTCACTTCGCTTGAGAGTACCGAATGTATTGTCACCAACGTTTGGGATCAGCAACTGTTCCGAAGCAACAACAGCGATAAGATAAAGAAGCAAAAGGATTTTCTCTAGATCAAGTGACAATACACCCAACTTGGGTGCGACCCACTTAGCCATGCGACTTACCCGATTTTACACCATTTCCCAGTTGCGAGGCTTGAGGTAACGATTACTTACCTTTTGTTGATACCACAATCGCTTTGAATGCTACAATGTCAGATCCGTTAATCACTAATTGATTTGCAGACAGATATTCTGGATATTATGCTGAGAGAATAAATTCTTTGCTACCAGATATATATTTGTACAGACCAACATACGCAATCGCTGAAAATATTCTGTCAGACATTCGTCCATACGCGTTCGTTCTGGAACTGAACGAAACCGAAGGCACAATTTCCGTTAATCCACCCTAGGAAATTTCTATCTAGGATTAACAGAAAAAGCCCTTGCAATTTACTCCGTATTTGATTGTCTTCATATATCTGGTTTGCAATGCTACTGCCAATACGAAGTGGTTCTCGGATAATAATCCAACTGGTCTCTCCATATTGACAACGATATCGGCTAATACTTCGATAGTGAGCTATTTAACTATCAAAGAAATCAAACATTCATCCAAAGCATCAAACAATCACTGAACCCCTTAATTAATATTTCATTAATTAAATTACTACGCCATTTCCTTATCAATGTTTGTCAACCTAATATTTTCAACAATCGTCTTGGCTTCTTACGTTATTTGGAAAACATTTTCATATATCACCTTCTTTTATTTTCTATACTTAGAAATATCTTCTATTTATGATTGGAATTCATTCCAATTACTTATGTCGTTCCCGAACTCGTTCATTTCTATGCATACGAATGTTATATTTCCAAACTTACACTTATTTTGGTTAAAACGGATGTTGTGTAAAACATCGTTACAACAACCCAAAATAATGGATTCAACTAAATCTTATTAAACATTAATCTTCGAGATTGAACATTTCTATTTATCGATTAACAATGAAATCAATCAAGTTGGGGTATAATTAACTCTAAGTCCTTGATTGAATAACATTCTTAACTTTTAAACGGACATGACCACTTGCCTCGAATAATCAACACCATAAAAACCAATTATTAATTTTTAAAATGTATATACGTTTCTCTTTCTATTCTTACCAGATTTACATTTATAGATTTCCTTTGTGTTTTTAATATGCTATTTTTTAATTTGTTTCCTTATCGAATTCTATATATATCGAGATATTTATTTCTATTTATCAAATTTTTTTTAAAAATTCTAACTTCTTAAATTTCCAGAAAATTTCGCCAGCACCTCCTTTGTACGACTCAATAGCTCAAAACCCAACTCGCCTCACTAGGCCTTCTCATTCAAAAAGAAAATTAAAAAGCCAAGCAGCTTGCCCAATATGCTCATAAAATCACATACGGAATTCAAACGTGTACCTTTTTGTCGGGCACTCGAATTAGAATCTTCATTCCCTTTATTCCATACCTGTTTAACATATATACGTCTATTTCCAATTTATTCATAATCGTTGATTATTTCATAACTTAATTATAAATTTCTTTATAACTCAATCTTCTATTATAAATTCTAATCCCCTAGGAAATAAATTTATTTTATAAAATTCGATATAATCGAATTTCAATTATAAACCCGTTGGATATTCAAAATTCAGTTTATATTTTGAATTACAGAATAAAAATCTATCGTCCCTTTTCAGAATGATGTCTAGTTCCCTTTTTAAATTCATACTTTAATTTATAATTCCAAATTTATTCCATGATAATTTACTCCACTATTTTTACAAACATCGTTTATAAATCAATTTTCTTGTTTTATAACTTAAAACAAGCTTCCCTTTCAAATATCTATTTGAAACCCAATTCCTATTCTGGAATATTTTATTATTATTACTAATATACATAAACATAGGATCTAATTTATATTTATTTCTAAATCTTATTTTCTATTTAATATAATTCCTATATCCTTTCTGACACTAATTTATTTTTACACAATCGACATAGTCTAAATTCAAATCATATATCCATATGGATTCATCCCTATTATATTTACATTTCGAACATCGAAATAATTTCATCGTACTCTTTTGAAACGATTTTCAATTCCCCGTTACAAATTCACATTTGAATTTAAATTCCGAAATTATCCAATGATAATTATTCCATTTCATGTATAAACGCCGTTTATAAATTTAGTACTTGTTTTACTATAAAAAACAAGTTAATATTTTTACTAGCCCATTCGAAATTCAAATTCTATTTCAGGAAACAGTTTTTCGCTTTTAAATCTCAAAATTCCTTTCCACTATATTTTTATATATCAATAATTAGGATTAGTGATATTTAAACATCCAAAACACCCAATTATCAATCACAGGTTTTCTAACACATCATATATGATAATATATATATGAAAACAAATAATAATAATAAACTTTTGAGGAATCCAGTTGGATCCCTCCAACCTGTTTTCCTGCATCAACAGATGTTAGCCAACATAAATAATACTCATCATGCTTCAAGGCAGGATACCGCGATATAGAAGGTCATCCACTATATATATTGTGTGGCGCATAGGGTCATCTGCTTATGATACTGCGGGAATCCGCTAATGATACTGTGGCAAATATCCAACCACCAATATATATAATAGCCACAACCACCAAACCTTTAGCCATAAAAATATTTAAATGCATCCAAACAACCAACAAACAATATATAAAAATTATTTAAAATAAAACCTCATTTATAACAAAATTATAAACGAACCTAGAGAGCGAGTTTACTCACCTTGATTTTATTTGCAATCCATTCCAATTTCTTTTTCAAATTTAAATCGAGTAATGTTTGATTAAATCTGAAAATTCTTTTTAGTTCCAATAAATCCCAAACCCGATTCCATTGCCAACTTTTGCCATTTCAAATCCAATTTAATCAATTTCATTTGATTCTGGAAATGTATAAGAAGGTTATACATTTTTTAATTTAACTATATATATGTGATAAATTTAATTTGAATTTAATTTCTATCATATACCTCAATTACAACATTAACTATTTATTTTAATGATAAAGATAAAACTAACCTTTCTCAATTTTGTACTTAACGGTTAGCTTACAATTTAATTACTATACTAGCTAACTACACTGGTTTATACCATTTAATTGGTTACTAATTTATATAAACCATTTTCTATATAAATTTAGAATTTAAAAATCAAAATATACCTTATTGCAATGATGTATCAACTCATGTTCCAATTTCAAACTGCCTTAAGTATTGCTTAGCGAACCCATCATAGATCGTCAAACAAATTATTGCCGCCTTCCTGATCTCGACAATTCACTAAACACCTTCCATACAATCTCCTTTCCCAAAACACAGTGACTAAACTCCTCACATATATTCATGCATAGACCATCGGCCTATCCTATGTTCACTGTTGACCGCCAAACCCCCTCCTCAACTCATAGCCTTCTCATCAGAGTGCGTCCAGGCTTTTCACACATAAATGCACAACATTGAGCTATATTTCAATCATCATCTTCCAATATTCGAAATCACCATTCCTGTAGCCACTTTTCCACGTTTCACAGCTGCTTCTTCCCCACTTTGACCAAATATAGCCATGGCCTATCACTTCCACTAACATTACCGAGCTCCTTTCACCATCATAAAACTGTAGCCTCCCCCAATGTCCATCAGACATCGCCAAAATTACCATCCCAACAACCACAGAATACTTGACTTTGAACCCCCACTGTGGCCACGCACAGCAAATCCAACCTCTACCCAGCTACCATCACGAAGTCAACTATTTCAAATCACTCACGCAACAGTAATCGAATCCAAAAACTTCGATTTCAAATTTTCGACCTCCCCTTCTTCCATCGCGATTCGAATGCCTTTGGATTTCCTACTGCTCGAAGACGGCCTCCCCTAAACTCGCGTTTCGCCATATATAAGTTCGATCGAATTAATCAACAAATGATCTCGTTGCCCTTTTTTGTATGATCGAATTCTATTTCAATTTAAAGTGAATAAATATAAGTAAGGCAGTAGTTTATAGAAAGGAAAAGGAGAGGGTCGACTTTTGTTGCTGAAGTGAGGAAACAAATGTAAGATCAAATAGCCATATAAAGAATAAGAATAAGAGGTCGTTTTCACTAGGTAGGCATAGCTACATAACAAAGGCATGTGATTTGGGACAAATTTCAGTGAGTTTTCATTTCTAAATTGGTCTACGTGATTTTGCACATCACAGGTAGGAGGCCTGCATTTTTTAGTTGTAGCCTTTTAAAACTTAGGGTAGAAGTAAATTTGATTTTATTTATATAGTATACAAAACTATATTGTGACCCCTAGCTCGAAATCCCGAACTGCTATTTTAACGCACGACGGACGTTACCATGTTGTAATACTATTCTGAACTCAACGACATATATTTTAAAATTTAATTCGATCATATATATAAAAGAGGAAATTAGTTTTAAGGAAAAACTTAAAAGCAGCTTTTAAATCAAGGACGTAAGTTTCAAAAATTAGGCGGAAGGACACGCACGATTTGTTCCAGCCAAATCATTCGTCTTCGTCAACGCGTTTGCATCCATCATTCCCTTCGTAGTTGCCGCTCCAAGGCATCGCCACTTCAACCATGGTTGCCGCCTTCCAAGCCGCCGCCCCCAGCCACTACTGTTCCAAACCTAGCAATCGCCACTCTAAGACAACGTGGATGTCGCCACCGTCATTCAACCACACCCTGACCACTGTTTTCTAGCCACCGTCGTCCAAGATTCAGCTGCCATCATCGTTCATTCCAACCCTAGTCGCTACCGTTCAAGTCGACGATGCCAATCTGCAATTGAAAAAAAACTATATTCAACTATCATTTAGCATATTTAAATGTTTTGGTTCCTTTTAAAAAATACAATGCTAAATTCAACTATCATTTATTATATTCTATACATGCTAGTTCATTTTACTAAAAAATGCTATATTCAAACATTATTTTGCAAAACTCTACACGTGCTAACTCACTTCAATGATACAAATGATAAATTCAACTATCATTTATTATATTTTATACATGGCAGCTCATTTTAAAAACACAATGTTATATTCAACTATCATTTAGCATACTGTACATATGTTATTTCACTTTAAAAAATACAGTGCTATATTCAACTATTATTTAGCATATTGTACATATGTTATTTCACTTTAAAAAATACAGTGCTAAATTCAACTATCATTTAACATATTTTATACATGCGCTAGTTCACTTTACAAATATAATATTATATACAACTATCATTTTTCATATTTTATCATGTAATTCACTTTAAAAATATAATGATATATTTAATTGTCATGCAACGTATTTTACACATGTTATTTCAATTTAAAAAAATACAATGCTAAATTCAACTATCATTTACTATATACTTTACACATGTTATTTCGTTTTTTAAATAATGATATATTCAACAATTATTTACCTTACTATACATGATGTTCTATTTAATTTTATGTTATAATGCTATATACATGATAGGCCTTTTTTTAATATATTCATATACAACTATTATAATGCTAGTTCACTTTAAAAGATGCAATGCTAGATTCAACTATCATTCATCAAATTTTATGCTTACCAGCTCAACTTAAAAGTACAATGTTAAATTCATTTATAATTTAGCATATTCGTACATGCGAATTCATCTTAAAAAATAAAATGCTAAATTTGATTATCATTTATCATATTCAATATATGCTAGTTCTTTTTACAAATACAATGTTATATTCAGCTATCATTTAGTATGTTCTACACGCGATTGTTCACTTAAAAAAAGTACAAAATTCGACTATCATTTGGTATACTTAACATATATAAAGTACTTTAAAAATATGATGATATATTCAGCTACCATTTATAATATTTTGTACATACTTGTTTATTTTCAAAAAGCAATGCTACTTTTAACTATCATTTAACATATTCTACATGTTCTAGTTTACTTTAAAAAATTCAGTGCTAAGTTCAACTGCTATTTTGTATATTCAACATATACTATAGTACTTTAAAAATATAATGATATATTTAGATATCGTTCATCATATTATATACATTGTAGTTCACTTTGAAAAAAAAAAACGCTATATTCAAATATAATTTTTCAGATTCTATAATGTTAGTTCACTTTAATATGGCATTTCAGTAATGATAGACATACATAAGACTGGAAAAAAATGATACACAAACATAGCATGATATATATACACAATAAAATAATAATAAAACCAAAAATATAATTAGTTGAGTAAATTAAACAGAAACAACTCACACAGCATGCATCATATAATCAATATGAAATATAAATGAAATGATATATACAACTAGCATTATACTGTAACAAACGATACTATAACCACAAACACAACCAACAGAGAAAATAAATAGAATAAAAATTAAAAAATATTTGCATCACACTTAAGAAATTCAACAGACAACCTGAAACTAACAAAAAAGCAAATCAACATAAAATACAAGGACATCAAATAAACTACACATAAAATGGAGCAAAATTCATAGCATACGCAGGAATGATAGTTTCATATATCATTATCTTGGTTCCATAATCAGTCGAAACAAATCACTACAGCATAATTTTTTTCTTCCAAAATCACAAATCACAACAAGAATGAAAAACTCGGTTTGATTCGACAGAAAATACACAATTTGAGACAGATCTTGCAATGATCTCAAGTTTGATTCAATAGAAAACACAAGACAACAGATCGAATTGATGTTTTAGGCGTCCTATTCTTGATTGTAGATTAACGATTTGTGGACGATTTGCTTTTTTTTTTAAATCGGCAGCATTGAAGATGGAGAACGAAGAAGAAGATGCTCGAATTTCTCAGCCAAAATTTTTCCTTCGGCCAAAATTATAAGCAGTGCGGCCTTCCTAAGAAGAAATAAAGGGCGCATCCTTCAAACTAAAAAAACGAGATGTTTTTCCTTGAACTGATTTTCCTGTATATAGAATACAGTAAAATACCCTGAAGGAAAAAATGAACAAAAAAATTGATTCATAAGGACGAAGGGAAAATTTTTGTCCATAAGGACAAGTATTAGTGTAAAGTGAGGAATTATAGTGGACCCTTGAATTCCTACCTTTACACTAAATTTTTTTCCTTGAGGATAAAATTTTCCCCCTTTGTCCTTATGGAATAATTTTTTGTTCCTTTTGTCCTTGAGGGTAAAAACCCCTATAGAATAACCATATTAAATTGATATAATATAATTGAAATAAAAAAATCCAATTTCTGGTGATAAATTATTATTATTATCATCGTTTATGGTCAAATACAATTTATAATGATCATCTGAATCGTTTCAATTCAGTTTTATTTTCGAAATCAATTATTGGTTGTTTTCAGTATTACGATAATTCAATATACTTGAAACTAACTCGTAATCGATTATTAATTCCATATAAATATTTACTTATATTATCAACTCAACATTTAAAACAATATAAATGTTCAAAACAAAAGGATAAAAATATGAGTCGTTACATTCTTTCCCCCTTAAAAGATTTTCGTCCCCGAAATTACTAAGGTAGGAAAAATGGTACAAACCCATTACTTTTCAAATCCACTTATGTTGAATCCCAACATTTCACATTTCTACAATTTTAGTTCTACCAAAACTTTTGGTTTCCATTCATTATGCTTATCATATATGTTTACATTCCTATTATCTGAATGATTTACAGTATATTCACACTCAATTCATATTCCATTCATATGCATTCAATCTCATTCATATTGATTTTAGTCAATTTATTTCGATCCATTTAACTTGCTTAAGTTAAATTTAAATTCCAGAATTCAAATTTCCGGGTTTTGAATTCAAATCCTTTATAAATCACATAAATATAAACATATATTTATAACCATCTCAAATTCAAAACATTCGAATTTCCCAAAACAACTCGTTTCCTTTCAAACAAAGTCCCATCAAAAACTTTTCTAAGGTTGTAATCCATCACTTAGAAACTCGAAAATAAATACTAATGATGTTGCAGTCATCATCAGACTTATTTTCTAGCCACTGAAATGAGTTCAGTGCTTTATCATTTCCAAAATCCCTTAAAAATGGTTTTCATTAAAACAAAGCTATATTATTTTAATATACTTCGGAAAATATTTTCTAACTTCCTTGGATTTTAAATTCCAAATTCTAGTTTGAATTCAATTATAGTTCAACTCATTTGTGTATCTTATTCATATAAATTTTTTATTTGGTTATATATAACCATTTCAATTTTATTATCTCATCTGATTATAATAATAACAATCAACACATCCATATATTATAATAATTTCAGAAAATTATTCCTTTGTACCAAAATAGAATTTTGGGTAAATTATTTCATTTCCCCACTTTAAACAACATTATATCCAACCTTCTATTTAAGTGTTTAGAAATTCCTATCGACGTCATGGCATCCCATGATTCAACCAGAATTCATAAGCCACTCAACAGACTAGTCAACACAATATAAAACAACTTTTATATCAAATAACAAATACACACTCTCATACATACACACTCAACTCACTCTAGGGTACTGCGACCCTCTCTCTAATGAGTAAACCCCCACCAAAGCCTAGGTGTTTGCTCGACCTATGCTCTACTACCAACTGTAATGGCCTGCAAATCTGTACTATCTGAGTTGACTAAATACACTACACGTCCAACCCAAATTGCACAGAAATACGAATCATTATTTATAAAGAGGAAAAAGTTAGAAGAAGAACATAAAATAACAACACAGAATCTCACATCCCAGCGAAACAAAATATAATCTATATTTAACATCTTTTGACATACAAAATTATCACTGTATATACATGCCATCAGAGCACAACACCTAGAACACAGCGGAAATAAATTATAGCTATAAAAAGTTGAAACCTCCTTCTCCAAGCCCCTTCAAGTATATCTGAAAATACCTAAACTACTTGACTGCCTATACAAATTTGGACACCCATGAGTTTAGGGTAAAACAAAACAAAATAAACTCTGGGTCAATCATGGGACTGGTGTGAGTAAACCCCAATCATTGGTTTAACTTTTAATGTAACAACCCGGAATTTCAGAACCAATTTAAAATTTGTATTTTAGCTATTTTAATGGATTTTGAATATTTAAAATGATTTATTTTAAATAATAAAGACTAAAAATTTATATAAATCATAGTTAGAATGTATAAATTTATTTTAATTATAAAACAAGCTTGAAATTGCGCGGTAGTTTGAAAATTCGATTACAAATTTCAATCGAATATACGGAATTCAAAATTAATCGTATTTCAGTAAAACAAGAAATATTTGAATCTGTTTAATAATATCTTTCTAACGAATGTGAAAAATTGAGATGTCATAATATGAATTAAAAGTTATGTCCAGTTTAAAATTTAAAATAGTTGCTATGGAATTTATATATATTTTATATAATATATAGCCCTTAAAAATAGCTATTTTGCAGACGACCTCCATTTTCGATGCAACCACTTTTGTTGGATCCGGAATGTCAAATTATTGTTATATTCCAATTTTCATAATTTTTGGAATTAATATGTGAGCTTGGTGAAAACGCGTTTGGTAATTTCATTTTGAATTTAATCGACTGGAAAATGACCAATTTTCAAGCAGTATCCAAATTCGATGAAATTAGTTTTGTTACAACCGTATCGTCAAAACATAGCTAGATTTATTTTTCTGTAATTTTTGGAATCAGTATGTGGCTCTGGTAAATTAAAATGTACGTTCGAATTTAATATATTTTGATTTATATTTTAATTTTAATGAAAACTGATCAAAACGATAGAATTGGCTTACGAAACATATTCCATTGTGTCCGGAATGGGGGTATTTGGCTACGGGTGACAGTCATTGGGTTTGATTTAGAGTTCGGATCGATTAACAACTAATTAGAGAAATAAAAAAATAATAAATATATAATCTCCTTTCAAAGTCAAACCCCTAATTAGTTCCAATCGCGGTCAAACCCACTGAAGCAGCGGCACCCATCTTTTCAATGGCGGATTTCTTCAATTTTTGATTCTTACTTTATTCTCAATCCACACATTATTATCAGAAATCATAACTACAATATTGTAGAACTTTTCGAGCTCTAACCGATCAACGGTCAAGTTCCTATTTCATTTGGTATTTTTCTTGAATTTGGAGCTGAAAGTCAAAGGCTTTAGAGGAGATTTCACGGTCAAAGGGGGCATCGAGCTGGGAGGTGTCGTTGGAGATGGAAGGTGCCTCGATCCTCTATGGCGTGGTGGTAGCGGATCTGACTCCGGTCACGTGAGTGACGAGCGACGGTGGTGCAAGGGTTTGGAAGATGGGTTTCAACGATCGTTTTTGGCTCCAGAAAGAAAGGGTTAAGTTATTAATTTAATTAATAATGTAATTAAAATGTAAACGGCTATAACTTGTCCATCTGACCTCAGAATTCGACAATACAAAATGTGTTGGACTCGCATTGACGAGAGCTACACAATGGAACTGACCGAAATGGAGCAACATGGATTTTGGGCTAAATCAAACAGTCATTTAATTTAGTTCAAAATGAGAAATAAAGAATGACGGAGTGGAACCCAATGTGAGAATTTTCTCACTAAAATGTTTGTACAGTTATTTATTTTATAACTAAATGTATAAATTGCTAGTATTGACTTGTATCTGTTTTAATTATCACAAACTGTATACGGTACCTGTTAGCTCACATCCCTGTCGTCCACAGACCATGGTGACTTGATTGATTGTATTGTGTTTTGTTTGTGATGTTTAACATATTAAAAATAATGTGAAAGTGAAATTATATTATAAATATCCATTTATAATTTAAACGGTAAAAATTGTTTAGTTAGAAAAATAATTCAAACCAAACTGGAATTGGTTAAATTACTGTCCAATGATTTATCTAAATTGACCGTTGTTGTTTGAAAACCTCACACAGGACTGAGGTAGATAATTTATTCACATCTCCCCTGAATTTAATTATATGGCAATCGATTGATCGACAGACTATGATAAGCGTTATTTAATTATTTAATGCTTATACAGTTATAAATTGCACACTAGATGTGAATGGACTGTTTGATGATTATTTATCATTATTGTTGAATACATGTGATGTATGAAATTCATATAATTGAAATTATATTGTAATTGATTGAGTTGCATTCTGATTCGAAAATAAAGAATATTTTAAAATAATGAATATTTTAAAATAATGTATATTTAAACTAATATTCAATGAAAAATCAAAATTTGACTTAGATGTCCGATTTTGGATGGACACGAAAATATTGGAATATATAAGGCCGACTAAGTAGATATTCTCCATTTTAACCCAAACGGGTTAAACGATCGATTGTATTCATTTTATAATGAAGACGAAAAAGAAATGATTTCAAAATCTGATATTTTGAAAATATTATAATTTTAATATTATAATGATATAGAATATACAATTTTGATATAAAATCGAAAATGAAGTTGAAATTCTTTTTAAAACGAATTTAAAACGATTTAAAAAAATACATTTTAAATATAAATCGATGATATATATATATATTATATATATTTAATGGCCTGAATAGAACGCGCCGCCCAGCGATCATTCGCGAAATTCGACCATTAACTTCAAATTGAAGTAACGGGAGATCCGACCGTTGGATTCTCCTAGAACCGGAACCATTGGCTTCATATAGAAAAGATCTTCCCAATGAACATAAGAGATTTAAATTTTAACAGTTAGATCATGAAATATATCCAAATCAATTTCAGTAAAGGTCGTTATGAATGCAGTTCGGTGGCCGTTATTGGAAACCGACTGTAACGGCCTTAATAAAATTATTAAAAATATGGAAAAATTGTGTAAAATCATAATAAATGATTTGTAAAGATTTTGGAAGAAAAACTCCAAGTTTGTAAAGATAAAAATATTTTTTTTATTGAAATGAACTAGTTATCAACTAGATTAGAAATCCAAGGGGTTTTAAATTAATAAATTGGATTTGAAAATGGTTTTAATATAGCCAGAATTTTCCAACGTATGAATTGGAATGGATTTGAATAGAAATCATCTTCGGGATATTTTGATATTGGATTCCATGACTATACGGATATTGTGGAGGAATTTGGAAGATAGATATATATCGTTATTCCCCACATGATTTGTGTTGCTTTCAGAATTTGATATTGAACGTAAGCCGATATAATTTCTGTTTAGAGCCTTATATTAAATATTGAGTTGGAATTTGGGTTTGTTGTGAATGGTGTCTTCAGTAACGCTGTTCTTAAACCCCATGGTGAAAAGAATAAATCTTTAATTAAGATTATTAGAGTTTCTAGTTATATTTAGTAATTGGAATAAAATCGAATGAATTAGGTTTATTGTGAACTTTGTTTTTAATGACATTAGTTCTTTAACCCGATCAACAGTGTAATGTGATTTGGAACATATAAATTTTTTATTAAGATTTAATGCAAATTTTCCAAAGTTAAGTTTTCCAATTTAATATTAAATTGGAATTGAATGGAATTCGGTTTAGTGATAATCGAAGTGAGCTTCTGTGGAGGAAGACTATTACTATATATGGAATTTAAAAGGATAAGTCGTTATTCCATTTATATTATTAGTCGGATATGGAAAATGATATGGGTTATATATTGATATGTTTTCCGTGAAGATTCCATGGTTAATGGAATGTGATTTTGGGTTTATCGTGAACTGTTTTTTAAATGACATTGGTTCTTTAACCCAGTTAAAGACAAGATTAAATGTCCTACACTGCATTTCGAACCATATTTTTGATCTCTACTAAATATATATCTGTTTGGTGGCGGAGAATTTATTCTCTTTCTTAACACCCTTCTCTGAGACGTATGAGCTTAAAGGTTATATTTTGGCAAAAATCAATGGTACGGTGTAGATTTGTCGATGCTGGTGTGTTTGATTTACCAAAGTTAAATAATCATTAATAATGATTTTTAGGAAGATTAAAACTAAGGATGTTTTAATGAATCTTTAATTAGATTGAAATGTGAATGTGATCATTTAAATTATCAAATTTGTGAAATGATCGAGAATGGAGTACCACCAGTTTTTACTCCAGACGATACTTAAATCTTTAATTAGATTTGAACGTGAAATGGTATTTAAGTTTAACAATAACGCCGTGGTGTTAGATATGGAGTATTACCAGTTTTGCTCCATGGGATGAATAGGTTGGGATTAGGATTAATAAATAAATGATTACTTCAGCAAGGATCGATAATCCCGACTAGTTGATAAACCTTGATTTGGTTGAGAATTGATATCCAAAGGAAGATTAAAGAATAAATTTGAAAGAATTTATCTTTGATAAAATTATTGGGAACTTATCCCTAAAGATGTGAATATTTGAATAAAAGAATATTCTGAATTGGAATGAGGCGTATGTTGTGTTTGTGTAGCACTAGTTTATAAGATACGCGAGTTATTCGGAAAGAACAGGTTATGCTCATTCTGAATAACTGATTCGACGATATATCCACGATGAATACGGTGGTTGAAGACCGGAGATCTTCACATTGTTTAGATGATTACTGATGTCTTGATTGGGCTGTACACCCAAGATAAGGTAATAAGTGGTGATCGTCTAGACATACTTGGAGATTAACCGGATTTGCGATGAACTCTCTCCAGTATTGGATATATGGGACGAGGAATAAGGTGCCTCCGGTTTCGTTCAAACCCAGAACGGACTTGTAAATGATGTGTGTATGACATTGGATTTTATTCTGTATTGATTGATTTCTATTAAATATATATCTGTTTGGCGACAGAGAATTTATTCTCTTGCTTAACTCCCTTCTTTGAGATGTATAAGCATAAAGGTTACATATTGATGGATATCGGTCGCATGGCATGAATATTCAGTGTGGCATGCTTTGACGCAAACGATCAAGGATTCTGTTGAAAAAAAGAGTCTTGTAGTTGATGATCAAAGCACGACTTTAAATAGCATAGCTTTGTGTATAGCATTAATTTGCAAGCCTCACACCTTGGTATGAGTTAAAAACGGGAATGGACTACACGGAGTGGACGACGTTTCTTTCTAGCTATGGGTGGTATCATGGTATGGAGCAAAGACATTTATATTTTTTACCTATGTGGATGACAGATTGCGAGGCGCCTCGGATATATTGGTCACTACGTGGCCGATGGATAGGTCCGATAGGACCGGGAAACGTGTGTTCAGGAGTAACCAATCCACTAACTTAAACCAAATGAAGCCATGCCCTGTCACTTCCAGTAACATTACCGAGCTCCTTTCACCATCATAAAACTATAGCCTCCCCCAACGTCCATCTGACATCGCCAAAATCATCATCCCAACAACCATTGAATGCACGACTTTGAACCCCCATTGTGGCCACGCACGACAAATCCCAACCTCCACCCCGCTACCATCGCAAAGTAAACTGCCAAACCACTCATGCAAAAGTAGTCGGATCCATAATCTTCGATTTCAAACTTCCGACTTGCGCTTCCTCCATCGCGATTCGAATGGCTTCACTGCCCTTAGATTTTCTTCTGCTCGAAGACGGTCTCCCCTGAACTCTGGTCACGCCATACATAAGATTGATCGACTAAATCAACAAATGGTTTCATTGCCCTTTTTGTGTGACTGAATTCTATTTCAATTTAAAGTGAATAAATGTAAGTAAGGCAGCGGTTTAGAAAAAGGAAAAGGAGAGGGTCGATTTTTGTTGCTGAAGTGAGGAAATAAAAGTGAGATCAAACGACCTTATAAAGAAGAAGAATAGGAGGTCATTTTCACTAGGTAGTCATAGCTTCGAGACAAAGGCATGTGATTTGGGGAAAATTTCAGCGAGTTTTGATTTCTAAATAGGTCTGCGTGATTTTACACATCATAGGTAGGAGGCCCGCGTTTTTCAGTTGTAGCCTTTCAAAACTCAGGGTAGAAGTAAACTTGAGTTTATTTATATAATATACAAAAATATCTCGTGACCCCTAACTCGAAATCCCGAACTTCTATTTTAACGCATGACGGATGTTACCTGGTTGTAATGTTATTCTGAACTAAGCATGATAGATTTTGAAATTTAATTCGATCGTATATAAAGAATAACCATATTAAATTGATATAATATAATTTTATTGCAAAAAAATCAATTCCTCGATAATAAATTATTATTATCATCGTTTATGGTCAAGTACAATTTATAATGATCATCTGAATCGTTTTGATTCAGTTTTGTTTTTGAAATCAATTATTAGTTGTTTTTAGTATTTTGATAATTCAATGTACTTGAAATTAAATCTTAATCGATTATTAAATAGATAAATTCAATATAAATAATTATTTATATTATCAACTCGACATTTAAAACAATATAAAAGTTCAAAACAAAACAAAGCAAAACAATAAAAATCCGTGTCATTACACTTCATGGCTCAAGTCACTGAGGTTAGTGATTTATCTTATGATGACTTAATCAAAGTAAATACTGAATTTTTAAATACTATAAAAATTCTCAAAAGAAACATAATGAAGATAACGAAAATCAAAATAAGGATTAATTTGAAAGGGATATGCTAAAAGACGAGAAGAAAATTCTGGAAGAAGAACTAGAAAAGGTTCAAGAATCATTCTCTAATTCAGATAAACAACTTTCACTTCTGAGTCAAGAAATTGAAACTCAAAAGATAAAAAATGATGTTATTACTTCTGAAAATCACAATTTAGAAACTAAAATTAAACAATAGAGTTAGAAAATACCGGTGTTCAAACCAGATTAGATAGCATTACTGAAAATATTTCTAAATTTAATAAAGGAAGAGAGAATTTATCTAGAATTATAGAAAATTCTCAATCTTCTTCCAATAAAAAATGGGTTAGGCTTCAAAAAGGAGTCGAAAATTCCACCAAAGAAAAACCTTAATCTTAAGAGGAAAAATGATTCAAAACATAATGTAGTACTAAAAAATAATGTATCATTAAGTATACCAAAACACACTAAAAGGGAAAAGGAAATCAGAGTATGGGTTCCAAAAACAAACAATAGTTTAATTAGGAACAAATACATCAAATGATTTATGGAAACAATTCATAACAATAAAAATTATCATTATAAGAGGAATACTGAACCCACCTGGGTTTGGTTTCCTAAGATCTAACTCGCCCTATTAAAAACTGGGTACCAGAGTATTTATATATATATATATATATATATATATATATTTGTTTTAGGTCCCACTCAAGAAGAGAAAATGGATATTACTATGTGCTTGATACTACGTTTCTTATGTTTATCATCTATATGTTTGTTTGTAAATATTTGTTCTTGTTATGTGCGTGATGCTTTGCATATTGGTGTGTATTGCATTTCAAGTGTATATTCATATACATCTCCTTTTTGTCAATGACAAAGGGGGAGAAGCGTACTCTTATTGACAGGGGGAGTAACATATATAGTTGTCATTATCAAAAAGGAGGAGAATATTGGATCTCATTCTATAGTGTTTTGATCATGACAATCATACATGAACAAATATTAGTATCGACGAACTTTGTTTTCCAGGAAGAAACTCTACAACATATTCCAAGAGCCCAGTGGAAGATTATATTTGTTTAGAGTCTGTATGTATTAGTATAGATATTGCTAAAATCTTCCTTGGTGATACACACACATGTATGTTTTAATTTATATGTTTTTCTTATAAAATACGCATAGGATATAGGCACATAATAGCAAACAGATGTTTGTAATTTTCAATTCAGAGGTCTGTCTGCTGAAACAAAAATATATATTCAGCATAATACTCATACTTCTGTTTTAAATATTTCAGACGTCTGAATATGGCCCGAATTATCCTATTTCTTTGCTGTATATATATTTGTTCAAAAACAGACTTTTAAAATTTTATTTCAGACTTCTGAATACGAATAGATGCAACATTTTAGTGAAGGGACACAACTCTTAATTCATATCCAATCATAAAATCCATTAGTGAAAGATTGCAACTATTTGTATATTATAAATAGGGTTACAATTAATCATTTTCTTCACCAAATTTCATTCTAATTCTTTCTATCCAGTCTATTGCAATCAAATTTACAAGAGCACACTATATTCATACTTTTGTGATTACAAACCAATTTAACCTTCCGTATTCTTTCACGACTACACTATTATCATCAAGGAAAGATTATAGGAAGGGTGTACTTTAAATTGACATATCAGTGTTATTAAGAACACAAGTAGTCAGCAAAACTTTCGTATTATTGAAGTCCTCTTCAGCAGTTGAGGCACGAAATCCTGTTCAGTTGGGGGTAGTTATAGAACTATTCCTCCAGTTAAGTGAGGATTGTTAGTAGTGAAATTACAGAATGTAGTCTGGGACTGACGTAGAACGAAGGCTCGAGCCAGTATAAAAATCTTGTTGCCACTTTTGTTTATAACTGATATTCTGCCATCTACACATCACTCTGCTTATATTCCATTTAATACGATCCTACTGCTACAAAGTCTCTTTCACAGAAGACCATCGGGTTCGATATGACGTATGCTGATTCGTTCCAAGCCTCCCCGAACCTGGCAACGTGATTAACGTAACCACGACTCTACTATCCTAGTACACGATTTTCACTATTCTAACTGCTCCTGCCAAGTACCATGCCAACTGGGATACGAACTCATATATAGATACCCCTATGGAAGACAATTATGAGACTTTTTCTTCTAGTTTTTACACTCTTAATTAACTGTAATTTTCCGTACTCGGGATTCAAGTAATCCTACCCTCTGTAATGATCTTACTAGTACAAAAATCAATGATAATTGTGAAGTAGGCATAGGCATATTCAAGCCAACCCCCTATAAATCTTTGCCTCCTCATTTATATTTATTTTCTTCAGTTTAATTATATATTAATATGTTATGGGTGTTTAGTGTGATAACCCCAAACTTCCGCTTACCGAAAGCAAGGATGATCATTGGAATACAACATAAATATGGCAATACAGCACACAGATAACAGCATAAATATAAGAAACTATATAATAATAACATCAGCATAGCAGCGGAATATGGATGTCATCAAAACACAGAATCCCACAGTCACAGAATCCTACTTATTACAACAAAACCAATAGAAAGGACATGTCTCCAACTCCAATGTACATAATTTAAAACAGGAATAAGTTTAAATGTTTATCGTCTAAGAGGGAATGCAAAATAAAGATAACAAGTCTTCGTGCTCCAAACCGCACCTCAAAAGCAGCAACTCCAAGAAAGCAAAGCTAAGTAAACTCCAAGCAACAGCCCCAAGCAAAAAGCACTAGCAACCTGTCAATTGGCTGCCCGTGTGGAAAGAGGGCACCCGAGTTGCAAAGTGAAACAACTTCGAGTCAGTCGTGGGACTGGTATGAGAAATCTATATTAACTAACTACTGAATATGACAAGTCAAAGGATCACGCCACTTTTGTGGAACGGATTTTCTCCAATTGATCGTCAGTGCATATATTTAACTTAACAAAGATAACGCAATGTTTTTTTATAAAACATGAAATCATTATAAGCCCAAGTCCCATCACACAATGCAACGCACACCAGAGGAAAGGGTTTTACCTTATAATGATCAAGAAATGCTTGATACGATTAAACGATAATTTCATATTATAAGTGTGTAATATGATTTAAACTACTTCAAGGTAAATGTATTAATCCTAGACAGCATAGTGCCCCATCCCACTATGCTGCCATAATAAATATACAATCAAATTCGTCGGTACCTATTGGAAGGTTGGGTTTCCGTCATGAGTCAAGGCTAGGAGCGAATTCCTTACCGATTCGAGACACTCTAGCAATGCCCCAGGATTGGTACTCTGTCCAACCCTTGGATCCTGCAGGGCCGGTCCGTCCCCGTGTTGGTACTCTGTCCAACTGGTGCAATGGACTGGATTAGTTATTCCTGAACACACGTTCCCCGATCCTAACGGATCTCTGATTGGCCACAATACGACCAATATACCTGAGGTACCTCAAATCCAACAACCACATAAGTAAAATGTCAGCCAGTTTAAGCACCGACACCTCTTCTAGCTAGAAAGAAACGTGCGCACTCCCTGCGTTCCCTTGCTCCGTTTTAGACTCAACCGGGGTGTGAGGCTCGCGAAGTAACGAATTACACAAAGCTATGTCCATACCAGACTATGCTTTGATCATCATACAAGGCTCTGCTTTGCAACAATAAGCTTTGTTCAATTGCAACTTGGCATGTCACATCGACAATTACATCACGCGATCGATAATTATTTAACACACAACCGGGTGTTAAGCAAGAGAATAAATTCTCCGCCACCAACAGTTGTATATTAAATAAAACCAATTTAATTGCATGACATCAATTTCAATGTCAGGCATGCTATCCATTTACAAGTCCGTTCTGGGTCTGAACGAAACCGGAGACATCTCATTTCGGGGGAAATAAAGATACTCGCAAATCCGCACAATCAACAAGTACGTCAGGCGATCACTACTGCCAACCCATCAAGGTAGCTACTCCTCTCAAAGTCAACAATAGCAACTCCACCATTCGCCTTGAAGATCGTCGGTCTTCGACCGTCGTCTTCAACTCTTCGAATTTATACTGATGTATAATTATTTGAAACGAGATTTAACTCGGTCCTTTCAAATAATTTTCGCGGTTGTTTATATTAAAAATCAAATTTATATCGCTTAAATATTTTATAGCTATTGCCACTATTTTTGATAAATTAAAAATAGCGTTACTTCATTTACCTACGCTTCAGACCAGTGGTGGCCATGGCGCAGTTTTTTTCTTTTCATTTTTTTTTTCATGCATACAAAATACACATAAAAATGTATTTTATGAATTCAACTTTTTATTTGCATACAAAATGTACATAACAAGGTATTTTAAAGGTTCAACTTTTTATTTGCATACAAAATGCACATAAAAAATGTACTTTAAAAGTTCAACTTTTTATTTGCATACAAAATGCACATAAAAATGTACTTTAAAAGTTCAACTATTTATTTGCATACAAAATGCACATAAAAATGTATTTTAAAAGTTCAACTTTTTATTTGCATACAAAATGCACATAAAAATGTATTTTAAAAGTTCAACTTTTTATTTGCATACAAAATGCACATAAAAATGTATTTTAAAAGTTCAACTTTTTATTTGCATACAAAATGCACATAAAAATGTATTTTAAAAGTTCAACTTTTTATTTGCATACAAAATGCACATAAAAATGTATTTTAAAAGTTCAACTTTTTATTTGCATACAAAATGCACATAAAAATGTATTTTAAAAGTTCAACTTTTTATTTGCATACAAAATGCACATAAAAATGTATTTTAAAAGTTCAACTTTTTATTTGCATACAAAATGCACATAAAAATGTATTTTAAAAGTTCAACTTTTTATTTGCATACAAAATGCACATAAAAATGTATTTTAAAAGTTCAACTTTTATTTGCATACAAATTTTTTTTTTTAAATCCATTCAATAGAACTAATGTTGAATGTAAACTTTTTTATTATCGCTTTAAATTCATTCAACAAAACTAATATTGAATGTAAACTTTTTTTTATGTTTAACATTTTCATCTCTAAACATTTCATTTTATCTACCAAACAAATGTTATATAAAATTTCATTGCTAATTTGTGGTTTTCATTTACATATAAAATGTAAATGAAATTTTATTGCTAACTTGTTTAATTTATCTACATATAAAAATGTGAACAAAATTTCCACCGCTAATTTGACTGTTTTATTTACATTGAAAATGCCAATAAAATTACATCACTAATTTGACTATTTTATTTTCATATAAAAATGTCAATAAAATTCCAACGCCAATCTACTTATTTTATTTACATGTCAAAACACTACGCTACATGTAACTGCCATTTTTCATGTCATAACGTCGCACAATATATGGTGTCAATTTTTAACGTCATAACCTCATACAAATTGGTGGTGTCCCTTTTATCACGTCATAGCATCTCAAATTTTACGGTGTCAGTTACATCATAGCATCACAAATTTAACGGTGTCAATTACATCATAGCATCACAAATTTAACGATGTCAATTACATCATAGCATCACAAATTTAACGGTGTCAATTACATCATAGCATCACAAATTTAACGGTGTCAATTACATCATAGCATCACATAGCATAGCATCCATTCATGATGTGAATTTTTTTTTTCGTTATAGCATAGCAAATTATTTGTTCAAAAAAATAAATTTTCGATTAGGATCTCTCACCTCTAACAAAGCAATTCCAAAATCAAACCACTCCAGAAATGTTCCGAATCAGTCCAGAAACGTAGCCCTCCGAATTACGATTTCGCCGGATCTGAAATTTTCAGATTTGGCAATCGTATGAATTAGTTATGAATTTCTGAATATATTCATTTTTTTACAACTGCTGCAGCGACGATTTAAAGCGTCGCAAAATCTGAAGTGAACATACCTTTTTTCAGAAATTGATTCAAAACTTTAAATCCGGATTTCTCAGTCGTTAGTTGACGAAACAACGAACGGTTTGCGGGAGATGGGAGAGGGGAGGGAGCCCTACGATCGGCCAGAGGGGGGTGGAGTTCGGTGGGACCCACTGCGTGCGGCGGCGGTCCGAACGGGTTTACTTCGGGTCCCCGGTTCTCGCTGTACGGTGCACGAATCGATGCAATTTTGGTGTGTGCGGAAAGGTGGTTGAATTCTCTAAAAAAAACTCTGAAGAAGCAAGGGATTTCGTTGAGTAATTTGAGAGGAATCGGAGGTTAAAATTTCGGCCTAATTGGGTTCAAGCGGCGCTGAATCAAACGAGGAAGATGAAGGTACGGCCCCCTTTTTATAATAAAATATTAGGGTTAGTTAATTAATTAATTATTTAATTAAATCCGTTTAAGGCCCGTTTAGTCACTTAGCCCGTTTCGAGCCCAACGACAGACGTTCTCACCCAAATACCCCCGTTCCGGACTCGTCTGGATATGTCCCGCAGGCCCAAACGGTCATTTCAGTCCCCGTTTTTCAGTTTTAAAATTTAACTCTTTAATAACTGATTCTGACGTATTTCAACATCCACCGGGGCTACATACGGACTCAGAAAAATCCAGGAAAAATGTTTTTGCCAAAGTTTCGACGATACGAATCCAACAAAATTATCTTCGTCGAATTCTGAAGCTGTTTGAAAAATGGTCATTTTTAAGTCGTTGAATTTTGACTGTATTGACCCAAACACATTTTCTTTCGCCACGCTCACATATTAAGTCAAAAATTTCTAAAAATTGAAATCTAGCAATAATTCGACATTCCGATTCCAATAAAAGTGGTTTCGTTGAAAACGGGGCACGTTTGCGAAAATGTCAAATTTCCCTAAAAAAAAAATGTCATATAAAAAAAAAAAAAAAGAAAGGAATTTCAAATTCTGGCAGATTTTATTATAAAATTCTTAAAAATAAAATTTTTAAATTGGGTCTGATTTTCGGGTTGTTACATTTAGACCACTTTTGGAACAAACACACACGTACCACAAATCAACTTCAAGTCAACATACAAAACAAACAAGACGTCCAAACATGCAGAATAAAATATTGTTGTGATTGGTATGTCAATACAAACTGAATAACATATTAAAATAGGTGTTATAATGTTTGCTTGAAAATTTGTTATTTACGTTATATTGGTTGTCGCTACCGTTAGTCGATCGTACAAATCAATTTATTTGACGAAACGAATGTCGTTGATTACATTATAAAATCATCTAAATTAATTTCATATAAGGTATTTACATTTTAAAAGTCAACATTTCAACGTAAATTTTATATACCAATTTAATACCTTATTCTAAAACAAATAAATTTTGAATTAAATGATCGTTTTAATTTCTTAACTTAAATCAAACGTATGCGTTCTAAATTTATATTTAAAAACAAAATTCATAAATTTCTCATAATTCAAAATAAATCGAATTACACAATAAATTTTTGATTTTTTGCACACTAGATTTCTTCATCATCAATACGTTGATAGGAAAATCAAAATGTATATATAAAGGGTGATATCAGTCGTATTTTTGGTGTATTTAGAATCACAAAAATAAGAAGAATTGAGAAGTAAAAATGCTGTAAATTTTAGTTTGACGTCACTTTTAGTTTGATAGTTTAATAAGAAAACATCAAAAACAATGTAAAAAAATCGATGCTTTTGTTGTAAAAGGGTGAATTAATCTTGTATTACATCATTAATTGTAATTAAATGGCCATAAAGACTATGTGCAACACTTTTGATTTGTCAATGACACATCCGACAACCCTATTTCGAAATAAACATACCATCCCACTTTATTTATCCAAACTTGTATCAAAATCAAAGTTGAGACTATGCATACTTTACGAGATTAATGGATAATCATCGTTTATCGTGTTAAAGATTACATATATGGATTGGAATTTTTTGTTTTTAAATTTTTTGCAATGTTTGTGAAACTTAATAAGTATATAGTCATGTTATTAAACTAATCTATTAGATGATAGTAAAGCAGAAGCTTTTAAAGCTTTCTCCTTAATTCTCTAGGTTATCTCTATTCACCTTAAAACTCTCAAGAATTTTGTATTAAATTTAAACATTAATACCATATTTTAAGAAAGAGACGTAATCTACAGTGTCATTAAAACTGAGTAGGAAATACTTAAATCTCAATCCCTTTGCATCTTTCACCGTGCATTTCTCATTTAGCTTGAAAAGATTGTGACATGTGTATTCTAAAAATGAACCTTCTGCTCATGTTTTTGCTCTTCTCAATCTCTCCATCTCTACATCTCAACTAATGTTCTAAATAAATTCAATTGCATCTGAATCAGTTAACCCTGTAATCATTTCTCGATTTCGTCAACGATTGGAGCTTTCCAACATGCGTTGTTCCCTTTCATTTACCAGCATCATTTTTCGTGCTTCTGCCATGCATTCTTTGTAACACCACGTAATTTTATAACACACTAAAATGATAAAACTAAGGAATACTTAGTTAAATATTGGGAATTAAGTAAAACAGACTACGCCATTGCGTTGTCTCAGAATTTTGCATAAGATAAACTCTGCATTTGCGTGAAATGGAGATCGTTTGAAGAAGTTATTAAGCCTAAAAGTTTGTATACGCGCAAGAGAACTATATATATACATATATACAAACATATCAAATATTCAAAAAAAATCAAAACGGAAAAGCGGAAGCCTTAGAAGTGGAACCGACCGATTCTGGGGGTCGACCCGAGTCCCTACTGGGTTGACCCAGGCTCTTTGAGCTCGACTCATTGGTCGACCCCGGGGTCGACACCCAAAGGGGGGGTCGACCCCCATACAGATCTGGGAAGAATTCATTTCATCGAACATGGACTTGTTTTGTGGCTAGATTCGTAGACCCCAGGCTATAAATAGGACCCTATATCCATTGTTTTATTCATCTAATTCAATGGCGATGAAGAGTTGTTGCTCTAACATAGTTTGATCTAGCCTATTCTTCTTCAACAATCAAGTTACTCAAATTTAGAGATCTGTTCAGCAGTAACTACAATCAAGTCTTCTGTTACTTAGATCTAATTATAGTGAGTCCATATTATTTTTAGATAGAAATAATTAAAATGTAATCTTGATATGCCTATAATTTGGATCTAAGCTTATGCTTATTTGAATCACATCAGATCTGTCATAACCCGTGTATCTAAGTTACTTTGACATGTTTAGGAATTGGATCTAAGCTAATGCATATTTGAATCATATCAGATCTGACATAACTTGTGTATCTAATTTACCGTTTTGATCTCATCATGCCCATTTATGATATCCCTATTATGTTAGGTTGCTTAATCATGTCACTATGCCTAATCAGTTGTGTTATCACAAGTTCATCAGATCTATTCCTATATGCCTATCTTGTCATTATGCCCAACTTTGTCACTATATGTTTATTAGTTGTTATGCCTATTTTTTTCCATTATATGTCAATCTTGTTATTATGTTCATTTCTGTCCTATTCCCTTCTTCTTTTCCCTTTTATTTTTATAGCCAGGCTACCTTCAAGCCTAGGCATGCCACTGAAATATATGAATGCGTGAAATTGGGAATGGGGGGGGGGACATTAAAATTAAGGCACAACTTGTATAGGGAAATCTAGGCATAACTTGAATTAAAAATATAAATGAGGATTTGGGGCATAAACCAAAATTGTGATTAAAGACCTTAATTTGGGGCGTATGGTTCACTTTGAACATGACTTGGGAAAAAGGCACGAAAACCTATAATGACATAGGAATAATTGGTTAAAAATGGAAATGCCTAGAATTATAGTAATCAGAAACTCTAATCGCGCTTAGACATGAGGTTAAATAACACTTGTGGTAGAGGTCTGCCCGGACCCGCCCGGCAAATCCAGCGACCACAAGTGGTGAATCTAATGTGAGAGGTCTAAGTGCATAAACATGAAACATGCTAAGACACGAGGTTGAACCCGACTTGTGGAAGAAGTCTGCCCGGACCCAACCGGCATATCCAGCATCCACAAGTTGTAGGCTTAATGTGGGAGGTCTTGCGCATTGTAACCCTAAATGAATGGGTGGTAATGAACTAATAATACTTAACCTGTTTGGATCCATAAGGATTTTATGAACCTGTTTACTTGAGTAGGGATTAAGTAAACTTGTTTGAATCAGTGAGAGGGTTAAGTAAATCTTGTGGCGGTGGGTAATATATATATATATATGTATGTATATATGTATATATATATGTATATATATATATATATATAGGCCCACAAACTTATCGTATTTTATACGTTTGGATTATGCAACTTTGTTAAGTAAACTTGCTTGGATCAGTGGGGGTTAAGTAAATATTGTGGTGGTGGGGTAATGTTTACATATATAGGCCCGACAACTTAACCTGTTTTACATGTTAGACTGTTAGGCATAACATGTTGAAATCCTAGTAGTGGGGATGCAAGCCTAGGGGAGCTTGTATCATCTTGTGTGTGGGATTTGTTTCAGTCAGTAACCCATATAGGTATCAAATGAGTAATCCAAACTAGGTCGGAGTCGGGGCACGCTTACTGAGCTAATTATAAGAGGTCACTTGGGTGAGGATGTCGACAGCGCAGGAAACCAATAGAGTCATACGCGTGCAAGGGTCCGTCTTGCTAAGGGAATTAAGACGTTGTAGCATCAGTAGATATGGTTGTGCACATCCTAGAAATGAGGGGTTTCCACTTTAGGAAGTGATACGTCCTACTGTAGGGCCAGCACAGGGTATATACAGTGCAGGGAGCCGATTGATTGGACCAGTAATTAGGGTACTTCTAGACTCTGTTATGTTTAGGAGCCCGTTATTATCCTTAGGGGTAACTCCGTTATGTTGGGCTGCCTATTATTGTATAGGGTAAAACCTCTTGCTAGAAGTACGCCTAATCCTACCATCTTATAATTGTTGGGATCATCTTATTCTTGTTATACTAGTATTGGTGCAGAGAAAGGGAAAGTATAAGAGAAGCGCAATATATTCTATCATGTTTATCCTGTTTACTTTGTCATACATGCCTTTTTATGATGTTATCTCTCTTATCCACTTTATATGCCTGTCGTGATACTTTTACTTATTTATATGCTAAAAGTAACTGGTCTCGCCCGACTTTATGTCAGACCCATTTTGTTTACTCTTCTTTCTCTTCCATTCCCCCCTCCCCAGGTTCTCAAGGTGGGAATACTCAAGCTTGATCAGGATTCTGCTTTCATCCTTCTTGGAGCTGCTTAGATGTACTACTTGATTTCATATCTCTCTACTATGGCTATGTTTTGGGGATTATGCTTCTTTTGTTATTGTACTCTGATGTTTTAAGTACAAGATAGAAATTATAATGACGTACTAGGTTTTATACACTTCAGACATATGATGTAACCATGTTTTGAACTACAATGTTTCCTGGTTAATAAAATTTTAAATTATGCTGCTATTTTATATCTGTCTTCTAATGTATCTTTTTCTGTTTACCTATGATGCTTCACGAAACTTAATGCATTCTCTTAGTGAGTGACATTAGCGGACGTAGGGTGTCACACTTGGTATCAGAGTTGAAGGTTACCAAATCGGATAAAAGATCTTGAACATTGTTTTCAAAAAAAGTTTTAAAAGAAAGCATTATCAAAACAAAAGTCTGTTTTGAAAAAATATTCCCCAAAGCCATTTGTAATATCTTTCGATTCTCTGCTCGATTCCTTTTTATTTAGGGAACCAATTCTTCCCGAAAGGTGTTCCCATTGCGGCATGGTTCCATAGGCATGTTAAAACTATGGCACATGCCGAAAGGCAAGGAAGTGCCTAACCTCCATCTGTAGTCGCAGTAGTTTCACCTGCAGCTAATTTTCTCGAGCTTCGTAAGGATTTCCGTGTGATGGAGGCAGCTTTCGAGAGACTTGTTAGCATGTTACAAAAGGATGGTAAAAAGGAAGAATAAGGGAGTAGGGCTAAGGAGCACATCCCAAGGATGAGAAAAATGGTGGCCCAGAAAGGGAACATAGATAAAGTTCAAAGAAAGGAAAGAAGAAATGGGATGAGGACTTGGTTCATTTGGTCAAGTAATAAAAAGGAATAATGCCTGTTTCAACTGTGAAAAAGTCGGACACTACACTAGGGAGTGCCCGAAGTAGCTAGGACAGGTCCAAAGGGAAGGATCTTCTAGAGGGCATATGCACGCTCTCGTGGCCGTTGTATCGGATAGAGGTAGGAAAGTTTCTGTTGAAGGTTTGATTTCTCTTTCCAATCATCCCGTTATGGCTCTTTTTGATTATGGCGCTTCGTATTCTTTTATATCTGGTTATGTGGTTGAGTCTCTGCACCTTAGTACCAGTATGGTTTTGGATCTCGTTGTTGCCTCAAACCCCATTGGGGGCTCGGCTCATATGCTTGTGATTTGTCGGGGTTTGATGATATTTGTGTTGGGCGTCGATTTTGAGTGCGACACATATCTTGTTACATGGGCTATGGCTTGATTCTACGGATGGATTGGCTAGCCATGTATGGTCCCATTCTGGATTGTGAAAAGAGGGTCGTTGGACTTTTGACTTGCCATGGGTGGACCCTCGATATTTCTTGTGACCCTAAAGGGTCTGTCATGCTTAGCTTCCTAGAGTCACTTGATGCATTTATGGATGATCTGCGATCTATGCCACTAGTCTGTGCGTATCCTGATGTTTTTAGGAGGTTTCGGGCTTACCTCCGAGGTGCGAAATTGATTTCTGTATATACTCGGTGGACAATGCAAAGCCAGTTGCATTTCATGTTCGCCACATGGCTCCAAGGGAAAGGAGGGAGCTTAGCAAGCAAGTAGGGGAGCAACTTGAGAAAGGATTTATTAGGCGAAGCATATCTGAATGGGGTGCTCTAGTAGTATTCGCCATTGAGGCGGATGGTTCGCTTCGCTTATGTGTGGATCACAAGGATTTGAATAAGTTCACTAAGAAAAATAGGCACCCACTTTCGAAGATAGATGATCTATTTGACCAGCTTGTTGGTACATCTGTTTTCTCCCAGTTAGACTTGGCCATGGGGTTTCATCAGTTGAGGGTGGCCGAGGACAGTATGGACAAGACCGCGTTTAGAACTCCAGCTGGTTTCTTTGAGTAAGCTCGACATGCCTTTTGGGTTGACGAATACAACCGCCTATTTTGTTGATCTGATGAGTAGGGTGTTTCAGGAGTTTCCAAATAAGTTTGTTGTGGTCTTAGTTGATGATGTATTGATTTTCTCGAAGAACGAGGAAGACCATGTCCTACATTTGAGGGAAGTTATGCAAACTCTCCGTGCACATCAGCTTAAGGCGAAATTCTCCAAGTGTCATTTTTGGAGAAAGGTAGTGAGATTTCTAGGGCATGTTGTCTCTAAGGATGGGATAGCAGTAGATCCCGCGAAAGTAATTATAGTTCAGGAGGGAAGGGTAGTATGTTACGATGGTAGACATTCGAGAGTTCATGAGAAGAGATACCCTGCCCATGTTTTGGAATTAGCTGCTATAGTAATCACGCTTAAGAGTTGGCGGCAGTATCTGCTTGGAGAGAGGTTCGAGTTATACATGGACCATGAGTTGCACAAGTATCTGTTCTCGCAGAAGGATCTCAAATCAAGACAGTAGTGTTAGGCTTCTACTTGGACCTGAGACGATTGGAGAAACTTCATAAAAGATTGATCTTATCCACAGGCACATGAAGACAGCTCAGGACAGGTAGAAGTCATACGTAGATAAGGGAAGGACCGATATTGAGTTTAACGTGGGAGACATGGTTTCTATCAAAGTATCTTCTTCTTTGAGGAATGTGGATCGTTTTGGATCTATAGGGAAACTGGCGCCAAGTTTTGTAGGACCATTTCCCATAATGGAAAGAATAGGTCAAATTTCTTATAGAAAAAGCGACCAAAGAAATTAGCAGATGTTCATATGCGGAAATGTTTGCATGATACAGCAGAAGTAGTTGAACCGAGTATGCTTGAGGAAGTAGAAGTAGAACGGGAGGCAACAATTAGACGATTTCCTACCCGAATTCTTGGATCGGAGGTTAAGAAGCTATGCAACCAAGAGGTCAAGTTGATGAAAGGTCAGTGGGGAGATAAACAAGAGTGTACAACTTAGGAGACTGAAGACAAGAGTTGCGCTATGTACCCTTTTCTTTTCAAGGGAATGTTCTTAACTTCCCTTCCAAAAGCTTTTATTCGTGCTTGCTTCTATCATTTAGGTATATCCTATCAATCGAATCTTCAACCTTTAAGTAGAAATCCCAAGGATGTAAACATGTTTTTGAGACATGTTATGTTTGATGGATGCAAGTGTTTGCTAGTGGTTGCTCGTTGATGTATATACACGCACATTAGGCACTAGATCGGCTCAATCACTCTCATACTGCATATGGATCCGTGTGCATTTTTCTTTCTTTTAATGGATGAAAGTGGGTGTATCATCATATGGATGTTCCATTTGAATGTACGATTGTTCACGCATATAGCCTTTACATGGTATATTAGGATTATTTGCATACATGTTTGATTCATGACACTAACATACCTTGCATTCAGGAGGTCGACTGAATCGGTAGACCGCCTGATCTTTCGCATTAGAATAGGGACATATACACACATCTTTGCATATTTTCATATAAGCATTAGAAGTATTTAAGGACGATGGTTGCCTGTGATTGGTGGATGAGTAGATGGGTGATGGATGTTAGGATATATATTCTTCTTAACTTAGAGATTTCGGGGACGAAATCCTTTAAGTAGGGGAGAATGTAACACTCCATAATTTTATAACACATTAAAATGATAAACTAAGGAATAATTAATTAAATTTTGGGAATCAAGTAAAACAGACTACACCATTGCGTTCGTCTCGGAATTTTGCTTAAGACAGACTCCGAGTTTGCATGAAACGGACATCGTATGAAGAAGTTATTAAGCCTAGAAGTTTGTATACGAGCAAGAGAATTATATATATATATATATATATATATATATATATATACAAACATATCAAATATTAAAAAACAATTCAAAAAAAATAAGCGGAAGCCCCAGAAGTGGAACCGACCGATTCTAGGGGTTGAGGTTTAAACCCAACGGTCGACTCAGGCTCTTTGGGGTCGACCCATGGGTCGACCTTGGGGTCGACACCCAAAGGGGTGGTCGACCCCCATATAGATATGGGCAGAATTCATTTTATCGAACGTGGCCTTGTTTTGTGGCTAGATTCATTGACCCTAGGCTATAAACAGGACACTATATCCATTTTTTATTCATCTAATTTAATGGCGACGACGAGGTGTTGCTCCAACATAGTTTGATCTAGCCTATTCTTCATTAATAATCAAGTTATTCAAATTTAGAGATCTATTCTACAATAGCTACTATCAAATCTTCTGTTACCTAGATCCAATCATGGTGAGTCTATGTTAACTTTAGATTAAAATAATTAAAATGTAATCTTGATATGCCTATAATTTTGGATCTAAGCCTATGCTTATTTTAATCATATCAGATCTGCCATAACCTGTGTATCTAAGTTACTTTGACATGTTTAGGAATTGGATCTAAGCTTATGCCTATTTGAATCATATCAGATCTGACATAACTTGTGTACCTAATATACTGTTTAGATCTCATCATGCCCGTTTATGATATTCCTATTATGTTAGGTTGCTTAATCATGTAACTATGCCTAATTAGTTCTATTATCACATGTTCATCAGATCTGTATTTATATGCCTATCTTGTCATTATGTCCAACTTTGTCACTATATGTTTATTAGTTGTTATGCATATTTTGTCCATTATATTTCAATCTTGTTATTATGTTAATTTCTGTGCTCTTCCCTTCTTCTTTTCCCTTTTATTTTTATAGCCAGACAACCTTCGAGCTTCGGTCTCCCGCTGAAATATGCGAACGCGTGAAATTGGGAACGAGGCGAAAACGTTAAAATTGGGGCATAACTTGTATTGGGAAATTTGGGCATAACGTGAATTAAAAATATGAATGTGGATTTGGGGTATAAACCCAAATTGTGATTAAAGACCTTAATTTGGGGCATATGGTTCGTTATGAACATGACTTGGGAAAGGGGCATGAAAACCTATAATGACATAGGAATAATTAGTTAATAATGGGAGTGCCTAGAATTACGGTAATTAGAAACTCTAACCACGCTTAGACATGAGGTTAGATTACACTTGTGGTAGAAGTCTGCCCGAACCCGCCCGGCATATCCAGGAACCACTAGTGGTGAATGTAATGTGAGAGGTCAAGTGCATAAACACGAAACGTGCTAAGACACAAGGTTAAGCCCCACTTTTGGAAGAAGTCTACCTATACGTATGCAGTTAAATCACCGCTAAAGCCCCGCAATATCCCCTCTATAGCCCGTAGCGCTCTCCGGCTGCTATGCTATTTCAGTTAACGCTGATAAATAGTAGCTCCGCTTAAAGCCCCGTTATTTTCCGCTACACCCGCTAAATCAACGATATTTAGCACCCGCTTTAGCAATATTAATGCACAAAGGATGATTTGACCCGTTCTCTTCTAAAATAAATCAAAAAAGTTAATGCAAGGGGCTAATTTTAAGTCATAAGTGCCTTATATATGATAGAAATTTGTGGTGATTCTCGAATCTAGTGTGCATAACTACGATTTTCTTTAATTTTGTTATATAACATTAATTAATATTCGTTTCTTCTTCACAAATGATGTGAGAATGATAATTAATTAATTTTAATTATATATTTTTACTTCTAGTTAACATTTTTGCACCATCACTATATCCCCGATAATTCACCACTTTATCCCTGCTACAGCTTTTCACAAATCTACCGCTATAGAACCGTTAAGCGCTTTAATGGCAAAGGCCCGGACCCAACCGTCATATCCATCATCCACAAGTTGTAGGCTTAATGTGGGAGGTCTAGCGTATTATAACCATAAATGAATGGGCGGTAATGAACTAGTAATACCTAACATATTTGGATCCATAAGGATTTTATGAACCTGATAACTTGAGCAGGGGTTAAGTAAACTTGTTTGAATCATGGGAGGCTATGCACTCTTCAACCGCTATTTACATAGCACTTTTCAACCGCTATGCTATTTATATTTAGCGCTGATGAACAGTAGATCCACTTCTAGCCCCGCTATTTTCCGCTGCATCCGCTAAATCAACGCTTTTAAGCATCCCTTTAGCAGTATTAATATATAGAGCATGATTTGCCTAGTTCTATTTTCAAAAAATTCAGTAAATATAGCGTAAAGGGTTAAATTTAAAGCATATGTGCCTAATATATGCTAACAATCAATTACATTAATTAAATTCAGCATGCATAACTATTATATTCCTTGATTTTGTTATATAAGATTAATTAATACTAATTTCTTGTACACATATAATGTGAGAAAGAAAAATAATTAATTTTAAAATATTTGGTTTTACATCTAATGAACCGTTTTGTGCCTTCGCTATGTCCCCGCTATTTACCCGCTTTATCCCCGCTACAAATTTTTGCACCTCCGCCGCTATGGAACCGTTAAGTGTTTTCACTACACAGGTGGGAGGGTTAAGAAAATCTTGTTGAGTTGGGTAATATATATATATATATATATATATATATATATGCCCACAAACTTAACCTATTTTATACGTTGGGGTTATGCAACTTTATTAAGTAAACTTGCTTGGATCAGTGGGGGTTAAGTAAATCTTGTGGCGGTGGGGTAATATTTGCATATATAGGCCCGACAACTTAACCTGTTTTACATGTTGGACTGTTAGGCATAACCTGTTGAAATCCTAGTAGTGGGGATGAAAGCCTAAGGGGAGCTTGTATCATCTTGTGTGTGGGATCCGTTTCAGTCAGTAACCCGTATAGGTATCAAACGAGTACTCCGAACTTGCTCGGAGTCGGGGCACGCTTACTAAGCTGATTGTAAGAGGTCATTTGGGTGAGGATGTCGGCAGCGCAGTAAAACAACGGAGTCATGTGCGTGCATGGGTCCGGCTTGCTAATGGAATTAAGACGATATAGCATCAGTAGATATGGTTGTGCACATCCTGGAAATGAGGGGTTTCCACTTTGGGAAGTGATATGTCCTACTGTGGAGCCAGCACAATGTATCTATGGAGTAGGGAGTCGATCAATTGGGGAAGTAATTAGGGTACATCTAGATTCTGTTTTGTTTAGGAGACCGTTATTATCCTTAGGGGCAACTCCGGTATGCTGGGCTGCCTGTTATTGTATGGGGTAAAACCTCTCACTAGAAGTATGCCTAGTCTACCATCTTATAGTTGTTGGGATCATCTCATTCTGATTATACTAATATTGGTGTAGAGAAAGGGAAAGTACTCGAGAAGCGCAATATATTCTATCATGTTTATCCTGTTTACCTTGTCATACCTGCCTTTTTATGATGTTATCTTTCATATCCACTTTATATGCCTGTCGTGGTACTTTTACTTATTTATATGCTCAAAGTAACTGGACTCGCCAAACATTATGTCTGACCCATTTTGTTTCCTCTTCTTTCTCTTTCATTCCCCCTCCCTCAAAGGTTCTCAGGGTGGGAATACTCAAGCTTGATTAGGATTCTTCTTTCATCCTGCTTGGAGCTGCTTAGATGTACTGCTTGATTTCGTATCTCCCTACTATGTCTATGTTCTGGAGATTATGCTTCTTTTATTATTGTACTCTGATCTTTTAAGTAAAAGACAAAAAATTTAATGATGTACTGGGTTTTATGCATTTCATACATTTGGTGTTACCATGTTTTGAACCACAATGTTTTCTGCTTAATAAAATTTTAAATTCCACTGCTATTTTATATCTATCTTGTAATGTTTCTGTTTTTGTTTACCTACAACACTTCACGAAACTTAATGCATTCTCTTAATCAGTGGCATTCACGGACGTGGGGTGTCATATTCTTACTGTAACTTTTCGACCCTTTTCCTATGGGTATATCGATCATCGTGCCGAGGTTAATTTCATTTGTCACTTTATTGCGTCCTTTGTTTAGTTCTTTTTCTCCCTGATATTAGTGAATCATGGACTATTGAAATGATTTGTTGCTAGAGAGAACGTTTATGTTTCATTTAAAGTTGTGTTTTAACTTTAAATTAGGAGACCGTGTATAGTACAAATATTATGCATATTAAAAATAAAATAGAAGAAACAAGATTGAAGAGAAGTTTTATTATTGATGAATTGTAATTGTAAAATGATACAAATTGTATATAGGAGTCCTCTATTTATAATACAAGAAATAAATGTAAATAAGCTTGAATAATAGGCATGTGACCATTGCTTTGTTATAATAGGCATGTGACTGTTGCATTGTTATAATGGGAATGTGACCGTTGCTTTGTTATAATAGACTTGTGACCGTTGCTATGTTATAATGGGAATGTGACTGTTGCATTCCCACGGTTCTTTCTTTCTTGCCCCTCAAATTAAGGTTAGGTTTTGCTGCCTTGATTTTTCGAGAAACATTCCATCTTCTACTTCGTATTTATTTGCAATTCTTCAATTCCAAGTGCTTCTCTAAATGTATGAAAGTTTTTAGCTGAAATTGATTTTGTTAGAATGTCAGTCCTCTGATAATAAGATGGAATGTGATTCACTTGTAAATTCTTCTTTTGGACTTGCTCTCGAACAAAATCAATGTCGATTTCTATGTATTTGGTTCGATTATGCTGAACAGGGTTTGCTGTCATGTAGATTGTGCTTAGATTTTCATACCCAATTATAGGGTTCTTGTTGAATGATAGCTTTAACTCCTTTAATAATGATTTCAACCATAAGATTTCTGTTGTAGGGCTAGCAACATTCCTATACTTTGCTTCCGTACTAGATCTCGAGATGGTTGTTTGCTTTTTGGAATACCATGAAATAAGACTTTCTCCTATATAAATGAAGTAACCAAAAACTGATTTTTTTATCGTCTATATCTATAGTCTAGTCTACATCTGAGTACACTGTAATTCTTAAGTCTCTGCTGCCTTTTAGTGATATGCCAAAGTTGACTGTTGCTTTTAAGTATCTGAGTATTCATTTCACTACTATCTAATGCTCACTTTTGGGTTCCTGCAAAAATTGAGACACTTTGTCAACGCTAAAAGAAATATTAGGTCATGTTATAGTAGCATATTTGTAATGCTTCTACAACACTCCTATGTTGTTTAATATTTAAGATAGCTTCCCACCTGTTCTTTAATAAGTGCTGGTTTGAGATCATAGGAGTTGGTTGACCATTTGCTTCAATCATATTTGTCTTGTTTCAAAGCTATGCAATGTACTTTCTTTGACAGAGATGAATTTCTTTATCTGGTTTCCTTTTGACCTCTATTCCAAGAAAATAAGATAAGTCACCCAAATCTTTTGTTGAGAACTGATTGTTCAAATAATCTGCCAATTTTCTGATTTCAGTTTCACTACTGACTGTAATAATTAAATCAGCCTCATATATTAATTTATAAGTGGTAGATGATTCACTGATTTTTTTTGAAAAGTGATGTATAAGATCTGGTAGGTGAATAGCCTAGTGTTGTTAAACTTGCTTTTAGTCTTTCAAACCATACTTTGGTTGCTTGTTCAGCCATAGATTGCTTTATTCAGTTTACATACCAATGTTGGATCTTGTGTATAGCCTTGTGGTTGTTGCATGAATACTTCTTCCTCAAGATTTCCATTTAAGAATGCGTTGTTGACATCTAGATGCTTGATTTTCCAATTATTTCTTAATGTTATAGTCAATATAAGTCTAATTGTTGAGGGTATTACCACTGGTGAGAAAGTTTCATTATATTCAAAGCCAAATTCTTGTGTGAACCCCTTTGCAACAAGTCTTTCTTTATATTTGTTGATAGACCCATCTGGATTCTTTTTCAGTCTATATACCCACTTGCACCCAATTATATTCTTGCTGCTTGGTGGATTTACTAGTTCCCATGTACAGTTTTTCATCAGTGCTTGATATTCTTCATCCATTGCCTTCCTCCATTCTTTGTGTTTCACTGCTTGTTGATAACTATTTGGCTCTTCTTCGGTAATGACTACAATATAAGTCTTTGGTTTGAATATTCAACTTTTTGATCTGGTTATCATTGGAGGTCCAGTTTGATGATGTGGTGATTGAGTTGGTGGGTCATTTTGCCTATTGCAAGTATTTTGATTTCTCACATTGCTATTTTCTTCTTTTATTGCTTCTGATTGCCTGCAACTTGATTGTACAGGTGATTGAATGGCGTGGCTAGTTTGCTTTAGCTGATCATCACTGTGATGCCCTTCAGAGTTACTACTAGCAGCCTTGTCACCATTCTCTTGATGCCATGTGTCGGCAATACAATGTAGATCAGGTATACTAACATTTGGATTATTTATTTTGGTCGTGGTTTGTATATTTGATCTGCTATAAGGAAAAATATTTTCTTAGAAAATAACATATCTGCTTGTAAAAATTCTACCAGACTTGTCTATACATCTAAACCCTTTTTGATTATTGCAATAACCCATAAATGTGCAAGGTTTAGATCTATAGTCAAGTTTATGATTATTATAAGGTCTTGGGTAAGGGAAACATAGACAACCAAATGTTTTTAGACTACTGTAATCAGGTTTCACATTGAATAACTTTTCTGGAGGTGTTGTGTCTTTCAGTACTTTAGTAGGCATTCTATATATTAGATACAAAGTAGCACTGAAAGCATTATGCCAAAATTTAAGTGGCAAAGATGCTTGAGCTGACATAGTTAAACCTGATTCTACTATGTGCCTATGCTTCCACTCAACTATACCATTCTGTTCAAAAGTATAGGGACATGTTACTCTATGTATAATACCTTTACTTTTAAAATAATATGTCAGAGGTTTGTATTCTAATCCTTCATCAGATTGCATGACTTTGATTTGACAGTTCATTTGGTTTTCAAATATATTGATAAAACTGATGGCAGCACTATTAGTATCAAATTTAGCTTTTAAGAAATATATCAAAGTATATCTAATATAAGCATCAACAAATGATATGTAGTATTTATACCCATAATCATAAAATATAGGAGATGGACCCAGTGGTAATTAATTGACCAGGTTTAGAATACATAGTTAATGAATCAGAGAATGGTAATTTGTGGCTTTTTCCCATCTGGCAATAAGTACATACATAAGGTAATTTTGCAGGAATAGATTTTATTTTATTATCATTAAGAATTTTTGTTACAATGCTAGCACTTGGATGTCCTAACATATAATGCCATAAGTCAAAAGTACTTTTAGTTTGAACTTCATCAGTTATATCAGTCAGATTAAAATGTGGGTGATCATTAATAGCAGTATTGTGATTGCTGAAATTGAATTCATAAAGTCCCTTTACAGCATTACCCTTTAGAAGAATTTTCCTAATTAGTATGTCTATAACAACATAGTATGTCGGGAAAAATTCAAAGTAAACATTGTTATCCCTAGCAAACTGAGACACACTAATCAGGTTTTTCTTAATGGTGGGAACTCTTAATAAGTTGTGCAAGAATAATTGTCTATTACCAGAAATACTACCTATGCCAGTAATAGAAATCTTAACACACTTACCATTGCCCATGCTTATAGTTTGATTACCTTTGTATTCGTTGTTCCCTACATTCAGGTTATTCAGATTGTTTGTAATATGATGGCTAGCTCCTGAATCTGGGTACCATGTTTCATCTTGAATATGATCGACTCTGGCTTTTTCATTCTAGTTTCTTGTGTTCTCAGATTGATTGGTTGTATCTCCTTGTCCATATGCTATATTAGCAGCGAAGTTGTTGTTCCTTTGATTGTTACTGTTGGCTTGACTTGCTGAGTAGTTTGAGTTGTACCTGAAATAATACTTGACAACAATATGCCCAACCTTCTCACATATTTGGCACTTTGGTCGATTGTTGTTGTTACTTCGGCGTCCTCTTTCTCTACCACCTTTACCTATGGTGGTGGGGTTGCCTCTCTGAATGGTTTTCTCATTTCTGAAATTGTTATTTGCCTGATTTTTGTTATCATTATTTTTGATAACGACATAGTTAATAGAGAAATGTCTTTCTTGAGTTTTCTTGCTTTCAAGCCCAGCTTCATGTGCAAGCAGAATTGAATGAACTTCATTAAGTGAGGAGAAATCCTTTTATGAGGAAATTATGGCTTCAACGGCCTCATATTCTTCACTTAGGCCATTGAGTATAGTTAGGACATGTTCAGAATCTTGCACTTTTTGACCAATAGCTTCTAACATGTCGCAAATAGATTTAATTCTGCTCAAGTACTCTCTCATAGAAATGTTGCTTTTCTTATTTTTGCAATTGCCTTTTGTAAAACATAACTTTAGCAGTTGACTGGTTGTTGAAAGGTTTTTCTATTGCTGTCCATATCTCATTAGCACTTTTGCAGCCAAGTACATATGGTAGTAACTTTTGATTGATAAAAGGTAGTAACCATGAGCAGATTAATCGATCTTGCCTATGATATTTGATGTATTCTTCATTGTTGACAATTTCACCTTCTTGATCAGTAATGAATTTTGGTGGAACAGACAAGGTCCCCATGATGAATCCATCAAGGCCACACCCTTGAATTGCGGTTTCAATCTGAAGTTTCCATAATAACTAATTGTCTTCGTCTAATTGTACTGTAATTAGTTGTGATTGTGGACTAATTACAGCTTTGGTGAGTTTGTCTACAGCTGCAAAGCTCTCAATTGTTCCAGTAGCATTGTCTGAAGTTGATGAAGCAATGTCATTAGTCATGATACTGAGAAAGATGACTCAAAACTCTTTTGAGTTGAAAAAGAGATGGATCAATGGCTGTTAAGCCTTAATGAAGCTCTGATACCATATTAGAAATAAAATAGAAGAAACAAGATTGAAGAGAAGTTTTATTATTGGTGAATTGTAATTGTAAGATGATACAAATTGTATATAGGAGTCCTCTATTTATAATACAAGAAATAAATGTAAATAGACTTGAATAATAGGCATGTAACAGTTGCTTTGTTATAATAGGCATGTGACCGTTGCATTGTTATAATGGGAATGTGACCGTTGCATTGTTATAATAGGCATGTGACTGTTGCATTCCCACTATTTTTTCTTTCCTTTATTAATGCAAATTTGATATTATGCATACTTCTCTGAGTGATGTTCATACTCCATTGATTTAATTTTTACATTTGTGAATTGAAAAGAGTGAGTTTTGGGTACTTTTCTCATTCAAGCAACTTTTAAACATAACCTTGTAGTCTACGAACTATCATGTTGATTGGACATTCAAATCAATTGGGCGAAAATGCGGAAAAAATGGTGACATGAATCCACCCCTACACACGATGTTTTCTACTTATCACCTGGAAGTTTACCACCATCCTAAATGAATAATATAGGAATAAAAAAGAAGATTCAACCCTGCATTATTGAATATATGTATGTATATATATATACACACACACAAACACGCACACACAGACACACACACACACACACACACACACACACACACATATATATATATATGATAGGATTAAGGAGTCGCCCTGAATTTCAGCCCCCCATTTGCATCCAAACCGTAGGTACATATTTATATTTAAATATGTTAGTGGAATAAGAGAGAATGAGTGGAAGGAGAGAGAGTGTGAAATACTTGGTTGTTGTCGTTAAGGGTCTGTTGGGGTGTTGCACTTTTTGGGGTGCTATTGAACCTTCCCATATATATATATACATATATGGCTATTTGTGTTTTATAGAGTAAGGGACAAACTCAGGAGGTTTTGTTTGATCATTTGCAATTTTGCATGTAACGGCTTTCTAGTAAACCTTACTAGAAGAACTATTGTTGGACTTGCTAGGAATATCGACCTGAATATGAAAGATCATCTTAAGAAATACAGTGAAACTCATTACACATATCCCAGAATGCTAATGAAAAACTAAACCTCTAAGCTCAACTTCATCAAATTGTTTATTTTTCCATATTAATTTTCTTTCGCTGGTGTAGTCAAGCATAAAGATTTAATGGACAAAGTGACAAAGTTGTCTTAAGACCTTTCGACTAACCTCACAACTGCTTCTCAATTGGTGGCAAAAGCACTTGCTGTCTTTTTTACTTCTAAGGTCTAGTTCGATCTTGCATGATCTTGTGTTGTTCTAGTTTTTATTAGGTGTTATTATTGATTATATGGATGATTTTTTGCTACAGTTATAATTTAATGTAGGTTCGCATACAAGATGATGACATAATGCTAATGTCATTTATTATAGCTTTCAGTGATGCATCTTGGACATATCCTAATTTTATTGCTTCGATGATTATATAGTTAATGCTTGGATTTTGGGATGCCAGGAATGCTGGAGGAAAGCACTCCATGCTAGTTTCTTATCCACTGTCATACAATTTCAAGTTTATTTTTTCTGATAAATATACATTTAAGAAAGTTATTATAATTAACTGTAATATCTATTGTAAGTAGGTTAGAGCATGCTCAGAGAGTTGTAGCTAATGAGATCACTTACAGCTTTATGGCATTCTATGTCAACTACAAAGATACTGCACTGGTGGATATGTTGTTGCTGCAGTAAGTCCTAATATCCGATGAATACACATGCATCCATGTTTTGTTATTTGAAATTGGTTCAAAATTTTAGAGGATTTGTTTTATATTTTTTTCCTTATGAATCAGTTTCGAATATGGCCTTTATCTAGTAAAAATCAATGTTCGTGTTAAATAGGTTATTAGTCCACTATATCTGTAACAACCCGAAAATCTGGGCCAGTTTAAAATTTTTATTTTGGCAATTTTTGCGAAGTTTGAACATTTAAAATGAATTATTTTAAATAATAACGACGAGAAATTTATTTTGAATATATTTAGAACGTATATATTATATACGCCGTCGTTAGAATATAAATAATTATATATAATTATAAATAAAATTGAAAATGGCGCGGTAGTTCGATAATTCGATTTCAAACTTCAATTGAATATACCGGGTGCAAAATAAACTAGATTTTAGTGAAACCAAAAATAATAGGATCTATTTGATAATATCTTCCCAATGAATCCGAAAAATCAAAATTTCATAACGGGGATCAAAAGATATGTCCAGTTGAAAATTCTGAATAGTCGCTATGGAATTCAGGCCCTTAAAAATGGAAATTTTGCAAACGACCTCGGATTTCGACGAAACCACTTTTGTTGGATCCGCGATGTTAAATTATTGCTAGATTCCAAATTTCATAATTTTTCGAATCAATATGTGAGCGTGGAAAAGGAAAACGGGTTTGACCAGTTTTAGTTGATTTTAATCGACTGGAAAATGGCCATTTTTCCAACGGTCTCAGAATTCAACGAAACTAGTTTTTTTAGGACCGTATCGTCAATACGAAGCTAGAAAATATTTTTCGGGAATTTTTAGTGACTATATGTGACCCCGATAAATTGAAATGCGTGTTCAAATTCAATATATAGAGTTATAAGTTGATTTTGACGAAAACTGATCGAAACGATCGAATCAGCCTACGATACATATCCCATTGTGTTCGGAATGGGGGTAATACGCTATTGACGACAGGCGGCGGGCCTCGTTTAGAGGTCGAAAATAAAAGTAGCTTTTTGGTGGAAAAATAAAATAATTAAATAATTAACTTCCTCTCTCCTCACCCTTATCTCCTCTCAGGCCCTCCCCTCACCCCCCCGGTCATATTCATTCAGACAAGAAAAAAAATCAATCCTCGCGATGCCGCTCCGGGCCTCCGCCACCTCTCACCGACGATGCTCCGCCCCCCTTGGCGATTCCGATCCTCCGGCCTTCATCTCCACCTCCGCGCCCCCTCTGCTCGCGAACCCCTCCTCCTCCTTCTTCCTCCATCTCGCAGTCTCCCCTCTCCTCCCCTAGCCTCTTCGATCCACGCACAAACCCCTCACCTCGATCCCCTCTTCTCCTTCCACCGCCCGCCTGAGCCTCGCCGCCAACACCCTCGCCTAGTCCGCCGTGGCCCACAGCCCCCCCCCCCCCCCCGCTGATTCCGACGCAAGCGACCCCCCCTCCCCCCTCTTCCATTTTACAGTAAGTTTTCCCTCTTTCTATTTTAGTTAAAACTGAATTTTTATATTAGTTGAAACTGAATTTTTATTCGATAGGAAAATTAGAGATAGAATTTTTATTCGATAGGAAAGTTAAAGATATGATTTTTATATGATAAGGATGTTAAAAATATAATTTTTATCGTATGTAAAGCTTGAAAATATAGTTTTCATATTATATAGATAATAAAAATATAATCTTTTATATTGTAGAAGGATAAAAATATGATTTTTACATAGTAGGAACTATAAAAATATAATCTTTATAAGATAGAGAATATAAAAATATCATCTTTGTATATGTAGTGAAATAAAAATCTGATTTTTATTATATATACGCTGAAATAAAGAGGTGATTTTTATAGTGATGAAATCTTTATATTTGAAAAGGCGAAATCTTTTTATATAGAATAGTGTGATAAAAATAGAATTTTTATCTATATAGTATCGATGTAAAAATAGGATTTTTATATATTGAATAGTGAAGTAAAAAATTCGATTTTTATATATTGAATAGCGAAGTAAAAATTCGATTTTTATATATTGAATAGCGAAGTAAAAATAGGATTTTTATATATTGAATAGTGAAGTAAAAAATTCGATTTTTATATATTGAATAGCGAAGTAAAAATTCCATTTTTATATATTGAATAGCGAAGTAAAAATTCGATTTTTATATATTGAATAGCGAAGTAAAAATTCGATTTTTATATATTGAATAGCAAAGTAAAAATTCGATTTTTATATATGTAGTGGCTACGGGCAACGAAAGTGACAAAAGACGAAAAGGTGAAGATTTCGTACATATGAAGAGTCGTGGAGATTGGATTAGCTTTGGTGAGAACTTCTTACCTTTTAAAATTCATTTTTCTAGTTATATCATAATATATGCTAGAATGTAGACGGTGTTTAGTAGCACCCGACACCCGTCATCCACAGACCATGGATGGCTTGTATGCTTGTTTGATGTGTTGTGAAATTTGTTTGTGTTGTTGATGTGAAATCGATAATATAAATTAATGTGTTGAAAGGAAATAAAATATTTATATAGTTAAAAATATTTTATCGTTAAAAATATAATTTTTAACGTGAATGTGAATAAATAAATATTTATAAACGAATCTGCCGATTTGTTTATATACACTGATTTGACTGACATTGATTGGGACGATAAATTTTACACATCGCCCAACTGCACAAATAAAAATCTGTGTTTGTTGATTTGAAATCCCACATGGGTATTGGGATAATATATCACATACACTAATCCCAATAATTAGTTGTATGTCGATCGATTGATTGACAGGCTGTTATAAGCGTTAGATAGCTATATTTGATGCTTATACAGTGTAGTGCACTTTGGATGATGGTTGATTATGTGTTGTTGCTATTATATACATGTGTTGTATGGAATCCATATAATTAACTTTACATGGTAATTGATTGGGCCTCATTCCAATTTAGAAAATAAAGTATATTATAAAATAAAGGTTCATGTGTTAACAGTACTCATCCGTTGAGATTAGTCATGTGTTGAACGAAATGTTTTAATAATAAAATTTACATCTTTATCATTATAAAATAAAGGTTCAAGTGTTGACCGTACTCATTCGTTGAGATTAGTCATGTGTTGAACGAAATATTTTAATAATAAAATTTACATCTTTATCATATATAAAATTAGAAACTAACTGGAAAATAGATAAGATGAGTGGTCTCCTGGATATTGATCTGATGTTGGTTTCGGCCTTCGGGGTTAACATTTAGGGAATCGTTCTCTTACTAATTTATGGTTGGAGTCTGATTTGAAATCAAACGATAGATACCATAATTTTTATAATATATATTAAATAACAAAAATAGTCACACGTGGACAGTACTCATTCGTTGAGATTAGTCATGTGTTGACAAAAATATAGATTCATGTAGTGAGTAGGATAAATATTCATTTGTTGAATAGAATAACGGAATTATTGAAATATATAAAACCGTGTTGATTAGAGATGCGCTATTTTGTCGCTAATGATATTTATATCGATTATATTCGTTTTTATATAATTGAATTGAATATATAAAACGAAGTCGAATTGAATCGAATAGAAAACGAAGTCGAATTGAATCGAATAGAAAACGAAGTTGAATTGAATCGAATAGAAAACGAAGTTGAATTGAATCAAATAGAAAAAGAAGTCGAATTGAATCGATTAGAAAACGAAGTCGAATTGAATCGAATAGAAAACGAATTTGAAATAGAATTGAAATCGATTTGAATTTGAAATGAATGTTGAAATTGTTTTTGAAACAAATTTGAAACAATTTATAAAATTCGTTTTGAATAGAAATCGATGAAATATATATTATATATATAATATAATGGCCTGAATTGAACGCGCCGCGCCGCGGCAGTTCGCGAATTTTGACCATTGACTTCGAATGGATATTACGGGAGATCCGACCGCCGGATTCTCCTAAAACCGGAACCGTTGGGTTCGTATCGAAAAGAGCTTTCTAACGAATATTGGAAATTTGAAATCTAACGGTTGGATTTGGAGATACGTCCAAATCAAATTTGGAGAAGGTCGTTGTAAGTGCAGTTCGATGGCCATTGTTGGAAATCGACTGTACGGGCATTGATAAAATTATTAAAAATAGTAATAATTTGCGTAAAATCATAAGAAACGATTTGGGAAAATTTGGGATGAAAAACTCCATGTTTGAAAAGATAAAAATAGATTTTTATCGAAATGAACTAGTTTTGAACTAAAATTAAAATCCATTTATTTTTAAATAAATAAATTGGATTTGAAATGGGTTTTAAATAGAATTGATTAGTGGGTTTATCGTGAAGGGTGTTTTAAATAACACTTGTTCTTTAACCCGATAAGAAATAGAATGTGATTTGGGTTTATCGTGAACTGTGTTTTAAATGACATTAGTTCTTTAACCCAGAAAAGGGAGTTTTGATGAATCTGCAATTAGATTGAAATGTGAATTGATAATTTAAATTATCAAATTTGGCAAATGAGCGAGAATGGAGAATTACCGGTTTTGCTCCAAAGCAATAGGTAAATCTTTAATTAGATTTGAACGTGAAATGGTAATTAATTTTACCGATAACACCGTGGTGTTAGATATGGAGTATTACCAGTTTTTCTTCATGGGATGAATAGGCTGGGATTGGGAATTAATATAAATAATTACTTCGGTACAGTTCGCTAATCTCGACTAGTTTGGAAAAACCATAATTTGGTTTGAAATGACATCCAAAGGAAGATTAAAGAATAAATTCAAAGAATTTATCTTGGATAAAATTAATGGGAATCTTTCCCTAAGAATATGAAATCTAGAAACTAGCTGTAGGTTAGCTAAGAAGAATGGTTTCCTGGGTATTGATCTGATGTTGGTTTCGGCCTTCGAGGTTAATATTTGGGAAATTGTTCTCTTTTTGATTTACGGTTAGCGACTAATGAATTGGAATGAGGCATATGTTGTGTTTGTGTAACATTTGTGTTTAATATACGCGGGTTGTTCGGAAAGGTCGGGTTTATACCCATTCTGAATAACCGATTCGACGATAAGTCGAAGATGATGACGGTGGTCGAACACTGGAAGTCTTCACATCGTTTGGATAATTACTGATGATCCTGATTGGGCTGTACACCCAAGAGGATGGAAATAATCGGTGGTCGTCCAGACGTACTTGGAGATCGATGGATATGCGAGGAAAGTGCCTCTGGTTTCGTTCAGACCCAGAGCGAACTTGTAAATAGATTGTGTGTCTGACATTAGATTTTATTCTATGTTGATTGATTTCTGTTAAATATATATCTGTTTGGCGGCGGAGAATTTATTCTCTTGCTTAACGCCCTTCTCTGAGACGTACGAGCTTAGAGGTTATATATCGATAGATATCAATCGCATGGCATGAATTGCCTGTGTGACACGCTGAGTTGCATGGATCAAGGCTTCTGTTGAAAAGCAAAGTCTTGTGGTCGATGATCAAAGCACGGCCTACGTGGCGTAGCTTTGTGTATAACGTGAATTCGCGAGCCTCACACCTCGGTATGAGTTAAAAATGGGATAAGGACTACAGGGAGAGCACGACATTTCTTTCTAGCTTTGGTGGTGTCAGTGACTTACCAAACTTGACATTTATATACTTTTCACCTATGTGGTTGTTGGATGAGGCGCCTCGATTTTAGGTCTGTAAGGACCGGGAAACGTGTGTTCAGGAATTGCCAATCCTCAAATGTAAGAGAGGACCGGCCCTGAAGATCCAAGGGTTGCCCAGAGTGCGTAGCCCTGAGACATTTGCTAGAGTGTCTCGAAAGCGGAGAGGAGCTTGCCTCTTGCCTCGACTCATGACGGAAATCCAATTTCCAATACGTGATATTGCGGTTTTAATTGTAGAACTAGTATGGAGACATGATATATGGTACCCATGCCGTCTATGATTGATATTTATTATTTAAATGTTTTGACACTATACACTTATTATAATATCAAATGATTTGTTTTTAAAACGTACCAAGCATGTTTCGCTATTATAAGGGAAAACACTATCCTCCGGCTTGCGTTGCATTGTGTGATGGGACCTAGGTCTTATAATAGCTTCATTTTTCAAAAAAGCATTGCGTTGTTTATTTATATGCACTGGTATACTTGGGAGGAAACCTATTCCGTGTTATACGGCGTGGTCCCTTGAATTACTCTCTTTTAAAGTATAGTTTTAAATAACTGTTTTAGTTCTCACACCAGTCACATGACTGACCTGGAGTTTATTGTTTTAACCTAAACTCTGGGTGCCCTTATTTTCGACACGGGGAGCTAGTAGTTTTGATTTTGTAGATTTATATTCACAGGATCCTGATTTACAGCTGGAACGATGCTCGGAAAGCTCTGTATCCGTGTATTACTTTCAGTTGTGTTTTGTATTATTTTTCCGCTGCTATGTAGTGTATTGTAATCTCTGATATTTATCGAATGTAATTTATTCATTCATACTCTGTATATTCTTGTATCTGATGGAATTGTTGTAATTAACAATGAAATGTTCTCCCGTCTGCGTTCTGTTTTGTCTTGTCCTCAATTTTATCCGTGCTTTCCTTACCGGGGAAGTTCGGGTCGTCTCAGTTGGTATCAGAGCTTTGGTTTACAGAGCTCGAGAACAAGACACATTAGAACCATACGAAAGGATTCATCAGATATTGGATTAGTAATATCCAATTAGAATGACTCGTTAGAGATAGGATCAGTAGTATCCTGGAACGAGTGTGAAGAGTATATTTTTCAAATGAAAACAATTTTGTTTTGAAATTTAAATCGTTTTATACGTATTTGATTATTTATTTATTTTGAACTTGGACAATCCATTATATAAAGATTTTTGCATATACGCGTCATGAACGTATATTCGAAGTTTCAATATATTGGATAGATATAGAATCACATTCTAGACACCCGGAGATGGTTCTGATGATTGATCGATCATCATCATAACTTATGTTCGTGTTTCGAAGGTATGATATCTATATATTTCCTTTAGACTGGTGTGAGAACCAAAACTTATATAGATAGATTTATTTGTTGTGAATTGGCATCAAAAACATGATTTTTGACTATATGTATCAAAATTATGAATTTGAAACATTAATACACTAATTGATTGATGTTTGTGTTGTTTGTTTGATAATTTTGAACCATTTAGCCTAATTGTGTCGAATATTGAATTGTATTGAAATTAGTGGCATTTGTTTGCATATACATGTACTTACATTGAACAGGTCATAACAAGGAGGCTAGAGCAGAGAATAAAATTTGTTTGCCCGACAAATAGGTACATGTTTACTATAATTTACTGTTTTGTTTGGGTGATGATGATTTTATGAGCCTATTGGCTAGCCGCTTGGCTTTTTCTTTTTGAGATCAGAAGGACTATATGGCAATTCCGGGATTTTCCCGTGGCTCCCGGTGCAGGGGAGGTTATGGCGAAATTTTTTGAAAATTCCGAGTGTTAGCCAAATTTTTGAAGAATTTGAAAATTCTCAGAAACTGAAAAGTTGGAGTAGGGAAGCCAGATCGAATGTAGAGTTGACTAATCAAACCGCTTTCGACTTTGTTCCTTTTCGAGGACGAAAAGTTTTAAGTGGGGGAGATTGTAACAACCCGAAAACCTGGGCCAGTTTAATTTTTTTATTTTGGCAATTTTAACGAAGTTTGAACATTTAAAATGAATTATTTTAAATAATATCGACGAGAAATTTATTTTGAATATATTTAGAACGTATATATTATATACGCCGTCGTTAGAATATAAATAATTATATATAATTATAAATAGAATTGAAAAAGGCGCGGCAGTTCGATAATTCGATTTCAAACTTCAATTGAATATACCGGGTGCAAAATAAACCGGATTTTAGTGAAACCAAAAATAATAGGATCTATTTGATAATATCTTCCCAACGAATCTGAAAAATCAAAATTTCATAGTGGGGATCAAAAGATATGTCCAGTTGAAAATTCTAAATAGTCGATATGGAGTTCAGGCCCTTAAAAATGGAAATTTTGCAAACGACCTCGGATTTCGGCGAAACCACTTTTGTTGGATCCGCGATGTTAAATTATTGCTAGATTCCATATTTCATAATTTTTCGAATCAATATGTGAGCGTGGCAAAGGAAAACGCGTTTGTCCAGTTTTAGTTGATTTTAATCGACTGGAAAATGGCCATTTTTCCAACGATCTCAGAATTCGACGAAACTAGTTTTGTTAGGACCATATCGTTAATACGAAGCTAGAAAATATTTTTCGGGAATTTTTAGTGACTATATGTGACCCCGGTAAATTGAAATGCGTGTTCAAATTCAATATATAGAGTTATGTGTTGATTTTGACGAAAACTGATCGAAACGATCGAATCAGCCTACGATACATATCCCATTGTGTTCGAAATGGGGGTAATACGCTATGGACGACAGGCGGTGGGCCTCGTTTAGAGGTCGAAAATAAAAGTTGCTTTTTGGTGGAAAAATAAAATAATTAAATAATTAACTTCCTCTCTCCTCACCCTTATCTCCTCTCAGGCCCTCCCCCCCTGCTAAGTCATATTCATTCAGAGAAAAAAAACGAAATTGATCCTCGCGATGCCGCTCCGGGCCTCCGCCACCTCTCACCGACGATGCTCCCCCCCTTGGCGTTTCCGATCCTCCGACCTTCATCTCCACCTCCGCGCCCCCCTGCTCGCGAACCCCTCCTCCTCCTTTTTCGTCCATCTCGCAGTCTTCCCTCTCCTCCCCTAGCCTCTTCGATCAACGCACAAACCCCTCACCTCGATCCCCTCTTCTCCTTCCACCGCCCGCCTGAGCCTCACCGCCAACACCCTCGCCCAGTCCGCCGTGGCCCACAGCTCCCCCCCCCCGCTGATTCCGACGCAACCGACCCCCCCCCCCCCGTTCTTCCATTTTACCATAAGTTTTCCTCTTTCTATTTTAGTTAAAACTGAATTTTTATATTAGTTGAAACTGAATTTTTGTTCGATAGGAAAATTAGAGATAGAATTTTTATTCGATAGGAAAGTTAAAGATATGATTTTTATATGATAAGGAAGTTAAAAATATAATTTTTATCGTATGTAAAGGTTGAAAATATAATTTTCATATTATATAGATAATAAAAATATAATCTTTTATATTGTAAAAGGATAAAAATATGATTTTTACATAGTAGGAACTATAAAAATATAATCTTTATAAGATAGAGAATATAAAAATATCATCTTTGTATATGTAGCGAAATAAAAATCTGATTTTTATTATATATACGTTGAAATAAAGAGGTGATTTTTATAGTGATGAAATCTTTATATTTGAAAAGGCGAAATCTTTTTATATAGAATAGTGTGATAAAAATAGAATTTTTATCTATATAGTATCGATGTAAAAATAGGATTTTTATATATTGAATAGTGAAGTAAAAAATTCGATTTTTATATATTGAATAGCGAAGTAAAATTTCGATTTTTATATATTGAATAGCGAAGTAAAAATAGGATTTTTATATATTGAATAGTGAAGTAAAAAATTCGATTTTTATATATTGAATAGCGAAGTAAAAATTCCATTTTTATATATTGAATAGCGAAGTAAAAATTCAATTTTTATATATTGAATAGAGAAGTGAAAATTCGATTTTTATATATTGAATACCAAAGTAAAAATTCGATTTTTATATATGTAGTGGCTACGGGCAACGAAAGTGACAAACGACGAAAAGGTGAAGATTTCCTACATATGAAGAGTCGTGGAGATTGGATTAGCTTTGGTGAGAACTTCTCACCTTTTAAAATTCCTTTTTCTAGTTATATCATAATATATGTTAGGATGTAGACGGTGTTTAGTAGCACCCGACACTCATCATCCATAGACCATAGATGGCTTGTATGCTTGTTTGATGTATTGTGAAATTTGTTTGTGTTGTTGATGTGAAATCGATAATATAAATTAATGTGTTGAAAGGAAATAAAATATTTATATAGTTAGAAATATTTTATCATTAAAAATATAATTTTTAACGTGAATGTGAATAAATAAATATTTATAAACGAATCGGCCGATTTGTTTATATACACTGATTTGACTAATATTGATTGTGACGATAAATTTTACACATCGCCCAACTGCACAAATAAAAATCTGTGTTTGTTGATTTGAAACCCCACACGGGTATTGGGATAATATATCACATACACTAATCCCAATAATTAGTTGTATGTCGATCGATTGATTGACAGGCTGTTATAAGCGTTAGATATATATATTTGATGCTTATATAGTGTAGTGCACTTTGGATGATGGTTGATTATGTGTCGTTGCTATTATATACATGTGTTGTATGGAATCCATATAATTAACTTTATATGGTAATTGATTGGGCCTCATTCCAATTTAGAAAATAAAGTATATTATAAAATAAAGGTTCATGTGTTGACAGAACTCATCCGTTGAGATTAGTCATGTGTTGAACGAAATATTTTAATAATAAAATTTACATCTTTATCATTATAAAATAAAGGTTCATGTGTTGACCGTACTCTTTCGTTGAGATTAGTCATGTGTTGAACGAAATATTTTAATAATAAAATTTACATCTTTATCATATATAAAATTAGAAACTAACTGGAAAATAGATAAGGTGAGTGGTCTCCTGGATATTGATCAGATGTTGGTTTCGGCCTTCGGGGTTAACATTTAGGGAATCGTTCTCTTACTAATTTACGGTTGGAGTCTGATTTGAAATCAAACGATAGATACCATAATTTTTATAATATATATTAAATAACAAAAATAGTTACACGTGGGCAGTACTCATTCGTTGAGATTAGTCATGTATTGACAAAAATATAGATTCATGTAGTGAGTAGGATAAATATTCATTTGTTGAATAGAATAACGGAATTATTGAAATATATAAAACCGTGTTGATTAGAGATGCGCTATTTTGTCGCTAACGATATTTATATCGATTATATTCGTTTTTATATAATTGAATTGAATATATAAAACGAAGTCGAATTGAATCGAATAGAAAACGAAGTCGAATTGAATCGAATAGAAAACAAAGTGGAATTGAATCGAATAGAAAACGAAGTCGAATTGAATCGAATAGAAAACGAAGTCGAATTGAATCGAATAGAAAACGAATTTGAAATAGAATTGGAATCGATTTGAATTTGAAATGAATGTTGAAATTGTCTTTGAAACAAATTTGAAACGATTTATAAAATTCGTTTTGAATAGAAATTGACTAAATATATATTATATATATTATATAATGGCCTGAATAGAACGCGCCGCGCCGCGGCAGTTCGCGAATTTCGACCATTGACTTCGAACGGATATTACGAGAGATCCGACCGTCGGATTCTCCTAAAACCGGAACCGTTGGGTTCGTATCGAAAAGAGCTTTCTAACGAATATTGGAAATTTGAAATCTAACAGTTGGATTTGGAGATACGTCCAAATCAAATTTGGAAAAGGTCATTGTAAGTGCAGTTCGATGGCCATTGTTGGAAATCGACTGTACGGGCCTTGATAAAATTATTACAAATAGTAATAATTTGCGTAAAATCATAAGAAATGATTTGGGAAAAATTGGGATGAAAAACTCCATGTTTGAAAAGATAAAAATAGATTTTTATCGAAATGAACTAGTTTTGAACTAAAATTAAAATCCATTTATTTTTAAATAAATAAATTGGATTTGAAATGGGTTTTAAATAGAATTGATTAGTGGGTTTATCATGAAGGGTGTTTTAAATAACACTTGTTCTTTAACCTGATACGAAATAGAATGTGATTTGGGTTTATCGTGAACTGTGTTTTAAATTACATTAGTTCTTTAACCCAGAAAAGGGAGTTTTGATGAATTTGCAATTAGATTGAAATGTGAATTGATAATTTAAATTATCAAATTTGGCAAATGAGCGAGAATGGAGTATTACCAGTTTTTCTCCAAAGCGATAGGTAAATCTTTAATTAGATTTGAACGTGAAATGGTAATTAATTTTACTGATAACACCGTGGTGTTAGATATGGAGTATTACCAGTTTTTCTTCATGGGTTGAATAGGCTGGGATTGGGAATAAAAATAAATAATTACTTCGGTACGGTTCGCTAATCTCGACTAGTTTGGAAAAACCATAATTTGGTTTGAAATGACATCCAAAGGAAGATTAAAGAATAAATTCAAAGAATTTATCTAGGATAAAATTAATGGGAATCTTTCCCTAAGAATATGAAATCTAGAAACTAGTTGTAGGTTAGCTAAGAAGAATGGTTTCCTGGGTATTGATCTGATGTTGGTTTCGGCCTTTGGGGTTAATATTTGGGAAATTGTTCTCTTGTTGATTTACGGTTAGTGACTAATGAATTGGAATGAGGCGTATGTTGTGTTTGTGTAACATTTGTTTTTAATATACGCGGGTTGTTCGGAAAGGCCGAGTTTATACCCATTCTGAATAACCGATTCGACGATAAGTCGAAGATGATGACGGTGGTCGAAGACCGGAAGTCTTCACATCGTTTGGATAATTACTGATGATCCTGATTGGGCTGTACACCGAAGAGGATGGAAATAGTCGGTGGTCGTCCAGACGTACTTGGAGATCGATGGATATGCGAGGAAAGTGCCTCCGGTTTCGTTCAGACCCAGAGCGCACTTGTAAATGGATTGTGTGTCTGACATTGGATTTTATTCTGTGTTGATTGATTTCTGTTAAATATATATCTGTTTGGCGGCGTAGAATTTATTCTCTTGCTTAACACCCTTCTCTGAGACGTACGAGCTTAGAGGTTATATATCGATAGATATCAATCGCATGGCATGAATTGCCTGTGTGACATTCTGAGTTGCATGGATCAAGGCTTCTGTTGAAAAGCAAAGTCTTGTGGTCGATGATCAAAGCACGGCCTACGTGGCGTAGCTTTGTGTATAACGTGAATTCGCGAGCCTCACACCTCGGTATGAGTTATAAACGGGATAAGGACTGCAGGGAGAGCATGACGTTTCTTTCTAGCTTTGGTGGTGTCGGTGACTTACCAGCCCTGACATTTATATACTTTTCAACTATGTGGTTGTTGGATGAGGCGCCTCGATTTTAGGTCTGTAAGGACCGGAAAACGTGTGTTCAGGAATTTCCAATCCTCAAACGTAAGAGAGGACCGGCCCTGAAGATCCAAGGGTTGCCTAGAGTGTGTAGCCCTGAGACATTTGCTAGAGTGTCTCGAAAGCGGAGAGGAGCTTGCCTCTTTCCTCGACTCATGATGGAAATCCAATTTCCAATACGTGATATTGCGGTTTTAATTGTAGAACTAGTATGGCGACATGATATATGGTACCCATGCCGTCTATGATTGATATTTATGATTGAAATGTTTTGACACTATACACTTATTATAGTATCAAATGATTTGTTTTTAAAACGTACCAAACATGTTTGGCTATTATAAGGGAAAACCCTATCCTCCGGCTTGCATTTCATTGTGTGATGGGACCAGGGTTTTATAATTGCTTCATTTTTCAAAAAAGCATTGCGCTGTTTATTTATATGCACTGGTATTCTTGGGAGGAAACCCGTTCCGTGTTATACGGCGTGGTCCCTTGAATTACTCTCTTTTAAAGTAAAGTTTTAAATAATTGTTTTAGTTCTCACACCAGTCACATGACTGACCTGGAGTTTATTGTTTTAACCTAAACTCTGGGTGCCCTTATTTTCGACACGGGCAGCTAGTAGTTTTGGTTTTGCAGATTTATATTCACAGGATCCTAATTTACAGCTGGAACGATGCTCGGAAAGCTCTGTATCCGTGTATTACTTTCAGTTGTGTTTTGTATTATTTTTCCGCTGCTATGTAATGTATTGTAATCTCTGATATTTATCGAATGTAATTTATTCATTCATACTCTGTATATTCTTGTATCTGATGGAATTGTTGTAATTAACAATGAAATGTTCTCCCGTCTGCGTTCTGTTTTGTCTTGTCCTCAATTCTATCCGTGCTTTCCTTACCGGGGAAGTTCGGGTCGTCTCAATATCGGCCACTCACTAATACCAATATTTACATGCGGAAAGGACTAAATCATAAGCAATGTTCAATATAGAGACTCTTGAGCTTCAAGTTGATATTTCAAGTTTCTTGCACTTCTAGTTGTGTTCTACTATACTAACAGTCTTATGTTTTTGTGTGTAGAATTGTTCATAACGGAAGTAAAAGTGTTAGCGGTACTCTATAAATCAGTGCATTTCTACATGAAAAGGGAGTAGTGTTCATGGTAATGGTAAATGATCAAAGTAAATAGGTTAGTCACAGCATATGTTTTCTTGATCATTGCTTCTGGATTTAGTAATTAATATTGATGAATGAATTTTTGCTTCAATATCAATCATTAAGACATGAAGATAAAAATTGGGGTTCTATAGGCTTCTGAAATTAGAAGTGATCATATTAACTATTTAAATATATATATTTATGTGTAAAGTATTTTTTAATCAATTGGATGCTTTATTAGTCCAACTTAGCACGTGCATATGTACAAGAATTTTGTCTAATGCATTACTTCCAATTTTTTTGTTTATATACTGTTTTGTCGATGTACATTACTAAAAATACTACAGTACTAATTTTTTTCATGATATTTTTTTATGAGTTTTATAATTTTAGAGTATAGCTTATATTTTCCACTCATTTATAAGTTTAGATAAATTAAAGTAACATGATTACATCCAAAAATGCATAAAATAATGATAATTTATCCCACTAGAAAGTTGTTACTTAAATGCAAACCCTTGGATTAATTAATTCGGTCTCAATCCCATCCTTTTAATCCAACACTAGATGCTGCTTTTATAGGAGAATAGAAGGCCTAGGCAAATGCCTAATTTTCCCCTTCATTACTTGCAGAATAAGTCACAGAAAGACCAAGTCAAAACCGCAGAAAACCCGCTCAGACGTTTGACCAATATATGTCAGACGTTTGTCCATACTCTAGGGTTCCAAACCCTGATAAGTCAGACGTCTGACGTATATTGGTCAGACGTCTGTTCACACTCTCGGGTTTCAAAACCCTGTAGGCACATACGTCAGACCAAGATCCCTCAGATGTATGTGCTGAAACATTGCACAAAACTGCTCCACCTTGCCTTCTTTCTACCGCTGCACCATCTCCACTATCGCCAAGCATATCCACGCGTCGTCTCCATCAACATATGTGATTTCATGTCACAAATCACAACACTCCACCTTGATATGAAATCGCATCACATCAAACGATCTTCCAACACACAAGTCATCAAGCACTTTCAACGACACCAACTCTCAATTAAACCATTACAAACACAACCCACCGTCTGCCAATGATGTATCTTCCACCGAGATGCACCTCGGAACACTAACAGTCTAAAAATGCTTGTAATACCATAAGGATCTTCACCTCGTGGATTTTATGCGTCGACACCTGTCTACCACTTGATCTAAGCTCCTTCCTTGATCACACCGTATCCCTCGAGCATCATCAACATGAAGACCCATGTCTAACACATCAGCAGTGACCAAATTTTCCTCTCCACCTTGCTGTGGACTGGGTTCTTCAACCGTCACTTGCCTTCCACAGTCGACTATAGAACCAACCTATCTATACAGGTTTTCCGCCTCTAAGACACCTCTCATCACAACACGACCAACCTTCTTTACTCTCAAAACTCCATCTCGAGTATCATAAGTGCAACCACGACGATCCAACTGACCGAGAGAAACGAGGTTATGCGAACTAGCGGGTACATGTCTAAATCCAGAGACTTCCCTTACCATGCCATCATGCATACGAAAACAGATAGACCCAATACCACAAACTGGTAGCTCTTCTCCATTGGTTGTTCTAATCACATCGACATTCTTCTTACAAGAAGAAAAACACTTCACATCCTTACAAATGTGAAAACTGGCTCCTGAATCCATCTTCCAAGGATTAACTTCGCTAAATAGGACATCACTAGAAGTATCGCTAATGGAACTTGCAGCAATATCTGCCTGTGCCTCAACACTTCCATCACCATCCGCAACCTTCTTCTTATCCCTCTGATAAGCATAACAATTCTTGCGTATGTGACCTTCCTTACCACAATAATAACAAGCACCTTCACCATTAGCCCCTTTCTTCTTCCTTCTCGTATCTTTCCCCGAGTCCCTTGCTACCATAGCCTCACCTTGAACTGATTTCAAACCGGACCCTTTCCTCTTCAGTTCCTCATTCAAAAGGCTGCTTCGAACAGTTTCCAAAGAGATACCTCCACCAACATTGGAGTTACTTAATGAAACAAACAAAGTCTCCCAACTTTCTGAAAGCGAACTCATAAGCTAAAGAACATGCAACTCACCATTAAAATTGACCTTCAGATTTGCCAATTGATTGATCACATCTTGAAACTCATTCAGGTGCTCTGCAACAGACTTCTCCTCTCCTAATCTCAGTTGAACAAGCTTTCGAACCAAAAAAGCCTTACTTGTAGCACTCCTCGACTCATACAAAGATACCAACTTGTCCTACAAATCCTTCACGGATTCAAAATTAGCAACTTGATGGAATACCGAATCATCAAGGTACTGCCGAATCAAGGCAATAGCCTTCTTATCCATCTTCTTTCACTTTCCCTCATCCACACCCGAGGGCTTCATCCCATCTCCATCAATCGGATCATGAAGATCATTGAGGTAAAGCACATCCTCCATCTTAGGCTTCCAAAACCCCCAATTTCTTCCATAAAAAATAGTCATCTTCGGAAATGCCATCATATCCAACATTAAAAAAAACAATTTTTCCAATCCAAAATCACTCTAAGCTTTGCGATGATCTAGCTCTGATACCAACTGTTATGAAAACTGCCTTTGCGGAAGCGACCAGGATCTTCTTCATCCAATTACTTAAATAAGATTTCTATGGAAACAAACACAGATATGAAATCACACGCACAAACACAAGATATTCCACTCAAACACCCTCTTTATCGATTCACAAAAACAAATTTTGTTTACACTCACTGATTCAACAACCAACAGTAAACAAATTACAAGAATCAATAACCATATTGAGAAAGGGAAAGAACATCTAGATGACTGAAACTTTTGTTGGAGAAGGAGAACAATGAAGAATGACGGCAAACCCTTGGATTAATTAATTCGGACTCAATCCCATCCTTTTAATCCAACCCTAGATGCTGCTTTTATAAGAGAATAGAAGGGCTAGACAAATACCCAATTTTCCCCTTCATTACTTGAAGAATAAGTCACAGAAAGACCAAGTCAAAACCGCAAAAAACCAACTTAGACATCTGACCAATATATGTCAGATGTCTGTCTATGCTCTCGGGTTCCAAACCCTGACAAGTCAGACATCTGAACCAAATTGGTCAGACGTATGTTCACACTCTTAGGTTTCAAAACCTTGTAGGCACAGACGTCTGACCAAGATCCCTCATAAGTATGTGCTGAAACATAGCACAAAACTGCTCCTCCTTGCCTTCTTTCTACCGCTGCTCCATCTCCACTATCGCCAAGCACATCCACGCGTCGTCTCCATCAACATATGTGATTTCATGTCACAAATCACAAAAGTTCAATGATATGCATTGCTGAAAGTCAGAAATCTGCTCTTCCCCTTAGCCAAAATAACTTTCATTCATCTAGTATAGGAGCTTGAATATTTTGGTTTGAAAAATACAAAAAGAAATTGGTTTATTTGGACTATTAAATACTTATATATTCTCTAATATATGAGCTTGAATCTTCAATTTTGTTCCTAATTCTAATGGTTACATTCTCACACCCCTCCAACATGGTAAAAACAAATAGCACATTTGTAGTGATAACATGTGGCAAACTAACTTGCTTTACGTATTTGATTAACATGGTTTACAAATATTGCCCTTTAAAATTTTGTTTTTGTGAAGTTTAAGAAAGTTAAGAATCTTTGATTTCTTCGTCTTACAAGTTTTTAAATCTTTTCCTTTTTTAATGATTAGAATGACGATATCATTTTTGTTTTCGCAATTTTGTTCATATCCAACCTTGATGTGTACCAAGTTTTGAGTGCATTTGTTTTTCTTAGATCTATTATGGTTGCATAATAATAACAGTCAATCTCATGAACGTACCTAGCATACATTCAGACCGATGTGTCTTGATCGCATATCGAAAAGGTAAGTTGCTTTATGTATTTTATATGCATATTCAAACTTCTCAATTATGCATCTTTTCTTTTAAATTTCCTTTGATTAACTTAATTTTTTACATATGTAGGTGGCTAAACTTTGTAATTTATCTTATTATATTTGTCAAAAGCTAGATCAGCCCATTTCTTTTTTCATTGGTTTTTCAAGAATTTATCAATAGCTACATTATCCACAAATATCATCATGATGACTGAGTATAACATAAGCTTGGATAGGTAACTTTGTTTTGGTTTTGTTTAATCTGTTTCTAAATGTCGATCTTTCATTGTTATTTTATGACATTTTGTCTTATTATATTTTTCAAAAGTTGGGTTAGCGCTAAATATTTTCCTTTCCCATTGGTTTTTTATTTATTTATCAAAACCTGGATCAGCCCCAAATATCACTATAATGTTTGAATGTAACATGACCTTATGTAATATTGTTCTGGTTTCATTTTATTTGCTCCTAAATATTAGTCATTCATTGATTATTTTATGATATTTGATTATTTCCTACTCAGTTGCAATCCAATAGGTGTTCAAAAAAGCAATCAATGAGGTGTCCTAATTAGGTAAACAATCTAGACGATAAGGGGTATAGCGAAGGATAATTGTAGCAAGGATTGATTAAGTGAAATTTTTATTTCATATGGTTTTATTTGTTCTTATATTAGTTTTCCAAGAGGTCTTTCCTCGTTTATTAAAAAAAGAAAAGGAGGATAATATAAAAAACATTAGCTCTTCATAGGTAATTTGGCATTATCAAGGTATATTATCGTGAAATTCATACCTAATTGATTCACATAGCAAACCACTATCCTCGGCATTCATGCAAAACCATCCTTAAATATATTTATGACCCCTATTCGAAAGGAAAAGTATAATCTTCACTATAATAAACACTTATTACAAAAGTAAAAAAAATAAAGCATGGTTCAACTTGGTTGATATTTGTTCTATACAATATCCATATTGTAGTCAAGTTTCTTATTTCATGATAAACTCTTGTTCTTCCTTTTGCAGTATAATTTGTCCTTGTGATCAACATTGGGACTCTGAACCTCCTTCTTGAGCTCTATGATTTGTTTTTCTTTTTTATGTTGGTCATCTAAGTATGTACAAATATATGTCACGTTTATTTATTTCAAACAAGAGAAAACCAAATATAACTGTAACCATGTAGAAAACTAAAAACTTTGATTATTGATGGAGCTAATATTTCTGATTTCATTTGGTCCATAAATTGGTGATAAGTGAAAATGCCGAGGTAATATAACATTGATGAATTTAGTATAAATGTTTTTTATGCCTAACATACTTATTTGATACTTATATTAGAGGCTGATGCTAAAGAAATTGTTGCTTATATGTCTTACTCTTAATCTTGGACTTTCAAATGAATTATCATAAGAACATTGGCAAAATTTTATGTTAATAAACACATTTTAATACATTTACACACTTATAGCAAAATGTAATTATTAGTATGAGTGATTATCTGTGGCATTACTAATTAAAAATGTAAGGCCTTATCAGTTTGTATTGATTAACAACATTCTTATGTGTAATGCAACACATATATAAGAAACCAAGTTACTGGACTTTTGAATTGCTCTTAATTCTGTCTTCGTGGTGTTCGTTGCAACCACAATACCAATTACATAATTAATTATTTAATTTTTATTATGTTGTTTTATTATAGTTCTAGGGGTGCGTTTTTACATTTATATATATATATATATATGTATCTATGTGTGTATATATATGTGTATGTATATGTATATGTATATGTATATGTATATGTATGTGTACATATATAAATATAAAGAGAGAGAATGGTATTATCTCATTTAAATATGAAAATGTATAAGTCACATAACAAAAATTATGTAAATTAACAATACTAATAGAGTTAACTTGTAAATCAATTATAATTCATTTATGTCAAGAATTTATTATATATTATATCAGAAAATCATTTTTAACATTGAAAACTCCACAACAGGTCTATATACTTTTTTTTTTAGATTTCTTTTCGATTTTTCTAATTATAAATCTATGTACTTAAACTAATTTCATAATTTTAGATTTAACTCATTGAAACAAATTACATTAGATTTCATCCAATAAATTACTAATGTATATCAGTTTCAACATGTATAATCAGTTCATATTAACAAAATGATAACATTATAATATTTCTTGATATACAAACATACATATATTTTTTGTATGTAAGCTTAAAATATAAATTACACTCGAATAATAATAATAATTTTAAAAGCTTATAAATTTTACACAATTTATCATATATTTTGGCAAGTTTTGATTTTAACAGTAGAATATAGTAAGTACTATTTTTTTAGTGTGGTGCTAAGGGCACTCCAATATGTTCTTCCTAATACCACAACTAAAATAATAAAACTCGTTAAATTTTGTATGCTTCCTAATACCACACCACGTTACCACTCTATTCTAATATCTGGCTCATTCATTATCTTCCGAACTAATCATGTACTAAGCTAATCTAAAAACCCTAATCTTTCGTAATCGTTGCCTTCTTCGCATCCCTCGTGGGAAAATTCAAATTCGTACAGTAATCTATCAATTGTTTGGTGATCTGAAAACCCTTATCTATCACTTACTTTTCTGGTTTGCTTAATTCAAACCTTATTCACTTACAAATGAGGACGAACGAATATCGAGCGAAATAGAAATAGAGTAAAACAATGTGCTAGCCCCTACTTTCTAAGTGTGTGTTATTAAGAAGAGTGCAACAGTAATTCTTGTGCTATTTTTTAGTCGTATTATTAGAAAGAACATATTGGGGTGCCCTTAGCACCACACTATTTTTATAATATTGTCGTGTGCAACACACGGGTTACGCACTAGTTGCAATTGTAAATGTAAACCTGTTTTGATCAACTCAGCGTGAGTTGAGTTGAGAGCATTTCAGATTGCATCAATTTTTTTTTACGTAGGTGTCGTTTGAAATGACATCATCGTAAAAGAAAAAGTAAAAATATATACTAGCATCATTTAAAATGACATCAGTGCAAATGAACATAAAATATCATTATGCAACATTATTTGAACGGACATCAATTTATTTTTGTCAGTTCAGCGGCCAACTGATAAAAACAAAGCTATGTTTTAAAACATCCTTAAATGTTGGTAACATTTGGAAACGACTTATAAAAAAATTTAAGAAAAAAATCGTTAAAATATCAGTAATCGTAAGCAAAGGTATCAAATCTTATAAAACATCCAATACTAATAAATACGTCAGACAAGAATCGAACCAGATACACCAAATAACACGATTAGGATAAGGCAACGTATTAACTGGCAAAACTCACTGAATGATCAGATAACCGCGTCATGCTGACTCATATCCATCTAAACTTCCCTGATAGGACCATTTTACCCCTTCTCCATCTTCGTTCCCGCCTCGTCTTCTGAGTCCTCTATAGCCACGTAAATTTTTCCTTCCGCCTTATTTATACATTTCTCTTCCTTCCTTCTCCTCAATCTATTCTAGGGTTTTACTTCACTCATTCTGCTTACACAATGACCATCGCCATTGAGCCATCTCAAAACGGTGCATTCTTCATACTTCCCTCTGATTTTTTTTAATTCTTTTAATTTTAATTTTCTTTGATCCTCCTTTTCATGTAACAATGTTTATTTTCATGATTTCAGATCAAAGGTATAATGTGAAAAAAATGACAAACGAGGGCGACCTCATTTTGGATGGAGGATTCGTGGTTCCTGTAGTGTTTTATGCGGAATTTTGATGAGGATCTAGTATTGTTTATTTAGATACCAATGGAGTATAACAAAAATAATTATGAAATCTCACGAAAAACAAAGAACAAAAAAGGACATAGAAGATTTAACGTTGTTCGGATATGAATATCCTACGTCCACGGAGACCTAACAACTTTCATTTCTCAATGAAGAAATGAGTACATAAGAGAGGAGGAAGATTACAATAGAGAGAAGATTAATGGTGGATTGCCTTCTTCATACAATAACATGACCTCTATTTATATAGAGGGATTTCTTGACCTCCAAGTAAACTTGGCACCCAAGTTATCTTGACTTCCGAGTAAACTTGGCACCCAAGTTTTCTTGACTACTAAGTAAACTTGGCACCCAAGTTATTCCATATAGGAGCCAATTACATGATTGACAATTAATATTTCCTTCTCTACAAATATTTGAATCATCAATTTCAACACTCCACCTTGACTCAAATATGACAGTCTTTCTTCATCATCTCATCTTCAACAATCAACATAGAAGTCGTTGGGCCCAAAGCCCCATGGCGCTCAAGTAACAGGAAGCAAACCGATCAAGTTTGAGCATTGCTCAAACTTGTCCTTTGGAAGTGACTTGGTCATCATATCTGAAGGATTATCCGAAGTACCCACCTTCAATAATTTGATCTTACTCCGTTCTTCCTCAAGCATAAGAAAGAAACCTCTAACATCAATGTGCTTTGTCCGTGAACTATAGGCTTGATTCTCAACAAGATGAATAGCACTCTGACTGCCTGAAAATAGCTCCACTGTCCGCTGCACCATTGAAAAATCATCCAATAATTGAAGTAAGTACAATCCTTCCTTTGTTGCTTCCATAATCGATATCAACTCTACTTCAGTAGTCGACAAAGCTACGATAGATTGCAGCTTTGATCTCCATGAAATCGAGCCTATGCCAAGTGTAAAAACATAGCCCGACACTGACCTTCTAGCATCTCTATCCCCAGCGTAATCAGAATCACAGTATCCTCTAAGAAGGATGTCACAATCTACTCCACCATATAGCAAACCCACCGAAGAAGTGCCTCGAAGATATCTAAGAATCCACTTCACTGCTTGCCAATGTTCTTTGCCTGGGTTAGGCATATATTGACTGACAACACCAACTGCTTTGGCCAAATCTGGTCTCGTGCACACCATCGCATACATGAGACTACCAACAACACTAGAATAAGGTATATTAGCCATATACCTTTTATCTTCTTCCGATGTAGGAGAATGGTCTTTCGACAACTTAAAATGAGAGCATAAAGAAGTGCCTACCGGTTTGGCTTTCTCCATCCCAAATCGAGCGAGGACTTTCTCGATGTACTGTGCCTGAGTGAGCCTTAACTCTCTCCGCTTCCTATCCCTGCTTATCTCCATACCCAATTTTCTTTATGCCTTTCCCAAATCCTTCATATCAAACTCTCTACTGAGCTCCGCTTTCAACTCCTTAATTTTGACCATACTCTGTGATGCAATCAACATATAACAACAAATAAATCATGTCATCATCACATCTCCTAAAATAAACACACTGGTCTTTGAAGCTTCTGGAGTATCCCTATGAAAGCATAAACTGATCAAATATCTTGTACCATAGTCTAGGAGACTGCTTCAGTCCATAAAGAGATTTGTTAAGTTTACAAACATAGTCTGGCCTGCTGCTATCAGTGAACCCTTCTGGCTGCCGCAAATAAATCTCTTCATCCAGATCACCATGCAAGAAAGCAGTTTTGACATCTAGTTGCTCTAACTCCATGTCATAATGAGCAACTAATGCCAAGAGAATATGAATGGAAGTATGTCTAACAACTGGAGCAAAGATGTCATGATACGCTACACCTTTCTTCTTGACATACCCCTTTGCTACTAGTCTTTCTTTATATCTAAAATCTCCACTGCCGCCGTCTTTTACTCTATAGATCCACTTACATCCAATAGCTCTCTTGTCGGCAGGAAGTGGCACCAAATCCCAAGTGTGATTTTTCCGTAAAGATTCGATCTCCTCTTCCATTGCTACTAACCAACTGGAACTGTCAACTGATGCAATAGCGTCTCTATAATCTCTGGGCTCATCATGGACAACATTTAATGCATATGTTGCCATATCATCAAAGTCAATGTCTTTCATGCTCAAACCAACAAACTCATCAAGCCATCTGGGCTTTCTTTTTTCTCTAACAGGTCTGGTCTCTGTATGAGCTCCACCTTGAGTTTGATCTTCTGTGCCAGTATCCATACTATCCTCATCAACCACGGCGTCATCGGAAACGCCATTTGAATGTCTATGGAAAGAATTAACATATGATTTTCTTTGTGTTTGGTATTCTTCACATGTCCTCTCATCATCATCCGATGAGGAAGGCTCCACCTTCAACATAGCCTTCTCATCAAAAGTTACATGCCTGCTTATAATAAGTTTCTTGCTAATAGGACACCACAACCTATATCCTTTTACTCATCTTCTATAATCTAGAAAGATACACTTGCGAGCTCTAGGTTCCAGCTTTCCTCGACTCTCATGCACATAAGCTGGACAACCAAACACCTTGTGGATCTTCATATCTATGGCAGTAGAAGGTGTGCGGTTGATGAGGAAAGCCGCCATAGATAAAGCTTCGGCCCAAAATCCCTTCTTTAACTTAGCAGACAATCTGAGGCACCTAGTATTCTCCAATAATGTCTGATTCATCCTTTCTGCAACTCCACTGGACTGGGGGTCGCCTGGTGTGGTGTAATGCCTCTTAATGCCTTTGGACTCACAATAATCGATGAATTCCTATGATATGATTTCACCACCATTATCTGAACGGAGAACTTTCAACTTCTTCCCTGACTGCTTCTCCACCATGGATTTCCATTTACTAAATCTAGTAAAGGTTTCACTTTTGGACTTCAGAAAGTATACCCATACTTTACGAGAGAAATCTTCTATAAATGAAAAAAAATAACTGGCTCCACCTAAGGATGGGCAAGGGGAAGGCCCCCAAACATCAGTGTGAACATAATCCAAAACAGCTTTTGCCTTATACTCACCAACACCAAAAGAAATCTTCGTCTGCTTACCAAGAACACACTCTTCACAAAAACCAAGCTTTGAATGCCAAACTCCGTCAATCAAACCTCGCTTTCTTAGCTCATCCATGCTGCGCTCGCCAATGTGGCCCATCCGCAAGTGCCATAATCTGGAAGAATCTGAATCAGCTGAAGTAACTGAAACTGATTCACCAATTACAGTAGTGCCCTTTAGTAAATAGAGATTTCCTGCCCTCACTCCTTTCATAACGATCATGGAACCCTTACATATTTTCATCTTCTCTTCTTCAACTACAATCTTTAGTCCAAGTCTGCTCAGCGCCCCAACAGAAATCAAGCTCCTCCTTAAATCAGGTACATGCCTAACATCAGTAATGGTTCGAATAACACCGTCAAACATCCTGATCTTTACACTACCAACACCAACCATATGACAAGAAGCATCATTTCCCATCAGAACTTAACCTCCATCAATCTCATGGTAAGTGGAAAAGGAGTTCCTATCAGGTGTCATATGATAGGATGCACCAGAATTAATCAACCATAGGGTGCTCTTCCCAGAAGAACTAGAAGCTGTAAACACATCAGTGTCACTCTCTGTATCTGATTTCTCCGCTGTAGAGGCTGAAGCTTGCTTTGGGTCTTTTCTTTTTCCTTCAAGCTTGGGACATTGTGCAATAAAGTGCCCGGGCTTCTTACAATAATGGCAAGTCAATTTCTTAGGCCCCCTAGACTGGGACCTCGAAGAATTCCGTTCTTCACCTTTCTTTGACTTGCTTTGACTTCTACCTCTCTGAACAGATAAGCCTTCGGTATCACTATCAATGCTAGTGCTCGCCAATCTACCTCTTAACACTTCATTATGAAGGCCAGCCTTTACATCAAAAAAGCTAATTTTACTACGGCCATAAATCATAGAATTGGCAAAAGCAGTATATTCTTTAGGCAAGGAACAAAGGAGGATCACAGCTTGAGCCTCATCAGTAATATCAACATCTGTTGCCTTCAGATTCATAACTAAAGTGGTCAAGGCATCTACATGCTCCATAAGATCGGCTCCAGGCTTCATCTTAAACGAATAAAGTTGTTGTTGTAGAATAATCCGATTTGTGAGAGAATTGTCTTGATATGCATCTGATAATGCATTCCATAGTTCCTTCGCCGTCTTCTTCTGAGAAAATTCTCTAAGGACTTCATCTGAAAGACTCAACTGAATTGTTGTGAGAGCTTCGTCTTCCATTTCCTCCAATTCAGCTGCATCAACATCTTTCATTTTCTCAGGCCCAGAAACAACTTTAAAAGTCTTCTCCATTTTCAATACGGCCTCCATCTTTATCTTCCAAGTACCAAAATCTCCTTTTCCGTCAAAACGTGTTACTCCATAATTGATGCCAGATCTTCCAACAGACTTACTAGAAGTAGCCATTAATATCCAAATAGAAACAATAACACCAGCTCTGATACCAAACTGTAGTGTTTTATGCGGAATTTTGATGAGGATCTAGTTTTGTTTATTTAGATACCAATGGAGTATAACAAAAATGAGACGACCCCGAACCACGTACTGACGGTGACAAGGGTAATCCTTGGAATATAACACAGAAACAGATAATAGTAGAACAGAAATAAGTAAATACACCAGACAATACACAATAGAATATACTGGATAAACGTAATCATTAGAGTTACAAAATATACAGGATCATACTTAGTACAAGTAAAGTTCAGCTATACATAAATGTCTACAGCGGAAAACAAACATAATGTACAACAGGAGCTGAACAGCATAAAAAGAGATAAATGATAGAATCCATCTTCAGCTCCAGCTATCCGGATAAAGCCTGCTAAACCTGAATACAAGGCTGCCCGTGTAGAAAAAGGGGCACCCGAGTTTGAAAGTGAAACAAACTACGAGTCAGTCATGGGACTGGTATGAGAAATCTACTCAACACATTTAATATATGGCAAATCACAGGACCACGCCACTTTCGTGGAACGGGTTTACTCCTTTGGATTGCCAGTGCTTTAAAACAAATCATTCTTTTAAACATCGCAATGCATTTTCTAAAAATGAAGCCATTATAAGACTCAGTTCCCATCACACAATGCAACGCAAATCGGAGGATAGAGTTTTACCTTATAATAGCCAAAATATGATTGATACGAATAAAACAAAAGCATTTGATATTATTACTAGTGTTTATTTGTTTCAAAAACAATTTCAATTATAACTATCAATCATAGACGGCATGGGTACCATATATCATGTCGCCATAAATATATACAATCAAAACCGCACAGTTACGTAATTGGAAAATGGATTTTCGTCATGAACCAAGGCAAAAGATAGTCCTTACCGAATTCGAGACTGCCTAGCCCGAGTCTCAGGATCAGAACGCATCGACCCTTGGATCGTCAGGGCCGGTCCACATGGAGTGGATTAAAATGCCTGAACACTACATTTCCCCGCCCTTTGGGGCGTAAGCAAGCTAACAAATGACTCCATCGGACCCGGATCGTCCGATCAAACCGAGGCGCCTCGCAACAGCAACAACCACATAAGTCAAACTCGTCAGGGCGTGTAAAACCACTGACGCCACTACTAGCTAGGAGGAAACGCAGGCCCTCTCTGAGGTCCTTTCTCCCGTTTCTGGTTCATACCGGGGTGTGAGGCTCGCGATTTCACGTTTTACACAAAGCTACACTACACAGGCGGTGCTTTGATCATCACCACAAGACTGTGCTTTTCAACAGAAGCCTTGATCTCTGCATCTTAGCATGCCACGCAGGCAATTCACACCGTGCAACTGATGGCTATCAATCACACAGAATAAATTCCAATGTCAGACACACTATCCATTTGCAAGTCCGTTCTGGGTCTGAACGAAACCGGAGGCACTATATACCTCGCAAAACCATTGATCACCATGTACATCTGGACGATCACCACTCATTATCCATATTTCGGGATGCCTCCCAATCCGGACCTCGGTTACCATCCAAACGAGGTGAAGATCTCCGGTCTTCGACCACTGTCTTCATCTTCGATTCCTTATCGTCGATTCAGTTACTCAGAATGGGATAAACCCGGTCTTTCTGAGCAACTCGCGTATATAATAAACAAGTGAAACACTAATATACATACGCATCATTTCAATTCATTAGTCACTAACCTTCAATCAGTAAGAGAGCGATTTCCCAAATATTAACCCCGAAGGCCGAAACCAACATCAGATCAACACCCAGGAAACCATTCGACTTAGCCAACCTTTAGTTAATTTCTAAATTACACATCCATATCATTTATAATATTTTATAACGATTTATCACTATTTTTATTTATTTTAAAATAGCCAATTTATTCAAAACGACGCTTCGGGCCATAACGCGACTGTGGTGCTGTTTTTCTTTAGATTTGATTTACACATATCTGAAAATCTAACCGTTGGATCTTCGCAAAATTTACATCATTAGAAAGATCTTTTCAAAATGAATCCAACGGTTTCAGTTTCGGGAAAATCCAACGGTCGGATCTCCCGGTATAATCTTTTGAAATCACGGTTTCAAAATACGAACTGCAGCGTTGTTATTCGATTATATATAATTATATTTATATATATATATAAATTTAATCGATTCTGGCGCCGTTTTTCTTCAGATCTAAATTAAACATTCCAGACAATCCAACCGTTGGATTTTTACATAGTTGGTGTCGTTGGAAAGATATTTCCAAAGCGAACCCAACGGTTGCGATTTCAAGAAAATCCGATGGTCGGATCTCCCGGTATAATCGTTTGAAATCATGGTTTCAAAATACGAACTACAGCGTCGTTATTCGATATATTTTAATTATATATATATATATATCGAATTTTCGATTTCAAAGCTACATTCTTTTCATACATTTGATAAAAATAATATTTTTATCTAACTGTCTTCTATTTCAACACTTCACTATATTTAACAATTCATGTATATAATAAAAATGTGATTTTTATTGTAAAACAATTCATTTCAAAACACTATTATTTTATATAGTTCATATAGGTAATAAAAATAGGATTTTTATTATAAAACAATTTCTTTCAAAACAAGATTATTTTATATAGTTCATATAGATGATAAAAATGTGATTTTTATTATAAAACAATTTATTTCAAAATATGAATACCATTCAACACATGAATTTCAATTCAACGAATGAATATCGATTCAACATATGAAGGTTTTCTATAGTTTATATATATAGATAAAAATGTGATTTTTATATTTAAAACACGAATACCATTCAACACATGAATTTCTATCCAACGAATGAATATCGACTCAACACATGAAGGCTTTCTATTCAACGAATAAATATAGTTTCAGCAAATGAAAATAATTTAAACACTTGAATATTATTCAAAATTTCGGCAGCATAACGGCAGGGTAGTTAAAACCGGGACCGTCCCTAGTACGGCTCCTCGCTCTACCTTAAAACCTCGCGGTTTTTGACAATGGGGAATCATGCATCTAGTTCGCACGCAGGCGGCATGTATATTTATTTCATTTCCACAAACTAATCCTATGTGGTTTCAACCAAATATTTCTCAACCACAAATGGGTATTTTTCAACCACAATCAATCAATATCAACCACAAACAATTCCAATCAACCATTTTCACACCAATCACAACCAATAAATATCGTCCATGGTTTGTGGACAAGAGGCGAATATATATATATATATATATAGCAATTCACTTCTATTTCAACACATATATAATTTTTACAAGGCATATATAACTTATACATCGAACGTACAACTTATACAACGCTTATACTTGAGGTGTACAACGCTTATATAACCCATACATCGCCTATATAATTTATACATCGTCGTTTGCTATATCATTTATAAATTAGAAATCTCACATTGGGTTCCACTCCACAAAAAATAGCAGAAGGCTCAGAAATATGCGGTCTCTTCAAGAATGTAGAAGACGTCCACACGGTCACGATGTTTCCTGTTTCATCAAATTTCGTCAACACACGAAAAAGATATGATTTTTCAAAGTTTGCAACGGTTTAAAGGTGTTAAAACTGTTAAAAATTAATGTGGCCGTACCTCAGCTGAAAGGTTCAAAACTAGGTCGGATTTATCTCGAAATCCGTGTAGCTATTCGTCGATCGACCTTTGCAATGTCAAATGGGGAGGAGAGAGCTTCCAGCGCAGGGGGGTGGCGGCCAGTTCGATCGTCGGAATCGTGGTCGGCGGCGAAGTGAAGGCGTCGACTTCTCGGCGTCCGTTCTCCTAAAATACACAATGAAAAAATCGAAATAAGGTATGGATTTGAAGATCTCGAGGAGCTCTACAAAATCTTCAACTGGAGAAGGGGCTAATTTTGCGTGGATTGATCGGAAAGTGGACGGGAAGATTTGAATGTGTTTCCGCCATCGCATTAGAATATACGAGGAGAGAGAAAAAAAATAACTGGCCAATGAGATAATTTTTTATATTTATAAATTTTTAAATTTCGAAAATACCCCCTTTCACACACGAACACCAATCCGCACCCAACGACTGTCGTTCCTAGAGTTTTACCCCCATTCCGAACACAATGGGATATGTTTCGAAGGCCCATTCGACTGTTTTAGTCAGTTTTCATTCAAATTAAAATATATAACATTCAATATTTGATTTGAACGTACATTTCAATTTGCCAGGGCCACAAACTAATTCAAAAAATTCCAGAAAAATAAATCTAGCTATGTTTTGACGATACGGTCCCAAAAAAACTAGTTTCGTCGAATTCTAAGATCGTTTGCAAAAAGGGCCATTTCTGGTCGATCCAATTTAACTATAATTGACCAAAATACGTTTTCCTTTGCCACGCTCACATACTAGCTTCAAAAATTATGGAATTTGAAACCTAGCAATAACTTCACATCCCGGATCCAAAAAAAGTGGTTTTGTCGAATTCCGAGGTCGTATACAAAATGGCTATTTTCACGGGCTATATAAATTCCATAGCGACCTTTTTGAAAATTCATTTGGCCATAACTTTTGCATCCCGCTATGAAACTTCGATTTTTCAGATTCGTTAGAAAGGTATTCACTAACAGATTTAAATATTTTTGGTTTCACTCAAATCCGTTTTGTTTTGCACCCGGTACAGTCTGACAAATTTTGAATTCAATTTTTGAAACTGCAGCGCCTTTTCAGGTCTTGTTTATAATTAGAATTAATTATATTCGTTTTCAAACGTCGATTCAAAATCACTTTTCATTGCTATTATTTAAAATATTTATTTTAAATATTTAAAATCCACTATTTTAGCCAATTTAAAAATTTTAAATTGGTTCAGATTTTCTGGGTCGTTACAATCTCCCCCACTTAAAAGTTTTCGTCCCCGAAAAGGAACAAAGTCGAAAGCGGTTTGATTAATCAACTCTACGTTCAATCTGGCTTCCGTTCTCCAACTTTTCAGTTTCTGAGAATTTTCAAATTCTTCAAAAATTTGGCTAACACCCGAAATTTTCGGAAAATTTCGCCATAACCTCCTTTCTACGGGGAGAGGTTTCGAAATTTATTGGGCCGTACTAGGTACCTAATAAATCCTAATAAGCATACACATATTTATAGTGATATATTCTGGTGTTTACAGGGGAGCGTGTATTGATAATAACTCCAGAGAATAAATTCTCGTCACCCTGTCAAAGCCTGAGGGAGTGTGTATTTTAAATGCTCCAGAGGATAAATCCTCGTCACCTCGTCCCGTGTGGGAAATAAATAGTCCATGTGCCGTATCTAATAACTACAGAGACGTGATTATTGTCAACTCCAGACCCGTGTGGGGTTTTTATTAATCTGGCAATTTTATCGTTACAATTTAAATAGTCCATATCAGTCATCAGTTCAACCTGTAAAATATAGTCATCGCCATACAAGCCTCTCGCTCGTATGGTAAATCTTCCACCTCGTCACACAAGCTCCAAATGCTTATGTGGTATATGATGAAGTATGCCTATCTTCCAGAAGTATGCCATGTAATGTAGTTCAAAATTAATTGTTACTATCCTATGGCGATGTTTATTATTTCACACAGAATAACCAGCACTCCGCATCCAATGGCATTCACAGGAGTTGATATAATAATATTTCGCATCCAACTCATTAAGGTTTACCTATTTGTCGGGCACGCAAATAAATTCTTTACTCAACAGCTATCCATTTACCTGTTCAAACATATATAATGAACATGTATATATTTCTATCTATTTTCTAATCAGTTAAATGTGTGATATAATCGAATAAATTCTACCATTCATTCTATTATTGATTAAATTAACTATCGTTTTAATAATTTTAATTAATCAAATCTATTATCACACAACACAAACAACAATCAAATTGTTTTTAACTTTTCAAAATCATACAAATCAATTTCTATATTCCTTTAAAATCCTTCAGACTATAGAATTAAAAGTGCAAATCCATGGAAAGAAAATAACAACAGAGTGGAGAACTAATTGGTAATGCAAAGTATGGTAAATGTACCTTGCATCGGAGTCAATCAGAGATATCCACTCGGCATCTAGGATAGGCTTTCTGAATGCTCTCCTCAGTTTCCCAAGTACAATCTCGCGGATCTCCACTCCATTGCACTTTGACTAAGTGAACTTTCTTGTTCCTCGGCTCTTTGGTTTCTTTGCCAATGATCTTGAGCGGCTCTCTTCTCATAGCTAATTCTGGAGTAATTTCAATATCCTGTTGAGCCGCTTCTTCCATGATCAAGTCTGGATCATGAACGTGCTTTCGATGTTGAGATATGTGAAATACATCATGCACTCCAGGCAACCAATCATGCAGTTTAACCCTATAAGCGAGCATTCCGATCCGTTCCCGAATAGGAAACGGACCAATGAATTTGGGTGCCAACTTTCCAGTTTTACCGAACCGGATAACTCCTCTCATCGGCGATACTTTCAAATATACATAGTCGCCAACAGCAAAGGATATATCTCTTCTTCTCCTATCGGAATAGCTCTTTTGTCGGCATTGAGCGGCGTGTAATCGCTTCTTAATAAAATCGACTTTGTTAGCAGCTTCTCGGATCATATCAGGCCCCAACACAAGTCTATTACCGGGTTCGACCCAACAAGTAGGAGATCGGCACGGTCTACCATACAATGCTTCGAATTGCGACATTGTCAGGCTCGCCTGGTAGCTGTTATTATATGAGAATTCAGCCAAATGCAGATGGTCTTCCCACGATCCACCAAAATCTAGAACACAAGCCCGCAATAGATCTTCTAAAATACGATTCACCCTCTCAGTCTGACCGTCTGTTTGAGGATGATAAGCGGTGCTCAAGTTCAACTTCGTTCCCATCTCGACTTGAAATGCCTCCCAGAATTTGCTAGTGAATATTGTATCTCTATCACTGACTATACTGAGCGGCACTCCATGTAGTCTAACTATTTCCTTGAAATATATTTGAGCCAGACTCTGAGCAGTTCTGTTTGATCTGACAGGTATGAAATGGGCGGTCTTCGTGAAGCGATCTACGATTACCCAAATACTGTCATTTCCTTTTCCGGTTCAGGGCAGACCATCTATGAAATCCATAGAAATATGTTCCCACTTCCAACGTGGAACGTCTAGCGGTTGCAATAGTCCAGCAAGTTTCTGTTGGTCGCTTTTGACTAGCTGGCAAGTAGGGCATCGGCTAACATATAAAGAAATGTACCTTTTCATCGACTTCCACTAGGAAGTGCGTTTGATGCCATTGTACATTTTGCTTACTCCCGGATGGATACTAAGTTTTGACTTATGGCATTCATCCAGTACTTCCTTTCGGAGCTCAGGAATGTTAGGGACACAGATTCGACCTTTGAGCCTTAGAATCCCATCATTATCAACTTGAAAACTCGAGGGTTCGCCTTGTTGAATTATCTCTCTGATCTTCTAAATGAAGTGATCATCCTTCTAAAGAGCAGATATTTTATCTATTAATGTAGTCGTGATAATAAAACTGGCGATCATTTCATTCTTTCAGCTTAACGCATCGTCCATGACATTGGCTTTCCCTGGAGTGTATATAATTTCAAAGTCATATGCTGCAAAAAACTCCAGCCAACAATGCTGCCTCAGATTCAAGTCCTTCTTAGTGAATAGATATTTTAGCGACTGGTGATCTGTAAACAGTTCAAATCTCTCACCCAGAAGATAGTGTCTCCAGATTTTCAAGGCGAATACTATAGTCAATAACTCAAGATCATGAGTTACGTATTTTTTCTCATGCGGCTTCAACTGACAACTAGCATAAGCAATCACTTGACCCTTTTGCATTAGCACTGCGCCAAGGCCTTCTCTAGAAGCATCTGTCCAGACTTTCAAATCCTGATTGCCATCGATGATGGTTAACACTGGAGCTGTCGGTAATCTTAACTTTAGCTCTTCAAAAGCCTCTTCACTTTCTGGAGTCCACTTGAATTTTGAGTGCTTCTTGGTAAGCTTCATTAAGTGACCAGATATTTTCGAAAAGTTTTTAACGAACTTCCGGTAATAACTAGCCAACTCGAGAAAACTGCGGACTTCTGTATGGGTATTGGGCTGTTTCCAATTATGAATAGCTGTGATTTTACTTGGATCCACAGCAATTCCTTCTTTCGATACGACGTGGCCTAGAAATTTGACTTCTTCTTGCTAGAATATACATTTGGATAGTTTGGCTTTTAATACATTCCTTCTGAGGATTTCCAGAACCTGTTCCAAATGCTTTTCATGTTCGGCCTTTGATTTAGAGAAGATTAGAATATCGTCAGTGAAAACCAGAACAAATTTATTCAAAACCCCTCTGAACACTCTATTCATCAGATCGACGAAGTAAGCTGGAGCGTTACATAAGCCGAACGACATTACTAACCACTCGTAGAATAAGTCTGGACCACTGAATGCTGTCAAAGGAACACACTCCTCGGCGATACGAAGCTGATGGAAACCTGTAGCTAGGTCCATTCGTGAAAATACTTGTGCGCCATTTAATCGATCTAACAAATCATCAATCCGCGGCAATGGATATATATTCTTTATTGTCTGTTTTTTCAGATCACGATAATCCACACATAGCCGTAGAGTACCGTATGATTTTGGGACAAACACCACTGCTGCACCCCAATCAGAGAAACTAGGCCTGATCAGACCCTTCCATACTAGCTGTCATGTTTGATTGTCAAGTTCTTCTTTCTCTTTCAAGGACATTCTTCGAATAGCGTGAACTACCGTCCTTGCATTCGGAATCAAAGCAATCTTGAAATCTATTTCTCTTTACGGAGGTAAGCGAACAACTTCTTCGAACACATCTGCATAGTTCTTGACGACAGGAATGTCTTTGATGAGGTCAGGAATATTCTCTGTGACTTCAGGGATATTTTCTATTTGAACTGGAGAAACATCGAGAGCTGCCCAGAAGTCTTTTCTATTAGCATTCTGACCTTCACAGGGAATGGTTATATAATCACCTGATTTAATCTTTGCCTTAACGATTCTGTCGGCGCATTTAACCTCGGCTTCATACTTGGTCAGCCAGTATAATCCCAAGATAAGATCAAACTCTGTAAAATTCATGACGACCGCGATGGTAGGAAACCGATAACGAGAAAAAGAAACCGGCACTCCACAAACCCAACTGAGATCAATGGAACTCCCAACCGGATTCTGGACAGTCATTGGTTCCTTGAGCTTCTTCAAATTTAAATCCAGTTTCTTAGCTGCATTCTTTGCAACAAAGCTTCACGACGCGCCGATGTCAAACAGCACTTTAACTGGGATATCTTTGATAATTAGCGTGCCTTCTAAAACATCTGGCCTTTCTTGAATAGCTGAGGGCTCAGACGTTTCTGCTACTTCATTTATATGTACCGCTTTGGATTCCTCAAATTGCCTGCAATCCTTTTCAAGATGGCCAATCTGATGGCATTGACAGCATTTTCTATTCTCTCGAAACAGGTTATCGGATTTAAACCCCTTCTTTCGTTTCTTCGAGGTTTTACAATTCCTCGTCAAATGCCCTTGTTTCCTGCAGTTAGAGAAGGTGGTCGTCGTTGCTGGTTCCTTTTCAGATCTGGCCCTTTTTTGATTGACTTTGGGCTTCTTTCTCTCCTCAGATATCGCACTGGCCTCGGGATTATCAGTTTCAGGCTCATCTTCGTTACTAGAACTGACCCCTTTTTCGTAAGGTAACATACCTTTCTTGTCAAGATCTTCATACTGATAAGCCATATAAATCATTTCTGAGAAAGGAAGTTTCACATTCCTCATCACACTATTCTGATATTTTCTTTGCAGTCCATGAATAAATCTCAGATTCTTCCTCTTTGGATCTTGAATCAGATGAGGTGCAAAGTGAGAAAGTTCGTTGAATTTCTTATGATATTATGGGATGGTCATATCACCTTGTATCAGATAAGAAAATTCATCACATAATCGCTCGGTTGCTTCGGGAGGAGTAAATCTTTCTAAGAAAATCACTTTGAATATATCCCAGGTGATATCACCTTCTGGATTATCTTTAATAACTGAATCCCACCAAAACAAAGCTTCTTCTTTGAGTGCCCAAGATGCCAGTAATCTTTTCTGATCGTCTCTCAGCTTTAAACTCTTAAAGATTTTCTCTGCAGAACGGATCCAAGCTTGTGTTTCCATAATGGACTCTTTGCCTAAGAATGGCGATCCACCCAGATTTCGAAATCTCTTGAATAGAATTTCTATATCTGATTCTGGCTATGGGAGCACAACTGGCTCATTAGCTGGTCGAGCCATACGATTGTTTCTTCTGTTCCTGTCACTCATTTTCTAGTGCGTCTGTAATTAGCAGACAAAGTGTCAGATCAACAGAAAAAATATTTCAAAGTATAGAGACAAATACTTGAATGTAAATGTGTCTACTGGGGTGTATTTCATTCTGCTTTACTTATACTAGGATATTACTGATCCTATCTGTATATAGTTACCCGTCCTAGAACACTACTGGTTCTATTTCCGACGAGTTCGTTCATATGTTATGTTCCAGAACTAAGCTTAACCAAAGCTCTGATACCAAATGAGACGACCCCAAACCCCGTACTGACGGTGGCAAGGGTAATCCTTGGAATATAACACAGAAACAGATAATAGCAGAAAAGAAATAAGTAAATACACCAGATAATACACAATAGAATATACGGGATAAATGTAATCATCAGAGTTACACAGTATACAGGATCATACTTAGTACAAGTACAGTTCAGCTATACATAAATGTCTACAGTGGAAAACAAACATAATGTACAATAGGAGTTGAACAGCATAAAAAGAGATAAATGACTGAATCCATCTTCAGCTCCAGCTATCCGGATAAAGCCTGCTAAACCTGAACACAAGGCTGCCCGTGTAGAAAAAGGGGCACCCGAGTTTGAAAGTGAAACAAACTACGAGTCAGTCATGGGAGTGGTATGAGAAATCTACTCAACACATGTAATATATGGCAAATCACAGGACCACGCCACTTTCGTGGAACGGGTTTACTCCATTGGATTGCCAGTGCTTTAAAACAAATCATTCTTTTAAACATCGCAATGCTTTTTCTAAAAATGAAGCCATTATAAGACTTAGTTCCCATCACACAATGCAACACAAACCGGAAGATAGAGTTTTACCTTAGAATGGCCAAAATATGATTGATACGAATAAAACAAAAGCATTTGATATTATTACTAGTGTTTATTTGTTTCAAAAACAATTTCAATCATAACTATCAATCATAGACGGCATGGGTACCATTTATCATGTCGCTATATATATACAATCAAAAACGCACAGACATGTAATTGGAAATTTGATTTCCGTCATGAACCAAGGCAAAAAATAGTCCTTACCGAATTCGAGACTGCCTAGCCCGAGTCTCAGGATCAGAACGCATCGACCCTTGGATCATCAGGGCCGGTCCACACGGAGTGGATTAAAATGCCTGGACACTACGATTCCCCGCCCTTTGGGGCGTAAGCAAGCCAACAAATGACTCCATCGGACCCGGATCATCCGATCAAACCGAGGCGCCTCGCAACAGCAACAACCACATAAGTCAAACTCGTCAGGGCGTGTAAAACCACTGACGCCACTTTTATCAAGGAGGAAACGCAGGCCCTCCGTGAGGTCCTTTCTCTCGTTTCTGGTTCATACCGGGGTGTGAGGCTCGCGATTTCACGTTATACACAAAGCTACGCCACACAGGCGGTGCTTTGATCATCACCACAAGACCTTGCTTTTCAACAGAAGCCCTGATCTCTGCATCTTAGCATGCCACACAGGCAATTCACACCGTGCAACTGATGGCTATCAATCACACATAATAAATTCCAATGTCAGACACACTATCCATTTGCAAGTCCGTTCTGGGTCTGAACGAAACCGGAGGCACTATATACCTCGCAAACCCATCGATCACCACGTACGTCTGGACGATCACCACTCATTATCCATATTTCGGGATGCCTCCCAATCAGGATCTCGGTTACCATCCAAACGAGGTGAAGATCTCTGGTCTTCGACCACCGTCTTCATCTTCGATTTCTTATCGTCGATTCAGTTATTCAGAATGGGATAAACCCGGTCTTTCTGAGAAACTCGCGTATATAATAAACAAGTGCAACGCTAATATACATACTCATCATTTCAATTCATTAGTCACTAACCGTCAATCAGTAAGAGAGCGATTTCCCAAATAACCCCGAAGGCCGAAACCAACATCAGATCAACACCCAAGAAACCATTCGACTTAGCCAACCTTCAGTTAATTTCTAAATTTCACATCCATATCATTTATAATATTTTATAATGATTTATCGCTATTTTTATTTATTTTAAAATAGCCAATTTATTCAAAACGACGCTTCGGGCCATAACGCGATCCTGGTGCTGTTTTTCTTTAGATATGATTTACACATATCTGAAAATCTAACCGTTGGATATTTACAAAATTTACATCATTAGAAAGATCTTTTCAAAACGAATCCAACGGTTCCAGTTTCGGGAAAATCCGACGGTCGGATCTCCCGGTATAATCTTTTGAAATTACAGTTTCAAAATACGAACTGCAGCGTCGTTATTCGATTATATATAATTATATTTATATATATATATAAATATAATCGATTCTGGCGCTGTTTTTCTTCAGATTTGAATCAAACATTCCAAACAATCCAACCATTGGATTTTTACGAAATTGGTGTCGTTGGAAAGATATTTCCAAAGCGAACCCAACGGTTGTGATTTCAGGAAAATCCGATGGTCGGATCTCCCGGTATAATCGTTTGAAATCACGGTTTCAAAATACGAACTGCAGCGTCGTTATTCGATATATTTTAATTCTATTTATATATATGTATATCGATTTTTCGATTTCAAAGCTACATTCTTTTCATACATTTGATAAAAATGATATTTTTATCTTACTGTCTTATATTTCAACACTTCACTATATTTAACAATTCATGTATATAATAAAAATGTGATTTTTATTGTAAAACAATTCATTTCAAAACACTATTATTTTATATAGTTCATATAGGTAATAAAAATAGGATTTTTATTATAAAATAATTTCTTTCAAAACAAGATTATTTTATATAGTTCATATAGATGATAAAAATGTGATTTTTATTATAAAATAATTTATTTCAAAATATGAATATCATTCAACACATGAATTTAAATTCAACGAATGAATATCGATTCAACACATGAAGGTTTTCTATAGTTTATATATATAGATAAAAATGTGATTTTTATATTTAAAACACGAATACCATTCAACACAAGAATTTCTATCCAACGAATGAATATCGACTCAACACATGAAGGCTTTATATTCAACGAATAAATATAGTTTCAGCAAATGAAAATAATTCAAACACATGAATATTATTCAAAATTTCGGCAGCATAACGGCAGGGTAGTTAAAACCGGGACCGTCCCTAGTACGGCTCCTCGCTTTACCTTAAAACCTCGCGGTTTTTGACAATGGGGAATCATGCATCTAGTTCGCACGTAGGCGGCATGTATATTTATTTCATTTCCTCAAACTAATCCTGTGTGGTTTCAACCAAATATTTCTCAACCACAAATGGGTATTTTTCAACCACAATCAATCAATATCAACCACAAACATTTCCAATCAACCATTTTCACACCAATCACAACACAACCAATAAATATCGTCCATGGTTTGTGGACGAGGGGCGTGTATATATATATATATATATATATATATATATATAGCAATTCACTTCTATTTCAACACATATATAATTTTTACAACGCATATATAACTTATACATCGAATGTACAACTTATACAATGCTTATACATGAGGTGTACAATGCTTATATAACCCATACATCCACTATATAATTTATACATCGTCGTTTGCTATATCGTTTATAAATTAGAAATCTCACATTGGGTTCCACTCCACCAAAAATAGCAGAAGGCTCAGAAAAATATGCGATCTCTTCTATAATGTAGAAGACGTCCACACGGTCACGATGTTTCCTGTTTCATCGAATTTCGTCGACACACGAAAAAGATATGATTTTTCAAAGTTTGCAACGGTTTAAAGGTGTTAAAACTGTTGAAAATTAATATGGCCGTACCTCAGCTGAAAGGTTCAAAACTAGGCTTGGATTTATCTCGAAATCCGTGTAGCTATTCGTCGATCGGCCTTCGCAGCGTCGAAGGGGGAGGAGAGAGCTTCCAGCGCAGGGGGGTGGCGGCCAGTTCGATCATCGGAATCATGGTCGGCGGCAAAGTGAAGGCGTCGACTTCTCGGCGTCCGTTCTCCCAAAATACACAATGAAAAAATCGAAACCAGGTATGGATTTGAAGATCTCGACGAGCTCTACAAAATCTTCAATTAGAGGAGGGGCTAAATTTGCGTGGATTGATCGGAAAGTGGACGGGAAGATTTGAACATGTTTCCGCCGTCGCTCGAGAATATACGGGGAGAGAGAAAAAAATTAACTGGCCAATGTGATAATTTTTTTATATTTATAAATTTTTAAATTTCGAAAATACCCCCTTTCACATATGAACACCAATCCAAACCCAACGACTGTCGTCCCTAGTGTTTTACCCCTATTCCGAACACAATGGGATATGTTTCGAAGGCCCATTCGATTGTTTCAGTTAGTTTTCATTCAAATTAAAATATATATAACATTCAATATTTGATTTAAACGTACATTTCAATTTTCCAGGGCCACAAACTGATTCGAAAAATTCCAGAAAAATAAATCTAGCTATGTTTTGACGATACAGTCCCAACAAAACTAGTTTCGTCGAATTCTGAGATCGTTTGCAAAAAGGCCCATTTCTGGTCGATCCAATTTAACTATAATTGACCAATACACGTTTTCCTTTGCCATGCTCACATACTAGCTTCAAAAATTATGAAATTTGGAACCTAGCAATAAATTCACATCAAGGATCCAACAAAAGTTGTTTCGTCGAATTCCGAGGTCGTATGCAAAATGGCCATTTTCACGGGCTATATAAATTCCATAGCGACCTTTCTGAAAATTCATTTGGCCATAACTTTTGCATCCCGCTTTGAAACTTCGATTTTTCAGATTCGTTATAAAGGTATTCACTAACAGATTTAAATATTTTTGGTTTCACTAGAATCCCTTTTGTTTTGCACCCGGTATAGTCCGACAAAGTTTGAATTCAATTTTTGAAACTGCAGCGCCTTTTCAGGCCTTGTTTATAATTAGAATTAATTATATTCGTTTTCAAACGTTGATTCAAACTCACTTTTCATTGCTATTATTTAAAATATTTAAAATCCACTATTTTAGCCAATTTAAAAATTTTAAATTGGTTTATATTTTCTGGGTTGTTTCAAAAATTAATTATGAAATCTCTCGAAAAACAGAGAACAAAAAAGGACACAGAAGATTTAACGTGGTTCGGATATGAATATCCTACGTCCACGAAGACCCAACAACTTTTATTTCTCAATGAAGAAATGAGTAAATAAGAGAGGAGGAAGATTACAATAGAGAGAAGATTAACGGTGGATTGCCTTCTTCATACAATAACATGACCTCTATTTATATAGAGGGATTTCTTGACCTCCAAGTAAACTTGGCACCCAAGTTATTCCATATAGGAGCCAATTACATGATTGACAATTAATCTTTCCTTCTCTACAAATATTTGAATCATCAATTTCAACAGTTCCAGGGGCCAATGCCTTAGGCCAAACCTTCAGAGATTATGACGCCGATTCAGAGAGAAAGGACTTAGTCGAAGAAAATTATAGGCTCAATCACATTCATCAAACCGTCAATTTCGTAAGATCTCCCCGACTAATTTCGAAAAAATTGATTGAGTAAAAGCAGTATATATAATTGGTCAGTTAATTAATGATTAGGTGAAGAAAATGAGGGAGAATTATGGAAAGCTGAACAGAACGGAAATGAGCATATAGGAATGCATCGAGCTACTAAACGAGTTCGTGGACGAAAGTGGTCCGGATCAGGACCAACCTCAGATAGAGCATTTGTTGCAGACGGCTGAGGCTATCAGGAGAGATTATCCGGATGAGGACTGGCTGCATTTGACCGGACTGATCCATGACCTTGGTAAGGTTCTTTTTGACGAGAAGTTCGGAGCGCTTCCACAGTTGGCTGTTGTGGGGGACACCTTTCCTGTAGGATGTGCGTTTGATCCTTCTAACGTGCACTATAAGTATTTTGAGGGCAATGAAGATTATAATAACCCTGAATATAGTACTAAAAATGGGATGTACACCGAAGGATGTGGGCTTGAATACGTGCTTATGTCTTGGGGACATGATGATTACATGTATTTGGTAAGAAAACCTAGAGCATTGTAAAGTACTTCTGAATGAAAAGCATTTGTTTTTAAACTTTTTAGCTTTCACATGCAGGTGGCTAAGGAGAACAAGACTACACTGCCTTCAGCTGTGCTTTTCATTATACGGTACCATTGTTTCTATCCTTTGCATAGACATGGAGCATATCAGCATTTGATGAATGAGGAGGATAAAGAGAAATTGAAGTGGCTGCATATATTCAATAGATATGATCTCTATAGCAAAAGAGACGTGGTGAAGGTGAAGCCTTACTATCTCTCCCATATCCAAAAGGTAATTTACTTTTTTATTTTTTGGTATTTCTGAAAATTCTTTTTTCAGTAATAATCATTTAATTAATTTGTGCATTTTAACTTATTGCAGTATTTTCTTGAGAAGTTGAAGTGGTGAATCATGAATGGCATGTGATGGCAAGTTGGTTTTTCTCTCACACCAAAAACTACAGCATAAAAATCCTTCAAATTATGTTATTGTGTTTAAAACTTACTTTTTTGTTTTTCTTTTTTTCATGGTCCATGGTATGGTTGTATGGGGTGAAGCGTTAAGTTGGATCATTTTTCAGTTAGATATTACATTTTGCATCATGTAATGATGCATAAGTAATAAAGTATTTTATATGTTGCTTGTTAGTCTACTCCTAAGTCTGGAATGCATTTCTTTATATATGTGTTTATGAATAGACTCATCCAACTGAATGAAAATAAATAGTAGAATGCTATAGACTGAAGACTTGGAGTTGTTTATAAACGAGGCCAATTCTTCTGTATCCAATTACCCTATCCTCAATGTTCCTTCCAATCAAATCTCCCTATTTTGATTTTTTTGCATTTTAGTCCCCGGACAATTAAAGGGTTTAACTGTAAAAGGCGGAAATCAGGGGGTTGTGATTGGTTGGGGACACGGGGCACACCGAATTTCGGCACAGAAGAGTTGGTGCGTTTATAAACAATGTAGTTTGGGTAAAAAAAAGGAATAAACTCACTCCAATACATGTGTAAAATTGCGCAATGGAAACAGTAGAAGACAGATGCATCACTGCTCCTAAATTTACTTCCACCCTCTTCCCCCCGTGCGTAGTGCCAACATTCAATCATCTTCTTACCAGGTTATAAATGTCTACCTGGCATCTTGGTTCATTGATGAAAATTTTCAAACTAAAAAAAATCCTAGAAATTAAGTTTTAATGTTTCTTTAAAACTACGAACTGCCAATTTTGTGGAATAATGTCTTTTAAGATAATCTACTGCAAGAAGTTGCTCATAGGGCAGCAAAATGCAATTACCTGGCTACCATGTAGACCTAAAGTTGCAAACGTAATGCTAAAGCTTTGACCAAATCATATATATCACGCTATTAATCCAAAAAATTGTGATTGTATCAAGAATACTTCATTCATATTAAAAAAAATAGAAATCAAAACTAAAAGAATTAATGTTTTGATTTTATTTCTGTTTTGAATTTACAGAAATGTTTTATTGAATGATCAGAGACAAATGTAAAATAGGATGTTGTAATTGAAAAAACTGGATACAGAAATAATGCTACAGCCGTGTATTTATAATGTACAGTACAGATTGGGTCTTTATCTTTTTATGGCCCATCTTGTATATGAAAGGAAGTTGGGCTTGGGCTTAGGCCTTCTGAGAGTTTGTTGTATACTTGATGTTTGATGTCCGATGTAACCATTAATTCCCCCCTGCAAATCAGTGCTAGGGTTAGGTTTTTTTATGTCTTCTTCCAAAGCGATTTTGCAATTCGATCTTCAATTCATCCTCTTTTCTGCTCAAGTCCATTGATTTCTTCGTCTTTGTGGCCTGTGAACTAATGGATCTACTTGATTGTGAGGCGCTTGAGCTCTTCGTATCTCTGGTATGTTGCTTGTCTTCAATCTTCCTGTCTTTATCTTCAAGCTTGCTATTTTGCTTCAGATCTGACTTTTTAATGTCAGCTTCATCTTATTTGTTGTAGATCTTCGTGATTTTCATTAGCTCTCTGAACTTGATGAAGTTGGTGTGAGAAAGAGGTTTGGTTAGGGTGTCAGCTCTCTGGTAAGTGGCAGGTAAGTGGCAGGTAAGTGTCTAACATCTAAATTACCCTTGATTACCTGCTCTCTTACGAAGTAAAGATCAATTTCTACATGTTTGGTCCTTGAGTGTAGAATAGGGTTAGCTGACATGAACACAGCACTCTGATTGTCACACCATAGTATAGATTGCTTTGGCTTTATGTTTAATTCAGATAGTAAGGATCTTAACCACATTATTTATGATGTTGCATTAGCAATATTTCGGTATTCTGCTTCAATACTTGATCTTGATACTGTTGACTGTTTCTTAGAGCACCATGATATTATATTATCACCCATATATATGCAGTATCCTGTGGTTGATTTTATATCATCTGGATCTGATGCCCAATCTGCATCAGCATATCCTGTAATATTGTTATTGTTGCATGCTTTGAAAGTGAGTCCATAGTCTAGGGTTGCCTTTAGATACCTCAGTATCCTTTTAACAGCCTTCCAGTGTATGTCCAGAGGGTCCTTCATGAATTGACAAACCTTGTTAACACTGTATGATATATCAGGCCTAGTAATTGTTGCATACTCTAATACACCAACTACACTCCTGTATTGTTTTATGTTAGGTATAGGTTCTCCCCTATGTCTGGATAGAGTCTGACTACCGACCATTGGTGTTGGTTGACCTTTAGCTTCCTCCATTTGAGTCTTTGCTAGAAGTTCACCAAAATATTTCTTTTGAGACAGTGTTATCTCTGTTGATGATCTTGAATTTACCTCTATACCCAGAAAATAATTTAGTTCTCCCAGGTCTTTGACAGAGAATTGGTTATCTAAATATTGCACAAGTTTGTTTACTTCTGTGCTGTCATTACCTGTAATTATTAGGTCATCAACATAGATAAGAATATAAATAGTGCAGTTGTTATCTGACTTTGTAAAGAGTGAATTATCAGATTTGGTAAATTGAAATCCCATGTTACTTAATGTGGATTTCAACTTATCAAACCATACCCTAGGGGATTGATTTAGACCATAGATGGCCTTGTGAAGCTTGCATACAAGTTTAGAATCTTTTGTATATCCTTGAGGCTGTTCCATGCACACATCCTAATTAAGAATCCCATTAAGGAATGCATTATTGACATTAAGTTGCCTCAGTTTCCATCCTCTGCTCATGGCAATAGACAGAATTACTCTTATTGTTGAGGGTTTGACTACAGGAGAAAAGGTTTCCTTGTAATCAAAGTCTTGTTACTGTGTGAACCCCTTTGCGACTAGTCTGGCCTTGTATCTTTCTATAGACCCATCAAATTTTCTTTTAATTTTGTAAGTCCACTTACAACCTTTGATGTTCTTGTTTTGAGGGGGTTCAACCAGTTTCCATGTCTTGTTTTGCATAAGTGCTTGATATTCAATATCCATGGCTTTAACCCATCTCCTATCAGTTTTTGCTTGATCATAATTGTATGGTTTGTAACGAACCGGGATTTTCGACTCCGAAAATCAACATCAAACTACCGTGTTGACCATTCAGACATCGAACATTCCAGATCATTAATAGAAAGAAGTTAGAGGGTGAGATAAGAAAGAAAGAAATATTAGAATAGAAGAAGAAGAAGAAACACCACACAGAGTCTCACATCGCAGCGGAACAAAATATAATACAGAAATAATCTTTATTGAAAGCTTTAAAATACTTACAGTATCAGAGTACATCATACCATGGGACAGTTATAATAGCCTGTTCCCATATACAACACACAGCGGAATAGTAGTAATATCATACGTCTGGACTCTTCCAGCTCGTCTCTTCATAGCAGTCGATAACCTGAACCTGTACAACCCGGTCTAACCCGAGCATTTACAAAACACCGGGTCAGTCTGGTGAACCAGAGTGAGATAAACTCGCACAGTAATAAGGGTGAACCATCCAATCATGATTTTAAAGTTCAAAACCTTTTCAAAGAAAAGGATAATCGTAAGACCAAATCCACACATAAACACGGACGGTTTTTACCTTACGATAACCCAAAACAGTTTTGAAACCAATATCTTTTTCTGATATTATAATAATGTATAAATACAAGTAAATAACAATCTAGTGGAACGCTTGCATCTCACGCTCCACATATACAGTATACAATCAAAAACCGCGGGCGCTTATTGGAAATTGGATTCCGACCTTGACAAGGTATGGGACCACCTGCCGATAGTGTATCTCTAAAGACGAATACACTGGGTTCAACAAGAACGTCTTGCAACCCGGCCCTCACATGACCGACCACTCATTTCGCTTGAGTGTATCGAATGTATATCACCGACGGTTGGGATCAGCAACCGTCTCCCGAAAAGGGACAGCATCGAAACATAGATTTAAGAAACAAATAGGACTTCCTCTAGATAGGTGATTATACACCCTAATGGGAGCGACCCACATAGCCATGCTGCCTGCCCGATTTTTGTCATTTCCCGGTTGATGAGGCTTGAGGCCAGAATTACTCTTGAACATCTGGTCGTCATTCACTTTGAATGCCACATCGTCAAATCCATCAGATATCACTAATTGACGTCCACAAAAATACTCTAGCTGAAAGCTAGAGAATGGCACTCCCCGCCAACAACTATCGTATGTTTGAAGAAATCAACGTACGTGATCCTTTGGAAATACTCTGTCAGACATCCGTCCATACAAGTCATCCAGGAACAGGATGAACCGAAGGCACTCTCCTACTGCATCCATATAGGAATCACCCCATGGATCAGTAGCGAGAAGTCCTTGCAACCCGTAGATTCCAACCACGACAGAATCACAGTTTATCTCTGCTTGCCAGGCAGAGAATATTAGTGGTTCTTCCGTTTATGAAAATCCACAGTCTTCAATGCTCCATCTCGATCATCTTCTGATCTCTTCACGTATTTGTTGGTTGGAATGGTTTTCGAATATAAATTCGATCCCGGACTTTCCATACCAACAATCGTATTGGCCAGATTTGATAGTCGGTGTTTTAACTATCAAAATAAACAGTGTTTCAATCATGACACTCCAATGAGTTCACTGGTTCAGTATTTTGCATCATTTGTCCTTTAACAAACTGCTTTACTTTTTGTTAAATTAAAACTTCCAATTCTTTTAATATTCAAAAATACGATATTTGAATAACTCTAATCGATTAACTAACATTCGTCTTAACTCCATTCGCTTGACTCTAGATCGCAGCGATCACAATGGTTACGCCTGATTCCCTCAGGAAACATCCGACCGCCGTAGGCTATCTGCAGCCCTGCGAATTACGCTAGCAGTCGTACGAAATGGCACTCATCCCGAATAACTATGTTTGGCTAACTCCAGCTTGGATAACTATATTTTTATATACTAGGTAAAATAACTTGTAACTATATTCAATTTCCCACTTAATTCTTCCTTCCAGCATATTTGTTACACCATCCTTTATTATTTAAATCGGGGAATCCATTTGTTTTAATAAGGAAATTTATAGCACATATGTTATAACAATAGCGTTATAATCACTATTTAGATTTACCAAACAACAGCGCTATAATCGCTGTTTAGATCACAAAAACATTTACTATAGCAACAGCGCTAAAATCGCTATTTAGATTTACAAAACAAATATTATAACTATAGCGCTAAAATCGCTGTTTACAAAACACTTATTAAAGTTCAACCATTCATCTCATTTCTTATGCTTATAATTGTAGATCTGATTAACATCAGAACAAATCGAAGTCTTAAATAAATAAAATATTTATTTATTTACTTTTCTTTTATAAACCTTTATTCAAAATAATATATTCAAAATCCAACTCCAGTTATAAAGTAAATTTTATAACTTTATCTTTATCGATTCACCTGACGGTGAGTCAATATTTATAACACGATTGATTTTATAGGCCATACGCTGCCAAATACCCAACCAATACCACCCATTGGTTTAAACCGAGCAGATGTTGAATATTCAGTCAATAAACAACAATCGAATCAATCAGCCAAACAGATCAGTTCATATATGAGCATATGAGAATAAATAATACATTTGAGGGATCCGGTTGGGTCCCTCCAACCTGTTCTTCCCTGTATTCAAATGGTTATCTCAAATCAGACCATTCAGTTCTGTTTAACTGATAACACTAGATAGCAACCATTCAACATCAACCACAAGCAATTCAAACGATTCAACCATTTAAAACACGTTTATATATAAACGTGACCAACCAAGGTGAGTCACCTTTATTGGAACCAATCGTTAAAAATAACGATTTGGTATTCCACTAAAATTAAACACAGTTTAATTTCATTGGTTAAATCAACAAATAGGTATAACTAGCAAACAGGCAATCATCAGCAAGCAGAGCACACAAATAAAAACCCAATTTATATAAAATATAAATGGGAAAATAACTGAGTGAGTCTAACTCACCTTGATTTGTTCGTCGCTGAGCATTTCATTCGATTAAATTAAACCAGCGTTCAGTTTAACTGAAAGTTCCAGATGTTATCAACTTTGTTCAACCAGCTCCGTCATTTTGCGCTTGTCGATACGGAACTGACGCCACTTGTTTCATTTAACTCTGTCACCCACTGCTCCTCTTTCTCTTTGCGTTCACCCCCCTCATGTTCACAGAACCCCGCTGGATCCAGCGTTCATGCGCCTCTCGCAACTCCTCACTTCTGTTCAGCAGCTCTATCATCCTATCTTCCCCGCTTCTTCTTTTCTTTCCACATCTTCTTTTTGTTCCCATAAAAGCACCTCGGCTCGAGTGCCACTACACTGCATGCTGCCTACACCGGGTTCACCACCATATGCCGCGCATGCTGCCACCTTATACACCACACTCCTTCCCCCATTCTGATAAACCTACCCCGTTACTGATCTCGGACCCATCCACCTTCTACTCCACGCCTTGACAGCCACGCCACCATGTACGGTTCCAACTCCACCGCGCTCCTACCGAACTGCTGCCATCACTGGGGACTGCGCCTCCATCATGGACCTGTGCTGCCAATGTTCATCACCCCATGCCATTCTCAGACCACTGGAGCACCGTCAGAACACACCGGAGGATGCGCCGCACCTCCTTCTTCCCACTTGTAAATCTTCCCTTGCATCGCTAGTACCACCAACGTCCAGACCCTCTGAACATGTACCACAGTTCACCCTGATCCGAACTACCTCTTCAGTTCCTTGGTTAACGACTTCCGCAACTTCGTGGTTTTGAGCTCTTTTTGAGTGGAAAAAAAATGGAATAAAATGATGGGTTCGGTTTTATTTGTTGAGGAATAGTTTGAAGTCTGGCTCTATATTTATAGGGAGGTATATACGTGCAGGCCACGGTACCATTATATATTTATATATTGATGGGTAGGTATATATATAGCAGTATAGGCTAACATGTGTACAGGTTGAGGTTTCAAAGAGACTTGGTCGGCACGGGTTTTTGGAAAGTCATTTTCATGGGTACAACGTGGTCGACAAGGCTACTGTGTGATGGTATTTGCAAGGTAGGACTACAAGGTGTTGTTCCTTTCAAATCTTAGGCGGCGTGTGCAGATTTAGAGTATGCAGCATGAAATTTCTTAAGTAAAGTGGCTGTGTAGTCTTTTTCAGTTGAAGTACAAGACATAGGGTAGGCTTTTGTAGCCTTACTTCCAGGTTGTCTGAAAATAAGTTTTGGTAAAAGCTGCGTGGTTCCATGTAGTATGTGCGTTAATTATTATAGGATGGGAAAAAAAAAATCTAAGCATTAAAATATTTAACGAAACTTTACCGTTAAGTAACACGCAGAAATCACCATAAACGACTTTCGTTTACTGATAAAAAACTAATCTTGGTGTAAAAAGGTATTCCGAATCCAATGGAACAAGTTTCGCCGAAATCCGAGGTCGTATGAAAATTTTTCCTTTATAAAACCAGAAATAAACACACGTTTTAATTTTTCACGGTCACTAGATAAGTCAAATAAATTTGAAACCTTGAAATCCTAAAAAAATTCTTCGATACGAATCCAACGGCACTAGTTTCGTCGCATTCTGAGATTGTTTCCCCGGTAGGCCATTTTTACGTGCACCGCACTGCCAGTTTTGACACCAAATTCCCCGGTCTCCAAAAATAACAAACTATATAGCTATCCTGACTCTAATCGACGATACGAACTCAACGGAACTGGTTTCGTGGCCTAACTCGATCGTCTGCTCCAGTACACTCAAATATCTCTCTATTGAATTGAATTAATTATTTGGCTGCCAAAAGTACGGGACGTTACATTCTTCCCCCCTTAAAATAATTTCGTCCTCGAAATTGCTAACGTAAGAAAGAACGTTACAAACCCATTAATTTTCAAACCCAATTTATTTTAAACCAAAAACCAATTCAATATCAACAACCAATACACAAACAAATCAATCAAATCAACAGAATTCATATTCAATATTAATATTTATCTTGGTTTCACATATTTGATTATTATTTATTTATTTAATTTCCAATTTCCAACTCCGTTCTATTTAATTTCGATATCATTTTAATTTAACTTCACTTAACAAAGTTAAGTCTCAATTTAAATTTTCAATCCGATTTGAATTCCTTTCAAATCAATCAAACACACTAGTATCTCTATAATTTGATAAAATTATTTCTTTTCTATACAAAAATATAATTTGGTAAAATTATTTCATTTACCCATTTTTCAAAACAATACCGCATCCATTGCCAGTTCTATGCTTCTCAACACTTGAACTGATCAACAAACGCAATACAAACCATTTGTATATAAAAATTTACAAATACGCTCTCATATATATATACACTCAATCTCGATCTAGGGTATTACTAACCCCATCTCTATCGAGTTACACCACAGAGCCAAGGTTATCACTAAACCAATAGCTCTGATACCACTGTAACGAACCGGGATTTTCGACTCCGAAAATCAACATCAAACTACCGTGTTGACCATTCAGACATCGAACATTCCAGATCATTAATAGAAAGAAGTTAGAGGGTGAGATAAGAAAGAAAGAAATATTAGAATAGAAGAAGAAGAAGAAACACCACACAGAGTCTCACATCGCAGCGGAACAAAATATAATACAGAAATAATCTTTATTGAAAGCTTTAAAATACTTACAGTATCAGAGTACATCATACCATGGGACAGTTATAATAGCCTGTTCCCATATACAACACACAGCGGAATAGTAGTAATATCATACGTCTGGACTCTTCCAGCTCGTCTCTTCATAGCAGTCGATAACCTGAACCTGTACAACCCGGTCTAACCCGAGCATTTACAAAACACCGGGTCAGTCTGGTGAACCAGAGTGAGATAAACTCGCACAGTAATAAGGGTGAACCATCCAATCATGATTTTAAAGTTCAAAACCTTTTCAAAGAAAAGGATAATCGTAAGACCAAATCCACACATAAACACGGACGGTTTTTACCTTACGATAACCCAAAACAGTTTTGAAACCAATATCTTTTTCTGATATTATAATAATGTATAAATACAAGTAAATAACAATCTAGTGGAACGCTTGCATCTCACGCTCCACATATATAGTATATAATCAAAAACCGCGGGCGCTTATTGGAAATTGGATTCCGACCTTGACAAGGTATGGGACCACCTGCCGATAGTGTATCTCTAGAGACGAATACACTGGGTTCAACAAGAACGTCTTGCAACCCGGCCCTCACATGACCGACCACTCATTTCGCTTGAGTGTATCGAATGTATATCACCGACGGTTGGGATCAGCAACCGTCTCCCGAAAAGGGACAGCATCGAAACATAGATTTAAGAAACAAATAGGACTTCCTCTAGATAGGTGATTATACACCCTAATGGGAGCGACCCACATAGCCATGCTGCCTGCCCGATTTTTGTCATTTCCCGGTTGATGAGGCTTGAGGCCAGAATTACTCTTGAACATCTGGTCGTCATTCACTTTGAATGCCACATCATCAAATCCATCAGATATCACTAATTGACGTCCACAAAAATACTCTAGCTGAAAGCTAGAGAATGGCACTCCCCGCCAACAACTATCGTACGTTTGAAGAAATCAACGTACGTGATCCTTTGGAAATACTCTGTCAGACATCCGTCCATACAAGTCATCCAGGAACAGGATGAACCGAAGGCACTCTCCTACTGCATCCATATAGGAATCACCCCATGGATCAGTAGCGAGAAGTCCTTGCAACCCGTAGATTCCAACCACGACAGAATCACAGTTTATCTCTGCTTGCCAGGCAGAGAATATTAGTGGTTCTTCCGTTTATGAAAATCCACAGTCTTCAATGCTCCATCTCGATCATCTTCTGATCTCTTCACGTATTTGTTGGTTGGAATGGTTTTCGAATATAAATTCGATCCCGGACTTTCCATACCAACAATCGTATTGGCCAGATTTGATAGTCGGTGTTTTAACTATCAAAATAAACAGTGTTTCAATCATGACACTCCAATGAGTTCACTGGTTCAGTATTTTGCATCATTTGGCCTTTAACAAACTGCTTTACTTTTTGTTAAATTAAAACTTCCAATTCTTTTAATATTCAAAAATACGATATTTGAATAACTCTAATCGATTAACTAACATTCGTCTTAACTCCATTCGCTTGACTCTAGATCGCAGCGATCACAATGGTTACGCCTGATTCCCTCAGGAAACATCCGACCGTCGTAGGCTATCTGCAGCCCTGCGAATTACGCTAGCAGTCGTACGAAATGGCACTCATCCCGAATAACTATGTTTGGCTAACTCCAGCTTGGATAACTATATTTTTATATACTAGGTAAAATAACTTGTAACTATATTCAATTTCCCACTTAATTCTTCCTTCCAGCATATTTGTTACACCATCCTTTATTATTTAAATCGGGGAATCCATTTGTTTTAATAAGGAAATTTATAGCACATATGTTATAACAATAGCGTTATAATCACTATTTAGATTTACCAAACAACAGCGCTATAATCGCTGTTTAGATCACAAAAATATTTACTATAGCAACAGCGCTAAAATCGCTATTTAGATTTACAAAACAAATATTATAACTATAGCGCTAAAATCGCTGTTTACAAAACACTTATTAAAGTTCAACCATTCATCTCATTTCTTATGCTTATAATTGTAGATCTGATTAACATCAGAACAAATCGAAGTCTTAAATAAATAAAATATTTATTTATTTACTTTTCTTTTATAAACCTTTATTCAAAATAATATATTCAAAATCCAACTCCAGTTATAAAGTAAATTTTATAACTTCATCTTTATCGATTCACCTGACGGTGAGTCAATATTTATAACACGATTGATTTTATAGGCCATACGCTGCCAAATACCCAACCAATATCACCCATTGGTTTAAACCGAGCAGATGTTGAATATTCAGTCAATAAACAACAATCGAATCAATCAGCCAAACAGATCAGTTCATATATGAGCATATGAGAATAAATAATACATTTGAGGGATCCGGTTGGGTCCCTCCAACCTGTTCTTCCCTGTATTCAAATGGTTATCTCAAATCAGACCATTCAGTTCTGTTTAACTGATAACACTAGATAGCAACCATTCAACATCAACCACAAGCAATTCAAACGATTCAACCATTTAAAACACGTTTATAAATAAACGTGACCAACCAAGGTGAGTCACCTTTATTGGAACCAATCGTTAAAAATAACGATTTGGTATTCCACTGAAATTAAACACAGTTTAATTTCATCGGTTAAATCAACAAATAGGTATAACTAGCAAACAGGCAATCATCAGCAAGCAGAGCACACAAATAAAAACCCAATTTATATAAAATATAAATGGGAAAATAACTGAGTGAGTCTAACTCACCTTGATTTGTTCGTCGCTGAGCATTTCATTCGATTAAATTAAACCAGCGTTCAGTTTAACTGAAAGTTCCAGATGTTATCAACTTTGTTCAACCAGCTCCGTCATTTTGCGCTTGTCGATACGGAACTGACGCCACTTGTTTCATTTAACTCTGTCACCCACTGCTCCTCTTTCTCTTTGCGTTCACCCCCCTCATGTTCACAGAACCCCGCTGGATCCAGCGTTCATGCGCCTCTCGCAACTCCTCACTTCTGTTCAGCAGCTCTATCATCCTATCTTCCCCGCTTCTTCTTTTCTTTCCACATCTTCTTTTTGTTCCCATAAAAGCACCTCGGCTCGAGTGCCACTACACTGCATGCTGCCTACACCGGGTTCACCACCATATGCCGCACATGCTGCCACCTTATACACCACACTCCTTCCCCCATTCTGATAAACCTACCCCGTTACTGATCTCGGACCCATCCACCTTCTACTCCACGCCTTGACAGCCACGCCACCATGTACGGTTCCAACTCCACCGCGCTCCTACCGAACTGCTGCCATCACTGGGGACTGCGCCTCCATCATGGACCTGTGCTGCCAATGTTCATCACCCCATGCCATTCTCAGACCACTGGAGCACCGTCAGAACACACCGGAGGATGCGCCGCACCTCCTTCTTCCCACTTGTAAATCTTCCCTTGCATCGCTAGTACCACCAACGTCCAGACCCTCTGAACATGTACCACAGTTCACCCTGATCCGAACTACCTCTTCAGTTCCTTGGTTAACGACTTCCGCAACTTCGTGGTTTTGAGTGGAAAAAAAATGGAATAAAATGATGGGTTCGGTTTTATTTGTTGAGGAATAGTTTGAAGTCTGGCTCTGTATTTATAGGGAGGTATATACGTGCAGGCCACGGTACCATTATATATTTATATATTGATGGGTAGGTATATATATAGCAGTATAGGCTAGCATGTGTACAGGTTGAGGTTTCAAAGAGACTTGGTCGGCACGGGTTTTTGGAAAGTCATTTTCATGGGTACAACGTGGTCGACAAGGCTACTGTGTGATGGTATTTGCAAGGTAGGACTACAAGGTGTTGTTCCTTTCAAATCTTAGGCGGCGTGTGCAGATTTAGAGTATGCAGCATGAAATTTCTTAAGTAAAGTGGCTGTGTAGTCTTTTTCAGTTGAAGTACAAGACATAGGGTAGGCTTTTGTAGCCTTACTTCCAGGTTGTCTGAAAATAAGTTTCGGTAAAAGCTGCGTGGTTCCATGTAGTATGTGCGTTAATTAATATAGGATGGGAAAAAAAATCTAAGCATTAAAATATTTAACGAAACTTTACCGTTAAGTAACACGCAGAAATCACCATAAACGACTTTCGTTTACTGATAAAAAACTAATCTTGGTGTAAAAAGGTATTCCGAATCCAATGGAACAAGTTTCGCCGAAATCCGAGGTCGTATGAAAATTTTTCCTTTATAAAACCAGAAATAAACACACGTTTTAATTTTTCACGGTCACTAGATAAGTCAAATAAATTTGAAACCTTGAAATCCTAAAAAAATTCTTCGATACGAATCCAACGGCACTAGTTTCGTCGCATTCTGAGATTGTTTCCCCGGTAGGCCATTTTTACGTGCACCGCACTGCCAGTTTTGACACCAAATTCCCCGGTCTCCAAAAATAACAAACTATATAGCTATCCTGACTCTAATCGACGATACGAACTCAACGGAACTGGTTTCGTGGCCTAACTCGATCGTCTGCTCCAGTACACTCAAATATCTCTCTATTGAATTGAATTAATTATTTGGCTGCCAAAAGTACGGGACGTTACATGGTTCTTCATGATTCATGAGAGCAGTATATATTTTGGGCTTGAATATACCACTTTTGGCCCTAGTAATCATTGGATGAGTTGACTTTCCTTGAGTTTGAGTGTCAGGTGGTTCTCCTTCACTAGTTTCTGGTTCATTTTTACTCTCACTTTCATTTTGTTCATTGTTAAAGTTGTCCTCATTGTCATATGGAACAGGTGACATGCTGGGCTGTGTTGATGATTGAACCGTATCACTGTTAGGTGATGTTGTTTCTTCATGCATCATTTCAGGATCACCTTCACTAGTTTTCTGTTAGGCTGAGTTGAATTTCCTTGAGTTTGAGTGTCAGGTGGTTCTCCTTCACTAGTTTCTGGTTCATTTTTACTCTCACTTTCATTTTGTTCATTGTTAATGTTGTCCTCATTGTCATATGGAACAGGTGACATGTTGGGCTGTGTTGATGATTGAACAGTATCACTGTTAGGTGATGTTGTTTCTTCATGCATCATTTCAGGTTCACTTGCACTAAGAAAGTGCATGGTTTGGACCAGTATGGGAGGTATGGACACTGAAGCATTGTGAAATTTTCTGGTTATTTTGATTGTGTCATCATTGTATGGGAATATTCTTTCATTGAACATTACATTTCTACTAATGTAAACATGACCACTATCATCTAAACACTTATATCCCTTTTGATTGTCTGCATACCCTAAGAAAGTACATGGGTTGGACCTGTAGTCAAATTTATGTTTGTTGTATGGTCTTAAGTAAGGGTAGCAAAGACATCTAAAGGTTTTTAGAAAATTATAATCAGGTTTTCTATTAAACAGAACCTCAAATGGACTTATGCCTTTAAGGACTTTAGTTGGTAGCTTGTTTATAAGATATACAGTAGTTTTAAAAGAATCAGGCCAGAACTTTAATGGAAGTTTAGCTTGAACAAGTAAGGTCAAACCTGTTTCCACAATGTGTCTGTGTTTCCTTTCAACAATCCCATTTTGTTCTGATGTATGAGGGCATGTAATTCTATGAATTATTCCTCTTTTTAGGAAATAGTCTTTCAAAGGTTTATACTCTGCTGCACCATCTGATTGAAACACTTTGACTTGAGAATTTGTTGGCTTCTTAGCTTGTGTAATAAAGTGTATAACAGTTTGATATGTATCAAATTTAGACTTTAGTAGATATAACCAAGAAAATCTACTATATGCATCTACAAAAGAAATGTAGTAATTATACCCATAGTCTGAATTAATTGGTGCTGGACTCCATAGATCAATAGCAATTAATTCAAGTGGTTTGGTGTACTTAGTGTTTGTAACAACCCGAAAAATATGAGCCAATTTAAAATTTTTAAATTGGTTATTTTAAAGAAATTTAAACAATTGAAATATAATATTTCAATAAAATAAAGAGTTAGAAATGGTGCGATAGTTTGGAAATTTGAATTCAAACTTTGACTGACTGTACCGGGTGCAAAATAAAACGGATTTTGGTGAAAACAAAAATATTTAAATCTGTTTATGAATATCTTTCTAACGAATCTGAAAAATCGAAGTTTCATAGCGGGAATCAAAAGTTATGGCCAAATGAATTTTCAGAAAGGTCGCTATAGAGAATATATAGCCCTTAAAAATAGACATTTTGCAAACAACCTCGGAATTCGATGAAACCACTTTTGTTGAATCCAGGATGTCAAATTATTGCTAGGTTTCAAATTTCATAATTTTTGAAGCTAGTATGAGAGCGTGGCAAAAGAAAATGTGTTTGGTCAATTTCTATTAAATTGGATCGACCAGAAAATGGCCATTTTTTCAAACGGTCTCAGAATTGGACGAAACTAGTTTTGTTGGGACTGTAGCATCAAAACATAGCTAGATTTATTTTTCTAGAATTTTTGGAATCAGTTTGTGGCCCTGGAAAATTGAAATGTATGTTCAAATCGAATATTGAATGTTTTATATTTTAATTTAAAGAATAACTGACTGTAACAGTCGAACTAGCCTACGAAACATATCCCATTTTGTTTAGGATGGGGGTATTTAGCTAGAGGCGATAGTCGTTGGGTTTGGATTGGTGTTCATTTGGAGAAACACTATTTTTAAAATTTAATAAAGCATCGGTTAATTAGAAAATTCCATCATAATTTAGAAAAAAAACTTCAGAAACCCCCACCCCCCCTCTGCTCTCGACGACGCACGATACTCCCTCCCTTCCCGGCCATTTTATGACCGCCACAGCCACCATTAGCCCCACCCCCAGTTCAACTTTTTGAAGAGCTCTCCTCCCTCGTCAAATCCATACCAGGTGCTCCTCCTCTCGTCGGTCTAATCGAGAGAACGACCGCCGTGAACATCGCGACTTCAAAGTGCCTCCCCGCCCTCCTCCCTATGTCAAAGTGGGCCCCACCTACCTCCGCCAGAGCGTCGTTCCGAGCCCTTCCAGGTGGTGCATCCCGATCCTGTCCAAGCCCTACGGATTTAGCTGTAATTCGAAACCTAGTTTCGAACGCTAACTGAAAGGTAATGGCTTTGGTTTATTTGAACTGAAAATAACACTTTTAAGTGTTGAAAACTTTGAAAAATCGTATCTTTATCGTGTGTTAACGAAATTCGATGAAACAGGAAACATCGAGACCGTGTCGAGCCTCTCTACATTCTAGAACTGTCCGAGGATTTTTCTGAGCTTGCTAGGATTTTTAGAAAAGTGACAAACCAATGTGAGATTTGTAAACTGAAATGTGAATAGAAATGTGTTGTATAAATTATATAATCGAAATATAAATTATATACGTGTTGTATACCTCATGTACATGCGTGGTATAAGTTATATGAGCGAACTACTAATTATACATGCATTGTATAAATAATATGTGTGTTGGAATGGAAATAAAATAAATTTATATACGAATATATGTATATACTCCCCTCATCCACAAACCATTGACGATATTTATTGATTGTGAATTGGCATAAAAAATTTGGTGAATAATGCGAATGGTTGATAGGATTGTTTGTGGTTGATATTGTTTGGTTGTGGTTGAAAAATACCATTGTGGTTGAAAATTACCCATTTGTGATTGAAACAAATTTGAAATAAATTGTGGAAAAGAAAATCATACTCGCCTGCATGCAAATTAGATTTATGAAATCCCCATTGTCAAAAACCGTGAGGTTTTAAGGTAGAGCGAGGAGCTGTACTCGGGACGGTGCCGGTTTTAACTACCCTGCCGTTATGCTGCCGAAATTTTCAATAATATTCATGTGTTAGAATTATTTTCATATGTTGAAACTATTTTCATGTGTTGGAACCATATTCATGTGTTGAAACCATATTCATGTGTTGAAACTAAAGTCATGCGTTGAAACTAAAGTCATGCGTTGAAACTAAAGTCATGTGTTGAAACCATATTCATGTGTTGAAAATATATTCATGTATAGAACAAATTCTTTAAACGATAAAAATAACATCTTTAATATAAGTATGAAGTAAATAATGCTCATGTGTTGAGAAGTTCATGTGTTGAAAAATATTCATGTGTTGAATAAGTAAAGTGTTTAAACAATAAAAATCACATTTTTATTATATATATATGAACTATGTAAAATATTCGTGTTTTAAATAAATTTTTTCAACAATAAAAATTACATCTTTCTTATATTTACGAACTATATAAAATATCCATGTGTGGAAATGCTCATGTGTTGAGAAGTTCATGTGTTGAAAAAGGTTCATGTGTTGAATAAAAGGATCGAACAATAAAAATTACATTTTTATTGAGAATATGAAGTGTTAAAAACATTCGTGTGTTGAATAAATATTTTTGTTGATAAAAATACCATTTTTATCATGTATATGATTTGCTAAAAATATACAAGTGTTGAAATAAATATTTGTTTGCTATGAATATTATTTTTAACATGTATAAGAACTAAATAAAATAGTCATGTGTTGAAATATATTTTAGTTCGCTAAAAATATCATTTTTAAATGAAATATGAAGTGTTAGAATAACCATTTGTTCAAAAAATATATTCATGAGTTGGAAATATTCATCAGTTAGCTAATAATTTGATTTTCAGCTTATGTATGCAACATTGGAATGAATGGCAACGTAAAACCAAATCGAATCAAATATGAAATTGAATTGAAAATTGATAAGTGATTAGAATTGCACACATGTACATGCATATTTATTGAACAGGTTAAAGCAAAGAGGCTAGAGAAGGGGATTAAAATTATGTGCCCGACAAATAGGTACATGTTTACTATTTTGCTTAGGTGATGATTTTATGAGCCAATTGGCTAGCCGCTTGGCTTTTTCTTTTTCTTTTTGAGATGAGACACCCGTGTGGCTGTTTGGGATTTATCCCGACCCTTCCCGTACAAAGGAGGTTATGGCGAAATTTTCCAAAATTTAAAGGCGTTAGTGAAATATTTGAAGTGAAAACGATACTGAAATCGCCGAATGAATTATATTTTTATATATATATATATTAAATTAAAACGAATCGAGGCCGTGCAGTTCACGTTTTGAAATCGTAATTTTAAACGATTATACCGAAAGATCCGACCATCGGATTTTGACGAAACTGGAACCGTTGGGTTCGCTTTTGAGAGATCTTTCCAACGATATAAACTTTGTTAAGATCCAACGATTAGATTTTCAGATATGTGTAAAACAAATTTAGAGAAAAACAGCGCTAGTGCCTCGGCACGACCTGAAACGTCGTTTAATTAATAGGGCCATTTTAAAAAAAATAAAAATGGCGATATATCGTAATAAAATATTATAAACGATATAGAATGGAAATAAACCAATTCTGCTTGGTTTGCTTGATATTTGATGGTTGAATGTGTTTGACATGAAAATAATACTAAGGAACTGAAATGTGAATGTTGAATAATTTAACCATGCGAAGAATTGATTTGAAAATCTAAATATATGTGGATTATTTGAAAAGGCTAAGTTAATTCTCATTTCAAATAATCGATCGACAGTTAGAGGTTGAAGAGTTGAAGATGGTTCAAGACCGACGATCTTCACATTGGATGGATGGGCACTACTGATGCTCATGATTGGAGTAGCTACCTTGAAGGAGCTGAAGTAGTAGCCGTCCGAACGTACTGTTGATTGTACGGATATGCGAGGAATTTGGTGCCTCTGGCTTCGTTCAAACCTTGAACGAACTTGTAAATGGACTGTGTGTCTGACATTGGATTTTGTTCTACGTTGATTGATCTCTATTAAATATATATATGTTTGGCGGCGGAGAACTAATTCTCTTGCTTAACGCCCTTCTCTGAAACGTACGAGCTTAGAGGTTATATATCGATAGAAATCAGTCGCATAGAGTGAATTGCCTGTGTGGCACGCCTAAATGGCATATGATCAAGGCTTCTGTTGCAAAGCAAAGTCTTGTGGATGATGATCAAAGCATTGCCTACATGGCATGGCTTTGTGTATAGCGTGGATTCGCGAGCATCACACCTCGGTATGAGTAAAAAAGGGATAAGGACCACTGGGAGGACACGACGTTTCTTTCCAGCTACGGTGGTGTCAGTGACTTACAAGCCCTGACATTTATATATACTTTTCACCTGTGTGGTTATTGGAATGCGAGGCGCCTCGATTATAGGTCTGTTATGACTGGGAAACGTATGTTCAGGATTGCCAATCCTCAAAAGTAAGAGAGGACCGGCCCAGCCGATTCCAAAGATCGCTGTATGTGATCCTGGGACATTTGCTAGAGTGTCTCGAACGGAGAGGAGCTTGCCCCTTGCCTCGGCTCATGATGGAATCCAATTTCTAATACGAAATTTCGGACTTGATTGTTTTACTAGTACGACGACATAGTGGTATGGGGCACTTATGCCGTCTATGATTGATATTTATGATTGAAGTTGTTTTGAAACATATATGCACTAGTAATAATATCAAACACTTTTGTTTTATATGTATCAAGCATTTCTTGGCCATTATAAGGTAAAACTCTATCCTCTGGCTTGCATTGCATTGTGTGATGGTACCTGAGTCTTATAATGGCTTCATTTTTTATAAAAAGCATTGCGATGATTTAATAATTTACTTTATTTCATGCACTAGCAATCACTGGAGTAAACCCGTTCCACGAAAGTGGCGTGGCCCTTTGATTTGCCTTATTATTGTTGTTAATTAGTTAAGTAGATTTCTCATACCAACCCATGACTGACTCGTAGTTTATTTCACCTTGCAAACTCGGGTGCCCTTATTTTCACACAGGCAGCCTAGTATCAGATAGCTCGCGTATTTTGGCTTTGCACCGCAGCAGAGGTGCACCTTTTGGTTCATGGCGAGGCTTGACTACACAGTGTTGACTATGATTTCTCCGCCATTATTATATATGTATATGATTCCTCCTATGGCGATGTAGATTGATGTTTTGTTTATGTACTCTCTATGTATATGTACCGCTTACGGCGATGTAGACTGATTATGTACTTTTATGCACTAAGTTGTATCCTGCATTGTGCTCTCTGATGTTGTGATATATATGATTCCGCTGTCATATTTGTGTAAATTATTCTATTTCCTGTTTATGCTATTATCTGTACTCTGCTAATGATGATTAATGTGTTATATTCCAATGATTATCCTTAACAGTGTCGTACGGGGTTTTGGGATCGTCACAGTGTTTGAGTGTGTGAAGGGTAATTTGTGTGACTTGCACGTTTGATGACATGTGCACAGATAAGGCAGAGAAATTTCATTACACTTGACATTGGTTTCGGTAATAATTTGCTGTGTAATACTTGCACTAGGATGTCCTAGTTTATTATGCCAAATATCAAATACACTAATCTCTTTTTCAAAGACATTTTGACTATAATTGCAACTTAATGTCCTTCTTCCATCACTGCCACAAGCATTTTGATTGAATTTTTATAGTCCCTTGACTTCATTGCCCTACAGTAAAATTTTCTTAGTCAGAATGTCTTTGATTAAGGAATAATCAGGATAGAATTCAAAGTATACATGGTTATCCTGAGCAAATTGAGATACACTTATAAGATTTTTCTTTATGTCAGGAACTCTCAATAAAAATTTTAAGAGTAGTTTTTCATTACCATTTAATGTACCATAACCAGTATGAGTGATGCAAATAGACTTACCATTGCCCATGCTAACAGATTGATTACCTCTGTACTCTTTGCATCCCAGATTTAGATTCTCCAAATTATTTGTTAGATGATTAGTTTCCCCTGAATCTGGATGCCAGCTTTCATCACTTATGTGTCCTGGTTTAGTGGTTTCATCACTGCTGGTAGATTTTCCCTCATTTTGACTAGTTTGATCACTTTGCACTTGAGCAACATTAGCACTAGAATTGTTTCTTTGATTGTTTGAGGAATGATTAGGAGTGAAATTTTGATTGAACCTAAAATAACACTTAAGTGCTGTATGTCCAATTCTTTCACAAATCTGACATTTAGGTCTATTGCTGTTATTGTTCCTGCCTCTACCTCTTCCTCTATTATTAAAACCTCCTCTCTGTGGGTTTTGACCAGACCTTTGATCTTTGTATCTAACATTGTTAGCGTAATTGATAGATAGGTCTGTTTCTTGAGTCTTCTTGCTCTCCAATCTTGCCTCAGATGACAAAATAATCCCATGTAATTCATCTAAGGTAGGTGTAGTTCTTTGAGATGGGATGATGGCTTCAACAGCTTCATATTCATAACTCAATCCATTCAAGATATTCAGTACCTGTTCTGATTCCGTTACTTTATGGCCTGCTACCTCAAGTTGATCAGACAGAGTTTTCATCTTTGAGAGATATTCTCTCATAGTACTATTTCCTTTCTTGGTATTTTGAATTTGTCTTATGTAGTGCATTATCTTTGCAAATGATTGAGCATTAAAGTTCTTTTCAACATTTGTCCATGTTTCATTTGATGTTTTACATCCAACAATTTGAGAAATTAGGTTATTGCTTATGGGAGATAATAACCATGCACTCACCAATCTATCCTTCCTATGGTATTTTATGTACTCTTCATTTGGAACAACAATATTCTCTGCATTTGAGGTGTATACATCAGGAACAGGTAAAGTGCCATAAATGTATCCTTCGAGGCCATATCCTTGAATAGCTGTTTAAACTTGATATTTCAAGTTCAGATAATTGGTTTCATCAAGTTTTATTAACACTAGTTGATTTTGAAGACTAATAGATGCTTTAACTAATTGATCAACAGGTGATGTGATAATAGTTGGCTGATTTTGAGATAAGACAGAAGCTGATGGTGATTTATCAACCATGTTGACAGAGAAAACCAATCAAGGATTGGGTAAACAGGAAAGGATACTTACTTGATCAAATCTTGAATGCTAAAACAAGTTGATTTCCTGATTTTCTGGTGATTTTTATTTGATCTTTTTGATACTTTCCTTTCTATTTTATCTCAAATTACTGATCTTCAGGATCAGTTGCAGTCGGCGGTTATTGCTGGCGAGGCCTGGATCTTGTGCAGCCAGTGAGAATACTTGGCACAACAAGGATCTGGTGCAGACAGCAATTACTGCTTGGCGTGGCACAGATCAGGTTGATCACAACAACTCTCAAATGAGGAGTGGATGACACTCTGATGAGAGGAATCCCGAAATGATGAAAATACTCTTAGCGACGATTTTTGTTGTTAGGCAATTGGATCTGATACCATAAAAGAATTCATGTTTTGATTTTATTTCTGTTTTGAATTTACAGAAATGTTTTATTGAATGATCACAGACAAATGTAAAACAATGTTGTAATTGATAAAACTGGATACAGAAATAATGCTACAGCCGTGTATTTATAATGTACAATACTGATTTGGGTCTTTATCTTTTTATGGCCTATCTTGTATATGAAAAGAAGTTGGGCTTGGGCTTAGGCCTTCTGAGAGTTTGTGGTATACTTGATGTTTGAGGTCCGATGTATCCATTAATTAAAACCTCCAAGAGACACTCATTTGGAACACTCACTTTGCGCAGGCCCAGTCCAATGCAACTCTGGGCCCTGGGTGAACATGGTGCGAAAACGAAAAAAAGTCATTTTGGGCCTTTGAGAAATAGGGCACATAGGGGAACAAAATTGCTGCTACCTAGGATTGAACCCCTCACCTAATAATTAAAGAACACAAACCACACCACTTGACCGCATCAACATTTGATATGTTTAATGATGCTCAACTTCTTCTTTTGTTTCTAGTAATGGAACATAAGAAGGGGGCCCTTCCAACAAATTGGGCCCTGGGCCGTCGCCCATATAGCCCAGGCCCACGGCCGGCTCTGTCACAAATCAATCAACCGAATTACTGAAGTCCAAAGATATTAGTAGAAGCTGATGCATAGATAAATTTTCAATTATCTGTGAGAGTACAAATTTAATGCGACTTCAATAATTTTCTTATATTTAACAACCGAGTTGATTACATCAGTAAGTACTATTCTTATATTTAAAAACTGAAATGATACAAGAACTTCAACAGATCAACTTAATAAAGAGAATATTACTGCAGTTAAGCTAATAAATCGAATGCTAAGTTTGTTGCTTAGGATTCAGTTGGATTCAGGTATACGACGTTTTGTTCGGTTTCATGAGTCGTTTGAAACAATTGTTGCCGGCGTTTTTCTATATTTTAGGATATGTGGATCTAATTTCTATAAATCGAAATATAACTAATAAGCAATTTCAAATATAAGAAATTCTTGGTCATTGGGAAGAGATTGTTTAAATGTGTAGATGAAAATAGAACCGTTAGCGTCGGACACGTTGGACATCAACGACTTCATTTCTTCATGTAAGAAAACCAGGCAAAATGTCAATTGATGCATCAGACATGTCTAATGAGTCAAACAGGGAAACTAGTCATTTCGGCCATTCGGCTGTACCTACCATTAGTTGCATTACTCTGTTTATCAGTCAACTGTGTTCCTCGGGTCTAGCATTATGCTTGTTGTTTCATTTTCAAATGATTATCTTAGTTATACTAATCGTAAATGATCAAAAATCTGGATAATGTGGTTTTTCTATGCAAGTTTGTACTTGTATACAAGATGTTGGTACGTATAATGAGATTTGAAAGTTCAACCGACACAAAGTTTCTTAATAACGTATTTCCATGTGGTGACATTTACTGATGGTTTTGGTTGTTAAATAATTTTTTAGAGACATGTACATTTTTGTAAATTTTGTGGCATTGATATCACTAATCTATGATATAAAATTTGACCTATCAAAGTTTCCAAGATAGCGACGACGTACAACATACCTTCATGGAGTGGTAATCAAAATGTGGATATGTGGGTTTTCTTTTTTAAGTAATGCGGTTGGGCTTTTTTTTATTTAAGTAATGCGGTTGGGTTTGGATCTAATACTCTTAAGGTATGATATTTGTACGTCACCTTGTCTAGTATAAGTTTAAATATTTGTTGTTCATCCATTATATATGTTTGATGCTATTTTATGTCAAAAGGATAGAGTTGGTTGGCATTTATCTCTTAGTATCTTGCCTTTCTATTTCAACTAGTCATTGGCAACTTATAGTTGACTATAGGACTCTAGGTTGCATGGTGTTTACCGCCCTCCAAGAAGATTTTTCAAGTGGAATAACAGTTTTTGTAGATGTATATATATACAATCACTGCAAGGTTGGAACATGTTTAAACAATTTTGTGTGCAAATTGGTACTACTGAAAAATGAATAGTTACATTGTATTTCATTTTTTATGATATAACCTACCTTGTGATTCATTTTTTGTTTCATCCTTTTTAAGTGACCAATTCAATTTGAAGTATTATATTTCTTTCTTTTTTTTTTAAAAAAAAGAACAAAACTGGCATCTAAATTGCCCATTTATTCAATTTTACCATGACCAAAACAAAAATCTGGACGAATTAACATGAATACCACTTGTTAGATAGGTTACAGTAGATGGACATGTTTATCCAATTTGACCAAAAACATTAATGATTTAATAATTGCCATTAATACCATAATGTCATTAATATTTGTCATTTCTCATACATCTTGAAATTATTATTGCATATTTTGAACATGTAGTAAATGTTGGTGATTTTTGTTGTATTTCTATTGGTAGACAAGTTAGTGCTTATGAAATGAATTTATCCACACTATGTGAGTACTCAATGTTACATCTACTATTAACACGGATTCTTTTTTCTGCATCATTTAATCGTAGATATCAACTGTAATGGCCCGGATTTTTGGCGACTTTGGTTATCGACATAAACACGATGTCGATAACCAAAACATCAAAAAATCCTGGTAATTAGTGAAAGAAATTAGAGGGTGAGGAAAGATAAGATAGAAAATTAAAATAGAAGAAGAAGAACGCAACATCAGAGTAACACGAATCTCGCAGCGAAACGAATAACAAATAATATATATAACATAACTTGAAATATACATCTGTACTTGAATATACATCAATATCAAAGTACATCACTTACAACACAGTGGAAATAAACTATAGCTATATGATCTAGAAGCCTCCTGCTCCAGCTCTTCAAGTATATCTGTAAATCCCGACTACTTGACTGCCCGTACAAATTTAGGCACCCAAGAGTTTAGGGAAAACAATAAAGTAAACTCCGGGTCAGTCATGGGACTGGTGTGAGTAAAATAGTTTAACACAGTTTAACATATATATGATATCTCATAAGACCACGCCGTGAGTACGGAACGGGTTTTTCCCTTATGAGAATCCAACATCTTTGACAAGCAATATCATTCTGATATTATAATAATGTCTAAATACACATAGATATCAATCTCGTAGAAACGCTTTCATCTCACGTTCTACATATATGGTATACAATCAAAATCGCAAGCACGTATTGGATAATGGATTTCCAACTATGACAAGGTATGGAACCACCTTTCGCTAGTGTACCTCTAGAGAGGAATACACTGGGTTCAACAAGAACATCTTGCAACCCGGCCACACATGACCGACCACTCATTTCGCTTGAGTGTATCGAATGTATATCACCAACGGTTGGGATTAGCAACCGTTTCCCGAATGGGACAACATCAACAATAGATTTTTAGAAGTAAATGAAACTCTAGATCAAGTGATTATACACCCTAATAGGTGCGACCTACATAGCCATGCTACCTGCCCGATTTCTGTCATTTACCGGATGTGAGGCTAGAAGCTACGCTTATCTTCACATCAGATTCACTTTAAATTCCACATCATCAAATCCATCCAATCACCGATTGACGTCCTCAACAATACATTATGTATTAGCTAAAAGAGGTTTCCTTCTCCGCTTCCACTCTTGGTACGGTTGGAGAAATCAATGTACGTGATCATCTGGAAATACTCTGTCAGACATCCATCTTCATTCACTTAGAAATGTCACATCGTCATACCCGCAAAATCACAAATTGATTTCCTCAAAGATACAACGGGTATAAAGCTAAGAGAAACGAATTCCTCCGCCACCAACGTATATACGTTTGAAGGGATCAACTTACGCGATCCATTGGATATACTCTGTCAGACCTTCATCCATACAAATTGTCCTGGGACTGGACAAACCGAAGGCACTATTCAGTATATCCATCTTAGTCACTGTTAACTAAAACTTATACAACAGCCCTTGCACTTTACTCCGTCTTCAATTATCTTTGGCATAAATGATTCACAACGCTTGTGCCAATACAGAGTGGTTCTTTGGATAATAATCCAACCGGTCTCTCCATATTAACAACGTTAAAATGGTCAAAACTCCGATAGTCTGTGATTTAACTATCAAAGAAAAACAAGTGTGCAAACAACGATATTATTTCCAGATGGAAACTATATCGATCAATCATCAACATATATCTATATATATATATTCATATTGCCTTATTTTCTATGTTTAGAAAATATATGTTGTTAACACTGGAAAACGTTTCCATCTGCTTATTTACAAATCACTACTCTTCCCCAACTATCAGTACCTGACTGTAAACTAGTATGAGAACAATCCCCTAAGTATAAATCCCGAAGGCCGAAACCAACATCAGATAGGCACTTAGAAAACCATTCAATTTACTAATCTCTAGTCAGTTCTAATTTTACTTAACACTATTTGATTAACTCTGATTGATTAACTCTAACTGGTTAATTCTAACCGATCAACTCTAACTGGTCAACCTTAATTAATTAACTCTAACTGGTTTTACTTGGTTTGACTAACTCAATTTATTAACTCGACTGACTAATTCAACTCGATTAACCAAACTTGATTTACTTATCTCGATTAACTGAACTAATCACTTTGATTAACTCGTCTAATTCACTTTGGTTAACTTAACCAATTCACTTAGTTTAAATTAACTAATTCACTTAACTCCTGTCGAATAAACTATATTCGATAACTCCTCTAACTCTATTCGAATAAACTATATTCGATTAACTCATTTACTCTATTCGAATAAACTATATTCGATTAACTCCTTTTCTCTATTCGAATAAACAATATTCGATTAACTCCTTTTCTCTATTCGAATAAACTATATTCGATCAACTCATTTGATTTAACTCTAATCGATTAACTCCATCGAATAAACTATATTCGATAACTCCTTCGATTTAACTAATATTCTATAACTCACTTCGATTAACTAATAATCGATAACTCCTTCGAATAAACTATATTCGATAATCTCCTCTCGAATAAACGATATTCGATAATCTTCCCTTTCGATTTAACAAATCGATAACTCCTTTTCGAATAACTAAATTCGATAACTCCTTTCGATTTAACTAATCGATAACTCCTTTCGATTTAACTAATCGATAACTCCTTTGTGTTTAACTCTATTCGAATAACTAATTCGAATCACTCTTATTTATTTAACTCTATTCGAATAACTAATTCGATTAACTCTAACTGGTTAACTCTAACTGATTAACTCTAACTCTAATCGATTTCTCCTATTCGAATAACTCCTATTTGATAACGTTTATTCATTTATAATAATTTACTTTTAGTAACGGTTCTTCACTTTATAAATGTCCTCTTTAATAACGTTACTTCACTTAAACAAGTGTTGAGTACATATTCTATTTAAACTATCGGTGTTGAAACCAATATCTCTCCTCTATATAAGTTAAGACTTATATATTTCATTTATCAAATGATAAATATTTATTTAATTTATAAACTATTATTTATAAATTAATCCTTTCTATTTATCTGTTAAAAACAGATTTCCAATTTCTATTCATCTTCTAAATATTCTTCTGATTTAGCTCTATTTATTTATCCAATAAATATCCCTTTTGTTTAATCCTATTTATTTATCCAATAAATATCCCTTTGATTAAATCCTATTTATTTAACAAATAAATATCTCCTTTAATCTTTATTTATTTCCTAAATAAATAAACCCTTTTACTTTTATTTATTTCCTAAATAAATAAATAAATTCTTTTAACTCTTTATTTATTCCCTAAATAAATAATTCCTTTTAACTCTTTATTTATTCCCTAAATGAATAATTCCTTTTAACTTGCTTTCAAATATATTTCCTTTATATTTGATTTCAAATATATCTCTTTTTAACCCCTTTGATTTTATAAATTTCATTTCCTTTTATAAAATCTTTCTTTTCTTATATATATAAAATCCATTGGTTTTATATAAATAAATTATTTTCAAAATATACTTTGAAAACCTCCTTTCTACCTTCTGGTATTTCTTATTGTATTTAACATACCATATAACAACGATAAATATCGTCCAACACACAAAATCAACAGCAGATTATATATCACACCATATATCAAAATATATGAATAACAGCAAAATAAATGTTGAGGAATCCAGTTGGATTCCTCCGACCTGTTTCCCTGCATCACAGATGTTAGACAATACGATTAACATCGATTTCACTTTGATATGAAATATTCTGATAGCAGAATCAACGTATAAATATTTAATGGTTTACATATATATACACAGATATATATATATATATATAATTTCTACTAACAGACTAGCAGTTCAATCAAACAGTCAACACCCAATCAAACAGACAATTTCTAACAGTTCTAAAAATACAACATGAAATTATAAACTGTTCAGAGTTGGTGAGATTTACTCATATTTGTGCGTTAGCCGTTAAATAACGGTTTGCGTTATTTGATTCAGTCGGACAATTTATTTCGCCATAAATTGTGACGAGCTCGGAATCACTCCCAGTCAGCTCCATGGTATAGCCGCCGTCCATACGATCCCAACGCAACTTACGGTTCGTCAATCGGTCTCCGAACGAACCTTAAATTCCTTGGCCCAACCATCACCATACAAACCCATCCGCACCCTTGTAAACCCGTTCATTTCCATCTTATCTCCACAAATGAAATCTGTGGCCTCCCTCTAACCATCAGACGTTGACCGAACGTTTGACCCCCTTCCACCATTATAAATCAGAAAAGAAAATACCTTGGAACTCCTCAGCTAAATCTCCATCCAACTGTACCATCATCTCCCCACTCACATAGTTGAAATCGAATACTGTCCAAAAAGCAAAAATCACGATGTTGACCTTCTTTGACCGGCCTTTTTTTCACCGTCATACCCGAGTCCGCCTTCACCAATGAACGACGCAACCCCATCTCCATCCAACACTACCATCGGACCCAGTTCGAAGTTCTACCAATCTCGCGAGCTCAAGGATTAAATCGCGTTTCCAGTTTCACGTTGAAACCCTGTACCTCGCGATTCAAACTTCATCACCGATCACCCCAAAATTCCTACTACAGGTACTAAATGAGGTGCTAAGATCAAAATCGAACTCTGAATGGAAGATCGAAGCCCCAATTTCCTTGACACTCGAACCCTAGCTGACGACCTACGCTGATGATACTTTGCAGCGAACAAAAACCCTCACTGATCACAACAACTAGTACATAGAATCGAAGCCCATTCGAAGATGGATTCATATATACGTATATTTTGATTTATAGTTATTTCGTTGATTTGTTTTTTTGCTTTTTCTTTGGATCGAACTTTACTGAGAAATGATAAAATTGTGGCGGCTCAATTCTTGTTGACTTTGGCAGGTTGGATTTAGGTTTAGAGATTTCTAAGGGAGGGGTATTTATAGAGAAATAGGCTGAGATATTTTTGTGGAGATATTTCTGAAGATATTTTCATTTTAATATTCGTTTTTGCCTTCTAAAAATTCCTATGACCACATACGATACTCAAAAATCACGAAACTGGACCTACTGCTAGAGTTCGACATTACGGTCCCAACGAAACTGGTTTCGTCGAATTCCGACTTCGTATGCTCACACAGTGTATTTTTAACCGTCAAAATACTGACTGTTTTTCACTCTAAAAATCCGTACGGCCACACAGTGACTCTAAAAATCACGAAACTGGAAATCTAACAATAGTTTGATGTTACGGATCCAACAAAATTGGTTTCGTCGAATTCTGAGGTCGTATGAAAAACTGGCTATTTTTAAAGCTCTGGATGACCCATTTAAATATATAAATATATTTAAATATAATTAAATTAAATATTTATAAATAAATATTATCGTATATATATATATATATTCACAGTGGAATACCATACAGCTCCAATATATTTCTAACTGAATTTACAGCTTGATATTTTAAATCCTGATTAAATCGATATTCGATTTAAAATGAAATTCCTTTTTAAAATATAAATAATTCCTTTATAAATTATAAAGGAATTCCACAGCGACTTTTCTGAAATTTTATTTGGACGTAAATCAAAATCTACACGACGAAATCTCGATTTTTCTCTTCCACTAGAAAGATATACTCCACCAGCTCCACACGTTTCTTGTTTCACAGAAATCCGATTTAAAACGAACCCTGTATACTCAGTTGAAGTTCGAATCGCCAAACAGCGAACTGCCGCATCGTTACGCGCTCTATTTTAATTATATTATAATTCTACGTTCAAACCAACGTTGATTGAATATATTCGTCAATATAATTCAACTCTAAGCTGAATTAAATCTTGGGGATGACCCAGTTCCCAGAATATTGTGATTTCCAATATTTTTGATTATTTCTGAATTAAATATATTATTTAATTATTGAATTAAATTAATTATTCCATATTATTTAATTAAACAACGTTTTAATTCACTATATCACTATTTATATAATTAAATAAATTAATTATAATACCTCTGACAATGCGAGTCATTACAATCTTCCCCACTAAAAATAATTTCGTCCTCGAAATTTGCTAAGTTAGAGGACGACCGTATCTATTGGAATTCCTAAGATTTGTTTACCCGTTATCTCTGATTTCAACTAAACCAACTAAAATCGACTAAAATATTTATTCATTCCGAATAACTAAAATTTTCAAGAATTCTGAAAATTTTCTAACACTTTGAATTTTCGGAAAATTTCGCCATAACCTCCTTTGTACAGCCCTATCGGTAAAATCACAACTCGCCTCTCTAGGCCATTTCCAACCCAAAAGAAAATCAAACAGCCAAGTGGCTTGCCAATTCGGCTCATAAATTCCAAACTCATATCAATTATAAACTTGTACCTTTTTGTCGGGCCTACCATTATATCATTTCCATCGATTAACACCCTGCATATACCAATGTCATACTAATATAACTTCGATTAGTTTATATCCTCAACTCAAACCATTCGCTTATACTTAAGTCGAATTTCATTTAAACTCCAATATCCAATTTCAACTCTTGGTTTATCAACTTAATTTCATTCAGATTATTCTATAATCCAATCCAGTTTTAATTCAACTTAGTTCAAGTTAAATTCAAATTTCTCATTCACTTTTACTATCTCATTCTATTTAACTTCATTAGTTAAACTTTTAATTCCATAATTTAAATTCCTGGGTTCATTTCAAATTAATTCGAAATCACAATACCAAGTCAAAACATTTGAATTTCTAAACACTTGTTTTCTCAAACCAATTCAAAAACAAAATCCTTGGTAATAATCCGTCACTTAGGAACTCGAAAATGAACACCGATGATGTCATGATCAACATCGGAATCTATTTTCCAGCTACCGAAGTGAGTTCAATACTATAGCACTTTTCAAAACCATTTCTGAATATTTCCATTTTGAAATCCATTCCAAATATCCTTTTACCATGTTGTAAACAATTTAAAATCTCCCAGGATCTTAAAATTCTCTTATACTTAATTCAAATCCATTTCCAAACACTTATTCCAATTTCCAGAGTTTGAATTTCACTCCTGATTTAAATTTCAGATTTAACTCCTCTAATTTCACATTTTTCACTTATATGAATTTTGGTTGGTTATATATAACCATTTCACTTTATAATCTTGCTCAATTATAATTACAACCAATATATCTAATATATGATAATATATTACATATCTATACTGTGTCGGTCCATCGTATTCAAGTGTTTATAAACCCCTACCGATACAGTGGATCAAACTGATCGACCAGAATTCATAAACAACTCAGCCAATGAATCTCCACAATATAAAACAATTTTTATATCAAATAACAAATACGTTCACTCGTATATATACACTCAAACTCAATCTAGGGTATTACTAACCCTATCTCTACCGAGTCACGCCATAGAGCCAAGGTAATTCTTAACTTAAGCTCTGATACCAACTGTAATGGCCCGGATTTTTGGCGACTTTGGTTATCGACATAAACACGATGTTGATAACCAAAACATCGAAAAATCATGGTAATTAGTGAAATAAATTAGAGGGTGAGGAAAGATAAGATAGAAACTTAGAATAGAAGAAGAAGAAGAAGAACGCAACATCAGAGTAACACGAATCTCGCAGCGGAATGAATAACATATAATATATATAACATAACTTGAAATATACATCTGTACTTGAATATACATCAATACCAAAGTACATCACTTACAACACAGTGGAAATAAACTATAACTATATGATCCAGAAGCCTCCTGCTCCAGCTCTTCAAGTATATCTGTAAATCCCGACTACTTGACTGCCCGTACAAATTTAGGCACCCAAGAGTTTAGGGAAAACAACAAAGTAAACTCCGGGTCAGTCATGGGACTGGTGTGAGTAAAATAGTTTAACAAAGTTTAACATATATATGATATCTCATAAGACCACGCCGTGAATACGGAACGGGTTTTTCCCTTATGAGAATCCAACATCTTTGACAAGTAATATCATTCTGATATTATAATAATGTCTAAATACAAATAGATATCAATCTAGCAGAAACGCTTTCATCTCACGTTCTACATATATGGTATACAATCAAAATCGCAAGCACGTATTGGATAATGGATTTCCAACTATAACAAGGTATGGAACCACCTTTCGCTAGTGTACCTCTAGAGAGGAATCCACTGGGTTCAACAAGAACATCTTGTAACCCGGCCACACATGACCGACCACTCATTTCGCTTGAGTGTATCGAATGTATATCACCAACGGTTGGGATCAGCAACCGTTTCCCGAATGGGACAGCATCAACAATAGATTTTTAGAAATAAATGAAACTCTAGATCAGGTGATTATACACCCTAATAGGTGCGACCTACATAGCCATGCTACCTGCCCGATTTCTGTCATTTACCGGATGTGAGGCTTGAAGCTACGCTTATCTTCACATCAGATTCACTTTAAATGCCACATCATCAAATCCATCCAATCACCGATTGACGTCCTCAACAATACATTATGTGTTAGCTAAAAGTGGTTTCCTTCTCCGCTTCCACTCTTGGTACGGTTGGAGAAATCAATGTACGTGATCGTCTGGAAATACTCTGTCAGACATCCATCTTCATTCACTTAGAAATGTCACATCGTCATACTCGCAAAATCACAAATTGATTTCCTCAAAGATACAATGGGTATACAGCTAAGAGAAACGAATTCCTCCGCAACCAACGTATGTACGTTTGAAGGGATCAACTTACGCGATCCATTGGATATACTCTGTCAGACCTTCATCCATACAAGTTGTCCTGGGACTGGACAAACCGAAGGCACTATTCAGTATATCCATCTTAGTCACTGTTAACTAAGACTTATACAACAGCCCTTGCACTTTACTCCGTCTTCAATTATCTTTGGCATAAATGATTCACAACGCTTGTGCCAATACGGAGTGGTTCTTTGGATAATAATCCAACCGGTCTCTCCATATTAACAACGTTAAAATGGTCAAAACTCCGATAGTCTGTGATTTAACTATCAAAGAAAAACAAGTGTGCAAACAACGATATTATTTCCAGATGGAAATTATATCGATCAATCATCAACATATATCTATATATACATTCATATTGCCTTATTTTCTATGTTTTGAAAATATATGTTATTAACACTGGAAAACGTTTCCATCTGCTTATTTACAAATCACTACTCTTCCCCAACTATCAGTCCCTGACTGTAAACTAGTATGGGAACAATCCCCTAAGTATAAATTCCGAAGGCTGAAACCAACATCAGATAGGCACTTAGAAAACCATTCAATTTACTAATCTCTGGTCAGTTCTAATTTTACTTAACTCTATTTGATTAACTCTGATTGATTAACTCTAAATGGTTAATTCTAACCGATCAACTCTAACTGGTCAACCTTAATTAATTAACTCTAACTGGTTTTACTTGGTTTGACTAACTCAATTTATTAACTCGACTGACTAATTCAACTCGATTAACCTAACTTGATTTACTTATCTCGATTAACTGAACTAATCACTTTGATTAACTCGACTAATTCACTTTGGTTAACTTAACCAATTCACTTAACTAATTCACTTAGTTTAACTTAACTAATTCACTTAACTCCTGTCGAATAAACTATATTTGATAACTCCTCTAACTCTATTTGAATAAACTATATTCGATTAACTCATTTACTCTATTCGAATAAACTATATTCGATTAACTCCTTTTCTCTATTCGAATAAACTATATTCGATTAAGTCCTTTTCTCTATTCGAATAAACTATATTCGATCAACTCATTTGATTTAACTCTAATCGATCCATCGAATAAACTATATTCGATAACTCCTTCGATTTAACTAATATTCTATAACTCACTTCGATTAACTAATAATCGATAACTCCTTCGAATAAACTATATTCGATAATCTCCTCTCGAATAAACGATATTCGATAATCTTCCCTTTCGATTTAACAAATCGATAACTCCTTTTCCAATAACTAAATTTGATAACTCCTTTCGATTTAACTAATCGATAACTCCTTTGTGTTTAACTCTATTCGAATAACTAATTCGAATCACTCTTATTTATTTAACTCTATTCGAATAACTAATTCGATTAACTCTAACTGGTTAACTCTAACTGATTAACTCTAACTCTAATCGATTTCTCCTATTTGAATAACTCCTATTTGGTAACGTTTATACATTTATAAAGATTTACTTTTATTAACGGTTCTTCACTTTATAAATGTCCTCTTTAATAATGTTACTTCACTTACACAAGTGTTGGGTACATATTCAATTTAAACTTTCGGTGTTGAAACCAATATCTCTCCTCTATATAAGTTCAGACTTATATATTTCATTTATCAAATGATAAATATTCATTTAAATTATAAACTATTATTTATAAATTAATCCTTTCTATTTATCTGTTAAAAACAGATTTCCAATTTCTATTCATCTTCTAAATATTCTTCTGATTTAGCTCTATTTATTTATCCAATAAATATCCCTTTTGTTTAATCCTATTTATTTATCCAATAAATATCCCTTTGATTAAATCCTATTTATTTAACAAATAAATATCTCCTTTAATCTTTATTTATTTCCCAAATAAATAAAACCTTTTACTCTTATTTATTTCCTAAATAAATAAATTCTTTTAACTCTTTATTTATTCCCTAAATAAATAATTCCCTTTAAATCTTTATTTATTCCCCAAATAAATAATTCCTTTTAACTTGCTTTCAAATATATTTCCTTTATATTTGATTTCAAATATATCTCTTTTTAACCCCTTTGATTTTATAAATTTTATTTCCTTTTATAAAATCTTTCTTTCCTTATATATATAAAATCCATTGATTTTATATAAATAAATTATTTTCAAAATATACTTTGAAAACCTCCTTTCTACCTTCTGGTATTTCTTATGGTATTTAACATACCATATAACAACGATAAATATCGTCCAACACACAAAATCAACAGCAGATTATATATCACACCATATATCAAAATATATGAATAACAGCAAAATAAATGTTGAGGAATCCAGTTGGATTCCTCCGACCTGTTTCCCTGCATCACAGATGTTGGTGACATTTACTCACATTTGCGCGCTAGCCGTTAAATAACGGTTTGCGTTATTTGATTCAGTCAGACAATTTATTTCGCCATAAATTGTGACGAGCTCGGATTCACTCCCAGTCAGCTCCATGGTGTAGCCTCCGTCCATATGATCCCAACGCAACTTACGGTTCGTCAATCGGTCTTCGAACGAACCTTAAATTCCTTGGCCCAACCATCACCATACAAACCCATCCGCACCCTTGTAAACCCGTTCATTTCCATCTTCTCTCCACAAATGAAATCCGTGGCCTCCCTCTAACCATCAGACGTTGACCGAACGTTTGACCCCCCTTCCACCATTATAAATTAGAAAAGAAAATACCTTGGAACTCCTCAGCTAAATCTCCATCCAACTGTACCATCATCTCCCCGCTCACATAGTTGAAATCGAATACTGTCCCGAAAGCAAAAATAACGATGTTGATCTTCTTTGACCGGCCTTTTTTTCACCGTCATACGCGAGTCCGCCTTCACCAATGAACGACGCAACCCCATCTCCATCCAACACTACCATCAGACCCAGTTCGAAGTTCTACAAATCTCGCGAGCTCAAGGATTAAATCGCGTTTCCAGTTTCACGCTGAAACCCTGCACCTCGCGATTCAAACTTCATCACCGATCACCCCAAAATTCCTACTACAGGTACTAAATGAGGTGCTAAGATCAAAATCGAACTCTGAATGGAAGATCGAAGCCCCAATTTCCTTGGCACTCGAACCCTAGCTGACGACCTACGCTGATGATACTTTCCAACGAACAAAAATCCTCACCGATCACAACAACTAGTACATAGAATCGAAGCCCATTCGAAGATGGATTCATATATACATATATTTTGATTTATAGTTATTTCGTTGATTTGTTTTTTTGCTTTTTCTTTGGATCGAACTTTATTGAGAAATGATAAAATTGTGGCGGCTCAATTCTTGTTGACTTTGGCAGGTTGGATTTAGGTTTAGAGATTTCTAAGGGAGGGGTATTTATAGAGAAATAGGCTGAGATATTTTTGTGGAGATATTTCTGAAGATATTTTCATTTTAATATTTGTTTTTGCCTTCTAAAAATTCCTGTGACCACATACGATACTCAAAAATCACGAAACTGGACCTACTGCTAGAGTTCGACATTACGGTCCCAACGAAACTGGCTTCGTCGAATTCTGACTTCGTATGCTCACACAGTGTATTTTTAACCGTCAAAATACTGACTGTTTTTCAATCTAAAAATCCGTACAGCCACACAGTGACTCTAAAAATCACAAAACGGAAATCTAACAATAATTTGATGTTGCGGATCCAACAAAAATGGTTTCGTCGAATTCTGAGGTCATATGAAAAACGGGCTATTTTTAAAGCTCTGGATGACCTATTTAAATATATAAATATAATTAAATTAAATATTTATAAATAAATATTATCGTATATATATTCACAGTGGAATACCATACAGCTCCAATATAATTCTAACTGAATTTACAGCTTGATATTTTAAATCCTGATTAAATCGATATTCGATTTAAAATGAAATTCCTTTTTAAAATATAAATAATTCCTTTATAAATTATAAAGGAATTCCACAGCGACTTTTCTGAAATTTGATTTGGACGTAAATCAAAATCTACACGACGAAATCCAGAATTTTCTCTTCCACTAGAAAGATATACTCCACCAGCTCCACACGTTTCTTGTTTCACAGAAATCCGATTTAAAACGAACCCTGTATACTCGGTTGAAGTTCGAATCGCCAAATAGCGAACTACCGCATCGTTACGCGCTCTATTTTAATTATATTATAATTCTACGTTCAAACCGACGTCGATTGAATATATTCGTCAATATAATTCAACTCTAAGCTGAATTAAATCTTGGGGATGACCCAGTTCACAGAATATTGTGATTTCCAATATTTTTGACTATTTCTGAATTAAATATATTATTTAATTATTTAATTAAATTAATTATTCCATATAATTTAATTAAATGACGATTTAATTCACTATATCACTATTTATATAATTAAATAAATTAATTATAATACCTCTAACAATGCGGGTCATTACATCTACACACCATCTATCATATTATGTGCAGTTGTGGGTGTATTTACAGATTTGGCGAATTATTGATACCTACACTAACTTAGGTAATGAAGTTATCTTCGGTTGCACAGCCTGACACTTGAGCAATGGTAAAGAGGCAGATAATACAGTTACTGCAGAGAGGGGAAAGGCCCGTGATTGCGAGTTTGGGGTGAACATTATATTTGAGTTTAAAAGAGAAAGATTAATGTTAGAACAGTTTTGTTGAGAGGATGATAATCTCTTTGTTATTGCATTCTAAATGTAAAAACAGAGAATATAGAATAATGTACAATAGGCGTGTTTATATATATATATTATTACAGGCAACGGTAATAAATGAAAATGGGCTAAAGACAAAAAGCCCATGATAAAGTGAAAGATTGAAACTATACTGGTTGGCTCAGTACTATGCAACCTGATGAATTTATGAGAGGTTATCAAGTGTTAACCCTAGCCGCTATCCATTCTATCTCATATTTCTAACAGCCCCTCTCAAATTTAGGTTTGCAGAAACCCTAAATTTGTGATTTCCTTGCTTCGTTCATGGCGGCTTGTAGCTAATTGACGAATCTTCATGTCTTTCAGATGAAATTGGTCGGTAAACACTCTTCAGGTTTGATTTGTGTTCAACAACACTGGTATACTTCAAACTTCTTGCTTTTTGTTTCTGGATAATTGTGCTTCTTCAGCCTTTGCTGTGTAGTTGTTCGAAACTTCTTTCTTTTTATTTCTGAGAGGTTGTGCTTCTTCGTACTTTGCTGAACTACTGTTGTTAGATGATTTTACTTCTTTTTGGTGTTTATCCGAGCTCTTTATCTCGGTAATGTTTAGCTCAGTTCTGAATCTCTTAAAATTCTAGCCTTTGTAAGTAAGTAAACACGCTGATAAATTCCAAGAATATGATTTACTTGTAATTCCCCTTTCTGAACTAATTCTCGAACAAAATATAAGTCAATTTCGATGTGTTTTATTGAGCATGTTGAACTGGGTATTCAGAGATATACACAGTGCTTTTGTTATCACACCAAATTGTTGGTTTTGCTTCACTGTTGATCTTTAACTCTTTTAAGAGAGACTGAATCCATTTAATCTTTGTTGTAGCGTTAGCAACACTTCTATATTCTGCTTCTGTACTTGATCTAGAAATAGTTTGTTGCTTTTTGAAACACTATGATATTAAATTTCTGCCCAAATAGATGCAGTATCCACTTGTGGATCTTCTATCATCTGGACCTAAAGCCCAATCAGCATCAGCATATCCTGTTATGTTGAGTTGTTTGTAAGCCTTTGGATTCAGTCCAGAATTCATAGTGCCCTTTAAGTACCTTAGAATTCTTTTTACTGCTTTCCAGTGTTCGCCCAATGGATTCTGCATGAATTGTGAAACTTTGTTAGCACTATAAGCAATACCTGGACGTGTTATGGTTGTGTAACACCCCACCTCCGCTAGGGTCACTCACAAAGGGAATGCACTAGTTTTGGTGGAGCATTATCTAGGTAAACATACACATCGATATCACAAGACCGAACATAAATAAAGCAGCGGTAGAAATTAAAAACCAAATCCTATTACTTTCAAGAAAAGAGTCAAAACCTCATATATCAAAAGTCCAAGTTGCCATTATCCCATTACATCAAGTTCTAAATAAAGAAGCATAAACTTAAAATAACAAAAGTAAATTATTCCCCAAAAAATAGCAGACATGCAGCCATAGCATAGCTCAAGACCAAACTGTACATGAGCTGACAGAAAGCAAGCTAAATCCAAGCTAAGAGCTAGAGTTTCCTTCCTGAGAACCTGGGGGAAGAAACGAAAGAAAAAGAGGCGAAAGGAAACGGGTCAGTCATAAAGTTTGGTAAGTCCAAGTGACTTTCAGCGTAAAAATAGGTAAAGGTAACATGACATGTATAAACTGAAAGTAAACATAAGTATGATGTCAAGATGGATAAGACAGAGTAAGATAACACGATGAATCAAGTATAGGTCAAGTATAGCATCGCATGTTCAAGGTTCGCTGCACCAACTGTACTAGTAGCCCAACCCATGTCAAGTATTAATCATGAAATGATCCCTTAGCTAAAAATCGTGAATGACCCATTACTAGGTCCAACGGAACGATCCACTAATCGATCGGCTCCCTACAAGTTCTAGCTCGTTGTGTTTCTAAGTCATACGGCCCAATCACGAATGTAGTCACCTGTGCTAGGTCCACCATAGGGTGTATCAAGTCCTATGGTGCCAACCACCGACACGAATCAAGAATGCACAGATAAACCTACTGATGCCCAATGCCTGCTTTTTCAATTCCGGACCACGTGCACGACCATAGCCCGCCTGAACCTACACTGGCGCACCCACACAGTCGTCGTTCTGGTCGCTTACAATCAGCCCAGTAATCGTGCCCCACCCTGCCTAGTTCCAGGGTACCATGATACATCTAGTGGGTTACTGCTGAAACGGACCGCGTAACTAGGGTTTCCGTCTAGTAGGTTAAGTGTTGTCATTTAAATTCGAGACTTAACCCCATCAGTCTAGTATATCAAGTTGGCTAAGTGTTGTCATTTAAGTTCGTGACTTAGCCCTACCATTCACGTGTTAAGTTGGTTAGGTGTTGTCGTTCAAGTTCATGACCTAACCCTACCAATCATATTTCAAGTTGGTTAAGTGTTGTTTTCATGTTCATGACTTAACCCTATCATGTGGCATTTAATTCATTAATGCACCCCAACCTCTCACATCAGACCTGTTGTTGTGGTTACTGGATATGTCGGGCGGTTCCGGGCAGATTTACACCACAACTCAGTCTGACCTCGGGTTTCGAGCGCGATATGACCAACTACCCACATTGGATCCTATTGTTTGCAGTAACTGGATTTGTCGGGCGGTTCCGGGCAGATTTACACTGCAAACTCAACCCAACCTCGAGTTGGCCATTTTCAAGTTCATTCTAATGTCATGACCATGTTCAAGTTTCATGTCAAGTTCGTGCCAAGCTTCATGTTTCAACTTATGCCTATTATCAAGTTCATGATTCATGTTTATAACCAGTTCATGTTTTGCCTAATCTACCCAAATCCTATTCCCATCGCATGTAAACGTTAATCGATCTAAATTACAAGCAAATATAAATCTAGAGATAAAGGGAATAACATCAAAACTATGATAGGAAGAAGGGACAAGCATAAAGCGATAAAAGAGATTATAAGACTGGCATGATATAACTTGAGATAATCGGTTACAACATCACTGGCATATAGAAATTAACAGGGTTTTCAAATCTAGCAAAATAAGGCGATAGTCCTGATAAAAACTTGACATACAAGAATAGGCATGCACAAGCAAGCCAAATACAAGGATGGGTCAATGGTTTCTGGTGTACATAATAACGAATAAACTAAGCAAGTCACACCCTAGGTATGGGATCCAACAAAATGCCAATTCGGTGTTCAACATGGTTTTCAACTATAGTGTTATGAGCAATCAACTATAATAGTCAATTAACCACAATAGTTATACAATAGTCATGGATAATTATCCAAAAGAGTTCTAGGCAACTACCCTAATAGTCATAGGCAATTAACTGTAATAGTTTCAAAGTCATGGTCATAGTATTATGTTCATAATCATAGGCAGTAATTCATAGTCACGAGTCATAGGTGATTAGCCACAATTGTCCTTGTCACAGTCATAGGCAATGGTCTTATGTTCTCAGTCATAGGCATAAGCATAGTCTTATGTTCTCAGTCATAGTCCTTGGCCATTAAAAATGGTTTCAATGTCATAGGCATGATAACGTTTGATTTATAAATGCGAATAGGTCCAAACTGATTTCAAAGCAATATTCCAAATGTCAAGATCCAAGAAGAAAAAGAATAGATATGAATCGATTATCATGCTTAAGTCAAATTTCACTTTATCTCATGTCCAAATTACAATTAACAAGTTTAGATCTCAAAGTAACTAGAACTTATAGTGCGTGGATCGAGAATTAGAAAGAAGAATTTGATTGTTGAATCTCTATTTGATTGATCGTGTTCTAATTGAAATCCCCCAATTTGCAAATCTCTAAGAGTAGTCTTAATGGAGAAGGAGCTGTCCTTTTTCTTCCTTTTTATCTTATTATTTATATTATCTCAAAAGCAGCATAAGGACAGAATGAAATGATGTGGAGAGAATGAGGCTAGGGGTGAGTTTATATAGGATTAGGCAGACGAATCTGGACAGAAAACGAGTCTAAATACATCAGGATGCATCTGGTTCAAGAAGTGGGTTCGGGAGGCAGGTCGAACCCCAGGTCGACTCCAAGTCGACCTGATCATGGGGAGGTCGACACCCCAGTCGACTCCCCAGTCGACCTGGTTGGTGGAGGGGTCGACTCCCCAGTCGACCCGGGTATATGGGCGGGAATTTTCCCGCCAGCCTTCTCTGGGTTTGAATTTCGAATTTCTGGCTTTATTTTCGAGCTGTTTTATTTTATTTAAATTCCTGAAACTTCGGAGGGTCGTATCTTGGTCATACGGACTCCGATTTTCGAAAACTCGGAGTCGATTTCATATAGAATTCTGAGACGAACGCAATGGCGCAACCCATTTCCCCTGATTCTTATTTTAAAATTTAATTCTGCCTTGATTTATGACTTTAACATGTTATAAAAATACGGGTTGTTACGTTCTCCCCTCCTTAAAGGATTTCGTCCCCGAAATCTCTAAGTTAGGATGAATATATCCTACCATCCAATCATCCATCTACTCAAACATCATTCACGAGCAATCATTGTCCTTAAAAATTTCTAATGCTATATGAACATATGCAGAAAGTGTGTGTATATGTTCCTTATCTAATGCAAATGATCAGGCCTTTTTGATCTTCTTAATGCAAAATATGTTTAGTGTCATGAATCAACATGTATGCAAATAATCCTAGTCACATAAACACTATATGTGTGCACAAACATTCATCCATATGCAACATCCACATGTTAACACATTCAATTTCATCCATAAACAAGTATAAACACTCATGCATATGCAATATGAAAACATGTCTGAGCCGATCTAGTGCCTAATGTGTGTTATGCAACCACGAGCAACCACTTGCGACCACTTGCAACCATTTGCAAACATCAACCATAAAATGTTTCAAATACATGTTCCCATCCATATGGTTCTACATAAGGTTCTCAAGATAGGATCGAGAAGATATGCAAGATAAAACAAAGCATCAAGGAGGAGAAGTTAAAGATGTACCCCCCAGAAGGTCCTGCTTGCGGGGCTTGCCCTTGCTTCTTAGGGCAGTTCTTGCTGATATGTCCAAGCTCGCCACATTAAACGCATGCTCCCATCTTCATCTTCTTCTTTCTACAATCCTGGACTGTATGCCCCTCAATACTACAGAAGTTGCATTTTCTTTTCTCACGTGACTTGTTATAATTGTTGTCGTTGTTCTCGCCTCCCTTTTGGAAGTCTTTCTTCTCGTTCTGAGACTCATCCGCCTTAACTTATCACAAATACCTTCCCTATGTAACATGTTACCAAGCCTCACGCAAACTATCTCCATCGTATGGAAAACCCTCTACAAAGCTAGAAAGAAGATTAGCAACAGATAAAAACTACTGTGACTACAAATGGAGAAAAGAAAGGAAAAGAGATTCAAACGAGGAAACAAAGGATAATGCTAATGGCTTTTGGGGAATAGCCTTTAAATAAAACAAGACTTTTCTTGAAAAATGCTTCTTTGTAAACGGTTTTGAAAATAGTTTTAGAAGGTTTTAAAAACTTTTGCCCAGTCTGGTAACCTTCTGCTCTGATACCAAATGTAACACTCCACCTCCGCTAGGGTCACTCACAAAGGGAATGCACTAGTTTTGGTGGAGCATTATCTAGGTAAACGTACACAGAGATATCACAAGACAGAACATAAATAAAGAGCGGAAGAAATTAAAAACCAAATTCTATTACTTTCAAGAAAAGAGTCAAAACCTCATATATCCAAAGTACAAGTTGCCATTATTCCATTACATCAGGTTCTAAATAAAGAAGCATAAACTTAAAATAACAAAAGTAAATTATTCCCCAAAAAATAGCAGACGTGCAGGCATAGCATAGCTCAAGACCAAACCGTACATGAGCTGAGCTGACAGAAAGCAAGCTAAATCGAAGCTAAGAGCTAGAGTTTCCTCCCTGAGAACCTGGGGAAGAAACGAAAGAAAAGGAGGCGAAAGGAAACAGGTCAGTCATAAAGACTGGTAAGTCCAAGTGACTTTCAGCGTAAAAACAGGTAAAGGTAACATGACATGTATAAACTGAAAGTAAACATAATTATGATGTCAAGATGGATAAGATAGACTAAGATAACATGATGAATCAAGTATAGGTCAAGTATAGCATCGCATGTTCAAGGTTCGCTGCACCAACTGTACTAGTAGCCCAACCCATGTCAAGTATTAACAATGAAATGATCCCTTAGCCAAAAATCATGAATGACCCATTACTTGGTCCAACGGAACGATCCACTAATCGATCGGCTCCATACAAGTTCTAGCTCGTTGTGTTTGTGTCATACGGCCCAATCACGAATGTAGTCACCTGTGCTAGGTCCACCATAGGGTGTATCAAGTCCTATGGTGCCAACCATTGACACGAATCAAGAATGCACAGATAAACCTACTGATGCCCAATGCCCGCTTTTTCAACTCCGGACCACGTGCACGACCATAGCCCGCCTGAACCTACATTGACGCACCCACACAGCCGTCGTTCTGGTCGCTTACAATCAGCCCAGTAATCGCGCCCCACCCTGCCTAGTTCAAGGGTACCATGATACATCTAGTGGGTTACTGCTAAAACGGACCGCGTAACTAGGGTTTCCATCTAGTAGGTTAAGTGTTGTCATTTAAATTCGAGACTTAACCCTATCAGTCTAGTATATCAAATTGGCTATGTGTTGTCATTTAAGTTCGTGACTTAGCCCTACCATTCACGTGTTAAGTTGGTTAGGTGTTGTCGTTCAAGTTCATGGCCTAACCCTACCAATCATATTTCAAGTTGGTTAAGTGTTGTCTTTCATGTTCATGACTTAACCCTATCATGTGGCATATAATTCATTAATGCACCCCAACCTCTCACATCAGACCTGTTGTTGTGGTTACTGGATATGTCAGGCGGTTCCGGGCAGATTTACACCACAACTTAGTCTGACCTCGGGTTTCGAGCGCGATATGACCAACTACCCACATTGGATCCTATTGTTTGCAGTAACTGGATTTGCCGGGCGGTTCCGGGAAGATTTACACTGCAAACTCAACCCAACCTCGAGGTGGCCATTTTCAAGTTCATTCTAGTGTCATGACCATGTTCAAGTTTCATGTCAAGTTCGTGCCAAGCTTCATGTTTCAACTTATGCCTATTATCAAGTTCATGATTCATGTTTATAACCAGTTCATGTTTTGCCTAATATACCCAAATCGTATTCCCATCGCATGTAAACGTTAATCGATCTAAATCACAAGCAAATCTAAATCTAGAGATAAAGGGAATAACATCAAAACTACGATAGGCAGAAGGGACAAGCATAAAGCGATAAAAGAGATTACAAGACTGGCATGATATAACTTGAGATGATTAGTTACAACATCACTGGCATATAGAAATTAACTGGGTTTTCAAATCTAGCAAAATAAGGCGATAGTCCTGATAAAAACTTGACATACAAGAATAGGCATGCACAAGCAAGCCAAATACAAGGATAATGGGTCAATGGTTTTTGATGTACATAATAACGAATAAACTAAGCAAGTCACACCCTAGGTATGGGATCCAACTAGATGACAATTCGGTGTTCAACATGGTTTTCAACTATAGTGTTATGAGCAATCAACTATAATAGTCAATTAACCACAATAGTTATACAATAGTCATGGATAATTATCCAAAAGAGCTCTAGGAAACTACCCTAATAGTCATAGGCAATTAACTGTAATAGTTTCAAAGTCATGGTCATAGTCTTATGTTCATAATCATAGGCAGTAATTCATAGTCACGAGTCATAGGTGATCAGCCACAATTGTCCTTGTCATAGTCATAGGCAATGGTCTTATGTTCTCAGTCATAGGCATAGGCATAGTCTTATGTTCTCAGTCATAGTCCTTGGCCATTAACAATGGTTTCAATGTCATAGGCACGATAACGTTTGATTTATAAATGCGAATAGGCCCAAACTGATTTCAAAGCAATATTCCAAATGTCAAGATCCAAGAAGAACAAGAATAGATATGAATCAATTATCATGCTTAAGTCAAATTTCACTTTATCTCATGTCCAAATTACAATTAACAAGTTTAGATCTCAAAGTAACTAGTACTAACAGTGCGTGGATCGAGAATTAGAAAGCAGAATTTGATTGTTGAATCTCTATTTGATTGATCGTGTTCTAATTGAAATCCCCCAATTTGCAAATCTCTAAGCGTAGTCTTGATGGAGAAGGAGCAGTCCTTTTTCTTCGTTTTTATCTTATTATTTAGATTATCTCAGAAGCAGCATAAGGACAGAATGAAATGGTGTGGACAGAATGAGGCTACAGGTGAGTTTGTATAGGATTAGGCATACGAATCTGGACAGAAAATAAGTCTAAATACATCAGGATTCATCTGGTTTAAGAAGTAGGTTCGGGAGGCAGGTCGACCCTTAGGTCGACTCCTCAGTCGACTTGGTCATGGGGAGGTCGACAACCCAATCGACTCCCCAGTTGACCTGGTTGGAGGGGGGTCGACTCCCCAGTCGAACTGGGTATACGGGCGGGAATTTTCCCGCCAGCCTTCTCTGGGTTTGAATTACGAATTTCTGGCTTTATTTTCGAGCTGTTTTATTTTATTTAAATTCCTGAAACTTCGGAGGGTCATATCTTGGTCATACAGACTCCGATTTTCGAAAAACTCGGACTCGATTTCATGCAGAATTCCGAGACGAACGCAATGGCGCAACCCATTTCCCCTGATTCTTATTTTAAAATTTAATTCTGCCTTGATTTATGACTTTAACATGTTATAAAAATACGGGTTATTACAGGTTGCATATTGCAATACACCTATAACACTCCTATACTGTTTTATATTAAAAATAACTTCCCCCTGTATTTAGAGAAATGTTGACTGCTGATCATAGGGGTAGGTTGTAGTTTTGTATTGTCCATATTTGTCTTCAAGAGCAGATCTGATATATATTTTCTTTGACATAAAAATTCTGAATCTGAATTTTTTATAACTTCTGTGCCTAAGAAATATTTTACCTCACCACGATCTTTAACTGAAAATTGTTGATTGACGTATTGAGTTAGATTATTAATATCAGCAACATTGTTACCTATAATAATTAGATCATCAACATAGATTAAAATAAAAATTGTTGATGATCTGTTTGTTTTGAAAAACAGTGAGTTGTTTGACTTAGTAGATTGATAGTTTAATTTGACAAGTGTACTCTTCACGAACTTTTGTCCCATATTTCTAACACTTTACGAACTTCTATTGCTTCCATGATCCTGCTAGGTGGTTCATGGTGTGATGGTTCTGCATGCTAAGGTTACATGCTAATAATGTGGTGATAACAAGAGTGGCAGACTTCATCTTTGAAGCAAACACCTTCAGTTGAATAGAAGGCAGGATGAGCATGGTTGGATGTGCAAGAAATGTTTAAAGCAATCTAACAGGGGTGAAATGATGAGCTGGAGATGCTCGATGAAGCTGCTAGTTGCTGGTCTAGTAAAGAGATCGGTTTGTGATATCTAGAGCTTAATTTACAAGGTTGCAAGTAGTCGAACCAGTTTAAGGAACACGGCCGTGGATACATTCGTGTGAATGTATATATGCATATGGCACTACTGACTATCATTGGTATAGGCATGTGTGTTGATATTGAGCTTTAGTTCTTTGTAAGGTTTGGGAAAGCCATATCAGGAAACTGCCTAACAGGTGGATGCAAGTATTTTTTCTGTGGAAGTGGAATACTGGAATAGTTATTTCTGGTGTTGATGGAACAATTACCACGGTTTAACATACTTGGTATGTGCTTGATGTGCGTTTTCTTTTTCTGAATGAATTACCTAATATGACTTACTGTTTTATCTTTTGTTTTCTTTCTGCAAAAGCATGCAACATCTAGTTTATGAACTAAAATGAAGCCTAATGAAAACACTTGTGTTGTATGTGAATTTTACCAGGAAGTGGTACTAATGAAATGACGGGGTGCTTGCCTAATTGTACACTAATTTGAAGCTTAGCAGCACATATTCATTGTGGTTATGTTATACGATAGTTCCAATTAAATGAAGCAGCTACATTCTGGAAGGCGTAAATGCATGGTCAAATTCATATAGAAGTCAACGTTCTATATTAAACAAATGTACAGGTGTATTAACTAGTTCCTTAACAAATATGCACGATTTGTCATAGTTTAATTTACATTTATCATTATGGCATGTTTCTTTATTTTCTACAGGCTGGGAATTACACTGCAGTAAAATCAGAAACTTACATGATTACATATTTAACAATGTAGATAGGATTCGATTTGCATTATACCTACATGAAAGTTGATTGATATGTAATAAAGATTTCGATCTTGCGTCAATAAAAATGTCACAAAGGACCAAATTCAATATTTCTTTTGGATTTTTCAGTGTTAGCTGTCCATGCCATATTTTATTTGTCTATGGTGAAACATGGTTTGTGATTCATATTTTATTTGTAACTTAGTATAGAAGTATTCTTTCTTTATGCCGATGTTCCATAAAGTGTTCAATACCACGTAAGAATTGTTTCATTTTTGATTTATAATGCAAATTAACGGTGGCATGACAACAAATAAAGTAAAAAGGTAGCAAATCAAACTAGATCTAAATGTCTATTGTTGTCCAGTCCAAAAATTCCACTTATGCCGACTTCTACTTCAAATAGATAGGTAAACTCCAATTTGTTAATGGTGCTCTCGGAATCATTATATCATATGCTATTGGCAGCTGATATCATTTTCAGATCATAATTCTAAAGTAGCTCTGCAGCATGTTGTCATTTAGCACTTACTAACGTCAGACTCGTCTACATGCAAGAATTTGATTTACAAAATGTTGTATATGATGTAACAAGTCATAGGTGTGTTTGCGGACCAAACACATTGTGTGTGTGTATAGAGAGAGAGAGAAGTAATTTAGCATGTACGATGCAAATGCATATGATGAATTAAGTTAAAAAATAATATGAGTAAAATAAGTTGATGTGCATTAAATGTTGCATTTTCAGTATGCATACATATACGGACAAATCATTTATCAAAACATGAATGATGTAAAGTTATTCTAAAAAAGGATGCATATTCTATCATTAATTTATAGGACTTTTTACGAACTTGAGCCTGTTTTTGTAAAATATAACACTAATGGATCTGTTTCAAAAGTAATAACACAAATAGGCATGTTTTGGTCTGCTAGGTTTCCGAAGGTGAGTTTTGAAAACTCGCCTTCGGAAAGATACGAAGGCGAGTTTCCAAAACTCGCCTTCGTTATTATCCTGCACACAAAACACCCCAACCCGAGACCTACTTCCCCATTTTCATTTCACTTTCCTCTTATCTCTTCTTACTCACTACTGCGAAAGTAAAATAAAAACCTAAAATCAACTCCATTTTTGCCTATTTTTCATCCAATCCATAAAAGACAACAATGGCTAGCACATCTGGCATACAACGCGAAATCGGTAAAATTCGAAACCCTAATTTTCAATTTTGGTTGGTCGGTTATACATGTTCAATTTTGTGGTTGGTTATGGTTGGTTATAGGTGTCATACATGTTAAATTTTGTGTATACAACATTGAAATTAGGTCATACATGTTTAATTTTGTGTACATTGTTTGCATTTACGATTTGGGGCTTTTGGTGCATATATTGTTGACATTATTGAATTGGGTCATGCAGAGTATATGGAGATGGAGCCCAGACCAGTAGATTACAAGAGACCATAACACAGAAACTAGTACTAAAACTCGGGACGAAACATATGGTAACACGAGACTAGATACTATAGCTTAGGATACAGAAAATGCTAAGTAGGAAAATAATACGATAACCAAACTACATCTGACGTTCATGCTCTTGGGATGTGAAGCTGCTTAATCATCACAGTTAAGCCGCAACAGTTCAAAGATGTTACAGAGTTGTCTATTTTGTTGTTCGGGTTCATTTGCATATGTTATTCCCCTTGGCCTTATCGGTTCGTCTATCCATTCCGTGTAATTGCACCCATTCGGATAGGCTGGACATTGCAGAATGCGACGACCAATATCGTTGCCATCTACTCGAATCACAACTTCAACTGGACAACCGCAATAGCAAAAAACTTGATAAGAGTCACCTTCCTGTTCAGTAGGAATTGGAACATGTGGTACTTGATAAGAATGAACTTCTTGTCGTGGTACAACGACGGACTGTTCATGCGTGTGTTGAACGTTTGGTACTTGGGCTTGATGTGGAGGTTGGACGTGCCGTTGTTCGGATGGTGGTCCAAGCCGAGAGTTCAGTTCGTTTAGAAACACGAGTTCATCTGCAAGCGCATGAAGTTCCATCTGTTCATACGCCTCTTCCTCAGAGTCTGGAAATGATGGCCAAGAAGGCATAGTTGTGGTAAAGCACAGAGTGGTTGGAAACTAAGTTGTTGGAGTGAGATAAGTTGTGAGTAATTCGACAGAGATATATAGCTTCGTAGTGTACAAGTGAATAAAGGGTAAAACAAAGAATGATGTGAAAGGTCACTGATACACTTTGCTTTACGTGTTGCACGACACTGTTTCGTCTGGCGTAATACTGTAGGGAATATGACTAGTCGTATCAGGAGTGATTCAGCACTACTTGGTTTAAGGGGTCATCACATGCACACTAAGTTTGCAACAAGATTTACGGTTTTTATCAGCAATATTCTTACTTCTAGGAATTTTAATATATTGCATTATAGAACTGTGAATTTTACGACGACAACGATTACAACATTAAGAACTCCTCAAACTACAATCATACGAACTACAACAAAGGAACACACGAACATCCAATTCGAAGTAAAATAAAACACATTAAGGTAGTTTCCACATACTCCTACCACGGACGTGGGTAAAGTCTCGGTCTAGGTGACTGAACACCACTTTCACACATCGAAGGGTCAATCCACTGCTTAAAGTAACAACAATCAATTTCAGCAGGAAAAACCTTGTGGTCCTCATAGGCTTCACAGCCGAAATATCGACGACCAGCATTTTTTTTTGTTTTGGAATCAACCACGACCGGTGCTTCTCCACAACGACAAACAGGGTTGGATCCACTAGGAATTAGTGGCTCGACAACATGCCCCGCAACTACCCTTTCTTTTCCAGGTCGTTGATTTACTACCGATTCATCGTCGTTTTCCAATTTGTCCATGGTGGAGCCCACACTTTCTTTTCCCTATTTCGACATGGTGAAAGAGGAAGGAGGAGGCGGCTAGAAGAAAAGAAATTGTGAATGAGGGTTTGAATGGATTCAGAAAAGCTGCTTTACGTACTTCTTTAACCTTGCCTGTATAGATGGTTACTGTGTAGATTCTCTATCATGGCATTTAATTTAATAGCAGTGCTACAGTGTTTCTAATGGGACAATTTCTGAAGTGACCAGTCGTATCAGGAGAGAATCTGCTTTACGTACTCCTTTAACCCTGCAATGACTAGTCGTATCAGGAGAGAATCTGCTTTCGTCTGACATATTACTGTGAAGAATCTTCTTTACGGAGATGTAATGTTGCTATTTCGTAGATGTTTCAAACCAGCATTTCTTCCTCTCTCCCTTATTAAAGACCAACAAACCTCTCTTCCTCTCTTCATCACTCCTTGTTTTTTGTAGAGTAGTTCACTGTCAAAATGGCTAACTGGGCATACGACGACGATACCATGGTTTAAATGTACAATGAGTACGAAAAGGGTAAACAACCCGTAGAAGATGTCGAATTTGTGCCTGAAACTCAAATGGGAGTCCAAGTAGATGCCGCAGAGGTCGAGTCTGAACTTTTTAGTGCAACGCAACCAAACGTTGCAGTTCAGCGCATCGGGCCAGTTCAAAAATCCCTCAATGCTCAGTTGAGGGAAGTTATGTTGTATCGTTGGGACTAAGTAATGTTGTATCGTTGGGTCTAAGTTATGTTGTATCGTTGGGTCTAAGTCGTGTCCTATTTATGTTGTAATGGGTCGTACTAATATAATTTATATCTTTATATAATATAATTATATGTCATATGCTTATACATTATAATGTGTATTATTAAATAATAGCAAAAATTATGAAAAATATATAATTTTATAATTATAAAATTATATAACATATAATTTATATAATGTATAAATCATATTAATATATTAAATAAAGTATAATGTATTTATCTCTATTTAACAACTTTAATTTATAATTAATATTTACAACTACATTAGTAAATACATTACATAATCAAGTAAGGGTTTATTTGAAGGCGAGTTTTCAAAACTCGCCTTTGTATTTTAATGCAGGCGAGGTTTGAAAAGTAGCCTTCAGACAGAAACAGGTCTATATCCGTAATTATTTTTGGAACACGGCTATTTGTGTTATTATTTACATAAACAGGCCTAAGATTGTGAATTGTTCTAATTTATAAACAGAATATCTGGTGGGCTTGTCAGCTCACATCAAATGCACACCAAAAAAGCAACCTACTGCAATTTCCTTGTATATTATAGGCAAATAGCTCCTTAATGTATGATTGCTGATATATGAATAAAGTTCTATCAATGATGTTATTCACTTGTCATTTTACGGTGGAGGTGGTGATAATCTTATTGCGGGAATTGCTTGTGAGAAGCCATCTAAAGACTCTTTAAAAGAAAAATCATTTCAGAAGTACACTCCATCAAATGAATGTTCTAGTGCCACCCTAAAGTCAGATGGATTCATTTATCTTTCTCTGTCATGATGATTTATTGTGGTTTGGCCCACTAAAGTCTGTAGCTCAGGTATTTTACGTTATTATTCTGCATACTTTCTTGATATGTCTTTCTTGTAAAGTTGTTTCTATCATTTGGTTTAAGGATTTAATTGTTTGATACTTTAATTACTTTTTTATAGTCAATTTCTTGTTGATTAAATTGTATAAGGGTTTCACTTTGCACTTCAGATCTGTATCTAAACGATATAATGTTAAGTTATACCGTAAGTTTTAAAATCATCAATGTTTTGCAGTTTTATTTAATAAAAAAACATGGGTTTATACTCTTAACTGTGGTACTGAAACTAAAATTTTGTTTGAATTCCATTTTGTCATGGGGAAAACTGAGATGGAATCTCTGGTATTCCGGTGTGCTGGATGAGATTTTGAACCAAGGATTGTATGTATAGTTGGATGAATTAATACCAGTGGCAGTTGTAGACTGATTTGGGAAGCGTACGTTCGATATAAATCATAAATAATTACAGCACACTATATGATAGTAGCTTCGGTGGAACTTGAGCCGAAACTAACCTAAAGACTCGGTTCAGAAACTGAGCCAGGCTCAATATCTAAACTGAGCCATTTTAGAATCTGACCAAGTCGGCTCAGTTTCAAATCAGCTTAGAAACTGAGCCTATCAGCCCAGTTTCGATTTCAAAACTGAGCCTGGCTTAGTTTTGATTCAAAGGTTATTTAATGCAGTTCTTAGCTCTGCCCAGACTTTGTATAAGAGTTTAACATTATCATGAGAAGTAATTAACATAGTTCTCAACTCTTCTTTCTTGCTTCAAACTTTATTTCATTACGAAATGTACAAATGTATTTGAGGTCTTAAGGTATAAGTCAGGAAATTGATTTTTCTTTTATTATGAAGGTGTGGAGTCATAGCAATTCAATTTAGGTATGACCCTGGTCTGAGTCAGAATGCAAATTGTAGCAATTCAATTCACTATATGACCCTGATCTGAGTCAAGACACAAAGTGTAGCAATATGCAGTTATGTTGCATGAATAACACTCTTTGCAATTCAATTTCACCTATTTCTAAGTGCGACCTTCAGCTCAACTATATGGTACCCAAGTCTCAATAAGTTGGAATTTTCACCAGTGCAAAATCAGTGTGTTGCGTCGCCTTATTTGCAACTGTTGGTTGAATAACAGATGCAAATAACCTTATTTGCGACTGTTTTATTTCGACAACAGTAGCAAGTATGGCAATGTTACAGTTCGGGTAATTAAAAACTAATATGTGACTATTTTTTCTTAAGGTAGTAGCAAAAAAAAATGTTTTTGCATCTGTTTTGCTTTAAATTGGTAGCAAATGCTTTTGCAATTTGTGTCCCCTTTGGCTTGATTAACCCTTCGTTAACTTCTCTTCGTTTCCAAAAGCAATACTCAAAAGAAGACATCAGTGATTTTTTATTAAAATTTAGCTCGTTCCCTTCAATCGTTCGATCTCTCCTTCATCTCCTGCGATATATCCCTTATTCATCGGTCGATCCTCCTCGATCGATCCCTCTTTAGTTTCCAAAAATCGACCGTACTTGTTCGTTTTCAGAAAAAGATAGCCTTGCCACAAGTCATTCTCTGGTTGGCTTCTGGTGCGGACCAAGGTGAGATTTTTACCGTAGTTGATTTCTTTTTATTTTTTATAGTTCTATTGTTTATATTGTCATTTGTTTTTTATGGCCGGCTGTGGATGTGATTCTATCATCCGTCTAATCTCTAGTAGTCAAGGAATTAAAATAATTTTTATGCTAGATGATTAATTTAATTTTAACCCTAAAACGAAAAAAAGATGTTTTTTGCAAAAGTATTATTGTAATTTCATGCGTTCATTTCAAATATAACGAGAATGTATTTTTGGAAATGTTTCCAATCAACATGTAGATTATCATCTGAATTCCTTGATTTATATGTTCATTGTTAGATTGTACCCATCTCAATCTCAACAGTGCATATGATTTCTTGGTGGTACATATAGGAGAAGTTAGGAAATATACAAAATGAAACTTGAAAGTGATTTTGGGTAATATTTTCCAAAGTTTTAATCTTCACACTAGAACAAGTGGACAAGTACCCTTTTTCCAGTTCAAGAAATGCTTTAGTAGAAGATGGTCCATTCTATTGGAAACATATTAGACTAACTCATATGAGGAAGTATGATATGTGGAGTATCCAATGTTAGTGAGCGGGTCTACTAATTCTGTAGCGAGTGGCCTGCTGAGTACGATAAGTTTAAGTACCAGCTGATAGAACTCTTGATTATAGTAGCCTAGTATCAGTTGATAGAACTCTCGATCATAGTAGCCTAATTAAAACCTTGCAGGACGACCCTGTTTGATAGGCTTTCTACTCCTAACAACCTCTTTTCACAAGCTAAATGCCAAATTATGAAATGCCAAATTAAACAATAGTTAGGTAAAATAAAATTCATTTTTATAGTTTGACAGATTAGTAGATCATTCTACTTTTATAATGCTGAGTTCACGTAATATTACACATATAATGATAATGTTAAGTTCATATAAGATTAAGTGTTTCTTAGATTAAATTTCAGAACTTCTATGTTTCAATTTAAATATGACTGAAAGACATAGGAAGGTTTGTGTGTTTAATATGCATGGATGGGCCATAGATGCCTAAAAGGGGCATCGTTCCACTTAGAGTTCATTCATTATTTACAATAATAAGCCTATTGTCACCTATATACTTATCAATACGCTTGTGCATTATAGAACATTCTTATATTTTTTTACCATATTACCGTTTAAGATGAACAAATTATCAATGTACTTGTGCATATACAAAGTGCATAGAAACATGATTTTCATTCATATGCATTTTGAAAATATTAATAAATTCAAATATACTTGTGCATTTTCAAAATTCCTAAATTCAGATCAAGATTTTGTTCTTTTACATTTTGTTAGTCCAACATACAGCCGTAATTTTTTTTGCAAAGATAACGAATTCTGAACTGAATTGCTCATCCTTAATCATCTCCTAACCCTTCTTTGTTAGGAATTTCACCATAACGCAGGTCGCTCGAAGAAGGCGTTGTAGAAGGAGGGTTAATTGATAATGACGAAAGGGCTTCGAAAGTGCGACAACAGGGTTAAAGTCAAAATTGGACCTTCATCTTTATTCGGCCAATGAGTGCTGAACCTTTATTATTAAACCCAAAGTTCTACTCAGGACTCGGTTCCAATTTCTCCTCTGGAATATTCATGCGTTCAAAACTATGTTTGAAGATAACACTTACGATGCTCCCTGTATGGAACAATATTTAGGCTACTACTTAGTGTCCTATTTGAGCGGTGATCATTAGCGGATCATTATGAGGGTGATGAATTCCTTTCTATAGTTTCCTTGGTGTTATGACCAATGGATGCATATGAATTCCTCTCGACGAATAATCCGAGACTCGTTCTCGGATTGAAAAAGATCCCTTTCCGACTTCTCTAATATATCAGTTTATAGAACTTTGACTATTCCTCGCCACATGCTGGCCTCCGTGGATTAAGTTAACATGATTAGAAGGTGAACTCATTTATTTCGCATCTTCTCCTTTGGCAATGTTAACCACCGTTCCAGCGGAGGGTTTCAAAAAATGCCTATTATCCGGGGGAACACTTTAGGTAGTTTGAACAAATTCTTGCAACTGTCCGACTCATATAAGCTTCTGAATAATTCTAGCTAAGACTTTGCAGTCATTTGTTCTGTGACGATTTACCCTGTGATAACTGCAATAGTTGTCATTTTTCTTGGGTTCGAGGTTTGCTTGGGCTTTGAGAGGAGTAGGGAAATTTACTTTCCCTATCAGTGTTGTGTAAATAAAAGCTATAGGTTTGTTAAGTTCTACTGAATTTTATTCAGACTCTTCCCATCATGCTCGCTTTTTTTTGGTTGAACCCTGGTTTTACTCCTCCCCTGTGTTCTGCCTTCTTCTTGGCGTGATAAATTTCATCCATCTGGTTGAATTTGTCTGTGCAAAAAAGAAAATTCTTACAAGCTTTCAGCTTCATTTACCATGAAATTCCTTCATAAGGGAGTATTATTCTGAAGTCCTGCATGGATAACAATTAGTTTTAAATCATCATTCGTCCCTCTATCCCTTAGCATTATACCTTTGCAGATAATCTCCTAGAAGTTCCCCTAGTTGTTGCTTAACGTATGCAACCATTGTGTAGTACAGTGGTGTCTTTGCTAACACAGAATTAGGCAAACAACTCGTAAGAGAACTGCTTCCAGGATTATGTGGTCTTATCTCGATATCGTCGATACCATTTTGCAGCAACACTTTGTAGATTTACGGGGAAGCTGGCAGTGAACAACTACTGTGGCACTGTACATATCCATTTAGCTATCAAAGGCCATTAGACGATCATCGGGATTAGTAGTTCCTTGGTAGTTATTTGTATGGATTTTTACTTATGAAGGGATGGTTGCGAACATTATTTCGTCTATGAACAGAGTAGCTCTTTCATTTCTATTTTCCTCGGCATCATAGGTCTTCTTTCCCTTCGTGTTGAGCGAATCTTTTATTGCTTTCAGTGTTAAATCCTTGATGTAAGCATCTTTGTTGGGCTAATTTCTTCGGCGGGGTTATACCCTTCGGTGATGGAGCTACCATACTGCTCCTCCTTACCATGTTGTTTTCCTTGATAACCAGCCTTCGCATTTTTATTCTTTAGATTCTTTCCCCCTGGCGGTTCGTTCTTCTACTTCTTATAGTAGGCAGCCTTAGACTCCTTTTTAGACTCATCAACCTGGTCTGTGCTCTTAGGATTACTTTGAATTTTAGTCGTCATTTGAGCAAGTAGATCGTCTGTCAAAGCTTTCATCCCAGCAATCGGACCCTCTAGTTGATTAACTTTTTTCGTGTTTATACCCCGAGACTCTATATCAGAGGGTTCTTTACAAAGAGCTTTTTCTTGGTTGAAAGACAAATCAACATCTTCTAAACTCTCGAGTAGTAAACTTCATATTCATTAATTGTATCCATCTTCTTCGATTTAGTTTTCATAATTCCTGCAATTAACTAAATTCGAAGATAAAATTAGTTTATTTTAACCACGTGGTCGGATGTTCAAGCTCTTTTCTAACGCTAAAAATGTTAGCCATAAAAATGGTTAACACCTCAAAATGTGCTATGAATGAACAAACTGCTAGCCGCAGAAATGATTAGCATCTTGGACTTATTCCCACAATAGAGTTGAAAACCATTTGTCATACCCTCAAAGGATACCAACACTTGTTTTTGGATTTTCAACCTATGTCGTAACGTCCGCCCTTTCTATGGAATATGACATCCTTCTGAAGAAGTGAACTACAATAGGAAACCCTGAAAAGAGAGGCTGAACTTGATACGAGATTCCTATAAGATGCTACTTTCATTGGAAATAGTAATTGATTCTCCTTTAGGAGAGATTACTTTCACCTTTGGTGCAATTCCTCTCTTCGGGTTTCACATTATAGATTTGGATAAAAGTAAGAAAATGGAAAATAAATCATCCATTATCAGCTATTAAGAGAGTTAATAGTCATGGTAAATCATGCTCCATTCTCTTAAAATTAAAAACCAATGACCAAATTTCTTGAATCCTCTTTATTGCTAGTTGAGAACGAGATTACAAGAAATTAGAAAAATTCCCCAAATCGTTTTTTAAATTAGAGTTTTAATATGCAATTTGATATTAATTTTTTTTAAATATACTCTCCTCCATCTTGGTCTGCTAGATTTTTATTTATAAGTGCGAAATGTCCTCCCTTTTGTCTTTGGTGGTTTTGACTAGTTACCGCTTTAGAGGGTTTTCTAAAGGTCATGCGAAGGCTTCCACGACATCGGATCTCTTTCCTCATTAGTATTTTCAGGATTATCTCCTTTGGTTTCAGTTTGAACAGTTACGAGAGGCATAAATGTATGCAGGCTCTCGACTTATAGTGGCAGCTATCTTCGAAATAATGCTTTCTCCGGCATGTTTGGGTGCACGAGCTCTTTTTCTGATATTCAACACTTTTTATGAGCTTCTCCTTTGCTTTTTTTCCTTCAAGATTGTATTAATGTAGAAGCTTCTGAGGTTCTTAACGAAAGGTACTTTTAGTTGGATATCAAAGAGACGATCATGTAGGAGCTTTTGGCCTTTTTGAACTTTTTTCTCATGCTTTGCCTTTGATGCTTAGAGGCTTTGGGAGTGGATTCATTGCCTTTCGTGTTATGCTAACTATGACTTATTTTCCTTAAATCTTTGAGGTATGCATTGAAATTCTTACTTCATCTCTCCCAGAGGGCTCTGCTGGTAGCTAAAGTGGGTTACCCTCGAAAGCAGGTTTGGTTATGTGTGTGCGCTCTGTGTTGTTGTCAGCTAGAATATGAAATTTACCCCTCCTATTCCTGTCTTTAACTACTTTTGGATATACTTCTCTTTTATTTTGTCCTTTCACATTATTAGAATGATTTTTGGGTTAACACTAGGATTCAGATCTGCAAAAGTATATTTCTCAGAAGGTAACTTCAAATCACCTGAACCCCTAAAAGGTCATATATACTACCGGAACTGGCGTCATGTGTCGGAGTCTTAGGATGTGGAGTATGGGGACTTCTAATTTACTTCTTTCTCCACAAAGAGAGGTAGGTCTTTCTTATCTTTCTCGCGAACGACAATGTGACTCGTATCGACACCTGCATTTTCGGTGGCAACCCAACATAGACTTCGCTATGGGTTTCATCGATCGTAGGCCACCCGACTGAGGGGACAACTACTTGAGTGGCCACACCTCTACCTATGAATGGAGCACCATTTAAGCTAGAACTTCTTCAAGGTCTCAACAGATTTTAGCAATGTAGGAATTCATCACTTATATGCATTTCTCCACCCGCCTTTGACCCTCTAGGACGACTTGTACGACAGTCAATCTCGATATATATATATATATATATATATATACACACATACATTGCGATAGGTTCTATGTATCGTCCATGCCAAATGAAAACATGAAGTTTTTAGATGAATAAAATCTAGTTGGAAGCGAATGAATTTTGCGAGTACTTACCGCTTTTCAGCCAACGCCTGCGAAGCCCCTTAATGGGACATAAAACCATTATGGTTTTATGCCACTCAGTTTGTTCCACCCATCCAAAATGATTCGGCTATTCATTGATTCCTATTGTGCTAGTTGAAATTGAAATAGAACCACACGTTATCGATGGTCGACTCCCGATGAAGGTATTTAGAGTACGAAATGTGGAGGGAAATAAGGTGTGCGTAAGCTATAAGATGCAGTTGCATCGATGCCAACCTCACGTGTGAAGAATCGTATGGATGAATGGGATGAAAGAAGGAACGCAGCCAATCGTACACATATAGTGAGAGCATGCTGTGCATCCCTCCGGAGGGTCACGGGGGAATTTCAAGATAGCTGGAACTCGGACTTGATCGATTGGAAACCCATGTTTAGCACAAAGTCTTTTTAACTTGGTCTCATCCATTGCCATAGGCTAAGAATATGTAAGATTTTCGAGAAGGACGACACCAAGAAGAGAGTCTAGAGCAGGAGCGACTCCTGCAACATCGACTTCTCTAGCAGTCGTGATTTCCCTTCCTCCAATAGAACTGCTGATAAATCACCATGAGCATAGACCCAATATTGGGATCCTTCGCTGTGGGACTCAGTAGCACAGTTGGACTCCATATCTGGATCTTTATAAGTTGTCTCTTTCTTGGATCCGGCCTTAGAAGCTCTCGTGGAATATTGACAATTCATTGTGGCACTCGGAAAACATCACCAGTTTGAGTGGTTAACCCTCCATATGTGAACTAGTGTGATATGTGCAGTGTAATGTGAAGAATTGTGCATCAACAAAAAATTATATCAGTTTTTATAACTTTGACTACTCCCAGCCACATGCTGGCCACCGTGGATTAAGTTAACATGATTAACAGGTGAAGTCATTTATTTCGCATCTTCTCCTTTGGCAATTTTAATCGTAGTTCCAATGGAGGGTTTCAAAAAATGCCTATTATCCGGGGGAACACTTTGGGCAGTTTGAACAAATTCTTGCAACTGTCCTACTCGTGTAAGGCTTTGAATAATTCCAGCTAAGACTTTGCAGTCGTTTGTTCTGTGATGATTTATCCTATGATAACTGCAGAAGTTGTCATTTTTCTTGGGCTCGAGGTTTGCTTGGGCTTTGAGAGGAGTAGGGAAATTTACTTTCCCTATCATTGTTGTGTAAATAAAAGTTATAGGTTTGTTAAGTTGTACTAAATTTTATTCAGACTCTGCCCGTCGTTCTCGCTTGCTTTTTGGTTGAACCCTGGTTTTACTATGCCCTGTGTTCTGCCTTTTTCTTGGCATGATAAATTTCATCCATCTGGATGAATTTGTCTATGCAAAAATGAAATTCTTACAAGCTTTCAGCTTCATTTACCATGAAATCTCTCCATGAGGGTGTATTATTTTAAGGTCCTGCATGGATAACAATTATTTTTGACTCATCATTCATCCTTCTAGCCCTTATCACTTCAGCATTAAACAATTTAAGATAATCTCCTAGAAATTCCCCTGGTTGTTGCTTAACGTTCGCCAAAATTATATAGTGTACAGTTGTAACACCCCGTAATTTTATAACATTAAAATTCACAAATTAAAGTATACTTAATTTTTAGAAAAGAATTAAGTGAAATGGGTTGCGCAGAGAAATATATATATATATTGATATATATATATATATAAATTAAAAATTAAATAAATAAATATGCGAAAAAGTTCAAAACAGCGAATTGGGAGGGGAAATAACCGAACCGGCCCATTTTTGAGGTCGACCCGAGCTTCGCTGGGTCGACTAGGGGTTAATCCAGGGTGTTTGGCTGTCAACCCGTGGGTCGATTCGCTCAAATGCAGATTTTGCATTTGATTGGTTCTCATGGTTCAGGGTTAATCTAATGGTCCTAAATAACTTCCTACACCTATAAATACATCCTAATGTTAACCCTAAACCTAATTAAAATAGAATAGTTACCGTCATACCATCGCCATGGAAATCAATGGAGCCGCCGCCAACTAAGAAAGAAGAAAAGCAAATTCAATTCTAATTCTCTCAACCCTAAAGCAAAGAAAAACTCTCTTTTCTTCTCTAAATTGTGAGTACGGTGATCTTAACAAGATTATTATCATTTTAATTAGGTTGAGTTATGAATGGATTATGAGTAGATGATGTGAATTATCATATATGTTGTTGTAAACCCCTTTTGCTATCATGTATATTGTAAATCCAATGTTATGTGGTGATGATATCTTATATGTTGTAAATCATGTTATGATGATGTTATGTATGTTGGGAGTCTCTATGCTAAGTTGTGATGAATCATACATGTTAAAAAGGCCATGATGTTACCATCTATGCTAGTTAGTTCATATTAATTAAATCATCATGTTTGGGTTATGTTGATCTATATGGCAAGTCACATATGCAAGTTAGATTGATTAGAAAAGTTATGAACATATGCCAAGACATCTATTATGACATCTAGAATTATGCTATGACATATGTGATATCCTATGCTAGTTCACATCATCATTATGTTGCCTAAAAACCCCATATGCAAGTTTATGTATAGACTTGGGCTATGATCATATCATGTAAATTGAGACATTTAACAAGTTGACACCTTTTGATCCTTAACATGTGTAGTTTATGCAAGTTTCACCCCTATTATGATTAGATTTATTTTAATTGTCTATATGTTGTGATAATTTATCTTTGTGCTAGGTGTTAGACTATACAAGTCTAGCCTATATTATGCGTTGAATAGGTGAACGTATAAACGTGGGGTAGGGGTAATATTAAGGATTTAATATTAAAAAGTTGGGGTGCAATTGATATGATTTTGCATGCCATAAGTGGATGGCCATAATTGAGTCAATTATGGACATCATTAAAAGTTGACTTAATTAATAATTTGAATAGGGAATTATTAAAACTGGGGTAAAAGATTTTAAGTGTTAATCAATGCTTAGGACACGAGGTTGGACTCGTTTGTGACGTAAACCTGCCCGGACCCGCCCGGCAAATCCAGTGGTCACAAATGTCAGCCCAATGTGAGAGGTCCTAGGCCTAAACTAAAGCATAACGGTTGTAAAGACACGAGGTTAGACTCTTTTATGGTGTAAGACTGCCCGGACCCGCCCGGCAAATCCAGCTGCCATAAATGCCAATCTAATGTGAGAGGTCTTTATGAGGTTATGGCCTGAATGAATTAAGAAATACTTAACCAGATAAACATGTAAGGTGGGACATGGGGGTTAAGTAGGTGCCTTGGGTGGCATGAGGAATCTAGGGGGTGTCCTTAGTGGCATATGAAATACGATTAGTAAGACTTAACCAACCACACATGTAAATGAACATGACTAAGAGGGTTAAGTGGGATATACTAGTGACAAGCTTAGGTGGGTAGCTTGTGGGGGCCCATTTCGACCAGTATCCCAAATGTATCTTTGTGGGCTCGACCCAAGTCGAGGACGGGACACGCATGCTGGGTTCGACTATAAGAGGCCAAAACAGGGAGCGGTAGCAACGCAAGTCTAACGGGTTTCGTATGCGTGTGTGGATCCGGGCTGGTAGGTAAGACGTTGTTGCATTGTGTAGGTATAAGCCGTGCATTCTCAAGTTGTATAGGGTTGCCACTTTAGGGGAGTGATACACCCCACTGTGGGGCCAGCACGGGTATCTACGAGTAGGAAGCCGATCGAAAGTGGGTAGTGGGGTACACCTAGTGGAAATAGAGGCAGACGACACCTATGTAGTCAGCTAGGGGTACGTAAGCTATTTATAAAGTTTCTGTGTGAAGCAAGTGGGATCAAACAATAGGGTGACTGGTGTGGTGCAGTGTAGTAATGTGCGGTGCAGTGTAGTAATCATTCGTTAGTAATTAGGTGTGCCTTTACCGTTATCTTTAACGTTATCTTAAACGCTGTCTTTATCTTCCTAAGAGTTCATAGACATTTACTTGTCTTCCATCTTATGCCTTAGTCTAGTTATTTTGATAATAGTATTGTTAGAATTATCATTCTCGCCAGACTTTATGTCTGACCCCCTTTATTTCTATCCTTTTTCCCCCTCCAGGTGCTCAGGTTGGGCCCAGCTCTAGTGGAGTTTGATTGAATTGCTTCATCTCTCTTTGGAAATCTTGGACCGTTGAAGTAAAGTCCAGCTTGTTATCTTTTTAATGGCTATTTATGTAATGGGATTATGTATTTTGTTTTTATGAAGAGGGATATTGTACTTGGTTATGATCTATGGTTTTATGATGTAACAAACATGTTTAATTTCCGCTACAGTAAAATGAAGTTTTAGATTTCCAAGTACTATTTATTATCTGTCTTGTTGTAATTTTTCTGTTCTATATTCACTTATAACCTCCACGGAAGTTAATGCATTCCCTTTGTGAGTGACATTAATGGACGTGGGGTGTTACACGTGGTATCAGAGCTTAAGGTTACCAGAACTGATAAAAATACTTTAGAAAAATAGTTATTTTTGGAAGAAGTGCTTTCAAAAACATGTTTTAATGAGAAATTTAAAGAGAAAAGTTTTTAAGAAAAAAAACATAATCCCCAATAGCCCATATCTTTATCTTTCGAATTCTCCATTCTGAATCTTTCCTTTTTCGTTTCAACATGGCTGAAGATCTTAATCTACCCGACGGGGTAACGATACCCGGATGGTATAGGAGGTTATTAGAGGCTAGGGCCGCTGCAGGTCCAGCCAATGTTCCTCCACCACCAGTTGCACCCATTCCTCCTCCTCCTCGCGTAGATACTTTTGCAAAGACGTGCAAGGAATTCAAGGCTATGGGTGGAAAACCATTTCAAGGGTCAGAAACGTTTGTGGAAGCTAGAGATTGGCTTAAGGAGGTGGAAGAATTGCTAGAAATCTTTGAAGTAGAAGAAGGGAGGAGAGTTCATTTAGTAGCTTGGTTGATGAAGGGAGAGGCCTCGTTTTGGTGGGAGGTCACTAATGGGGAGCGTCCTGTTGACTCTTGGGCGGATTTCAGACGTAGGTTTGAGGCGAAGTTTCTCTCAAGGGCGGAAGAAAATCTATATATGGAAAGGTTCTTGACATTGAAGCAAGGAAGCTCATCAGTGAAAGAATATGTCAATAAATTTAATCAGTTAGCAAGATTTGGCTTGGACTTAGTAAACACGCCGGAGAAGAAGGCTCTAAGGTTCGTGAATGGCTTGAATGAACCATTGCAAGGGTTGGCTATGACCCACATCCCTATGAGGGCCACCTTTGACAAGTTAGTAGAAATGGCGCTTATGCATGAGGAGAAAAGCACTAAAGCTGATAAGGCACCCGAGAAGAAGGGGGATCAGAAGAAACCACAACAGCAAAACAAGAAGGGTGGTAAAGACAATAATGGCAAGGGAAAGAAGAAATGTTTTAACTGTGGGACACCAGGCCATCTCAGCAAGGATTGCCGAAAGAAAAAGAAGACAGGCTGTTTTCATTGTGGCGATGCGGGACATTTAGTGAAGGACTGCCCAAATAAGGGGCAGAGGGCAGGAGCTACCTCAAGAGGACAGGTGCAGGCTCTTATGGCACTAGGGCAGGCAAGGGGACAAGTTCAGGCTCTCGCGGTCCCACCGCTGCAAGAACGAGGTAGAACCATTTCTGTTGAAAGCTTAGTTTTTCTGTTTGATCATCCTGTCCGTACCTTATTCGATTCGTGCGCATCACATTCGTTTATCTCTACATCATTAGTTGAATCACTGCACTTAAACACCAGTTTAGTAGAGGATCCCTTAGTTGTTTCAAATCCAATTGGGGGCTCAGCTTATTTGTCTATGATGTGTTTGGATTTGAAAATTTCCATACTTAGCGTTGAATTTAGATGTGATGCTTATGTGTTGGGCTTCACGGGCTATGGGCTAATTTTAGGAATGGATTGGTTATCCAGAAATGGGGTCGTTCTTGATTGTGAAAGGAGAGTAGTTAGGCTCGTGACTCGCCTTGGCAACACTCTCGAAATCTTTTGTAATCCCATAAATTCGGTTATGCTAAGTTATCTAGAATCGCTTGACGCGTCTGAGGAAAATCTACGATCTGTTAGAGTGGTCCGAGAATATTCGGATGTGTTTGAGGAGGTGAAGGGCTTACCTCCGAAGCGGGAGATAGATTTTCGAATATATCTTGTGGATAATGCGAAACCAGTATCTTTGCCAGTACGCCACATGGCTCCACGTGAAAGGAGGGAACTCGGTAAGCAAGTGAAGGAGTACCTTAACAAATTTGTGGTAGTCTTTGTAGATGACATCTTGATCTTTTCTAAGGATGAAGAAGAGCATGCCCTACATCTTAGGGAAGTGTTGGAGACCCTACGAGCGCATAGCCTTAAGGCTAAATTTTCTAAGTGTCAATTCTGGAGGAAGGAAGTACGGTTCTTGGGGCACGTGGTTTCCAAAGAAGGGATAGCCGTGGATCCCGCGAAGGTGGTGGCCATCCAAGATTGGAAGGTTCCTAAAAACGCTACCGAAGTGAGAAGTTTCTTGGGGTTGGCTGGCTAGTATAGGAAGTTTATCAAAGACTTCGCAAAGATATCAGCTCCATTGACACGCTTGACGAAGAAGAACCTAGTTTTCACATGGGACGTAGATTGTGATGATGCGTTCCAACGTTTGAAGAGAGCTTTGACTTCAGCCCCAGTCTTAGTATTGCCAGAAGGGAGTAATCCGTTTACCATTTATACTGACGCTTGTGGGACAGGACTAGGCGCAGTCTTAATGCAAGAGGGCAGGGTAATAGCCTATGGTGGAAGGCAGTTGAGAGCGCATGAGAAGAATTACCCCACACATGACCTAGAGTTGGCCGCTATTGTTTTCACGCTTAAGTCTTGGCGTCATTATCTTCTTGGCGAGAAATTCGAACTATTCACTGACCACAAATCTTTAAAATACCTATTCTCTCAAAAGGACTTGAACTTAAGGCAGCAAAGGTGGATGGAGTTCTTAGCGTCCTACGACTTTGAGATAGCATATACCCCTGGCAAGGGTAACGTGGTGGCCGATGCCTTAAGTAGAAAAAGATTATCCTTAAGTCCTTTGTTTGTTAAGCGGCAAAGTTTAGAATTCATTTCAATGTTTGACTTTAGACCTTCCGTTGACTTCGTACCCGGTTTGCTAGCATCCTTGGAAGTAAGACCTACGCTTTTGGGACAGATTGGCGAGGCACAGCGAGACGACCCATAGTTAGTTGAGTTAGTAGAAAAGCTCAAAGGAGGGGAGTCATCAAGCTATCTTCGTAGGTATACCCTAGATGATAAGGGTTGGTTACGTAGGGACGGTAGACTTTGTGTACCAAAAGACGATGACCTAAGGAAGACTATTCTTGACGAAGCACATCATTCGAAGATGACCATTCATCCCGGCGGGGACAAGATGTACAAAGACATGAAGAGAGTTTACTTTTGGGCCGGCATGAAGAAAGACGTGGCCGAGTATGTCGCTAGATGCTTGGTGTGCCAACAAGTAAAAGCGGAGCAAAAGAAACCCGGTGGGTTGCTTCACCCATTGGAGGTTCCACTATGGAAATGGAAAGCATCTCGATGGATTTTGTGGATGGATTACCGCGATCGAGGAAGGGTAATACGGGAATTTGAATTATAGTAGATAGACTTACTAAGAGTGCCCATTTTATTCCCGTGAAGAGTAAGAGGACTGCTCCATGGTTAGCTTCTGTATACGTTCGAGAGATAGTTCATTTGCACGGTGTTCCTTCTAGCATAGTGAGCGACCGCGATCCTATTTTCACTAGATAATTTTGGAGAAGCTTACAAGAGGCAGTAGGGACTCAGTTATGTTTGAGCACCGCATATCATCCTCAGACGGATGGCCAGACTGAGAGGGCGAATCGCATTCTAGAGGATCTTTGGAGGCTGTATATCCTAGACTTTGGGGGTACATGGGAAGAGCATCTTCCATTGGTTGAGTTCGCATATAATAATAGCTTTCAGTCCAGCATTGGTATGGCACCATTCGAAGCTCTATATGGACGACCTTGTCGTTCACCTACATGTTGGTGGGAATCTACGGATAAGATCTTACTTGGGCCCGATATGATTAGGGAGACTTCGGAGAAGATCGACTTGATTCGAAGGAGGATGAAAGCAGCGCAAGATAGGCAGAAATCTTATGCGGATAAGAGGAGGACAGATCTCGAGTTTGAATTTGGGGACATGGTCTTTGTCAAAGTGTCTCCATTACGAAATGTTGTTCGCTTTGGGTCCGTTGGGAAATTAGCACCAAGGTTTGTAGGGCCGTTTCATATTAAGGAGAGGATTGGACGGATGGCGTATAAAGTGGAGTTTCCTGAGAGACTTAGTGGTGTACATGACGTATTCCATGTGTCACATTTGAGGAAGTGCTTGCACGAGACGGCGGAATTGGTAGAGCCGAGCTTGCTTAGAGAGGTGGAGATAGAGCGTGATGCGACAATTCGATGAGCTCCTACGCGCATTCTTGGGTCGGAGATCAAGAGGTTGAGTAATCGAGAGGTCAGACTAGTCAAAGTGCAATGGGGATATGATGAGAGCAACGCTACTTGGGAGACGGAAGAGAAGATGCATTCACGATACCCTTTTCTTTTTGAGGGTATGTCCTTTAATTTCTCCTTTATCGCTTAGCTTGTACTTATCTTATCTTTAGTATATCCTCTCGCTAGTATCTTTGACCTTTAGTTAGGATAATCCTATGGTTGAAACATGTGTTTGAGACATGTTATTTATGGTGGATGCAAAGTGGATGCAAGTGTTTGCTAGTGGTTGCTCGTGGATGCATATACACACACTATTAGGCACCAGATCGGCTCAGTCACTTCATATTGCATATTGCATATATATGGATGTATTTAGTAAAATGGATGTATAATGGTTGTATTATCATATAGTTGCTGCATTCGGGTGGATGGTTGTGCACACATATAGAATTAATATGTATCATTAGGAATCTTTTGCATACATATTGGACGCATGACACTATCATGAATTGCACTAAGGAGGTCGACTGAATCAGTAGACCGCCTAATTTTGCATTAGATATAGACATATACACACACTGTGCATATAAACACTAAAGCATTAGAAGTCTTTTAAGGACAATGGATGCTGGTGTTTGATGGTTGAGTAGATGGACGATTAGATGGCAGGATACACATTCTTCTTGACTTGGAGATTTCGGGGACGAAATCCTTTAAGGAGGGGAGAATGTAACACCCCGTAATTTTATAACATTAAAATTCACAAATTAAAGTATACTTAATTTTTAGAAAAGAATTAAGTGAAATGGGTTGCACAGACAAATATATATATATATATATATATATATATATTTTGATATATATATATAAATTTAAAATTAAATAAATAAATATGCGAAAAATTTCAAAGCAGCGAATTGGGAGGGGAAATAACCGAACCGGTCCATTTTTGAGGTCGACCCGAGCTTTGCTGGGTCGACTAGGGGTTAATCCAGGATGTTTTGCTGTCAACCCGTGGGCCGATTCGCTCAAATGCAGATTTTGCATTTGATTGGTTCTCATGGTTCAGGGTTAATCTAATGGTCCTAAATAACTTCCTACACCTATAAATACATCCTAATGCTAACCCTAAACCTAATTAAAATAGAATAGTTACCGTCATACCATCGCCATGGAAATCAATGGAGCCGCCGCCAACTAAGAAAGAAGAAAAACAAATTCAATTCTAATTCTCTCAACCTTAAAGCAAAGCAAAACTCTCTCTTTTCTTCTCTAAATTGTGAGTATGATGATCTTAACAAGATTATTATCATTTTAATTAGGTTGAGTTATGAATGGATTATGAGTAGATGATGTGAATTATCATATATGTTGTTGTAAATCCCTTTTGCTATCATGTATATTGTAAATCCAATGTTATGTGGTGATGATATCTTATATGTTGTAAATCATGCTATGATGATGTTATGTATGTCGGAAGTTTCTATGCTAAGTTGTGATGAATCATACATGTTAAAAAGGCCATGATGTTACCATCTATGCTAGTTAGTTCATATTAATTAAATCATCATGTTTGGGTTATGTTGATCTATATGGCAAGTCACATATGCAAGTTAGATTGATTAGAAAAGTTATGAACATATGCCAAGACTTCTATTATGACATCTAGAATTATGCAATGACATATGTGATATCCTATGCTAGTTCACACCATCATTATGTTGCCAAAAAACCCCATATGCAAGTTTATGTATAGACTTGGGCTATGATCATATCATGTAAATTGAGACATTTAACAAGTTGACACCTTTTGATCCTTAACATGTGTAGTTTATGCAAGTTTCACCCCTATTATGATTAGATTTATTTTAATTGTCTATATGTTGTGATAATTTATCTTTGTGCTAGGTGTTAGACTATAAAAGTCTAGCCTATATTATCCGTTGAATAAGAGAACGTATAAACGTGGGGTAGGGGTAATATTAAGGAATTAATATTAAAAAGTTGGGGTGCAATTGATATGATTTTGCATGCCATAAGTGGATGGCCATAATTGAGTCAATTATGGACATCATTAAAAGTTGACTTAATTAATAATTTGAATAGGGAATTATTAAAACTGGGGTAAAAGATTTTAAGTGTTAATCAATGCTTAGGACACGAGGTTGGACTCGTTTGTGACGTAAACCTGCCCGGACCCGCCCGGCAAATCCAGTGGTCACAAATGTTAGCCCAATGTGAGAGGTCCTAGGCCTAAACTAAAGCATAACGGTTGTAAAGACACGAGGTTAGACTCTTTTATGGTGTAAGATTGCCCGGACCCGCCCGGCAAATCCAGCTGCCATAAATGCCAGTTTAATGTGAGAGGTCTTTATGAGGTTATGGCCTGAATGAATTAAGAAATACTTAACCAGATAAACATGTAAGGTGGGACATGGGGGTTAAGTAGGTGCCTTGGGTGGCATGAGGAATCTAGGGGGTGCCCTTAGTGGCATGTGAAATACGATTAGTAAAACTTAACCAAACACACATGTAAATGAACATGACTAAGAGGGTTAAGTGGGATATACTAGTGACAAGCTTAGGTGGGTAGCTTGTGGGGGCCCATTTCGACCAGTATCCCAAACGTATCTTTGTGGGCTCGACCCAAGTCGAGGACGGGACACGCATGCTGGGTTCGACTGTAAGAGGCCAAAACGGGGAGCGGTGGCAATGCAAGTCCAACGGGTTTCGTATGCGTGTGTGGACCCGGGCTGGAAGGTAAGACGTTGTTGCATCGTGTAGGTATAAGCCGTGCATTCTCAAGTTGTATCGGGTTGCCACTTTAGGGGAGTGATACACCCCACTGTGGGGCCAGCACGGGTATCTACGAGTAGGGAGCCGATCGAAAGTGGGTAGTGGGGTACACCTAGTGGAGATAGGGGCAGACGGCACCTATGTAGTCAGCTAGGGGTACGTAAGGCTATTTATAAAGTTTCTGTGTGAAGCAAGTGGGATCAAACAATAGGGTGACTGGTGCGGTGCAGTGTAATAATGTGCGGTGCAGTGTAGTAATCATTCGTTAGTAATTAGGTGTGCCTTTACCGTTATCTTTAACGTTATTTTAAACGCTATCTTTATCTTCCTAAGAGTTCATAGACATTTACTTGTCTTCCAGCTTATGCCTTAGTCTAGTTATTTTGATAATAGTATTGTTAGAATTATCATACTCGCCAGAATTTATGTCTGACCCCCTCTATTTCTATCCTTTTTCCCCCTCCAGGACTCAGGTTGGGCCCAGCTCTAGTGGAGTTTGATTGAATTGCTTCATCTCTCTTTGGAAAGCTTGGACGTTGAAGTAAAGTCCAGCTTGTTATCTTTTTAATGGCTATTTATGTAATGGGATTATGTATTTTGTTTTTATGAAGATGGATATTGTACTTGGTTATGATCTATGGTTTTATGATGTAACAAACATGTTTAATTTCCGCTGCAATAAAATGAAGTTTTAGATTTCCAAGTACTATTTATTATCTGTCTTGTTGTAATTTTTCTGTTCTATATTCACTTATAACCTCCATGGAAGTTAATGCATTCCCTCTGTGAGTGACATTAATGGACGTGGGGTGTTACAACAGTGGGGACTTTGCTAACATAATATCGGGCAACCAAATTGCAAGAGAACAGCTTCCAGGTGTACGTTGTCTTATCTCGATATCGTCGATTCCATTTTGCAGCGGCACCATATAGTGTTATGTGGAAAAGCCGGCAGCAAACAACTCCAGAGGTACTGTACGTATCCATTTAGTTATCGAAGGCCATTAGATGATCATCAGGATTTGTAATTCCTTGGTATTTACTTATATGGATTTTTGCCTATGAAGAGATGGCTACGAACATAATTTCATCCGTGAAAGGAGTAACTCTTTCATTTCTATTTTCCTACGCATTCGTAGGTCTTCTTTCTCTCTATGTTGAGTGAATCTTTTATTGCTTTCGGTATTAAATCCTTGATGTAAGCCTCCTCGTTGGGGTGATTTCTTTAGCGGGGTCTATACCCTTCGATGATGGAGCTTCCGTACTACTCCACCTTACTGTGCAATTTTCCTTGATAATCAGCTGTCGCATTATTATTTTTTAGATTCTTGCTCCCTAGCAGTTCGTTCTTCTACTCCTTATAGTAGGCAGCTTTAGACTCCTTTTTTTAGACACATTTTCCTGGTATGTGTTCTTAGCGTTACTCTAACTTTTAGTTGTCTTTTGAGTAAGTAGATCGTCTGTTAGAGCTTTCATCCTAGCAATCCGACCCTCTAATTGATTGACTTTTTTTGTGTTTATACCATGAGACTATGTATCAGAGGGTTCTCCATTGCTTGGTTGAAAGACAAAACAACATCTTCAACTCTCGAGTAGTAAACTTCATTTTAATTAACTATGTTCAGCTTCTTCGACTTAGTTTTCATGATTCCTGCATTCAACCAAATTCGAAGATAAAATTAGTTTATTTTAACCTCGTGGTTGGAGGTTTATGCTCTCCTTCCGACGCTAAAAATGTTAGCTAAAAAAATGGTTAACACCCCCCAAAATGTGGTTTGGATGAACAAACTTCTAGCCACATAAATGATTAGCATCTTAGGACTTATTCCCACTATAGAGTTGAAAACCATTTGTCATACCCTCAAATGATACCAACACTTATGTTTGGATTTTCAACCTATGTGGTAATGTCTTCCCTTTCTATGGAAGATGACACCCTTCCGAAGAAGTGAACTACAATAGGAAACCCTAAAAAGAGAGGTAGAACTCGATATGAGATTCCTACAAGGAGCTACTTTCAATGGAAATAGTAATTGACTCGCCTTTAGGAGAGACTACTATCACCTTTAGTGCAACTCCTCTCTTCGGGTTTCACACTATAGAGTTAGAAAAAAGTAAGAAAGTAGAAATTAATCATCTATCATCAGCTATTAAAAGAGTTAATAGCCGTGATAAGTCATGCTCCGTTCTCTTCAAATTAAAAACCAATGACCAAATTTCTTAAATCCTCTTTATTTCTGGTTGCGAAAGAGATTACAAGAAATTAGAAAAATTCCCCTATTCGATTTTTAAATAGAGTTTTAATCCGCAATTTGAGATTAATTATTTAAATGAACTATCATCCATCTTGGTCTTCTAGGGTTCTATTTATAGGAGCAGATTGGCCTCCCTTTGTCTTTGGTGGTTTCGACTAGTTACCACTTTAAAGGTTTTCTAAGGGTCATGCGAAGGCTTCCATGGTTTCGACTCTCATTCCTCATTAGTATTTTCAAGTTTATCTTCTTTGGTTTCAGTTTGAATAGTTACTAGAGGCATAAATGTATGCAGGTTCTCGACTTACAGTGGCAGCTATCTTCGAAATAATTCTTTCTCCAGCATGTTTGGGTTCACGGCTCTTTTTCTGATATTCGACACTTTTGACGAGCTTCTCCTTTGCTTTTTTTCCTTTGATATCAAATTAATGTGGAATCTTCTGAGGTTCTTAACGAAGGAAACTTTTAGCTGGATTTGAAAGAGACGATCATGCAGGTGCTTTTGGCCTTTTTGAACTTTTGTCTCATGCTTTGCCTTTGATGCTTAAAGGCTTTGGGAGTGGATTCATTGGCTTTTGCGTTATTCCAACTATGGCTTACTTTCCTTAAACCTTCGAGGTATGCATTGAAATCCTTACTTCATCTCCCTCGGAGGGCTCTACTGGTAGCTAAAGTTGGTTACCCCCGAAAGCGGGTCTGGATATGTGTGTGTGCGCTCCGTGATGTTTTCAGCTAGACTAGGAACTTTTCCCCTCCTATTCTCATCTTTAAATGCTTTTGGAGATCCTCCTATTCTATTCTGTCCTTCTTTTACATTATTCGAATGATTTTTGGGTTAACACTAGGATTCAGATCTACAAAAGTATATTTCTCAGGGGGTAACTTCAAATCACCTAAACCCCTAAAAGGATCATCTATACTGATGGAACTGGCGTCATGATTCGGAGTCTTGAGATGTGGAGTACGTGGACTTATGAGTTACTTCTTTCTCAACAACTAAAGGAAGGCTCTCCTTATCTTTCTCACAAACGACAACATTAATCGCATCTACACCCACACTTCCGGTGGCAACCCGACATGAACTTCGATATGGAGTTCATCGATCACAGGGCACCCGACTGAGGGCATGACTACTTGAGTGGCCACGCCTCTGCCTTCTCCCCTAATAGGGTCACCACCTAAGCTAGAACTTCTACAAGGGCTCACTAAATTTTAGCGGTATAGAAATTCGTCACTTATACATCTCTACACCCGCTTTTAACCCTCTTGGACGACTCGTAAGGAAGTAAACCTCGATATATATACATCGCGATGGGTTCTATCTATTGTCCCTACCAAATGAAAACATGAAGTTTTTAGATGCATAAAAGCTAGTTGGAAGTGAATGAATTCTGCAAGTACTTACTGCTTTCCAACCAATGCATTGCGAAGCCCCTTAATGGGACATAAAACCAATTTGGTTTTTGCCACTCAGTTTGTTCCACCCATCCAAAATGATTTGGCTATTCATTGAGTCCTATTGTAGTGCTTGAAATTGAAAAAGATCACATGTTATCGATGGTCGGTCCCGATGAAGGTACTCGGAGTATGGAATATAGAGGGAAATAAGGCGTGCATAAGCTGTAAGATGTAGTTGCATCGATGCGAACCTCATGTGTGTAGAATTGTATGGACGAATGGGATGAAAGAAAGAACACAACTAATCGTACACGTATGGCGAGAGCATGTCGTGTATCCCTCTGGAGTGTCATGACGGCGATTTCAAGATAGCAGGAACTCAGACTTGATCGAAATGAATCCCATGTTTAGCAAAAAGTCTTTTTAAATTGGGATAGTCCATTTCCATAGGTTAAGAACAGTTAGGATTTTCGGGAAGGACGACTCCGAGAAGAGTGTCTAAAGTAGGAGCAACTTCTGCAACACCGGCTTCTCCAGTAGTTGTGGTTTTCCCTTCCTCCAATAGAACTGCAGATGAATCAACCGTGATCGCGGACCTGATATTGGGATCCTTCGCTGTTGGACTCAGTAGCAGAGATGGAATCCATATCCAGATCTTTATAAGTTTTCTCTTTCTTGGATCAGCCTTAGAAGCTCTCCTGGAATATTGACAACTCATAATGGCTCTCGAAAAACAACACTAGTTAGAGTGATTTTCCTGTACCTCCATGTGTGAACTAGTGTGACGTGTGCAGTGTAACGTGAAGACTTGTGCATCAACAAAAAAATTCAAGATGTGCTTTGATCGATCGTCGTTCCCAACCATCTAGTCTAGCTTTAATCGCATGCAACCGCAGAACAGGATTTCATGGAAGATGGCGCCATATTTTTTGGGCTATCCATGTTCAATTCCTAACTGTCTGAGTGATCAGATATGTTATAATCCTAACTATCCAAAAGTTTGCTCGTTCGATTAGTTCAAGTTTTCAAGTTAGGCGTAGAATGGCATCGGCATCATCTCCATGAATATTCAAGTCAAAGAATGTCCATAATCAAGGAATGATTATAGTAATCATTTTTAGTTTGATGTATGCTCAGGTCGGCCAAGGATGGTTTGGTCAAGATGGGGTCGGCCAGATCCTTATCGGCATAATGACCCTACTAAACCCACCCGAGTGCTGAACCACATACTTTATTTTGTAACTTTCACCATTTCCCCATCTCCTGCCTCCGTCATTCACTCCATCGAGACAAAAAAAGAATAATCACTCCCATCTAACACTCTTTCTCCCTTCAATCTCTTCACCTCGTCGCCTTCATCCAAAATCACATCGAAGTTTTAACCCGAAGCTTCAAACCAACTCTGTCACCACCACGCATCAAATCCTATACCATCTCATCTCACTTCCAAGACTTCATCCACCTCCTTCACTACCTCTCTCGAAGACCTCTACATTACCCTCGGGATTGGCCACAACTTGGCCATGACCGGTAAAATAATAAAAATTGAACTCGATTTCTAAACCCACCTAGTTTTAGAGGTTGGATTTTATGATAAGCGATAGTGGTTTGCGAAGATGTTGGTGAGGTAGATTAGTTTTGGGAAGAAGGAAAACTAAGGGGTTTCTGTTAAAGCTCGGTTCGGTGTAAGTGTATAAGAAGAGTAGGAAGAGGAGTGGGCCACGAGAGGATATTGTAATGACCCGTATTTTTATGGGTAATAATTAATTTATTTAATTATTTAAATATCGATTCAGAGAGGTTAATGGTTGTTAAATTAAATAATAGTGAATATTTAATTAATGTTATAATTAAATAATATATTTAATTCTGGAATAATCAGAAATTGCTGAATTGACAATATAATGTGAACTGGACAAATTAAATTATATAATTCAGTTTAGAGTTATATTATATTCACGAATATATTATATAAACGCCATTTGAACGTATAAATTAGATTATAAATATAATCGAGCTCAAAATGGCAAGGCTATTCGCTATTTGGTGATTTGAACTTCAACCGAATATACATAAGCCGTTTTAAGTTGGATTTCTGTGAAACAAGAAACGTTCAGAGCTGGTGAAGTATATTTTTCCAATGGAAGAGAAAAATCGGGATTTCTTCGTATAGATTTTTAATTATGTCCAAATCAAATTTTAAAATAGTCGCTATAGAATCGTTTATTAATCATAACGGTTTATTCGATATAACTAGATACTAGTTTCGAATTTAGGCAAGATTCTTTTGAGACGTAGTGATAGTTTAAATTTTAGAATTTTATTGTAATTTTTAATTAATTAAATAAGCAACTTTTTATTTGGAGTATTTTGCACCCTGTAATCAACATTTCGGGGTTTCACAAAATAAATTAACGGGCCTATATTATTATATTTTTGTGATCCTAGCACATTGCTCGTCTCATTGGTATTTTTATTTCTGTCCGTAACTCTTCACATGTAAACGTAAGAAGTGTTTTGTACAACATGAAAGTGTATGGCACTACCATACTTGCACAATACCACATAAACAAAAAAAGACATGGTACGTGCAACGTGCAGCGTATAGATTTATATTATTTTATTTAACATATATGTTGCGACTTTATGGCAGAAACAAGCAAACAAAATATGATAACCGAGATTGAACGAATCCGGTGATATGGGATTAATATTTTCATACTTAACCCTGATACAATACCTATCTTCGAATAGTGACTTCATCAACTCCAACTACAATAAACATTCGTAAGATAACAACAGTACATGTGCTTTCACGATTAGCCTGGAACGACCGTCACCCTTGCATTTTCATTCATTGATGTTTTGCTCACATCCTCTCGTCTTGGGCACTCACATCCTCTCGTATCCTCTCATTTATCAATTTAAAAGTACACTGCAGAGAAACACGTGCTCTAGTCTTAACCACTAAGCGTTCGAAGGCTACTTATATACGTACAGAAGACATCGCTTCATTCTTTGTATCAGGGTTTTTAAAACCAGTATCTTCCTTCATTAAAACAAAACTAAGTAAAACTGATCACTTCAGAAATTACTATCAAATTTAAATCTCCATCGAATCACAGAATTTCGGATCCACGAAAAATCCTGAATTGGAAGGCTTGATCCGGTAAGTTTCGCGGGTTCGGCTATTCTTTTTGGTGACATTGAAACTTCGATCAGCGAGACATGGATGCTGAAGTGAGGATCTGTCTGAGGGTTGGTGCGAGGTTCTCCATGGTGTTTGAAGTTGGTCTGCAGCGGCTAGGGTGAAGCGTTGTCGTCGATGGTGACAAAAATCCGAGCAGGTTCTGTCATGGGAGATAGTGGAGCGTGCGTGTATATCCAGAAGGGGTGGGATTGGTTCATTGAAGTAGATTTCGGTTATAAGGAGAAAGATGGTTCAAAAATGGAAAGTGCGGTTTGTTGATGTCAAGGGGAAGTGGAAGTCTGGTGGCAAGACTATGCTTGCGGTTTTGTTTGTAAGGAGGAGCACGACAATGGGTGGAAGTTTACAGGAGTGAGGGGATGCTGTTGGTTTCCACGTTAAAGATGATGGAGTGCAGCATGCAGTTTGGGTTTACAAGGAGCTAACATTTTCATGGAAAGGACAAGCTTCCAACGCGGGTATGGATTGGGTATTGTACTGGGTTTAAATGTGAGGTCCAGAATTGGGATGGCATCTGCAGAAGAAGACGGGAGCGGCTATTCAAAGTAACGAGGTGATTAGGACTTGGTATATAATTAGTTAAGTTAATAACTTCGTATTGTTATATCTTTTTAAAAATTAACGGTTTTGGCAGAAGGAGATCACGGCTGTGTTTGGTGGTTGCCGTGTAATTTCAATCGAAGAAGAAAGGGGTTTGGTAGTGAGAAGTTGGGCCAGGATGTTAGGTAATGGCCCGATTCATTCTAATTAAAACAAAATTTATTTAAATGCTAGTTTAACTTATTAACTGTATAACTTGTCCATACGGTATCAAAATTCAGCGAAACAAGATCCGACAGGATCGTATGAACGGACACTACCCAATGGAACTGACTGGGAGTGAATTTGAGCTTGTTACAATTTATGGAAAAACAAATTGTCTGTCTGAATCAATAGACGCAAATCGTTATTTAACGGTTAACGCGAAATGTGAGTAAAACTCACCAACTCTGAACAGTTATATTTTTATAACGTATTCTTAGAACTGATAATTATCTGTTGATAGATGTGTGTTAGCTGTTGGGATTTAACTGTTAATTTATTGGTTAAAAATATAGGTAATGATATATATAAATCGTAAAGCGAATATTGATTTTGTTTATCAGAATATTTTATATTCGTGTTGTTTAACATCTGTGATGCAGGGAAACAGGTTGGAGGGACCCAACTGGGTTCCTCAATATTTATAATACTTTTTTGTTCATATATTGTGTTATATGATGTGATGTATAATCTGAGATTGATTATAGTGACGATGGTCTGGTTATTTGGTACTGTTAAATACCAGAAGAAATATTGAAATAAAATCGAAAGATTTTATATAGAAGGAAGATTTCAAACTGTGCATTGAAATAAAATATTTATAAAAACGAAAAGAATTTTATAAAAGGATATTTACTTAGAAAGTAAATAGAAGGAAAAAAATAATATTTACTTAGAAAGTAAATAAAATTATAAAAGGAATATTTATTTGGAAAATAAATAGAATTTATAAAAGAACCTATTTATAAAATCAAAGGATTTTATAAAGGAAATATTTAACTTCAGTTTCAACTGAACCAATTTAATTTCAATTAAATATTAATTTATTATTATCAATGAAAATTTTCAAAAATCCTGAAAATTTTCTAACACCTTAACTTTTCGAAAAATTTCGCCAGCACATCCTTTATACTGGTCAATAGGTCAAACTCCAACTCACCTCTCTGGGCCATCTCCAAACCAAAAGAAAATCAAACAGCCAAGCGACTTGCCAATTCAGCTCATAAATCTCATGCTTATATCAAATATAAACTTGTATCTTTTTGTCTAGCATTCAACTCTGCTATCAATTTAGCATATACCAATGTATTCCCAATCAAACTCTAATCTGTTTTTATCCAAAAATACAACCATTCGCTTTTAACTAAGCCAAAATCCATTTTTAACTCAATCGTTTGGTTTTATCCGAGCAAAACTTCATTTCAAATTCATGTATTATCCTTGATTCCAAATTCTTATCAATCCAACTTACTTGATATCACTCTAATCAAATTCAGTTACCACTTAACTGGCTTTATTTTTAATTCCAATTTTCTTTCACAAATTTCTGTTAAATTTGTTTTTAATTCAAACAATCTTTCCTGGGAGTTTTTAAACAGTTTACTCTTTTCAAAAAACAAAATTTCCTTTTTGAAATTCAACACAACTTGTTTTTCCTAAAATAAATTCAAAACAGTATCTCTGGTAGTAATTCGTCACTTACAACTCGAAAATGAACAATGATGATGTTGCAGTCATTATCAGAATTATTTTCCAGTTACCGAAGTGAGTTCAATACTATATCACTTTCAAAACCTTTTCTAAACACTTCCATTTTGAAATACATTTCAAAATACCATTTACAATGCCGTAAAACAATTTAAAATCGCCCAGGGTTTTAAAATTCTCATATACTTAATTCAAATTCATTTACAAACACTTTTCCAACTTTTCCAAGGTTGAATTTCCATTCTGATTTAAATTCAAATTTAATTCATCTCGATTTCATATATTACACTTATATGAATTTGGATTGGTTATTTACACAACCATTTAATTTATAATCTTACTTGATTATAATAATGACCAACACATCAAATACATTTATAATATTTCCAATATTATATACTTCTTTATATCAAAATATATTTGGGTAAATTTATTCCATTACCCTTTTTCCAAACATTCCGTGTCGGTTCATCGTATTCGAGTGTTTAGAAACCACTATCGATATTGTGGTGCCCCACCATCGACCAGAATCCATAAACAACTCAACCAATAAATCTACTCAATATAAAACCATTTATATCAAATAACAAATACGTTCACTCGTATATATACACTCAACTCAATCTTGGGTGTTACTAACTTCATCTCTACCAAGTCATGCTACAGAGCCAAAGTAATTCACTTAACCTTAAGCTCTGATACCAACTATAACGACCTAGTTTTTGTCGACTTTGGTTATCGCCATAAACAAAATGACGACTAACCAAACATCGAAAAATACCGGAAAGTTAATAGAAAGAAGTTAGTGGGTGAGGATAAATAAGATAGAAACTTAGAATAGAAGAAGAAGAAGAGCACAACATCAGAGTAACACGAACCTTACAGTGGAACGAATAACATATAATATATATCATAACTTTGAAATATAAATCTGTAATTAAATATACATATCATTTCCAAAGTACATCACTTACAACACATCGGAAATAAAAAATAGCTATATGATCCTGAAGCCTCCTGCTCCAAGCTCTCTAAGTATATCTGTAAAATCCTGACTACTTGACTACCCGTATAAAATTGGGAACCCAAGCGTTTAGGGAAAACAAACAAAATAAACTCCGGGTCAGTCATGGGACTGGTATGAGTAAAACAGTTTGAGCCATTAATTGATATCTCATAAGACCACTTCGTATAACGGATCGTGGTTTTCCCTTATGAGAATCCAAAATAATATTTATATCAAAACTCGTTGATATTATAATAGTGTCTATCAACCACAATATAATAATCATTTAGCAGAAACGCTTTCATCTCACGTTCTACATATATAGTATACAATCAAAACTGCAAGCATGTATTGGGTAATGGATTTCCATCTATGACAAAGTATGGAATCACCTTTCGCTAGTGTACCTCTAGAGAGGAATACACTGGGTTCAACAAGAAAATCTTGCAACCCAGCCACACATGACCAAGCACTAATTTCACTTGAGTGTATCGAATATATATCACCAACGGTTGGGATCAGCAACCGTTTCCCGAATGGGACAACATCGACAATAGATTTTTGGAAGTAAATGAAACTCTAGATCAGGTGATTATACACCCTAATAGGTGCGACCTACATAGCCATGCTGCCTGCCCGACTTTTGTCATTTCCCAGTTGTGAGATTAGAGGACACGCTTATCTCTAACAGATCACACATTTATTCACTTTGAATGTCACATCGTCATACCCGCCAAATCACAAATTGATTTCCCCAAAAATACCACGGGTATATAACTAAGAGAAACGACTTCCTCCGCCACCAAACGTAAATACGTTTGAAGAGATAAACTTACGCGATCTATTAAATATACTCTATCAGACATTTTTCTATACAAGTTGTCCTGGGACCGGACAAACCGAAGGCACTATTCAGTACAACCAACTTAGGCAATCTTTACCTAAGATTTATACAACAGCCCTTGCACTTTACTCCGTCTTCAATTATCTTTGGCATATATGATTGGCAACGCTTATGCCAATACGGAGTTGTTCTTCAGATAATAATCCAACCGGTCTCTCCATATTAACAATGTTGAACTGGTCGAAAACTTCGATAGTCGGAGAGTTAACTATCAAAGAAAAACACGTTTGCAAACAACGGTATTATTTCCAAATGGAAATTATATCGATCAATCATCATTTAACATTTATCTCTTTAGTTCATTAATTTACTTAACTCTTGTTTCCATATATTCTAAATTCTTATTTTCTATTATCGGAAAACCTTTCTGATTCTTATTCGGTTAACATTTCCAACTCCTTCACTGGATTTAAACTGATGTTTGAATAAAACATCGCCATGCCAACTCAAACCATTTACTAAATTCACTTAACCATCATTCACTATCAAACCTTAGACATTCCTTAGTTAAGAAGGAAGTCAATCAAGTTGGGGTATAATTACCTCTCAGACTTAACTGAACAATGTTTTAACTTCGAAATAGTCAAAGTTTATCTTTTAAATCTTTAGCAATCTTCTATACGTAACTCTCGGATTCTATTTACGTATCCACTTCTTTATTGAAAATATTGATTATAAAGATAATGCTATAATCCCTACTTTCAAAATATCAAACTTTCATTATAAATTTTATTCTTTAATGTGAATAAATAAATAAACATCTGATTTATAAATAAATAAATCTTGATTTAAACACCAGAAAGTATAAGAACTTTCCCAAATTCGATATAATTGAATTCGATGTATAACTCTCTTTCGAGTAATCTCTATTTGATTAACTCTTCTTCGAATAACCTATATTTGATTTTCTCTCTTCGAATAACTTATATTCGATTATCTCTCTTCGAATAACTTATATTCGATTAACTCACTTTGAATAACTATATTCGATAACTCCTTTCTTTCGAATACGCTATATTCGATTAATTCCTTTCGAATAACTTATATTCGATAACTCCTTTTAACTCTATTTATTTAACAAATAAATATCTCCTTTTAATTCCTTTATTCTATTTATTTTCTAAATAAATATTTCCTTTTACATTCTATTTATTTTAATAAGTAAATATTTTGCTTTTACATTCTATTTATATAAAAAAAAAATATTTCCTCTTCTATTTGTTTTCACAAATAATTCTCCTCCTATTTTATTTATTTTAACAAATAAATATTTTTGCTTCAATTCTATTTGTAAGTGTTTTAAAAATATTTCCTTTAAATTCTTATTTGGCTTTCCAAAAGTGAACAAATAAGTTCTAACTAGTCAATAGAGTTTGTTTTCTACCTTTAGCAATTTCGAGGACGAAATTATTTTAAGTGGGGAAGAACGTATTTTTACGGGTAATAATTAATTTATTTAATTATTTAAATATCGATTCAGAGAGGTTAATGGTTGTTAAATTAAATAATAGTGAATATTTAACTAATATTATAATTAAATAATATATTTAATTCTGGAATAATCATAAATTCCTGAATTGACAATATAATGTGAACTGGAGAATTTAAATTATATAATTCAGTTTAGAGTTAAATTATATTCATGAATATATTATATAAAAGCCATTTGTACGTATAAATTATATTATAAATATAATCGAGCTCGAAATGGCGCGGCTGTTCGCTATTTGGCGATTCGAACTTCTACAGAATATACATAAGCCGTTTTAAGTCGGATTTCTGTGAAACAAGAAACGTTCAGAGCTGGTGAAGCATATTTTCCCAATGGAAGAGAAAAATCGGGATTTCATCGTATAGATTTTTATTTATGCCCAAATCAAATTTAAAAAAGTCACTATAGAATCATTTATAAACCGTAACGGTTTATTCGATATAACTAGATACCGATTTCAAATTTAGACAAGATTCTTTTGAGACGTTGTGATAATTTAATTTTTAGAATTTTATTGTAATTTTTAATTAATTAAATAAGCAACTTTTTATTTGGGGTATTTTGCACCCTGTCATCAACATTTCGGGGTTTCACAGAATAAATTAACGGACCTATATTATTATATTTTTGGGATCCTAGCGCATTTCTCATCTCATTGGTATTTTTATTTATGTCCGTAACTCTTCATATGTAAACGTAAGAAGTGTTTTGTGCAACATGAAAGTGTATGGCATTACCATACTGTGAAAACCCGTAACTTCCCCGTAAAGGAAAGCGTCGGATAGTTCGAGAACAAACCACAACAGAACGCATATAAAAGAACTTTTCATTGTATATTACAACAATGCATCAGATTACAAGAATATACAGAGTATAAATGAATAAATATTACACAGAAATATCAGAGATTTAAGTTACATTTAAATACATAGCAGCGGAAAATAATACAATACACAACTAGAAGAGATATACGGATACAAAGCTTTCCGGATATCATTCCAGCTGTAAACCAGGATCCTGTGAATATAAATCTGCAAAACCAAAACTACTAGCTGCCCGTGTCAAAATTAGGGGCACCCAGAGTTTAGGTTAAAACAATAAACTCCAGGTCAGTCATGTGACTGGTGTGAGAACTAAAACAGTTATTAATCTTTATTTTAAATCATTAGGTAAATCAAGGGACCACGCCGTATAACACGGAACGGGTTTCCTCCCAAGAATACCAGTGCATAAAACAAACAGCGCGATGCTAAATAAAGAAAAATGAAGCTGTTATAAGACCCAGGTCCCATTACACAATGCAACGCAGCCGAGGATAGGGTTTTCCCTTATAACAGCCAAAGAATGCTTGATACGGTTAAAACAAATCGTTTGATACTATTATAAGTGCATAGTGTATAAAACAACTTCAAATCATAAGTATCAATCATAGGCGGCATGGGTACCATATATCATGTCGCCATACTAGGCTCTACAAATAAAACCGCAAATGTCACGTATTTGGAAATTGGATTTCCATCTATGTACCGAGGCAAAAGATAGTCCTCAACCGATTCGTGACTCTCTAGCCCGAGCCACAGGACCCAGACTCAGGTGGGCCCTTGGATCGTCAGGGCCAGTCCACCGATGTGGATTAAACTTAAACCCTGAACATGCGTTTCCCCGCCCTATGGGGCGTAGGTGAGCCAACTAAATGACTCCATCGGACCCGGATCGTCCGATCAAACCGAGGCGCCTCGCAACAACAACAACCACATAAGTCAAACTCGTCAGGGCGTGTAAAACCACTGACGCCACTTTTTAGCTAGAAGGAAACGCATGCCCTCCCTGAGGTCCATCTCCCGTTTTTGGTTCATACCGGGTGTGAAACTCGCGAATTCACGTTACACAAAGCTGTGCCACACAGGCTGTGCTTTGATCATCACCACAAGACTTTGCTTTTCAACAGAAGCCTCGATCTATTGCCACTTAGGCATGCCACACAGGCAATTCACTCTATGTGTTTGATATCCATCAGTATATAACCCCTGAGCTCGTACGTCTCAGAGAAGGGCGTTAAGCAAGAGAATAAATTCTCCGCCGCCAAACAGATATATATTTAATAGAAATCAATCACACAGACTAAAATCCAATGTCAGACACACAGTCCATTTACAAGTCCGTTCTGGGTCTGAACGAAACCGGAGGCACCTAGTACCCCGCATATCCATCGATCTCCAAGTACGTCTGGACGATCACCAACTGTTTCCATCTTCTTGGGTGTACAGCCCAATCAAGATCATCAGTAATCACCCAAACGACGTGAAGACTTCTGGTCTTCGACCACCGTCTTCATCTTCGACACCACGTCGAATCAGTTATTCAGAATGGGATAAACCCGGTCTTTCTGAATAACTCGCGTATATATTATAAAAGTGTTACACAAACACAACATACGCCTCATTCCAATTCATAATATTCTTTTATTCAAATATTCCTATACTTTGGGAAAAAGTTCCCATTAATTTTATCCAAGATAAATTCTTTTAAATTTATTCTTTAATCTCCTTTGAATATCAATTCAAACTAGTCGGGATTAGCGAACCACACCGAAGTAATTATTTATTTTATTTCCAAATCCCAACCTATATATCCCATGGAGAAAACTGGTAATACTCCACATCTATCACCACTGTGTTATAGGTAAAATTAATTACCATTTCACGTTCAAATCTAATTAAAGATTTAACTATCGCTTGGAGTAAAACTGGTGATACTCCATTCTCGGTCTTTTCAATCTATTTAAAGATTCATTAAAACTCCACTAAGTTTTAATCTTTAACTGGGTTAAAGAATCCGTGTCATTTAAAACACGGTTCACGATAAACCCAAAATCACCTTCCATTAATTATCGGGTTAAAGAACGAGTGTTATTTAAAACACCGTCCACGATAAACCTAAAAATCAATATCGATTCAATTCCAATTAAATATTATTTAATTGGTACACTTCATTAAATCTAAATAAAAAGATTTAATCTTTTCTCAACTGGGTTCAAGAACAGTGTTAGTGAAGACACCATTCACGACAAACCCAAATCACATTTGATATTCAATACAAGGCTCCGAATAGAAAATATATCGGCTTATATTCAATATCAAATTCTACGATTAACAAATGTTGTATTTGAAATAACGATATAAATATATATCTTTCAAATTTCCATAACAACATCTGTATAATCACGAATTCCAACATCGAAATGTTCCGAAGACTATTTCGATTCAAATCCACTCCAATGCAATCATTGGAAATTCTGGTTATTTTTAAAACCCTTTTCAAATTCAATTTATTTACAAATAAATAAATAGAATTTTAATTCTAGTTCAAAACTAATTTATTTCGATAAAAATCTATTTTTATCTTTTCAAATATGGAGTTTTTTCACCCCAATCCTTCACAAATCATTTCTTATGATTTTACACAAATTATTACTATTTTTAATAATTTTATCAAGGCCCGTACAGTCGATTTCCACCAATGGCCATCGAACTGCACGTATAGCGACCTTTTTCCAATTTGATTTGGACATAATTCCAAATCCAACCGTTAGATTTCTAATTTATCACATTCGTTAGAAAGCTCTTTTCGATACGAACCCAACGGTTCCGGTTTTAGGAGAATCCGACGGTCGGATCTCCCGTAATGTCCGTTTGAAATAAATGGTCGAAATTCACGAACTACCGCGGCGCGGCGCGTTCTATTCAGGCCATTATATTATATATATAATATATATATCGTCGATTTCTATTTAAAACGAATTATATAAATAGTTTTAAATTCGTTTCAAAAGCAATTTCAACTTCCATTTCAATTCAAATCGAAATTGAATTCTTCTTTATAAATTCGTTTCAAAATTCATTTCTATTCAATTAATTTCGAAATCGTTTTCAATTCAATTCATTTCAAAATCGTTTTCAATTCAATTCATTTCGAAATCGTTTTCAATTCAATTCATTTCGAAATCGTTTTCAATTCAATTCATTTGGAAATCGTTTTCAATTCAATTCATTTCGAAATCGTTTTCAATTCAATTCATTTCGAAATCGTTTTCAATTCAATTCATTTCGAAATCGTTTTCAATTCAATTCATTTCGAAATCGTTTTCAATTCAATTCATTTCGAAATCGTTTTCAATTCAATTCATTTCGAAATCGTTTTCAATTTAATTCATTTCGAAATCGTTTTCAATTCAATTCATTTCGAAATCGATATAAATATCGTTCACGTCAAAATGGCGTCAAACTAATCAACACGGCTTCATGAATTTCTATTTTCAAATATTCTATTTCAAATATTTCTTTTTTCAAAATAGTTGTTATTATCAAAATATTTCGTTCAACACATGACCAATCTCAATGGATGAGTACTGTCAACACATGAACCTTTATTTTATAATATTCTTTATTTTTCAAATTGGAATGAGGCCCAATCAATTACCGTATAAAGTTAATTATATGGATTTTCATACACTACACACATATAATAGCATTGAAAAATAATCAACCATCAACCAAAGTGCACTACACTGTATAAGCATCAAATATAGATATCTAACGCTTATAACAGCCTGTCAATCGATCGATCTACATATTTAATCATCAGGATGAGTGAACTTCAAATTTCATCCTAACACCCGTGTGGGGTTTCAAACAATCAAACACATATTTTATTTGTGCAGTTGGGCGATGTGTAAAATTTATCGACCCAATCAATGTCCTTCAAATAGGTGTACATAAACAAACCGTCCGGTTTGTAAATGAATATTTATTTATTCACATTCACGTTAAAAATTATATTTTTAACGATAAAACATTTTATTTCAACATATGAATTTCTATTCAGTTCATTTATTCAATAAAATGATATTTTTATTTTTCTAACATATTTTTATTTTTCTAACATATTTTAGAAAATTTCGGCGGCATAACGGCACGATACTAGAAACGGGACAAGGCCTTGCCTTATCCCCGGTCTAGTAAAGGCCCACGCCATTCACACATCAATCAAATTCATTCAATTCACCCAAACAATTCAATTTCAATCAAATAATCTAACTTATTTTTGCAATCAAACAAACAAGTCCATGGTCTGTGGACGATTGTGTCGGGTGCTACTAAGCACCGTCTGCATCCTAGTATATATATAACTAGAAAAAGAGAATTGAAAGGTGAGGAATTCTCACCGAAAGCTATCCAAACATCTTGACTCTTCTTTGATATAAATCTCCTTCGTTCTCGCCTTTTTGTTACCTTCGTTGCCCGCTTTCACTACCTATGTAAAAATCGAATTTTTACTACGCTATTCAATATATAAAAATCATATTTTTATTTCAAAGTTCAATATATAAAAATCATATTTTTTTTTAACCCTAGGTTAATAAATGAATTTTTGAAAATAAAACAATGCTATTTTATATTTTTATAAACCAAGGTTATTTATATTTTCAAAACCATATCTATTTTTATAATCACATCTTTTCCACACTATATATTTCGCCTTTTCCATTTCAAAGATCAAATCTTTTCTTTTACTTTTTAAAGTTTAAATCTTTTACTTTTCAAAATTCAAATCTTTTAAAACCTTTTTTTAAAAATCAGTTTTTAAATCTTTCAAAAAAAATCTGTTTTAACTTTTAAACAAATCAGTTTTAAAATCATTTTCAAATCAGTTTTAAAATCATTTTCAAATCAGTTTTTCTAGCTTTTACATAATTCAGTTTTTATCTTTTACATAATTCAGTATTTATCTTTTACATAAATAAAAAAAATCAGTGTTTTTATATAAGAAAAATCAGTGTATTTATATATGAAATACTCACCGCGTTGTCAGAGTTGGAGGGGGGAAATGCTGCATCGGATTGGTGGATGGCTGCGTCAGAGTTGATGGCAGGAGGGCGCGGGTCCAAGGCTGTGGCGGGTTTGTGGGCTTCGGTTTCTTCAATCAGGGGGCGTCGGTTGTTTCCAAAGGAGAGGGAGGAGGCGCGAGGAAGTCGGAGGGTGGTTAGGGAAGTTCGTCGGAGTCTGGCGTCAGGCGAGAGGGGGGTCCGGCTATCGAAGTGGAGGCGTCGATCGAGGGGGCGACTGGGAATTTGGGGATCGGGTTTTGGGTTTTTTTTTTTCTTCTGAAACTGAATCGAGTAAAATGGGGGGGGGGCAGAAATATAAGGGAGGAAAAGAGAGATAATTTAATTTTTAATTTATTTTAATTATAAAAAGTTGACTTTTACATACGACCTCTAAACGAGGCCCACCGCCTGTCGCCTATAGCATATTACCCCCATTCTGAACACAATGGGATATCTATCGCAAGCTGATTCGACTGTTTGAATCAGTTTCCGTTTAACTTACATTTAAATCACTATATTGAATTTTAAACGTACATTTCAAATTACCGGGGTCACATACGAACTCTAAAAATTTTCGAAAAATATTTTCTAGCTTCGTATTGACGATATGGTCCTAACAAAACTAGTTTCGTCGAATTCTGAGATCGTTAGAAAAATGGCCAATTTCCAGTTGATTAAAATTAACTGAAACTGGTCAAACGCGTTTTCCTTCGCCACGCTCACATACTGATTCAGAAAATTATGAAATTTGGAATCTAGCAATAACTCAACATCACGGACCCAACAAAAGTGGTTTCGTTGAAATCCGAGGTCGTTTGCAAAATTTCCATTTTTAAGGGCCTGAATTCCATAGCGACTATTCAGAATTTTCAACTGGACTTATCTTTTGATTCCCGATATGAAATTTTGATTTTTCGGATTCGTTGGAAAGATATTATCAATTAGGTCCCATTATTTTTGGTTTCACTAAAATCCGGATTGTTTTGCACCCGGTACATTCAATTGAAGTTTGAAATCGAATTATCGAACTACCGCGCCATTTTCAATTCTATTTATAATTATATATAAATATTTATATTCTAACGACGACGCGTATAATATATACGTTCGAATTCCGTTCAAAATAAATTTCTCGTCGATTTTATTTAAAATAATTCATTTTAAATAATCAAAATTCGCTAAAATTGCCAAAATAAAATTTTAAACTGGCCCAGATTTTCGAGTTATTACAATCTCCCCCACTTAAAACTTTTCATCCCCGAAAAGGAACAAAGTCGAAAGTGGTTTGATCATTCAACTCTACGTTCGATCTGGCTTCCTTTCTCCAACTTTTCAGTTTCTGAGAATTTTCAAAATTTCAAAAATTTGGCTAACACCCTAAATTTTCGAAAAATTTCGCCATAACCTCCCCTGCACCGGGAGCATCGGGGAATTTCAAATAGCTTCCCCGGTCCTTCAGATCTCAAAAAGAAAAAGAAAAAGCCAATAGGCTCATAAAATCATCATCACCCAAACAAAACAGTAAATTATGTAGTAAACATGTACCTATTTGTCGGGCAAACAAATTTTATTCTTCGGCTCTAGCCTCCTTGCTATGACCTGTTCAATATAAGTATATGTATATGCAAGCAAATGCGACCAAATTTTAATATAATTCAATTAGGCTAAATGGTTCAAAATTAGCAAACAAATAGGCAAACAACACAAACATCAATCAATTAGTGAATTCAACTTTTCAAATTGATAACTTTGATACTTAGTCAAAAATCAGATTTTCGATGCCAAATCACAACAATAAGCCCTATCTAATTTTGGTTCTCACACCAGTCAATAGGAAATATATAGATATCACACCTTCGACACTCGAATATAAATGCTGATGATGATGCACCATCATCAATATCATCTTCGGGCGACTAGAGTGTGATGCTATATCTATCCAATATATTAAAACTCTGAATATACGTTTGCAAGGCGTATATGCAAATTCTTTATATACTGGACTGTCTAGATCAATTAAATAAATAATCAAATACGAATAATTGATTTAAATTTTCAAAACAAAAATTGTTTTCATTTTAAAAATATACTCTTCACACTCGTTCTAGGATACTTCTGATCCCATCTCTAACGAGTCATTCCCATTGGATATTACTAATCCAATATCTGATGAATTCTTTCGTATGGTTCTAATGTGCCTTGTTCTCTAGCCTTGCAAACCAAAGCTCTGATACCAACTGTGAAAACCCGTAACTTCCCCGTAAAGGAAAGCGTCGGATAGTTCGAGAACAAACCACAACAGAACGCATATAAAAGAACTTTTCATTGTATATTACAACAATGCATCAGATTACAAGAATATACAGAGTATAAATGAATAAATATTACACAGAAATATCAGAGATTTAAGTTACATTTAAATACATAGCAGCGGAAAATAATACAATACACAACTAGAAGAGATATACGGATACAAAGCTTTCCGGATATCATTCCAGCTGTAAACCAGGATCCTGTGAATATAAATCTGCAAAACCAAAACTACTAGCTGCCCGTGTCAAAATTAGGGGCACCCAGAGTTTAGGTTAAAACAATAAACTCCAGGTCAGTCATGTGACTGGTGTGAGAACTAAAACAGTTATTAATCTTTATTTTAAATCATTAGGTAAATCAAGGGACCACGCCGTATAACACGGAACGGGTTTCCTCCCAAGAATACCAGTGCATAAAACAAACAGCGCAATGCTAAATAAAGAAAAATGAAGCTGTTATAAGACCCAGGTCCCATCACATAATGCAACGCAGCCGAGGATAGGGTTTTCCCTTATAACAGCCAAAGAATGCTTGATACGGTTAAAACAAATCGTTTGATACTATTATAAGTGCATAGTGTATAAAACAACTTCAAATCATAAGTATCAATCATAGGCGGCATGGGTACCATATATCATGTCGCCATACTAGGCTCTACAAATAAAACTGCAAATGTCACGTATTTGGAAATTGGATTTCCATCTATGTACCGAGGCAAAAGATAGTCCTCAACCGATTCGTGACTCTCTAGCCCGAGCCACAAGACCCAGACTCAGGTGGGCCCTTGGATCGTCAGGGCCAGTCCACCGATGTGGATTAAACTTAAACCCTGAACATGCGTTTCCCCGCCCTATGGGGCGTAGGTGAGCCAACTAAATGACTCCATCGGACCCGGATCGTCCGATCAAACCGAGGCGCCTCGCAACAGCAACAACCACATAAGTCAAACTCGTCAGGGCGTGTAAAACCACTGACGCCACTTTTTAGCTAGAAGGAAACGCATGCCCTCCCTGAGGTCCATCTCCCGTTTTTGGTTCATACCGGGTGTGAAACTCGCGAATTCACGTTACACAAAGCTGTGCCACACAGGCTGTGCTTTGATCATCACCACAAGACTTTGCTTTTCAACAGAAGCCTCGATCTATTGCCACTTAGGCATGCCACACAGGCAATTCACTCTATGTGTTTGATATCCATCAGTATATAACCCCTGAGCTCGTACGTCTCAGAGAAGGGCGTTAAGCAAGAGAATAAATTCTCCGCCGCCAAACAGATATATATTTAATAGAAATCAATCACACAGACTAAAATCCAATGTCATACACACAGTCCATTTACAAGTCCGTTCTGGGTCTGAACGAAACCGGAGGCACCTAGTACCCCGCATATCCATCGATCTCCAAGTACGTCTGGACGATCACCAACTGTTTCCATCTTCTTGGGTGTACAGCCCAATCAAGATCATCAGTAATCACCCAAACGACGTGAAGACTTCTGGTCTTCGACCACCGTCTTCATCTTCGACACCACGTCGAATCAGTTATTCAGAATGGGATAAACCCGGTCTTTCTAAATAACTCGCGTATATATTATAAAAGTATTACACAAACACAACATACGCCTCATTCCAATTCAGAATATTCTTTTATTCAAATATTCCTATACTTTGGGAAAAAGTTCCCATTAATTTTATCCAAGATAAATTCTTTTAAATTTATTCTTTAATCTCCTTTGAATATCAATTCAAACTAGTCGGGATTAGCGAACCACACCGAAGTAATTATTTATTTTATTTCCAAATCCCAACCTATATATCCCATGGAGAAAATTGGTAATACTCCACATCTAACACCACTGTGTTATCGGTAAAATTAATTATCATTTCACGTTCAAATCTAATTAAAGATTTAACTATCGCTTGGAGTAAAACTGGTGATACTCCATTCTCGATCTTTTCAATCTATTTAAAGATTCATTAAAACTCCACTTAGTTTTAATCTTTAACTGGGTTAAAGAATCCGTGTCATTTAAAACACGGTTCACGATAAACCCAAAATCACCTTCCATTAATTATCGGGTTAAAGAACGAGTGTTATTTAAAACACCGTCCACGATAAACCCAAAAATCAATATCGATTCAATTCCAATTAAATATTATTTAATTGGTACACTTCATTAAATCTAAATAAAAAGATTTAATCTTTTCTCAACTGGGTTCAAGAACAGTGTTAGTGAAGACACCATTCACGACAAACCCAAATCACATTTGATATTCAATACAAGGCTCCGAATAGAAAATATATCGGCTTATATTCAATATCAAATTCTACGATTAACAAATGTCGTATTTGAAATAACGATATAAATATATATCTTTCAAATTTCCATAACAACATCTGTATAATCACGAATTCCAACATCGAAATGTTCCGAAGACTATTTCGATTCAAATCCACTCCAATGCAATCATTGGAAATTCTGGTTATTTTTAAAACCCTTTTCAAATTCAATTTATTTACAAATAAATAAATAGAATTTTAATTCTAGTTCAAAACTAATTTATTTCGATAAAAATCTATTTTTATCTTTTCAAATATGGAGTTTTTTCACCCCAATCCTTCACAAATCATTTCTTATGATTTTACACAAATTATTACTATTTTTAATAATTTTATCAAGGCCCGTACAGTCGATTTCCACCAATGGCCATCGAACTGCACGTATAGCGACCTTTTTCCAATTTGATTTGGACATAATTCCAAATCCAACCGTTAGATTTCTAATTTATCACATTCGTTAGAAAGCTCTTTTCGATACGAACCCAACGGTTCCGGTTTTAGGAGAATCCGACGGTCGGATCTCCCGTAATGTCCGTTTGAAATAAATGGTCGAAATTCACGAACTACCGCGGCGCGGCGCGTTCTATTCAGGCCATTATATTATATATATAATATATATAATATATATATCGTCGATTTCTATTTAAAACGAATTATATAAATAGTTTTAAATTCGTTTCAAAAGCAATTTCAACTTCCATTTCAATTCAAATCGAAATTGAATTCTTCTTTATAAATTCGTTTCAAAATTCATTTCTATTCAATTAATTTCGAAATCGTTTTCAATTCAATTCATTTCAAAATCGTTTTCAATTCAATTCATTTCGAAATCGTTTTCAATTCAATTCATTTCGAAATCGTTTTCAATTCAATTCATTTGGAAATCGTTTTCAATTCAATTCATTTCGAAATCGTTTTCAATTCAATTCATTTCGAAATCATTTTCAATTCAATTCATTTCGAAATCGTTTTCAATTCAATTCATTTCGAAATCGTTTTCAATTTAATTCATTTCGAAATCGTTTTCAATTCAATTCATTTCGAAATCGATATAAATATCGTTCACGTCAAAATGGCGTCAAACTAATCAACACGGCTTCATGAATTTCTATTTTCAAATATTCTATTTCAAATATTTCTTTTTTCAAAATAGTTGTTATTATCAAAATATTTCGTTCAACACATGACCAATCTCAATGGATGAGTACTGTCAACACATGAACCTTTATTTTATAATATTCTTTATTTTTCAAATTGGAATGAGGCCCAATCAATTACCGTATAAAGTTAATTATATGGATTTTCATACACTACACACATATAATAGCATTGAAAAATAATCAACCATCAACCAAAGTGCACTACACTGTATAAGCATCAAATATAGATATCTAACGCTTATAACAGCCTGTCAATCGATCGATCTACATATTTAATCAATCAGGATGAGTGAACTTCAAATTTCATCCTAACACCCGTGTGGGGTTTCAAACAATCAAACACATATTTTATTTGTGCAGTTGGGCGATGTGTAAAATTTATCGACCCAATCAATGTCCTTCAAATAGGTGTACATAAACAAACCGTCCGGTTTGTAAATGAATATTTATTTATTCACATTCACGTTAAAAATTATATTTTTAACGATAAAACATTTTATTTCAACATATGAATTTCTATTCAGTTCATTTATTCAATAAAATGATATTTTTATTTTTCTAACATATTTTTATTTTTCTAACATATTTTAGAAAATTTCGGCGGCATAACGGCACGATACTAGAAATGGGACAAGGCCTTGCCTTATCCCCGGTCTAGTGAAGGCCCACGCCATTCACACATCAATCAAATTCATTCAATTCACCCAAACAATTCAATTTCAATCAAATAATCTAACTTATTTTTGCAATCAAACAAACAAGTCCATGGTCTGTGGACGATTGTGTCGGGTGCTACTAAGCACCGTCTGCATCCTAGTATATATATAACTAGAAAAAGAGAATTGAAAGGTGAGGAATTCTCACCGAAAGCTATCCAAACATCTTGACTCTTCTTTGATATAAATCTCCTTCGTTCTCGCCTTTTTGTTACCTTCGTTGCCCGCTTTCACTACCTATGTAAAAATCGAATTTTTACTACGCTATTCAATATATAAAAATCATATTTTTATTTCAAAGTTCAATATATAAAAATCATATTTTTTTTTAACCCTAGGTTAATAAATGAATTTTTGAAAATAAAACAATGCTATTTTATATTTTTATAAACCAAGGTTATTTATATTTTCAAAACCATATCTATTTTTATAATCACATCTTTTCCACACTATATATTTCGCCTTTTCCATTTCAAAGATCAAATCTTTTCTTTTACTTTTTAAAGTTTAAATCTTTTACTTTTCAAAATTCAAATCTTTTAAAACCTTTTTTTAAAAATCAGTTTTTAAATCTTTCAAAAAAAATCTGTTTTAACTTTTAAACAAATCAGTTTTAAAATCATTTTCAAATCAATTTTTCTAGCTTTTACATAATTCAGTTTTTATCTTTTACATAATTCAGTATTTATCTTTTACATAAATAAAAAAAATCAGTGTTTTTATATAAGAAAAATCAGTGTATTTATATATGAAATACTCACCGCGTTGTCAGAGTTGGAGGGGGGAAATGCTGCGTCGGATTGGTGGATGGCTGCGTCAGAGTTGATGGCAGGAGGGCGCGGGTCCAAGGCTGTGGCGGGTTTGTGGGCTTCGGTTTCTTCAATCAGGGGGCGTCGGTTGTTTCCAGAGGAGAGGGAGGAGGCGCGAGGAAGTCGGAGGGTGGTTAGGGAAGTTCGTCGGAGTCTGGCGTCAGGCGAGAGGGGGGTCCGGCTATCGAAGTGGAGGCGTCGATCGAGGGGGCAACTGGGAATTTGGGGATCGGGTTTTGGTTTTTTTTTTTCTTCTTCTGAAACTGAATCGAGTAAAATGGGGGGGCCAGAAATATAAGGGAGGAAAAGAGAGATAATTTAATTTTTAATTTATTTTAATTATAAAAAGTTGACTTTTACATACGACCTCTAAACGAGGCCCACCGCCTGTCGCCTATAGCGTATTACCCCCATTCTGAACACAATGGGATATCTATCGCAAGCCGATTCGACTGTTTGAATCAGTTTCCGTTTAACTTACATTTAAATCACTATATTGAATATTAAACGTACATTTCAAATTACCGGGGTCACATACGAACTCTAAAAATTGTCGAAAAATATTTTCTAGCTTCGTATTGACGATATGGTCCTAACAAAACTAGTTTCGTCGAATTCTGAGATCGTTAGAAAAATGGCCAATTTCCAGTCGATTAAAATTAACTGAAACTGGTCAAACGCGTTTTCCTTCGCCACGCTCACATACTGATTCAGAAAATTATGAAATTTGGAATCTAGCAATAACTCAACATCACGGACCCAACAAAAGTGGTTTCGTTGAAATCCGAGGTCGTTTGCAAAATTTCCATTTTTAAGGGCCTGAATTCCATAGCGACTATTCAGAATTTTCAACTGGACTTATCTTTTGATTCCCGATATGAAATTTTGATTTTTCGGATTCGTTGGAAAGATATTATCAATTAGGTCCCATTATTTTTGGTTTCACTAAAATCCGGATTGTTTTGCACCCGGTACATTCAATTGAAGTTTGAAATCGAATTATCGAACTACCGCGCCATTTTCAATTCTATTTATAATTATATATAAATATTTATATTCTAACGACGACGCGTATAATATATACGTTCGAATTCCGTTCAAAATAAATTTCTCGTCGATTTTATTTAAAATAATTCATTTTAAATAATCAAAATTCGCTAAAATTGCCAAAATAAAAATTTTAAACTGGCCCAGATTTTCGGGTTATTACACATACTTGCACAATACCACATAAACAAAAAAAGACATGGTACGTGCAACGTGCAGCGTATAGATTTATATCATTTTATTTAACACATATGTTGCGACTTTATGGCAGAAACACGCAAACAAAATATGATAACCGAGATTGAAGGAATCCAGTGATATGGGATAAATATTTTCATACTTAACCCTGATACAATACATATCTTCGAATAGTGACTTCATCAACTCCAACTACAATAAACATCCACAAGATAACAGCAGTACATGTGCTTTCACGGTTATCCTGGAATGAGCATCACCCTTGCGCTTGCATTCATTGTTGTTTTTCTCACATCCTCTCGTCTTGGCAACTCACATCCTCTCGTATCCTCTCATTTATCAATTTAAAAAAACACTGCAGAGAAACACGTGCTCTAGTCTTAACCACTAAGCGTTCGAAGGCTACGTATATATGTACAGCAGTCGTCGCTTCATTTTTTGCATTAGGGATTTTAAAACCAGTGTTTTCCTTCCTGAAAACAAAACTAAGTAAAACTGATCACTTCAGAAATTATTATCAAATTTAAATCTCCATCGAATCACAGAATTTTGGATCCACGAAAAATCCTAAATTGGAAGGCTTGATCTGGTAAGTTTTACGGGTTCGGCTATTCTTTTTGGTGACATTGAAACTTCGATCAGCGAGACATGGATGCTGAAGTAAGGATCTGTTTGAGGGGTCGTGCGAGGTTCTCCATGGTGTTTGAAGTTGGTCTGCAGCGGCTAGGGCGAAGTGTTGCCGTCGATGGGGACAAAAATCCGAGCAGGTTCTGTCATGGGAGATAGTGGTGCGTGCGTGTATATCCAGAAGGGGTGGGATTGGTTCACTGAAGTAGATTTCGGTTATAAGGAGAAAGATGGTTCAAGAAGGGAAAGTGCGGATTGTTGATGTAAAGGGGAAGTGGAAGTCTAGTGGCAAGAATGTGCTTGCGGTTTTGTTTGTAAGGAGGAGCAGTAAGGGAGGAGCACGGCAATGGGTGGAAGTCTACAGGAGTGAGGGAATGTTGTTGGTTTCCACGTTAAAGATGATGGAGTGCGGCATGCAGTTTTGTGTTTACAAGGAGCTAATATTTTCATGGAAAGGAGTAGCTTCCAATGCGGGAATGGATTGGGTACTGTACTGGGTTTAAACGTAAGGTCCAGAATTGGGATGGCATTTGTAGAAGAAGATGGGAGCGGCTTTTCAAAGTAACGAGGTGATTAGGACTTGGTATATAATTAGTTAAGTTAATAACTTCGTATTGTTATAACTTGGTAAAAATTCACGGTTTTGGCAGAAGGAGATCACGGCTGTGTTTGGTGGTTGCCGGGTAATTTAAATCGAAGAAGAAAGGGGTTTGGTAGTGAGAAGTTGGGTTGGGATGTTGGGTAATAGCCTGATTCTTTCTAATTAAAATAAAATTTGTTTAAATACTAGTTTAACTTATTAATTGTATAACTTATCCATACGGTATCGAAATTCAGCGAAACAAAATCTGATTGGATCGTATGGACGGACACTACCCAATGGAACTGACTGGAGTGAATTTGAGCTCGTTACAATTTGTGGTGAAATAAATTGTCCATCTGAATCAACAAACGCAAATCGTCATTTAACGGTTAACGCGAAATGTGAGTAAAACTCTCCAACTCTGTACAGTTATATTTTTATAACGTATTCTTAGAACTGATAATTATCTGTTGATAGATGTTTGTTAGCTGTTTGGATTTAGCTGTTAATTTATTGGTTGAAAATATAGATAATGATATATATAAATCGTTAATCGAATACTGATTCTGTTTATCAAAATATTTTATATTCGTATTGTTTAACATCTATGATGAAGGGAAATAGGCTAGAGGGACCCAACTGGGTTCCTCAATATTTATAATACTGTTTTGTTCATATATTGTGTTACATGATGTGATATATAATCTGAGATTGATTATAGTGACAATGGTCTGGTTATTTGGTACTGCTAAATATTGAAATAAAATATTATATAAAATCGAAAGATTTTATATAGAAGGAAGATTTCAAACTTTACATTAAAATAAAATATTAAAAAAAACGAAAACAAATTTATAAAAGAATATTTACTAGAAAGTAAATAGAAGGATAAAAAGAATATTTACTTAGAAAGTAAATAAAATTATAAAAGGAATATTTATTTGGAAAATAAATAGAATTTATAAAAGAAACTATTTATAAAATCAAAGGATTTTATAAAGGAAATATTTGGAAAGCCAAATAAGAATTTAAAGGAAATATTTGTAAAACACTTACAAATAGAATTGAAGTGAAAATATTTATTTGTTAAAATAAATAAAATAGGAAGAGAATTATTTGTGAAAACAAATAGAAGAGGAAATATTTATTTGTCAAAATAAATAGAATGTAAAAGGAAATATTTATTTGTTAAAATAATTAGAATATAAAAGGAAATATTTATTTAGAAAATAAATTGAATAAAGGAATTAAAAGGAGATATTTATTTGTTAAATAAATAGAGTTAAAAGGAGTTATCGAATATAAGTTATTCGAAAGGAATTACTCGAATATAGCATATTCAAAAGAAAGGAGTTATCGAATATAGTTATTCGAAGTGAGTTAATCGAATATAAGTTATTCGAAGAGAGATAATCAAATATAAGTTATTCGAAGAGAGAAAATCGAATATAGGTTATTCGAAGAAGAGTTAATCAAATCGAGATTACTCGAAAGAGAGTTATACGTCGAATTCAATTATATCGAATTCGAGAAAGTACTTATAATTTCCGGTGTTTAAATCAAGATTTATTTATTTATAAATCAAGTGTTTATTTATTTATTCACATTAAAGAATAAAAGTTATAACGAAAGTTAGATATTTCGAAAGTAGGGATTATAGCATTATTGTTATAATCAATGTTTTCAATAAAGAAGTGGATACGTAAATAGAATCCGAGAGTTACGTACGGAAGATTGTTAAAGGTTTAAAAAATAAACTTTGACTATTTCGAAGTAAAAATGTTGTTCAGTTAAGGTCTGAGAGGTAATTATACCCCAACTTGATTGACTTCCTTCTTAACTAAGAAATGGCTAAGGTTTGATAGTGAATGATGGTTAAGTGAATTTAGTAAATGGTTTGAGTTGGCATGGCGATGTTTTATTTAAACATCAGTTTAAATCCAGTGAAGGAGTTGGAAATGTTTTCCAATAAGAATCAGAAATGTTTTCTGATAATAGAAAATAAGAATTTAGAATATATGGAAACAGGAGTTAAGTAAATTAATGTACTAAAGAGATAAATGTTAAATGATGATTGATCGATATAATTTCCATTTGGACATAATATCGTTGTTTGCACACGTGTTTTTCTTTGATAGTTAACTCACCGACTATCAAAGTTTTCGACCATTTTAACGTTGTTAATATGGAGAGACCGGTTGGATTATTATCCGAAGAACCACTCCGTATTGGCGTAAGCGTTGCGAATCATATATGCCAAAGATAATTGAAGACGGAGTAAAGTGCAAGGGCTGTTGTATAGATCTTAGGTAAAGATTGCCTAAGATGGTTGTACTGAATAGTGCCTCTAGCCTCACAACCGGGAAATGACAAAAGTCGGGCAGGCAGCATGGCTATGTAGGTCGCACCTATTAGGGTGTATAATCACCTGATCTAGAGTTTCATTTACTTCCAAAAATCTATTGTCGATGCTGTACCATTCGGGAAACGGTTGCTGATCCCAACCGTTGGTGATATACATTTGATACACTCAAGTGAAATGAGTGGTCGGTCATGTGTGGCCGGTTTGCAAGATGATCTTGTTGAACCCAGTGTATTCCTCTCTAGAGGCACACTAGCGAAAGGTGGTTCCATACCTTGTCATAGTTGGGAATCCATTACCCAATACGTGCTTGCGGTTTTGATTGTATACTATATATGTAGAACGTGAGATGAAAGCGTTTCTGCTAAATGATTATTATATTGTGGTTGATGGACACTATTATAATATCAATAAGTTTTGATATAAAGATTATTTTGGATTCTCATAAGGGAAAAACCAGTTCCGTTATATGGCGTGGTCTTATGAGATATCGATTAATGGTTCAAACAGTTTTAAACTATTTTGCTCATACCAGTCCCATGACTGAACCGGAGTTCATTTTGTTTGTTTTCCCTAAACTCCTGGGTGCCCAATTTTATACCGGCTGTCAAGTAGTCAGGATTTTACAGATATACTTGGAGAGATTTGAGCAGGAGTCTTCAGGATCATACAGCTATTATTTATTTCCGTTGTGTTGTAAGTGTTGTACTTTGGAAATGATATGTATATTCAAGTACATATTTATATTTCAAAGTTATGATATATATTATATGTTATTCGTTCCACTGTGTGGTTTGTGTTACTCTGATGTTGTGCTCTTCTTCTTCTTCTTCTATTCTAAGTTTCTATCTTATTTATCCTCACCCACTAACTTCTTTCTAATAACTTTCCGGTATTTTTCGATGTTTGGTTAGTCGTCATTGAGTTTATGGTGATAACCAAAGTCGACAAAAACTAAGTCATTACAGATATAATACTATTCATCTTCCCAAATTTGGAAGGCACCAATGTCAGAATGACCTAGTCGTACCGACCCCAACATACATCTAGTTCGGCCTTACTGAATTGAAATGATTCAACTTCGGTTTAGCTATAGCGAATCGAGACTTAAAAAATGGGAACTCTGATGTTCTTCTAGATCAACCAGTAGCCTCGCGTGTAAATTCATGTGAAAAAATAGATTTGACTTAACATCACGCTCGTCTTGCATGGAGAACGATGTCGTGTGGCAATGACCTGCATGTGTATATTCACATGCAAGAGCCGATGACTCGACACATGCGACTAAATGACAAGTGTACTCGACAGGGTTTGAGTAATTATCTATGACTGCTAGAATTCTCTGTAAAAAGATTCTACATCGACAATTACATTTGGAGACAACCAGAAGCTTGCTTGGATTCATATGCAGACGAAAAGATTTAAGCGTCATGACTATCTAGAAGTACACGACATTTCCTTATTGCTATCTCCATGGAATTGACTACATGAACAAGAGTATGCAGTTCAACTCATTCAAAGCATATCCCATATACGATGTGACGTACTTTGTAGGGTAACATGTTGACAACCTTTAGAGAAGGTCGTTATATATCTAATCTATTGAAGTCAAACAATAAAAGAGTTAAGCTCAACCACACTTCAGTCCTGGATGTTCAAGAGGAGACCATCTTTGGTCGGTACAAGTTCGGTTTGATTATCCTTCTATTCGGCATAGCTCAAACTTAGTCTTCAAAATCAAGCAAGTGGAGTATCTTCTATTGGGTCAGCCTTCACTCTGCTCGGCTCTCTTGGTTCGGCTTCTTCAACTCGGTCAGATGGAAGGCCACCTTGAATGTTGGATCTCGCTTTATAGTGTTTTGACCAGACAACTATACATGTACAAATATTAGTATTAACTAACCTTGTTTTACAGGAAGAAACTCTACAATAGATTCCAAGAGCTCAATTAAAGATTATATTTGTTTAGAGTCCGTATCTATTAGTATAGATATTGTTAAAATCTTCTTTGGTGATACATACACACACATGCATGTTTAAATTTATATTTTTTCCTTATAAAACATGCATAGGATATAGGCACACAACATCAAAACGACGTCAGAAATTTTCAATTCAGACGTTTGTCTGCTAAAATAAAAATATATTTTCAGCATAATATTCAGACGTTTGTTTTGAATATTTCAGACGTCTGAATATGGCCCGAAACAGCCTATTTCCTTGTTGTATATATATATATATGTATATATATATATGTATATATATATGTATATATATATATATATGTATATATATATGTTTTAAAACAGACTTCTGAAATTTAATTTCAAACATCTGAATACGAATAGATGCAACTTTTCAGCGAAGGGACACAACTCTAAATTCATATGCAATCTTCAAATCCATTCGTGAAAGATTACAACGTAACTAATTGTATATTATAAATAAAGTTACAAACAATCATTTTCCTTACCGAATTTCATTCTAATTATTTCTATCTAATCTATGGCAATCAAATTTACAAAAGCACACTTTTTTCATACTTTTGTGATTACAAACCAATTCAATATTCCATATTCTTTCACGAACTATACCATTATCATCAAGGAAAGATTATACGACGGGTGTACTTTAATTTGACATACCAATGTTATAAAGAACACAGGTAGTCAACAAAACTTTCGTATAATCGAAGTCCTCTTTAGTAGTTGAGCCACCGTTCGGGTAGTTGTAGACCTATTCCTCCGGGTTAAGTTAGGGTTGTTAGTAGTGAAATTCCATAAGGGAGTCCGGGACTGGACGCAGAACGAAGGTTCGAACCAGCATAAAAATCTTGGTGTCACTTTTATTTATTACTGATATTCTACTATCTACACATCACTCTGCTTATATTCCATATAATATGATCCTACTGCTACAAAATCTCTTTCAATTGGTATCATAGCAAGGACGTCCTATAACCATAACATTGTTATTCGATGTATTGATAATATGGAAAATAATACAAGCACCAACACAACCACTGCCTATAGCTCTAATTTTGCATAAGGACAATCTACCCAAAGACCTCCACTATTCAGTAGCTTACACTACAATTACTGGGCTACAAGAATGAGGATCAATATGCAAGCAACTAGTTTTGACGCTTGGAATACAACTCAAATAGAATTCACAACACCCACAACTGATTACTCTTTATAGACAACAAATCAGAAAAATGAAGCAAGTGCAAATGCCAAAGCTGTGAATTTGCAATTTTATGCTTTCGATAGAAATGAATTTAACTGTGTTAGCATCTGCACTACTGCACACCAGAAATAGGAAACACTCAAAACTATACATGAGGGTACAAACAACGTCAAACAAACAAAGATCTCAATGCTAAAGAACCAATTCCAAAACTTTAGAATGACACAGAATGAAACCATTAATGACATGTACTCAAGATTTCAAGACATTCTTCATGCCTTGATAGGAAGAGGAGAAAAATACACATATTTTGATATTATATCTAAGGTCCTAAATTCACTAACTAATGAATGGGAAAGAAAAGTCTTAGCAATCGAGGAAGCAAATGATCTTTTTTCAATGAAGCCAAAAGAATTAATTGGAGTCTTATGTCCTATGAAGTTAACATGCAGGCTAAGAAAGATCAAGCATAAGAAAGAAAAAATATAGCTTTTCACGCTGAAAAGGAAGAATCGGAATCAGAAGACGAGGATCTAACATTTATCACCAAAAAATTTAAGAAATTCTTGAAATACATAAAAGGAAATAAAAGTGCTTTCAAAAAGATTTTATCAAATAAACCTTCATCCTCAAATATAGAACGTTTCAATTGTCACAAGAAAGGATACACGCACAGACTGTCCAGAACAAAAGAAAGAAAATCAGAAAACTTTCAACAACAAGAACAAGAAAGATAAATTCAAAAGAAGGCTTTTTCTAAAATATGGGACCATTCAAATTCATCCTCACAAGCTAGTGATAGTGGCAACGACAACGAACAAGCAAATGTATGCTTCATGGTTCAAGACACTGAGATTACTGATTTAAATACTATAAAAATTCTCAAAAAGAAACTTAAGAAAGCTCATGAAAATCAAAATAAAGCATAATTTGAAAGGGATATTCTGAAAGACGAGAAGAAAATTATGGAAGAAGAACTTGAAAAGGTTCAAGAATCTTTCTCTAATTAAGATACAAAACTTTCACTTTTGAGTCAAGAAATTGAAACTCAAAAGATAAAAAATGATGCTATTATTTCTAAAAATCATAATTTAAAAACTAAAATTAAACAAGTAGAGTTAGAAAAAACCAGTTTTCAAACCGGATTAAATAGCATTACTAAAAATATATCTAGCTTTACTAAAAGAAGAGAAAATTTATTTCGAATTATAGAAAATTCTCAATCTTCTTGCAATAAAAATGGGTTAGGTTTCAAAAAGGAGCCAAAAATTCCTCCATAGAAAAATGTTAATCTTAAGAGGAAAAATTATTCAAAACATTATGCAGCATTGAAAAATAAGTTATCATTAAGTATACCAAAACACACTAAAAGGAAAAAGGAAATCAAAATATGGGTTCCAAAAACAAACAGTAGTTTAATTAGGAACAAATATATCATATTATTTATGGAAACTATTCGTAACAATAAAAACTATCTTTATAAGAGGGATGCTTAACCAACTTGGGTTTTATTTCCTAAGATGAGACTACCCCCAAACCCCGTACTGACGGCGGCAAATATAACACAGAAACAGATAATAACAGAACATAAATAAATAAATAAATACACCAGATAATGAACAATAGAATATACTGGATAAACGTAGTCATTAGAGTTAAACAGTATACAGGTTCATACTTAGTACAAATAAAGTTCAACTATACATATATGTCCACAGTGGAAAAACAAACATAGTGTACAATAGGAGCTGAATAGCATAAAAAGAGATGAATGATATAATCCATCTTCAGCTCCAGTTATCCAGAAAGAACCATCTAAACCTGAATACAAGGCTGTCCGTGTAGAAAAAGGGGCACCCGAGTTTTAAAGTGAAACAAACTACGAGTCAGTCAAGGGACTGGTATGAGAAATCTACTCAACACATTTATAATATGGCTAATCACAGGACCACGCCACTTTCGTGGAACGGGTTTAATCCATTGGATTGCCAGTGATTTAAAACAAATAATTCTTTTAAACATCGCAATGCTTTTTATAAAAATGAAGCCATTATAAGACTCAGTTCCCATCACACAATGCAACGCAAACCGGAGGATAGAGTTTTACCTTATAATGGCCAAAATATGGTTGATACGAATAAAACAAAAGCAATTGATATTATTACTAGTGTTTACATGTTTCAAAAACAACTTCGAATCATAACCATCAATCATAGACGGCTTGGGTACCATATATCATGTCGCCATATATATACAATCAAAACCGCACGATGTCGTATTTGGAAATTGGATTTCCGTCGTGAACCAAGGCAAAAGATAGTCCTTACCGAATTCGAGACAATCTAGCCCATGTCTCAGGCACAGCCGCAACCGTACCTTGGATCGTCAGGGCCGGTCCATACGAAGTGGATTATAATGCCTAAACAATGCGTCCCTCCGCCCTTTGGGGCGTAAATGAGCCAACAAATGACTCCATCTGACCCGGATCGTCCGATCTAACCGAGGCGCCTCGCAACAGCAACAACCACATAAGTCAAACTCGTCAGGGCGTGTAAAACAACTGACGCCACTTCTAGCTAGAAAGAAAACGCACGTCCCCCCTGATGTCCTCTCCCGTTTCTGGTTCAAACTGGGGTGTGAGGCTCGCGAATTCACGTTATACACAAAGCTACGCCACACAGGCGGTGCTTTTGTCATCACCACAAGACTTTGCTTTTCAACAGAAGCCCTGATCACTGCATCTTAGAATGCCACACAGGCAATTCACACCGTGCAAGTGATGGCTATCAATCACACAGAATAAATTCCAATGTCAGACACACTGTCCAATTGCAAGTCTGTTCTGGGTCTGAACGAAACCGGAGGCACTATATACCTCGCAAACCCATCGATCACCACGTACGTCTGGACGATCACCACTCATTATCCATATGTCGGGATGCCTCCCAATCAGAACCTCGGTTACCATCCAAACGAGGTGAAGATCTCCGGTCTTCGACCACCGTCTTCATCTTCGATTCCTTATCGTCGATTTAGTTATTCAGAATGGGATAAACCCGGTCTTTCTGAGCAACTCGTGTATATAATAAACAAGTGCAACATTAACATACACATGCATCGTTTCAATTCATTAGTCACTAACCGTCAATCAGTAAGAGAATGATTTCCTAAATATTAACCCCGAAGGCCGAAACCAACATCAGATCAATACCAAAGAAACCATTCGACTTAGCCAATCTTCGGTTAATTTCTAAATTTCACATTCATATCGTTTATAATATTTTATAACGATTTATCGCTATTTTTATTTATTTTAAACTAGCCAATTTATTCAAAACGACGCTTCGGGCCATAACGCGGCCGTGGCGCTGTTTTTCTTCAGATTTGATTTACACATATCTGAAAATCTAATCGTTGGATCTTCACAAAATTTACATCATTAGAAAGATCTTTTCAAAATGAATCCAACGGTTCCAATTTCGGGAAAATCCGACGGTCGGATCTCCCGGTATAATCGTTTGAAGTTTCGATTTCAAAATACGAACTACAGCATCGTTATTCGATTAAATATAATTATATTTATATATATATATATAATTATGTTTATATATATATAAATATAATCGATTCTGGCGCTGTTTTTCTTCATATTTGAATTAAACATTCCAGACAATCCAACCGTTGGATTTCTACAAAGTTGGTGCCGTTGGGAAGATATTTCCAAAGCGAACCCAACGGTTGCGATTTTAGGAAAATCCGATGGTCGGATCTCCCGGTATAATCGTTTGAAATCACGGTTTCAAAATACGAACTGCAGCGTCGTTATTCGATATATTTTAATTCTATATATATATATATATATCGATTCTTCGATTTCAAAGCTATATTCTTTTCATACATTTGATAAAAATGCTATTTTTATCTAACTGCCTTCTATTTCAACACTTCACTATATTTAGCAATTCATGTATATAATAAAAATGTGATTTTTATTGTAAAACAATTCATTTCAAAACACTATTATTTTATATAGTTCATATAGGTAATAAAAATAGGATTTTTATTATAAAACAATTTCTTTCAAAACAAGATTATTTTATATAGTTCATATAGATGATAAAAATGTGATTTTTATTATAAAACAATTTATTTCAAAATATGAATACCATTCAACACATGAATTTCAATTCAACGAATGAATATCGATTCAACACATGAAGGTTTTCTATAGTTTTATATATAGATAAAAATGTGATTATTATATTTAAAACACGAATACCATTCAACACATGAATTTCTATCCAACGAATGAATATCGATTCAACACATGAAGGTTTTCTATAGTTTGTATATATATATTTAAAGGTGATTTTTATATTTAAAGGCACGAATACCATTCAACACATGAATTTCTATCCAACGAATGAATATCGATTCAACACATGAAGGTTTTCTATAGTTTGTATATATATATATAAAAAGGTGATTTTTATATTTAAAAAAACATGAATACCATTCAACACATGAATTTCAATTCAACGAATGAATATCGATTCAACACATGAAGGTTTTCTATTCAACAGACAAATATAATTTCGACACAGGAAAATAATTCTAACACATGAATATTATTCAAAATTTCGGCAGCATAACGACAGGGTAGTTAAAACCGGGACCGTCCCTAGTACGGATCCTCGCTCTACCTTAAAACCTCGCGGTTTTTGACAATGGGGAATCATGCATCTAGTTCTCATGCAGGCGGCATGTATATTTATTTCATTTCCACAAACTAATCCTATGTGGTTTCAACCAAATATTTCTCAACCACAAACGGGTATTTTGAACCACAATCAATATCAACCACAAACAATTCCAATCAACCATTCGCTATCAATCAATTTTCACACCAATCACAACCAATAAATATCGTCCATGTTTTGTGGACGAGGGGCATATATATATATATATATATATATATATATATATATATATAGCAATTCACTTCTATTTCAACACATATATAATTTTTACAACGCATATACAACTTATACATCGAACGTACAACTTATACAACGCTTATACAAGAGGTGTACAACGCTTATATAACTCATACATCGACTATATAATTTATACATCGTCGTTTTCCATATCGTTTATAATTTAGGAATCTCACATTGGGTTCCACTCCACCAAAAATAGCAGAAGGCTCAGAAAAATATGTGGTCTCTTCAAGAATGTAGAAAACGACCACACGAGTCCACTGTCTCTTGTTTCACTGAATTTCGTCAATACATGAAAAAGATATGATTTTTAAATGATTAATCAATTTTGCAACGGTTTTAAACTGTGGAAATTAGTTCAGAAGTTCAAACCCGTTACCTGCCTTAAATCTTCGAAACTAGGTTTTAACTTTTCGCTCGATCCGTGAAGTGTTGCGTCAATCAGCCACTGCCAGGCTGTAGAGGGGAGAGAGGCGCAACCAACGATGGTGGCGCGGTGGACTCCGGTGGTCGGAATCGGGTGCGGCGGCAGTGGGAACGACGCGACTTCCTAGCCCTGGAAGATTTGAGCAACTTCCGCCGTATGTCGAGGGAGAGAGAAAAAGGTTTTTCTTTTTTTTATAAAAAATATGATTGGCCGGTGTGTATATATTTCAAAAAATTTGGGTTTTCACAAATGAACTCCTTTTTAAACCCAACGACTGTCGTCCCTAGCGTTTTACCCACATTCCGAACACAATGGGATATGTTTCGTAGGCCCATTCAACTGTTTCAGTCAGTTTCCATTCAAATTAAAATATAAAACATTCAATATTCGATTTGAACGTGCATTTCAATTTGCCAGGACTACATATTAATTCTAAAAATTCCAAAAAAATAAATCTGGCTATGTTTCGAAGATACGGTCCCAACAAAACTAGTTTAATCGAATTCTGAGACCGTTTGCAAAAAGGCCCATTTCTGGTCGATACAATTTAACTATAATTGACCAAAACACGTTTTCCTTTGCCACGCTCACATACTAGCTTCAAAAATTATGAAATTTGAAACCTAGCAATAACTTCACATCCCGGATCCAACAAAAGTGGTTTTGTCAAATTCTGAGGTCGTATGCAAAATGGCCAATTTCGCGGGCTATATAAATTCCATTGCGGCCTTTGTGAAAATTCATTTGGCCATAACTTTTGCTTTCCGCTATAAAACTTCGATTTTTCAGATTCGTTAGAAAGGTATTCACTAACAGATTTAAATATTTTTGGTTTCACTCAAATCCGTTTTGTTTTGCACCCGGTACAGTCCAACAAAGTTTGAATTCAATTTTTGAAACTACAGCGCCATTTCAGGCCTTGTTTATAATTAGAATTAATTATATTCGTTTTCAAACGTCGATTCAAACTCACTTTTCATTGCTATTATTTTAAATATTTATTTTAAATATTTAAAATCCATTATTTTTGCCAATTTAAAATTTTTAAATTGGTTCAGATTTTCCGGGTCGTTACATAAGATCTAACTCTTAGGACCCTATTAAAAAGTGGGTACCAATGTGTGTGTATATATATATATATATATATATTTTGGGTCCCACTTAAAAAGAGAAAATGGATATTACTATGTACTTGCTACTAGTTTCTTATGTTTATCATTTGTATGTTTGTTTTTAAATATTTGTGCTTGTTATGTACGTGATGCTTTGCATTTTAAGTGTATATTCATATATATCTCCTTTTTGTCAATGATAAAGGTAGAGAAACATATGCATATTGACAATGGGAGTTATATATATATATATAGTTGTAATTATTAAAAAGGGGGTGAATGTTGGATCTCGCTTTATAGAATTTTGATCATGACAACTATACATGTACAAATATCAGTATAGACTAACTTTGTTTTGTAGGAAAAAACCCTACAACAAATTCCAAGAGCTCAATGGAAGATTATATTTGCTTAGAGTCTATATGTTTTGGTATAGATATTGCTAAAATCTTCCTTGGTGATACACACACATGCATGTTTTAATTTACATGTTTTTCTTATAAAACATGCACAGGATATAGACACATAACAACAAACAGACGTCTAAAAATTTTTTATCAGACGTCTATCTGCTAAAACATATATATATTGAAAATTATATATATATATATAGCATAATATTCAGACTTATGTTTTAAATAGTTCAGACGTGTGAATACGGCCCGAAATAGCCTAATTCGTTGCATATATATATATATATATATATATATATATATATATATATATATATATATATATATATATATATATTTAAAAGAAGACTTATGAATACGAATAGATGCAACTATTCAGCGAAGGGACGTAACTCTTAATTCATATCCAACCATCAAATCCATTTGTAAAAGATTGCAACTATTTATATATATTATAAATATAGTTACAAACGATCATTTTTCTTCACTGAATTTTATTCTAATTCTTTCTATCTAATCTATTGCAATCAGATTTACAAGAGCACGCTATTTTCATACTTTTGTGATTACAAACCAATTCAACCTTCCACATTCTTTCAACACTATTATCATCAAGGAAAGATTATAGGAAGAGTGTACTTTAATTTGACATATCAGTGTTATTAAGAACATAAGTAGTCATCAAACTTTTGTATTAACGAAGTCCTCTTCAGCAGTTGAAGCACGAGATCTCATTCGGTTATTCGAGAGTAGACCTATTCCTCTGGGTAAAGTGAGGGTTGTTTGTAATGAAATTTCTGAAGGGAGTCTAGGGCTGACGTTGAACGAAGGTTCGAACCAGTATAAAAATCTTGGTGCCACTTTTATTTATTACTGATATTCTGCTATCTACACATCACTCTGCTTATATTCCATATAATATGATCCTACTGCTGCAAAGCCACTTTCACATAAGACCATCGGGTTCGACATGACGTATGTCGACCCGAACCTGGCAATGTGATAGACGTGACCACAACTCTACTACTTTACTACACGAATTTCACAACTCCAACTGCTCCTGCCTAATGCCATGCTGATTGGGATATGTACTCATATATAGATACCCCTCTGGAAGACCATTACGAGACTTCCTCTTCTGGTTTTCACACTCTTAATTTACTATAATTTTTCGTACTTGGGGTTCAAGTAATCGTACCCTCGATAATCATCATACTAGTACAAAAATCAATGATATTATGAACTAGACACAGGCACATTCAAGTCGACCCACTATAAATCTTTGTCTCCTCGTTCATATTTATTTTCGTCAGTTTAATTCTATATTAATATATTATGGGTATTTGGACCATTTTCGGAACAAACACACATGTACCGCAAATTCAACTTCAAATCAACGTACAAAACAAATCAGCGTCCAAACATGCAGAGTAAAATATTGTTGTGATTGGTGTGTCGATACAAACTGAATAACATATTAAAACGGGTACTATACAGTTTGCTTGAAAATTTGTTATTTATGTTATATTAGTTGTCGCTACCATAAATTGATCGTACAAATCAATTTATTTGACAAAACGAATGTCGTCGTTTACATTATAAAATCTTCAAAATCAATTTCATATGAGGTATTTTCATTTTAAAAGTCAATATTTCAACCTAAATTTTATATACCAATTTAATACCTAATTCTAAAACAAATAAATTTTGATTTAAATGATCGTATTAATTTCTTAAACTTAAATTAAACGTATGTGTTCTAAATTTATTTTCAGAAATAAAATTCATTAATTTCTCATAATTCAAAATAAATTGAATTTCATATATTTGTGAACAACAAATTTGCAAATTGTTGCACATTGGATTTCTTCATCATTAATACGTTGATGGGCAAATCAAAATGTATATATAAAGGGTGATATCAGTCGTAATTTTAAGTGTATATTCACATATTTCTCCTTTTTGTCAAATACGTTGATGGGAAAATCAAGATTATATTTGCTTTGCATATTGGTGTGTATTGCATTTTAAGTGTGTATTCATATATATCTCCTTTTTGTCAACGATAAAGGGGGAGAAACATATGCATATTGACAATGGGAGATATATATGTAGTTGTCATTATCAAAAAAGGGGAGAATGTTGGACTCGCTTTATCGAATTTAGATCATGACAACTATACATGTAAAAATATTAGTATAGACTAACTTTGTTTTGTAGGAAGAAACCCTACAACAGATTCCAAGTGCTCAATGGAGGATTATACTTGCTTAGAGTCTATATGTTTTGGTACAGATATTGCTAAAATCTTCCTTGGTGATACACACACATGCATGTTTTAATTTACATGTTTTTCTTATAAAACATGCACATGATATCGACACATAACAACAAACAGACGTCTAAAATTTTCTTATTAGACGTCTATCTGCTGAAACATATATATATTGAAAATTACACACATATATATATATATATATATATTCAGCATAATATTCTGACTTCTTATATTAGTTTTCCAAGAGGTCTTTCCTCGTTTATTGAAAAAAGAAAAAGAGGATAATATAAAAAACAATAGATCTTCATAGGTAATTTGGCATTATCAAGGTATATTGTCATGAAATTCATATCTAATTGATTCACATAGCAAACCACTATCCTCGACATTCATGCAAAACCATCCTTAAATATCTTCATGACCCCCATTCGAAAGGAAAAGTATAATCTTCACTATAATAAACACTTATTGCAAAAGTAGAAAAATAAAGCATGGTTCAACTTGGTTGATATTTGCTCTACATAATATCCATATTGTTGTCAAGTTTCTTATTTCATGATAAACTCTTGTTCTTCCTTTTGTAGTATATTTTGTCCTCGTGATCAACATTGGGACTCTGAACCTCCTTCTCGAACTTTATGATTTGTTTTTCTTTTTTATGTTGGTTATCTAAGTATGTACAAATACATGTCACGTTTCTTATTTCAAACAAGACAAAACCAAATATAACTGTGACCATGTAGAAAACTAAAAACGTTGATTACTGATGGAGCTAATACTTCTGATTTCATTTGGTCCATAAATTGGTGATAACTGAAAATACCGAGGTAATATAACATTGGTGAATTTAGTATAAATGTTTTTTATGCCTAAGATACTTATTTGATACTGATATTAGAGGCTAATACTAAAGAAATTGTTGCTTATATGGCTTACTCTTAATCTTGGACTTTTAAATGAATTATCACAAGAACTTTGGCAAAAGTTTATGTAAATAAATACATTTTAATACATTTGCACACTTATAGCAAAATGTAGTTATTAGTGTGAGTGATTATCTATGGCATAACTAATTACAGATGTAAGGCCTTATCAGTTTGTATCGATTAACAACATTCTTATGTGTAATGTAACACATATATGATAAACCAAGTTACTGGACTTTTGAATTCCTCTTAATTCTATCTTTGTGGTGTTCGTTGCAACCACAATACCAATTACACACTTAATTATTTAATTTTTATGGGGATTGTTAAAGGGACTCCATTTTATGTTAAGGGGGTTTATTTTTTAATTATTGAAAAAATGTTAAGAGAGGGACAAAATAACTTAGCCTCCCCTTAAACATACTAATAAAAACTCCCAAACTAATCCTATAATCTCCATCATGTATACATTAAAATATAAACCATAAACTAACGAATGAAAATTAATAAGTGAAAATTAACGTTTTATATGAAATAATTAATGGATACGGTGAAATTAATAGAGACTAAGGAAAGTTTCTTTGCTATATCAAATCACGTAAGTTTCCAACTGGAATTGGATGAATTTTAATTATTTGAATTATTTTTCATTGAATATCATACTGTATCTAAAATATGTATTGTGCACTTTGATTCTGTAATTTGATCGTGATATCTTATCCTTCAATTTGATCAAAACTTTTTAAAGTCAGGGCGCAATGTTGATTCAACATCAACTGGTTCAGTCGTAATCATATTATCGTGGATCATAATTGTTTCCTTTTTTATTAAGAAGGAAAAAAAACATAAACTGGCATTGGAAAAAATAAGCATTGTTTATTGATAAAGTCAAACCATAAACATCAATAATGGCTGAAATAAAGATAAGTATAAAATCACATACCCCAACCAAACGGAATTGTGAGCTTCCTTTTATTCTCTCATGTCAGGCTGTCAGCATCATTTTCGACAGTGGAGTTAAATATGTTTTTGGATTGTTGGATATTAAGAGATGAAGCATGTTATTATATACACCAATAATTTAAAATGAAGTGTATTATATACACCATAACTATTGTGTTATGATTATTAATCGTTTGAGATATTAACCTTTTTGGTCTATCCTATTTGTGTGTGTATACAAAAACTTAAATTGTGTGATCGCAAGTTTTGATAAGCAATCAGTAACTATTGGTTTTGGTATTGCTATTAATATTGCTATTGGTATATTATATTGCTATTGTTTTTTGATTTCATTTTGATGCTTCTTGTCTTTTTTAATCTCAATTTCTTGTCTTGCTGCAGGTTTACCTGTCTGTTGATTATTTCAGTGTGATGCACTAATGCATGAGCATCCATGTTTTGTTGTGTACATTAGCCTTATTGTTCTACCAATTCAAGATGTTGCATTACCTGTATATTTGAAAAGTTTTTGAGTGTGCATGTCTTCCCATTTTTGGAATGTGTACATCTGAAAAGTTTTTGCGTTACCTGTATTTCTGAAAAATACGTAATCCATCCTTTTATTTGAAGCACACAAAAAATCATCACTATTTAAAGACTTTGGAAACATAAAGTTTTTGGTGTTTGCCTTTGGATGGAGGTATGATTTTTCATGTTGTCTGAAGTTGATGACTGCAGCTTGCTAGTGTTTGGATGATTTGGGGAGTGCAATTGTGAAACTCTATTGGTTATTGAAGATTATGCGATTTTGCTATGAGTAAGATGACAAGAATGCACTAGTTTGATTATGGCTCTCTTGTTGAATGAGGCAGTTTTTCTGTTGCACTAAAGACTTTAGTGGAATTATTTTTGTTTGAGGCACTTTTGATGAATCTCTTTGTGGAATTTTGGTCTGCTCAATTTCTTAATGAAGACTGCTAAATTTACTGTTGGTACACCTGCTAGTTGTCACAGCTGCAAGTTGATACTTGTTTTCTGGTTATGATTCTGGTTTAAGATTGGCTTAGTGATTGGTCATGATTGGTTTGTTACTAGCTTTCATGAGGAATCTGAAACTGCAATCTTGAAATAGATGATATTGGTTTTGATGCTTTGGTATTCAGGTGATTCGGTTATGATTCGATAGTGGATGATACTGGATTATGGTTCAATGCTTCTGTTAATTTTTGTTATGTTACTAGATGTTGAATTATACCTTGGTTCTTACAGCTAGTTATTTCATGTTTGAGGAATTTCGGTTTTTTTACGAGATACAGTTGAGATCTGATTCAGTTCTGTTTTGTGATGATGTGATTATTGTAAGAAGGTCATTTAAAGCGAGAAAATTATAAAAAAGTGAAATTCATGATTCTCCATGCTTGTAGATAATTTAGATCTTAAGTTTTTGTACATTGCCACTCATTGGGATTTCTATCTTTCGGACTCTCTGTAGCTTCTCTACTTTGCAATGGGTTTAAGCTGTCTTTCTGTTTTCTATAGCTTGTGAGTTCATAGGGGTTAGCATTGAAATAATTTGGAGAACTGTTGGATCTCGTATAATTGTAAATTATTTGGAGCACAATGTGATCAGCAGTTTTGAGTTTTTTCTTGGTCTCTTTTGTATTTGTCTTTATTTATTTTTCTCAACACTGTTTTGTCGAGTGACATGAGTGAGATTTTCTCTTTTTATAGTCAGTGTTTAGTTTGTGATGTATTGTTGTAATAACTTTGTAATTAGTCCTTAGTGTTAATAAATTTTACTTGCCTTTTAGAAAAAAGTTTGTATGGTTATATGCATGCAGCATACATTGGTTATATGTAAGTTATCAAGGTGATAGATTTATATGTGTTGAAGTTCCTAAAACTTAATGAATGAAATATACTATAGTCTCACATTGGAAAAAATGAAGATAAGATTTGTGTACATATACTAAGTTCTCATTCCCTATATTGGCCCTTAGGGTCAGTTAATTTTGTGCGAGGGGGAGGACCAATATCTAATGAACGCACACGCGCGCGCCGCCCGCCGGTCCGACCGAACCGGACCGAGTCGGGCTTCGGGCCTTGGGCCTTGAAATAGTGCCCAATAAGAAATCTTATTTTTTTCTTCGAAAAATAATGCAATTTTTGATGCGATGGTGGATGCGGGTGCGACCCATTGGGAATATATACATAATGATTCTGATCAAATCATTGCCGAATTTTTTTTATTCTTCCTTTTGTTGCCTAATTCCTCATACTACTACCATTACTCATCATCACATTCAGTGCATAATCGCTACAATCTCGAGCAGTTTTCTCATCTGTTGTACCCTGGGAGGCTTCGTCTGAAAGTCTTTAGGAAACTGTGAATACAGGCCTCAGACGAACTCGGTTAGACATCAGTTCTTTCCTGTTTAACTTTCACTTTGTATACCAGATAATTTTGTATACTGCAGCAATACTATATTATTGCATGGTTCATAATTTTTAGGTTGTGCACTATATTATAGTGACACTGTTTGACAGAGATAATACTTTTGTCGCAGATTTGATTTGTGTGCAAATCATTTTGTAGTTCATTGAACAGATTGTTGTACTGTTTCTGATTTGGAACATTTTAGTTCTGTTACTAATTAGAAACACTTATACTCTATTACAAATTCTATTTTGAGTATAGAATTAATAAAACATCTTAAGACTTTCAGTCGAATTGACAAAACAGAGATGGCAACAGAGAAAATGATACTTAAAACTGGCAATTTGAACAAACCAGACTTGTTCAAAGGATAAGGTGATGATTTTCTAACATGGCAGAATCAGATGTTGTTCTATCTCACTACCCTTGGTTTGCAGAAGTATCTTGAAGAAGATGAACCGGTGCCGCCTACACCAGAAAACGCCAAGGATGCAAATAAGCATGATGGTCCTTCTATTCATGCATGGAGGCCTTCAGACATTTTATGCAGAAACTACATTCTAAACTGCCTAGACAAGGACCTATACAAAGTATACCATCCCATAAAGACTGCAAAAGCTCTTTGGAACTAACCCAGGAAACGCCAAGGATGTAAATAAGCATGATGGTCCTTCTATTGATGCATGGAGGCATTCATACTTTTTATGCAGAAACTACATTCTAAACTGCCTAGACAAGATCCTGTACAAAGTGTACCAGCCCAAAAAGACTGCAAAAGCTCTTTGGAATGCACTGGCTACAAAGTACAAGACGCAGAATGTGAGTTTAAAAAGTTCATCGTTGACAAGTTCATGTACTACAAAATGGTGGACTCAAAGTCGGTGACTTCTCAAGTGCAAGAGTTGCAAATTATTATCCATGAGATGGAAGCAGAGGGCCACAAAGTTGGTGAATCATTCCTGGTTGAAGCAATAACTGGAAAATTGCCATCATCTTGGAGGGACTACCACAACTACTTGAAGCACAAAAAGAAGGAGATATCCTTATAAGACCTCATCATCAGATTAAAGATAGAGGCAGATAATCGTAGAGTCACTCAACCTAAAAGTGAAGAGGGGCTTTTTGCTGAAGGGTCAAAGAAGAAATGGCACTTCAACAAATACAAGAAAAGAAAGGAGCCAGAAAATAAGCAGAATAACCAAAAGAAGTCCATGAAATTCAATGGTGAGTGTTTGGGTTTATGGCAAGACGGGCCATCAAGCAAAAGAGTGCAGACACAAGAAACAGAAAAATTTGGAAGCAAATGTGGTGGATAACATGGACATCGATGAACCAAACTTTTCAGGAGTTGTGTCCGGATGCAACTTGATTCATAATTCTGCACAATTGTGGTTGGACACGGGTGTTACTTGTCATATATGCTCTGATAAGTCTGTCTTTTCAACCTACACCAAATTGGATCAAGATGAGAAATTCTACATGGGCAATTCATCAGTTTCCATGGTTGAAGGCAAAGGAACAGTCAACCTCAAGTTCACTTCTGGGAAGACTATTAGACTGAATGATGTCCTTTATGTTCCAGATATCTGCAAGAATCACATTTCTGGATCCGTGCTTTTGAAGAAGGGATTCAAGATGCTCTTCGAGTCAGACAAGATGGTTCTGTCCAAGGCAGGAATCTACATGGGAAGGGGTTACTTATGTGATGGCTTATTTAAGGCAAATGTAGCCATAATCGACAATAATATGTATTCTGATAATGCTATGAATAAAAAGAAAGTATCTTTTATCGTTGAGCATGAAACTTTATTATGGCATGATAGATTTGGACATATTAATTTCCAAAAAATGAAAAAACTTGCAAATTTAGAGTTAATTCCTAAATTTCAAGTAGATAAAAACTACAATTGTGCGACATGCGTAGAAGCAAAAATGGTTAAGAAACCATTTCATACTGTTGATAGAAGTATTGAACCATTAGGAATGACTCATATTGATTTATGTAATTTCAAAAACTTACCTACAAGAGGTGGGAAAAAGTACTTTATCACATTTATTGATGATTATACATGATATTGCTACGTATATCTTCTAAGCAGTAAAGATGAAGCAACCACATCGTTTATAAAATATAAATCTGAAGTAGAAAATCAGCTAAATAAAAAGATCAAAATATTGAGATCTGATCGAGGTGGAGAATATGAATCGCCGTTTGAACAAGTCTGTGTAGAAAATGGAATAATTCATTAAACGACAGCACCATATTCGCCACAACAAAATGGCATAGCCGAGAGGAAGAACATAACATTAAAAGATATGATTAATGCAATGCTTTTAATGTCTGGTCTACCGACGAACTTGTGGAGGAAGCCTTGAATATGTCTAATCACATATTAAATAAAGTTCCTCACAGTAAAACGGGAAAAATTCCATATGAGTTATGGAAAGGATACCTACCAAGCTACAAATACCTCAAAGTATGGGGGTGCTTGGCAAAAATTCCTATCCCGCCTCCCAAGAAGGTAAAACTTGGACCAAAAACAGTAGATTGTTACTACTTCGGGCCATCCCAAAATAGTAGTGCATATAGATTTTTGGTATTCAAGTCTTATATAAATGATATCCATGTAAATACAATCATGGAATCAAGAGATGCCTCATTCTTTGAAGACGTGTTTCCACACAAAAGAAATGAAGGAAACAATGTCCCCAAAAGGACACGAGAAGAATGGATTAGCCCATATAAAGATGAAACTCATCGTGAAGTTGAACAAAGAAGAAGCATAAGGGCTAGAACGTCCAAGTCTTTTGGCTCAGAATTCCCCACTTACGTACTTGAACATGAACCTCAAACACTTAAAGAGGCCATGTCATCTTCGGAATCTTCGTGTTGGAAAGAAGCAATCCAAAGTGAGATTGATTCAATTCTAAGTAACAAAACTTGGGAAATTGTTGATATTCCACCTGGAATAAAACCTATTGGTTGTAAATGGATTTTCAAGTAGAAAATGAAAGCAGATGGCTCTATTGATAAGTATAAAGCCAGACTAGTAGCCAAAGGATATCATCATAAGGAAGGGCTAGATTTCTTTGATACATATTCACCCGTTACACGACTAACTTCAATAAAAATGTTAATAGCAATTGCATCCATCTATAATCTAGAGATTCATCAGATGGATGTAAAGACAACATTTTTGATTGGAGATCTCGATGAGGAGATCTACATGGAGCAACCCGAAGGTTTTATATCCAAGGGAAATGAAAATAAAGTCTGTAAATTGGTAAAATCATTATACGGACTCAAACAAGTTCCAAAACAATGGCACGAAAAATTTGATAGTGTCATGATGCAAAATGGTTTTCGTATAAACGAATGTCATAAATGTGTTTATTATAAACAAATTGGACAGTCATATGTCATGATTTTCTTATATGTGGACGGTATGTTAATAATTGGTCCTAACGTAAAAGTTAAAGAGACCATAAAGAAAATGCTGATCAACAATTTCGATATGAAAGATTTAGGAGTTGCAAATGTTATTTTGAGAATCAAAATAATAAGAACCCCTAATGGAATTGAATTATCTCAGTCACATTATGTAGACAAAGTGATTAAAAGATTTCAAAATCTTAGGATTAAAGGAGTAAGAACACCTTTTAATCAATCAGAAGTACTGCATAAAAACACTAATGAGAGTGTAATGCAACTAGAATACTCTCGTGTAATAGGATGTCTAATGTATCTTATGAATTGCACGAGTCCAGATATAGCTTATGTAGTATGTCGACTAAGAAGGTATACAAGTAATGCAGGAAAGGAACACTGCAAAGCACTAATGAGAGTGCTTGGTTACTTAAAGAATACCACAAATTATTCTTTGCATTACGGAAAACATCCAGCCGTATTAAAAGGATATATTGATGCAAACCGGATTGTTGATTCATAGGAATCAAAATCCACAAGTGGTTATGTTTTTACTCTAGCAGGAGCAGCAGTGTCATGGAAATCTACTAAGCAAACATGCATAGCTCGATCAACGATGGAATCTGAGTTTATTGCTTTAGATAAAGCAGGCGAAGAAGCAGAATGGCTTCGTCACTTCTTAGAAGATATTCCACTTTGGCCTAAACCTGTAACGGTCATATGTATTCACTGCGACAATCAAGCAGTGCTAAGTAAAGTGAAAAACTTTGTGTATAATGGCAAATCTCGACACATTCGTCGATGCCATAAAACAGTTAGGCAGTTACTCTCAAATGGAACTATCTCTATTGATTATGTAAGAACCAATGATAACCTAGCGGATCCATTTACAAAAGGGTTATCAAGAGAGAAAATTGACTGCGCATCGAGGGGAAAGGGTTTAAAAGCCTAAAACCAACAAGAATTATCTTATACGGAAACCTATTCTAGCGACTGGAGATCCCACGGACTAGGATCAATAGGCAAACCAGTTCTAAATAACTCAAGATGTAATTCATTTGTCCATACATAGTCCTACTCCATTCCTATGGTGCATAATATAAAATGCATGCCTATAGAAGTTTCATAGGTTAAAGCTATGTTTTTTAATGATGACCATATCTTGTAAAATAACAAGTGGGGTATATGTAGGATACTCCGAATGGTAGCGATCACCTATGTTAGTGTGAGCTGGGTCGGCTCTATGAGAATATTAAAGGCTTAAGTTCTCTATATACACTCGCAAAACCAGAAATTGTTCAGGACCAAAATGAACAAAACCAAGAGATTGGGTGATAAGGGAAATAATGTTTTGTTAAACTTATTGTTTGGTTATACAATAACGGCTGACGGTTTAAGATGAAATAATTCACAGATTAGCCAAGTATATCCGATGAGTTTTAACTAGGCAAAGTTCAAAGTGAAATATCTAGGTAAAGTTCAAAGTGAAATATCTACTTATCCTCAATAAAACATTATTCCATATGTACTCTTTGATATTCCACTTTGTGTGGGGGAAAGTATATTACCATTCACGTGGGAATTGTTGAAGTTCCTAAAACTTAATGAATGAAATATACTATAGTCCCACATTGGCAAGAATGAAGATAAGATTTGTGTACATATACTAAGTTCTCATTCCCTATATTGGCCCTTAGGATCAGGTAATTTTGTGTGAGGGGGAGGACCTATATCTAATGAACACACGCGCGCGCGCCGCCCGCCCGTTTGACCAAACCGGGCCGGGTCGGGTTCGGGCTCGGCCCTCGGGCTTCGGGCCTTGGGCTTGAAATAGAGCCCAGTAAGAAATCTTATTTTTGCTTCGAAAAACAATGCAATTTTTGACATGATGGCGGATGCGGGTGCGACCCGTTGAGAACAAGCGGGTACGACCCGTTACGGTTCAAATGAACAGATGCGTTCTTTTGAATTCAGATGACAACGGAAAATAAAAGATGCGTTTTTTCGAACTGGTGCGACCCGTTGATGCTATATATACATAATGATTCCGATCAAATCATTACCGAAATTTTTTTATTCTTCCTTCCATTGTCTAATTCCTCAAACTACTGCCATTACTCATCATCACGGTCAGTGCATAATCGCTACAATCTCGAGCAGTTTTCTCGTCTGTTGTATCCTAGGAGGCTTCGACTGAAAGTCTTAAGGAAACTGTGAATACAGGCCTCAGACGAACTTGGTTAGACATCAATTCTTTTGTAACGATCCGTGTTTTTCGACCATTTGAATATGAATATTTAAATTAGTTTTAAATATTTTATTTAGAATATTGGTGGAATTTAATATTTAATTCGTTATTTAAAACGAAGTTCGAATGTTATATATTTATATAATTATAAATCGAGCTTGAAAATGGCGTGCAGTTCGTAAATTGGAGTTCTGAACTTCAACTGAGAATACAGGATCCGATATAGGTTGGATTTCTGTGAAACAAGAAACGCTGGAAGCGTGTTGACGATAATTTTCATATGAAAGAAAAAAATTCAGATTTCGGGTTATAATTTGAAAGTCATGGTCAAATCAAATTTTGAAAAAAAACGCTGTGGAAATCGTTATTTAAAACATCAACCTTTAAAATGGCCGTGTTGCAAACAGACTTAGATTTCGACGAAATCAGTTTCATTGGGACCGTAACGTTAAACTATTGTACGGTGGTGAATGGCGTGGAAAACCGATGTCGTATGTGACCACGGTAGCTGTAAACGCCCGTTCATTTTCTATAACGCGTAATTAAATAAATAAAGGGATATGTGGGTATAACTTGAACAGACGATCGAATTAGGCCATGAAACCAGTCCCGTTGAGTTCGTATCGTCGATTAGAGTCAGAATAGATATATAGTCTGTTATTTTTAGAGACCGGAAAATTTGACGTTAAAAAGGGTGTTGCGGTGCGCAGTAAAAACAGCCTACCGGGGAAACAGTCTCAGAATGCGACGAAACTGGTGCCATTGGGTTCGTATCAACAAATTATTGTAAGATTTACAAGTTTCAAGTTGATTCGGTTTATCTGGTGAGCGTGAAAAAATAAAACGCGTGTTGATTTCCGGTTTTATAAAGGAATTTTTTTCAAACGACCTCGGATTTCGACGAAACTTGTCCCATTGGGTACGGAATACTTTTTTACACTAAGATTAGCCTTTTTATCAGAAAACAGAAATTTTATATGGTGGTTTTTAACGAAATTTCTCACGATAAAGTTTAGTTGTATTATAATATTATTAAAACTATCCACTAACTTTCTCTTTTGCTTTTCCTATTTGAACGCATTCCTTTTGGTTCCTTGCGCCCAAACCACAGTTCCTTGCGTTGTCTCTTCTTTGTTGCATGAGCACCATTTTAGTTCCATGCGTTTTATTACTTTCATCCCAAACAAAGACCGTACATGCACATCACATACACAGTTACCCAATATTTTTATGAACCAATGGAATGCAACCGTGCCGACCACGTTCTGATATATTCACTATTATTCAACAGTTACCTATATACTTCTGCAAAACCTATTCTCCTATTCCTTGCTCTCCACGGATTGCGTCCCTATATAAACGGCTACTCCATTTTTTTCTTCTCCAACACTTTCAGCAAAAATAAAACCGCAACTCCATTCTTCCCACAAACACCGCAACTCCATTCGCAAATAAAAAGCAACGCTCCCCCTTTCGTTTTCTTGCTTCAGCAAGGATGAAACCCGAAAATTCCCCACCAAAATTAAGTATAAAATGAATGGGAGCGCGCAAGTCAATGGAGATGGAGTGGGTGGCGCTTCCATGGACAGAGCGGTGGCCAAGGTGAAGAGAGTGGGAGGACCGGAGGAGTCTGTAGCTTTGTTTCAAACGGAAGAAATAGAAAAAAAAAGAAAAAAAAAGAAAGGGCGGAAGTGAGAAACGAAAGGAGTGGGAGCAACGAGATGGGAAGGTGACGTTGGGGGAAGACATGCATGGAGAGGCGTAGCATGGTGCGGTCATCTGGGTTCGGGTGGGAAGGTAACGTGCGAAATGCCTTAATCAAATTTATATTTGCTAATCCAAGATTTAATTAACGATATAGCTGATATATTTAGTTAAATGATTTCTTTTTTAAGCTTAATATGAAAGAGTAACGCATGCCTAGGCACCATGATTCATGGTATACATACGGTACTCATTTTTAACATGGCCTATGTTTTTTTGCTGTGTCAACCCATTTAATGTTACCGAATGTTCGGTTGTGTGAAATAATAATATATATATACCAAGTTATTATAATTAGAACATGCACCTGGTAGGGTTATTTGAGTTGTGTCATATCCTAAAGTTAACGCGGTGAACCAAACAATACAGCAATAAAGATGATTTATTCAAAGTGACCAATGGTATTATTGCATAGGTATATATTCACGTGTTATAGCAGATAGAAGTAGCACCCTATGGTATTAAGTAACGATCAATTATAAATATAACTTACCAGGCGCAAATGTACCAATGGCATTAAGTACGTGGTTCCAAATGTACCAACGGATGGAAATAACTTACACTTTACTAATAAGTAACACCATCATCAACTTCTCTCATGTGCATTATGGAAACAAGTATTAATTAAAGCTCAATTTACGTTAATTAAAAATCAATTTAAGAGTTAGTTAATTTTGTTTAAACCAATATTTATAATTGATATAACATTCTCTTTGTTATCAGAATTTGACAGGAATGAAAACATTGGAACCGTATCAATGTATACCTGATAATGGAGCCGATATGGTCAGCATCAATAGCAACTGTGATTTTCAGATAAATAAACACTGGTTTATTCAACTGAAAACAAACCGTTTCAACAACAAAAGGGAAACAAGGTGAGTTAAACTCACTCAGCTTTCCCTACTTATATTTTTATATAAGTTGAGTTTATAATTATGTGCTATACTTGTGAATGGTTGTTTGTTTGTTTGTTCGTTGCTGATTTTATATTCATATATGGACTGAAACAGTTAAATTAAACGTTCGTTTAATTTAACTGAAACAAATGTTATTTATAACGACTGAATCGAATTGAGGTAACTTATCTCAGTGGTTACGTTTATGATGATATAAACGTTATAAACAAATAGTTGAATGCTTGAACTGCTGTTATTATCCCAGTATAGACTGTTACAGTTATTATCGACTGTTAGACTGTTATTTCATCTGTTTAGATGGAAAACGAATATTGTTTGTCCATATTGAACTGAAATATTTGAGCTGTGGTAACCCGGTGTTCTGTAGAGGAATGACAGGTTGGAGGAATCCAACTAGATTCCTCACTGATATTGATAACGTTTATCAATATGATCACATTTATTTGTATTGAACGTGAAATTGGTCTATATTTCACGGTTTGGTACTATAGTAGCCATTTGCCTCTTTAGTACCGTCGATTAAAAGAAATGATTTTTTGAAATCGACATTAATCAGTTTCAAATGGCTTTCAAAGTTAAAGATATATTTATAAATAGTTTCGAAATATGATTTTTATTATGGAATAAAAATCGTAACTTTGTTTACAGTTTTTATGATTATTTAAAATTATAACTAATAAAGAGTTATGGTATTATAAAATAAATAGTTAAATGAGATAAACTTCTCATACTAGTAAATAAAACGTTGAAATAGTTTTGTTAAGGTTTTCTGGTCGCAATGAAAGTTTAAATGGAGTTCAAAATAGTGAAATGGAAAAATTGAATCATGAATAATACGAGAATTTATAAAAGAGCTCAAAGAGATATTTTTTTTTGAAATAAATGGTCGTTTTAATGAACGTTGTTTTAAAATATACGAAATGGGATTTAATAACATTTTGAGAATAAGATTAATAAGTCGGCGTGTTTGGAAAGGAGTATTGATTTGGGAATGAGATTTCATATTTTAAATAAAGTTGGATTTGGAAATATATGGATTTATGAAAGGGAATTGAGATATATAAGTGAAGTTTATTTCGAAGTTTTGCGATGATTAATCGAGTGAGGTTTATTCTGAGATTTGAAATAAAATATTCCGAAGTTTCAGAATTGATTAACTAAAGGCAGAAATAAATGAAGTTCAATATTTGGTTAACAACGACAAATATTTGTCGTCGATAAGGAATTGCAAAAGAGATTTGTAAATGAAGTTAAAAGGGTGTAGAAATGGAACAAATGGTAAGTTGTCGTAGTTAATTTACAAAAGATTTTGTAAAATGGAAAGTTAAAGTTTTGAAGATGGAATCGAACTAGTAAATAAAGTCAAGAGTTTGTAAAGGTGTTTTGTAACATTGGTTACAAATGAAATGGACTATTTGTTATGAGATTTCATAAAGGATTATTATATGTTTTCGACAACGAATAAGTTGTGGAGTATGATTTAAAGAGAATGTGAAAAGTAAAAGGCTTTGAAAGGAAATATGTAAAATTTGTTACAGAGGATAAGTGGATTGTTTTGATAAATATCCATATAAGAATTGGAAAATATGTCGATATAATAATTGTATAAGATATTGATATAAGATTTACAAAGGGTTTTGTTTATGTAGTTTTAAACAAATGAAATTAAGTTGTTGAAATAATTTGTAATATAACAATAAAGAGATGTCAAAGAATTGTCATTCTATAATAGAATCAAAGCTCGTATATAATAATTTAAATGATTATTAACATAGATTGAAAGAGTTTATTAGGATTTCACTTAATGATGAGATAAGTGAATGTGGTCGAGTTTAAATAAGTTCCAAAAGGGAAAATATGTTGTTAATAAACTTCTATTTATTCTGAAGATATGAATGTTGTTGGTCAAGGTCTGAGAGGTAAATAAAATACCCCAACTTGAACGACTCCATGATTATCCAAGAATGGTATTAGTTTATAAACGAGAGTGGTGAGGGAAAACATAAGCTATGATTTCCGCGAATGACATTATAAACTGTTTGAAAGTTTATAAGTTGAATGAAATAAATTTGGAGAATATTCTTATTTGAAAATAACAAGTAAAAGCGATGTTTCAAACATTGGAAAGTTTAAAGGAGATAACCAACGAACGGTTCGTTAAAGAGGCTAAATGATACTGAGTATTGAATCAGTGAATCCATTTTCTTTTATGGATGAATGTTTGTTTATTTGATAGTTAAATCACCAACTATAAAACTTGCTATACGATTGTTGGTACGGAAAGACCGGGATCGAATATATTCGAAAACCATTCCGTCCAGCAAATACGAATACGTTGAAGATGCTGATTCAAGATGGAGCTATTGAAGACCGTTGATTTTCATAAGCGGAAGGATTACTTAAAATCTATGACTTGCAAGCACAGATAAACTGTGATTCTGTCGTGGTTGAAATCTACGGATTCGCAAGGACTTCTCGCTACTGATTTTCAGGGTGATTCCTAGAATGCAGTAGGAGGGTGCCTTCGGTTCATCCTATTCCTGGGTGATGTGTATGGATGAATGTTTGACAGAGTATTTCCAGATAGGTCACGTACATTGATTTCTTCAACCGTACCAAGAGTGGAAGCGGAGAAGGAAACTTCTTTTAGCTAACACGTAATGTATTGTTGTGGACGTCAATTAGTGATTCTGATGGACCTGATGATGTGGCATTTGAAGTGAATGTGATGTGTTGATGAAGCGTAGCCTCAAGCCTCATCAACCGGAAATGAAAAAAATCGGGCAGGCAGCATGGCTATGTGGGTCGCTCCCATTAGGGTGTATAATCACCTATCTAGAGAAAATCCATTTCATTCTTGAATCTTTTTCGATGCTGTCCCTTATCGGGAAACGGTGGTTTGAGCCCAACCGTTGGTGATATACATTCGATACACTCAAGCGAAATGAGTGGTCGGTCATGTGAGGGCCGGGTTGCAAGACGTTCTTGTTGAACCCAGTGTATTCGCCTCTAGAGATACACTATCAGCAGGTGGTCCCATACCTTATCAAGGTCGGAATTCAATCTCCAATAAGCGCCTGCGATTTTGTTTGTATACTATATATGTGGAGCGTGAGATGCAAGCGTTCCACTAGATTGATATTTACTTGTATTTAGACATTATTATAATATCAGAAAAGATATGGGTTTCAAAAATGTTTTTGGGTCATCGTAAGGTAAAAACCGTCTGTATTTATGTGTGGATTTGGTCTTACGATTATCATTTTCTTTCGAAAGGATTTTTTAACTTTAAAATCAAGTTGGATGATCACCCTTAATACTGTGCGAGTTTATCTCACTCTGGTTCACCAGACTGACCCAGTGTTTTGTAAATGCTCGGGTTAGACCGGTTGTACAGGTCCAGATTATCAAATGCTGCGAAGTCCAGAGACGAGCTGGAGAAGTCCAGACATATTATATATGGTGTACATTCCACTGTGTGGTTGGGACAGGTTGTTATAACTGTCCAGATGTACGGTACACTCTGATATTGTAAGTATTTTCAAAAGCTCTCAATAAAGATTTATTTCTGTATTATATTTTGTTCCGCTGCAATGTGAGACTCTATGTTGTGTCGTTTCTTCTTCTTCTATTCTAATATTTCTTTCTTTCTTATCTCACCTTCTAATTTCTTTCTAATAACTATCTGGTATTTTCGGTGATGGGAAGGTTGACAAAAGGTACGGTAAAGGTATTTTATGTTGATTTCCGGGGCCGGAAATCCCTGGGTCATTACAGTGGTATCAGAGCTTAAGGTTAAGTAATTACCTTGGCTCTGTGGCGTGACTCAATAAAGATGGGGTTAGCAGTACCCTAGATTGAGTTTGAGTGTATATATATACGAGTGAACGTATTTGTAGATTTTATAAAAATTGTTTTATATTGTGGAGATTTATTTGTTTGAGTTGTTTATGAGTTCTGATCGATCAGTTTGATCCACTGTATCGATAGGAGTTTCTAAACACTAAAGTATGATAAACCGACACCATATGTTTTGAAAAAAGGGTAAATGAGATAATTTTACCCAAATTATATTTTGATATAAAGAAAATATATATATATATATTGGAAATATTATAATATATTTGATGTGTTGTTTGTTATTATAATCAAATGAGATTATAATTGAAATGGTTATATAAATAACCAATTAGAATTCGTATAATACAAAAGCAGATAGATTAAATCTGAAATTAAAATTAGAATTTGAAATAAAATTCCTAAATGTGGGAAAGGTGTTGTTAATGAACTTGGATTGTATATAAGAGAAATTTAAGATCCTGGGAGATTTTAAATTTGTTTACAAACATTTAAGTGGGTATTTTGAAAAGGTTTCAAAATGAAATTGTTTAAATACATTTTTGATAAGTGATATAGTATTGAACTCACTTCGATTGCTGGGAAATAACTCTGAGGATGCTGGCCACAACATCAGTGTTTATTTCCGAGTTCTAAGTGACGGACTACTACCAAAGATTTTGGTTTGAATTGCTTTGAGAAAAAAACAAGCTGTTTTGAATCCTGAAAAGGAGTATTTGATTTTTTTGAAAGAGCTGAATTGTTTAAAACTCCCAGGGAAATTGTTTGAACAAAAAAAAAATTGGAAAGCAAATATGAATTGAATTGGAAACAATTAATTAGAAATTTAATCGAGATATAGTATATCGAGTAGAATCAGATTTTTAATTGTGAGACAGGAATCTAAAATGGTATTGAATTGGGTTTTGATTTAAGAAAAATTGGATTTGAAAGTTAATGGGTTTATAACGTTCTTTCTACCTTTGCAATTTCGAGGACGAAATTATTCTAAGGGGGGAAGAATGTAACGATCCGTGTTTTTCGACCATTTGAATCTGAATATTTAAATTAGTTTTAAATATTTTATTTAGAATATTGGTGGAATTTAATATTTAATTCGTTATTTAAAACGAAGTTCGAACGTTATATATTTATAAATTGAGCTTGAAAATGGCGTGCAGTTCGTAAATTGGAGTTCTGAACTTCAACTGAGAATACAGGATCCGATATAGGTTGGATTTCTGTGAAACAAGAAACGCTGGAAGCGTGTTGACGATATTTTTCATATGAAAGAAAAAAATTCAGATTTCGGGTTATAATTTGAAAGTCATGGTCAAATCAAATTTTGAAAAAAAACGCTGTGGAAATCGTTATTTAAAACATCAACCTTTAAAATGGCTGTGTTGCAAACGGACTCAGATTTCGACGAAATCAGTTTCATTGGGACCGTAACGTTAAACTATTGTACGGTGGTGAATGGCGTGGAAAACCGATGTCGTATGTGACCACGGTAGCCGTAAACGCCCGTTCATTTTCTATAACGCGTAATTAAATAAATAAAGGGATATGTGGGTATAACTTGAACAGACGATCGAATTAGGCCACGAAACCAGTCCCGTTGAGTTCGTATCGTCGATTAGAGTCAGAATAGATAAATAGTCTGTTATTTTTAGAGACCGGAAAATTTGACGTTAAAAAGGGTGTTGCGGTGCGCAGTAAAAACAGTCTACCGGGGAAACAGTCTCAGAATGCGACGAAACTGGTGCCATTGGGTTCGTATCAACAAATTATTGTAAGATTTACAAGTTTCAAGTTGATTCGGTTTATCTGGTGAGCGTGAAAAAATAAAACGCGTGTTGATTTCCGGTTTTATAAAGGAATTTTTTTCAAACGACCTCGGATTTCGACGAAACTTGTCCCATTAGGTCCGGAATACTTTTTTACACTAAGATTAGCCTTTTTATCAGAAATCAGAAATTTTATATGGTGGTTTTTAATGAAATTTCTCACGATAAAGTTTAGTTGTATTATAATATTATTAAAACTATCCACTAACTTTCTCTTTTGCTTTTCCTATTTGAACGCATTCCTTTTGGTTCCTTGCGCCCATACCACAGTTCCTTGCGTTGTCTCTTCTTTGTTGCATGCGCACCATTTTAGTTCCTTGCGTTTTATTACTTGCATCCCAAACAAAGACCATACATGCACATCACATACACAGTTACCCAATATTTTTATGAACCAATGGAATGCAACCGTGCCGACCACGTTCTGATATATTCACTATTATTCAACAGTTACCTATATACTTCTTCAAAACCTATTCTCCTATTCCTTGCTCTCCACGGATTGCGTCCCTATATAAACGGCTACTCCATTCTTTTCTTCTCCAACACTTTCAGCAAAAATAAAACCGCAACTCCATTCTTCCCACAAACACCGCAACTCCATTCGCAAATAAAAAGCAACGCTCCCCCTTTCGTTTTCTTGCTTCAGCAAGGATGAAACCCGAAAATTCCCCATCAAAATTAAGTATAAAATGAACGGGGGCGCGCAAGTCAATGGAGATGGAGTGGGTGGCGCTTCCATGGACAGAGCGGTGACCAAGGTGAAGAGAGTGGGAGGACCGGAGGAGTCTGTGGCTTTGTTTCAAACGGAAGAAATAGAAAAAAAAAGAAAAAAAGAAAGAAAGGGCGGAAGTGAGAAACGAAAGGAGTGGGAGCAACGAGATGGGAAGGTGACGTTGGGGGAAGACATGCATGGAGAGGCGTAGCAGGGTGCAGTCATCTGGGTTCGGGTGGGAAGGTAACGTGCGAAATGCCTTAATCAAATTTATATTTGCTAATCCAAGATTTAATTAACGATATAGCTGATATATTTAGTTAAATGATTTCTTTTTTAAGCTTAATATGAAAGAGTAACGCATGCCTAGGCACCATGATTCATGGTATACATACGGTACTCATTTTTAACATGGACTATGTTTTTTTGTTGTGTCAACCCATTTAACGTTACCGAATGTTCGGTTGTGTGAAATAATAATATATATATACCAAGTTATTATAATTAGAACATGCACCTGGTAGGGTTATTTGAGTTGTGTCATATCCTAAAGTTAACGCGGTGAACCAAACAATACAGCAATAAAGATGATTTATTCAAAGTGACCAATGGTATTATTGTATAGGTATATATTCACGGGTTATAGAAGATAGAAGTAGCACCCTATGGTATTAAGTAACGATCAATTATAAATATAACTTACCAGGCGCAAATGTACCAATGGCATTAAGTACGTGGTTCCAAATGTACCAACGGATGGAAATAACTTACACTTTACTAATAAGTAACACCATCATCAACTTATCTCATGTGCATTATGGAAACAAGTATTAATTAAAGCTCAATTTACGTTAATTAAAAATCAATTTAAGGGTTAGTTAATTTTGTTTAAACCAATATTTATAATTGATATAACGTTCTCTTTGTTATCAGAATTCGACAGGAATGAAAACATTGGAACTATATCAATGTATACCTGATAATGGAGCCGATATGGTCATCATCAATAGCAACTGTGATTTTCAGATAAATAAACACTGGTTTATTCAACTGAAAACAAACCGGTTCAACAACAAAAGGGAAACAAGGTGAGTTAAACTCACTCAGCTATCCCTACTTATATTTTTATATAAGTTGAGTTTATAATTGTGTGCTATGCTTGTGAATGGTTGGTTGTTTGTTTGTTCGTTGCTGATTTTACATTCATATATGGACTGAAACAGTTAAATTAAACGTTCGTTTAATTTAACTGAAACAAATCGTTATTTATAACGACTGAATCGAATTGAGGTAACTTATCTCAGTGGTTACGTTTATGATGATATAAACGTTATAAACAAATAGTTGAATGCTTGAACTGCTGTTATTATCCCAATATAGACTGTTACGGTTATTATCGACTGTTAAACTGTTATTTCATCTGTTTAGATGGAAAACGAATATTGTTTGGCCATATTGAACTGAAATATTTGAGCTGTGGTAACCCGGTGTTCTGCAGAGGAATGGCAGATCGGAGGAATCCAACTAGATTCCTCACTGATATTGATAACGTTTATCAATATGATCACATTTATTTGTATTGAACGTGAAATTGGTCTATATTTCACGGTTTGGTACTATAGTAGCCATTTGCCTCTTTAGTACCGTCGATTAAAAGAAATGAATTTTTGAAATCGACATTAATCAGTTTCAAATGGCTTTCAAAGTTAAAGATATATTTATAAATAGTTTCAAAATACGATTTTTATTATGAAATAAACATCGTAACTTTGTTTACAGTTTTTATGATTATTTAAAATTATAACTAATAAAGAGTTATGGTATTATAAAATAAATAGTTAAACGAGATAAACTTCTCATACTAGTAAATAAAACGTTGAAATAGTTTTGTAAAGGTTTTCTGGTCGCAATGAAAGTTTAAATGGAGTTCAAAATAGTGAAATGGAAAAATTGAATCATGAATAATACGAAAATTTATAAAAGGGTTCAAAGAGATATATTTTTTTGAAATAAATGGTCGTTTTAATGAACATTGTTTTAAAATATACGAAATGGGATTTAATAACATTTTGAGAATAAGATTAATAAGTCGGCGTGTTTGGAAAGGAGTATTGATTTGGGAATGAGATTTCATATTTTAAATAAAGTCGGATTTGGAAATATATGGATTTATGAAAGGGAATTGAGATATATAAGTGAAGTTTATTTCGAAGTTTTGCGATGATTAATCGAGTGAGGTTTATTCTAAGATTTGAAATAAAATATTCCGAAGTTTCAGAATTGATTAACTAAATGCAGAAATAAATGAAGTTGAATATTTGGTTAACAACGACAAATATTTGTCGTCGATAAGGAATTGCAAAAGAGATTTGTAAATGAAGTTAAAAAGGTGTAGAAATGGAACAAATGGTAAGTTGTCGCAGTTAATTTACAAAAGATTTTGTAAAATGGAAAGTTAAAGTTTTGAAAATGGAATCGAACTAGTAAATAAAGTCAAGAGTTTGTAAAGGTGTTTTGTAACATTGGTTACAAATGAAATGGACTATTTGTTATGAGATTTCATAAAGGATTATTATATGTTTTCGACAACGAATAAGTTGTGGAGTATGATTTAAAGAGAATGTGAAAAGTAAAAGGCTTTGAAAGGAAATATGTAAAATTTGTTACAGAGGATAAGTGGATTGTTTTGATAAATATCCATATAAGAATTGGAAAATATGTCGATATAATAATTGTATAAGATATTGATATAAGATTTACAAAGGGTTTTGTTTATGTAGTTTTAAACAAATGAAATTAAGTTGTTGAAATAATTTGTAATATAACAATAAAGAGATGTCAAAGAATTGTCATTCTATAATAGAATCAAAGCTCGTATATAATAATTTAAATGATTATTAACATAGATTGAAAGAGTTTATTAGGATTTCACTTAATGATGAGATAAGTGAATGTGGTCGAGTCTAAATAAGTTCCAAAAGGGAAAATATGTTGTTAATAAACTTCTATTTATTCTGAAGATATGAATGTTGTTGGTCAAGGTCTGAGAGGTAAATAAAATACCCCAACTTGAACGACTCCATGATTATCCAAGAATGATATTAGTTTATAAACGAGAGTGGTGAGGGAAAACATAAGCTATGATTTCCGCGAATGACATTATAAACTGTTTGAAAGTTTATAAGTTGAATGAAATAAATTTGGAGAATATTCTTATTTGAAAATAACAAGTAAAAGCGATGTTTCAAACATTGGAAAGTTTAAAGGAGATAACCAACGAACGATTCGTTAAAGAGGCTAAATGATACTGAGTATTGAATCATTGAATCCATTTTCGTTTATGGATGAATGTTTGTTTATTTGATAGTTAAATCACCGACTATCAAACTTGCTATAAGATTGTTGGTACGGAAAGACCGGGATCGAATATATTCAAAAACCATTCCGTCCAGCAAATACGAATACGTTGAAGATGCTGATTCAAGATGGAGCTATTGAAGACCGTTGATTTTCATAAGCGGAAGGATTACTTAAAATCTCTGACTTGCAAGCACAGATAAACTGTGATTCTGTCATGGTTGAAATCTACGGCTTCGCAAGGACTTCTCACTACTGATTTTCAGGGTGATTCCTAGAATGCAGTAGGAGGGTGCCTTCGGTTCATCCTGTTCCTGGGTGACGTGTATGGATGAATGTTTGACAGAGTATTTCCAGAGAGGTCACGTACATTGATTTCTTCAACCGTACCAAGAGTGGAAGCGGAGAAGGAAACTTCTTTTAGCTAACACGTAATGTATTGTTGTGGACGTCAATTAGTGATTCTGATGGACCTGATGATGTGGCATTTGAAGTGAATGTGATGTGTAGATGAAGCGTAGCCTCAAGCCTCATCAACCGGGAAATGACAAAAATCGGGCAGGCAGCATGGCTATGTGGGTCGCTCCTATTAGGGTGTGTAATCACCTATCTAGAGAAAATCCATTTCATTCTTGAATCTTTTTCGATGCTGTCCCTTATCGGGAAACGGTGGTTTGAGCCCAACCGTTGGTGATATACATTCGATACACTCAAGCGAAATGAGTGGTCGGTCATGTGAGGGCCGGGTTGCAAGACGTTCTTGTTGAACCCAGTGTATTCGCCTCTAGAGATACACTATCGGCAGGCGGTCCCACACCTTGTCAAGGTCGGAATTCAATCTCCAATAAGCGCCTGCGGTTTTGTTTGTATACTATATATGTGGAGCGTGAGATGCAAGCGTTCCACTAGATTGATATTTACTTGTATTTAGACATTATTATAATATCAGAAAAGATATGGGTTTCAAAAATGTTTTTGGGTCATCGTAAGTTAAAAACCGTCCGTATTTATGTGTGGATTTGGTCTTACGATTATCATTTTCTTTCGAAAGGATTTTAACTTTAAAATCAAGTTGGATGATCACCCTTAATACTGTGCGAGTTTATCTCACTTTGGTTCACCAGACTGACCAAGTGTTTTGTAAATGCTCGGGTCAGACCGGGTTGTACAGGTCCAGATTATCAAATGCTGCGAAGTCCAGAGACGAGCTGGAGAAGTCCAGACGTATTATATATGGTGTACATTCCACTGTGTGGTTGGGATAGGTTGTTATAACTGTCCAAATGTATGGTACACTCTGATATTGTAAGTATTTTCAAAAGCTCTCAGTAAAGATTTATTTCTGTATTATATTTTGTTCTGCTGCGATGTGAGACTCTGTGTTGTGTCGTTTCTTCTTCTTCTACTCTAATATTTCTTTCTTTCTTATCTCACATTCTAATTTCTTTCTAATAACTATCTGGTATTTTCGGTGATGGGAAGGTTGACATAAGGTACGGTAAAGGTATTTTATGTTGATTTTCGGGACCGGAAATCCTTGGGTCGTTACATCTTTCCTGTTTAACTTTCACTTGGTATACCAGATAATTCTGTATACTACAGCAATACTATATTATTGCTTCGTTCATAATTTTGGTTTTGTGTACTATATTATAGTAACACTGTGTGACAGAGATAATATTTCTGTCGTAGATTTGATTTGTGTGCAAATCATTTCGTAGTTCATTGAACAGATTGCAGTATTGTTTCTGATTTGGAACACTTTAGTTATGTTACAAATTAGAAACACTTATACTCTGTTACAAATTCTGTTTTGAGTACAGAATGAATACTACAATATGTAAGTTATCATTGGTTATATGTAAGTTATCAGCATACGTTGGTTATATTTAAGATGCCTAGCATTTATCTTTTTAAATAAAGAATAGTATTTATCTCAAAACAAATAAGCAAACCTTACATTCAAATTCTTACATATGTTTCAAAGCTTCTTTCTCAAAATCTTTGAGTTGTGTACATAGTTTGTTTAAAAAAGAGGAACGACCTCGAAAACTGAAATGGTACAGGAACTAGTAGCACCATGGACGCCATATGATATCACCCATAACCACGATGATAAGTATTAAAACAACAATGCTAATAAAATATACGTACAGCTAAACTTCCTGTTATTCTCCAAACTAATAAAATATATTAACATGGTGCAAAGTATTGCCGGATAGTGAATTTCAATTAAAATATGAACTAAAAGCCATATAATTTTCCTTCGTCGGGTATTGGAACAATTAGCGGATTTATCATACACAATTGCCCATCTGAATGCGTGCATGAATATTTGTGTAAATAACATAACCTATCTGAATGAATTTCTTATTCTGTACATTCGAGCAGCAAGGTCTTAAGCCTGTATAATTGTGTGGCATAAACAAAGCAAGCCAGCTGCATAAAAATACATGATGCAATAATACACAGATAATCTATCCTTAAACGTGTTTTCTCATGCCTTCATGGCTCATGCTACATTCAACATTCACTAATTAACGAACATACCATCATATATCATCAACAAATCTTTACGAGAGATGAAATTTCAACTCAGTCAAAAAGTAGCAAACACCTCACAAAGCAAAAAAAAAAAAAAAAAAAAAAAAAAAAAAAAAAAAAAAAAAAAAAACTATGAAGTATTTGTATACATGTGACTTTCAGTCGATATAAGTAAAAATTCTTTACATATATCCCCCCATAATGACTACTAGGATGTACAGACCACAGACCACAAATAGAACTTACGCCATGCTCCCAGAAAAACCCTTTTCAATAGAGTTCAAATAGCTTAAGTGTTTCTAAATTCAATACTTGCTTAGCCACGTTGCATAATCATCACAGCTAGCTTATAAGCTCATGGGAAACCACTGCCAAAATCCGAACAGAGGGAGTTTTGTCAAAATCGGATTCAAAGCAAATTCAATTTCGTTCAAGCCCCATATCATCATTGGCTGGTTCATGACAGCTAACCCATTTACGATATTTTTTTTTTTTTTTTTTTTTTTTTTTTTTTTTTTTTTTTTTTAATAAAAGGAAGATGGTATAGATGAGATAAGGTTTGTTCATCGTTAACATACTTAACACCAACATGGATATAATCAGAGTAACAAGTTGAAAAATCACAAAAATAATACGAATAAGCTCTAGGAAAGCAATACAAATTAAGCAAAGCTACAAAGTACACACAAAAGATGGATTATAAACTAAATTACGATGAGGCAGCAGCTGCAGCCCTCTTCCTCGAAACAGCTTCTGTTCCTTCTCTGAAACAACTCTTGAATCTGCGGGATACATGACGAAGATACCTCATTCTACCCATGCCAGTTGTCTTTCTCCTTATAGATTTGATACTTCAGTTATATTTGCGGGTTCGCGCTGCACGGAAGCCGCAGGAGGCGCAACGGCTCTTCTGAAGATGGAAGCTGTGGCGGCCGCAACGAACGCATAAAGTATGAGTCTTGTTTCTCCTTTTAATGAAACTCCCTATTCCTTTACCCTAATTTATCAAATACAATACATGAAAACGTTGTTCGTTATACGATGTGGAAACAAGTGTTTCAGGGATTCTACCATCGCTGTACTGGCAGCCAATCGGAAATGAAATGGAGAAGAAGTAACATATAACTTCTGCATGATAAAGCACAACAAATGAAGTAACATATGGCAGGCAAAATTTTCCTCTTGTGTCAAGCTCATCTAGACTTAAAACAAGACATTTGAAAATTTTCAGATTTAAAAAAGAACTACTTGGCATAGATATTTTTGTATGTACAACAAATCCAACAATCGAACCACCAACAATGGTGATTAACACTATACTCTCATAGCTTATGATTATCCACCAGAAAAACTCTCTGTATATTTATCAGATGATGCTGGTTCTGTTTTCACTTTCTACACACTCTCAGAAGCTTCCAAATTTGCAAGGTTTTGGATTCCTCTTTAAGAAAATACAAGGTGGAGCCTAGATCTCCTGCTGCCTATATTTCAGAATCACCCGAAACCAATATTAGTCCTGCTAAGTGCTAACACAAAGTATACAAAAGATAAAGGCAAGTTCTAATCGTGGATAAAATCGTTTTACTTAGCACAATGACCATGTACTCAAATACCATAGTTATGCAGGGAATGTACAAGGGGATGGAAAAGAAAATTAATACAGCAATGCATAATGGAACAATCTCAGAAGAGTTTCTGGAACAAAATAAAGAATTATTTAATAAGGACACAATCAGGCATAATCATCTAGGCGTTGTAAAGGTAAAATCAAGAAGCAACATGCGTGTATAAAGAATCAAATATATGCACTGTCAAGGGTGTGACATTTTGCATTATTGTGATGGGATTATTGTTGTAATCAAGGGTTTCGGTTTTGGATTTTTTTTTTTTAAATAGCTAGGTCTGTTTCAGTCAAAATAGAAGAGAACGATAGTGAAAAGGGAGCAGATGTTGTTTTGACGAGGGACAGTTTAGTCCATGATTATTTTAAAATAAAAATAACCAAACCATCCCGTAACAATTTTTTCTTAAAATGAAGTCCCCTTAAAATTATAATCCCCTTAACCAAAAGTGGAGTCCCTTTAACAATGCCCATTTTTATTATGTTCTTTTATTATAGTTCTAAGGGTGCGCTTTTACATTTATAGAAAAATACAAAAAGAAATTGGTTTATTTGGACTATTAAATACTTATATATTCTCTAATATATGAGCTTGAATCTTCAATCGTGTTCCTAATTCTAATGGTTACATTCTCATATCCCTCCAACATGGTAAAAACAAATAGTACATTTGTAGTGATAACATGTGGCAAACTAACTTGCTTTAAGTGTTTGATTAACATGGTTTACAAATATTGCCCTTTAAAATTTTGTTTTTGTGAAGTTTAAGAAAGTTAAGAATCTTTGATTTCTTCGCCTTACACTACACCAAATAGGCTATTTTGTAACATTTATTCGTGTCCTATTAGTAACGGTTATTTTTGTTACTAATTTATCACGTTTATTACCATTATAACTGGTTATAATGGTTATTACCGTTACAACAGCCGAGAATTCTGTACACACTGGATGAAATGGTAATTTTATCTGCCCCTCGTTTCTAACCCTTCTTTTATTTTTCGTTATTACCGCTCAACGCTTACGCTCCCCCAATCTTTCAAAGTCACCACCTAGGGTTACTGGACATTGCTTCTCACACCGCCGACGTCGTATCTTCGATCGCCTCTGCTACGTTCTTCCAGCCTCCTCCTCATCCATTCAATTGCTCAGGTAATTTTATTTTTGCTTTATTCATTACGTTTCTAATTGTTGTCTGAATTTATGTCGATTCCTTTTACTTTATTTTTGGAATTTTTTGACTTCCCAGCTTAGTTAAATCTAGGGTTAGAGTTAAATGGGTTGGCTTTGTCCATAACCTAGATGATCGAAGGAAGTTTGCTCAGGAATTTATGAAAGTAATCTTGTAAATTCAAGGTCTTTCGTATAATTTCTTACAAATCTTGAGACATTTCTATGATGTTTTCATGGTTCCATTATTGTAGAAACTAAGAATTTTTGTTTATTAAAAATAAAACAAGGAATTGATATGAATGATGTTTAATATATTATGTATGTAGGTGTAATTCTAAACTTTATGTCAAGCCCTGTATTGTGTGTTAAAATGGACAGGGATAAAATCATATGTATTGTTAAATGCATACATCATATTATTGTGTATTGTGTATTGTGTATTTAACAATATATAAATATTTATATTATTGTTAAATATAAATATTTATATTATTGTTAAATATAAATATTTAATCATCTATTATTTAATTATATGTTAATATGATTAAAACTTTGGAGGAGGCTGGTTGGTAAAAGGGTAACTGGGTTTTGATCAAATTTGTTTGTCTTCGTTTGAGTTCGAAAGTAATCTGCATGATGGACATGAGTTATCTAGCTTCGTTAAGCACATGCAAAGAGCTCTGGCTTTAATCATCTAGAATAGGTCGTTGATAATCTCAATAGGCACCGGGGATTTGTACGGGACCAAAAAATTCAGGGTGTAGAATGGGTTTTTGGATTTCATGGATTGCATGGGATTGATAAATGTTGAGTTGGTGGAGTTAAAAGTTGTGTGTGTGTGTGGGGGGGGGGGGTGAGGTGTCGTTAGGGATTGTTTACATATTAACAAAATAGATGTGATAGGGGCATTACCAAGTTATGACATGGGTGGGACAAGAAAGGCAACTGGGTTTAAATTTGTTGAGTTGTCAAGGTTGTTATTTGGATACACGCGGCTGTTTTGTCCGACTGCATAGACTGGCTTCTTTACTTGCAATGATTTGCTGCTTTGACTTAGTATCTTTCTATGTTTTGGTTAACCATGAACATTTTCTCTGCGCTTTCTTAATCTTGTATTAATATAAGGTTGCTCTAGTTGAGCTTATTGCTCTTCTATTATTTTTCAGTGAAAATTACATCTCTATGTTCCAAAGTTGGTGCAGTCCACTCTTCAAAACTACACCATCATGGTTGAAACACATCCTCGTTAAACTCCATAGAAGATATAACATAGGCATTCACACACAAAGAAGGAATAATTAAAAATTCATATCACCTTAATGTTTGTTTGGTAAAAGACAACTCCTAGTTTCACTCTTAAGTGCATGTGACATTTCAAAATTCATAGTTACTGCATAAAGTCAAATTCTTTCATCCAAAGGAAAATCACTCACTGAAGTCTATTTTTGTAATGTGCATATTTAAAGAATAAAATGGATGAATGATGCATAGAAAACCCTAAGGAAGAATACATAGAAACTACATCGGTAATCTTCATGACGTCATTTCTGCTATAAAGGGAAAGGCACTTTAGTAGAGAGAGAGGGGTTGAATATGTGCATTTAAACAAATAAAGATGCAGCCTGCATCTACTGCTTCAATCTGAAGCCTGTTGAATAAAACATCATACCTTATGAGTAACTGCTTTCATTATTGAACAATACATTTTTAACATGCAGAACCGAACTCAATTTTAATTTAGGAGGAACCAGGGCATGCACAAGTGGTATATATTGTATTGTATTGATTAGCAAATGGAAAATGGAAAAATTACTCATAAGAAAGCTGCCATGAAACTAGCATATTATTGTACAAACAGTCCATAGATTCGGTAATCATGTCCTATGTGCATGTATTATAACTCATCTTCTTGAGCCAGTGTTTATACTATTTGTATGTGTATAATAATGTTCTTGACTGAAAAACTAGCAATTTCGATGATTTCATCATATTATTTTTGCAAAACTGTACTGTATGTTAAGACGTAGAATTACATTTGTCCATTCTCTAATCTCATATTTAAAATAACACTTTCTATTTTGCAAATTATGAAAAAAAAACAGCTTCTAGCTTTCCAAACTTCAATTATATATGATGCCATTATAGGCTGCCGACTGATGATTTACCCACTGCGTTTCTATTAGCCTCTTCCAAGATTTTATTATTATTATTATTACTATTATTATTTTTAAGAGGAAGGGATAAAAACTATGTTAGCCTGCAGAATCTATATACATAACATATGCTCTTTTATACTAACTTTAGAATAAGAATTAACTTAAAAAGAAACTAACAATTCCCTCCAAATTAGTATGCGCTTTTAGAAAATGGGCAACATTGGAAGCATCATTGTCTACAGATTCGTTGACATTTTGGTTGTGCATCATAAGATGTTTAGGTTGTGGTCTGTGTTATCTAGAAAATAAAGCTGAATAATGAAATATGGTACCACCATTGGCACTATATGCATGAAAAACATATATGCACATGTGCTCAACTTTTCTTGTATTACATGTGCTCAATAGCTTTAAACTAAAGTACTAAGGAATATATTTAACATAATATATATTAAGATCAAAGAGCTATCTGTATTGCATCAATATATTTTATTTTATCTTAAATAAATAAATAACGTCATTGCAAGCAAAAGGATCAACTTTTTTAGTTGAAATCCAGACTATGTTGTGGCTAGAATTCAAGCCATTCTACCCAAAATCACCCATTAAACTAACAACTATTAAGCCAGCATATCCAGACTATGTTGTGGCTAGAATTCAAGCCATTCTACCCAAGGCTTTTGTTACTTAAAATTCTGTAAGGCCTAAAAAATGATAATCAAGAAACTATGTTTAAATCTTTTAAACCTCCACCGTCCGACTATCAAAATCCCCTTGAACTCCACCGTTGGATTGATTTTCACACATTCACTGGCCTTGATTTCCGGACCCACGCTGAACTTGACTGATCCACCCCAACTTCTTCAAGGCTTAGGTAACCATACATTCCAAGTTGTAATAATCTACGAGCCAAGTATCAATTTGCACTGTAATTGTATTGAGTATGGAGTGAAGTTTCTTACCGAACAGTCCAAACTGTGAGTGAACTCAACATGTTTGTTCTATTCCTACTGTAATGATGTCCACTTTTGCTTTTTATTATAATATTATCCATATGTTTTATCCATGTAAAGAACTTTGCAGTTTTAACTGAATCTAATATGTGAACCATTCAAAATTACTTTTACCAGATTTCCAATTTTATCTTATAAGTAATAAGAAATATAAAATTCAATGTTATTACTGTCTTGCCATAAGTTTTAAATTGAAATTATGGCACAATTTTTACAAGCTAGGCGGTCAACTTCAATTTAAACAACAAAAAAACTATAAAATATATATTTTATTACAGGCAAAGGCCTTGTATTTCTTGATTGATATGATGGTTTTTCTGCCCATAGTTGATAAGTATTTAACTTGCTTGCTCTATTTAATACCATGTCTGGTCCTTCACATATTATTATTCTTCCAATTATTTATCCTTGATCTACTACATACACCATAACATGATCACTTTCCAGATTTTGCTGCTTGATAGGAAAAAGGGATAATGAATTTTTCCCACTAACAACTATTTAACATATATTGACTAATGATGTCATCAAACCTGTTATTAAACCAAAATTTTCTGAAATAATGCAAAATATAATGATGTCATCAGCCCACCCTAGCCTTGATTCCTAGGTCCGCCCTCGAGTGTACTCTCTATTTTCAATTATTTACATGCAATGTCCAACTGAACTGACCATGATATTTTTTCTTCCTTTCCAGTTTTGTGTAGATCAGTGTAAACTTGAGCCGAGTGGCTCAGTTTACTGAGCCTTGTAGGCTCAGTAAACTGAGCCACTCGGCTCAGGTTTACTGAGCCTTGTAGGCTCAGTTTACTGAGCCGAGTGGCTCAGTAAATTTGAGCCGAGTGGCTCAGTAAACTTGAGCCACTCGGCTAAGGTTTACTGAGCCTTGTAGGCTCAGTAAACTGAGCCACTCGGCTCAGGTTTACTGAGCCTTGTAGGCTCAGTTTACTGGCTCAGTAAACTGAGCCTACAAGGCTCAGTAAACCTGAGCCGAGTGGCTCAGTTTACTGAGCCTACAAGGCTCAGTAAACCTGAGCCGAGTGGCTCAAGTTTACTGAGCCACTCGGCTCAAATTTACTGAGCCACTCGGCTCAGTAAACTGAGCCTACAAGGCTCAGTAAACCTGAGCCGAGTGGCTCACTCGGCTCAGGTTTACTGAGCCTTGTAGGCTCAGTTTACTGAGCGGACTGAGCCGAGTGGCTCAGTAAATTTGAGCCGAGTGGCTCAGTAAACTTGAGCCACTCGGCTCAGGTTTACTGAGCCTTGTAGGCTCAGTAAACTGAGCCACTCGGCTCAGGTTTACTGAGCCTTGTAGGCTCAGTTTACTGAGCCGAGTGGCTCAGTAAACTTGAGCCGAGTGGCTCGGTAAACTTGAGCCACTCGGCATAGACTCATATCATTGTAACCAAAGCCGAATTTGTTTGTTTTTAATCAAGCATCTTCAGTTAAACTTTCTTTGTTTTTTAATCAGGCATAGACTCATATCATTGTATTTGTCGAACATCGTAGGCTTTGGTTGAAGAAGCGGAAGCAAGACAAAGATTAGAAGGTGGCGATGATGCTTTAAGTCTAGATAATTTTGATAAAGATCCCATTGCTGAAGTTTTTGGAGATGATAAAAGAAGAAGTTATTGTCGTGCTATCAGCTCTACATGCAATGTAAAGCAAGTAAAAATAACACAAGCTTCAAAAGCAATTACCGCGGTAAAAGAGAATGCAACTAAGCAACAGTTAGCTAAATTGGAGAACAACCAAAATCAAATGCATGAAGACATCAAAACAATGAATTCAGCATTGGCGTACTTGCAACAATCTATGAAGCTTCTTATCAATCAACAAGGAGGGAATACGACACCACGTGAAGAAGTTGCTTCCGATGGAGGTAATAATAATCTACATACTACTTCTATTGATGCCATTGGATCATCCACGAGAGATAAACAGTCGGTAGTGTTATTGTCGTCAACATTAAAGGAGGTAGCGAAAGGATATGTAGGAGTGCAAAAAGTTTGTCATCATAGAACTGTGCTAGAAGGAGAGAAAGCCATTTGGGTGGAGGAAGTTCTGGATCCGGATGCGTTAATTTTTGATGCACCCCAAAATGGTATGTATACACTATCTGATCTTGTCGATGGTGGATTTGTAATTTGGTCCGTTAATCGTTTGCGTTTTGTGTAATGGTTGTATGCAAAATTATGATACTTAGATGTTATTTTGGTATTTGTTATGGATGATGAATGGTATTATGATTGTATGTTGGATTGTGATGTTGGTTGAAATGGAATTTGCTTAAGGATATAAATTGTGATATGCTGTATTTGCTTTAAGTTATTGTTATATTATATGTTGTATATTATTATTGGTGTATGCTGTATGAAATGGCCTATAGCAGGCTTGGTATGATATTCACGTTTGTAACAGTTATAACTGTTAGTAAAGCATTGTATGAAATAGTCAATATTATATTCTAACAGTAATAACTGTTATATAATTTACATTTGTAACAATTATTACTGTTATAAAAATAATGTTTATAACGGTTATAAAATTTTCAGTCCTAACGGTTTTAAATGTTACAAAGCCCATATCTTATAACGGTAATAACCGTTACAATCTGAGCTCTTTATAACGGTTTTAACCGTTACAATATTCGTGACAACAGTTTGTCACGCATGGTGTTGTAACGGTTATAACTGTTATAAAGATCATTAGTAACAGTAATAACTGTTATAATAAGCCTTTTCTGGTGTTGTGTTACAAGTTTTTAAATCTTTTCCTTTTTTAATGATTAGAATGACGATATCATTTTTGTTTTCGCGATTTTGTTCATATCCAACCTTAATGTGTACCAAGTTTTGAGTGCATTTGTTTTTCTTAGATCTATTATGGTTGAATAATAATAACAGTCAATCCCATGAACGTACCTAGCATACCTTCAGACCGATGTGTCATGATCGCATATCGAAAAGGTAAGTTGCTTTATGTATTTTATATGCATATTCAAACTTCTAAATTATGCATCTTTTCTTTTAAATTTCATTGGATTAACTAATTTTTTTACATATGTAGGTAGCTAAACTTTGTAATTTATCTTATTATATTTGTCAAAAGCTAGATCAGCCCATTTCTTTTTTCATTGGTTTTACAAGAATTTGTCAATAGCTACATTATCCCCAAATATCATCATGATGACTGAGTATAACATAAGCTTGGATAGGTAACTTTGTTTGGGTTTTGTTTAATATGTTTCTAAATGTCGGTCTTTCATTGTTATTTTATGACATTTTGTCTTATTATATTTTTCAAAAGTTGGGTTAGCTCTAAACATTTTCATTTCCCCTTGGTTTTTCAGTTATTTATCAAAACCTGGACCAGCCCCAAATATCACTATAATGGTCGAATGTAACATGACCTTAGGTAATTTTGTTCTGGTTTCATTTTATCTGGTCCTAAATATCAGTCTTTCATTGATTATTTTATGATATTTGATTATTTCCTACTCAGTTGCAATCCAATAGGTGATCAAAAAAGCAATCAATGAGGTGTCCTAATTAGGTAAACAATCTAGATGATAAGGGGTATAGCGAAGGATCATTGTAGCAGGGATTGATTAAGTGAAATTTTTATTTCATATGGTTTTATTTGTTCTTATATTAGTTTTCCAAGAGGTCTTTCCTTGTTTATTGAAAAAAGAAAAGGAGGATAATATAAAAAACATTAGCTCTTCATAGGTTATTTGGCATTATCAAGATATATTATCGTGAAATTCATATCTAATTGGTTCACATAGCAAACCACTATCCTCGGCATTCATGCAAAACCATCCTTAAATATCTTTATGACCCCCATTCGAAAGGAAAAGTATAATCTTCACTATAATAAACACTTATAACAAAAGTAAAAAAATAAAGCATGGTTCAACTTGGTTGATATTTGTTCTATACAATATCCATATTCACTACAAGAAAAACCGAGATTAGCGACAGATTTTTAGCAGCGGAAAATTCCATCGCTAATTAGCGGCGGATTTCCTTGGGCTTTGTAAGAGAAAATATTTTGGATTTTATATGTCATTTTATTTTAAATTATTACCGTCGAATACTAATTCTATCGCTAAATCAATGGAAATTGTAGCTCTTTACCGTCATATAATATTTGATGCTAAATTCCGTTGCTAATAAAGTCAGATTACCGTCGACATAATTTTGAAGCTATTTTCCTGCAGTTTTCCAAGAGATTTGAAACGAACTTTTATATTTTTTATTTATTAAATGTTTTAAATTTGTGTTATTACTTAGTAATTAATTAGTAAATTTAAATTTTAAATAATTAATGTTAATAATACATTAGTAATTAATAATAAATAATAACTATTAGAAGTAAATAAAATTCAATAGTTAATACTGATTAAATTTTTTTTGAAAATTAATGCTGATTAATTATTAGTTACTATATAATATAAATAAGAGGTAATAGTAATTAATAAAATACATTGTTCTTCGATGTTTATTAAATTTTTTTTGATACTCAATGATTATTTAATAGTCTTTAATACGATTAATTAAATTGATATCAAGAAATTATTAATACATATTTGCTTTTAAGAAATTGATTGGGACATATTATTTGATAAATAATTAGTAATTAAGAAAAACAAAATGGTCAAAGTTTAAAAATAAGAAGTTAAATAAATATTAAAGAATCTCCGGTTCTCATTTCTCCTCACGCTAAAGAAAATTCGCTCAGATCATAATAAAATCACCTTTTTACAATGTTTTTTCACAATACTGATAACAAAACGTTGTAAAAAAATGTAATTTTACAATGTTTTTGACAAAAATGTTTAAAAATCTTATGTTTTCAGAACATTTTGTTTAGAAACATTGTAAAATATAAACTTTTATAAGACTTTCATATAACACCGTAAAGTAGGAAGTTTTAACAATATTTATTACTAATTATTATCAATTAACCTTTAAACAACTGTTTAAAAGATTATACTAATAATGAAAAATATATAATTACTATTAATAGTAAATAAAGTTCAATAGTTAGAATTGATTAATTAATAATTACTAAATAATTAAGAAGTAATAGTAATTAATCATATAGATTAATAAGTAATCTATAATAATCAATGATTGATAAGTAATTTTTAATAATTAACTAGTATAATTTACTATCAAGTATCTAAAATTTAGTAATTATAATTGATAATTATGTTTAATACGTATTAATTCAAAAAAATTAAAACTTTCATATTTTTTAAAATAAATATAAAGTTTAAACATAAACTTTTGAAGTTTTCATATTTTGAAATAAATATAAAGTTGTAGCAAACGCATTTTTAACAATAGTGAGTCTCCCCTAGTTGCAATAAACAAACTTTTAAAGAACTTCATTTTCTTATCAGTTCAAATAAAAATATTTTTTACAACTGATTGCAAATATTAAAATCAAAATCTAATTTAATATTAAAATATTGAAATCATGTGTTTATTGCTGAAAACTTTGGCGCGGCTTCAAATTTTTGTCTCCAGCTAAAATTTTTAGGTTCCCGCTAATGTTATTACACCATGCCGCCTCCCCGTTACTTTTACCTTTCATCCCTAATTCAAATTTCTAAACCCTATCCACACTTTCACCAAAACTAAAAAATTCAATTTTGAGCTGCCCTATCTGGAAATGGTGACTAGGAGATATCGCCTCTTTCTTCTATCTTATCGCACATCTCTTATAACTTTCACCTCTCCTCAAATCTGTTTCTTCTTCCCTATATGCCCTAATTTTCTCCATGCCTGGATTTTGGCAGCTCGAAACCCTAGAAAACCCTTCGATTTTCTTTTCTCAGATCCATATTTCAAAACTTCAGATCCGCTTTTTAAACCAAGTCCTGATGAATCGTTTATGGCTGGATCTAGCGCGAAGTCTTGGATTGCAACGTTTTTACAACTGCTAGAATTCCCTTCCAATCATGAATCGAATCGACACTGTTAACAGCTGGCGAGGAGTAATGTGGTTGTTCTCTGGTTTGTAATTCTTGCATTTTTCATGACTTTTGTGTGTTTCAGTTGTTATGATATGAGTCTCCCTTGTTTGGGGTTGATATGTTGTTTTTGGTTTTGGATCTGTGCAATTTTTACTGGCCTTTTTTGGGAAGGCTATGTAGGTTTGTGGAAGCTGTCGTCATGTAACTTGTTTTTGGCTGTTTAGGATATCTTGGATTGTTCTGTTTCTTGGTTGCGTCTTGGCTTTGCACAACGGCGTTGGTCACCACGGCGACTGCCTATGCAGCGATGGTGTGCCGAGTGTGGTGAGTGTTGGTTGAGCATCTCCTCAAGTAACAGACTAGGCCTTTTTATACTTTTCTCCTTAGGCTATGTGTAATGTCCTTGCTATGTAATTGTCTTGGATTCATGTTAAGGCAGTTTCTGCTCGGCGTGGATCATGTCAGTTCGTTAGTGCTGGGTCTTTGGGGTTCCCTGCTTATGTCAGATCTTTTAAAAGTAATGAAGTGTTGCGTGGTTACAATGTTTAATACAGCAAGTACATATCTGAAACTGTTTTAACAGGAAACTTACCAAAGGCTTTAATTCAAAAATAATAATAAGTAAAAGAAGGTTGTTTTTACTAACTTAGCTGGTAGGCCTTAGTGTTCAAGGATAAAATACAATGTTTGTTATGCAGATGCTTACAATACACTACTACTTGCTTTTTGATGAGGGTAACGGACACTGGCATCATTGACTTTTGATTCTATTTCTTTCTTGCAAGAAACATATTCTGATAGTTAGAATATTTTCATCAATTATATGACTATTGTTTAATTTTATTTATCTTATCACTATCAGTAAATATATAGTAGTTAACTAGCATACCTTGAAGGCATCTAACCTTCACAGTTTTAATCAATATGATAGTTGGTTTTGTAATTTCCTGTAAATATTGATCATTCTAAACTTAGTTATGGACAAATTTATGATAGATTTTCATTTCCTGTAAATATTTTGTCATGCTGCTGCCAAGGAAACTGGTTATTACAGTTATGGGACAGTGGAATTCATAATGGATACAGTTTCAGGAAATTTCTACTTCATGGAGATGAATACCCGTATTTAGGTATGATTTTGTTTTACAAACTGTCTTGTATGAAATATAATAACTAATTATTCATCACAGAAGAAATATATTCAAACAAGTAAATCATAATGATGTGACATTGAGTTGTTAACTAAGTTCACTGACAGGTAAATGTGGTTAAAGGTTGAACATCGAGTAATAGAGATGATTGTTGGTCAAGATCTTGTAGAGTGGCTGATAAGAGTTGCAAATGGGGAACACTTACGGATAACTCAGTCCGAGGTTCTGTTAAAAGGTATGCATGCGACAATTGTAAGTTGATCGTTTGTATAAAACTTTGGGCTTGGGACGAAATAATTCTTGGGCATCTTCCACATGCATATTTTAATATGTATCATCAATAAAAACTTATTTTAACTTGAATTATCTTGTACCGATCTGTCAATTTTCTTGTTCAAATTTTGGTGTTATTCCCTAGATAGCAGCAAATGCAACCAACGTGAATTCACGAGTCAGTTGGATCTGGATGTTCCATTCAACGATGAGTGCAAGTTTCTCTTCTGATGATGGGAAAAAATCTAGCAGCTAGATTGGAAATTTCAACTTATAGCAAAGGTGATGGCAATGCTTAAGGGCCATGATAGAGTTTTGCGTTCGTCTTTAGTTTCATGTTTGCTATCGACTTCGTCATCGTCATCGTCTTTGTAAGCTGGTTGAGTATGTTAATTAGACTTATTTCGGTGTAATGGCGATATATGGTTTTTTATGGTTATGGATGATGTGTTTGTATTTGGGATAATGTTTGCACCAATTGAATAGTTTTGTTAAAAATTCAGCTTGGTGTACGAATTGATGAAGAATTATGGATGTTGTGGTTTTTTTGTATGTGATTATGAATGTTCTTTTTAGTTCTAAATTAATATTTTTGGTTAATTTATCTTTGTTTTTTAATATGTTATTTATTTTAGTGTTCATAGTTGAATGATGTTTGTTGTGTGTGTGTGTGTATATATATATATACACATACATTTATATATACATATATATCAGAAGGGGAATAGCGGTGGATTACCAACAAAAAAAGTGGAACCAGTTTACTCCAATTTAATTTCCGTCGCTAATCCCTTGGCAATTAGTAAGGGTTTAGCAACTCTTTCATAATTAATAATTTAATATAAATTAATAATTGTCGGTAAATAGTCGGTATATAAATAAAAATTAAATTAATAAATAAGTTTATTTTTATTGTATATAATTAGTAAAATGACGGAAAACTGTCAGAAAACTCATGCTAATTTCCGCCGCAAAATTCTGACACAATTACCGTCAAGGTTTTTACCGACTACCGTGTTATGAAGGAAATCCGTCGCTAAGGCCTATTTAGCGATGGATTAGCAGCGGATTTGGCCGTCGCTATATGCAGTTTTTCTTGTAGTGATTGTTGTCAAGTTTCTTATTTCATGATAAACTCTTGTTCTTCCTTTGGCAGTATAATTTGTCCTTGTGATCAACATTGGGACTCTGAACCTCCTTCTCGGACTCAATGATTTGTTTTGCTTTTTATGTTGGTCATCGAAGTATGTACAAATACATGTCATGTTTCTTTATTTCAAACAAGAGAAAACCAAATATAACTGTAACCATGTAGAAAACTAAAAACTTTGATTATTGATGGAGCTAATACTTCTAATTTCATTTGGGCCATAAATTGGTGATAACTGAAAATACCGATGTAACACCCCACACCCGCTATGGTCACTCTCTAAGGGAATGCCATAACATCGGTGGAGTATTTTAAGTAAATATAGAACAGAAAAATTACAACAAGACAAATATAAGTAATACTTGAAATTTTCAAAACATCATTTCATTACAGCGGAAAGTAAAACATGCTTGGTTACATCACAAAACCATAATAAGAGTCAAGTACAAAATATCCATCCTGATAAATAAAAGTACATAATCCCAATACATGAACTGATAGCCATAGAAGAAAGGGTAAGCTGAGCTCTACACCTATGGTCCAAGCTCCAAAAGAGAATAAAGCAGCCTGATCAAAGCCTACCCGTACTGGGCCCACTCTGATAACCTGAAGGTTGGGAAAAAGATAAAAACAACGGGGTCAGACATAAGTCTGAGCGAGTCCTATAACTTTAACAATACAATCATTAAAGTAACCAGAGAAGACATAAGCTTGATATACGGTAACGTCTGGGGATGAATGGCTACACTAAGCAGCTTGGCAGACTTAGGATAAACTAAGATAACCGTAAAGACGCATCTACCCACCCAAGGATAATTACTACACTGCACCACACCAGTCATTCCTACTTAAAGGTTGATCCCCCTAAGTGTACTTAGTAATTTAGTAGTTTCGTGTACCCCTATCTGACTACATAGGTGTACCCACTACTCCCCAAGCGATCGGCTCCCCTACGTAGATACCCGTGCTGGTCCCACGATGGGGTGTATCATTCCCCAACGTGGCCACCTGATAATATCAACGGTGCACGGCTTTATATCTACACGATGCAACAACGACTTACCAACCAGCCCGGGTCCACACACGCATATGAAACCCGTTGGTCCCGCGTTGCCACCGCTAACCCGGTTTGGCCTCTTATAGTCAAGCCCAATATGCGTGTCCCGTCACTCGACTAGAGTCGAGCCCACAAAGATACGTTTGGGATATTGGTTGAAATGGGCCCCCACAAGCTACTACTTAAGCTTGCTACTTTTATCTAGTGCATCCCACTTAACCCCTTATATAGTCATGCCCACTTACATGTTAAGCTTTGGTTAAGTCATAAATCATATTTCAATTGCCACCTAGGGCACCCACTAGATTTCCACATGCCACCCAAAGCACTTACTTAACCCTTCACCCATGTTTTAATTACATGTTCCACTTTGGTTAAGTATTTTAATCGTATTTTCTATTGCCACCCAAGGCAACCCACTAGTTTCCTCATGCCACCCGAGGCACCCCCACTAGTTACTACATGCCACCCAAGGCACCCACTTAACCCTCATGTCCCACTACATGCTAATTTGGTTAAGTGTTTCTTAATTAATTAAGACCGTGATCCTCATAAAGACCTCTCACATTAGACTATCTTTTATGACCGCTGGTTAAGCCGGTTGGGTCCGGGCAGCCTTACGTCATAACCGAGTCTAACCTCGTGTCTTTACGTTAATCACGTATTTAGTTTGTGCCTAAGACCTCTCACGTTGGGCTAACATTTGTAGCAACTGGTTAAGCCGGTTGGGTCCGGGCAGTTTTACACTACAAATGAGTCCAACCTCGTGTCTTAGTCGATTAATTACACCTAAGTAATCACCCCCATATTTATTAATTATCCCTAATTAATATTCATATTTACAAGAATATGGGTAGACCTAACTCAATAGGTAAATTCCCAATTCCATAACATGGGTAGACCTAACTCAATAGGTAAATTCCCATGGGGTAGACCTAACTCAATAGGTAAATTCCCACTTATGCTTATTCATTTTATGGTATGCTTAATCATAACCATTTCACACCATTCATTAACATGTCTATTAACCCCATCGTTTCCCCACGTACTTATGCTAACACGACATATTTCCAAGAGAAGATTCTTTCACAATTAACATGGGTTTCACTTAGTATACATTAGCATTAACATGGGTTAAAAGGTGTCCACTTACATCATGACATTAACCCTACTAGCATTACTAAATAACCCAACTTGCATGGATATACATATGTCATGTATAAAGGCAACTTGCATAAGTGTTCATAGGTTATACAAAGGTGAACTTGCATGTGTCTTAAAGGTGTGAACTTGCACAACATGTTACATGTTAACTTGCATAACATCATACACATAACTTGCATAATATTATAAACATAACTTGCATATCAACATACACATAACTTACATAACATCATGCACATAACTTGCATAACATCATACACATAACTTGCATATGAACTTGCATAACAACATGCACATAACTTACATAACATCATACACATAAACTTGCATAACATGTTGAGCTTGCATATAAGCATACACATAACTTGCATAACATGTTGAACATGCATATATGACTTGCATCTTAAAGGAGGGTAAACATGCATATATATATATATATATATTCATAGCATATAAAGGTGCCATCTTGCATATGTATGCATCACATTTAAAAGAGTAAACTTGCATGTCATGATTTATGCATAATACCAAACACTTAGCATGCATAAAACCACCTACTTAGCATGCATAAAATCAATTACTTATTATGCATAAACCCACCACTTAACTTGCATAAACCCACATATCCAACTTGCATAAACTCACATATTCAACATGCATAAACTCACATATTCAACATGCATAACTCACATATTCAACATGCATAAACTCACATATTCAACATGCATAAACATAGGATTAATATTAACATAGATTAGCATATTTCCATCATATCATATGACTTGAAAACCCATTAATCCTCATGCAAAACCATAGATCTCATCATATCTCATCTACTTAATTTAGCAATTGATCATCAAAGTGATAGAAACTCACCAAAACCTAGATTAGCAAACTTATGAAGTGGAATTAGTTGCTCTAGTTGAAGAAGATGTTGATTAGAGGTTGATTAGCTTGCAACTCTCTTCATTGATTTGTGGAGGCCATGATCAAGTTTCATTTTGCCATAGTTTAGTTACAAGATTTAATTATGAATGAATTAGGGTAGGGTTGGGGTCTTATTTATAGGATTAGGTAGTGTTTTAGGCCCTTAGATTAACCCTAGATTAGATTAGGACTGTCAGATTTGGGAAATCTCTAGAACACAGCCCAAGACTCAACCAAAAACCAGATCTGGTGCACCCAGATCAACAGGGCCGACACCCTGTGTCGACACCCCTGTCGACAGGGCTGTCGACACCCTTGTCGACATGCCTGTCGACACCCCTGTCGACATGCCTGTCGACACGGGGTAGGCGGGAACTTTCCCGCCCTTTCCGCTTTTGGCTCCAAACTTGTTTTAGAACTGAATTTTTAAATCTGTTTTTAACCTTGAATTTTCTGAAAACTTCTTTGGGCCATAACTGGGCCATACGGACTCCGATTCTCGAAAACTCGGACTCTATTTCGCGTATTTTTCCGAGACGAATGCAATGACGCAGCCCGTTTCCCTGAATTCTTACATCTGAGATTATTTATTCTGTAATTAGTGAATTTTAACATTAACCGAAATTCGGGGTGTTACATTCTCCCCTCCTTAAAGGATTTCATCCCCGAAATCTCTAAGCTAAGGAGAATGCATATCCTACCATCCAAACAATCATCTACTCAATCCATCAAACACGGGCATCCATTGTCCTTAGAACAATTTCTAATGATGTATGAGCATATGCGAAAAGTGTGTGTATATGTTCCCTATCAAATGTACGAACATATGCAAACCATGATAGTGCCATGCATCCAATATGTATGCGAGATAACCCTATCGACACATACAGTATCTATATGAGTGCACAATCATTCACCAAAATGCATCATCCATATGATAACACAATCATTATACATCCATAAATATAGCTACCTACACACAATTATATGCAATATGCAATATGAAGTGACTGAGCCGATCTAGTGCCTAGAGTGTGTGTATATGCATCCACGAGCAACCACTAGCAACCACTTGCATCCACATGCACCCATCAAACATAACATGTCTCAAACACATGTTTCAACCATAGGTTTACCCTATCTAAAGGTCAAAGGTACTAATGAGAGGACATACTACGGATAAGATAAGTATTAGTCAAACGATAAAGGAGAAATTAAAAGACATATCCTAAAAAGGAATAGGTATAATGAACGCATCTTCTCTTCCGTCTCTAAGGTAGCGTTGCTCTCATCTTCTCCCCATTGCACTTTGACTAGTTGAACCTCTCGACTCCTCAACTTCCTAGTCTCTGACCCAAGGATGCGAGTAGGAGCTCGTCGAATCGTCTCATCACGCTCTATCTCTACTTCTTTAAGCAAGCTCGGCTCTACCACCTCAGCGGTCTCATGTAGGAACTTCCTCAAATGTGACACATGGAATATATCATGTACACCACTAAGCCTGTCGGCAACTCCACTCAATATGTCATCTGTCCAATCCTTTCCTTAATAGGAAACGGCCCAACAAACCTTGGTACTCACTTCCCAACAGATCCAAAGTGAACCACATTCCGTAACGGAGATACCTTGATAAAAAGCATGTCCTAATATCAAACTCAAGCTCTGTTCTCCTCTTGTCCGCATAAGATTTCTGTTTATCTTGCGCCGCTTTCATCCTTCTTCGAATCAAATCAATCTTTTCCCGAAGTCTTTCTAACCTTATCGGCCCTAAGCAAGATCTCATCCGTAGATTCCCACCAACGTGTAGGTGATCGACAAGGCCTTCCATAAAGAGCTTCGAAAGGTGCCATGCCAATACTAGACTGAAAGTTGTTATTATGCGCGAACTCCACCAATGGAAGATACTCTTTCCCTGTACCTCCAAAGTCCAAGATACATAGCCTCAAAATACGATTCACCCTCTCGGTCTGGCCGTCCGTCTGAGGATGATATGTGGTACTCAAACACAATTGAGTCCCTACCGCCTCTTGCACACTCTTCCAAAACTCTCTAGTGAAGATAGGATCTCGATCGCTCCCTATACTGGAAGGTACACCATGCAATCTAACAATCTCCCGAATGTAAACTGAAGCTAGCCATGGAGCAGTTCTCTTACTCTTCACGGTATAAGATGGGCACTCTAAGTAAGTTTGTCTACCCCAACCCAAATTCCCGTATTACCTTTCCTCGATCTTGGTAATCCATCGAGACACTATCCCACTTCCATAGCGGAACCTCCAATGGGTGAAGCAACCCACCGGGTTTCTTTTGCTCCGCTTTTACTTGTTGGCACACCAAGCATCTAGCGACATACTCGGCCGCGTCTTTCTTCATACCGGCCCAAAAGAAAACTCGCTTCACGTCTTGGTACATCTTGTCCCCACCGGGATGAATGGTCATCTTCGACCGATGTGCATCATCAAGTATAGCCTTCCTCAAACCCTCGTCTTGCGGTACACAAAGTCTACCGTCTCTACGCAACCACCCCTTACCATCTAGGGTGTACCTACTCAAATGGCTGGACGACTCCCCCCCTCATGAGCTTCTTTACTAACTCAACCAATTGTGGGTCGTCCCGCTGTGCTCCGCCAATATGCCCCAAAAGAGTAGGCCTAACCTCCAAGGAGGCTAGCAAACCGGGTACAAAGTCAACGGAAGGTCTAAAGTCAAACATAGAAATAAACTCTAAGCTCCGTCGTTCAACGAACAATGAACTCAAGGACAACCTTTTTCTACTTAAGGCGTCCACCACCACGTTACCCTTGCCATGGGTATACGCTATCTCAAACTCATAGGATGCTAAGAATCCCATCCACTTTTACTGTCCTAAGACTATGCGCTCGAAGAGTCTCCAACACTTCCCTAAGATGTAGGGCATGCTCTTCTCCACCAGGATATCATCCAAAATCATCACAACTGTTCATCTCTCACGTAGACCACCCTAGTCGAACTCGGAATCCCCCAAATGCAAGCCCCAAAGGCCTAAACCAATATCAGACAAACACCCAAGGGATACCTCCTTCGAATTCAGACGACCTACGTGAGATGATACTAGTAAAAATGGCTAATCAATTAAGCCTTTGACCAACTTTGGATGTCCTCGCCAGTCTCGCTCCAAAACCACCGTTTTCCCATAACTGGCTTTGCTCACCCCATTGAGCACATACGAAAACTTATTTCGCTCCTAGAAAAGACCCAGATGTCATCCACAAAGACCATCACGAACTTATTTAGGTACTCCCTGAACACCCTTCTCATCAAATCAACGAAGTATGCGGGGGCGTTCGTCAAACCAAATGGCATCACCAGCCACTCATAAAAAAAAATCATCCGGAGTCCTAAAGGCAGTCTTCTCTATACTATCCTCAGCCACTCTCAACTGATGAAATCCCGTGGCTAAGTCCTACTACAAAAATACTGAGGCGCCAGCCAACTGATCAAAGAGATCATTAATCCTCGGCAATGGGTGTCTATTCTTCTTTGTGAATTTATTTAGTTTTCTTTAGCCTACACAAAGTCTGAGGGACCCATCCGCCTTCGTGACAAAAACTACTGGAGCACCCCACTCCGATATACTTCGTCTTATGAACCCCTTCTCAAGCAAATCGCCTACTTACTTATGGAGTTCCCTCCTCTCACGAGGAGCCATGTGGCACACTGGCCAAGATACTGGTTTAGCATTGTCTAACAGATATATTCGGAAGTCAATCTCCCGCTCCGGAGGTAAGCCCTTCACCTCTTCACACACATCCGAGTATTCCCGGACCGCTCTAACAGATCGCAAACTCTAGACCGACGTGTCAAGCGATTCTAGATAACTTAGCATAACAGATTCTATGGGATTACAAGAGATCTCGAGAGTGTTACCCAAGCGGGTCATAAGCCTAACAACTCTCCCTTCAAAATCAAGAACGGCACCCCTACTGGATAACCAGTCCATGCCCAAAACTAACCCATAGCCCGTGAAGCCCAACAAGCATCACACCTAAACTCAACGCTAAGTATAGAAACTTTCAAACCCAAACACATCATGGAGCCCAATTGGGTTTGAAACAACTAAGGGATCATCTACTAACTGGTGTCTAAGTGCAGTGACTCAACTAACAATGATGAGATAAACGAACTCGATGCGTCAGAATCAAATAAAGTTCGAATCGGATAATAAAGAAATCCAAATTCCGACCTAGACGGTCTATCCCCATTTGGTACCCTAGTCGTGAGGGAATACAACTACCCTCTAGGAGATTCCGTACCTTGCCCTTGCCTCTTTGGGCAATCCTAATAAGGTGTCCCATTCCTCCAAAAGGATAACTACTCGCCTTCTTCATCCCTTTCTCCACTCGTAACCTCCCACCAATGAGGTTTCATCCTTCATTAACCAAACAACTATTTGAGCCTTCCTCCCATCGTCTATCCCATAGATACCTACCAGTCCTCCTCCTTCTTGAGCCAACTTCTAATCTGACTAACGTTTAAGTCCCTTGAAGTGGTTTTCCGTTCTTATCTATCTTAGAAAGGTCATCTATACGCGGAGGGGAAACTCAAAACGAGAGAGGAAGAGATTCAAAATGGAGAATTCGAAAGATATAGATATGGCTATTGGGGATTATGCTTTTCTTTCAAAAACTTTTCTCTTAAAAGACATGTTTTTGAAAATACTCCTTTCAAAAATATTCTTAGAAAATAGTTTTTCTAAAAATTTTATCTGTTCTGGTAACCTTAAGCTCTGATACCACGTGTAACACCCCACACCCGCTATGGTCACTCTCTAAGGGAATGCCATAACATCGGTGGAGTATTTTAAGTAAATATAGAACAGAAAAATTACAACAAGACAGATATAAGTAATACTTGAAAATTTCAAAACATCATTTCATTACAGCGGAAAGTAAAACATGCTTGGTTACATCACAAAACCATAATAAGAGTCAAGTACAAAATATCCATCCTGATAAATAAAAGTACATAATCCCAATACATGAACTGATAGCCATAGAAGAAAGGGTAAGCTGAGCTCTACACCTATGGTCCAAGCTCCAAAAGAGAATAAAGCAGCTTGATCAAAGCCTACCCGTACTGGGCCCACTCTGATAACCTGAAGGTTGGGAAAAAGATAAAAACAACGGGGTCAGACATAAGTCTGAGCGAGTCCTATAACTTTAACAATACAATCATTAAAGTAACCAGAGAAGACATAAGCTTGATATACGGTAACGTCTGGGGATGAATGGCTACACTAAGCAGCTTGGCAGACTTAGGATAAACTAAGATAACCGTAAAGACGCATCTACCCACCCAAGGATAATTACTACACTGCACCACCCCAGTCATTCCTACTTAAAGGTTGATCCCCCTAAGTGTACTTAGTAATTTAGTAGTTTCGTGTACCCCTATCTGACTACATAGGTGTACCCACTACTCCCCAAGCGATCGGCTCCCCTACGTAGATACCCGTGCTGGTCCCACGATGGGGTGTATCATTCCCCAACGTGGCCACCTGATAATATCAACGGTGCACGGCTTTATATCTACACGATGCAACAACGACTTACCAACCAGCCCGGGTCCACACACGCATATGAAACCCGTTGGTCCCGCGTTGCCACCGCTAACCCGGTTTGGCCTCTTATAGTCAAGCCCAATATGCGTGTCCCGTCACTCGACTAGAGTCGAGCCCACAAAGATACGTTTGGGATATTGGTTGAAATGGGCCCCCACAAGCTACTACTTAAGCTTGCTACTTTTATCTAGTGCATCCCACTTAACCCCTTATATAGTCATGCCCACTTACATGTTAAGCTTTGGTTAAGTCATAAATCATATTTCAATTGCCACCTAGGGCACCCACTAGATTTCCACATGCCACCCAAAGCACTTACTTAACCCTTCACCCATGTTTTAATTACATGTTCCACTTTGGTTAAGTATTTTAATCGTATTTTCTATTGCCACCCAAGGCAACCCACTAGTTTCCTCATGCCACCCGAGGCACCCCCACTAGTTACTACATGCCACCCAAGGCACCCACTTAACCCTCATGTCCCACTACATGCTAATTTGGTTAAGTGTTTCTTAATTAATTAAGACCGTGATCCTCATAAAGACCTCTCACATTAGACTATCTTTTATGACCGCTGGTTAAGCCGGTTGGGTCCGGGCAGCCTTACGTCATAACCGAGTCTAACCTCGTGTTTTTACGTTAATCACGTATTTAGTTTGTGCCTAAGACCTCTCACATTGGGCTAACATTTGTAGCAACTGGTTAAGCCGGTTGGGTCCGGGCAGTTTTACACTACAAATGAGTCCAACCTCGTGTCTTAGTCGATTAATTACACCTAAGTAATCACCCCCATATTTATTAATTATCCCTAATTAATATTCATATTTACAAGAATATGGGTAGACCTAACTCAATAGGTAAATTCCCAATTCCATAACATGGGTAGACCTAACTCAATAGGTAAATTCCCATGGGGTAGACCTAACTCAATAGGTAAATTCCCACTTATGCTTATTCATTTTATGGTATGCTTAATCATAACCATTTCACACCATTCATTAACATGTCTATTAACCCCATCGTTTCCCCACGTACTTATGCTAACACGACATATTTCCAAGAGAAGATTCTTTCACAATTAACATGGGTTTCACTTAGTATACATTAGCATTAACATGGGTTAAAAGGTGTCCACTTACATCATGACATTAACCCTACTAGCATTACTAAATAACCCAACTTGCATGGATATACATATGTCATGTATAAAGGCAACTTGCATAAGTGTTCATAGGTTATACAAAGGTGAACTTGCATGTGTCTTAAAGGTGTGAACTTGCACAACATGTTACATGTTAACTTGCATAACATCATACACATAACTTGCATAATATTATAAACATAACTTACATATCAACATACACATAACTTACATAACATCATGCACATAACTTGCATAACATCATACACATAACTTGCATATGAACTTGCATAACAACATGCATATAACTTACATAACATCATACACATAAACTTGCATAACATGTTGAGCTTGCATATAAGCATACACATAACTTGCATAACATGTTGAACTTGCATATATGACTTGCATCTTAAAGGAGGGTAAACATGCATATATATATATATTCATAGCATATAAAGGTGCCATCTTGCATATGTATGCATCACATTTAAAAGAGTAAACTTGCATGTCATGATTTATGCATAATACCAAACACTTAGCATGCATAAAACCACCTACTTAGCATGCATAAAATCAATTACTTATTATGCATAAACCCACCACTTAACTTGCATAAACCCACATATCCAACTTGCATAAACTCACATATTCAACATGCATAAACTCACATATTCAACATGCATAACTCACATATTCAACATGCATAAACTCACATATTCAACATGCATAAACATAGGATTAATATTAACATAGATTAGCATATTTCCATCATATCATATGACTTGAAAACCCATTAATCCTCATGCAAAACCATAGATCTCATCATATCTCATCTACTTAATTTAGCAATTGGTCATCAAAGTGATAGAAACTCACCAAAACCTAGATTAGCAAACTTATGAAGTGGAATTAGTTGCTCTAGTTGAAGAAGATGTTGATTAGAGGTTGATTAGCTTGCAACTCTCTTCATTGATTTGTGGAGGCCATGATCATGTTTCATTTTGCCATAGTTTAGTTACAAGATCTAATTATGAATGAATTAGGGTAGGGTTGGGGTCTTATTTATAGGATTAGGTAGTGTTTTAGGCCCTTAGATTAACCCTAGATTAGATTAGGACCGTCAGATTTGGGAAATCTCTAGAACACAGCCCAAGACTCAACCAAAAACCAGATCTGGTGCACCCAGATCAACAGGGCCGACACCCTGTGTCGACAGGGCTGTCGACACCCCTGTCGACATGCCTGTCGACACGGGGTAGGCGGGAACTTTCCCGCCCTTTCCGCTTTTGGCTCCAAACTTGTTTTAGAACTGAATTTTTAAATCTGTTTTTAACCTTGAATTTTCTGAAAACTTCTTTGGGCCATAACTGGGCTATACGGACTCCGATTCTCGAAAACTCGGACTCTATTTCGCGTATTTTTCCGAGACGAACGCAATGACGCAGCCCGTTTCCCCCAATTCTTACATCTGAGATTATTTATTCTGTAATTAGTGAATTTTAACATTAACCGAAATTCGGGGTGTTACAACCGAGGTAATATAACATTGGTGAATTTAGTATAAATGTTTTTTATGCCTAAGATACTTATTTGATACTGATATTAGAGGCTGAGGCTAAAGAAATTGTTGCTTATATGGCTTACTCTTAATCCTGAACTTTCAAATGAATTATCATAAGAACATTGGCAAAAGTTTATGTTAATAAATACAAATACATTTTAATACATTTACACACTTATAGCAAATGTAGTTATTAGTATGAGTGATTATCTGTGGCATTTCTAATTACAGATATAAGGCCTTATCAGTTTGTATCGATTAACAACATTCTTATGTGTAATGCAACACATATATGAGAAACCAAGTTACTGGACTTTTGAATTCCTCTTAATTCTTTCTTTGTGGTGTTTGTTGCAACCACAATACCAATTACATACTTAATTTTTTAATTTTTATTATGTTGTTTTATTATAGTTCCAAGGGTTCGATTTTACATTTATAGAAATATATATGTATGTATGTATGTGTGTGTGTGTGTGTGTAAAGATAGATAGAGAAAGAATGGTATTATCTCATTTAAATACGAAGATGTATAAGTCACATAACAAAAATTATGTAAATCAACAATCCTAACAGAGTTAACTTGCAAATCAATTATAATTCATTTATGTCAGGAATTTATTATATATTATATCACAAAATCATTTTTAACATTGAAAACTCCACAACAAGTCTATATACTTCTTTTTTAGATTTCTTCTCAATTTTTCTAATTATAAATCTATGTACTTAAACTAATTTCATAATTTTAGATTTAACTCATTGAAACAAATTACATTAGATTTCATCCAATAAATTACAAACATATATCAGTTTCAACATGTATAGTCTGTTCATATTAAAAAAATGATAACATTATATTATTTTTTGAAATACAAACACACACATATTTTTTGTATGTAAGCTTAAAAGATAAATTACACTCGAATAATAATAATAATTTTAAAACTTTATAAATTTTACACAATTTATCATATATTTTGGCAAGTTTTGATTTTAACAGTAGAATATAGTAAGTACTATTTTTTTGATGTGGTGCTAAGGGCAGCCCAATATGTTCTTCCTAATACCACAACTAAAAAAATAAAACTCATCAAATTTTGTATGCTTCCTAATACCACACCACGTTACCTCTCCATTCTAATATCTCACTCATTCATTATCTTCCGAACTAATCACGTACTAAGCTAATCTAAAAACCCTAATCTTTCGTAATCGTTGCCTTCTTCGCATCTCTCGGGGGAAAATTCAAATTCGTACGGTAATCTCCCAATTGTTTGATGATTTGAAAATCCTAATCTATCACTTACTTTTCTAGTTTGCTTAATTCTAACCTTATTCACTTACAAATGAGGACGAACGAATATCGAGTTAATTAGAAATAGGGTAAAACAATGTGGTATCCCCTACTTTTTAAGTGTATGATATTAAGAAGAGTGTAACACTAATTCTTGTGGTATTTTTTAGTCGCAGTATTTGGAAGAACATATTGGGGTGCCCTTAGCACCACACTATTTTTATAATATTGTCGTGTGCAACGCACACGTTACACACTAGGTGTAAATGTAAACCTGTTTTGATCAACTCAACGTGAGTTGAGCTGAGCGCATTTCAGATTGCATCAATTTTTTTAAGTAGGTGTCGTCTGAAATGACATCATCGTAAAAGAAAAAGTAAAAATATATACTAGCATCATTTAAAATGACAGCAGTGCAAATGAACATAAAAAATCATTATGCAACATTATTTGAAAGGACACCCCAATATGTTCTTCCTATGCCGGTTGTCTTTCTCCTTATAGCTTTGACACTCCAGTTATATTTGCGGGTTCGCGCAGTAGGGAAGCCACAGGAGGCGCAACAGCTCTTCTGAAGATGGAAGCTGCGGCGGCCACATCGAACGCATAAAGTACGAGTATTGTTTCTCCTTTTAATGAAACTCCCTATTCCTTTACCCTAATTTATCAAATACAATACATGAAAACGTTGTTCGTTATATGATGTGGAAACTAGTGTTTCAGGGATTCTACCATCGCTGTATTGGCGGCCAATCGGAAATGAAATGGAGCAGAAGTAACCTGTAACTTCTGCATGATAAAGCACAAACAAATGAAGTAACATATGGCAGGCAACGTTTTCCTCTTGTGTCAAGCTCATCTAGACTTAAAACAAGACATTTGAAAATTTTCAGATTTAAAAAAGAACTACTTGGCGTAGATATTTTTGTATGTACAACAAATCCAACGATCGAACCACCAACGATGGTGATTAACACTGTACTCTCATAACTTATGATTATCCACCAGAAAAACTCTCTGTATATTTATCAGATGATGCTGGTTCTGTTTTCACTTTCTACGTACTCTCCGAAGCTTCCAAATTTGCAAGGTTTTGGACTCCTTTTTAAGAAAATACAAGGTGGAGCCTAAATCTCCTGCTGCCTATATTTCAGAATCACCCGAAACCAATACTAGTCCTGCTAAGTGCTAACACAAAGGTACACAAAAAATAAAGGCAAGTTCTAATCGTGGATAAAATCGTTTTACCTAGCACAATGACCGTGTACTCAAATACCACAGTTATGCAGGGAATGTACAAGGGGATGGAAAAGAAAACTAATGCAGTGTAAGAATATTGATAGAAGTAAAGTAATTTGTTTTATTCAAAGATAATTAGTTTCTGTACAAACTTGTTGAGAATATATACAAAATGAGATGGGCTGAAATAGGCTTAACAAGGCCCAGATGTGAAATGACTATATACAAAAGAGTGTAACATAACATTATGCCGCATTGTATACTTCTGATACCCCCCCTCAAACCCTATCTCGTGGTTAGGGTTTGAACTCTAAAAATGGCGGCTGATGTAGAAATTATCTCTTAAATCTTCACGAAATTCTTTCAATTTCTGACATTATATACTTCGCTTTTCTTCTCTGATGAAGTATTTGAGCTATTGAGCTCCTTGCGTCGTTCTTTCCTCCTGATTTCAACAGTGTTATGCGGATCTGGCTTGAATTTGACTTTTCTTCGACTGTCTTGCTAAAGATCTGGACTTTTATGTTTGGTAGAGCTCGAGCTAGCACTGTAGTTCCGTTCAACTTCATTGGCTTCAGATTTGTACTTCGAATCGCAGATGCTCAGATTTTCGCGATGCTTGATGAAGCTCTGCTTTGACAAAGGCTTCGTCAGAACATCCGCAACTTGGTAAGTCGAAGGTACGTGATTGATTTGTATTTTGTTTTTCATGACAAGTTCTCGAACGAAGTAGATATCCAACTCCATGTGTTTCGTTCTTGAGTGTAAAACGGGATTAGCAGTAATAGCAATAGCGCTTAAATTATCACACCAGATAGTAGGTTTGCCATTGATTTCAATTCTTAGTTCACTCAATAGAGATTGAATCCAAATTAGTTCTGCACTGGTACTTGCTATACTACGGTATTCTGCTTCTGTACTCGATCTGGAGACAGTTGATTGTTTTTTTGCGCACCATGAAATAGGGTTTTTGCCAAGAAATATGCAGTAACCTGATGTTGATTTTCTGTCATCCCTATCACTTCCCCAGTCTGAGTCAGCATAGCCAGTTAGATTTAATGCTTTGCTCTTCTTCATGCTTAGACATAGATTGATGGTCCCTCTTAAGTATCTTAGTATTCTTTTTACAGCAACCCAGTGTTCACTTAATGGCTTATGCATATATTGACTGACTTTATTTACACTGTAAGTGATGTCTGGTCGTGTGATTGTGACATATTGAAGAGCACCCACTATGCTTCTATATTGCTTTTCATTTTCAATAGGTTCTCCCTTGTTCTTGCTTAGCTGTATGTTGCTGACCATAGGAGTTGGCAGAGGGTTTGCTTTATCCATTTTTGCCTTTGTGAGAATTTCATTGATGTATTTCTTTTGATTTAGTTGTAGTTCCTCATTATGACCTCTGTTGACTTCAATTCCTAGAAAATATGCAAGATTTCCTAAGTCTTTGATTGAGAACTCTTTATTTAAGTGCTTTGTCACATATTGAATTTCTTCAACACTATTACCTGTAATCAGAAAATCATCGACATAAATAAGTATATAAGTAACAGTGTTGTTAAGAAATTTAATAAACAAGGAGTTGTCAGATTTGGCTGGATTGTAGCCAAGTTTAGATAGAGTTGCTTTTAGCTTGTCAAACCAGACTCTTGGAGCCTGTTTAAGACCATAGATAGCTTTACTAAGTTTGCAGACGAAACTTTCTTTTCCTTGCACTTTAAAGCCTTCAGGCTGCTCCATATATACTTCTTCCTGCAATACACCATTTAAGAAAGCGTTATTGACATCAAGTTGTTTGATGGTCCAATTCTTGTATAAGGCAATTGTTAATATTATTCTTATAGTAGTGGGCTTCACAACAGGTGAGAACGTTTCTTTAAAATCTGTTCCGTACTGTTGTGAATATCCTTTAGCTACTAATCTTGCCTTATATTTTGATATTGAACCATCAGGATTCTTCTTAAGTCTAAAAGTCCACTTGCATCCAATGATATTTTTATTTTTGGGACATGATACAAGTGTCCAAGTGTTGTTTTTCATGAGAGCATCAAACTCGTCTTGCATGGCACTCATCCACTTGTCATTCTGTTTAGCTTGATAATAAGTGGTTGGCTCATCAGTAGATTCTTCAATATGAAATATTTTTGGCTTAAATATGCCACTTTTGCCCCTGGTGATCATATGATGTCTATTTTGAACATTTGTAGTAGCTTCATCTCTTTGATCACTTCCATGAGTACTGCTGTTTTCCTGATTACTGCTACTGACACCTTCTTGAGTGTTATATTCTGAGTTTTCAGGTAACTCTAGAGACCCTTGATCTGAACCATTATTGGTTACGGTGTGTTGAGGGCTAGAGTTGTATGCTGATGTCTGATTCGGTTGTTCCCTGTTTTGCTCATGTACAGGTATGACTTCAACATGAATGTCAGGTATAGTAGGAACTGAAACCTTTGGATTGTAAACTTTTTTGGTTGTTTTGTATTCTTCTTTGCTAAAAGGAAATGCTCTTTCATTAAAGATGACATGTCTAGATATGTAAATTTTACCATGACTATCTAAACACTTGTAGCCTTTGCAATTTGTTGCATAACCAAGAAAAGTACAATGTGTAGATCTGAAATTAAGTTTGTGTTTATTGTAAGGTCTTATATAGGGGAAACACAGACATCCAAAGACTTTTAGCTCATTATACTTCGGTTTGGTATTAAAAAGAACTTCAATAGGACATTTAAATGCAAGTACTTTTGTGGGGAGTCTGTTTATAAGGTGTACTGCTGTAGCAAAAGCATCTGGCCAAAATTTAAGTGGCATTGATGCTTGAGCCAGTAGCGTTAAGCCAGTCTCGACGATATGTCTGTGTTTCCTTTCTATAAGGCCATTTTGCTCGGAAGTGTGAGGACATGTAAGTCTGTGTGTAATTCCCTTTTTATTGAAAAAATCTCTCAATGGTAGAAATTCTTTACCTCCATCGGATTGAAGCACTTTAACTTTGTAGTTCAGCTGATTTTCAGCGTTGGTGATGAACTTTATTACTGTATTATAAGTCTCAGATTTTGACTTCATGAAATAAATCCAAACATGTCTAGAATATGCATCGATAAATGATATATAATAGTTGTAATTGTAATCAGTGTTCACTGGAGCAGGACCCCATAAGTCCACTGCAACTAGTTCGAGTGGTTTATTATACTGAGTTTCAGAATTTTGAAACATCAGTTTGTGACTTTTACCTAGTTGACAGTATGAACAAAAATAATGCTCAGGAATACTGATGGCAATTTTACTACTATTCAGAATTTGCTTTACAATTTTCATGCTAGGGTGACCTAGCTTACAATGCCAAACATCAAAAGTCTTACAGATTTCGTCCATTTTCAATTCAGTCATGTTACATCCAATATCATGATTAAAGTCTGAACAGTTTCTTGAATCAACATCAAACTTGTATAAACCATTATGTTCATTACCCTGCAAAATGATTTTCTTAGTTAGAAGGTCTCTAACTAGACAGTTATTAGGATAGAATTCAAATGAGACATTATTATCCCTAGCACATTGTGATACACTTATGAGATTTTTCCTAATGTTGGGCACCCTTAAAAGATTATTTAGAAATAATTGTCTAGTACCCTTTATACTGGTGTGACCAGTGTGAGTGATATAAGCAGTGTTGCCATTACCCATGGATAGTGATTGCTTACCTCGGTACTCCCTGTTTCCAAGGTTGAGATTGGTTAAATTGTTGGTCACATGATTTGTAGCTCCTGAATCGGGGTACCATGCATCATCTTGAACATCAGTGATGCTTGCAGACTCGTTTCCTGATTCTTGTGTGCTTTTACTATCACTTTGATTGCTTACCATATTTGCAGTAGGGTTGTTTCGACTGTTTGCGTTTTGACCATTGTTGTAGTTATTGTTGAACCTGAAATAGCACCTGATTGCTGTGTGACCAATTTTATCACAAATCTGACATTTTGGCCTGTTGTTGTTTCCTCTACCAGCTCTTCCACGACCTCTGCTAGGTTGTCCACCTCTTTGGTAAGCATTTGACTGGTTCTTGATGTTGTTTCCTTGATCTTGATTCTTGAATTTTGCAGTGGTCAAGTTGATTTCAGAATTGACCTCTTTCTTTTGTTGAATTCTTCCTTCATGACTTAAGAGCATTGAATACACACTCTGCAATGATGGCGTAGGCTCTATTGATGTTATGAAAGCAACAACCGCTTCGTAATCATCATCGAGCCCGCTCACAATGTAAAGAACATGTTCATTTTCAGTTATCTTCTGACCAGTGCAGGCCAATTGATCACACAGATTTTTTACCTTCATAAGGTAATCGTTCATGGTAGAATCAGCTTTCTTGATATTTTGAAGTTGTCTTTTGTAATGTAGGACCCTTGCAGAGGATTGTGAAGTAAAGATTCTCTCTAATGTTGCCCAAATATCGTGAGAGGAACCGCAACCGATCAGTTGTGGTAGCAAACTTGCACCAACTGATGACATGAGCCAAGAACTTATCAGATTATCTTGCCTCTGGTAAGCTGTGAATTCGGAATTTATAACAAGCCTTTCTTCAGCATCTCTCACATATTTTGATGGAATGGTTTTTGTGCCATATAGGTATTCTTCAAGACCGTAGCCCTTTGCTGCGGTTTCTATTTGCAATTTCCAGAGCAAGAAATTTGATTCGTCAAGCTGAATTGAGATAAGTTGACTTTGCGGTTTAATGATAGATTTGATTAATTCTTGAGTAACATCAACTGATGATTGGCTTGTTTTTGCCGTAGATGAAGTTGATGTAGAGGAAGCATCAGTTCCTGCCATGTTGCGAGCCAAGAAATGAAAACAAGAAGAGGGCGGACAAAAAACTGCACACAGAAAGATGATGTGAAACCGGGTTTGTCAAATACAGGGACAATCCTTGTATTTGATGACTGAGGACGGCACAGCGATGATGAAAGTGTGTGAGGCTGAAGGTATCTGACGCAACCGGTGCAGTTGATCGGAGATCAATTGTGCGTGGATGGCGCAGGCCTAGTGATGATGATTGATTACAAATCAATCCCCTCTTGCACTGAGTCGCAGAATAGATCTATTGGTGAGGATCAAGAATTGCTGTTAAGCAATGTCAGCTCTGATACCATGTAAGAATATTGATAGAAGTAAAGTAATTTGTTTTATTCAAAGATAATTAGTTTCTGTACAAACTTGTTGAGAATATATACAAAATGAGATGGGCTGAAATAGGCTTAACAAGGCCCAGATGTGAAATGACTATATACAAAAGAGTGTAACATAACATTATGCCGCATTGTATACTTCTGATATGCAGCAATGCATAATGGAACAATCTCAGAAGAGTTTCTGGAACAAAATAAAGAATTATTTAATAAGGACGCAATCAGGCATAATCACCCAGGCATTGTAAAGGTAGAATCAAGATGCAACATGCGTGTATAAAGAATCAAATATATGCACTGCCAAGGCAGTGACATTTTGCATTATTGTGATGGGATTATTGTTGTAATATAGGGTTTTGATTTTGGATTTTTTTTTTTAAATAGCAAGGTCTGTTTCAATCAAAATAGAAGAGAACGATAGTGAAAAGGGAGCAGATGTTGTTTTGACGAGGGGCAGTTTAGTCCATGTTTATTTTAAAATAAAGATAACCAAACATCCCTTAACAATTTTTTCTTAAAATGGAATCCCCTTTGTACTCTTCTTAACCAAAAGTGGAGTACCTTTAACAATGCCAATTTTTATTATGTTCTTTTATTATAGTTCTAAGGGTGCATTTTTACATTTATAGAAATATATATATAAAGAGAGAGGGGGGGGGGGGGGAGAGAATGGTATTATCTCATTTAAATACGAAGGTGTATAAGTCGCATAAAAAAATTATGTAAATCAACAATACTAACAAAGTTAACTTGTAAATCAATTATAATTCATTTATGTTAAGAATTTAATACATATTATATCACAAAATCATTTTTAACATTGTAAACTCCACAACAAGTCTATATACTTCTTTTTTAAATTTCTTCTCAATTTTTGTAATTATAAATCTATTTACTTCAACTAATTTCATAACTATAGATTTAACTCATTGAAACAAATTACATTAGATTTCATCCAATAAATTACTAACATATATCAGTTTCAACATGTATAATCTGTTTATATTAACAAACATGATAACATTATATTATTTCTTGAAATACAAACACACACATGTTTTTTGTATGTAAGCTTAAAATATAAATTACACTCGAATAATAATAATAATAATAATTTTAAAAGTTTATAAATTTTACACAATTTATCATATATTTTGGCAAGTTTTGATTTTAACAGTAGAATATAGTAAGTACTATTTTTTTAGTGTGGTGCTAAGAGCACCCTAATATGTTCTTCCTAATACCACAACTAAAAAAATAAAACTCATTAAATTTTGTATGCTTCCTAATACCACACCACGTTACCTCTCCATTCTAATATCTCAGTCATTCATTATCTTCCGAACTAATCACGTGCTAAGCTAATCTAAAAACTCTAATCTTTCGTAATCGTTGTCTTCTTCGTATCTCTCGCGGGAAAATTCAAATTTGTACGATAATCTCTCAATTGTTTGGTGATTTGAAAACCCTAATCTATCACTTACTCTTCTAGTTTGCTTAATTCAAACCTTATTAACTTACAAATGAGGACGAACGAATATCGAACGAAATAGAAATTCAGCAAAACAATGTGCTAGTCCCTGTTTTTAAGTGTGTGGTATTAAGAAGAGTGTAACACTAATTCTTATGGTATTTTTTAGTCGTAGTATTAGGAAAAACATATTGGGGTGCCCTTAGCACCACACTATTTTTATAATATTGCCGTGTGCAACGCATGGGTTACACACTAGTTGTAAATGTAAACCTGTTTTGATCAACTCAGCGTGAGTTGAGCTGAGTGCATTTCAGATTGCATCAATTTTTTTTAAGTAGGTGTTGTTTGAAATGAGATCATCGTAAAAGAAAAAGTAAAAAATATATACTAGCATCATTTAAAATGACATCAGTGCAAATGAACATAAAAAATCATTATGCAACATTATTTGAAAGGACATCAATTTACTTTTGTCAGTTCAGCGCAGAATCGATAATAACAAAGCTACATTTTAAAACATCCTTAAATGTTTTAAAACATCCTTAAATGTTGGTAACATTTAGAAACGACTTCTAAAAATATCTAAGAAAAAAAAATCGTTAAAATATCAGTAATCGTAAGCAAAGGTATCTAAATCTTATAAAACATCCAATACTAATAAACACGTCAGACAAGAATGGAACCAGATACACCAAATAACACGATTAGGATAAGGCAACGTATTAACCGGCGAAACTCACTGGATGATCAGATAACCGCGTCATGCTGAGTCATATCCATCTAAACTTCCCTGATAGGACCATTTTACCCCTTCTCCATCTTCGTTCCCGCTTCGTCTTCTGAGTCCTCTTTTGCCACGTAAATTTTTCGTTCCGCCTTATTTATACATTTCTCTTGCTTCCTTCTCCTCAATCTATTCTAGGGTTTCAATCCACTCGTTCTGCCTACACAATGACCATCGCCATTGAGCCTTCTCAAAACGGTGCGTTTTTCATACTTCCCTCTGATTATTTTATTTATTTGTCTTTAATCGTTCTTTTCATTAAACACTGTTTATTTGGGTGATTTCAGAACAAAGGGCTGATGCGAAAAAAATTACTAACGAGGGCGACCTTGTTTTGGATGGAGGATTCGTGGTTCCAGGGGCCAATGCCTTCGGCCAAACCTTCAGAGATTATGACGCGGATTCAGAGAGAAAGGACTTAGTCGAAGAAAATTATAGGCTCAATCACATTCATCAAACTGTCAATTTCGTAAGATCTCCCAGACTAATTTTGAAAAAATTGATTGAGTAAAAGCAGTATATATAATTGGTCAGTTAATTAATGATTAGGTGAAGAAAATGAGGGAGCATTATGGAAAGCTGAACAGAACGGAAATGAGCATATGGGAATGCATCGAGCTACTAAACGAGTTCGTGGACGAAAGTGATCCGGATCTGGACGAACCTCAGATAGAGCATTTGTTGCAGACGGCTGAGGCTATCAGGAGAGATTATCCAGATGAGGACTGGCTGCATTTGACCGGACTGATCCATGACCTTGGTAAGGTTCTTTTTGACGAGAAGTTCGGAGCGCTTCCACAGTGGGCTGTTGTGGGGGACACCTTTCCTGTAGGATGCGCGTTTGATCCTTCTAACGTGCACTATAAGTATTTTGAGGGCAATGAAGATTATAATAACCCTGAATATAGTACTAAAAATGGAATGTACACCGAAGGATGTGGACTTGAAAATGTGCTTATGTCTTGGGGACATGATGATTACATGTATTTGGTAAGAAAACCTTGAACTTTATAAAATACTTTTGAATGAAAAGCATTTGTTTTTAAACTTTTTAGCTTTCAAATGCAGGTGGCCAAGGAGAACAAGACTACACTGCCTTCAGCTGGCCTTTTCATCATAAGGTACCATTCTTTCTATCCCTTGCATAGACATGGAGCATATCAGCACTTGATGAATGAGGAAGATAAAGCGAACTTGAAGTGGTTGCATATATTCAATAAATATGATCTCTATAGCAAAAGCAAGGTTAGAGTTGACGTGGAGAAGGTGAAGCCTTACTATCTCTCCCTTATCCAAAAGGTAATTTACTTTTTTATTTTTTGCTATTTTTGAAAACTCTTTTTTCAATAATAATCATTTAATTAATTTGTGCATTTTAACTTATTGCAGTATTTTCCTGAGAAGTTGAAGTGGTGAATCATGAATGGCATGTGATGGCAAGTTGCTTTTTCTCTCACACCAAATACTGCAGCATAAAGTCCTTCAGATAATGTTGTTGTGTTTAAAACTTGCTTTTTTGTTTTCTTTTTTTTCATGGTCCATGGTATGGTTGTATGGGGTGAAGCGTTAAGTTGGGATCATTTTTCAGTTAGATATTTCATTTTGCATCACGTAATGATGCATAAGTAATAAAGTATTTTTTATGTTGTTTGTTAGTCTACTTGTAAGTTTGAATCCATTTCTTTAAGTTTGTTGTTTATGAATAGAGCTCATCCAACTGAATGAAAACAAATAGTGAAATGCTGTAAATTAATCAAAAATCAGTAATTTTAGTTGCCATTTTATGAGTGCTGATCCAAAAAATTCATGTATCTTCTGGACCACATCCAAATCCGTCCGTTCACTTTATATTTGTTTAATATTTAATATTAAAAAAAATAGTAAAATGGATGACCAGGATATTAGAAGGGTGTTGTTAATTTCTATTTTTTGACCCGGAGGAAATTCTACATCATTTTATACCATGGCATAAGTTAATTTAATATTCATATTGTTTCCGGTCTCAGAATCCCGAAGAAACCTGTGCTTTTAGAAATATTCATATTGTTTCTAATTTAATATTCATATTATTTCCAGTCTCAGAATTCTAACATAAACTCGAAGAATAACCAAAAAAAAAAAAAAAAAAAAAAGGTATATAACTTAATTGAAAATTTTGATAATTTACCTACAAGTATAATTACACTCATAGAATGACGATTTGAAATGACACATATGCGTTAACTACACAGTGTAGCTATGAAATAAAAATTACAAGTATTATGCAAACGGATTTTAGTATACAAAACAAAAGTTGTCATATTTTATAAGCAAGAATTATGCTTTTCCCCACTTTTTCAGCAGTCAATGAGCTGCTGTAACAGTTATACAATAGTCTTGATAAAAGTTTGCATTCAATACAAAAAAAGATTAAGAACAAACTTTGTTCAAGCTATAGCACAAGAATGCAGATTTGATCATTTAAACCACTACTGACGCATTGCAATATACGTTGTTCTTAAGTATGTTTGTGTGTATTTTGTGAAATGTACGTTCTCTTTCTGAAGCCTTTCCTTGCTTGCATTTGACATATGCTCGGGCCCTAGATATTCTGAGAAGTACAATAGGAATCCGAAGAAAAAAAATTTAGAAGAGATATCCGTGTGCTTTTTTCTCTAATGTCCAAAAATGTCGGTAGAAGCTGATGCATAGTTAAATTTTCGATTATCTATAAGGATACAAATTTAATGCAACTTCAACAATTTTCTTATATTTAACAATCGAGTTGATTGCATCAATAAATACTATCCTTCTATTTAAAAACTAATATGATACATGAACTTCAATATATCAACTTGATAAAGAGCATATCGCTGCAGTTAAGCTAATAAATTAATCGCAAGCTAAGTTTGTTGTTTACGATTCAGCTGGATTCGAGTATACAATGTTTTGTTTAGTTTCATGAGTCACTTGAAACAATTGCTGTTGCAGATCCAAATTATCGAGCGGTGTTTTTATACGTTGCAGGATATTTGAATCAAATTTCTATAAATCAAAATAATAATTAAAACCAATCTAAGATATAATAAATCCGTGGTTATTAAGGAAGAAATTGTTTAAATGTGAAGATGAAAATTGAGTCGTTAGCATCAGACATGTTGGACGTTAACGGCTTCATTCATTTTTTTTATTTTTTATTTTTATTTATTTTTTGTTAAGAAGTACTAGGCGAAATGTCAATTGATGCGTTGGACGTGTTTGACACGTCAAACAGGAAAACTAATCATTTTGGCCATCCGGCGGTGCCTATCATTAGTTGTATTGCTCTGTTTATCAGTCAACTGTGTTGGTCAGGTCTAGCATTATGCCTATTGTTTCATTTTCAAATGATAATCTTAGTTATACTAATCGTAAATGATCAATAATCCGGATAATGTGGTTTTTCCATGCAAGTTTATCCGACACAAAAGTTTCATAATAACGTATTTGCATTTGTGGTGACATTTACTAAATGGTTTTGCATGTTAATTTTTTTTAGAGACATGAACATTTTTGTAAACTTTGTGCCATTGGTATGACTAATCTGTGATATAAAAACATTTGACCCATCAAAGTTTCCAAGATAGCGACGATGGACAACATACCTTCACGGAGTGAGTCAAATTGTGAATATAGTGGGTTTTTTTTTCTTTACAAAAAAAAGTAATTCGGTTGGGGTTTGGATAGGGGCGAATCTAGCAGTTCCATCAAGAGGGATCAAAATTCAGGGGGGAGGGGGGCAGAATGCAAAGTGGTATTGGTAAAATATGCACACAAGGTGCTTGACAAAATGTGAAGTGCTTTTGTTAAAAAAAAATTAAGGGGGATCAGCTGACCCTTGCCTCTTCAAAGTACATTCGCCCCTGGGTTTGGATCTAATACTTTAAAGGTATGATATTTGAACTCACGTTGTCAAATATAAGTTTAAATCTTTACTGTTCATCCATGATGTTTGATGCTATTTTATTTCAAAAGGATAGAGTTGGTTGGCATTTATCTCTTAATATATTGCCTTTCTATTTCAACTAGTCGTTGACATAGTTGACTATAGGACTCTAGGTTGCATGGTGTTTACTGCCCTCCAAGAAGAATTTTCAAGTGGACTAACAGTTTGTGTAGATGAATATACTAGTCACTGCAAGGTTGTAACACGTTTAAACAATTTTCTATGCAAATTGGTACTACTGAAAAATGCATAGTTACATTGTTTTTCATTTTTGAATGATATAAACTACCTTATGATTCATTTTTTGTTTCATCCTTTTTAAGTGACCCATTCAATTTGAAGTATTATATTTCTTTCTTTTCCTTTCTTTTAAAAAACAAAAAAAAAAAAAACCAAAATTGGCATCTAAATTGCCTGTTTATCCAATTTTACCATGACCAATACCAAAATCTGGCCAATTTAACATGAATACCACTTGTTAGACATAGGTTATAATAGATGGACATGTTTATCCAATTTGACCAAAAACATTAATGATTTAATAATTGCCATTAATACCTTAATGTCATTAATATTTGTCATTTCTCATACATCCTGAAATTATTATTGCATATTTTGGACATGTAGTAAAAGTTGGTGATTTTTGTTGTATGTCTATTGGTAGACAAGTTAGTTCTTACAAAATGAAGTTATCCACACCATGTGAGTACTCTATGTTACATCGTCTACTAACATAGATTCTTTTTTCTGCATCATTTAATCATGGATATCATCACACCATCTATCATACTATGTGCGGTTGTCAGTGTATTTACACTTGGCGAATTATCGATACCTACACTAACTTAGGTAATGGAGTTATCTTCGGTTGCACAGCTTGACACTTGAGCATTAATGATGAAGAGACGGACGATATAGTAACACGTGATCGCGAGTTTGAGATGAACTTTACGAACTGCTGTTGCTTCCATGATCATGCTAGGTGGTGCATGGTGTGATGATTCTACATGCTAAGGTAACACGCTAATAATGAGGTGATAACAAGAGTGGCAGACTTCAGCTTTGAAGCAAACACCTTCAGTTGAATAGAAGGTAGGCTGAGCACTGTTGGATGTGCAAGAAATGTTTATAACAGTCTAACAAGTGTGAAATGATGAGCCGGAGATGCTCGATGAAGCTGCTAGTTGCTGGTCTGGTAAAGCGATCAGTTTGTGATAGCTAGAGCTTTACAATGTTGCAAGCAGTCGAACCAGTTTAAGGAATACGGTCATGGATACATTCATGTGAATGTATACATGTGTACGGCACTATTGACTATCATTGGTATATGCATGTATGCTGATTACAAGCTTTAGTTATTTGTAAGGTTCGGGAAAGCCATATTAGGTAACAACTTAACAGGTGGGTGCAAGTATTTTATCTGTAGAAGTGGAATACTGAAATAGTTATTTTTGATGTTGATGGAACAATTACCATGATTTAACATACTTGTAAGCTTTAGTTTTTTGTAAGGTTTGGGAAAGCCATATTTTGTAACAACTTAACAGGTGGACGCAAGTATTTTATATGTGGAAGTGGAATACTGGAATAGTTATTTCAAATGTTAATGGAACAATTACCATGATTTAACATACTTGGTATGTGCTTGATGTGCATTTTCTTTTTCTAAATGAATATATTACAGTTTTATCTTCTGTTTTCTTTCTGCAAAAGCAGCAGCGTCTAGTTTGTGAACTAAAATGAAGCCTAATGAAAATACTTGTGTTGTATGTGAATTTTACCAGGAAGTGGTACTAATGAAATGACGGGATGCTTGCCCAATTGGACAGTAAGTTGAAGCTTAGCAGCGCATATTCATTGTGTTTATGCCATATGACATTTCCAATTAAATGAAGCAGCTACATTCTGGAAGGCGTAAATGCATGGTCATATTCATATAGAAGTCAACATTCTATATTAAACGAATGTACATGTGTATTAACTGGTTCCTTATCAAATATGCATGATTTGCCATAGTTTAATTTTACGTTTATCATTATGGCGTGTCTCTTTTTTGTCTGCAGGCTGGAAATACACTTTAGTAAAATCAGAAACTTGCATGATTACATAATTAACAATGTGGACAGTATTCGATTTGCATTATATCTACATGAAAGTTGATTGATATGTAATAAAGATTCCGATCTTACGTCAATAAAAATGTCACAAAGGACCAAATTCAATATTGCTTTTCAATTTTTCAGTGTAACTATCCATGCCATATTTTATTTGTCTATGGTGAAACATGGTTTATGATTCATATTTTTATTTGTAATTAACTTAGTGTGGAAGTATTCTTTCTTTATGCCGATGTTCCATAAAGTGTTCAATACCACGCAAGAATTGCTTCATTTCTGATTTATAATGCAATTAACAATGGCATGACAACAGATAAAGTAAAAACAGTAGTGCTACAGGGCCCGAGCGTAACCCTGAGATTTGTGTGGATCTGAAAACGGAGGGTTGTAATTCAAGGAACTTTCATGCAATTCAAGGGCATATGCAAAATTCAAGGGTTAGGATTATTTTTGCACACAATGACAAATTGGTTTCCAGGCCTAATAGCATTTCTGAAGTAAAAAAGGTAGCAGACCAAACTAGATCAAAATATCTATTGTTGTCCAGTCCAAAAATTCCACTTATGCCAAACTCCACTTCAAATAGATAGCTAAACTTCGACTTGTTAATGGTGTTCTCGAATCATATCATATGTTACTGGCAGTTGATATCATTTTCAAATCACAATTTTAAAGTAGCTTTATGACATGTTGTCATTTAGCACTTACTAACATCAGACTCGTCTACATGCAAGAATTTGGTTTACATGATGCGATATACGAATGTGTTATACGCATAGGTGCGTTTGCGGACCAAACACATTATATATATTATTTTTTGAATTTGTTCAGAGGGGAAACAGACCGGAGTCGTAAAACCCCCTAGCGCACCTAGCCCGGTCCGCGGGTACCACATAAGTGGCTAGTAGTAGCGTATGCACATGGTAAACCCTTTTAGCATGCCATTCCGGGTTTCAAACTCGCATCGTTGTTACCTCGACACAAGTCCTTATCCGTTGGGTTAATGCTGGTAAACACATTATATATATATATGTATGTATGTATATATATATATAGAGAGAGAGGGAGAGAGAAAGAGAAGTAATTTAGCACGTGCGATGCAAATGCGCATGATGAACTGAGTTAAAAAACAGTATGAGTAAAATAAGTTGATCAGGCATTAAATGTTGCATTTTCAATATGCATACATACACGGACAAATTATTTATCAAAACATGAATGATGTAAAGTTATTTAATAAACAATTAATCATGTTTATTTCAAAAAGGAACAAATAAGTTTGTTAATATATGTAAAAAATTTATTTTCAACTATAAAGATCATATCTTTCATGATGCTCTACTTTCGTTGCGACCATTGAATAGTCATTGAAGTATATAACAAGTTGATATGTGTGTTGGTCTGGATGACTTTCATGAATTACCTATTTAGCTACCAGGCTATAGCGTCCTTATGCATATCAACGTATTGATAATTGAGTGACTTGCATGCATTCCATCATCATGCTATAATTCTAGTTTTGTATATATATTATATTGATGAACCCATAATATATCTGATTTATAATTCATAGTGTGACAATTAACAGAAGGCCAGTATAGTCTCCATGTTTAACATAGCCTAGATGTGCTATGTAAATCTGTTAGGGCATTTCCAATCGAGTGTTGGGTTGATGTAACGACCTAGATTATTACCGTTAAGTTTAAAACGTTAAAAATTGGTTTTATATGTTGTTTTGGAAATTTAAATAACTCGAATTCAATAAATTTGAATATTGATCCAATTTAAATAATAAAATAATAAATTTAATTCTAAAATAATTGGAATTAGTTGGAATTGCAATATAATATAAATTGGACAATATAAAAATATTTAGTTAAGTTAGATTTGAATTATAATAAGGAATTCGATTATTAAACGAATTTTGAACGTATAATTTATATTAAATTAAAAACAAGCCAGCAGCGTCACGGTAGTTTTCGTAAAATTACGTTTTTAACTTCAAATTAATATATTGAATCAATGTAAGTTGGAATTCTTTAAAACAAGAATCATCAGCATCTATTGGATAATAATTTTCTAATAAAACAGAAAAATCAAGATATATATTGTAGATTTTGAGTTATGTCCAAATTAAATTTTCATAGAATTTAGTATGTTGAGTTTAAAATCATAACTACTTTATTTTTGAAATTATTTAATTTTTGTTTGAATAAATTTGATAATAATAATTTATTATCAATGAATTTGTCTATTGTGAAATCAATGTATATTTTATCAACTCAATACGGAACTTAAGAATAGCCAAAATTTAAACGACCTCGCATTTCAATGAAACTAATTTTATTAAATCCATAATAGTTAATTATTACAAGATTTCCGGTTTCACTTCAGTTGGAGTTATTTTGTGATCGTGCACAATATAAACTTGTATAAATTAACTGTTTGAAATTAAAATAGCAATTTTACAAACGATCTCGGAATTCGACGAAACTAATTCCACCGTGTCCGAAATATTTAGTTGTTGTACGGTTTCAAATTTCGTCACGACTGGGGTTCGTACGAACTGTAAACGTCGAACGTTGCACGATAAAAAAAATGTTAGTCACATTCATAAAAGATATCCTTAGCCTGTTCAAATAAATATCTCTGCCAACCTGTTTCTCCATCTTTTCACTTCTGAAAGGCTGCCTCGCGTTCCTTTTATCAACAAATCACAGCTACATTTTCTATTTAAACCGAAACTCCATTCTTTCACAAATTCATTAAAATCTCTCAAACCGTAAGATATTAGCAAAAACCTCCAAGTAGGAAGTTGTACAGAACTGAGCTGGCGACATTGTAAGGTGTAGAAGTAGGCCAACATTTATATTGGCAAATAGTACGTTTACAAATTCATGCTCAATTACTTATCACTTCTTGGTAGTAATTGCTATCTTATTTGGGTCCGTGACCCGCCTTTTTGACCGGTTCAAATCGATAATTAAACCGACTTAAACCATTCAACAAGACATACTGTTAGGGGTACTTACACATTGGAACAAGGAGAAACAACTTTTTATATTATCATAATAATAATTTTACATCAGAGTACAAGAGAAATCAAAGTACACCGAATATACAGTAGAAAAATACCGACCCAGCGAAGGAATACAACTAGAGTGCAGCGAATGAATAACGAAATGATCCAAATATGAAGTGCTCTAATATATAGCTCTTGCTATTTCCAGAATCTTCTCTAAAATGAACTCAAGACTATCTGCAAAACCTTAACTACTAAGCTGCCCATGTGGAAAAATATGGGAACCCAGAGTTTAAGGAAGGAACAAAAAACTCCAGGCTAGTCATGAGACTGGTGTGAGAACTAAACAGTTATTTTTAGGTTTATTTTAAAATGAGGTAAATCATAGGACCACGTCGTATAACACATAATGATTTTTTGGCTTATGAATAGCAGTGCATATAAATTCGCAATGCTTTTTAGAAAATGAAACAACCAAAAGGACTCGTGGCACACACACACAATGAAAACACACATCAGCGAGGTTTCTCCTTATGATAACTAAAAATGTTTGATATGTGAAAATTATGTTACATTATTAGTGCATAGTGAAAAGAAATTTCACAAGTAAACATACCAATCCTAGCCAGCAAAATGCCTCATCCCATTACGTTGACGTATTCCTACCAGTAACCAGTACGTTATACAACTGAAATCGTAAAAGCCCGTAGTGGAGATTGAGTTTCCAATAAATGACCAAGCAAAGAAACTTCCTTATTCATGATGGGTACACCTCTAGAGGGACCTCTCGAGAACCAAATGGGATCTCTGCCAACATGACGTCGTTCTCTTCCTTACTGTATTTATTAGATTGCACCTAAGTATGTCATCTCCCAACCATTACAAACGTTTAACCAGGTGCCTGCAACATCAACATGCACAAAAGTAGAAGTTGCCACATAAGTAATACTTGGGATTCATACCATGATACACTTTTTATCTAGAAGGAGAAGACTACCCATGTCCCCGTTGCATTCTTCTTGTTTTGGCCATTTTCGAGGTGTGAGGCTTGTTGAAGTCAAATCATACACAAAGCTCTGCTTCACAAAGCCATGCTTTGATCATCACTAGCTCATCCCATAAGCATGCCACATTGTCAATTCACAACACATAACTAATATTTATCAATATATAACCTCTAAGCTCATATGACTTAGAGAAGCATGTTAATCTAAGAGAATAAATTCTCCATATATATATGTACACATATATAATTGAGATCAGCTGTTATGCAGTCAATTACAAAGTCAGATACATAATCCATTATATGTCTGAATGAAACCGAAGTCCCCTTATTCCTCGTCCAATGAAGGAGAGAGATCCTTGCAAATCCAAAATTCCTCCAAATATGTGCGAATAATGCCCTTAATCTGATTAAAAAACATCTCAAAATGGAAGCTATCCATTTGAGACATTCAACAAGTAGTCCTTTCAATGTGAAGGTTCCCGTCTTCAATATGCTCATTTGCTTCAAAACGTCGTTTTATTATACGGAATGGTTTTAGGATAGAAATCTGATCCTGGTATTCCCGAATAACAAGCGCTATTTGAAAATCATATGGAAACACAAGATTAATCAAGTCTCTTCCCACTCAGAATGGTTAGTTAAAAACGTTATCAACTTAAATAAAAATCCTTAATTGTTTATCGCATTAAAAATTTATTCCATACATTCATCCTTTTACCTTTAAAAAAGATATTGTCTTAACAAAGATTCCTTCTTAAACTTAATTTCGAAAAACTTCATTGATTCTTAATCAAGAGTCATCAGTTCTTTATTTTTTTTTCCAAACCCATTTCAGAATTAACATCCTTAGCATCATCTTAATTAGCCATTAAAAAAATCTTAATCCTTTTCGAATTCAAAATCATAACTTAGTTATAGTTAAGTTAAAGGATGATGTTATTTAAGACAAAATTCACGACCAACCCAAAATCAATTGATATTAAATATAAGAATTAAATAGAAATTATATCAAACTTATATCCAATACCAGTTCACAAAATCAATGAATAATTTAAGTAGAATAACGATATAAATATCTTTCAAACTCCCCAAATTGTATAAGTCTAAATAACGGAATTACATACCGAAAATCCGAAGATTATTTCCATCCAAATCCAATTAATTCAGTTTTGAAAACATATCCCTAAATCAATATATTTATCAAAACAAATCTTCTTACAACATTTATATTTGAAAAACGAAAAAACTTAACTTACTGGTTTAAGGATGATGTTATTAAAGACATCATCCGCAACAACCCAAAATCAGATAATATTAATTATACGATTTAGATAGAAATCGTATCAGCTCATATTCAATTTCAATTCACATATTCAATAGATACAATAAGCGGAATAACGGTATAATCACCTTTTAAATTCCTCGAATATTATGAGTTTTATCTATGAAATTAACACCAAATGTTTGATGATTAATTCCAATCCAAATCCAATATTTAAGGTTTGAAGAACTTAAGTTCAATTAAGAATTAATTTTTCAAAACGTCGTTGTAATGTATTCATTAGTCAGGCTGAAAGACTCCAAAATCAAATTATAGTTTAAAACTTCATTTTCTTTCTCAGATCACTTTAAAATCATTTATTATAATTTTTATCATATTTTTAATACTTTCTATAAAGCCGTTTATATTGATTTCCAATTACGATCATCGAACTGCGTTTACAACGACCTTTTAAAAATAGTTTTAAACATAACTTGAAATCTATAATTTGAAATTTGAAATTTCTTCTTTTAAGTTATTAGTAAACAAACGTTTTTTGTTCCAAGGAAATCGGATTTAAATTTCATTAGTTATAGTCGTTTGAAGTTTATGGTCCAAATTCGCGAACTATCGCTGCGTGACACGAACTATTCAAACCATATTATAGATTTAAAATAAAACTCATCCTATTTAGTTTAATATATTTCATTAATTTTATAAAACGTTTATAAACTCTTTTAAAAGTGATATTATCAAATTCCAACTACAAATTCTATTATAAATCAAAATTGAATATTCCATTATTATAATACTAATAAAATATCACTATTATTATTTTTTAAAATTAAATCTTTTGAAATCTAAACTTTGTAGAAATCAAATTAAACGTTATATAATATGTTTGGAATAACCAATTTGGGTTAAAAACATCATTTATATGTCTAACTTGAATTCAATTTTGAATATAGTATCCAAAATCGATTTCAAACTAGATGTAATGACCCGGATTTCTTATCGATTTATTTTTAATATTTAATATGGATTTAAATATCGAGTTGGTAATATAAATCGACTTTTATATTGAGTTGTCGATTTAATAATCAATTTCGATTTAATATCGAATATATTAAATTATCGTAATACAAAATATAGTTGAAATCGAAGTTAAATACGGAGTCAAAAACAATTCAGATGACCGATATAAACTCTGTTTGAATATAAACGTTAATTGAAATAATTTATTACTAGCGAATTGATTTATTTTTGAATTTAAATTATTTTATATCGATTTAAAATGATTATTCTATATACGTTCAAATTAAATATCAAAATATGTTCAATTCAGTTCAGAATAGTTTTATAATATTGGAACGACGGTTGGTACGCTAAAATAGCGGTTAACGATTTTTAATTGTGAACCCCGATTTATTTGATTAGTGGATAGGATCAAAATCAAATCGATATCTATTTAAAAAGAATAAAAATCCCTTTTTGCCTACTCGTATTTAGTACAAATCAAATTGAAATAAAGATGCTATGTACTTAGGGATACATTCAATTAATATGGCGTACATTTGGTTCCCTCTCCATGCTTATATAACGTGAGTTTCCCCTTTCTGTTCTATCTTCTTTCAGCATCTAAAAACAAAGCCGTCACTCATTTTATTTTTGAAAACTAAATCCCTTCTTGCAAAATCAAGCTCCAACAAAATAGAAAAGGGTCATTCCTTTGTTTCAAAATCAAACTCAAAACCGATTCCTTGTTAGATCCAAGCTCGACGGCATAATTTAGGCATGCAAATTCGAGTGGAGGTCACGGTAAGGTCCGTGGGTGGAGCGCTGTGCCTATGGTTGAATCGCAGTAGGGTTTCGATCATCAGTAGAAAGTGCGATGTGAGTTGGGGATTTGTTAGTCTCGTTCTTCGTTTCCGTCCAGTATCAGAGGTCGCGATCGATTCATAAGAGCAGTTGTGATTTAAGATTTGAGGTTTGGGTGAGGCGCGATTCTGGCATTAGAAGTCAACATGGACTTCGATTTTAACTGGTGGATGAGGTGACTAAGGAGGGACTTGGTATTTGGATTATTGGGAAAGTCAGGGTACACGGATTTGTATTTGGCAAATAAGGACATCGATATATGGATTGGAAGGTGATTGTTGTTTTGTGTAGTTTAGAGATCCATGGAGGAGGATGGTAATAGTTCGACATTTGAAAATTGTCGATATGGCTCTGAAGGGGGATATCGACTTAGGAAAGATCGAGTGTGTAAGTACGGAAGGTGCTCTGAGTTAAGGCAGGGGCTGTCTGGGATCGTTTAGTTATAGGAGGGAATTTATTTTGCTTATTCGAGGTTGAGGTGAAGAGGTCAGGTTCTTCATTTTTCTTGCAGTAAGGAAGAAGACAACGAATACATGAATTAAGGTAATTACTTTCAAATTAGTTATTAAAATTTTATTATAATTAAAATTGTTCGATGATTTAGTCTTAATATTAAAAATGGTCAACTTATATAATATGCGAGATCTGGAATTCACAAAGAAGACGGAATTGGTTTTGAAACTACAATCTGGAGTTTTATTCACGAAATTGATGCAAAGGAATACCAGTTTGGGATAAAAACGGAATGCAATAAAATCACGGGGAGTAAATCTCACTCACCTTTTATTTAGAATTATTTTTATCAGTTAAAAATAATTATTTGTTGCTTGTTTGGTTGCATTTAATATTTTTGTGCATCTTAAATATATTAGTTATTTAGGCTTGGTGTGCTATTATTTATATATTGGTGGTTGGATATTCCCGTAGTCTCATTAGCGGATGCCCACGGTACCATTAGCGGATGATTACCCTATACGCCCCACACTATGATAGTGGATGACCTTCTATACCGCGATATCCTGCCATGAAGCAGGATGGGTATTATTTATGTTGACTAACGTTTGTGGATGTAGGAAACAGGTTGGAGGGATCCAACTGGATTCCTCAAAAAGATTATTATTTGTTTGTTTTCACATATATTATCACATATGATATGTTGATTGATAATTGGTTGGTTTGATTATTTTATTATCACTGGGGCCCGAATGTTGATCTATAAAATTATTGTAAAAGAGATTTTGAGAATTTAAACGGGAAAATTCTATTTTTTAAAATAGAATTTGAAATTCGAATGGACTAAAAATATTGACTTGTTTTTGAATAAATAAAACAAGTACTGAAATTTATAAACGATGTTTATAAATTGAAATTTACAGGAAATTGAAGTGATGAATTTATAAATGGTATTTGTAAATAAAATGGAATGATTTTCATTGGAAAATCAAGGAATTGAAATGAATTTATAAACAGTGTTTATAAATAAAATGGAAAATTATCATTGGATAATTTGAATATTTAAATTCAAATGTGAATTTAAAAATAGAAATGGGGAAATCGTTTTAAAGAAATAGACGATGGAATTTATTCTGATGTTCAGAATATAAATTGAACTAAAATAAATCCGTAAGGATTTATGATTTGAATTCGATTAATTCGAATTTATTTAAATAGAAGTCAAACTGAATATGGAAATAAATTGGGTGTTATATATATAAGTTATTATAAATAGAAATTTCTGAAATAAGATTTTGGTTTTAAATAGATTTCGAAATAGACTTGTTTATATATAAAACAAGGAGGTTGGATTTATAAACGATATTTATAAATCTAATGTAATAAATTATCGTTGGATAAATCTAGAGTTTTAAATCCAAATAGAATTTGAAAATGTCAAATTCAAATAGAATTTGAAAATAGAATTTGAAATATAGAATTTGAAAATAGAATTAAAAACAGAAAGTTGAAATCATTTCGAAATGGAAACGACGAAATATATTTCAGAATGTGGATTTTTAAACAGAATAGAAATAAATCAAAAGGATTTTTAATTTGAAAATGGAACTAGAATTTAATATAGAAGATTGAAGGATAAATAAATTTATTTCCGAGTTAGGAAAAAATCGACAATTTTAGAAAATTGGAAATATTATGTTGAATTGGGAAAATTGGTTTGATATATATTAAAAATATATCAGAATGGAGTTGAATTTATATATAAACGAAATTTAAAACGTTTATGTATTAAATATAATTAAAACGAACTCGCCGCAGTGCTGCATTTCGTAGATTGGCGATTCGAACTTCAATTGAGTATATGGAACTCAATTTAAGTCGGAATTCTTTGAAACAAGAATCGTCAGGACCGATTTGATAATAGTTTTCTAATGGAAGAGAAAAATCTAGAATTAATCTTATAGATTTTGAGTTATGTCAAAATCAACTTTTCAGAAAATAGCGCCAGAACCATTATAATGCCATAACGGTTTATTGGAATAAATAAAGGGATTTTGAGTAAATAAAATATGGACTTTCATTAGAAAAATATAGACTTGAGTTATGAAAATATATCTGAACTCATGTGGAGTAGTGGACTGATTTTTGAAAACAAAAATCATATTTTTTAATTATTAAATAGAATTAACTAATTTGAATAAAAATTAGTTAATGAAATTTTGAATCAAAATTGGACTTTGAGTAAGCGAACTGGATTTGTAAATTCATATCTAGAATCGAATATTGAAATTTGAGTTGAAAATGACATTTGATTGTTTTATAAACAAATTAATTTATATTTGAACATGATATGTTCAAATAAGAAGTGAAATAGGCAAAAGAGTTAATTAAAGAATAAATTAGCGAATCGAGTTTAAAATGACTGGATTGAGTTGTAATAAATTGAGAGTGGATAGATATGTGTTAGACAGGTATGGAATGAAGTATACGAAGAGATATATATTGAAATGCCCGACAAAAAGGTACATGCTTAAATTCCATATGAGGTTTTTTGCGCCAAATCGGCAAGCCACTTGGCTTTTTGTTTTTCTCTTTGAATGGAGAGGGCTTGTGTGGCGGTTTGGGGATTTTCCCGATGCTCCGGTAAAAAGGAGGTTATGGCGAATTTTTCCGGAAATTTAAGAAGTTAGAATATTTTTAAGAAAATTTGATAATTAGAAATCTATATATCGATATATATAGAATTCGATAAGGAAATGAAATTAAAATAGAATATTGTAAACAAAAAAGAGATCTATAAATTAGATTTTTTTAAAATAGAAAGCGAACATATTCATGTTTTTAAAATGAATAATTAGTTTTTATGATGTTGATTATCCGAGGTAAGTAGTCTTGTCCGTTTTGAAGTTAATGATGTTTTCAGTCAAGGTATGAGAGGTAATTATACCTCAACTTGTTTGATTTCATTTTTAACAAATAAATAGCAGGATTTAGTCTCGAAGATAAATGTTTGAATAAGATTAGTTAAATGCAGTATTTTGGATTGTTGTAACGATGTTTTATATGACATTCGTTTTAGCCCAAATAAGTGGAATTTTGGAAATATAATATTTCCTGAGTGTAGAAATGAACGGTCGTGGAAGGGATAAATAATTGGAATGTTTCCAATTATAAGTAAAGGATATTTTTCCAAGTACAGAAAATAAAAGAATGCGATATACCAAAATGTTTTCCAAATAGCGGAAAAGGCCAAGATGATGGTTGAAAATATTTGTTTAACAAATATTGATAGGGGAATGAAGAAGTGAATTAATTAATGAAATATTAATTAACAGGCCTAGTAACTGTTTGATGTTATGGATGAATGTTTGTTTGTTTTTCTTCGATAGTTAAATAACCGACTATCGAAGGGTTTGCCAATATCGTTGTCAATATGGAGAGACCAGTTGGATTATTATCCGTGAACCACTCCATATTGACAGTAGCACTGCGAATCAGATTATATGAAGATAATCGAAGACGGAGTAAAGTGCAAGGAGTTTTTCTGTTAATAGAAATTGTGCCTTCGGTTTCGTTCAATCCCAGAATGAACGTATATGGACGAATGTCTGACAGATTATTTCCAACGATCGAATATGTTGATCTGTATGGATATATATGGTGGCGGAGAATTTATTCTCTTAGCATAATATCCAAAATATATTTGTGCAAATCAATTAGTGATTAACGGATCTGACAATGTGGCATTCAAAGTGATTGTACTATTAATGAATGATAAGTAATCATAGCCTCAGGCCTCAACAACCGGGAAGTGGAAAAAATCGGGCAGGCAGCATGGCTATGTGGGTCGCTCCCATTAGGGTGTATAATCACCTATCTAGAGATATTAATTTCATTCGTTAATCTATTCGATGCTGTTCCATTCGGGAAACAGTTGCTGATCCCAACCGTTGGTGATATACATTTGATACATCAAGCGAAATGAGTGGTCGGTAATGTGTGGGCCGAGTTGCAAGACGTTCTTGTTGAACCCAGTGTATTCCTCTCTAGAAATACACTATCGAAATGTGGTTCTATACCTTGTCATGTTGGAAGTCCAATCTCCAATAAGCGCCATGCGGTTTTTGATTTTATATTATATACATGGAGCATGAGATGCAAGCGTTTCGCTAGATTCTATTTACTTGATTAGACATTATTATAATATCACTGGATTTTTGTATCAAAGTGTTTTGGGTTATAGTAAGGTAAAAACCGTCCATGTTTATGTATGGGCTGGTCTTACTATTATCTTTTCTTTCGAAAGGATTTTGAAAGTTGAACAAATGGTTGGAGTTTACTCACACCAGTCCCATGACTGACCCAGAGTTTATTTTGTTTTTGTTTTTCCTAAACTCTTGGGTGCCCAAATTTGTGCGGGCAGTCAATTAGTCGGGATTTTACAGATTCACTTGGAGGAGCTTGAAGCAGGAGACTTCACCTGTTAGCTATAGACTATCATATTTCTGCTGCATACTATGTGGTATCTGGAAACAGGTGTCTGTAACTGTTCTAGGAATAATTGTTGTGCTCTGATGATGGTATGTATATAAAGTTACTAATTTGTATTTCAAATGTTATGTTATATAATATATTTTATTCGTTCCGCTTTGAGTTTGTGATCTTCGTTTTCTTCTATTCTAATATTTCTTTCTTTCTATTTCTCATCCTCTAACTTCTTTCTAATAATGATTCGTATTTCTATGCAATTTGGGTTGGACGTGTGGTGTTATTAGTCAACTCAGATAGTACGGATCTGCGGGCCATTACAGTTGGTATCAGAGCTTAGGCTGAGCGAATACCTAGGTTATGGTGTTGTGCTCGTTAGAGATAGGGTCGGTAGTAACCTAGAATAAGTGGAGTGTGTATACATACGAGAGAGCGTATTTGTTAATTGATATAAAAAAATTATTTTATATTGTGTTGGCTAGTCTGTTAAATGGTTTATGAATGCTGGTCGAATCGTGGGACGCCACGACGTCGATAAGAATTTGCAAATATTTGAACAGAAAATAGAATACGATATTGTTTTTAAGTGGGTAAATGAAATAATTTTACCCAAAAAATCTATTTTTGATAGAAAAAGAATAATTTTCTGAAATTATTGTGATATATGGATGTGTTGATTGTTAGAATTATAATCAAACGAGATTATAAAACTGGAATGATTATATATAGCTCGATTAAATTGTATAAGAATGAAATATACAAATATGTTGAACTGGAATTGAACTCAAAACAGAATTTGAAATTTAAATCCTGGGAAGTTGAAAAATATTTTACAAAGTATATTAAAATATTATAGCTTTGTTTTGGAAGGAGTTTTGAATAAAAATCATTTTAGATGGATTTTGAAAGTGTTAAAGCACTGAACTCACTTCAGTGGCTGGAAAATAATTTTGATGATGACTGCAGCATTATCAGTGTTCATTTTCGAGTTTCTAAGTGATGAGTTGCTCCCTTAGAAAAGTTTTGGTGGAAATTTATTTTAAATAAAACAAGTTGTTTTGGAAAATTCAAATGTTTTGAATTTGAAATGATTATAAATATATGTGTATATATTTATGTGGTTTCGAAAGGATTTGAAATAGAAACTCGGGAATTTAAATTAAGCTTAAGTTAAATGGATAGATGTGAATAAATTGATCAAAATCAAATTGGAATGGAATATGAATTGATTGTAAATCATTCAGACTAAATGAACGCAAACATATATGGGTACCATATGAATGAAAAATCAAATGTTTTGATAGAATAAAAGTTGTTGGTATATAAAGAGTTGAGTTTCAACATAAGTACGTTTTGAAAAGTACATAGGTTTGTAGCATTTTTTTTACCTTAGCAATTTTGGGGACGAAATTATTTTAAGGGGGGAAGAATGTAACGACCCAGATTTCTTATCGATTTATTTTTAATATTTAATATGGATTTAAATATCGAGTTGTTAATATAAATTGACTTTTATATTGAGTTGTCGATTTAATAATCAATTTCGATTTAATATCGAATATATTATATTATCGTAATACGAAATATAGTTGAAATCGAAGTTGAATACGGAGTCAAAAACAATTCAGATGACCGGTATAAACTCTGTTTGAATATAGATGATAATAGAAATAATTTATTACAGCGAATTGATTTATTTTTGAATTTAAATTATTTTATATCGATTTAAAATGATTATTCTATAAACATTCAAATTAAATATCAAAATATATTCAATTCAGTTCAGAATAGTGTTATAATATTGGAACGACAGTCGGTATGCTAAAATAGCGGTTCACGACTTTTAATTGTGAACCCCAATTTATTTGATTAGTGGATAGGATCAAGATCAAATCGATATCTGTTTAAAAAGAACAAAAATCCCCTTTTTTCTAATCGTATTTAGTACAAATCAAATCGAAATAAAGATGCCATGTACTTAGGGATACATTCAATTAATATGGCGTACGTTTGGTTCCCACTCCATGCTTATATATCGTGAGTTTCCGCTTTCTGTTCTATCTTCTTTCAGCATCTAAAAACAAAGCCATCACTCATTTTATTTTTGAAAACCAAATCCCTTCTTGCAAAATCAGGCTCCAACAAAATAGTAAAGGGTCGTTACTTTGTTTCAAAATCAAACTCAGAACCGATTCCTTGTTAGATCCAAGCTCGACGGCGTAATTTAGGCACACAATTTGAGTGGAGGTCGCGGTGAGGTCCGTGGGTGGAGCATTGTGCCTATGGCTGAATCGCAGTAGGGTTTCGATCATCAGTAGAAAGTGCGAGGTGAGTTGGGGATTTGTTCGTCTCGTTCTTCATTTTCGTCCAGTATCAGAGGTCGCGATCGATTCATAGGAGTAGTTGCGATTTAAGATTTGAGGTTTGGGTGAGGCGCGATTCTGGCATTAGAAGTCAACATGGACTTCGATTTTTACTGGTGGACGAGGTGATTAAGGAGGGACTCGGTAGTTGGATTATTGGGAAAGTCAGGGTACATGGATCTGTGTTTGGCAAATAAGGACATCGATCTATGGATTGGAAGGTGATGGCTGTTTTGTGCAGTTTGGAGATTCATGAAGGAGGATGGTAATAGTTCGACATTTGAAAATTGTCGATATGGTTTTAAAGGGGGATATCGACTTAGGAAAGATCGAGTGTGTAAGTATGGAAGGTGTTCTAAGTTAAGGCAGGGGCTGTTTGGGATCGTTTAGCTATAGGAGGGAATTTATTTTGCTTATTCGAGGTTAAGGTGAGGAGGTCAGGTTCTTCATTTTTCTTGAAGTAAGGAAGAAGATAACGAAAACATGAATTAAGGTAATTACTTCCAAATTAGTTATTAAAATTTTATTATAATTAAAATTGTTCGATGATTTAGTCTTAATATTAAAAATGGTCAACTTATATAATATGCGAGATTTGGAATTCACAAACAAGACGGAATTGGTTTTGAAATTACAATTTGGAGATTTATTCACGGAATCAATGCAAAGGAATACCAGTTTGGGATAAAAATGGAATGCAATAAAACCACGGTGAGTAAATCTCACTCACCTTTTATTTAGAATTATTTTTATTAGTTAAAAATAATTGTTTGTTGCTTGTTTGGTTGCATTTAATATTTTTGTGCATCTTAAATATATTAGTTATTTAGGCTTGGTATGCTAATATATATATATATATATATATATATATATATTGGTGGTTGGATATTCCCGCAGTCTCATTGGCGGATGCCCGCGGTACCATTAGCGGATGATTACCCTATACGCCCCACGCTATGATAGTGGATGACCTTCTATACCGCGATATCCTACCACGAAGCAGGATGGGTATTATTTATGTTGACTAACGTTTGTGGATGCAGGAAAACAGGTTGGAGGGATCCCACTGGATTCCTCAAAAAGATTATTATTTGTTTATTTTCACATATATTATCATATATGATATGTTGATTGATAATTGGGTGGTTTGATTGTTTAATTATCACTGGGGGTCTGAATGTTGATCTGTAAAAATACTGTAAAATAGATTTTGAGAATTTAAACGGGAAAATTCTATTTTTTTAAATAGAATTTGAAATTTGAATGGATTAAAAATAGTGACTTGTTTTCGAATAAATAAAACAAGTACCGAAATTTATAAACGATGTTTATAATTGAAATATATAGGAAATTAAAGTGATGAATTTATAAATGGTATTTATAAATAAAATGGAATGATTTTCATTGGAAAATCAGGAAACTGAAATGAATTTATAAGTAGTATTTATAAATAAAGTGGAAAAATTATCATTGGATAATTTGAATATTTAAATTCAAATGTGAATTTAAAAATAGAAATGGGGAAATCATTCTAAAGAAATAAACGATGGAATTTATTCTGATGTTTAGAATATAAATTGAACTAAAATAAATCCATAAGGATTTATGATTTGAATTCGATTAATTCGAATTTATTTAAATAGAAGTCAAACTGAATATGTAAATAAATTGGGTGTTATATATATAAGTTATTATAAATAGAAATTTCCAAAATAAGATTTTGGTTTTAAATAGATTTCGAAATGGACTTGTTTATATATAAAACTAGGAGGTTGGACTTATAAATGATATTTATAAATCTAGTTAAATAAATTATCGTTGGATAAATTTAGAGTTTTAAATCCAAATAGAATTTGAAAATATCAAATTCAAATAGAATTTGAAAATAGAATTTGAAATATTGAATTTGAAAATAGAATTAAAAATGGAAAGTTGAAATCATTTCGAAATGGAAAAGACGAAATATATTTTGGAATGTGGATTTCTAAGCAGAATAGAAATAAATCCAAAGGATTTATAATTTGAAAAATGAACTAGAATTTAATATAGAAGATTGAAGGATAAATAAATTTATTTCCGAGTTAGTAAAAATCGACAATTTTAGAAAATCGGAAATATTACGTTGAATTGGGAAAATTGGTTTGATATATATTAAAAGTACATCAGAATGGAGTTGAATTTATATATGAACGAAATTTAAAATGTTTATATATTAAATATAATTAAAACGAACTCGCCGCAGCGCTGTAGTTAGAAATTGGCGATTCGAACTTTAATCGAGTATATGGAACTCAATTTAAGTCGGAATTCCTTGAAACAAGAATCGTCAGGACCGATTTGATAATAGTTTTCTAATGGAAGAGAAAAATCTAGATTTCATCTAATAGATTTTGAGTTATGTCAAAATCAACTTTTCAGAAAACAGCGCCAGAACCATTATAAAGCCATAACGGTTTATTGGAATAAAAAAGGGATTTTGAGTAAATAAAATCTGGATTTTCATTAGAAAAATACAGACTTGAGTTATGGAAATATATCTGAACTCAAGTGGAGTAGTGGATTGATTTTGGAAAACAAAAATCATATTTTTAATTATTAAATAGAATTAACTAATTTGAATAAAAATTAGTTAATGAAATTTTGAATCAAAATTGGACTTTGAATAAGCGAACTGGATTTGTAAATTCATATCTGGAATCAAATATTGAAATTTGAGTTGAAAATGACATTTGATTGTTTTATAAACAAATTAATTTATATTTGAACGTGATATGTTCAAATAAGAAGTGAAATAGGCAAAAGAGTTAATTAAAGAATAAATTAGCGAATCGAGTTTAAAATGACTGGATTGAGTTGTAATAAATTGGGAATGGATAGATATCTGTTAGACAGGTATGGAATGAAGAATATGAAGAGATATATATTGAAATGCCCGACAAAAAGGTATATGTTTAAATTTGACACGACCCGAACTTCCCCGTGAGGGAAAGCACGGATGGCGTTGAGGACAAGACAAATCAGAACGCAGACGGAAGAACATTTCATTGTTATTACAATAATTCCATCAGATACAAGAATATACAGAGTATAAATGAATAAATTACATTCGATAAATATCAGATATTACAATAAATTACATAGCAGCGGAAAATAATACAAAGCACAACTGAAGGTGATATACGGATACAGAGCTTTCCAGATATCATTCCAGCTGTAAAACCAGGATCCTGTGAATATAAATCTGCAAAACCAAAACTACTAGCTGCCCGTGCGGAAAATAGGGGCACCCAGAGTTTAGGTTAAAACAATAAACTCCAGGTCAGTCATGTGACTGGTGTGAGAACTAAAACAGTTATTTAAAACTTTACTTTAAAAGAGAGTAATTCAAGGGACCACGCCGTATAACACGGAACGGGTTTCCTCCCAAGAATACCTGTGCATATCTATAAACAACGCAATGCTTTTTTGAAAAATGAAGCTATTATAAGACCCAGGTCCCATCACACAATGCAACGCAAGCCGGAGGATAGGGTTTTACCTTATAACAGCCAAACATGCTTGGTACGTTTAAAACAAATCATTTGATACTATAATAAGTGTATAGTGTCAAAACAATTTCAATCATAAATATAAATCATAGACGGCATGAGTGCCCCATACCACTATGTCGCCATACTAGTACTACAATTAAAGCCGAAATACACGTATTGGAAATTGGATTTCTGTCATGAGTCGAGGCAAGGGGCAAGATCCTCTCCGCGCTCGAGACACTCTAGCAAATGCCTCAGGGCTACGCACTCTGGGCAACCCTGGATTCGGCTGGGCCGGTCCTCACTTACGTTAGAGGATTAATTATGCCTGAACACACGTTTCCCGGTCCTTACAGACCTATAATCGAGGCGCCTCATTCCAACAACCACAAAGGTGAAAAGTATATAAATGTCAGGGCTGGTAAGTAACTGACACCACCAAAGCTAGAAAGAAACGTCGTGCTCTCCCAGCGGTCCGTATCCCGTTTTTAACTCATACCGAGGTGTGAGGCTCGCGAATTCACGCTATACACAAAGCTATGCCACAAAGGCCGTGCTTTGATCATCAACCACAAGACTTTGCTTTTCAACAGAAGCCTTGATCATTGCATCTTAGCATGCCACACAGGCAATTCATGCCATGCGATTGATGTCCATCGATATACAACCTCTAAGCTCGTACGTCTCAGAGAAGGGCGTTAAGCAAAAGAATAAATTCTCCGCCGCCAAACAGATGTATATTTAATAGAAATCAATCAACACAGAATAAAATCCAATGTCAGACACACAATCCATTTACAAGTCCGTTCTGGGTCTGAACGAAACCGGAGGCACTTTCCTCGCATATCCATTCATCTCCAGGTACGTCTGGACGACCACCAACTATTTCCATCCTCTTGGGTGTACTGCCCAATCAGGATCGTCAGTAGTTATCCAAACGATGTGAAGACTTCCAGTCTTCAACCACCGTCTTCATCTTCGATTTATCGTCGAATCGGTTATTCAGAATGGGTATAAACCCGGACTTTCCGAACAACCCGCGTATATTAAAAACAAATGTTACACAAACACAACATACGCCTCATTCCAATTCAGAATATTCTTTTATTCATAAAATCACATTTTTAGGGAAAGGTTCCCATTAATTTTATCCAAGATAAATTCTTTAAAATTTATCCTTTAATCATCCTTTTGATGTCGTTTCAAACCAAATTATGGTTTTCTGAACTAGTCGAGATTAGCGAACCACACCGAAGTAATTATTTATTTTATTTCCAAATCCCAACCTATTCATCCCATGAAGCAAAACTGGTGATACTCCATATCTAACACCATGGTGTTATCGGTAAAATTAATTACCATTTCACGTTCAAATCTAATTAAAGATTTAACTATCGCTTTGGAGCAAAACTGGCGATACTCCATACTCGCTCGTTTCTAAATTTGATAATTTAGATTATAGATTCACATTTCAATCTAATTACAGATTCATTAAAACTCCTTTGACTGGGTTAAAGAACTAGGTGTTATTTAAAACACAGTTCACGACAAACCCAAATCACATTCTATCTATTATCGGGTTAAAGAACTAGTGTTATTTAAAACATCGTTCACGATAAACCCATTTTCAAATCCAATCAAATATATTAGAAATACCGATTATTTAAAACCCCTTTTTAAATCTAATTTATTTATTTAAAAATAATTGGGTTTTAAATTTTAGTTTAGAACTAGTTCATTTCGATAAAAATCTATTTTTTATCTTTTCAAATATGGAGTTTTTCATCCCAATTTTTCTCAAATCATTTCTTATGATTTTACACAAATTATTGATATTTTTAATAATTTTATTAAGGCCCGTACAATCGATTTCCATCAACGGCCATCGAACTGCACTTACAACGACCTTTTTTGAATTTGATTTGGACGTATCTCCAAATCCAACCGTTAGATTTCAAATTTCTAATATTCGTTAGAAAGCTCTTTTCGATACGAACCCAACGGTTCCGGTTTTAGGAGAATCCGACGGTCGGATCTCCCGTAATGTCCGTTTGAAATAAATGGTCGAAATTCACGAACTACCGCGGCGCGGCGCGTTTTATTCAGGCCATTATATTATATATATAATATATATAATGTATATTTCGTCGATTACTATTTAAAACAAATTATATAGATAGTTTTGAATTCGTTTCAAAAACAATTTCAACCTTCATTTCAAATTCAAATCAAAATTGAATTTCTCCTTATAAATTCGTTTTAAAATTCATGTTTATTCAATTCAAATTTCAATTAAATTTGAATTCATTTCAATTCGTTTTCAATTCAATTCGAATTCGTTTTCAATTCGATTCAAATCAAATTCGTTTTCTATTCAATCTAATTCAAATTGGTTATATATTCAATTCAACTCATTTTCTATTCGATTCAATTGAAATTGGTTTTCTATTCGAATCAAATTCATATTGGTTTTCTATTCGAATCAAATTCATATTGGTTCCTATTCGAATCAAATTCATTATATATTCAATTCATTTCGAAATCGTTTTATATTCAATTCATTTCGAAATCGTTTTCAATACAATTCATTTCGAAATCGTTTTATATTCAATTCATTTCGAAATCGTTTTCAATACAATTCATTTCGAAATCGTTATCTATTCAATTCAATTCGAATTCGTTTTATATTCAATTCATTTCGAAATCGTTTTATATTCAATTCGTTTCGAAATCGTTTTATATCAATTCATTTCGAAATCGTTTTATATCAATTCATTTTGAAATTGTTTTCTAATCAATTCAAATCAAATTTGTTCTCTAATCGATTCAAATCAAATTTGTTTTCTAATCGATTCAAATCAAATTTGTTTTCTAATCAATTCAAATCGAATTGGTTTTCTATTCAATTTAATTCAAACTTCATTTCAAAATATTCGATTTCGAAATCACTTTTCAATATTCATTTTAAAATGAATAAAATCGATAGAAATATCGTTCACGTCAAAATGGCGTCAATCTAGTCAATACGGCTCCATATATTTCTATTTTCAAATATTCTATTTCAAATATTTCTTTTTCAAATATTCTATTCAACAAATGAGTATTTATTTTTGTCAACACACGACTAATCTCAACGAATAAGTACTGTCCACGTGTGACTATTTTTGTTAAATTATTTCGTTCAACACATGACTAATCTCAACGAATGAGTACTGTCAACACATGAACCTTTATTTTATAGTGATAAAGATATAAATTTTATTGTTAAAATATTTCGTTCAACACATGACTAATCTCACGAATGAGTACAGTCAACACATGAACCTTTACTTTATATTGATAAAGATGTAAATTTTATTATTAAAATATTTCGTTCAACACATGACTAATCTCACGAATGAGTACAGTCAACACATGAACCTTTACTTTATATTGATAAAAATGTAAATTTTATTATTAAAATATTTCGTTCAACACATGACTAATCTCAACGGATGAGTACAGTCAACACAAGAACCTTTACTTTATATTGATAAAGATGTAAATTTTATTATTAAAATATTTGGTTCAACACATGACTAATCTCAACGAATGAGTACAGTCAACACATGAACCTTTATTTTATATTATTCTTTATTTTCTAAATTGGAATGAGGCCCAATCAATCACCATATAAAGTTAATTATATGGATTCCATACAACACATGTATATAATAGCATTGAAAAATAATCAACCATCAACCAAAGTGCACTACACTGTATAAGCATCAAATATAGATATCTAACGCTTATAACAGCCTGTCAATCAATCGATCGACATATTTAATCAATCAGGATGAGTGAACTTCAAATTTCATCCCAACACCCGTGTGGGGTTTCAAACAATCAAACACAGATTTTATTTGTGCAGTTGGGCGATGTGTAAAATTTATCGACCCAATCAATGTCCTTCAAATAGGTGTACATAAACAAACCGTCCGGTTTGTAAATGAATATTTATTTATTCACATTCACTATATTCATATTCACGTTAAAACTTATATTTTTAACGATAAAATATTTCGACACATGAATTTCTATTCAGTCCATTCTTTAAATAAAATGATATTTTTATTTTTCTAACTTATTTTAGAAGATTTTGGCGGCATAACGGCACGATACTAGAAACGGGACGAGGCCTAGCCTTATCCCCGGTCTAGTGAAGGCCCACGCCATTCACACATCAATCAAATCCATTCATTTCACCAAACAATTCAATTTCAATCAAATAATCTAACTAATTTTTGCAATCAAACAAACAAGTCCATGGTCTGTGGACGATTGTGTCGGTGCTACTAAACACCGTCTGCATCCTAGTATATATATATATATATATATATATATATATATCTAGAAAAAGAAATTGAAGAGTGAGAAATTTTCACAGATAGCTATCCAATCATCTTGACTCTTCTTTGATAGAAATCTTCATCGTTATCGCATTTTTGTCATCTTCGTTGCTTTAGCCACTACATATTTAAAATCGAATTTTTACTTTGTTATTCAATATATAAAAATCGAATTTTTATTATACTATTCTCTATATAAAAATTGAATTTTTATTATACTATTCTCTATATAAAAATCGAATTTTTATTATACTATTCTCTATATAAAAATCGAATTTTTATTATACTATTCTCTATTTAAAAATTTCGCCTTTTCAAATATAAAGATTCGCCTTTTCAAAAATATCATTCCAAAAATCACATTTTTATTTTGCTACATATACAAAGATGATATTTTTAATATTTCTATCATGTAAAAATTATATTTTTAAATTCTCTACATAAACAAAAATCATACTTCTACGCCTTCTATATAGTAAAGATTATATTTTTAATACTTTAAAAATATAAAAATCATATTTTTAATCTTCATAAAAATATTTTCTCATATCATTAAAAATCAAACCTTTCTATACGTGAAAATAAATCTTTCTATACACAAAAATCAAATCTTTTTATAATTAAAAATCTCGTCTTTCTCATAATAAAAATCCAATCTTTGTACTCAAACACTTTGAATCAAATAAATTTCAGATTTTATAATAAATAAATTTCAGATTTTAAATTAAAGAAGAAAAATTACCTTTCTCCGTTAATTTCCTGGATTGGGGTGCTGCGTCTTCGATTCACGACTGGGGGGGGGGGGGGTTACTGCTGTTGAACTTCGAAGGGGGGGGGGGGTTTGCTTGCGTCCTAACAGGAGGTGGAGGGGATGCGGTTGAAGGAGAAGAGGGGATCGAGGTGGGGCGCCAGGGGGAGGTCGGAGTCTGGGCTCGAGGTGGTGGCCGCGGGGGAACTCGGGGTAGGGTTGGGTTGCGTTCGGGATTAGGAGGAGAGGAGGAGGTCGGGGAAGAAGAACAGGGGGCGGCGGTTGACTGCGAGGTGGCGGCGGTTTAAGGGGAGGGCGGCGGCTCCTCTCCGCCTCGTCGCCTCCTTCTTCTTCTTTTTTTTAAAATCGATTAGAAGAATGAACGTGGGGGGGGGGGGGGGCAGAACGAAAAAAAGGGGAGAAGGGATATTTTTATTTTATTTTATTTTATATTAGATAATTTCTAAAAGTTGACTTTTACATACGACCTCTAAACGAGGCCCACCGCCTGTCGTCCATAGCGTTTCACCCTCATTCCGAACACAATGGGATATGCATCATAAGCTGATTCGGCTGTTACAATCAGTTTCCGTTAAATTTACATTTAAATCTCTATATTGAATTTTAAACGTACATTTCAAATTACCGAGGTCACATAACAACTCTATAAATTCCATAAAAATATTTTCTAGCTTCGTATTGACGATACGGTCCTAACAAAACTAGTTTCGTCGAATTCTGAGACCGTTTGAAAAATGTCCAATTTCCAGTCGATTAAAATCAACTGAAACTGGTCAAACGCGTTTTCCTTTGCCACGCTCACATATTGATTCGAAAAATTATGAAATTTGGAATCTAGCTATAATTTGACATCATGGATTCAACAAAAGTGGTTTCGTCGAAATCCGAGGTTGTTTGCAAAATTTCCATTTTTAAGGGCCTGAATTCCATAGCGACTATTCAGAATTTTCAACTGGACATATCTTTTGATTCTCGTTATGAAATTTCGATTTTTCGGATTCGTTGGAAAGATATCATCAATTAGATCCTAATATTTTTGGTTTCACTAAAATCCGGATTGTTATGAACCCGGTATATTCAATTGAAGTTTGAAATCGAATTATCGAACTACCGCACCATTTTCAATTCTATTTATAATTATATATAAATATTTATATTCTAACGACGGCGTATATAAATATATACGTCGAATTATATTCAAAAGAAATTTCTCGTCGATATTATTTAAAATAATCTATTTTAAATATTCAAAATTCGCTAAAATTGCCAAAATAAAAATTTTAAACTGGTTCAGAATTTCCGTGTTATTACAATCTCCCCCACTTAAAACTTTTCGTCCCCGAAAAGGAACAAAGTCGAAAGTGGTTTGATTAATCAACTCTACGTTCGATCTGGCTTTCATTCTCCAACTTTTCAGTTTCTGAGAATTTTCAAATTTTCAAAAATTTGGCTAACACCCGGAATTTTCGAAAAATTTCGCCATAACCTCCCCTGCACCGGGAGCCACGGGAAAATCCCGAAATTGCTATATAGGCCTTCTGATCTCAAAAAGAAAAAGAAAAAGCCAAGCGGCTAGCCAATCGACTCATAAAATCATCATCACCCAAACAAAACAGTAAATTATGTAGTAAACATGTACCTATTTGTCGGGCAAACAAATTTTATTCTTCGGCTCTAGCCTCCTTGCTATGACCTGTTCAATATAAGTATATGTATATGCAAGCAAAAGCAACCCATTTTCAATACAGTTCAATATTTGGTTCAATTAGGCATAATGGTTCAAAATTATCAAACAAATAAACAGTCAACACAAACATCAATCAATTAGTGAATTAGAGTTTCAAATCCATAAATTTGATATATATACAAAAATCATGTTTTTGATGCCAATTCACAACAATGTGTCCTAGCTATATTAGTTTTGGTTCTCACACCAGTCTAATGGAAATATATAGATATCACACCTTCGAAACACGAAACTAATTACTAATGATGACGCGTCAATCATCAGAATCAGGTCCGGGCGACTAGAGTGTGACTCTATATCTATCCAGTATATTAAAACTTCGAATATACGTTCATGACGTGTACATACAAAACCTTTATATATTGGATTGTCCATATTCAAAATAAATAAATAATCAAATACGTATAAAATGGTTTAAATTTTCAAAACAAAACTGTTTTCATTTGAAAAATATACTCTTCACACTCGTTCTAGGATACTACTGATCCTATCTCTAACGAGTTATTCTAATTGGATATTACTAATCCAATATCTAATGAATTCTTTCGTATGGTTCTAATGTGCCTTGTTCTCGAGCTCTGTAAACTAAAGCTCTGATACCAAACTGACACGACCCGAACTTCCCCGTGAGGGAAAGCACGGATGGCGTTGAGGACAAGACAAATCAGAACGCAGACGGAAGAACATTTCATTGTTATTACAATAATTCCATCAGATACAAGAATATACAGAGTATAAATGAATAAATTACATTCGATAAATATCAGATATTACAATAAATTACATAGCAGCTGAAAATAATACAAAGCACAACTGAAGGTGATATACGGATACAGAGCTTTCCGGATATCATTCCAGCTGTAAAACCAGGATCCTGTGAATATAAATCTGCAAAACCAAAACTACTAGCTGCCCGTGCGGAAAATAGGGGCACCCAGAGTTTAGGTTAAAACAATAAAATCCAGATCAGTCATGTGACTGGTGTGAGAACTAAAACAGCTATTTAAAACTTTACTTTAAAAGAGAGTAATTCAAGGGACCACGCCGTATAACACGGAACGGGTTTCCTCCCAAGAATACCTGTGCATATCTATAAACAACGCAATGCTTTTTCGAAAAATGAAGCTATTATAAGACCCAGGTCCCATCACACAATGCAACGTAAGCCGGAGGATAGGGTTTTACCTTATAACAGCCAAACATGCTTGGTACGTTTAAAACAAATCATTTGATACTATAATAAGTGTATAGTGTCAAAACAATTTCAATCATAAATATAAATCATAGACGGCATGAGTGCCCCATACCACTATGTCGCCATACTAGTACTACAATTAAAGCCGAAATACACGTATTGGAAATTGGATTTCTGTCATGAGTCGAGGCAAGGGGCAAGATCCTCTCCGCGCTCGAGACACTCTAGCAAATGCCTCAGGGCTACGCACTCTGGGCAACCCTGGATTCGGCTGGGCCGGTCCTCACTTACGTTAGAGGATTAATTATGCCTGAACACACGTTTCCCGGTCCTTACAGACCTATAATCGAGGCGCCTCATTCCAACAACCACAAAGGTGAAAAGTATATAAATGTCAGGGCTGGTAAGTCACTGACACCACCAAAGCTAGAAAGAAACGTCGTGCTCTCCCAGCGGTCCGTATCCCGTTTTTAACTCATACCGAGGTGTGAGGCTTGCGAATTCACGCTATACACAAAGCTACGCCACAAAGGCCGTGCTTTGATCATCAACCACAAGACTTTGCTTTTCAACAGAAGCCTTGATCATTGCATCTTAGCATGCCACACAGGCAATTCATGCCATGCGATTGATGTCCATCGATATACAACCTCTAAGCTCGTACGTCTCAGAGAAGGGCGTTAAGAAAAAGAATAAATTCTCCGCCGCCAAACAGATGTATATTTAATAGAAATCAATCAACACAGAATAAAATCCAATGTCAGACACACAATCCATTTACAAGTCCGTTCTGGGTCTGAACGAAACCGGAGGCACTTTCCTCGCATATCCATTCATCTCCAGGTACGTCTGGACGACCACCAACTATTTCCATCCACTTGGGTGTACTGCCCAATCAGGATCGTCAGTAGTTATCCAAACGATGTGAAGACTTCCGGTCTTCAACCACCGTCTTCATCTTCGATTTATCGTCGAATCGGTTATTCAGAATGGTATAAACCCGGACTTTCCGAACAACCCGCGTATATTAAAAACAAATGTTACACAAACACAACATACGCCTCATTCCAATTCAGAATATTCTTTTATTCATAAAATCACATTTTTAGGGAAAGGTTCCCATTAATTTTATCCAAGATAAATTCTTTAAAATTTATCCTTTATTCATCCTTTTGATGTCGTTTCAAACCAAATTATGGTTTTCTGAACTAGTCGAGATTAGCGAACCACACCAAAGTAATTATTTATTTTATTTCCAAATCCCAACCTATTCATCCCATGAAGCAAAACTGGTGATACTCCATATCTAACACCATGGTGTTATCGGTAAAATTAATTACCATTTCACGTTCAAATCTAATTAAAGATTTAACTATCGCTTTGGAGCAAAACTGGCGATACTCCATACTCGCTCGTTTCTAAATTTGATAATTTAGATTATAGATTCACATTTCAATCTAATTACAGATTCATTAAAACTCCTTTGACTGGGTTAAAGAACTAGGTGTTATTTAAAACACAGTTCACGACAAACCCAAATCACATTCTATCTATTATCGGGTTAAAGAACTAGTGTTATTTAAAACACCGTTCACGATAAACCCATTTTCAAATCCAATCAAATATATTAGAAATTCCGATTATTTAAAACACCTTTTTAAATCCAATTTATTTATTTAAAAATAATTGGGTTTTAAATTTTAGTTCAGAACTAGTTCATTTCGATAAAAATCTATTTTTTATCTTTTCAAATATGGAGTTTTTCATCCCAATTTTTCTCAAATCGTTTCTTATGATTTTACACAAATTATTGATATTTTTAATAATTTTATTAAGGCCCGTACAATCGATTTCCATCAACGGCCATCGAACTGCACTTACAGCGACCTTTTTCGAATTTGATTTGGACGTATCTCCAAATCCAACCGTTAGATTTCAAATTTCTAATATTCGTTAGAAAGCTCTTTTCGATACGAACCCAACGGTTCCGGTTTTAGGAGAATCCGACGGTGGGATCTCCCGTAATGTCCGTTTGAAATAAATGGTCGAAATTCCTGAACTACCACGGCGCGGCGCGTTTTATTCAGGCCATTATATTATATATATAATATATATTTCGTCGATTACTATTTAAAACAAATTATATAGATAGTTTTGAATTCGTTTCAAAAACAATTTCAACCTTCATTTCAAATTCAAATCAAAATTGAATTTCTCCTTATAAATTCGTTTTAAAATTCATGTTTATTCAATTCAAATTTCAATTCAATTTGAATTCATTTCAATTCGTTTTCAATTCAATTCGAATTCGTTTTCAATTCGATTCAAATCAAATTCGTTTTCTATTCAATCCAATTCAAATTGGTTATATATTCAATTCAACTCATTTTCTATTCGATTCAATTCAAATTGGTTTTCTATTCGAATCAAATTCATATTGGTTTTCTATTCGAATTAAATTCATATTGGTTCCTATTCGAATCAAATTCATTATATATTCAATTCATTTCGAAATCGTTTTATATTCAATTCATTTCGAAATCGTTTTCAATACAATTCATTTCGAAATCGTTTTATATTCAATTCATTTCAAAATCGTTTTATATTCAATTCATTTCGAAATCGTTTTCAATACAATTCATTTCGAAATCGTTATCTATTCAATTCAATTCGAATTCGTTTTATATTCAATTCATTTCGAAATCGTTTTATATTCAATTCATTTCGAAATCGTTTTATATCAATTCATTTCGAAATCGTTTTATATCAATTCATTTCGAAATCGTTTTCTAATCAATTCAAATCAAATTTGTTTTCTAATCGATTCAAATCAAATTTGTTTTCTAATCGATTCAAATCAAATTTGTTTTCTAATCGATTCAAATCGAATTGGTTTTCTATTCAATTTAATTCAAACTTCATTTCAAAATATTCGATTTCGAAATCACTTTTCAATATTCATTTTAAAATGAATAAAATCGATATAAATATCGTTCACGTCAAAATGGCGTCAATCTAGTCAATACGGCTCCATATATTTCTATTTTCAAATATTCTATTTCAAATATTTCTTTTTCAAATATTCTATTCAACAAATGAGTATTTATTTTTGTCAACACACGACTAATCTCAACGAATGAGTACTGTCCACGTGTGACTATTTTTGTTAAATTATTTCGTTTAACACATGACTAATCTCAATGAATGAGTACTGTCAACACATGAACCTTTATTTTATAGTGATAAAGATATAAATTTTATTGTTAAAATATTTCGTTCAACACATGACTAATCTCACGAATGAGTACAGTCAACACATGAACCTTTACTTTATATTGATAAAGATGTAAATTTTATTATTAAAATATTTCGTTCAACACATGACTAATCTCACGAATGAGTACAGTCAACACATGAACCTTTACTTTATATTGATAAAGATGTAAATTTTATTATTAAAATATTTTGTTCAACACATGACTAATCTCAACGGATGAGTACAGTCAACACATGAACCTTTACTTTATATTGATAAAGATGTAAATATTATTATTAAAATATTTTGTTCAACACATGACTAATCTCAACGAATGAGTACAGTCAACACATGAACCTTTATTTTATATTATTCTTTATATTCTAAAGAATGAGGCCCAATCAATCACCATATAAAGTTAATTATATGGATTTCATACAACACATGTATATAATAGCATTGAAAAATAATCAACCATCAACCAAAGTGCACTACACTGTATAAGCATCAAATATAGATATCTAACGCTTATAACAGCCTGTCAATCAATCGATCGACATATTTAATCAATCAGGATGAGTGAACTTCAAATTTCATCCCAACACCCGTGTGGGGTTTCAAACAATCAAACACAGATTTTATTTGTGCAGTTGGGCGATGTGTAAAATTTATCGACCCAATCAATGTCCTTCAAATAGGTGTACATAAACAAACCGTCCGGTTTGTAAATGAATATTTATTTATTCACATTCACTATATTCATATTCACGTTAAAAATTATATTTTTAACGATAAAATATTTCGACACATGAATTTCTATTCAGTCCATTCTTTAAATAAAATGATATTTTTATTTTTCTAACTTATTTTAGAAGATTTTTGCGGCATAACGGCACGATACTAGAAACGGGACGAGGCCTAGCCTTATCCCCGGTCTAGTGAAGGCCCACGCCATTCACACATCAATCAAATCCATTCATTTCACCAAACAATTCAATTTCAATCAAATAATCTAACTAATTTTTGCAATCAAACAAACAAGTCCATGGTCTGTGGACGATTGTGTCGGGTGCTACTAAACACCGTCTGCATCCTAGTATATATATATATATATATATATATATATCTAGAAAAAGAAATTGAAGAGTGAGAAATTCTCACAGATAGCTATCCAATCATCTTGACTCTTCTTTGATAGAAATCTTCATCATTATCGCATTTTTGTCATCTTCATTGCTGTAGCCACTACATATGTAAAAATCGAATTTTTACTTTGTTATTCAATATATAAAAATCGAATTTTTATTATACTATTCTCTATATAAAAATCGAATTTTTATTATACTATTCTCTATATAAAAATCGAATTTTTATTATACTATTCTCTATATAAAAATTTCGCCTTTTCAAATATAAAGATTCGCCTTTTCAAAAATATCATTCTAAAAATCACATTTTTATTTTGCTACATATACAAAGATGATATTTTTAATATTCCTATCATGTAAAAATTATATTTTTAAATTCTCTACATAAACAAAAATCATACTTCTACGCCTTCTATATAGTAAAGATTATATTTTTAATACTTTAAAAATATAAAAATCATATTTTTAATCTTCATAAAAATATTTTCTCATATCATTAAAAATCAAACCTTTCTATACGTGAAAATAGATCTTTCTATACACTAAAATCAAATCTTTTTATAATTAAAAATCTCGTCTTTCTCATAATAAAAATCCAATCTTTGTACTCAAACACTTTGAATCAAATAAATTTCAGATTTTATAATAAATAAATTTCAGATTTTATAATAAATAAATTTCAGATTTTAAATTAAAGAAGAAAAATTACCTTTCTCCGTTAATTTCCTGGATTGGGGTGCTGCGTCTTCGATTCGCGACTGAGGGGGGGGTTTACTACTGTTGAACTTCGAAGGGGGGGGGGGTTTGCTTGCGTCCTAACAGGAGGTGGAGGGGATGCGGTTGAAGGAGAAGAGGGGATCGAGGTGGGGTGCCAGGGGGAGGTCGGAGTCTGGGCTCGAGGTGGTGGTCGCGGGGGAACTCGGGGTAGGGTTGGGTTGCGTTCGGGATTAGGAGGAGAGGAGGAGGTCTGGGAAGAAGAAGAGGGGGCGACGGTTGACTGCGAGGTGGCGGCGGTTTAAGGGGAGGGCGGCGGCTCCTCTCCGCCTCGTCGCCTTCTTCTTCTTCTTCTTGTTTTTTTTAAAATCGATTAGAAGAATGAACGTGGGGGGGGGGGGGGGGGGGCAAAACGAAAAAAAGGGGAGAAGGGATATTTTTATTTTATATTATTTAATTTCTAAAAGTTGACTTTTACATACAACCTCTAAACGAGGCCCACCGCCTGTCGTCCATAGCGTTTCACCCCCATTCCGAACACAATGGGATATGCATCGTAAGCTGATTCGGCTGTTACAATCAGTTTCCGTTAAATTTACATTTAAATCTCTATATTGAATTTTAAACGTACATTTCAAATTACCGGGGTCACATAACAACTCTATAAATTCCATAAAAATATTTTCTAGCTTCGTATTGACGATACGGTCCTAACAAAACTAGTTTCGTCGAATTCTGAGACCGTTTGAAAAATGGCCAATTTCCAGTCGATTAAAATCAACTGAAACTGGTCAAACGCGTTTTCCTTTGCCACGCTCACATATTGATTCGAAAAATTATGAAATTTGGAATCTAGTTATAATTTGACATCACGGATCCAACAAAAGTGGTTTCGTCGGAATCCGAGGTTGTTTGCAAAATTTCCATTTTTAAGGGCCTGAATTCCATAGCGACTATTCAGAATTTTCAACTGGACATATCTTTTGATTCTAGTTATGAAATTTCGATTTTTCGGATTCGTTGGAAAGATATCATCAATTAGATCCTAATGTTTTTGGTTTCACTAAAATCCGGATTATTATGCACCCGGTATATTCAATTGAAATTTGAAATCGAATTATCGAACTACCGCACCATTTTCAATTCTATTTATAATTATATATAAATATTTATATTCTAACGACGGCGTATATAAATATATACGTCGAATTATATTCAAAAGAAATTTCTCGTTGATATTATTTAAAATAATCTATTTTAAATATTCAAAATTCGCTAAAATTGCCAAAATAAAAAATTTAAACTGGTTCAGAATTTCTGGGTTATTACAAAATTCCATATGAGGTTTTATGCGCCAAATCGTCAAGCCACTTGGCTTTTTTTTTCTTTTCGAATGGAGAGGGCCTATGTGGCGGTTTGGGGATTTTCCCAATGCTCCAGGTACAAAGGAGGTTATGGCGAATTTTTCCGGAAATTTAAGGAGTTATAATATTTTTAAGAAAATTTGATAATTAGAAATCTATATATCGATATATATAGAATTCGCTAAGGAAACGAAATTAAAATAGAATATTGTAAACAAAAGGAAATCTATAAATTAGATTTGTTAAAAATAGAAAGTGAACCATATTCATGTTTTTAAAATGAATAATTAGTTTTTATGAAGTTGATTATTCGAGGTAAGTGGTCTTGTCCGTTTTGAAGTTAAGGATGTTTTCTGTCAAGGTATGAGAGGTAATTATACCTCAACTTGTTTGATATCATTTTTAACTAATAAATAGCAGGATCCAGTCTCGAAGATAAATGTTTGAATAAGATTAGTTAAATGCAGTATTTTGGATTGTTGTAACGATGTTTTATATAACATTCGTTTTAACCCAAATAAGTGGAATTTTGGAAATATAATATTTCCTGAGTATAGAAATGAACGGTCGTGGAAGGGATAAATAATTGGAATGTTTCCAATTATAAGTAATGGATATTTTCTAAGTACAGAAAATAAAAGAAGGCGATATACGAAAATGTTTTCCAAATAGCGGAAAAGGGCCAAGATGATGGTTGAAAATATTTTTTTAACAAATATTGATAGGGGAATGAAGAAGTGAATTAATTAATGAAATATTAATTAACAGGCCCAGTGATTGTTTGATGTTATGGATGAATGTTTGTTTGTTTTTCTTCAATAGTTAAATAACCGACTATCAAAGGGTTTGCCAATATCGTTGTCAATATGGAGAGACCGGTTGGATTATTATCCGTGAACCACTCCATATTGATAGTAGCGTTGCGAATCAGATTATATGAAGATAATAGAAAACGGAGTAAAGTGCAAGGACTTTTCCTGTTAACATAAATTGTGCCTTCGGTTTCGTTCAATCCCAGAACGAACGTATATGGACGAATGTATGACAGAGTATTTCCAATGATCGAATATATTGATGTGTATAGATATATATGGTGGTGGAGAATTTATTCTCTTAGCATAATATCCAGAATATATTTGTGCAAATCAGTTAGTGATTAACGGATCCGACAATGTGGCATTCAAAGTGATTGTACTATCAATGAATGATAAGTAATTGTTGCCTCAGGCCTCAACAACCGGGAAATGACAAAAATCGGGTTGGCAGCATGGCTATGTGGGTCGATCCCATTAGGGTGTATAATCACCTATCTAGAGATATTCATTTCATTCTTTAATCTATTCGATGCTGTCCCATTCGAGAAACGATTGCTGATCCCAACCGTTGGTGATATACATTCGATACACTTAAGCGAAATGAGTGGTCAGTCATGTTTGGGCCGGGTTGCAAGACGTTCTTGTTGAACCCAGTGTATTGCTCTCTAGAGATACACTATCGAAAGGTGGTTCCATACCTTGTCATGTTGGAAGTCCAATCTCCAATAAGCGCCATGTGGTTTTTGATTTTATATTATATACATGGAGCGTGAGATGCAAGCGTTCCGCTAGATTCTATTTACTTGATTAGACATTATTATAATATCACTGGATTTTTGTATCAAAGTGTTTTGGGTTATAGTAAGGTAAAACCGTCCATGTTTATGTATGGGCTGGTCTTACTATTATCTTTTCTTTCGAAAGGATTTTGAAAGTTAAACAAATGGTTGGAGTTTACTCACACCAGTCCCATGACTGACCCAGAGTTTATTTTGTTTTTGTTTTCCCTAAACTCTTTGGGTGCCCAAATTTGTACGGGCCATCAAGTAGTCGGGATTTTACAGATTCACTTGGAGGATCTTGAAGCAGAAGGCTTCACTTGTTAGCTATAGACTATCATATTTCCGCTGCATAGTATGTGGTATCTGGAAACAGGTGTTTATAACTGTTCTAGGAATAACTGTTGTGCTTTGATGTGGTATGTATATAAAGTTACTGATTTGTTTCAAAAGTTATGTTATATAATATATTTTATTCGTTCCGCTGTGAGTTCGTGATCTTCGTTTTCTTATACTCTAATATTTCTTTCTTCCTATTTCTCATCCTCTAACTTCTTCCTAATGATGATTCGTATTTCTGTGCAATTTGGGTTGGACGTGTGGTGTTATTACTCAACTCAGATAGTACGGATTTGCGGGCCGTTACATTAGAATAAGTCATTTCCGATTCAAAACTCATTCAAAAGTTGTTGAAATCATCCTAGCTCCATTTCCAAATCGTTTTGGATATAAAAAAAAAATCTAATTTTCATTTTCAAACCTTAATCTCAGTTTTAAATGAATAAAGTATTCATTCCTAGTTTCCAAATGTAAGGAGACTTTAAATCAATAGCCCATAATTCCATATATGTGATGTGAATTGTGTAAACAACATAATAGCGATCACATCAACCATCATCCATCATAGTATTAATAATATAAGCATTACTACACTTTAATGCTTATACAACATGAATAATAATAACTGTAGTTAAACATCCATCATCCACGAAGTAATCATGGCATCCACAATGCAACCAACATATATAATCATATCACGATTATAATAACTACCCAAAATTTTAACATAAGAGTTCTCAACGAAATTTAGTTGTCGAAATACTGACTAGTTTCTTAATTAAATTAAACAACGTTTAATTTAACTAAAGAACTGTAGCTAGCTCCAAACTAGTTCAAATCGACATGCATTCGTTGTATTTGTCTTTGCGGTAATGTATGAAATATATATGTCGCGTAGACAAGTTAATATATAATTTAGAATAACAATATTATTAACCAACTTGATTAGAAAATTCTTAGTTACCCTGATTAGCCAATAATTCCGTCATTAGTCTTTAAATCACCCTATTATGGCGTTTAAACCCACTTCTATTGTTTAAAAGCTTCAAACCCGACCTCCCTCCGCCTTGAGGCTCACCGCGCCGCCGTGCCATGACCAGAGCCGACCTCGACACCTGCGCCCGAACTCCCATTCCACCACCTCCACTCGCCAACATTCCGACCCCAAAAGGTCACCGGAGGAGCCGGTTTTGACCAAGAACCTGAAACCAACAAACTGCAAAATTGACCGCCAGACACCTCCAATCACCACGCCACTTCATCACCAGGTCGACCTCCTCACCGCATCCAACTTTCCAGTTGACACCAACACCTATCAGCGCCTTTGCCGTCGTGTATTCGCCAAAAACCGAAACTGAGCAACTCCCCTTCGTCGCTAGATTTACGGCGAACCCCACACCAATCATCATCATATCCATATTGATTTGAACTACTTGAGGAGATCTACAACTTTCATGCTGGAAGATTTTGCTAAAAACTTATGGATTATAAGTGACTAACATGAGAAGTTCAGCCATGTTCGGCCTCCCAAATGCAGGTGGCGGTTGTTGTAAAAAGGTCTATGGTTAGAGCACTTTGATATGTTATATAGGCAAGGTTTATGGTAGTTTATTGTTATTTTATTCATGTTTTAACCTGAAAACTTCATGAACTCCAAAATAACCCCAAAGATTGTCATACCTAGTTAAGTACCCCCATTCCGAACACAATGGAACATATTTCAAAATCCAATTCGATTGTTTTCATCGGTTTTTTTGAATTAAAGTATAAGCAATTATTAATTTCAAATTGACTTTTCAACACGCGTTTAAATTGCATACACTCACATATTAATTCCGATTGACTCGAAATTTAAAACCTTACAATAATTTAACATTCCGGATCCGATTAAACTAATTTCATCAAAATCCGAGATCATTTGAAAATGGCTATTTTCCACTATTAAATTCAATCGACAAAATATAAATTGGTTTCAAAACAATCAAATTTATTATCATCATATATACATAATTCGAATTTCTCATAACTCCAAAATAAACTAATTTGGATTTTAAGTTTAACATTTCAATTTGCAAGTGATTTAACATTCAAAATCCTTAATTAAATTAATTTCTACTCAATATATCTAAAAATGAATTGTTTTAAATATCTAAATAAACAAAATATTCTTACATAAAAATCTTGATCGCACATTCACCCCCATAAAATAACTTCGTCCTCAAAATTGCAAAGATAGAATGTGAGGTTGAAACATTTAACTTTTCGAAAATTTATTTGGTTGAAATCCGATACTCCGCACAAATTCATATTTATTTAATAATTTAAGTCTGGATTTATTTCGAAGTTTTAAATTTACTTCCTTTAATCCAATCCAACTTAACCTAATTTATTTTCTATTCTTTACCAAAATATTGAACCATCCTTATACTTGCCTTACCATTCTATTTTTCAACTCATAAGCTTTGCAATTCAAGTTCCTTAAAAATCCCTACCATTTTATTTAATAAATCACTATAATTTATAAACTGCCTCCCCACAATTTTTCTTGAAGTTTAACTTTTTCATATGTCAAAATTTATCAACTGAAATTCGAATTTCCCTTTTCCACTAGGAAATATAATTCAAAAAATTCAGATAATTCTTGTTTCATAAATTTATGACTTATATTTAACCTTATACAGCCAGTTGAAGTTCAAATCTTTAAATTATGAATGGTTATGCAATGGTAGTTCATTTTTTAATTAAATTTTATTAATACGTACGAACTTCTCTTAACAATAAATTATAATCATATTCACTTCCATTCAATAATATTATTCCCAAATCCAATCTAATTTTCTCCACTAGGCTAAATTTTAATTCAAACGATTCACCTTTACCATTTCAATATATTTAACTTCAATTTACTTAACTTTGATTAGACTAAGTTTAACTTCATTTGGTTCACTTCTAATTTTTCTTCTACTATACAACAATTTACTTAACTTGTACTAGTTAAATTTGGAGTTCAAATCAAATTAATTATTTTACAAGTTACAAACATTATATTAATCCAAGTTCTTAGCCTTTCTAAATTTACAAAACTTATTTTATACTTGGATTATTTACCCAAATTACTTAATTACAATTCCATTGAAACTATTAACATTTCATAGTTTTGACTTAAGTTGTCTATATTCAAATTTAACAATTTTAACTATTTATCCAGGTAATAACTAACCATATAGTTCAAAACATATTCTCTTATGTTCAAAATGTAGTCTATCAAAAATTCAAAGATCTATTTAGTATCTTCCTATATCATATAATCAAGTTGAATTCACAAAACATTTGCACTTAGATTTGTTTATCAAATTAGTTTAGGGGTGATCAATATATCAAAACTTTCACATATTGAATATTATTTGTTATATCATATAAAATTTTAATCACAAAACTCTTATATTTAAACTGATCTTTAATTTATTATCCATGTCATAATATATATGTGTGTGTGTGATAGATGTTGAATAGATGATACCGATAGATAATTAGATATGATCTAGGATTTTAGGCTAGAGAAGCTATAGATATCTATAAGCCCGTTGGACATCCATTCGAACGATGAGTGATGGCCTTTCCAGATTTTCTATTGGTATCGAGTGTGCATATAGCTAATTATGTCTATAATTTCAAAACATATTTTCTTTTATATTTAAAATACAACCTTTCAAATCTACTTCATATCGCAATTACGCCCACTTATATCATACTCACAAGCTCATTCTAGGGCATTACTAACCCTATATCTAATCAGTCACTCTTCTAGGGTATTACTAATCTATCTTTGATGAGTCCTTTCAATATGTTCAAATGATTCGTACCCCAAAGCTTTGTATAAACCAAAGCTCAGGTACCACTTTGTAATTACCCGTCTTTTGACCTATTCAAATCGACGACTAAACAAACTTAAACCGTTCAACAAGACAGATTGGGAGGGGTACTTACACATTGGAGCATAAACAAACAACTTTTACATTATCATAATAATAATTTTACATCAGAGTACAAGAGATATTAGAGTACATTGAATATACATCGAAAAAATACTAACTCAGTAGAAGAATACAACTAGAGCACAACGGAAGAACAATGAATGATCCAAATATGAAGTGCTACAATATAGCTCTTGCTAAATCCAAAATCTTCTCTAAAATGAATCTAAGACTATCTGCAAAACCTTAACTACCAGGCTACCCGTGTGAAAAAAATATTGACACCCAGAGTTTAGAGAAGGAACAATAAACTCCAAGCTAGTCATGGGACGGGTGAGAACTAAACAATTATTTTTAGGTTTATTTAAAGTGAAAAAAATCATATGACCATGGAACGGGTTTTCTCCTTATGAAAACTAGTGCATAGAAATTCGCAATGCTTTTTAGAAAATGAAGCTACCAGAAGGTCTCATGACACGCACACAATGCAAACGCATACATGGGTGAAGTTTCTCCTTATGATAACCAAAAATGCTTGATACGTGGAAATCATCTTATATTATTGTTAGTGCACAGTGTGAAAACAATTCGTAAGTAAACATATCAATCCTAGCCAACATAATGCCCCATCCTATTATATTCATGTATTCCTACTGGTGACCAGTAGGCTATGCAACTGAAATCGTAAAAGCCCGTAGTGGAGATTGTGTTTCCATCAAATGAACAAGCAAAGGAACTTCCTTATTCACATTGGGTACGCCTCTAGAGGGATGTCTCGAGAACCAAACGGGTTTTCTACCAACATGAAGCCGATCTCTCCTTTATTGGATTGATTAGTTTGTGCCTAAGTATGTCATCTCTCGGTCCTTACTATAACACTACATAATTTAATGCACCATAATTATAAAATAAAGATAATAAAATGAATATTAATTAATTAAATATTCAGAATTGAGTAAAACAGACTTTATTGTTGCGTTCGTTATGAAATTCTGGTTCATATAGTCTTTTGGTTTTCATAAAATAGATAATGTATGAAGAAGTTATGAGCTAAAGAAGATTAAACTATATTTGAAATTCAGATAATAAATAAACCCATAAAGCAACGGTAAGTGGATGGCCCATCGTCTAACTGGGACGACACATAGGTCTACCTAGGTCTAAGGCAGTTCGACCCTAGTGTCGATCCAGGGAGTAGGTGGGTCAACCCACCTTCGGGAATTTCCTGAACCGGGGCTGTATTGTAACGTGGACTGTTTTATATATTTTATTCATGTTGACAGTAAATATACTGGATCTGAAATAAGTTGTGTTCATAAGTTAATTCTTATATGTTGTTCTTTTGATTACTATTAATTATCTATTCAGTTTACAGTTATTATGTGTTCATATATACATCTTTCTTCCTTATCCCCTTTCTGTCTTTTATTTATTTATAGTCTTTTCTATGCCTATTTATTTAGCATTGTGTTTGAATCTTTTTTCTCCTTTTTCCTTTTTATTTACGCTGAGCCTAGGCCATCAAGGGCATATGCCATTTCCGTTTGAATTGCATATAATTTGGGATAATTGGAATAACTTATAATGATAGTAAAAAGGAAAATTGGAAATATTATAACTTGAGAACATTTGACTGTAAATTTAAGGTAATTAGAAAAGGGAAGAATATGCAAAGAAGTTAATTTGAATAGGTTGGACTTAATTTAATATTAAGTAGAACATGTTATCGAAAATATGAGGATCAATGTAAATTAAGTAAAACTGGTTACTGTAATCTATATACATCTGAGCAGGTGCTTGTCTGTTTTGAGGGAAGGGTTGTACACTGAATAACATTTATAGGTAATGTAATTTACAACCATGCTTATTAATGAACTTAAATCTGTTAATTAATAAGCTAAGAGGTCACACATCTGCTATTTATATCTGGTTTTGGGACTCTTAAAGTCCTAGTTACTTGGGGGAATAAGCGTATGGGTGGCTTGTGTCAATCTTACTATGTGGAATTATTATCTGTCAGTATCCCTATTAGTATCATAGAGGGGCCTCACACTAGGTAGGGGCCCGGGCACGCTTTACTGATCTGGAATGTAATAGGTTTAGAGAATAAAAGGTGGGTACAGGTGCGTTCCGGCGAGGTCATGAGCGTGCATGGGTTTGATGGGGGAAACTAAGACACTGTAACACCAACGAATAAAGTTGTGTCTAATAAGTTTTCTGGTTTGGTACAGATATCCCTTACTGCCGTGGCTGCCCCAAGCTATTTGCGTAGTAGGTAGCCGATCGTATGGGTAGTAACTAGGGTAAAACCTAATCCTGACATTCAAGTAATTGGTGCAGAAATTTGTTCTTGGATATGAATGGGAAGCTTGCTTAATCTTTACCTTGCCTAATTATCTCGTTTACTTCATACTTTTATATTTTACTGTACTTTCTTATCCATTACCACTTACCTATCTTGGTACCTCTTATCTTATGCTTATGCTAAAAAATAATTGGAACTCGCTGGACTTTATGTTTGACCTATTTTGTTTTCCTTCTCTCTCTTCCTTCCCCCCTCAAGTTCTCATGGTGACGGTGCACAACACGATCGTGATTTCTTTTACCTTGGACTTAAATTTCTTCTTGCTCGATGTATTGTTTTGATTTATGCCCTGTCATTGTTATGGCTTATGAGGAGGGATATGATTTTACGGTATTGTACTCTGATGATTTATGTTTTCATAGGACAGATGATTATGAATGTTGTTTTTGGTATTTGAAAATGTAATGATGTGATGTTGGTTTTTAAAATAAATAAAAGTTTTTTCGTTGCACTTTTATTATATCTTTGTGAATTTCAGTTACTGTATGCTTATTGCGCTTCACAGAACTTAATGCATCCTCATATGGGTTACAATAAGGGACGTGGGGTGTCACACATGGTATCAGAGCTAAAAATTTCAAGATAAGAGAAATATTTTTGAAAAAGTGTTTTCAAAGCAAAGTATTTTCATTTAAAACTTATTTTTGAAAAACATATCCCCTCAAGTCATTTACAATATTCCTTCGATCTCTTTTTGAATCCTTGTTTCTTATATTTCAGCATGTCTGGGGCTCCTAACTTCCCCGAGGTCATCCCCATTCCAACATGGTTCAGTAGATATGTAGAGGCTACAATATCTACCAAAGTGCAAGGAGATGCCCCACCCCCAGTTGCAGCTGTAGGAACTCCACTTCCTCCTGTAGTCAAATTTTCTAAGCATTGTGTAATGACCCGGTTTTTCAGGGACTTTGGTTATCGACATAAACTCAATGACGACTAACCAAACATCGAAAAATACAGGTAGTTAATGAAAGAAGTTAGAGGGTGAGAATAGATAAGATAGAAACTTAGAATAAAAGAAGAAGAAGAACACGACATCAGAGCAACATGAACCTCACAGCGGAACGAATAACATATAATTTATATCATAACTTTGAAATATAAATCTGTACTTGAATATACATATCATTTCCAAAGTACATCACTTAAAACACAGTAGAAATAAACAATAGCTATATGATCCTGAAGCCTCTTGCTCTAGCTCTTCAAGTATTCATAAATCCCGACTACTTGACTGCCCGTACAAAATTGGACACCCAAGAGTTTAGGGAAAACAAAACAAAATAAATTCCGGGTCAGTCATGGGACTGCTATGAGTAAAATAGTTAAAAACAGTTTGAGCAAGTAAACGATATTCCATAAGACCACGTCGTATAACGGAACGGGTTTTTCCCTTTTGAGAATCCAAAACATCTTTATATCAAAAACCTTTTGATATTATAATAATGTCTTTTAACCACAATATAATAATCATCTAGCAGAAACGCTTTCATCTCACGTTCTACATATATAGTATACAATCAAAACCGCAAGCACGTATTGGGTAATGGATTTCCAACTATGACAAGGTATGGAACCACTTTTCGCTAGTGCACCTCTAGAGAGGAATACACAGGGTTCAACAAGAACTTCTTGCAACCCGGCCACACATGACCGACCACTCATTTCGCTTGAGTGTATCGAATGTATGTCACCAACGGTTGGGATCAGCAACCGTTTCCCGAATGGGACAACATCGACAATAGATTTTTAGAAGTAAATGAAACTCTAGTTCAGGTGATTATACACCTTAATAGGTGCGACCTACATAGCCATGCTACCTGCCCGATTTTTGTCATTTCTCGGTTGTGCGGCTAGAGGCCATGCTTATCTCTGACAGATCACACGTTTATTCACTTTGAATGTCACATCGTCATATCCGCCAAATCACAAATTGATTTCCCCAAAAATACCACGGGTATACAGCTAAGAGAAACGAATTCCTCCTCCACCAAACATAAATACGTTTGAGGAGATCAACTTACGCGATCTATTAAATATACTCTATCGGACATTCTTCCATACAGGTTGTCCTGGGACTGGACAAACCGAAGGCACTATTCAGTACATCCATCTTAAGCAATTTTTATCTAAGATTTATACAACAGCCCTTGCACTTTACTCTGTCTTCAATATATTCAGCATATTTGATTCGCAACACTTATGCCAATACGGAGTGGTTCTTCGGATAATAATCCAACTAGTCTCTCCATATTAACAACGTTAAAATGGTCAAAAACTTCGATAGTCAGTGAGTTAGCTATCAAAGAAAACACGTGTGTAAACAACGATATTATTCCCAAATGGAAATTATATCGATCAATCATCATTGAAAATTTATCTCTTTAGTTCATTTATTTACTTATCTCCTATTTCCATATATTCAACATTCCTTATTTTCTAATTTTAGAAAATATACGTTACTAATAATGGAAAACATTCCCATTTCCTGTTTTCTATATTAGAAAACATTTCTGGTTTCTTATTTGGAAAACATTTCCAAAGCTCCTTCATTGGATTTAAACTGATGTTTACATCAAACATAGCCATACCATCTCAAACCATTTACTAAATTTACTTAATCATCATTCACTATCAAACCTTACCATTCCTTAGTTAAGAAGGAAGTCAATCAAGTTGGGGTATAATTACCTCTCAGACCTTAACTGAACAACGTTTTAACTTCGGAATAGACAAAGTTTATCTTTTAAACCTTTAACAAACTTCCTTACGTAACTCTCAGATTCTATTTATGAATCCACTTCATTATTGAGAACATTGATTATAACGCTAACGTTATAAACCCTGCTTCTGAAATATCTAACTTAACATCTAACTTTTTACTCTTTAATGTGAATAAATAAATAAACACCTGATAATTGATAACTCCTTTCGATTAACTGATAATTGATAACTCCTTTCGATTAACTAAAAATCGATAACTCCTTTCGATTAACTAATAATCGATAACTCCTTTTGATTAGCTAATAATCGATAACTCCCTTCGATTAACTAATAATCGATTAACTCGACTCGACTAACCATATTCGACTAACTCGACTAACTTGGTTCGACTAACTTGGTTTGACTAACCATACTCGATTAACTCAACTTGACTAAATTAACTTATTTAACTCAACTTGATTAACTCGACTCATTTAACTCAACTTGATTTAGTCGACTCATTTAACTCAACTTGATTAACTCGACTCATTTAACTCAACTTGATTAACTCGACTCATTTAACTCAACTGATTAACTCTAACTGGTTAACTCTAACTGGTTAACTCTAACTGATTAACTCTAACTGATTAACTCAAACTGGTTAACTCTAACTCTAATCGATTAACTCTAATAGATTAACTCTAACTGGTTAACTCTAACTGGTTAACTCTAACTTTAATCGATTAACTGTAATGGAATAACTGTAATAACCCGGAAATCTGGGCCAGTTTAAAAATTTTATTTTGACAATTTTAGCGAATTTTGATTATTTAAAATGAATTATTTTAGATAATATCGACGAGGAATTTATTTAGAATATAATTCGAACATATATATTCGTTTGAATCGACGATAGAATATAAATATTAATTTATATTTATAAAAGGAATTGAAAATGGCGCGGTAGTTCGATAATTCGATTTCAAAATTCAATTGAATGTACCGGGTGCAAAATAAACCGAATTTCAGTGAAACCAAAAATAATGGAATCTAATTGTGACTATCTTTCCAACGAATCTGAAAAATCGAAATTTCATAGCGGGAATCAAAAGATATGTCCAGTTGAAATTTCAGAATAGTCGCTATGGAATTCAGGCCCTTAAAAATGGAAATTTTGCAAACGACCCCGGATTTCGATGAAACCACCTTTGTTGGATCCGTGATGTCAAATTATTGTTAGATTCCAAATTTCATAATTTTTCGAATCAATATGTGAGCGTGGCAAAGGAAAACGCATTTGACCAGTTTTAGTTGATTTTAATCGACTGGAAAATGGCCATTTTTTAAACGGTCTCAGAATTCGACGAAACTAGTTTTTTTAGGACCGTATCGTCAATACAAAACTAGAAAATATTTTTCTGGAATTTTTCGAGTTAGTATGTGACCCCAGTAAATTGAAATGTGCGTTCAAATTCAATATATAGAGTTATATGTTGATTTTGAGGAAAATTGATCGAAACAGTCGAATCAGCTTACGATATATATCCCATTGTGTTCGGAATGGGGGTAATTAGCTATGGACGACAGGCGGTGGGCCTCGTTTCGAGGTCGAAATAAAAAGTACCTTTTTTGAAATTAAATAATTAACTTCCTCTCTCCTCACCCTTATCTCTTCTCAGGCCCTCCCCCCTCCCCCCCGTCTATTTTCATTCTGAAAAAAAAGAAAAAAACAGCAAAGGGGCTCGGAGGAACCCCGCCGCCCCCTCTTCTTCTTCCTCCTCCCGAGCCTCGCACCCCCCCTCCTCCTCTCCGCTCCTCCCCCCTCTTCTACTCGAGAAAACGCGCACCCCTCCAGCCCTAGATACCCTAGCCGACGCCCTCCTTCTCCCTCCGCGAGTTCAGGAACCGGAGCACCCATCTCGAGCGATGCAGAAACCAACGCAGGCCCCACCTCCGACTGCGCGAGCCACTCTCCACCTCTTCGGCCCCCCTATAAGCTTCTATTTTTATTTTCCTTCGTTTATGATGTTAAAAATTTGATTTTTAATTTTTATAACATACAAAATCAGTTTTTTTATATGAAATAACAGTGAAAAAGTTTGCATTTTTATTAGGCAAAAGATTTGATTTTTACTAGGAAAAAGTTTGCATTTTTACTAGGAAAATATTTGGATTTTGTTAGGAAGAAATTCGATTTTTAAATTAGAAAAGGGGCGATATTTTTATGTAGTGAAAGACGACATTTTTAAAGTAGGAAAAGGCAAAATCTTTATGTTATGAAAGGCGAAATCTTTATGTTGTGAAAGGCGAAATATTTTTATAAAGAATAGCGTGATAAAAATATAATCTTTATTATATGAACACCGGTGTAAAAATACGATTTTTATATATTGAATAACGAAGTAAAAAATTCGATTTTTCAATATTGAATAGCGAAGTAAAAATTCGATTTTTCTATATTGAATAGCGAAGTAAAAAATTCGATTTTTCTATATTGAATAGCGAAGTAAAAATTCGATTTTTATATATTGAATAGCGAAGTAAAAATTCGATTTTTATGTATTGAATAGCAAAGTAAAAATTCGATTTTTACATATGTAGTGAAAGCGGACAACGAAAGTGACAAAAGGCGAAAAGGTGAAGATTTCCTACGTAAGAAGAGTCGCGGCATCGGATAGCTATCTGTGAGAATTTCTCACTCTTTAATTTAATTTTCTAGTTATATATATATGTACTAGGATGCAGACGGTGTTTAGTAGCACCCGACACCCGTCGTCCACAGACCATGGACGGCTTATATGCTTGTTTGTTTGATTTTGAAGTGTAGTTGATTGTGTGATGTGATGTGAAATAAAATAAAATATTTATATAGTTAAAATATTTTATAGTTAAAAATAGAATTTTTAACGTGTATATGAAAGGAAATAAAAATAAACAAATCGGACGATTTGTTTATATACACACATTTGACTGATATTGATTGGGACGATAAATTTTACACATCGCCCAACTGCAAAAATAAAATCTGTGTTTGATTGTTTGAAACCCCACACGGGTATTGGGATGATATATGACATACACTAATCCCAATAGTTAGTTGTATGTCGATCGATTGATTGACAGACTGTTATAAGCGTTGAATATTTATATTTGGTGCTTATACAGTGTAGAATGCACTTTGGATGATGGTTGTTTATTCATCGTTGTTATTGCATACATGTGTTGTAGAAAATCCATATAATTAACATTATATGGTAATTGATTGGGCCTCATTCCATATTTGAAATAGAAATATTCGAAATATGATATTTGAAAATAGGAATATATGAAGCCATGTTGATTAGATTGACGCCATTTTGACGTGAACGATATTTATATCGATTTTACTCATTTTATAATGAATATCGAAAGTGATTTCAAAATCTGATATTTTGAAAAGAATTGAAATTCGAATTGGAATTGAATAGAAATGAATTCAAATTGAAATTGAATAGAAATGAATTCGTATTGAAATTGAATAGAAATGAATTCGTATTGAAATTGAATAGAATTGAATTCGAATTGAAATTGAATATAAATGAATTCGAATTGAATTGAAAATGAACTGAAATTGAATTAGAAACCAATTTGAATTGAAATCAATTTGAAATGAATTTATAAGGAAAAATTCAATTTCGATTTGAATTTGAAAAGAAGTTAAAATCGTTTTGAAAACGAATTTAAAACGATTTATATAATACGTTTTAAAAGGAAATCGACGAAGTATATATTATATATATAATATAATGGCCTGAATAGAACGCGCCGCGCCGCGGTAGTTCGGAAATTTCGACCATTGACTTCGAACGGATATTACGGGAGATCCGACCGTCGGATTCTCCTAAAACCGGAACCGTTGGGTTCGTATCGAAAAGAGATTTCTAACAAATATTAGAAATTTGAAATCTAACGGTTGGATTTGGAATTATGTCCAAATCAAATTTGGAAAAGATCGTTGTAAGTGCAGTTCAATGACCGTTGATGGAAATCGACTGTACCGGCCGTTGATGGAAATCGACTGTACCGGCCTTAATAAAATTATTAAAAATAGTAATAATTTGTGTAAAATCATAAGAAATGATTTGGGAAGAATTGGGATGAAAAACTCCATATTTGAAAAGATAAAAATAGTTTTCTTATCGAAATGAACTAGTTTTGAACTAGAATATTAATTCATTTATTTTTGAAATAAATGAAGTGAATTTGAAATGGCTTTGAAATATAACCAGAATTTCCAATAATGGAATTGGAAGGGATTTGAATCGAAATTGTCTTCGGAATATTTCGATGTTGGATTTCGTGATTATACAGATGTTGTTATGGAAATTTGAAAGATATATATATATCGTTATTCCCAATACGATATTTGTGGGTCGTAGAATTTGATGTTGAATATAAGCCGGTATATTTTCTATTCAGAGCCTTGTATTTAATATCAAATGTGATTTGGGTTTGTCGTGAATGGTGTCTTCATTAACACTGTTCTTTAACCCAATTGAGAAAAGATTAAATCTTTTTATTTAGATTTAATGAAGTGTACCAATTAAATAATATTTAATTGAATTGATATTGATTTTTGGGTTTATGATGAACAGTGTTTTAAATAACACTTGTTCTTCAACACGATAATTAATGGAATGTGATTTTGGGTTTATCGTGAAACGTGTTTTAAATGACACTGATTCTTTAACCCAGTTAACGATTAAAACTAAGTGGAGTTTTAATGAATCTTTAATTAGATTGAAATGATCGAGAATGGAGTATCACCAGTTTTGCTCCAGGCGATAGTTAAATCTTTAATTAGATTTGAAGGGGAAATGGTAATTGAATTTACCGATAACACCGTGGTGTTAGATATGAAGTATGACCAGTTTTACTTCAGGGGATGAATAGGTTGGGATTGGGAAATAAAATAAATGATTACTTCTGTGTGGTTCGCTAATCCCGACTAGTTTGAATTGATTTTCAAAAGAAGATTAAAGAATAAATTTAAAAGAGTTTATCTTTGATAAAATTAATGAGAACCTTCCCAAAGAATATTCTGAATTGGAATGAGGCGTATGTTGTATTTGTGTAACACTTGTTTAATATATACGCGAGTTATTCAGAAAGACCGGATTTATCCCATTCTGAATAACTGTTTCGACGTGGTGTCGAAGATGAAGACGGTGGTTGAAGACCGGAGGTCTTCACGTCGTTTGGATAATTGCTGATGATCTTGATTGGGCTGTACCCCTAAGAAGATGGAAACAGTTGGTGATCGTCCAGACGTACTTGGAGATCGATGGAGATGCGGGGTACTAGGTGCCTTCGGTTTCGTTCAGACCCAGAATGGACTTGTAAATGGACTGTGTGTCTGACATTGGATTTTAGTCTGTGAGATTGATTTCTATTAAATATACATCTGTTTGGCGGCGGAGAATTTATTCTCTTGCTTAATGCCCTTCTCTGAGACGTACGAGCTCAGGGGTTATATATTGATGGATATCAATCGCATGGAGTGAATTGTCTGTGTGGCATGCCTAAGTGGCAGATGATCAAGGCTTTTGTTGAAAAGCAGGGTCTTGTGGTTGATGATCAAAGCACGGCTTGTGTGGCATAGCTTTGTGTAGCGTTGTTTCGCGAGCCTCACACCCCGGTTGTGAACCAAAAACGGGAGAAGGATCCAGGGAGGGCATGCGTTTCTTTCTAGCTGGGGTGGTGTCAGTGACCTACCAGTCCTAACATTTATATACTTTTCACTTGTGTGGTTGTTGCTGTTGCGAGGCGCCTCGGATATATCGGTCGATCCGAGACCGATGGGGTCATTGGACTCATTTACGCCCCAATGGGCGGGGAAACGCAGTGTTCAGGCATTTTAATTCACATCGGTGGACCGGCCCCGTGGCTCCTAGGTGCAGTTGCGGCTGTTCCTGAGACATGGTAGGCTAGATTGTCTCGAATCGGTAGAGGACTATCTTTTGCCTCGGTTCACAGATGGAAATCCAATTTCCAAATACATGACTTTGCGGTTTTGATTGTAGAGTCTAGTATGGCGACATGATATATGGTACCCATGCCATCTATGATTGATACATTTATATTTGAAGTTGTTTTGACACTATACACTTATTATAGTATCAAATGATTTGTTTTAAACGTATCAAGCATGCTTTGGCTATTATAAGGGAAAACCCTGTCCTCTGGTTTATGTTGCATTGTGTGATGGGATCTGGGTCTTATAATAGCTTCATTTTTCTTTATTTAGCATTGCGTTGTTGTTTTATGCACTGGTATTCTTGGGAGGAAACCCGTTCCGTGTTATACGGCGTGGTCCCTTGATTTGCCTAACTTTAAAAATAAAGATTAATAACTGTTTTAGTTCTCACACCAGTCCCACGACTGACCGGGAGTTTATTGTTTTGACCTAAACTCTGGGTGCCCTTATTTTGACACGGGCAGCTAGTAGTTTTGGTTTTGCAGATTTGTATTCACAGGATCCTGGTTTACAGCTGGAATGATATCCGGAAAGCTTTGTATCCGTATATCTCCTTCAGTTGTGTTTTGTATTATTTTCCGCTGCTATGTAATGAATTGTAATCTCTGATAATTTCTGTGTAATATTGATTCGTTTATACTCTGTATATTCTTGTAATCTGATGGAGTTGTTGTAATATACAATGAAATGTTCTTCCGTCTGCGTTCTATTTTGTCGTGTTCTCAAAACAATCAGGCGTTTCGAACGGTCTGGGTCGGTTTAGCGACTGATTCGGATCGAGCGAGATTCCCGGTCGTCTCAGGTGGTATCAGAGCTTTGGTTTACAAAGCTAGAGGACAAGACACATTAGAACCATACGAAAGAATTCATCAGATATTGGATTAGTAATATCCAATGGGGATGATTCGTTAGAGATGGGATCAGTAGTATCCTAGAACGAGCGTGAAGAGTATATTTTTGAAAGTGAAAACAATTTTTGTTTTGAAAATTTAAATCAATCATTCGTATTTGATTATTTATTTATATTGATTTGGACAATCCAATATATAAAGATTTTGCATATATGTCTTGCAAACGTGTATTCGAAGTTTTAATGTATTGGATAGTTATAGAATCATACTCTAGTTGCCCGGGGATAATTCTGGTGACGGAGCACCATCGCCAGTATTTATATTCGAGCGACGAAAGTGAGATTTCTATAAATTTCCAATTGACTGGTGTGAGAACCGAAACTAGATAGGGCTTATTGTTGTGATTTGGCATCAAAAATCTGATTTTTGACTATGTATCAAAGTTATGAATTTCAAAAGCTAATCAACTAATTGATTGCTGATTGTGTTGTTTGATTATTGTTTGAATATTTAAATGTTGAACCATTAACCAAATTGGTCAAATAGTGAGTTGTATTGAAAATTTGTCGCATTTGCTTGCATATACTTGTACTTACATTGAATAGGTCATAGCAAGGAGGCTAGAGCAGAGAATAAAATTTGTTTGCCCGACAAATAGGTACATGTTTACTATAATTTACTGTTTTGTTTGGGTGATGATGATTTTATGAGCCGATTGGCTAGCCGCTTGGCTTTTTCTTTTTGAGATCAGAAGGCCTGTATGTCAATTTCGGGATTTTCCCGTGCTCCCGGTGCTGGGGAGGTTATGGCGAAATTTTTCGAAAATTTAGGGTGTTAGCCCAATTTTAGAAAAATTTGAAAAGTTCTTAGAAACTAAAAAGTTGAAGAACTTAAGCCGTAATCAAAATAACGAAAGTTGAGTTGATTTGTTAAACAACTTTCGGCTTCGTTCCTTTTCGGGGACGAAAAGTTTTAAGTGGGGGAGATTGTAATAACCCGGAAATCTGGGACAGTTTAAAATTTTTATTTTGGCAATTTTAGCGAATTTTGATTATTTAAAATGAATTATTTTAAATAATATCGACGAGGAATTTATTTTGAATATAATTCGAACGTATATATTCGTTTGAATCGACGATAGAATATAAATATTAATTTATATTTATAAAAGGAATTGAAAATGGCGCGGTAGTTCGATAATTCGATTTCAAAATTCAATTGAATGTACCGGGTGCAAAATAAACCGGATTTTAGTGAAACCAAAAATAATGGAATCTAATTGTGACTAGCTTTCCAACGAATCCAAAAAATCGAAATTTCATAGCGGAAATCAAAAGATATGTCCAGTTGAAATTTCAGAATAGTCACTATGGAATTCAGGCCCTTAAAAATGGAAATTTTGCAAACGACCTCGGATTTCGACGAAACCACTTTTGTTGGATCCGTGATGTCAAATTATTGTTAGATTCCAAATTTCATAATTTTTCGAATCAATATGTGAGCGTGGAAAAGGAAAATGCGTTTGACCAATTTTAGTTGATTTTAATCGACTGGAAAATGGCCATTTTTTAAACGGTCTCAGAATTCGACGAAACTAGTTTTGTTAGGACCATATCGTCAATACAAAGCTAGTAAACATTTTCTGGATTTTTTCGAGTTAGTATGTGACCCCAGTAAATTGAAATGTGCGTTCAAATTCAATATATAGAGTTATATGTTGATTTTGACGAAAGTTGACCGAAACAGTCGAATCAGCTTACGATACATATCCCATTGTGTTCGAAATGGGGGTAATTAGCTATGGACGACAAGCGGTAGGCCTCGTTTCGAGGTCGAAATAAAAAGTATCTTTTTTGAAATTAAATAATTAACTTCCTCTCTCCTCACCCTTATCTCCTCTCAGGCCCTCCCTCCCTTCTATTTTCATTCTAGAAGAAAAAAAAAGAAAAAAAACCGCAAAGGGGATCGGAGGAACCCCGCTACCCCACCGCCCCCTCTTCTTCTTCCTCCTCCCGAGCCTCGCACCCCCTCCTCCTCTCCGCTCCTCCCTCCTCTTCTACTCGAGAAAACGCGCACCCCTCCAGCCCTAGACACCCTAGCCGACGCCCTCCTTCTCCCTCCGCGAGTTCAGGAACCGGAGCACCCATCTCGAGCGATGCAGAAACCAACGCAGGCCCCACCTCTGACTGCGCGAGCCACTCTCCACCTCTTCGGCCCCCCTGTAAGCTTCTATTTTTATTTTCCTTCGTTTATGATGTTAAAAATTTGATTTTTAATTTTTATAACATACAAAATCAGTTTTTTTATATGAAATAATAGTGAAAAAGTTTGCATTTTTATTTGGCAAAAGATTTGATTTTTACTAGGAAAAAGTTTGCATTTTTACTAGGAAAATATTTGGATTTTGTTAGGAAGAAATTCGAATTTTAAATTAGAAAAGGGGCGATATTTTTATGTAGTAAAAGACGACACTTTTAAAGTAGGAAAAAGCGAAATCTTTATGTTACGAAAGGCGAAATCTTTATGTTGTGAAAGGCGAAATCTTTTTATAAAGAATAGCGTGATAAAAATATAATCTTTATTATATGAACACCGGTGTAAAAATAGGATTTTTATATATTGAATAGCGAAGTAAAAAATCCGAGTTTTCTATATTGAATAGCGAAGTTAAAATTCGATTTTTCTATATTGAATAGCGAAGTAAAAATTCGATTTTTCTATATTGAATAGCGAAGTAAAAATTCGATTTTTTTGTATTGAATAGCGAAGTAAAAATACGATTTTTATATATTGAATAGCGAAGTAAAAATTCGATTTTTATGTTTTGAATAGCAAAGAAAAAATTCGATTTTTACATATGTAGTGAAAGTTGACAACGAAAGTGGCAAAAGGCAAAAAGGTGAAGATTTCCTACATAAGAAGAGTCGCGGCATCGGATAGCTATCTGTGAGAATTTCTCACTCTTTAATTTAATTTTCTAGTTATATATATATATATATATATACACTAGGATGTAGATGGTGTTTAGTAGCACCCGACACCCGTCGTCCACAGACCATGGACGACTTGTATGCTTGTTTGTTTGATTTTGAAGTGTAGTTGATTGTGTGATGTGATGTGAAATAAAATAAAATATTTATATAGTTAAAATATTTTATAGTTAAAAATAGAATTTTTAACGTGTATATGAAAGGAAATAAAAATAAACAAGTCGGACGATTTGTTCATATACACACATTTGACATATATTGATTGGGACGATAAATTTTACACATTGCCCAACTGCACAAATAAAATCTGTGTTTGATTGTTTGAAACCCCACACGGGTATTGGGATGATATATGACATACACTAATCCCAATAGTTAGTTGTATGTCGATTGATTGATTGACAGACTGTTATAAGCGTTGAATATTTATATTTGATGCTTATACAGTATAGAATGAACTTTGGATGATGGTTGATTATTCATCGTTGTTATTGCATACATGTGTTGTAGAAAATCGATATAATTAACATTATATGGTAATTGGTTGGGCCTCATTCCATATTTGAAATAGAAATATTTGAAATAGAAATATTCGAAATAGAATATTTGAAAGTAGGAATATATGAAGCCATGTTGATTAGATTGACCCCATTTTGACGTGAACGATATTTATATCGATTTTACTCATTTTATAATGAATATCGAAAGTGATTTCAAAATCTGATATTTTGAAAAGAATTGAAATTCGAATTGGAATTGAATAGAAATGAATTCAAACTGAAATTGAATAGAAATGAATTCGTATTGAAATTGAATAGAAATGAATTCGTATTGAAATTGAATAGAATTGAATTCGAATTGAAATTGAATATAAATGAATTCGAATTGAATTGAAAACGAACTGAAATTGAATTAGAAATCAATTTGAATTGAAATCAATTTGAAATGAATTTATAAGGAAAACTTCAATTTCGATTTGAGTTTGAAAAGAAGTTAAAATCATTTTGAAAACGAATTTAAAACGATTTATATAGTACGTTTTAAAAGGAAATCGACGAAGTATATATTATATATATTATATATATATAATATAATAGCCTGAATAGAACGCGCCGCGGCAGTTCGCGAATTTCGACCATTGACTTCGAACGGATATTACGGGAGATCCGACCATCGGATTCTCCTAAAACCGGAACCGTTGGGTTCGTATCGAAAAGAGCTTTCTAACGAATATTAGAAATTTGAAATCTAACGGTTGGATTTGGAATTATGTCCAAATCAAATTTGGAAAAAGTCGTTGTAAGTGCAGTTCGATGGCCGTTGATGGAAATCGACTGTACCGGCCTTAATAAAATTATTAAAAATAGTAATAATTTGTGTAAAATCATAAGAAATGATTTGGGAAGAATTGGGATGAAAAACTCCATATTTGAAAAGATAAAAATAGTTTTTTTATCGAAATGAACTAGTTTTGAACTAGAATTTTAATTCATTTATTTTTGAAATAAATGAAGTGAATTTGAAATGGTTTTGAAATATAACCAGAATTTCCAATAATAGAATTGGAAGGGATTTGAATCGAAATTGTCTTCGGAATATTTCGATGTTGGATTTCATGATTATACATATTTTTTCATGGAAATTTGAAAGATATATATATATATCGTTATTCCCAATACGATATTTGTGGGTCGTAGAATTTGATGTTGAATATAAGCCGGTATATTTTCTATTCAGAGCCTTGTATTTAATATCAAATGTGATTTGGGTTTGTCGTGAATGGTGTCTTCATTAACACTGTTCTTGAACCCAATTGAGAAAAGATTAAATCTTTTTATTTAGATTTAATGAAGTGTACCAATTAAATAATATTTAATTGAATTGATATTGATTTTTGGGTTCATGGTGAACAGTGTTTTAAATAACACTTGTTCTTCAACCCGATAATTAATGGAATGTGATTTTGGGTTTATCGTGAATCGTGTTTTAAATGACACTAATTCTTTAACCCAGTTAACGATTAAAACTAAGTGGAGTTTTAATGAATCTTTAATTAGATTGAAATGATCGAGAATGGAGTATCACCAGTTTTGCTCCAGGCGATAGTTAAATCTTTAATTAGATTTGATGGGGAAATGGTAATTGAATTTACCGATAACACCGTGGTGTTAGATATGAAGTATGACCAGTTTTACTTCATGGGATGAATAGGTTGGGATTGGGAAATAAAATAAATGATTACTTCAGTGTGGTTCGCTAATCCCGACTAGTTTGAATTAATATTCAAAAGAAGATTAAAGAATAAATTTAAAAGAGTTTATCTTTGATAAAATTAATGAGAACCTTTCCCAAAGAATATTCTGAATTGGAATGAGGCGTATGTTGTGTTTGTGTAACACTTGTTTAATATATGCGCGAGTTATTGAGACGACCCGAATTCCCGTTCAGACGGAAACAGGGCTATCTTTGGAATATAACACAGAAACAGATAATAGCAGAACAGAATTAAATAAATACACCAGATAATGAACAACAAAATATACTGGATAAAAGTAATCATCAGAGTTACACAGTATACAGGATCTTACTTAGTAGAAATACAGTTCAGCTATACATAAATGTCTACAGCGGAAATAAACAAAATATGTACAATAGGAGCTGAACAGCATAAAAAGAAATAAATGATAGAATCCATCTTCAGCTCCAGCTATCCCGAAAGAACCAGCTAAACCTGAATACAAGGCTGCCCGTGCGGAAAAAGGGGCACCCGAGTTTGAAAGTGAAACAAACTACGAGTCAGTCATGGGACTGGTATGAGAAATCCACTCAACACATATATAATTGGCTAATCACAGGACCACGCCACTTTCGTGGAACGGGTTTACTCCATTGGATTGCCAGTGCTTTAAAACAAATCTTTATTTTCAACATCGCTATGCTTTTTATAAAAATGAAGCCGTTATAAGACTCAGTTCCCATCACACAATGCAACGCAAACCGGAGGATAGAGTTTTACCTTATAATGGCCAAAATATGATTGATACGAATAAAACAAAGGCATTTGATATTATTCCTAGTGTTTATATGTTTTGAAAACAATTTCAAATCATAACTATCAATCATAGACGACATGAGCGTCCCATGCCACTATGTCGCCAAATGTATATATACAATCGAAACCGCATCGTCACGTATTTGGAAATTGGATTTCCGTCATGAACCAAGGCAAAAGATAGTCCTTACCGAATTCGTGACTCTCTAGCCCGAGTCACAGGCAAGTACTCAGTCAAGCCTTCGGAGCGACAGGGCCGGTCCACCGATGTGGATTAAAATGCCTGAACACTACGTTTCCCCGCCCTTTGGGGCGTAAACGAGCCAACGAATGACTCCATCGGACCCGGATCGTCCGATCAAACCGAGGCGCCTCGCAACAGCAACAACCACATAGGTGAAAAGTATATAAATGTCAGGGCTGGTAGGTCACTGACACCACCCTAGCTAGAAAGAAACGCATGCCCTCCCTGAGGTCCTTCTCCCGTTTTAGGTTCATACCGGGGTGTGAGGCTCGCGAATTCACGTTATACACAAAGCTACGCCACACAGGCGGTGCTTTGATCATCACCACAAGACTTTGCTTTTCAACAAAAGTCCTGATCACTGCATCTTAGCATGCCACACATGCAATTCATGCCATGCGACTGCTGTCCATCGATATACAACCTCTGAGCTCGTGCGTCTCAGAGAAGGGCGTTAAGCCAAAGAATAAATTCTCCGCCGCCAAACAGATGTATATTTAACAGAAATCAATCAACACAGAATAAACTCCAATGTCAGGCACCCAGTCCATTTACAAGTCCGTTCTGGGTCTGAACGAAACCGGAGGTACTAAATACCTCGCAAACCCATCGACCAACACGTACGTCTGGACGATCACCACTCATTATCCATATTTCGGGATGCCTCCCAATCAGGACCTCGGTTACCATCCAAACGAGGTGAAGATCTCCGGTCTTCGACCACCGTCTTCATCTTCGACTTTCAATCGTCGGTCAATTATTTGAAATGAGAATTAACTCGGCCTTCTCAAATAATTCACGTATATTTAGAATTTCAAATCAATTTATTTCAATGGTTAAATTATTCGACAACACCAATATTGTTCTTTAATGTAATTTTCACACCAAACACATTCAACCATCAAATACAACATAAATCGAGCAAATTCAGTTTATTTCCATTTCATATCGCTTATGATATTTTATCACTATTTATCGCTATTTTTATTTATTTTAAAATAGCCATTTTATTCAAAACGACGCTTCGGGCCATACAGCGGCCGTGGCGTTGTTTTTCTTCAGATTTGATTTACACATATCTGAAAATCTAACCGTTGGATCTTCACAAAATTTACATCATTAGAAAGGTCTTTTCAAAACGAATCCAACGGTTCCAGTTTCGGGAAAATCCGACGGTCGGATCTCCCGGTACAATCGTTTGAAGTTTCGATTTCAAAATACGAACTGCAGCGTCGTTATTCGATTAAATATATAATTATATTTATATTTATATATAAATATAATCGATTCTAGCGCTGTTTTTCTTCAAATTTGAATTAAACATTCCAGACAATCCAACCGTTGGATTTTTACAAGGTTGGTGCCGTTGGAAAGATTATTCCAAGGCGAACCCGACGGTTGAGATTTCGGGAAAATCCAATGGTCGGATTTCCCGCACTGGTCGTTTGAAATCACGGTCTCAAAATACGAACTGCACGGCTTCGTTTCGTTTTAATTTTATTTATATTTATATATTTATATAAATATAGTTCATTCAATGATTTCAATATCGTTTTCACTTCAAATATTTTTCTAACGCCTTAAATTTTGGAAAAATTTCGCCATAACCTCCCCTGCACCGGGAGCATCGGGAAATCGCAAATAGCGTTCCCGGTCCTTCTAATCTCAAAAAGAAAAAGAAGAAGCCAAGCGGCTAGCCAACAGGCTCAAAATCATCATCCAAACAAATCAGTAAATGTGTACCTATTTGTCGGGCACAAAATTTTATTCCTCTTCTCTAGCCCCTTTGCCATAACCTGTTCAATGAATATTGCATGTACATATATATACAGTTCTTATCATTTATCAATTTCTATTCGACTTCATATCCGATTTCTATTTGGTTTAAAAACTCCATTCATTCTAATGTTACATAAATAGGTGCAAATCATTTCATTAGCTAATTAATGAATATTTCAACTCATATATGTTTATTTTGAACAAGTGGCTATTTTTAACACTTCACATTTCAACGATTTATGCATACAATAAAAATGTGATTTTTATTGTAAAACAATTCATTTCCAAACACTACTTTTCTATATAGTTTATATAGTCGATAAAAGGTGATTTTTATTATCAAACAATTTACTTCAAAATATGAATACCATTCAACACATGAATTTCTAATCAACGAATGAATATCAGTTCAACACATGAATGTTTTCTATAGTTTCTATATATAGATAAAAATGTGATTTTTATTATCGAACAATTTATTTCAAAATATGAATACCATTCAACACATGAATTTCTAATCAACGAATGAATATCAATTCAACACATGAATGTTTTCTATAGTTTCTATATATAGATAAAAATGTGATTTTTATTATCGAACAATTTATTTCAAAATATGAATACCATTCAACACATGAATTTCTAATCAACGAATGAATATCAATTCAACACATGAATGTTTTCTATAGTTTCTATATATAGATAAAAATGTGATTTTTATTATCGAACAATTTATTTCAAAATATGAATACCATTCAACACATGAATTTCTAAACAACAAATGAATATCAATTCAACACATGAATGTTTTCTATAGTTTCTATATATAGATAAAAATGTGATTTTTATTATCGAACAATTTATTTCAAAATATGAATACCATTCAACACATGAATTTCTAATCAACGAATGAATATCAATTCAACACATGAATGTTTTCTATATAAGGAATAAATATAGTTTAAGCATATGAAAATAATTCAAACACACGAATATTATTCAAAATTTCGGCAGCATAACGGCAGGGTAGTTACACCGGGACCGTCCCTAGTACGGCTCCTCGCTCTACCTTAAAACCTCGCGGTTTTTGACAATGGGGATCATGCATCTAGTTCGCACGCAGGCGGCATGTATATATTTATTTCATTTCCACAAACTAATCCTATGTGGTTTCAACCAAATATTTCTCAACCACAAACGGGTATTTTTCAACCTCAAACAACCAATATCAATCACAAACAATCCCAAACAACCATTCGTTATCAACCAATTATCACAACCATTTCAATCAATAAATATCGTCCATGGTTTGTGGACGAGGGGCGTATATATATATATTTATTTATTTATATATAGCAATTCACTTTTACTTCACACATATATACTATTTTTAAATCAGAAATCTCACCAATAGCTATCCAATACCAAGACTCTTCTTTAGAGAAATCTTCGCCTTTCTGCCGCTTTCGCCCGTATTCTCTACACATGTAAAAATCGAATTTTTACTATGCTACTCAATATATAAAAATATGATTTTTGACTTCGCTATTCAATATATATAAAAATCTGATTTTTTTTACTTCGACTTTCAATATCTAAAAATCTGATTTTTACTTCTTTAAAGTTCAAATCCTTTTTCTCTTTAAAGATTAAACCTTTTTCCTATTTAAAGTTTTTTTACTTTTAAACAAAAATCAGTTTTAACTTTTATAAAAATCATTTTTTTTTACTCTATTTCAAAATCAGTTTTTACTCTATTAATAAAAATCATTTTTATCCTAGAAAGAAAATCAGTTTTAAACTAATTCAAATTTCACTTTGAAATCATAACTAAAATCAGTTTTTACTCTTAATTAAAATCAGTTTTAACTTTTATAAAAATCATTTTTATCCTAAAAAGAAAATCAGTTTTAAACTAATTAAAATTCCAGTTTTAATTTTATATAAAAATCAGTTTTAATTGCTTATAAAATCAGTTTTTAAATTTTAAACAAATCAGTTTTTAAACCCAAAAAAAAATCAGTTTTAAAAATCATTTTAAAATCAGTTTTAATCATTAAAAATAAAATAGCAAAACGGAAAAAAACTTACAGAGGGGGGGGGGTTTCCTCGGATCGTCGGAGCTGGAGGTGGCGCTCGGGGCTTCGAACGGTGGTGGCAGCTTCTGACTTCCAGGTGGCGGCTCGGGTTTCGCTCGCGATGGAGGGAGGAGCGGGGTCTTCGATCGATGGAGGGGGGCGAGGTCTTCGATTAACGTCGGCGGCGACGTCTGGAGGGAGGCGGCGGCTCCGATAGTTTAGGGTTTTCTTTTTTTTTCGTTTTCTGATAACTGAATCGGGTTGAACGGGGGGGGGGGGGGGGGGCCAGAATGAATAAGGGGAGGGAAGGGAATTAAAATATATATTTTTTATTTATTTATTTAATTATTAAATTTTGCAAAAAGTTGACTTTTACATACGACCTCGAAACGAGGCCCACCGCCTGTCGTCCATAGCGTTTTACCCCCATTCTGAACAGAATGGGATATGTATCGCAAGCTGATTTGATTATTACAATCAGTTTCCTTTTGAATTTTCATTTAAATCATTATATTGAATTTTAAACGTACATTTCAAATTACCGGGGCCACATACTGACTAGAAAAATTCCAGAAAAATATTTTCTAGCTTCGTATTGACGATACGGTCCTAACAAAACTAGTTTCGTCGAATTCTGAGACCGTTTGAAAAATGGCCAATTTCCAGTCGATTAAAATCAACGGAAACTGGTCAATCGCGTTTTCTTTTGCCACGCTCACATATTGATTCGAAAAATTATGAAATTTGAAACCTAACAATAACTTGACCCTGCGGATCCAACAAAAGTGGTTTCGTCGAAATCCGAGGTCATTTGCAAAATGTCCATTTTTAAGGGCCTGAATTTCATAGCGACTATTCAGAATTTTCAACTGGACATATCTTTTGATTCCCGCTATCAAATTTCGATTGGTCGGATTCGTTGGAAAGATATCACCAATTAGATTCCATTATTTTTGGTTTCACTAAAATCCGTATTGTTCTGCACCCGGTATATTCAATTGAAGTTTGAAATCGAATTATCGAACTACCGCGCCATTTTCAATTCTATATATAATTATAATTAATTATATTGGTTTTCAAATGTCGATTCAAACTCAGTTTTCATCGCCATTATCTAAAATATTTATTTTAAATATTTAAAATCCATTATTTTAGCCAATTTAAAAAATTTAAATTGGTTCAGATTTTCTGGGTCGTTACAATCTCCCCCACTTAAAACTTTTCGTCCTCGAAAAGGAACAAAGTCGAAAGTGGTTTGATAAATCTATAATCACACAACACAACAACCAATCCAATTGTTTTTAACCTTTTTAACTTTTCAAATATATATCTTTTATATATTCAAAAATTATATTTCTAAAACCAGACTATATATAAATATAATCACAAATACGTTATTTAAAAACATATTACTCTCGACTCGTTCTGAGGCACTTCTGACCCCATCTCTAACGAGTTGTTCTGATTCTGCTACTCATACTAGGATATTACTGATCCTATCTGTATAGAGTTACCCGTCCTAGAACACTACTGGTTCTATTTCTGACGAGTTCGTTCACATGTTATATTCCAGAACTAAGCTTAACCAAAGCTCTGATACCACGTTGAGACGACCCGAATTCCCGTTCAGACGGAAACAGGGCTATCTTTGGAATATAACACAGAAACAGATAATAGCAGAACAGAATTAAATAAATACACCAGATAATGAACAACAAAATATACTGGATAAAAGTAATCATCAGAGTTACACAGTATACAGGATCTTACTTAGTAGAAATACAGTTCAGCTATACATAAATGTCTACAGCGGAAATAAACAAAATATGTACAATAGGAGATGAACAACATAAAAAGAAATAAATGATAGAATCCATCTTCAGCTCCAGCTATCCCGAAAGAACCAGCTAAACCTGAATACAAGGCTGCCCGTGCGGAAAAAGGGGCACCCGAGTTTGAAAGTGAAACAAACTACGAGTCAGTCATGGGACTGGTATGAGAAATCCACTCAACACATATATAATTGGCTAATCACAGGACCACGCCACTTTCGTGGAACGGGTTTACTCCATTGGATTGCCAGTGCTTTAAAACAAATCTTTATTTTCAACATCGCTATGCTTTTTATAAAAATGAAGCCGTTATAAGACTCAGTTCCCATCACACAATGCAACGCAAACCGGAGGATAGAGTTTTACCTTATAATGGCCAAAATATGATTGATACGAATAAAACAAAGGCATTTGATATTATTCCTAGTGTTTATATGTTTTGAAAACAATTTCAAATCATAACTATCAATCATAGGCGACATGAGCGTCCCATGCCACTATGTCGCCAAATGTATATATACAATCGAAACCGCATCGTCACGTATTTGGAAATTGGATTTCCGTCATGAACCAAGGCAAAAGATAGTCCTTACCGAATTCGTGACTCTCTAGCCCGAGCCATAGGCAAGTACTCAGTCAAGCCTTCGGAGCGACAGGGCCGGTCCACCGATGTGGATTAAAATGCCTGAACACTACGTTTCCCCGCCCTTTGGGGCGTAAACGAGCCAACGAATGACTCCATCGGACCCGGATCGTCCGATCAAACCGAGGCGCCTCGCAACAGCAACAACCACATAGGTGAAAAGTATATAAATGTCAGGGCTGGTAGGTCACTGACACCACCCTAGCTAGAAAGAAACGCATGCCCTCCCTGAGGTCCTTCTCCCGTTTTAGGTTCATACCGGGGTGTGAGGCTCGCGAATTCACGTTATACACAAAGCTACGCCACACAGGCGGTGCTTTGATCATCACCACAAGACTTTGCTTTTCAACAGAAGTCCTGATCACTGCATCTTAGCATGCCACACAGGCAATTCATGCCATGCGACTGATGTCCATCGATATACAACCTCTGAGCTCGTGCGTCTCAGAGAAGGGCGTTAAGCCAAAGAATAAATTCTCCGCCGCCAAACAGATGTATATTTAACAGAAATCAATCAACACAGAATAAACTCCAATGTCAGGCACCCAGTCCATTTACAAGTCCGTTCTGGGTCTGAACGAAACCGGAGGCAGTAAATACCTCGCAAACCCATCGACCAACACGTACGTCTGGACGATCACCACTCATTATCCATATTTCGGGATGCCTCCCAATCAGGACCTCGGTTACCATCCAAACGAGGTGAAGATCTCCGGTCTTCGACCACCGTCTTCTTCTTCGACTTTCAATCGTCGGTCAATTATTTGAAATGAGAATTAACTCGGCCTTCTCAAATAATTCACGTATATTTAGAATTTCAAATCAATTTATTTCAATGGTTAAATTATTCGACAACACCAATATTGTTCTTTAATGTAATTTTCACACCAAACACATTCAACCATCAAATACAACATAAATCGAGCAAATTCAGTTTATTTCCATTCCATATCGCTTATGATATTTTATCACTATTTATCGCTATTTTTATTTATTTTAAAATAGCCATTTTATTCAAAATGACGCTTCGGGCCATACAGCGGCCGTGGCGCTGTTTTTCTTCAGATTTGATTTACACATATCTGAAAATCTAACCGTTGGATCTTCACAAAATTTACATCATTAGAAAGGTCTTTTCAAAACGAATCCAACGGTTCCAGTTTCGGGAAAATCCGACGGTCGGATCTCCCGGTACAATCGTTTGAAGTTTCGATTTCAAAATACGAACTGCAGCGTCGTTATTCGATTAAATATATAATTATATTTATATTTATATATAAATATAATCGATTCTGGTGCTGTTTTTCTTCAAATTTGAATTAAACATTCCAGACAATCCAACCGTTGGATTTTTACAAGGTTGGTGCCGTTGGAAAGATTATTCCAAGGCGAACCCGACGGTTGAGATTTCGGGAAAATCCAATGGTCGGATTTCCCGCACTGGTCGTTTGAAATCACGGTCTCAAAATACGAACTGCACGGCTTCGTTTCGTTTTAATTTTATTTATATTTATATATTTATATATTTATATAAATATAGTTCATTCAATGATTTCAATATCGTTTTCACTTCAAATATTTTTCTAACGCCTTAAATTTTGGAAAAATTTCGCCATAACCTCCCCTGCACCGGGAGCATCGGGAAATCGCAAATAGCGTTCCCGGTCCTTCTAATCTCAAAAAGAAAAAGAAGAAGCCAAGCGGCTAGCCAACATGCTCAAAATCATCACCCAAACAAATCAGTAAATGTGTACCTATTTGTCGGGCACAAAATTTTATTCCTCTTCTCTAGCCCCTTTGCCATAACCTGTTCAATGAATATTGCATGTACATATATATACAGTTCTTATCATTTATCAATTTCTATTCGACTTCATATCCGATTTCTATTTGGTTTAAAAACTCCATTCATTCTAATGTTACATAAATAGGTACAAATCATTTCATTAGCTAATTAATGAATATTTCAACTCATATATGTTTATTTTGAACAAGTGGCTATTTTTAACACTTCACATTTCAACGATTTATGCATACAATAAAAATGTGATTTTTATTGTAAAACAATTCATTTCCAAACACTACTTTTCTATATAGTTTATATAGTCGATAAAAGGTGATTTTTATTATCAAACAATTTACTTCAAAATATGAATACCATTCAACACATGAATTTCTAATCAACGAATGAATATCAGTTCAACATATGAATGTTTTCTATAGTTTCTATATATAGATAAAAATGTGATTTTTATTATCAAACAATTTATTTCAAAATATGAATACCATTCAACACATGAATTTCTAATCAACGAATGAATATCAATTCAACACATGAATGTTTTCTATAGTTTCTATATATAGATAAAAATGTGATTTTTATTATCGAACAATTTATTTCAAAATATGAATACCATTCAACACATGAATTTCTAATAAACGAATGAATATCAATTCAACACATGAATGTTTTCTATAGTTTCTATATATAGATAAAAATGTGATTTTTATTATCGAACAATTTATTTCAAAATATGAATACCATTCAACACATGAATTTCTAAACAACAAATGAATATCAATTCAACACATGAATGTTTTCTATAGTTTCTATATATAGATAAAAATGTGATTTTTATTATCGAACAATTTATTTCAAAATATGAATACCATTCAACACATGAATTTCTAATCAACGAATGAATATCAATTCAACACATGAATGTTTTCTATATAAGGAATAAATATAGTTTAAGCATATGAAAATAATTCAAACACACGAATATTATTCAAAATTTCGGCAGCATAACGGCAGGGTAGTTACACCGGGACCGTCCCTAGTACGGCTCCTCGCTCTACCTTAAAACCTCGCGGTTTTTGACAATGGGGATCATGCATCTAGTTCGCACGCAGGCGGCATGTATATATTTATTTCATTTCCACAAACTAATCCTATGTGGTTTCAACCAAATATTTCTCAACCACAAACGGGTATTTTTCAACCTCAAACAACCAATATCAATCACAAACAATCCCAAACAACCATTCGTTATCAACCAATTATCACAACCATTTCAATCAATAAATATCGTCCATGGTTTGTGGACGAGGGGCATATATATATATATATATATATTTATTTATTTATTTATATATAGCAATTCACTTTTACTTCACACATATATACTATTTTTAAATCAGAAATCTCACCAATAGCTATCCAATACCAAGACTCTTCTTTAGAGAAATCTTCGCCTTTCTGCCGCTTTCGCCCGTATTCTCTACACATGTAAAAATCGAATTTTTACTATGCTACTCAATATATAAAAATATGATTTTTGACTTCGCTATTCAATATATATAAAAATCTGATTTTTTTACTTCGACTTTCAATATCTAAAAATCTGATTTTTACTTCTTTAAAGTTCAAATCCTTTTTCTCTTTAAAGATTAAACCTTTTTCCTATTTAAAGTTTTTTTACTTTTAAACAAAAATCAGTTTTAACTTTCATAAAAATCATTTTTTTTTACTCTATTTCAAAATCAGTTTTTACTCTATTAATAAAAATCATTTTTATCCTAGAAAGAAAATCAGTTTTAAACTAATTCAAATTTCAGTTTTGAAATCATAACTAAATCAGTTTTACTCTTAATTAAAATCAGTTTTAACTTTTATAAAAATCATTTTTATCCTAAAAAGAAAATCAGTTTTAAACTAATTAAAATTCCAGTTTTAATTTTATATAAAAATCAGTTTTAATTGCTTATAAAATCAGTTTTTAAATTTTAAACAAATCAGTTTTTAAACCCAAAAAAAAATCAGTTTTAAAAATCATTTTAAAATCAGTTTTAAAAATCATTTTAAAATCAGTTTTAATCATTAAAAATAAAATAGCAAAACGGAAAAAAACTTACAGAGGGGGGGGGGGGTTTCCTCGGATCGTCGGAGCTGGAGGTGGCGCTCGGGGCTTCGAACGGTGGTGGCAGCTTCTGACTTCCAGGTGGCGGCTCGGGTTTCGCTCGCGATGGAGGGAGGAGCGGGGTCTTCGATCGATGGAGGGGGGGCGAGGTCTTCGATTAACGTCGGCGGCGACGTCTGGAGGGAGGCGGCGGCTCCGATAGTTTAGGGTTTTCTTTTTTTTTCGTTTTCTGATAACTGAATCGGGTTGAACGGGGGGGGGGGGGGGGGGGCAGAATGAATAAGGGGAGGGAAGGGAATTAAAATATTTTTTTTATTTATTTAATTATTAAATTTTGCAAAAAGTTGACTTTTACATACGACCTCGAAACGAGGCCCACCGCCTGTCGTCCATAGCGTTTTACCCCCATTTTGAACACAATGGGATATGTATCGCAAGCTGATTCGATTGTTACAATCAGTTTCCTTTTGAATTTTCATTTAAATCATTATATTGAATTTTAAACGTACATTTCAAATTACCGGGGCCACATACTGACTAGAAAAATTCCAGAAAAATATTTTCTAGCTTCGTATTGACGATACGGTCCTAACAAAACTAGTTTCGTCGAATTCTGAGACCGTTTGAAAAATGGCCAATTTCCAGTCGATTAAAATCAACGGAAACTGGTCAATCGCGTTTTCTTTTGCCACGCTCACATATTGATTCGAAAAATTATGAAATTTGAAACCTAACAATAACTTGACCCTGCGGATCCAACAAAAGTTGTTTCGTCGAAATCCGAGGTCATTTGCAAAATGTCCATTTTTAAGGGCCTGAATTTCATAGCGACTATTCAGAATTTTCAACTGGACATATCTTTTGATTCCCGCTATCAAATTTCGATTGGTCGGATTCGTTGGAAAGATATCACCAATTAGATTCCATTATTTTTGGTTTCACTAAAATCCGTATTGTTCTGCACCCGGTATATTCAATTGAAGTTTGAAATCGAATTATCGAACTACCGCGCCATTTTCAATTCTATATATAATTATAATTAATTATATTGGTTTTCAAATGTCGATTCAAACTCAGTTTTCATCGCCATTATCTAAAATATTTATTTTAAATATTTAAAATCCATTATTTTAGCCAATTTAAAAATTTTAAATTGGTTCAGATTTTCTGGGTCGTTACAGTTATTCAGAAAGACCAGGTTTATCCCATTCTGAATAACTGTTTCGATGTGGTGTCGAAGATGAAGACGTTGGTTGAAGACCGGAGGTCTTCATGTCATTTGGATAATTAGTGATGATCTTGATTGGGCTGTACACCCAAGAAGATGGAAACAGTTGGTGATCGTCCAGACGTACTTGGAGATCGATGGAGATGCGGGGGTACTAGGTGCCTCCGGTTTCGTTCAGACCCAGAACGGACTTGTAACTGGACTGTGTGTCTGACATTGGATTTTAGTCTGTGTGTTTGATTTCTATTAAATATACATCTGTTTGGCGGCGGAGAATTTATTCTCTCGCTTAACGCCCTTCTCTGAGACGTACTAGCTCAGCGGTTATATATTGATGGATATCAATCGCATGGAGTGAATTGCCTGTGTGGCATGCCTAAGTGGCAGATGATCAAGGCTTTTGTTGAAAAGAAGGATCTTGCGGTTGATTATCAAAGCACGGCCTGTGTGGCATAGCTTTGTGTAACGTTGATTCGCGAGCCTCACACCCCGGTTGTGAACCAAAAATGGGAGAAGGATCCAGGGAGGGCATGCGTTTCTTTCTAGCTAGGGTGGTGTCAGTGATCTACCAGCCCTGACATTTATATACTTTTCACCTGTGTGGTTGTTGCTGTTGCGAGGTGCCTCGGATATATCGGTCGATCTGGGACCGATGGGGTCATTGGACTCATTTACGCCCCAAAGGGCGGGGAAACGCAGTGTTCAGGCATTTTAATCCACATCGGTGGACCGGCCCTGTGGCTCCTAGGTGCAGTTGCGGCTGTTCCTGAGACATGGTAGGCTAGATTGTCTCGAATCGGTAGAGGACTATCTTTTGCCTTGGTTCACAGACGGAAATCCAATTTCCAAATACGTGACTTTGCGGTTTTGATTGTAGAGCCTAGTATGGCGACATGATATATGGTACCCATGCCGTCTAGGATTGATACATTTATATTTGAAGTTGTTTTGACACTATACACTTATTATAGTATCAAATGATTTGTTTTAAACGTATCAAGCATGCTTTGGCTATTATAAGGGAAAACCCTATCCTCTGGTTTGTATTGCATTGTGTGATGGGATCTGGGTCTTATAATAGCTTCATTTTTCTTTATTTAGCATTGCGTTGTTGTTTTATGCACTGGTATTCTTGGGAGGAAACCCGTTCCGTGTTATACGGCGTGGTCCCTTGATTTGCCTAACTTTAAAAATAAAGATTAATAACTGTTTTAGTTCTCACACCAGTCCCATGACTGACCTGGAGTTTATGGTTTTGACCTAAACTCTGGGTGCCCTTATTTTGACATGGGCAGTTAGTAGTTTTGGTTTTGCAGATTTGTATTCACAGGATCCTGGTTTACAGCTGGAACGATATCCGGAATGCTTTGTATCCGTATATCTCCTTCAGTTGTGTTTTGTATTATTTTCCGCTGCTATGTAATGAATTGTAATCTCTGATAATTTCTGTGTAATATTGAATCGTTTATACTCAGTATATTCTTGTAATCTGATGGAATTGTTGTAATATACAATGAAATGTTCTTCCGTCTGCGTTCTATTTTGTCGTGTTCTCAAAACAATCAGGCGTTTCGAACGGTCTGGGTCGGTTTAGCGAATGATTTGGATCGAGCGAGATTCCCGGTCGTCTCAATAACTAATATTCGATTAACACTTTTAGATTTACACTTTTGAATTAACTCCTTTGAATCGTCTCCTTTGAATTATCTCCTTTGGATTATCTCCTTTTCTTTTTGTTTACTTAACAAATAACTATTCCCTTTTCAATTCTATTTATTTAACAAATGACTATTTCTTTTATCTTTTCTATTTATTTAACAAATAAATATTTCTTTTATCTTTCCTATTTATTTAACAAATAAATATTTCTTTTATCTTTTCAATTCTATTTGTAAATGTTTTACAAATATTCCCTTTCCAAATCTATTTGTAAATGGTTTACAAATATATCCTTTTCATTTCTATTTGTAAATGGTTTACAAATATACCCTTTTCATTTCTATTTATTTTTGCAAATATCTTCCTTTGAATTTGTCTTACAAATATATTTCCTTTATATTTGTTTTACAAATAATTTCCTTTTCAATTCATTTGATTTTATAATTATTTCCTTATATAAAATCTTTTTTCCTTTTATATATAAAATCCATTGATTTTATATAAATAATTTATTTTCAAAATATACTTTGAAAATCCCCTTTTTACATCCCAGTATTTCTTACGGTATTTAAAATACCAAATAACCACGATCGATATCATTCAAACACACATAATCAACAATAGATTATATATCACATCATATATTACAATATATGAAAAACAGTAAAATAAATGTTGAGGAATCCAGTTGGATTCCTCCAACCTGTTTCCCTGCATCACATATGTTAAACAACATAATTAACATCAATTTCATTTCAATATGACATATTCTGCTAAACAGAACCAATATTTGATTATGATTTATATATAAATCGTTATCTATGATTTCAACCAATACACAAGCAATTCAACTAAACAGTTAGCACACAACAATCAACAGATAATTATCAGTTCTAAGAATATGTTATAAAAATATAACTGTTCAGAGTTGGTGAGTTTTACTCACATTGGACGATCATCGTTAATAACGATAACCATCGCTTGATTCAGACGGACAATTTATTTCGCTATAAATTGTAACGAGCTTCGTTTCACTCCCAATCAGTTCCATTGTGTAGCCACCGTCCATACGATCCCAAAGTGACAAGCAGTTCGAAAACTGAATTCGTACGGTCGATATATGACGTTAACAAATTTGTATACCATTTTAAATTAAAATTTTAAACTAAAACTTAAATTAGTAAAATAAATTTGGGCCTCACCTATTTTCTCATTTCACCATCAGACAATTCCTTTTCCTTTTTCTTTTCTATCCTTTTCTATTTTCTTTATTTATTTAAATAACTGGCCTTGCTCAAATATCCGCCCATCCATCCAAAAACTTTGATCCGTCTATGCCATACTTTACCTTCTCCATATGACAGAGCACGCTCCAGTTAGAATACTGCTCTTCGTATGTCCATTCTTCACGTTAATTATATCCCCTTCTCTTTATATTATAAAACTTAAACCCCTTAACCCCACAGTATCCAGAATAAAAGAACTCCTACTATACATATTTGTTGTATGTAGGACCACAAACAGTAAAAAGAAAACACTGCGCGTCCTTAAGCTTTTCCTTTCTGTTCGTAGCCTTGTCATTTACACCATCTTCGTTCTCTTAAACCTCCCTTCCCCTTAATGAAAACTTCAACCAAAGATCACCAGACATCTGCTCCTCACACTCACGCTCCCCTTTCCACATTATATTGTTTTGTTTCTTTTCTTTATTTTACCATACGGTGGCCCCAGGCCCAACTTCTCTTTCATTTTCTAATGTGAGCTCATTCTTTACAAAGTTTCCATGCACAAATACCTTGCCACCTGTACACGTCCTTGCTCCCATCTTCTCCAGTCCATTTGCTCCTCCAATAAATCACTGAATCCTACCCGAACACCACCGTGATACTCCCCTCCATCTGTAACGCAGCCTTACAAACCCTTGCCTTCACAGAAAAAACAACTCAAGACTAACCCTTCCTTTCAATGTTTCCGTCCGCCACCTCCGGTCACATCGACCCCAACGTCGAAATCAAAATATCCCCCCACAGCTTCGCCTACCCTGCGGTCTTCAGAAATCGAACGCTGGAGAGGATACCACACCCAACAAATTTCGAGCCCTAGGCTTCCTTGAAACTCGCGAGACTGAACACTTCGAATCCGAGCAGATGTTCATCAAAAATCCAGAGAATAAGGATACGGATCCTTATGTATTTGTAAAACGATTTTTAGAAATTTGCATGGATTTTTCTTTTGATTTTCGGTTTGAGGAACGAGATTTTAGAGGAGCACGATTTTCTTTTTGCTGGAGATAGAGGAAGTTTATGGCGGCTTGTTGAAACAAATCAAGAACTAGTTTTGAACGATTTTAAGGGTTTTATATCATTTTCTATTTATCTTCTTGTGGATTATTGAAGGTCGCGTCTTTGTTTTTAGGCCATGAAGAACGGATGGCTGAGAAGAATGTAATGTGGCCTTGTTTTTGGTCTTGTAAATAGGTTAGGGTATTTTTAAGGGTATGGTAATATCCTCTTTTACTAATTTATATAATTACCGTTACTTCATGGACTGCTGCCGACTGAAATAAATATACCGTTGTGACAAGCAAGGTGGCATGTTTCCAAAAATATAAAAATATCGGTAGGTTAACTCATATTGTGAAACCCCAAAACACTAATTAAGGGTGCAAAGTACTCAAAATAAGAAGTTGCTTATTTAATTAATTAAAAATTTCAGTAAAATTATAAAAATTAAATTATCACTACGTCTAAAAGGGCTAATCTAAATTCGAGGCCAATATTTAATTATAATTAAATATATCATTATGGTTGATAAACGATTCCATAGCAACTATTCGGAAATTTGATTTGGACATAAATCAAAATCAAACCGATGAAATCCTGATTTTTCTCTTCCACTACAAAAATATAATTCACCTACTCCTAACATTTCTTATTTCACAGAAATCTGATTTAAAACGGCTTCTGTATATTCGTTTAAAGTTCGGATCGCCAAATTACGAACTACAGCACCATTTCGAGCTCGATTTTAATTATAATATAATTATACGTTCAAACTTCGTGTATATAATATATTCGTGGATATAATTAAACTCTAAACTGAATTATATATTTTAAATAATCCAATTCACACAATATTGTGAATTCCACTATCTTTGATTATTTCTGAATTTAATATATTATTCTATTATTTTAATTTAATTAAATATTCACTTTATTTAATTAAACAACGATTAAATTCCCTAAATCACTATTGTAAATAAAAAAATAAAAAAATAAAAAAATTATTACCCGTAAAAATACGGGTCGTTACACTTTGTAAGGATTTCTACACGATGGGAGCCAAGTCGTTTCGTGGTACTGAGATATTCGTGGAGGTGACCAATTGGTTTAGAAAGACAGAGAGTGTGTTCGATCTTCGGGAGCCCGATGATAGAAGAAAGATGCAATTGTTCATATGGCAACTGAAGGAAATAGCTTCATACTGGAGGGGTGTTAATCAGGCGGGGCATCTTGTAGCTACTTGGGATGCAGATGAAATTCTTGTCGCAGGCAAAGGAAGGAATGCAGATGGATAAGTTTTTGAGTTTAAAATAAGGAAGTATGTTAGTAAAAGGATATGTTAATAGTTTCAATCAGCTAGCAAGATTTGGTTTGGACTTAGTGAACACTCCCCATCAGAAGGCTCTTAGATTCCCGAGAGGGTTGAATCTACCTTTCCAAGGACTAGCGATGATACAGATCCCGATTGGAGCAACTTTCAAAGGCTAGTTGACATGGCTTTGATGCACTAGTATGGTAAAGAGGAGAAGAAGGAAGTCAAGACCGAGGAGGCGTAACCCAATGCTGAGAAAAAGAAGTGATGGCCCAAGAAATGGGAAAAGAAAGGAGAAAAGCCTAATAAGGCTTAGATTAAGACAGAGATTAAATGCCATGGTTGTGGGAATTTGGAGCACTTTGTGAGAGATTTTAAAAAAATGAAGAATGCTTGTTTTAGTTGTGGTCAAGTTGGACATTTCACTAGGAAATGCCCTAACAAGCAAAGTCCGAAGGCATGATCGTTTGGAGGACAAGTACAGGCTCTAAAGGCAACTCAGGCTGGTGGACCAGATAGAGGTAGGAAAGTCACAGTCGAAGGTTTGGTTTATCTTTTTGACTATCTTATTAGGACTCTCTTTGGTTATGGCATTTCTTATTCATTTATATCCAATTCTGTTGTAGACAATCTGCACCTATAAAATGGTACTGTTTCTGATCCCATTATAGTCTCAAACCCCATAGGAGGTACGCTCATTTATCTATGATATGTCGGGGTTTGAGAATCTTTGTTATGGGTGTCAAGTTTAAATGCGGCGCATATGTTCTTAGCTTTATGGAGTATGGATTGATTCTAGGATTGGATTGGCTAGCCATTTAGGGTGCCATTCTAGATTGTGAGAGGAGAGTCATTAGGTTTCCAACGTGCCAAGGGGGAACTTTCGACATTTCATGTAAACCACGGGGGTCAGTTATGCTCAGTTTCCTAGATTCACTTGATGCTTCTATTGGCGATCTTCGATCAGTACTTCTAGTCAGAGACTATCAGACGTGTCTGATGAGGTTAGGGGATTACCTTTAAGGCGACAAATAGACTTCCGGATATACTTGGTGGAGAATGCGAAGCCAGTCACTTTACCATTGCGCCACATGGCTCCAAGGGAAAGGAGGGATCTCAACAAGCAAGTAGGTGAGTTATTCGAGAAGGGATTCATTAGACGAAGCATATCTGAGTGGGGAGCTCCAGTTGTCTTTGCGACCAAGGCAGATGACTCTCTCCGTCTATATATGGACTATAGGGAGTTGAGTAAACTCACCAAGAAGAATAGGCACCTCAATCAACAAATTATAATTTTTTCATAGTATTAAGTTGCATCAGTGATAATGATACAATAACAAATGCATACATTTTGAATAATTATCTTATAACTTATTTTACTATATTCTCTTAACAGTGTTAACATATTATAATATGTATATAATTTATCATTTAGTGATAAAAAAATATAAGTATATAAATTTGTATACATTAGAATACAATATCATCGGGTCGTGGGGCGGGTCGGGTTTTCCTTGACCCGCACGGGTTTCGGGTACGGGGCTAAATTCCAAACCCCCATCGGGTCTACGGGCAGGTCCGGGGCAAGGTTTAAAAAGTTCGGGTTGGGTTTGGGGCATGAGAAACCCACCCTAACCTGCCCCATTGCCATTCCTTGTCTGGATAATCAATTAAGGATAATAGAAACATGTATGAGATAGGTTGATTTGATTACTATCAAATATCACTTGACCCTAAAAGATATTATCGTTCATCGTATCAAAGAGACTGGGATTGGTTTTCTAAATGAAACCAAAATACCACTTTGTTTCGACCTAGGTGTTGATTAATTTGATGTCAAGTTGAATACCTTTGAAGATGAAGTTATACAAGGGTTGTTCTATCGATCCTAGGTAGAAATTGCCTAAGATGGATTTACAGGTTAGTGCCTTCGGTTTGTCCAGACCCACGACAACTTGTTTGGGTGAATGTTTAACAGAGTATACCTAACATATCACGTGAGTTGATCTCTTCAAAACTTTGTCTGGTGGCGGAGAAATTCGTTTCTCTTAGATTTTTACCCATGGTTTTGGGGAAGTCGGTTTGTGATTTGATGGGTTTGACGACGTGGCATTTAAAGTGAATGAAGATGTGATGTTCTAAACTATAAATCATGACCTCAAGCCTCACAACCGGGAAATGAAAAAATTGGTCAGGAAGCATGGTTAAGTGGTTCGCTCCTAATTAGGTTATATTATAACTATCTAGAGAATTCATATTTTTATTTCTTTTGCTTCTGTATCTCCGGAGAACGGTTATGTTGGTGCCAACTGTGGGTGATAATATATTCGGTACACTCAGAGCAAATGAGTGACAGGCCATGTATGGCCAGGTTGCAAGGTGTTCTTGTTGAGCCCAGTCTATTCCTCTCTAGAGATACACCATAGGAAGATGGTTCCACACCTTGTCATAGTTGGAAATCCATTATCCCTAAGCGGCAAGCGATTTTTTTATCTATGTATGTGAAGAGTAAGATGCAAGCGTTTCGATAAATTCTAATTTATTTGTGGAAAACCTAGACATTTTTATAATATTATAATAGTTATGATTTCAAACATTTTGGGTTACGATTATCTTACGATTATCTTTTCTTTTAAAGGAATTTTTCCAAATTAAGCAACCTATTTAAAATGGTTTACTCACAGTAGTCCCATGACTGACCCAAAGTTTATTTTTCTGTGTTTTCCCTAAACTCATGTGTGCCCCAATTTGTATGGGCAGTCAAGTAGTTTAGGGTTTTACAGATAATCTGGAAGGAGTTGGAGCAGGAGTCTTCAACATTAGATATGTTGAGTTTATTTTCATTGCGATATATATATATATGTTATACTCTGATGATGTATGTAAGTACAGATAGAGTTTTGCATTTCCAAAAGTTTATATATATATATATATTATTTTTTATTCTACAACGATTGTGAAATTCTATGTTGTTTAATTCTTTCTTCTATCTTATTTCTTCTATTCTAATTTTCTATCTTTTCTATTTCTCACCCTCTAACCTTTTTCTATTAATTGTTCGTATTTTTGTGCAATTTGAGTTGGACTTATATTGTATTTGGTCCACTCAAAGGGTATGAATTTGCGGGTCATTACAAATAAGTACACAGCGGAAATAGTAACATGATAGAGTCTTCATAGAGAATCGAAAAAGAACATCCAACTTCTAATCTTGCTCCAAATCCAAAAATAACTTCCATAGATAGCTTCTAAACACAGCTTCAAAAATGAACTTAACTACTAATTTGCATAGTAGGCTGCCCATGTGGAAATAAGGGCACCCAAGTTTGTAAGGGAAAAAAACTAAGGGTCAGTCAAAGGACTGGTGTGAGAAACCAAAAACAGTTGTTTACCAGGGTAGTAAAGCAATTCATGGGACCACACAGTATAACATGGAATGGGTTTTCTCCTCAAGAATACCAGTGCACAAATACTCGCAATGCTTTTTGAAAATGAAGATACCATAAGACTCGCAACCCATCACACAATGCGAACACACACCATTAGGAGCAAGTTTTGTCTTATGATTACCAAGTATGCTTCATACGCGAAAATCGTTTGATATTATCATTAATATATATCTTTGAAAAACTATTCAAAATAATTGTATAGATCTTAGCAGACATAGGTACTATATACGTCTACATACATAGGTTACAACTAAAACTGTAAGGATTCGTATTGGAAGTTGGGTTCCATTAATAAACAAGGCAAAGGATCTTCCTTCGCACGATTTGGAACACCTCTAGAGGGATGTACTAGGATAGACAAATGCTCCTTCCGTATCGGCAAAGCTGGCCCACCTATACCAGGTGTAGTTCGGGTTTCACCTGAACATAATGTCTCCTGGTCGTTGTCGACCATTATCTGAGGTGCCTCATTCCATCATCCAGATAAGTAAATTGCATGGGCTCCATACTATGGCATCACTTCTTGTCTATGAGGAAAGGTTAGTCCATAACTCTGCGGTACTTCATCCTGTTTCGGCTCATTACCGACCGGTTGTGAGGTCATGAAGTTACATTCCACAAGGCTCTATTTTGCAACAAAAAGATTTAACCTATATATCTACCATCAGCACTGAGCAATCAACACTGTCAGCTCACAACATATAATGATAATCACTAACAATATAACCTTTGAGTTCGTATGTCTCAAAGAGGGTGTTAAGTTGAGATAACCTCTCAACCACCAACTGAAATATGTTTAAACAAAACCAATCAGTATGTTATAAAATACAATGTCAGACACACATCCAACATAAATTCATTCTGGGTTGTGAACAAAACCGAAGGTACCTTATTCCTCGTACATTAAAGAAGAGAGGCTCTTGCTTATCCGGACAATCAATAAGTACATCCAGACTACTGCTGCTTATAACCTTATAATGGAACCTACCCCAGGAATCATCAAGCAGTCCATTTGATGTAAAAATTCCCAGTCTTCCACCATCCTCAATATCTTCAACTTCCAACTCGTCGTATAATTATTAAAAATGGATTTAACCCGGTCTTTTTGAAAAAATTAGCATAAAAACAAAATCCTTTTGGATTATCAGATCCCCAATTAAGTCTCTTTTAGTTGGAAAATATTTCATAAGATTTAATCTTATTATTAAACTTGATTAAGCTGTTGAGCTTCAAAAATCATCTTCAAAATTCTTTATTAACCTTATAGACATGTTGACTAAGTTTTAGACTCAATTTGCGAATTAAAACCATTAACTGAAAACATTTCTAAAAAACCGTTATAAAAGGCATTGCAAAATAGCCTATTTCTAATCAACATTTTTGTAACAACCCGTATTTTCAATAACCTGTTATAACATAAATCGAGGCAGAATTTAATTCAAAAATCTGAATCAAGGGAAACGGGCTATGCCATTGCGTTCGTCTCGGAAAAATACGCGAAATAGAGTCCGAGTTTTCGAAAATCGGAGTCCGTATGACCCGATTAAGGACCAACGAAGTTTTCAGAAAAATTCTAAGTAAAAAGAGATTTCAAATTCAAGTTTGAATTTGAAAACTTGGGCCAGTTTGGGCCAGGCGGGAGAATTCCCGCCAGAACACCCAAGTCGACAGCCCTGTCGACTTGGGAGTCGACTTGGTTGGACCCAAGTCGACAGCCCTGTCGACTTGGCTGTCGACCTGGTCCAGCCGGGCTGTTTAGCCTGGTGCACCATTTTGAGATTGTGTTGAGCTTGGGGGCCAGATTCGGTTTTGAGGGCTGAGATTGGAACTAGGGTTTAATCATATGGCCTAAAACACTTGCATAATCTATAAATAAGACCCTAACCTACCCTAAATCATCATTATTCATTCATACAACTAAACTATGGCAAAATCAATCCTCTCATGGCCTCCACTCTCTTCATAAAATTCCTAAATAAATTCCTAAGTGATTTTCCATGCATACAAGTGTTTTCAAACTTGTATGAGCATCATTAGCTTGCATTCAAGTCAAGTTTCTATATTTGCATCATAAAGAAAGAATTTTGATCATTTTGGCTCAAGGGTTTTTATGTTAGAGCTTGCATTTTGGGTTTGATTGATTTCATAAGGGCTTTGTCATATTTTTGTGACTTCTCAAGCATTGTAAGCCCTATTCTACTTTCATACTTAAACTCTAAAGTTAAATGTATGATATGCAAGTTTTCTATGATGTAATATGCAAGTTTATCATGTTGTGATATGCAAGTTTATATGCAAGTTTATCATGTTGTGATATGCAGGTTTATATGCAAGTATGTCAAGTTATGTTATGCAAGTTTGGGTTGAACATTTAGTTCATGTTATCATGTTATGCAAGCTTATCTTGAGTATGTGAACATAAAGCTTCAAGCTTTATGCCAAAGGTTGCATTTTGGCAACATGTAAGTTATCATATCCCTTATGATAACTTGCATGTGAGGCTAAATGCGAACTTATGGCCATCTCTACATGCCATTCATCACCATGTATCACCAATATGCTAAGTTTGGTTTTATGCATGTTTTTGAGGCCTAAAAATGTAAAATGCAAGTATATGAACACATGTACATTTCATATGCCACCATGTTGAACTTGTGGCTTCAACACCTTTATGTCATGATTATGCCAAGTTCCCTCTTTCTATCCTTTATGCGCTATTGCGATATGTAAGCGATGGGATTGCGTTTGGGGTTGGGTAAACTTAAAAGACATAAAAACATAAGCTTGGGAATTTACCTATTAAGTTAGGTCTACCCATTGGGAATTTACCTATTAAGTTAGGTCTACCCAATTGCTTGAAAACTTGTAACATGTTTTGGAAACATGATGGACATGACACTTAGAAAAGATAAGTGCGGCCAACTCGAGGTTGGGTTGAGTTTGTAGCGTAAACCTACCCGGAACCGACCGGCTTAACTAGTTGCTACAAACAATAGGACCCAATGTGAGAAGTTGGTCATATTGTACCTTGAACCCGAGGTTAGACCAAGTTGTGGTGTAAAGCTACCCGGACCCGCCCGGCTTAACTAGTAACCACAACAAGGTCTAATGTGAGAGGTTAAGGCGCATTAAATTAATTAATGCCTCGTGATTAGGGTTAAGTCATGGTCCACTTAGTACTTAACCAATTTGGGCTCGGTAGATTAATCGGGGTTAAGTCGTGAACTCATCGTTACACTTAACCAAGTTAATCCATGATTAGCAAGAGGGTTAAACCGTACTTAACCCATTAGAAAAATCCTAGCAATGGGGGCCCACTCCAGCAGTAATTCCAAGTTAGTATCATCATGACCCTAGGGACTAGGCTAGGGTGGGGGCACGATTACTGGACTGGAGGTAAGTGACCAAAAGCGACGGCAGAGGGTACGCCGGTGTAGTTCCGGGCGGACAATGGTCGTGCACATAGTCCGAAGCCGGGGAAATCATGCACGGGTACCAGTAGATCGAGACTGTGCACTCATGTTTATGGTGTCCAGGGGTTGCCACCCTAGGGCTTGATACACCCGACGGGAGACCCGGCACAGTCTGACTACAATTATGTTTGGGCCGTATTGACACCAACACGTGACGAGTTAGGCTTAGGGAGCCGATCGACTAGACCGTTTGGTTGGACCTTGTATTAGGGTCATTTCATGTTATTGGACCGCGGGTTAGGGTCACTTCATGTTATTGGGCCAAAGCTTGGGCCAAGGGAACAATACTTGTTTATTCAAGTCATGTTAGTTTGTTATTACACCTGTGGTGCAAAACCTTAATCCTGATTATGCGATGACACCTTTATCTACCTTGTTAGTTAATCATCATGCTAGTATGTTGTTATCCTTATGTTCATCCCTGCTGCTCATGCCAGTTAACTTTATCAGTTTACATTGATTGTAGTAGGGCTTACTCAGTCTTTTTGACTGACCTGTTTTCTTTCGCCTCTTTTCTTCCGTTCCCCCCCCCCAGGTTCTCAGGGAGGTAATACTAGAGCTTAGCTTGGATTTCGGATTGCTTGCTTGTGGGATTTAGCTCATGTACGGTTTGACATGAAGCTAGCTGTGGCTATCACTTCTTTTGGGGATTAGTACTTATGTATTTCAGTTTTTCAGTTGATGTTGTTTTATCTAGACTTGTTTATTTGGAAAGTTGACATTATGTTGTACCAGACTGGTTTTGAAATGGTTTGAAATCTTCCGCTGTTTTATCTATGTTATTTACTCTGTTTACATATATACATATGTTCTTGTTCTGCCTTGATATATCATTATGCATGTTTACCTGATTCAAACGCCCCTCCAAAGTCAGAGTGCTTGCAAGAGACACCCTGGCGGAGGTGGGGTGTTACAATTTGGTATCAGAGCGTATGGTTTACAAGAAGGAACATAAAGGTTTTTAGAAAACTTTTGGAAAACTATTTTCAAAACAAAGTATAAAGTATTTTCCAAAGAAAGTCTAGTTTATTTTAAAAGCTATTCCCCAAAAAGCCATTAACAAAATTCCTTCGTTTTTCTCCATTCTGAATCTGTCTTTTTCTTCGTTTCAGTATGGCCGATAACTTTGCTATTCCGGAGGGAGTACACGTACCTATTTGGTATAGGAGACTTTTGGAGGCTAGGGCGACCGAAGCTGGCCCCGCAGATGTCCCTCCTCCTCCTCCTCCAGTAGTTAATGTTCCTCCTCCTCCAGTAGTTAATGTTCCTCCTCCTCCTGTTGCTGAGGTTCCTCTTCCTCCTCCCCCTCAGCATCCTCAAGCTGACTTCGCAAAGACTTGCAAAGATTTCAAAGCAATGGGTGGCAAGAACTTTCAAGGCACTGAGACTTTTGTAGAGGCCAGAAATTGGTTGAAAGAGACCGAGGATTTATTTGCTATCTTTGGGATAGACGATCAGAGGAAGCTCTTGTTGGCGGTTTGGCTTATGAAGGATGAAGCCGCTTATTGGTGGGAAGTCACCAATGGTACTAGGCCTGTTGAGACTTGGGCCGATTTCAGGGCAAGGTTCATGCTTAAGTTTCTATCTTCTGCTGAGGAGAATCTGCAAATGGAGAGGTTCATAACTTTGAGACAAGGAGATATGTCCGTCAAAGAATATGTGAACAAGTTCAATCAGTTAGCTCGTTTTGGCTTGGATATGGTGAATACTCCTCAGAAGAAGGCTCTTCGTTTTGCTAGAGGATTGAATGAGCCGTTGCAGGGATTGGCTATGTCACATATTCCCCATGGGGCCACATTTGAGAGTTTGGTTGATATGGCGTTACTTCAGGGAGATGTCAAGAAAGAAACCAAGATGAATGATACTCAAGCCAAGAAGACTGATTCCCAGGGAAAAGGAAATCAGGGTAATCCAAGTGGTCAGAGCAGTCAAGGCAATCAGAACAAGAACAAGAGTCAAGGCAACAAGGGGAACAACAACAAGGGCAAGAACAACAAGGAGAAGTGCCATTATTGCGGTTCAGTTGGGCATCTTATTAAGTATTGTAAGAAGAGGAAAAGGAAGAATGGTGAATGCTTTTTCTGCGGTAAGACTGGACATTTCAGTAGGGATTGCCCGAAGAAGCAAGGGCAAGGCCAGGGTCAGACCCAGCGTGCTGGACCTTCAGGAGGGCAAGTTCATGCTCTCAATGTCGCTCCAGTTCCCGATCGAGGTAGTATTTCTGTTGAGAGCCTTGTATATATTTCTGATTTTCCAATTCGTACCTTGTTTGATTCTGGTGCATCGCATAGCTTTATCTCATCTGATCTTGTTGATAGTTTGCACCTTAGTACTAGCTTGGTAGATGATCCCGTCTGTGTCTCAAATCCTATTGGGGGTTCCGCCCATTTGTCTATGATATGTGGGGATTTGAGGATCTCTATACTGAGTGTAGAGTTCTTGTGCAGTGCTTATGTTCTTGGTTTTAGGGGATACGGATTGATATTGGGCATGGATTGGCTGTCCAGATATGGAGCCATTCTTGATTGTGAGCATAGGGTTGTGAGGCTCGTGACTCGCCTCGGAAACACCCTAGAGATTTCTTGTGATCCGAGAGGTCCCGTCATGTTGTGCTATCTTGAATCACTCGACTCGTCAATGGAAACTCTTCAGTCTGTGAGAGTGGTTCGAGAGTATCCGGATGTTTTTGATGAAGTTAGGGGGTTGCCCCCTAAGCGAGAGATTAATTTCCGCATTTATCTGGTGGATAATGCAAAGCCGGTTTCTTTGCCTGTTCGGCACATGGCTCCGCGTGAAAGGCGGGAGCTAAGTAAGCAAGTAAAGGAACTGCTTGAGAAGAACTTCATTAGACGAAGTATATCTGAATGGGGAGCGCCTGTGGTATTTGCTACCAAGGCAGATGGTTCTCTCCGACTTTGTGTTGACTATCGAGAGTTGAATAAGCTGACTAAGAAGAACAGACACCCGTTACCGAGGATTGATGATCTCTTTGACCAGCTTGTCGGTGCTTCTGTTTTCTCTCAGCTTGATCTTGCTACTGGATTCCATCAGCTCAGGGTAGCTGAAGATAGTATAGACAAGACTGCGTTCAGAACTCCAGATGGATTCTTCGAATGGCTTGTCATGCCGTTCGGCTTGACTAATGCACCCGCATATTTCGTGGACTTGATGAGTAGGGTGTTCAGGGAGTTCTTGAACAAGTTTGTCGTGGTCTTCGTAGATGATATTCTGATCTTCTCTAAGGATAAGGAAGAGCACGCAAGGCATCTCATGGAGGTGATGGATACGCTTAGAGCGCATCAGTTGAAGGCCAAGTTCTCCAAGTGTCACTTTTGGAGAAGGGAAGTTAGATTCCTTGGGCATATAGTATCTAAGCAAGGCTTAGCGGTGGATCTTGCTAAGTTAGTTGTAGTTCAGGATTGGAAGACTCCAAGGAATGCAACCGAAGTGAGAAGTTTTCTAGGTCTTGCGGGTTTTTACCGGAAGTTCATCAAGGACTTCGCGAAGATTTCTGCTCCTCTCACTAAATTGACGAAGAAGAATTTAGTTTTTGCTTGGAGCATAGAATGTGAGCTTGCTTTTCAGAAGCTCAAGAGAGCTCTCACATCAGCACCTGTTCTAGCTTTGCCCGATGGAGGGAAGTTATTTACGGTATACACCGATGCATGTGGCACGGGGTTAGGAGCTGTTTTGATGCAAGAAGGAAGGGTGATATGCTTTGGCGGTAGACAACTCAAAGTGCATGAGAAGAATTATCCCACTCATGACTTAGAGTTGGCAGCAATAGTATACGCACTCAAGGCTTGGCGCCATTATCTTCTGGGCGAAAGATTTGAGCTTTATACCGATCACAAGTCATTGAAGTATCTCTTTTCTCAGAAGGATCTGAATCTGAGGCAACAAAGGTGGATGGAATTCTTGGCGTCCTATGATTTTGAGATAGCCTATACCCCTGGCAAGGGGAATGTGGTAGCTGATGCATTGAGTAGAAGAAGGTTGACCCTAAGTCCTCTATTCGTTGAGATGAAGAATTTAGAGTATGTGGCAACCTTTGATTTCTCTTTGGCGGTTGAGTCGATGACCGGTTCTTTAGCATCTCTGGAACTCAGACCTACCCTTCTTGATCAAGTTGGGGCTTCGCAGAGAGAAGACCCTCAGATAGTTGAGATTATGGATAAGCTGATTCGAGGAGAGACGTCTAGTCATCTCGCTCGATATTCTATTGATGACAAGGGTTGGCTGAGGAGAGACGGAAGGTTATGTGTTCCCATGGTAGAAGATTTGGTAAGAAAGGTTCTTGAGGAAGCGCATCGCTCTAAGTTGACTATACATCCAGGCGGAGATAAGATGTATAAAGATATGAAGCGCATTTTCTTTTGGCCTAGGATGAAGAAGGATGTGGCAGAGTTTGTCTCTCGATGTATCATTTGCCAGCAAGTTAAGGCCGAGTCGAAGAAGCCTGGTGGGCTATTGCATCCTCTAGACGTTCCACTTTGGAAGTGGGAGAGTATTTCCATGGATTTTATCGATGGGCTACCAAGGTCAAGGAAAGGGAATACGAGCATCTGGGTTATTGTGGACAGACTTACGAAGAGTGCTCATTTCATTCCGGTGAAGAGCAAGAGGACCGCATCTTGGCTAACGTCTGTATATCTTCGTGAGATTGTGAGACTACATGGAGTCCCTTCTAGTATAGTCAGTGACCATGACCCAATCTTTACAAGTCAGTTCTGGAATAGCTTGCAAGAAGCTATGGGCACGAGATTGAATCTAAGTACTGCTTATCACCCACAAACGGACGGTCAAACTGAAAGGGTGAATAGGGTACTCGAGGTTCTGTTGAGGCTTTGTATTCTGGATTTTGGTGGTACTTGGGAAGACCATCTTCCTCTTGTTGAGTTTGCATATAATAACAGTTATCAGGCAAGCATAGGGATGGCACCATTTGAAGCTTTATATGGGAGGCCGTGCAAGTCGCCTACATGTTGGTGGGAGACTACAGATGAGCTTATACTTGGGCCTGATATGATCAGAGATACATCCGAGAAGATCGAGTTGATTCGGAGACGGATGAAAGCGGCCCAAGACCGACAGAAATCCTATGCTGATAAGCGAAGAACTGATCTGGAGTTTGATGTTGGGGATATGGTTTTCGTGAAGGTTTCTCCTTTGCGGAATGTGGTCCGATTTGGAGCCGTTGGGAAGTTGGCACCGAGGTTTGTTGGACCATTCCCTATTATAGAGAGGATCGGGCAGATGGCTTATAGAGTGAAGTTGCCCGAGAAGCTTGCCGGAGTACACGATGTTTTTCATGTCTCGCATCTCCGGATGTGTTTACATGAATCAGCAGAGGTTGTTGAGCCAAGTGTTCTGAAAGATGTGGAAGTGGAGAAAGAGGCTACCTTGAGGAGAGCTCTGATTCGTATCTTGGGGACGGAGACCAAGAAGCTAAGGAATCGAGAGGTCAAGTTGGTGAAGGTTCAATGGGGTGAAGCCGAAGAAGACGCAACTTGGGAAACCGAGGAGAAGATGCGTGGGCTTTATCCATTCCTTTTTGAGGGTACACTCTCAATCTTTTTTTTTCTTTGATTAGCATATCTTTCTCTTTGTTATCTATGTTTATCTAGTTTATCGTGTTAATCTTGTCATGAGAACCTTAGGTAGAAACCCTTTGGATGAAACATGTGTTTGAAACATGTTATGCTTGATGGTTGCAAGTGGTTGCAAGTGTTTGCAAGTGGTTACTCGTGGATGCATTATACACGATTAGGCACTAGATCGGCTCACACACTCCTCATATTGCATATGCATGAGTGTTTATGCTTATTCATGGATGAAAATTTTGTGTGATCACATGGATGTTGCATATGGATGTATGTTATGTGCACACATATAGACGTTATACATTATGTTAGGAATTGCATACATATGGATTCATTTCACCAACATAATTTGCATTGATGATATTTGCATTAGATAAGTACATATACACACACCTTTGCATATGTTCATACAACATTTAGAATCTTGTAAGGACAGTGATTGCTCGTGGATGATGTTTTGAGTAGATGGATGTTGGATGGTAGGATACGTCCTTCCTAACTTGAAGATTTCGGGGACGAAATCCTTTAAGGAGGGGAGAATGTAACAACCCGTATTTTCAATAACCTGTTATAACATAAATCGAGGCAGAATTTAATTCAAAAATCTGAATCAAGGGAAACGGGCTATGCCATTGCGTTCGTCTCGGAAAAATACGCGAAATAGAGTCTGAGTTTTCGAAAATCGGAGTCCGTATGACCCGATTAAGGCCCAACGAAGTTTTCAGAAAAATTCTAAGTAAAAACAGATTTCAAATTCAAGTTTGAATTTGAAAACTTGGGCCAGTTTAGGCCAGGCGGGAGAATTCCCGCCAGAACACCCAAGTCGACAGCCCTGTCGACTTGGGAGTCGACTTGGTTGGACCCAAGTCGACAGCCCTGTCGACTTGGCTGTCGACTTGGTCCAGCCGGGCTGTTTATCCTGGTGCACCATTTTGAGATTGTGTTGAGCTTGGGGGCCAGATTCGGTTTTGAGGGCTGAGATTGGAACTAGGGTTTAATCCTATGGCCTAAAACACTTGCTTAATCTATAAATAAGACCCTAACCTACCCTAAATCATCATTATTCATTCATACAACTAAACTATGGCAAAATCAATCCTCTCATGGCCTCCACTCTCTTCATAAAATTCCTAAATAAATTCCTAAGTGATTTTCCATGCATACAAGTGTTTTCAAACTTGTATGAGCATCATTAGCTTGCATTCAAGTCAAGTTTCTATATTTGCATCATAAAGAAAGAATTTTGATCATTTTGGCTCAAGGGTTTTTATGTTAGAGCTTGCATTTTGGGTTTGATTGATTTCATAAGGGCTTTGTCATATTTTTGTGACTTCTCAAGCATTGTAAGCCCTATTCTACTTTCATACTTAAACTCTAAAGTTAAATGTATGATATGCAAGTTTTCTATGATGTAATATGCAAGTTTGTCATGTTGTGATATGCAAGTTTATATGCAAGTTTATCATGTTGTGATATGCAAGTTTATATGCAAGTATGTCAAGTTATGTTATGCAAGTTTGGGTTGAACATTTAGTTCATGTTATGCAAGCTTATCTTGAATATGTGAACATAAAGCTTCAAGCTTTATGCCAAAGGTTGCATTTTGGCAACATGTAAGTTATCATATCCCTTATGATAACTTGCATGTGAGGCTAAATGCGAACTTATGGCCATCTCTACATGCCATTCATCACCATGTATCACCAATATGCTAAGTTTGGTTTTATGCATGTTTTTGAGGCCTAAAAATGTAAAATGCAAGTACATTTCATATTCCACCATGTTGAACTTGTGGCTTCAACACCTTTATGTCATGATTATGCCAAGTTCCCTCTTTCTATCCTTTATGCGCTATTGCGATATGTAAGCGATGGGATTGCGTTTGGGGTTGGGTAAACTTAAAAGACATAAAAACATAAGCTTGGGAATTTACCTATTAAGTTAGGTCTACCCATTGGAAATTTACCTATTAAGTTAGGTCTACCCAATTGCTTGAAAACTTGTAACATGTTTTGGAAACATGATGGACATGACACTTAGAAAAGATAAGTGTGGCCAACTCGAGGTTGGGTTGAGTTTGTAGCGTAAACCTACCCGGAACCGACCGGCTTAACTAGTTGCTACAAACAATAGGACCCAATGTGAGAAGTTGGTCATATTGTACCTTGAACCCGAGGTTAGACCAAGTTGTGGTGTAAAGCTACCCGGACCCGCCCGGCTTAACTAGTAACCACAACAAGGTCTAATGTGAGAGGTTAAGGCGCATTAAATTAATTAATGCCTCGTGATTAGGGTTAGGTCATGGTCCACTTAGTACTTAACCAATTTGGGCTCGGTAGATTAATCGGGGTTAAGTCGTGAACTCATCGTTACACTTAACCAAGTTAATCCATGATTAGCAAGAGGGTTAAACCGTACTTAACCCATTAGAAAAATCCTAGCAATGGGGGCCCACTCTAGCAGTAATCCCAAGTTAGTATCATCATGACCCTAGGGACTAGGCTAGGGTGGGGGCACGATTACTGGACTGGAGGTAAGTGACCAAAAGCGACGGCAGAGGGTACGCCGGTGTAGTTCCGGGCGGACCATGGTCGTGCACATAGTCCGAAGCCGGGGAAATCATGCACGGGTACCAGTAGATCGAGACTGTGCACTCATGTTTATGGTGTCCAGGGGTTGCCACCCTAGGGCTTGATACACCCGACGGGAGACCCGGCACAGTCTGACTACAATTATGTTTGGGCCGTATTGACACCAACACGTGACGAGTTAGGCTTAGGGAGCCGATCGACTAGACCGTTTGGTTGGACCTTGTATTAGGGTCATTTCATGTTATTGGACCGCGGGTTAGGGTCACTTCATGTTATTGGGCCAAAGCTTGGGCCAAGGGAACAATACTTGTTTATTCAAGTCATGTTAGTTTGCTAGTACACCTGTGGTGCAAAACCTTAATCCTGATTATGCGATGACACCTTTATCTACCTTGTTAGTTAATCATCATGCTAGTATGTTGTTATCCTTATGTTCATCCCTGCTGCTCATGCCAGTTAACTTTATCAGTTTACATTGATTGTAGTAGGGCTTACTCAGTCTTTTTGACTGACCTGTTTTCTTTCGCCTCTTTTCTTCCGTTCCCCCCCCCCCCCCCAGGTTCTCAGGGAGGGAATACTGGAGCTTAGCATGGATTTCGGATTGCTTTCTTGTGGGATTTAGCTCATGTACGGTTTGACATGAAGCTAGCTGTGGCTATCACTTCTTTTGGGGATTAGTACTTATGTATTTCAGTTTTTCAGTTGATGTTGTTTTATCTAGACTTGTTTATTTGGAAAGTTGACATTATGTTGTACCAGACTGGTTTTGAAATGGTTTGAAATCTTCCGCTGTTTTATCTATGTTATTTACTCTGTTTACATATATACATATGTTCTTGTTCTGCCTTGATATATCATTATGCATGTTTACCTGATTCAAACGCCCCTCCAAAGTCAGAGTGCTTGCAAGAGACACCCTGGCGGAGGTGGGGTGTTACAATTTTTTTTTCATTCAAAACCTCATATATCTGGTAAAATAATTTATTATGCTTTATCATAATTTATCTCTATTTTTAATTATTTAAAAATAGTCCATTTCAATAAAATCCCATTTCGGGTTCTATATTACAATGGCGTAGTTTTTATTCAAATATGATTTGAACTTATTTCAAAATCTAACAGTTGGATCTTAAAAAAATTCATTACATTGGAAAATTCTTTTCATTTCGAACATTTTGTTTTTCATTTCAGGAAAATCAGACAGTCGGATCTTCAGGTACGTCAGTCTGATGTCAATGGTCGAAATTCGCGAACTACCGCTGCGCCACTAGGTCTATTCAAGCCAAACTTCGACTCATATTTAAAATAAAGTTGAACTGTCTCTAAAATAATTTATTAATTATAAAAGCATATATAATAATTTTCTAAACTATATTTCCAATATTTAACTTCATTCAATTATTTAAATATTATATAATTATTTAAATCATTAAAATAATATTATTTTTCAAACTTCAACTTTTGAAATCCAAACTTTTCTGAGGTCCATTATAAAAATAAATAAGATAATTTGGAAAAGAAAATCCTGTTAAAACATTTCTTAAATACACAAACCAAACTTCACTTATCAAAGTTACTATTTACTTTCAATTAAAAACTTGAACATGCCTTAATTACTTGAAAACTATTTCAAATAAATTTCTTACCTTTACGAATGTTTATTGTAATAACTTTAACTTCGTTTCTATCAAAAGTCAGATATCAAATTCAAACATTTATTTTTTGCATATTATTTAATTAAAAATATTCAATTAAAAAACTTTGTTGAATAAAGACTTAACCATTAACCCAATATCCAACCCTTTGGGTATAATTAATTACGGTGTCATGTATCATGTCATAAACGATCATTATAACATTCGACATCAACCAAACAATGTGCGATTTACTAGCAAGGTTATATACATTATTCCATTACTATTTAAATTAGCATTCAATCAACTCAATAAGGTTTATATCCACAATCAACATCCAATATCCACACAATCATCATCATATAGTGTCATTATCTTAAGTGTCATATGTTTATCACTTAAAAAGTAGATCTTTACTTCACTAATCATTATTAAACCCAATTATGATTTAATATATTAACCCTATACTACTTAACATTTTAAGTACGTAGGTTTTTTACCGAATCATCCACTCCTTCATAATTTCGAGTGTAGGGCACCTTTGCTATTCCGATTAAATCTGGTAGCCTTTCGGCTTCACTGTGCAATATCAATTTTTTCGTGGACAGAGCTTCGACGCGTACAGGTTTTATGGGATATACTTGAATATAAGTGGGTTTTTTTTGTTTCAGGGACAAAAGATCGGATCTTTGGTCAAGGGGGTGCGACCTAGGGGTGTGGGGTCCACGTGTGGCACTGTTGGGTCCATAGGTGAGGTAGTTTTAGGGTGAAGGGGAGTACATATATGGCCTTTAAGTGTTCAAGGGGGTTTAGAGGTGGTTTAGGGGTGTTAGGAGGTGGTTGGATCCACGGCAAGGAGGAGGGAGGTGTTTTGGATGACGTGGCAACAAAGAGGAGGGCATAGGTTGGCTATTAGGCACGGTTAGGACCCACGGGTGGAGGGGAGGAGAGCCAATAGGGGAAGAAGGAAGAAATAAAGAGAAGAGAAGGAAGAGAGAATCGCAAGGAGGAAAAAGTGAGGGAGAAGGCTCTATCTATAGATATAGGCTGGGGTCTTGAGTGCAATTATGCCATCCTTGGTGTCGCCATGAGAGGAGGTTGGTTAGAAGTGAATTAAGGACCTTATAACAATTTTTCATCCATGGTTTATTAAATTATACTTTTCTTATTCTTTGTGCCATTTCCTTATTTTTTGTGCTAAAACATAATCACTATGTCTTATAACACATGGTTGAGAGGACTGTAGGCAACCTTTAGCAAGGTATCAAGAAGAGAGTAAATTATGGAATCATGTTTTTGATTAATTTAAGCTTACGTTTAATTAAATGACCTTTTACGTTTTCAGCTCATACGACCAAACTATATGTCTGATTGATACGAAATTTGATATCCTACTATATTTCAATGATACAGATCCAATGAAACTGGTCTCGTCTAATTCGAAGACCGTTTGAAAAATGGTCTTTTTCTAAGCTTTTATTAAATTTCAATAGATTTTTCGACATGCTTTTATATTGTGCACGCTCACATTCTAGCTTCGATTAATATGAAATTTGGAATCTTACAATAATTTAATGTTCCAGATCCGATGGAACTGGTTTCATTGAAATCGGAGATCATTTGCAAAATATCCATTTTTCAGGTTATTGAAATACGGTTGAATTATTGAATTTCAATATATTTATTCAAATTCTTATTTTTAAATTGGCTGAAATTTCAGGTCGTTGCATTCTCCCCCACTTAAAAAATTTCTCCCTTGAAATTGAAATGAAAATAATACTGAATAGAAATAACATTCATGAAATGAGTTAACCTCGCAAATGAGCTATCCCGAGATATCCACTCTAAAATGTGGATAATACTTCTGAATACTATCTTCAGTTTCCCAAGTGCAATCCTTCGGATCACTACTCCATTGCACTTTAACTAACCTCACCGTCTTGTTTCTCAGTTTCTTCACATCCTTGCCAATAATCTTTAAAGGCTCTTTTGGAACTGTCAACTTCGGTGTGATCTCTAAATATTGTTGTGTAGCTTCTTCAATGATCAAATCAGGATAATAAACAAACCTTCGAAGATGGGAAATATGAAAAACATCATGTACACCCGACAACCACACAGGCAACTGAATTATGTAAGCCAAGGTTCCAATCCTTTTAATATTGGGAAAGGTCCAATATATCTGGACGATAACTTCCCAGTCTTTCAAAATCTGATGACTCCTCTCAATGGAGAAATTTTTAGAAATATCTGGTCACCCATAGGGAATTCCAAGTCTCTTCTCCGTTGATCAGCATAACTCTTTTTCCTGCTTTGAGCTACTTTCAATTTCTTTCTAATGAAGTCCACTTTGTCTGTTGCTTCACGGATCATGTCTCGACCAAATACAAGCCTATCTCCCTACTCAATCCAACATGATGGTGATTTATAAGGTCAACCATACAATGCCTCGATGGGTGACATAGATATACTCTCTTGATAACTGTTGCCATAGAAGAACTCTACCAGATGCAAATGATCTTCCTAAGATCCTACAAAATCAAGAATGCAAATTCTCAACAAATCCTCCAAAATTTGATTTATCATTTCCATTTTCCCATCTGTTTGGGGATGGTAAGAAGTACTTATATTCAACTTAGTTCCCAACACTGACTGAAGTGCTCCCCGGAAATGACGGGTAAAGATCGAATCTCGATCACTTTCTAGACTACTGGGTATCTCATGGAATCGAACAGTTTCTTTTATATATAGCTGAGCAAGACTATCAGCTGTTCTTATTGGCTTTACTAGAAGAAAATGGAAACTCTTTGTCAGACGATCTATAATAACCCAGATCATTTCATTTTTTTTCTTATTTAGGGCACCCCATTGATAAAGTCCATCGATAATTGGTCTCACTTCCACTCAGTAATCACCAATGGCTAAACTAATCCAGGAACCTTCTATTGATCGCTTTTAACTTGTTGATAAGTTGGGCATCTGATAACATAGATTGAGAGATGTGTCTTCATTGACTTCCACCAAAATCTATACTTTAAATCTTGATACATAATGTGGATTCCTTGATGAATACTTAGCTTGGATTTATGTCACTCATCTAATACATCTCTTTTGAGATCTAGGATATTTGGAACATAAATATGCCCATTCAATCTTAAAACTCCACGATCATCAGTCTTAAAAGTTGACCTATTACCCTTTTCAATATCTTCACAAGTTCTCGAGATGAATTCGCCTTCCTTTTGATGGATAATATCCTTCTCAATTAAGGTGGGCATAACAATCAGATGAGCAATAGAGCCATGCCTTCTACTGAGCGCATCTGCTACAACATTAGTTTTACCTGGAGTATAAATAATATCCAAATCATATGCCGCCAAAAACTGTAACCAGCACTGCTGGCTCATATTCAAATCCTTCTGAGTAAAAAGGTACTTCAATAACTTATGATCAGTAAACAGCTCGAACTTCTCACCCAATAAATAATGTCTTCGGATCTTCAAAGCAAAGACAATGACAAGAAATTCCGAATCTTGTGTTGCATACTTCCTCTTATGCAGTTTCAACTGCCTAGTAGCATAAGAAACTACCTTAACATCTTGCATTAGTATTACACCAACTCCTTCTTCATAGACATCTATATAAATAGTCAATCCTTTATTGCCATTAATTATTGTTAGGACCAAAGCAATAATCAGCCTCTTTTCCAATTCTTGAAAGGCTTCTTTTCATCTTGCAGTCCAAGAAAACTTGGCGTTCTTCTTGGTTAACTTCGTTAAGGGGCTGGATAACTTCAAGAAATCCTTCACGAACCTTCGATAATAACATGCCAGACCAAGGAAACTTCTAACCTCTGTGAGGATTAAAGGTTGCTTCCAACTCTGGATGCAAGAAATTTTATTCGAACCCACCGAAATTCCTTCCTTAGATACTACATGCCCGAGAAACTTATCTTCTTGTTCCAAAAATGTCATTTGGAGAACTTGGCCTTCAACACATTTCTTCTTAGAATTTCCAGGACAAATTCTAAATATCTAGTATGCTGCTCTTCCGTCTTAAAGTAAATGAGAATATCGTCAATAAAAACCAGCACAAACTTATTTAATACTTCCTGAAATACCCAGTTCATTAAATCCAAAAAATAAGAAAGAGGTTACATAATCCGAAAGGCATTCTAACCATTCATAGAACAAACCACGTCCCATGAAAGCAGTTAGATGAATACAATCTTCCGCAAACATTAGCTTGTGAAATCCTGTAGTTAGGTCCATCTTTGAAAATACTTGAGCTCCACTTAAGCTATCTAACAAATCATCAATGCGAGGGAGGGGATATTTATTCTTAAGAGTTTTCTTATTTAAATCTCTATAGTCAAGGTGCAGTCTAAGAGAACCGCCGGACTTTTGAACAAATACTACTACCACACCCCAACTTGAATAACTAGGCCTAATCAGACCTTTTTTCAAAAGCTCTTGAGTTTGGTAACTCAACTTCTCTTTCTCCTTCATACTATTCTACGAATCACATGCACAATGGTTCTTGCATTCGTAACCAAATCAATTCTAAAGTCAATATCCCTACGTGGAGGAAGACTCTTACCTTCATCAAAAACATTTACAAATCTTTTAACTACTGGAATTATTTCTATAGTGGTGAGGGAAGCATCTATATCCCCTACTCAAACTTGGTCCTTCACATGGTATCGTTATAAAATTTCCAAACTTTGTTTTTGCCCTAACAATCCTTTCCAAAAATTCTACATTACCTTCATATGGGGTCAGCCAATCCATCCCAAGTATAATGTAGTGAAATCTAAAATAATCAAGTTGAAGGGAAATCGATAACGAGAATAAGAAATGGTCACTTTACAGTGCAAACATAAGTAGGTGAAACCTCCTATCGGATTTCTAATGCTAATGGTCTTCTCAATATATGTGGGTTTTAGATTTAATTCCTTAACCTCTCTCTTTAGTATAAAACTATGCAAGGCACTGGTATCAAATATTGCTTTAACTAGAATATTATTAATAGAAAGTTTACCTTCAAGAAACTTCCTTTCCCTTCCCGCTCGATGAGGTTAACGGTATATCCTATATGGATAGTACTTTGCAATATGGCTAGTCTTGTGATAGTGTAACATTCCCTAGTACCTTGAACTTTCTTCTTGGGTTCTTGACAATTCCTTTTGGCTTCTTTCGCATTTTGCAGTCAATCGACAAATGCCCCTATTCGTCACAATTATAACATGAGGCATTCTTTACCAAATACTCCTTGGGTTTCTTTTTATCTGATTCCGACTTCTTTCCTCCAGATCTCCTCTTCTTCCATGAATTTTCCTTTTTGTTACTTTTATCTTCCACAACATTCTATTTGTCTAGGGATTCAAAGAGATACGCCGAATCTACCATATCCACAAATGATGATTTCACATGCGTTATAATTTTATTCTGGTGATTCCTTTGGAACCCTTTAATAAACCTTTCATTCTTCTTAATCGGATTAAGGATAAGTTCCAACCCAAAATTAGAGAGTTTATTAAACTTATTCAGATATTGCTGAATAGTCATATCTCCTAGCTTCAATTTGGAAAACTCATAGTATAAGCGAGATATTTCTTCATATGGTAAAAACATGTTTTCGAAAACTTTCTTAAAGGATTCCCAAGAGGAGTCTTCTTCGGGTTCTTCCAATGTGATCGTTTCCTACCAGATTAAGGCTTCATCCTTTAGTAACCAAGTTGCCAAATAACTCTTTTACATATCATTGAGCTTTAAGCCCTTGAAAATTATTTCACATGTACGCAACCATGCTTGTGCCTCAACAACTGATTCTTTTCCAGTGAATTGTTGCCCTTTAAGATTCTTGTACTTCTTCGATAAAACTTCTAGATATGGCTCAGGTTGTTCTTGCATAACTGCTTCAGCTTCAACTTCTGTTACTATTGGGGCTTAAACATTAGTCATAGTGTTACACCTTCCCCTACCTAGTCTTCTTCTTCCACCCATTTTCCACTATCTAGATAGTAAGAAAAGAGTTAGGCAGGCACACAAGATATCTTAAGAAATACAGTAAAGCGTACGAATAGATACGAATGGAGACTAATCTATCGAATATATGTTTCCTCAAGCTGTACTCATTCTAGTATGTTACTAACCCTATCGCTAATGAGTCGCTCATCCTAGAATACTACAGATTCTATCTCTAATGAGTCTTTCAATGGGTTATAATACAGAACTAAGTTTAATCCTTAGCTATGATACCACATGTGTAGAATTAGGCTTTTCAACCATCATCCAACGGCTATGCTCCGCCGTGGCATCACTATGGTATCCCAGTCTGCCTTGTTTTATGGCCGCCCTTTTGGGCTTTGAACCAAATCAAAGGGATATGTAGGAGTAAGGGTCCACTGCTCACCATCAAACCACATATGGAGAGAACCCCTATCATGTTGTTTCCTCTCACCAGGCATGCCAAATAAGGACTAGTGTGAGAAACCAAAAACAGTTGTTTACTAGGGTAGTAAGGTAATTCATGGGACCACGACATATAACATGGAACAGGTTTTCTCCTCATGAATACCAATTCACAAAAAATCACAATGCTTTTTGGAAATGAAGCTACCATAAGAATCACAATCCATCACACAGTGCAAACACACACCATTATGAGAAATTTTTGCCTTATGATAACCAAATATGCTTGATACGCAAAAATCGATTGATATTATCATTAATATCTATCTTTGAAAAACTTTTCAAAATAAATGTGTAGATCATAGCAGAGGTAGGTACCATATATTACATATACGTACATATGTTACAACTAAAACTGTAAGGATTCATATTGAAAGTCGGGTTACATCAATGACCAAGGAAAAAGATCTTCCTTTCCGCAATTCAGAATACCTCTAGAGGGATGTCTCAAGACCAACAAATGATCCTTTTTTAGCGGCAAGTACGACCCACCGATACAAAGTGTAGTCCGGGTTTCTCCTGAACATAACATCTCCCGGCCATTGTCGACCTTATCCGAGGCGCTTCATTCCAGCATCCACGTAAGTAAATTTTCTTGGCGCTATACCATGGAATCACTTATTAGCTAGAATTAAATGTTAGTCCTTAACTCTAAGGTACTTCATCCTATTTTGGCTCATTACGGGTTGTGAGGTCATGAAGTTATGTTCCATAAATCTCTTCTTTACAACAAAAGTTTTGATCTATCTACCATTAGCACATAACCTGCCTTACTGTCAATTCACAACATATAATCGATAATCACTAACCATATAACCTTGGAGCTCATACGTCTCAAAAGGGTGTTATGTTAAGATAACCATTCAACCACCAACTAAAATATGAGTAATGAAAACTAATCAATACACTATAAAATACAATGTCAGACACACATCCAATACAAGTTTGTTTTGAATTGTAAACGAAACCAAAGGCACATTATTCCTCGTCCAATAAAGGAGAGAGGCCCTTGCATATCCGGACAATCAACAAGTAAATCCAGACTACTACCGCTTATAACCTTATAATAGAAGTTACCCAAGACATTAGCAAGTAGTTCATTCAATATGGAGATTCCAGTTCTGCCACCGTCTTCAATATCTTCGACTTCCAACTCGTCATATAATTATTCAAAATGGGTTGAAACCGGTGTTTTCGAAATAATTAGCGTTAAAATAAAATCCTTTTGAATTATCAGATCCCCAATTAAGTCTCTTTTAATTGGAAAATGTTTCATAAGATTTGATCTTATTCTTAAACCAGATTAAGCTTTTGAGCTTCAAAAATTATCTTTAAAATTCTTACTTAACGTTATAATTTTTTTTACTAAGGTTTAGATTCAATTTAGGAATTGAAACCTTTAACTGAAAACGTTTCTCAAAAACTGTTATAAAAGGCGTTGCAAAATAGCCTATTTCTAGTCAATAGGTTTTTATCATCCAAAAGCCCATATGTTTGGTCCAAAACTCTTTCAAATCATTTATTATGATTTATCATAACTTATCTCTATTTTTAATAATTTAAAAATAGTCCATTTCAATAAAATCCCATTTCGGGTACTAAACTACACTAGCACTGTTTTTATTCAAATTTGATTTGAACTTATTTCAAAATCTAACCGTTGGAAAACTCTTTTCATTTCGAACCAATTGTTTTTCACTTTTGGAAAATCCGATGGTCGAATATCTCGGTACACCAAACTGAAGTTAATGGTCGAAATTCGCGAACTACCGCTGCATGACTAGTTCTATTCAAGCCAAACTTCGACTTATATTTAAAATCAACTTGAATTGCCTCTAACATAATTTATTAATTATATAAAACATATCTATTAATTTTTGAAAACTATATTTCCAATATTTAACTTCAAAATCCAATATTCAATTATTTAAATATTATAATATTATTTAAATCATTAAAATATTATTATTTTTCAAACTTTAACTTTTGAAATCCAAAGTTTTCTGGGGTCCATTATAAAAATAAATAAGAGAGTTTGGAAAGGAAAATCCAGTTAAAACATTTCTTATATACTCAAACCAAACTTCACTTTTCAAAGTTACTATTCATTTTCAATTAAAAACCCGAGCATGCCTTAATTACTTGAAAACAATTTCAAATAAATTTCTTTCCTTTACAAATGTTAATCGTAATAGCACTAACTTCATTTCTATCAAATGTCAGATATCAAATTCAAGCTTTTATTTTTCACTTATTATTTAATTAACAAAATGTTCAAGAAAATAACTTTATTAAATAGAGACTTGACCAATAACCCAATAATCCAACTCTTTGGGTATAATTTATTACGGTGTCATATACCATGTCATAAACAATCACTATAACATTCAACATAAACCAAACAATGTGTTATTTACTAGCAAGGTAATATACATTAACCCATTACTATTTAAAATAGCATTCAATCGACCCAATAAGGTTTATATCCACAATAAACATCCAATATCCACACAATCATCATCATAGAGTGTCATTATCTTAAGTGTCATATGTTTATCACTTAAAAATCAGTTCTTTACTTCACTAATCGTTATTAAACCCAAATGTGATTTAATATCTTAACCCTATACTACTTAACATTTTAAGTACATATTTTCTCCACTCCTTCGTAACTTCGAGTATAGGACTCCTCTGCTATTCCGTTTAAATTCGGCAGCCTTCCGGTGTCACCGTAAAACATCAGTTTTTCAGCGAACAAGGCATCGATGCATATGGATTTTATGGGATAAACTTGAATATAAGTGGGTATGTATTGGCTTCGGGGACAAAAGTTCGGATCTTTGGTTAAGGGGGCGTAGCCAAAGGGTGTGAGGTCCATATATGGGGATGTTTGTGCTGTGAGGTCCACGGATGGGGTAGTTTTTAGGCAAAGGGTTGTAAAGATGTTTCATTTAAGTGTTTAAGGGGGTTTAGAGGTGGTTTAATGGTGTTAGGAAGTGGTGGGGTCCACGACAAGGAGAAACAAGGTGTTTAGGCTGAAGTGATAGCAAGGGGATGGTGCGGGTGGAGCCACGGTTGGAAGTGAGGAGATAGAATGGGGGGAGAAGGTGGAAGAAAAGATAAGAGAAGGAGAAGAGAATGGAAAGGAGGAAAAAGTGAGACAGAGCTCTATTAATGGTCATGGACTAGGGTCTTGAGTGCAATTATGCCCGCTTAGGTGTCGCCATGAGAGGAGGTAGCACTAGACCATAACAGCCATTTCACAACACTTTTTTCTGGTTACCAACGCTTATTCGAGTTGCATGCTAACAACACTATAATGTGTTTCTGAGCAAAAAATGTGTTACCAAATATGCAAATATGTAACAAAAAAATTATTGTTCTACTTGTATATGCGTTGGGAACATGGGTGACACAAATATTCTTGGGCAAAATAGTAAAACAAAATCATTTCAACCGTATCCCTAATCTCCAAACTTCTCAATGCTTTGGACGGCCGCAGAGAAAGAAAATTGGCTCTAGGCGATTTGATTTTAGCCTCCGTTTCACGTGAATTGGCATCGAATTTGACTCCCTACCGCTGATTCCGACCATTCTTCTTCTCCTCTCTACCCCCGACTCTACAACTAATTTGCCACTTTCTTTTGTCGCTCTTGTAGACTCTACTGAATGCCACACTTCCCTAAACATTGGTAGATACATCTTATCTGATATTGATTCCTTTATTATAAAGCTTATTTATGTTTCTTGGCTTTCATCTGAAGTTATGTTTTAGTTTTCCAGATTTTCGGCTTTCATATGGGTCAGAAATCTTTATTATTGGATGTATGAGAATTATTTACATAGTTTCTTTTGGTATACTATAGAGGTATTGAATTTTTCAATTGAATAGGTTTACTGCATGCTTCAGTTTTACACGGAAGCAAGAAATTACTTTGTTTAAGTATAGTTTGCATTTTTTGGATAGATTATCGATATTGGATAAGAGATAGATGTTAATTATTTGAATATGATTGGACATATAGATGTTATGAGTGTTGAGTCAAGAGATTATGGAGTTTTGCTTTCTGACAAAGAAATAAGCTGTGATCGAAACAAAGAAGATATTTATTGGTTTGAAGAGGTACAAAGAGATACATATGGTATTCTAGATTAGAGGTTGATTATTTGGTGTTTTTAGTGTTGTTTATGTTAAAATCTATCCTCAAATAATCTCACATCTTGAAATTATAGATATATATACGAATATGTATATATATATATATATATATATATATATATATATATATGTACACAGTGATTGTGCAACCTAGGTAAAACCGGTCGACCTTTTCTACCCGGAATGCACAATGAACGTGTACATATGAATATAACGTGTATATATATATATATATATATTCAAATTCCTGTCTACCAGTTCTTTTTGACATATCGACTGCTTTCTTTCAGCAAACAACCTTTCGAAAAGATACCTCCTTTCAATGAAGGGTTGCATCTCCTTCTCTTCACCAATAATCATGGCTATTGTTCGTTACTCTTCACAAGGTATTACAACTATTTATTCTCTATATAAACACCATGAGATCATCATTTCATTTAACTAATCTTCATGAATTTTTACTTGATTACTATCTCTAATTCTTGATCTCATTTCTATATTCTCAAGCGCTCAGTTGCTCATATTCAATAATCTATCGTTTGAATCTTAGAATCTATTAATATTTTTTTGATTCAATACGATATTGACTTCCAACTCTTTATATACACAACTATTCTATTTGAGGATAAGATTATAGGAAGGTTGTACTATAAGTGAAAAATTCTTATTATCAAGAACACATACTGTTAACAACAGTTGTATCTGTCTTAGTTGAAATCCTCGGTGTTGTAAGAGGCACGTGTTGAAGTCCTCGTTGTTATTAAAGGCGTGAAATCCCGTTCGTCTGCTCGGGTGTTGTAAACCTGTTCCTCCGGTGAAGCGAGGTGATTGTTAGTGAAAATCCAGATAGAAGTCTGGGACTGGACGTAGGATAGTTCTCCGAACCAGTATAAAAATCCCTGGTGTGATTTTTCTATTTTACTGCATTTATTGTTGCATATCTGTGATTAGATGATATTTATATCATTTTGTATTCGCCTTCATAGCTATTGTATATTTGTGAGTTATACACTATATTACACGATCCGTGTGTACTATATTAGTTCATATGCAATCATCATTTGGTATTAGAGCACGGTCGTCATATAACCGTAACACGGTTATTTGATATATTCTAGCAATATGGAAAATAACGCAAGTACCAGTACTATCTCTCAAAACGCCACTTACACGGAAGGTCAGTCGACAAAAAGACCTCCATTCTTTAATGTTCTCAACTATAGCTATTAGGCAATACATATGTCATTCCTTATGCAGTTAAATAGCTATGATGCCTAGAATGCTACTAAAAAAGAAATAGTGAATCCAACAACTGATTATTCAGGATGGGCATAGACTGAGAAAACTGCAGCAGCTATAAATGAATAAGCAATAAACATGTGTTTAGTGCATTAGACCAAAACGAATATAAACGTATTAGTATCTGTACCACCGTATATCAAATGTGGCAAACACTGAAAACCACTCATGAAGGTACTAACAAGGCAAAACAAGCCAAAATAGCCATGCTAAAAAGTAAGTTTCAAAATTTCAAGATGAAGCCAAATGAGACAATAAATGATATGTATTCACGGTTTCAAACTATTTACCATGCTCTTATCGGATTAGGACAAAAATATTCTGATTTTGATGTTGTTTCAACTGTCCTACATTCTCTGACTAGTGAATAGGAAGGAAAAGTATTAGCAATTGAAGAAGCTAATGACCAGATGAATTGATAGGGAATTTATGTCCTATGAAGCCAATTTGCAAGCTAGAAAGGAGCAAAAAGAAGAAAAGAAAATTGTGGCATTCCATGCAGAAAAAGATGAAGATGAATCAGATTCGGAAGATGAAGATCTGGCGCTATAGAATGTTTCAACTGCCAAAAAAGGGGCACATGCACAAGGATTGTTCAGAGCAAAAGAAGAAGTCAAAAAATGACAAATTCAAATACAAAACGGAAAATTTAAGAAACAAGCATTCTCAGTGACATGGGATGATTCAGACTCGTCTTCATCGGAATGTGAAAGTGATACAGAAAATGAACAAGCAAATGTTTGTTTCATGGCAGCAGAAGATGAGGTACAAATTCCTACATTTGATGAAGTACTTGATATTAATGCTGAATTGATAGACAAATATAATGACATGAAACGACAATTTAAAGAAGCCAAAGTTTATTTGAGTAGAGCAAAGTTTGAACGAGATATGTTAAAAGACGAGAAGAAAATATTAGAAGAAGAACTTGAAAAACTTCAAGAATCATTATCTAATATTGACTCTCAATTATCTCCTTTGAGTTAAGAAATTAAAACTCAAAAAGAGAAAAAACGATGCTCTTACTGCTAAAAATCATGGGCTTAAGGCAATGGTCAAAATTCTGGACCCAGAAAAAGCTAGTTTACAAAATAAGTTAGATAATATTACTCAAAAAATTTCTAACTTCAACAAAGATTTAGAAAATTTGACAAAAATCATTGAGAGTTCACAATCTGTTTCAAATGAACAAGGTTTGGGATATAAGAAACAAGAAACCAAGAAACATCTCGGTTAAAAAAGGAAGAAAAAAGATGTAGTAGTACAAAAAAATGAAACTAAGAAAAATCTTAGTTTATTATATTCCAACCCAAAACCATTTGTGAAATTTCAAAAGGAAAATGTCAAGACTATCAAGATATGGGTTCCTAGAACAAATAACAATTTGATTAGGAGCAAATATATTCGGCATTTCATGAATACTGTGCATCTTAATTCTATTTATTTATATAAAGGGGATACCGGACCAGTATGGGTTTGGAATCCTCAGATCTAACTCTTAGGACCCTATGAAAAAGTGGGTACCATGGACTTAATCTTATTCTTTGCAGGTCCCACTAAATAAAAGAAGAAAGTGGATATTGGTTAGTGGTTTCTTGAAGCACATCACTGAGACAAGAGCTTACTGAAAAATATTACATACTCAGATGGTGGCTCCGTCACTTTTGGAGATAATTTAAAAGGTTATATCATCGACAAAGGTGATTTGAGAAATTGCAGTACATCTAACTTACCTCTTATTACCAATGTCAAGTTAGTTAGGAATCTAAAACAAAATTTACTTAGCATTAGTCAGTTATGCGATAAGAGATTTACAATTTCCGTTTCAAATAATAAGTGTAGTATTTTAGATAGAGAACATAATTTAGTTTTCGAAGGTTATAGAGACAGAAACATATATATTATGAATATGAATATGAATATTAATCATAGTTCAGATATGTGTCTTATGGTTCATGATAATGATCCATGGTTATGGCACAAACGCTTCTATCAAATAAACTTCAGAACTATAGACAAGCTGGCCAAAAACGATCTAGTTAGCGGTTTAGCCAAACTGATTTTTAAGGTTGACAACATTTGTGATGCCTGTCAATTAGGAAAATTGACTAAATCATCTTTTAAATTCAGGAATGTCATATCAACATTACAACCACTTGAGTTACTACATATGGATTTATTCGGACCAACTCAGATACAGTCAATAAACCATAGTCGATATGTGTTTGTAATTGTTGATGATTACTCTCGTTACACTTGGACTATTTTCCTGAAAAACAAAAGTGACACTTTCGAACAATTCAAATCTTTCATCAAAAGAATTCAGAAATCAAAAGGGCTTAAGGTAAATATAAGAAGTGATCATAGCGGAGAGTTCGAAAATAATGAGTTTGAACATTTTTGAACAAATAAAGGTATATATATCATAATTTTTCATTTCCCAGAACTCCACAACAAAACAGAGTTGTAGAACGGAAAATTCGGACCTTACAAGAATGTGCAAGAACGTTATTAAATGGAACCACTTTAAACAATTCTGGCAGAAGTCGTCGCAGCTGCATGTTATGTTTTGAATCGTGTATCCATTCGACCTCTCACCAAGAATACGCCTTATGAATTATTTAACAAAAGAAAGCCTAATATCTCATACTTCAAAGTTTTTGGTTCTAAGTGCTTTATCTTAAATAAGAAAGACCAGCTCGGCAAATTCGATCCAAAGGCCGATGATGGTATATTTGTCGGTTATTCGGAACGGAGCAAGGTCTATCATGTATTTGATAAACAGACCAAAACTATTGAATAATCGCTTCATATCTCATTCAATGAATTCTATCAGCACCCTCATAATACATCAGATGATGACGAAACTATAGTCATTGATTATCCAATCATCTCAAATATTGATTCTGACTCTGAAATAGTTATTGAAAATATTCCTCAAATATGTGAGTTATGATCTCCACCAAGAAAATTAAGAGATCATTTGGCTCAAAATATAATCAGGGAAGTAACTTCGCAAGTCAGAACAAGGAGTCAACTCCATCAAATGGGTCATGTTGTGTTTCTTTCAAATTTCAAAAGAGGCTGCTACCGAAGATTACTGGATCATTGCCATGTAGGAAGAACTAAATCAGTTCGAGCGCAATGACGTCTGGTAACTTGTTCCAAGACCAACTAATCAATCAGTTATTGGTACTAAATGGGTTTATAAAAATAAGGCTGACGAACATGGTAATATCACCAGAAATTAAGCCAAGTTAGTAGCAAAAGGATATAATCAAGAAGAAGGTATCGATTATGAAGAAACATTTGCGCCAGTTACTCGACTAGAAGCTATTAGAATCTTATTATCTTTTGCTTGTCACCACAATTTCAGACTATATCAGATGGATGTCAAGTGTGCATTCCTCAATAGATTTATCAAAGAGAATGTATATGTCGAACAACCCCCTTTGTTCGTACATGAAAAATATCCTGACTTATATAAACTAAAAAAAGGCTCTGTTGGTCTATGCACCCCGTGCTTGCTATGACTGACTACATAGCTATCTTATTAATTCAGGATTTCAAATAGGCAAGGTTGATCAAACTTTGTTTATCAAACATTCTCGAAAAGATATTCTAGTTATCCAAATATATGTAGACGACATCATCTTTGGATCAACAAACGAAAAACTCTGCAAAGATTTTGCAAATATTATGACTAAAAAATTTGAAATGTCTCATATAAGAGAACTATCATATTTTCTCGGACTTCAAATCAAACAACTTCCAAACGGTATTTTTATCAATCAAGAAAAATATTGCGGAAATCTTATCAAATGCTTCGGATTAGAAAATACGTCTGGTAAACCCACTCCCTTGAGTACAACCACACATCTTGGAAAAGATGAAAATGGTAAGAGTATTGAGCAGAAACTATATCGAAGCATGATTGGTTCTATTCTTTATCTCATTGCTAGTCATCCAGATATAATGATGAGTGTTTGTCTATGTGTATGATTTCAAGCAGATCCAAAGGAATCACACCTACGAGCAGTGAAACGTATAATTCGTTATCTTAATAATACCAAAGATTTCGGTCTTTTCTACCGAAAAGAATGTCCATTCGAATTAGTATCATATAACGATGCTGATTTTGGAGGCTCTTGAACGGATAGAAAGAGTTCAAGTGGTACATGCCATTTTATTGGAAAATCACTTGTTTCATGGTTTAGTAAGAAACAGATATGTGTTTCACTATCAACGCGTGAAGCTGAATATATATCAGCAACTTTTGCTTGTATTCAAGTAACAACAAACACTTCAATATTTTGATATTCATTTATCAAATTCTATTATATACTGTGATAACACCAGTGCTATAAATTTATATAAAAATCCTGTAAACCACTCTCGAACAAAACACACTGATATCTGTCATCATCTTCTAAGAGACAATATCGAAAAGGGAAATATATGTCTCCAGTATGTCTAAACTGATAATCAACTAGCAGACATTTTTACTAAGCCTCTACTTGAATCTAATTTCATAAAGTTATGAAGAGAGCTTGATCTTATCTCCAGAAAAGAACTTGACAATCAGTTATTTTTTTATCTGAATTATATTTACTCAAAACATATATTCGCTGTTATTAGCTATTGTTAATTAGAGTAAATTGATTATGAGCCTTTGATAATTCCTATGGTCAAGTAATTCTGGAAATTCTTGGCCTCAACTATATATATGTATATATATATATATATATCTTAGGCTATATATATATATATATATACATAGAAAATCCTATATAAACTTGGCATAAATTCCCAATTTTTTATCTCTTCCAAGCTGATCTTAAATCCTTCATAGTTCATATATTATGTTTTCTGCTATAGTCATAGCACACATATGTGACAAATGTGCTCAATATTCCCATATCTCCATCACTAGTTCTGACACAGGAGATCAATACTCTCCGAAAACTCCCGAACACAAATAAAGATATCACCAAAGAAATCGTACACCCAGCACTACACCAAATCCAAAACGATCAAAGAAAGTATTGTTTTGCTCACCTCATACCAAAGAAAAGATCGATGAAATCCACCATTACCAGAAACATCAGCTTGATCTTCAAAGGTAGATATAGTATGAGCAAAAGCTGACCTCGGATTGACTATCTCTTCTAGAAAGAATGGCAATGTTCTTTTGTGGCTCAAATAAACACGACTTACACGAGTCTATGAGAAACATGCCTTCCTCTTCTAGGAGCCCGAATTCATGGGAAAGAAACTATAATAGGAACGAAGGAGCGTAAGAGAATTGGTCACCATGGAAATCACGTATTAACGACGTCAAAGAAGATTCTACCGATCACAATTCATCAACTTCACATCAGATTTATGTCATATCACTCTTGTACTAATATATATTGAGTAATTTCTATGTAATATAGATAATTAAATATCAGAAATGGAGCAAAAAACCAGGAAAAATAGTCCAGAAAACAACCAGTCGACAGGCCAATTTCAGCCGGTCGACTGTTTTAACTTCTGATTAAAAACGGTCGATCGGTGAAAAACTAGTGGTTGACCGGTATCGGGTTTTCCAGTTTTTCTTCTGTTTTCCTATTTTACTCCAATCGTTCCTTATTCCAAAAATCTCCAAAACCCTAGAATTCAATTAAACCCTGCAATTTCATCAATATCAATCAAATGGCTCCTCCTCAGAAGAAATCAAAGAAATCTTCAACTTCTGAACCCCAACCAATTGATCTCTCAATCAAGAAATGGCTAGTCGATCCAACTGCTTTAAAAAGATGAAATTGATATGAAAGACTTCACGATTCATCCAGGTTCATTCATTAAGTTCTCAGGTTTCCCCAAATATCGTGTTCCTAACTTAGCAAGCGATTCAAATATTGAATCCCTAATTGATTTTGATCAAAATAATGCAGAAATAAACCATATTATGATCTAATTATTCTATGCTAACTTGAATTTGGAGAAGTACAAGCCCGATAATTCTTCACAATGTCTTTGGTCTGTAGTCTGTGGCGAGGAAGTGTTTATCTCGTGTTCTAGAATGGCAAGTATTCTTGGAGTTCCTTTTAGTGGTGAAAAGTTCTCAAACAACTTTTGCAATATCCATATCCATGATCGTATTAGCCATGAATTCATTGAAGATGATATGGATAGCACAAAATCCAAAGGTTTACGACCCACTGCAAGGATTATTCATCACACTCTCATGCACTCCCTACTACCAAGATTAGGTAATTTTGATGTCGTTTATAAAGAGAACTTATTTATAAACGATCATCCCGACCACAACTCGAGGAAGTCAAACTTCTAGGATCGTCTTCCTCGACAAAGGAATCGTTAGACACCATTGCTCGCAATGAATTTCTACTCAAAGCAAGACTTAAGCGTATGGATAAAAAGATCGACAAATGATTCAACAAGATTAAGTCTTTCTTCGGAACATTATGGCAAGCAATGTTGTGTGGTGCATCATCACCCATGCAAGCTCAAGACCCCGGCAAATGTCCAGCTCCTCCTACTTTTTCTTGGACTTCATTGGAGGAGGCTACAAGCTCGGGAACTAATCATGGACATGATCGCGGAAAAACATAAGTTGTTGAAGAGGAAGAGGAGGAAGATGAGACGGAGTCGCAATCCGAGTCTTCTTAGTTCACTTCCTAGTTTTCTCTTGCTGCGTACCTATGTCTATCTTTTGCTTTAAAACTTGATTTGGCACTTGTATCTATAAGGTGCCATGTATAACGTTATTTTGACACTCTTAGCATGATCTATGTTACTCGTTTGTGTTGATTAAATATTCTGAAAGTATCATTTATATCATCACTTATTTACTCTTTTTGTCGATGACAAAGGGGGAGAGAGTGCTACTAACATTGTTATGTAGGGATATATAGTTCGTGTTCATATATAGGCACAATCTCAGGGGGAGACCATATACAGAGGGGGATTCAGAACTATGTTGTCATCAATAAAAAAGGGGGAGAATGTTAAGTCAAGAGATTACGGAGTTTTGCTTTCTAAAAAAGAAATAAGCCATGATCGACAAAAAGAAGATACTTATTGGTTTGAAGAGGTACAAAGAGCTACATATGGTATTCTAGATTAGAGATTGATTATTTAGTGTTTTTAGTGTTGTTTACGTTAAAATCTATCCTCAAATAATCTCACACCTAGAAATTATCGATATATATACGAATATATATATATATATATATATATATATATATATATGTACACAGTGATTGTGCAACCTGGGTAAAACCGGTCGACCGCCTCTATTTTGACTTGTCGACCGTTTCTACCTAGAATGCAAAATATACGTGTACATATGAATATAACGTGTGTATATATTCAAATTCCTGTCTACCAGTTCTTTTTGACCTGTCGACTGTATTCTTTTAGCAAACAACCTTTCGAAAAGATACCTCCTTTCAATCAAGGGTTTCATGTCCTTCTCTTCATCAATAATCATGGCTATTGTTCGTTACTCTTCACAAAGGGTTACAACTATTTATTCTCTATATAAACACCATGACATCATCATTTCATTTAACTAATCTTCACGAACTTTGACTTTATTACTATCTCTAATTTCTTGATCTCATTTCTATATTCTCAAGCACTCAATTGCTCACATTCAATAATCTATCATTTGAATCCTAGAATCTATTTAATATTATTTTGATCAATATGATATTCACTTCCAAATCTTCATATACACAAATATTCTATTTGAGGATAAGATTATAGGAAGGTTGTACTACAAGTGACAAATTCGTGTTATCAAGAACACATACTATTAACAACAATTGTATTCATCCTAGTTGAAATCCTCGGTGTTGTACGAGGCACATGTTGAAGTCCTCGTTGTTGTTAGAGGCGTGAAATCCCGTTCATCTGCTTGGGTGTAGTAAACCTGTTCCTCTGGGTGAAGCAAGGTAATTGTTAGTTAAAATCCAGATAGAAGTCTGGGAGTGGACATAGGACGGTGCTCCGAACCAGCATAAAAATCTCCGTGATTTTTCTATTTTACTGCATTTACTATTTCATATCTGTGACTAGCTAATATTTATATCATTTTATATTTACCTTCATAGCTATTGTATATATGTGAGTTATACACCATATTACACGATCCGTGTGTACTATATTAGTTCGTACGCAATCTTCAATGAGTATTTGATATTTTATTTCACTGTTAATCTTTGTTCCTCTCCGGATTTGGATGTTAACTAAATTATCCAATGTTTAACTTAAATTAAGTGATAAAATTAACTTCACTAAAGTAAAGAACCTTTGTTCATCTTCCTGATATAGATTCTTTTTCACTATTTAGTTTTTTAGTTAAACCCATCATCATCACATGAGATTTTAAAGTAATAATGTTATTTTGAAATTAAACATGAGTCAAAAATTTACTTTTTGTTCTATTGTTCATTATGTAAACCTTACATATTTGAACCCACTATTACCGGTCACCACATGATATATTGGCAAAGAAATTTACTCATTTTATTTTAGGATACCTCTCCTATTTATATAGTCAGTGAGAAAAGGAAATAGATTCAAAACTAGTAAAATAAGGTGCAAAAGCCAAAAACAAATAATATTCAAAACAAAATGTGTAATAATATTAATAAAAGAAAGAACAAGAGAGCTATGAAATAGAAGAGAGATAACATAGTTGTTATTTTCCCATTTCTTTTTTATGCAATGAAGGTTGGAATGGCATACCCAATAGTAAACAATCCTCACTATTTCATAATGAAATAGACAGAATATTTTTGTTGATACATGGGATTTATTTTGTTTATTTTCTACTTTTTGCATGGTGGAAGCGAACATGAAAAGGGGATAGAAAAATGGAAGTGGGAATGGAATAAGATTAGGTAAGTGTATGTATTGGATTTTTTCATTTGTTCTTTATGTCTGATAAGTTAAGTTTGTGTACACTTACAACTAGTTGTTGAGTGTAGTGTGAATTACATGTGGTAGTGCTTAATATAAATTCATGGTCAATTGTATTCTGTAGTGATTGCTCAGCTAGTACTCCATCACCTGTTATGTCCGTAACGTTTTAGGTTGATCCCCATTTAAACTCATACACATACATGATTCTTATTCTAAAAAAAGGATGCACATTTTATCATTAATTTATAGATTGCATATCTAGTAGGCTTGTCAGCTTACATCAAATGAACACCAAAAAGCAGCCTACTACAGTTTCCATGTATGTTATAGGAAAGTGGCTCCTTTATGTAAATTTGCTGATATCTGAATAAATTTATGTCAATGATATTCTTCACTTATTAATTTATGTTGTAGGCAGTGATAATCATGTTGCGGGATTTTCTTGTGAGAAACCATCTAAAGAATCTTCAAAAGAAAAATCATTTAAAAAGTACACTCAATCAAATGAATGTTCTAGAGCCACCCTAAAGTCAGATGATCCATTATTGGATTCATTTCTCTTTCTCCGTCATGATGATTTACTATGGTTTGGCCCATTAAAGTCTGTAGCTCAGGTATTTTACCTCACTATTCTGTAAACTTTCTTGATATGTCTTTCTTGTAAAGTTGTGTCTATCATTTGGTTTAAGGATTTTATTGTTTGATACTTTGATTCCTTTTTTTTTGGATAGTCAACTTTGTGTTGATTGAATTGTATAAGGATTTCACTTTGCACTTCAGATCTGTATCTAAATGATATAATGTTAAGTTATATCGCAAGTTTTAAAGTCATCGATGTTTTGCAGTTTTATTTAATAAAAAAACATGGGTTTATGCTCTCAACCATGGTACTAAAACCAGAATTTTGTTTGAATTCCATTTTGTCATGGGGAAAAGTGAGATGGAATCTTTGGTGTTCCAGTGTGCTGGATGAGATTTTGATCTAGGGATTGAATGTACTGTTGGATGCATTACTTAATACTAGGTGGCAGTTGTAGATTGATTTGTGAAGCGATTAAAAATGTTATGTTCGATAAAAATCATAAATAATTACAACACACTATATGATTGGGTTTTAGGTGGAACCTGAGCCGAAACTGAACCGAAAGACTTGGTTCGGAAACTAACCCAGGCTCAATTTCAACACTAAGCTTGTCGGCTCAGTTTCAAACCAGTTTAGAAACTGAGTCTGGCTCAGTTTTGAGTCAAAGGTTTTTAACGCAGTTCTTAGCTCTACCCTTTATATAAGAATTTAACATTATCATGAGAAGTAATTAACACAGTTCTCAGCTCTGCTTTCTTGCTTCAAACTTTACTTCATTTTGAAATGTGCATATGTATTTAAGTTCTTAAGGTATCAATGAGGAAATTGACTTCTTTTTTTATTTTTAAAGTTGTGGAGTTGTAGCAATTCAATTCACAGTATGACCATGTTCCGAGTCAAGATGCAAATTGTAGCAAATTCAATTCACTATATGACCCTGTTCTCGGTCAAGGTGCAAAGTGTAGTGATATGCAATTATGTTGTGTGAATTTCACCATTTACAATTCTATTTCACCAGTTTCCGAGTGCATCCTTCAGCTTTCAGTTCAACTATAAGGTACCCAGGTTTCGTTAAGTTGGAATTTTCACTACTACAAAATATGTCTATTGTGTCGCCTTATTTGCGACTGTTGGTTGAATAATAGATGCAAATAACCTTATTTGTGGCTGCTTAATTTCCATAACAGTAGCAAGTATGACAATGTTAGAGTTCGGGGTAATTAAAAAATAATATGCGACTGTTTTTACTTACAACACTAGCAAAAATAATAATATGTTTTTGCATCTATTTTGCTTTAAATTGGTAGCAAATGCTTTTGCAATTTGCGCCCCCTTTGGCTTGCTTAACCCTTCGTTAACTTCTCTTCGTTTCCAAAAACAATACTCAAAAGAAACCTTCCATGATCATTTTAATAAAACTTAGTTCATTCCCTCCGATCGTTCGATCCCTTCTTCATCTCCTGCGATACATCCTTATTCATCGATCGACCCTCCTCGATTGATCCCTCTTTAGTTTCCAAGAATCGATCCTTCTTGCTCGTTTTTAGAAAAAGATAGCCTTGTCACAAGTCATTTTCTTATATCGTAATTGATTATTTTTTATAGTTCTATTATTTATATTGTCATCTTTTTTTTTTTGGCTGACTTTGGATGTGATTCTGTCATCCTTCCAACCTCTAGTAGTTAAGATGTCAAAATAATTTTTATGCCGTATGCTTAATTTAATTTTAAACCTAAAACGAAAAAAAAGATGATTTTTCTTGAAAATGTTTTATTGCAATTTCACGCGTTCATTTCATATACTGATTTTTTTTTTTTTTTTTTTTTTTTTGGAAATGTTTCCAATCAACATGTACATTATCAGCTGAATTCCTCAATTCATATGTTCACTGTTCCATTGTAACCAGTCCAATCTCAACATTGCATGTGATTACTTGGGGGTACATATAGTAGAAGTTAGGAAATATACATTATGAAACATGAAAGTGATTTTGGGTAATATATTCCAAAGTTTGAATCTTCACACTAGAACAAGTTTCCAAGTACCCTTTTTCTGGTTCAAGAATTGCTTTAGTAGAAGATGGTCCATTCCATTGGAAACATTTTATAGTAATTCGTTTGAGGAAGTATGATTAAAGTATATGATTTTAGTGAGCGGGCCTACTAATTCTGTAACGAGTGGCCTATTGAGTACGATAAGTATTAAGTATCGGTTGATAGATCTCTCGATTATAGTACCCTAGTATCGATTGATAGAACTCTCGATCATAGTAGCCTAATTACAACCTTGCAGGACGACACTTTTTGATAGGCTTTGCTATCCTAACGGTCTCCTTTCATAAACTAAATGCTAAATTATGAAATGCTAAATTAATTAGTAGCTAGGTAAACTAAAATAGAATTCATTTTCATAGTTTGACAGATGAATAGATCTTCTGCTTTTATAATGCTGATTTCATGTAATATTACACGTATGATGATAATGTTAAGTTCATATAAGATTAACTGTTTCTTAGATTAAATTTCAGTACTTCTATGTTTCAATTTAGATATGACTGAAAGACATAGGAAGGTTTGTATGTTTACCTTGCATGGATGGGCCATATAAGCCTAGAAGGTGCACCATTCCACTTGCGGTTCATTCATTATTTGCAATAATAAGCCTACTATCACCCACTTACTTTTCAATTCGCTTGTGCATTATAGAATATTCTTACCATGTTACCATTTAAAATGTACAAATTATCAATATACTTGTGCATATACAAAGTGCAAGGATACATGATTGCCGTTCATATGCATTCCGAAAATAAAAAAAATTCAAATATACCTATGCATTTTCAAAATTCCTAAATTCAAATCAAGATTTTGTTCTATTGCATTTTTGTAGTCCAACATACAATAATAATAAATTCGCAAGACACCTAATTAAGAATTGAATTGCTCATCATTAATCAATCCCCAGCCTTTCTTTGTTAGGAATTTAACCATTAAATACTTTGGGGAAACAAAAATGTCAACTTGTTTAACACAGGTCCCCCGAAGAAGGCATTTGTAGAAGGAGGGTTAACTAATAATGATGAAAGGGCTTCGAAAGTACGACAATAGAGTCAAAGTCCAAAATGGACCTTCATCTTTATTTGGCCAATGAGTGTTGAACCTTTATTATCAAACCCGAAGTTCTACTCAGGACTAGGTTTCAATTTCTCCTCTGGAATAATCATGCGTTCGAAACAATGTTTGAAGACAACATTTACGACGCTCCCTGTATGGACCAGTATTTTGGCTACTACCGAGTGTCCTATTTGACCGACGATCATAAGAGGATCATTATGAGGGTGATAAATTCCTTTCTAGAGTTTTTTTTGGTGTTATGACCAATGGATGCATATGAATTCCTTTCGAGGGATGATCCGGGACCCCTTCTCAGATTGAAAAAGATCCCATTTCTGAATTCTATGATATATCAGTTTTTAGAACTTGGCGCCATATGCTGGCCTCCATGGATTAATTTAACATGATTAACAGGTGAATTCTTTTATTTCGCATCTCCTTTGGCAATGTTAACCGTAGTTCCAACGGAGGGTTTCAAAAAATCCCTATTATCCTAGGGAACACTTTGGGCATTTTGAACAAATTCTTGTAACTATCCTACTCATAGAAGCCACTAAATAATTCCAGCTAAGACTTTACAGTCATTTGTTCTCTGACCATTTACCCTGTGATAACTGTATTAGTTGTCATTTTTCTTGGGCTCGAGGTTTGCTTAGGATTTGAGAGGAGTAGGGAAATTTACTTTCCCTATCATTGTTGTGTAAATAAAACCTACAGGTTTGTTAAGTTCTACTGAATTTTATTCCGAATCTGGCCATCGTGCTCACTTGTTTTTTTGGTTAAACCCTGGTTTTACTCCTCCCCTATGTTCTGCCTTCTTTTTGGCATGATAAATTTCATCCATTCGGATGAATATATCTATGCAAAAATGAAATTCTTACAAGCTTTCAGCTTCATTTACTATGAAATCTCTTTATAAGGGTGTATTATTCTGAAGTCTTGCATGGATAACAATTAGTTTTGGCTCATCATTCATCCCTATATCCCTTAACATTTCGACATTAAACCTTTACAGATAATCTCCTAGAAGTTCCCCTAGTTGTTGCTTAACGTTTGCAAACATTGTGTAGTGTACATTGGGGTCTTTGCTAACACAGAATTGGGCAACCAACTCATAAGAGAACTGCTTCCAGGAATATGTGGTCTTATCTCGATATCGTCATACCATTTTGTAGAAACACTTGTTGAGTTACAAGGAAAAGCCGACAGCGAACAACTAAAGAGGCACTGTACATTTCCATTTAACTATCAAAGGCCATTAGATGATCATTAGGATTTGTAGTTCCTTAGTATTTATTTATATGGTTTCTACCTATGAAAGGATGGTTGCGAACATAATTTCATCTATGAACGAAGTAACTCTTTCATTTCTATTTTCCTCCGCATCATAGGTCTTCTTTCCCTTCGTGTTGAGTGAATCTTTTATTGCTTTCGGTATTAAATCCTTGATGTAAGCATCTTTGTTAGGGTAATTTTTTTAGCGGGGTTATACCCTTCGGTGATGGAGCTTCCGTGCAACTCCACCTTACTATGCAATTTTCCTTGATAACCAGCCTTCACATTTTATTCTTTAGATTCTTTCTCCCTGGCGATTCGTTCTTCTTCTCCTTATAATAGGTAGCCCAAGACTCCTTTTTAGACTCATCTTCCTGGTCTGTGTTCTTAGCATTACTATGAATTTTAGTTGTATTTTGAGCAAGTAGATCGTCAGTTCGAGCTTTTATTCCAGCAATCCGACCCTCTAATTGATTGACTTTTTTGTGTTTGTACCCTGAGACTCTGTATCAGAGGGTTCTCCATGAAGAGATTTTGCTTGGTTGAAAGACAAAAAAACATCTTCTCTCGAGTGGTAAACTTCATTTTCATTAATTATGTCCAGCTTCTTCGAATTAGTTTTCATAATTCCTGCATTTAACAAAATTCGAAGATAAAATTAGTTTATGTTAACCATGTGGTTGGATGTTCAAGCTCTCCTTCTAATGTTAAAAATGTTAGCCGTAAAAATGGTTAACACCCCCAAAATGTGCTTTAGATAAACAAACTGCTAGCCACAAAAATGATTAGCATCTTGGATGTATTCCCACTACAGAGTTGAAAACCATTTGTCATACCCTCAAAGGATACCAACATTTGTTTCTGGATTTTCAACATATGTGGTAAAGCCTGCCCTTTTTGTAAAAGATGACATCCTTCTAAAGAAGTGCACTACAATAGGAAGCCCTGAAAAGAGAGATAGAACTTGATACGAGATTCCTATAAGATGCTACTTTTATTGGAAATAGTAATTTACTCGCCTTTAGGAGAGATTACTATCACCTTTGGTGCAGTTCCTCTCTTCGGGTTTCACATTATAGATTTGGATAAAAGTAAGAAATTAGAAAATAAATAATCTATTATCTGCTATTAAGAGACTTAATAATCGTGATAAGTCTCTTAAAACTAAAAAACCAATGACCAAATTTCTTGAATCCTCTTTATTGAAAGTTAAGAATGAGATTACAAGAAAGTAGAAAAATTCCCTAGTTCGAATTTTAAATTAGTGTTTTAATCTGCAATATCAGAATAAGTTTTTAAAAGGAACTCTCCTCCATCTTGGTCTTTTAGGGTTCTACTAATAAGAGCGGATTGGCCTCCCTTTGTCTTTGGTGGTTTCAACTAGTTATTGCTTTAGAGGGTTTTCTAAGGGTCATGCGATGGCTTCCATGGCATCAGCTTTCTTTCCTCATTAGTATTTTCGGGATTATCCCCTTTGGTTTCGGTTTGAATAGTTACAAGAGGCATATATGTGTGTAGACTCTCGACTTATAGTGGCAGCTATCTTCGAAATAATGCTTTCTCTGGCATGTTTCGGTTCACGGGCTCTTTTTCTAATATTCGACACTTTTGATGATCTTATCCTTTGCTTTTTTTCCTTCGAGATTGAATTAATGTAGAAGCTTCTGAGGTTCTTAACGAAGGGAACTTTTAGCTGGATATGAAAGAGATGATCGTGCAAGAGCTTTTCGCAGTTTGAAATTTTGTCTAATGCATTACCTTTGATGCTTAGAGGCTTTTAGAGTGGATTCATTGCCTTTCGTGTTATGCTAATTGTGGGTTATTTTCCCTAAACCTCCAAGGTATGCATTGAAATCCTTACTTCATCTCTCTTGGAGGGCTCTATTGGTAGTTAAAGTGGTTACCCCCAAAAGCGGGTCTGGATATGTATGTGTGTACTATATGATGTTGTCAGCAAGATAGGAACATTTCTCCCTCCTTTTCTTGTCTTTAACTGCTTTTGGAGATATTCCTCTACTATTTTGTCCTTCTTTCACATTATTCGAATGATTTTTGGGTTAACACTAGGATTCAGTTCTGCAAAAGTATATTTCTCAAAGGGTAACTTCAAATCACCTAAACCCATAAAAGGGTCAACTATACTACCGGAACTGGCGTCATGGGTTGGAGTCTTGGGATGTAGAGTACATGGACTTCTGAGTTACATCTTTCTCCATAACTAGAGGCTAAACGTGATTCATATCGACACCCGCATTTCCGGTGGCGACCCAACGTAGACTGCAGTATGGGGTTCATCGATCATAAGCCACCTGACCGAGGGCATGACTACTTGAGTGGCCACACCTCCACCTCCGCCCCTAAATGGAGCACCATCTAAGCTAGAACTTTTACAAGGGCTCAACATATTTTAGCAGTGTAGGAATTCATTACTTATGCATCTCTACACCCACCTTTGACCCTCTAGGATGACTCGTTAGTCAGTCAATCTAAATGTATATACATCGCAATGGGTTTTATTTATCATCCTTGCCAAATGAAAACATGAAGTTTTTATATAAATAAAAGCTAGTTGGACGCGAATGAATACTTACCGCTTTCCAACCAATGCCTTCCAAAGCCCCTTAATAGGACATAAAACCAATCTGGTTTTATGCCACCCAGTTTTTTCCACCCATCCAAAATGATTCGGCTATTCATTGAGTCCTATTGTGCTAGTTGAAATTGAAAAAGAACCACACGTTATCAATGGTCGGCTCCCGGTGAAGGTATTTAGAGTGCAGAATGTGGAGGGAAATAAGGTGTGCGTAAGCTATAAGATGCAGTTGCATCGATGCCAACCTCATTTGAGAAGAATCATATAGGCAAATGAGCTGAAAGAAGAAACATAGTCAATTGTACGCATATGGTGAGAGCATGTCTTGCATCCCTCCGGAGGGGTCACGGGGGGATTTCAAGACAGCAGGAACTTGGACTTAATTGAAAGGAATCCCCTGTTTAGCACAAAGTCTTTTTAACTTGGACTCGTCCATTGTTATAAGCTAAGAATAGGTAGGATTTTTGAGAAGAATGACTCCAAGAAGAGTGCCTGGAGCTGGAGCGACTCCTGCAACATCGGATTCTCCAGTAGTCGTGGTTTTCCCTTCCTCCAATAAAACTGCAGATAACTCACCACGAGCATGGACCCAATGTTGGGATCCTTCGTTGTTGGACTCAACAACAGAGCTGGAATCCATATCTGGATCTTTATAAGTTGTCTCTTTCTTGGATCCGACCTTAGAAGCTCTCATGGAATATTGACGATTCATTGTGGCACTCAAAAAACATCACTAGTTAGAGTGATTAGCCTATACCTCCATATGTGAACTAGTGTGATATGTGCAGTGTAATGTGAGGACTTGTGCATCAACAAAAAAAATATATTCATGATGTGCTTTGATAGAACACCGTTCCCAACCGTCTAATCTAGCTTTAATTATAGCCAACCGCAGAACAAGATTTCATGGAAGATGGCGCCATTTTGTTTGGGCGGTCCATGTTCAAATCCTAACTGTCCGAGTGATCAGATATGCTATAATCCTAACAATCCAAACTTTTTCTCTTTCGATTAGTTCAAGTTTTCAGGTTAGGCATAGAATAGCATCGGCGTCATCTCTATGAATATTCAAGTCGTAGAATGCCCATGATCAAGTGATGATTGTAGTTAGCATTTCCATTTTAATGTATGCTCGGGTCGGCCAAGGATGTTTGGTTAGGATGGGGTCTGCCAGATCCTGATTGGCATAACGATCCTACCAAACCCACCTGAGTCCCGACCTACATACTTTCTATTATTCCTTTCACCACTTCCATTTTCCATCTCCTCCCTCCGTCAAACGCTCCATCGAGCCAATACAAAGCAAAATCACTTCTATCCAATCCTCTTTCTCCCTTCAATCTCTTCTCCTCACCGCCTTCACCCAAAATCAGTCAAGGTTTTAACCTGCAGCTTCAAACCAACTCTATCACCACCACACATCAGATCATATACCGTCTCATCTCACTTCCTAGACTTCATCCACCTCCTTCACTACCTCACTTGAAGACTTTTCCATTACCCCTGGGCTTGCCTACGATTAGTATAAAAATAATAATCTAACTCAATTTCAAAACCCACTTAGTTTAAGAGGTTTAATTTCACGACAAGCGCTGGTGGTTTGCGAAGATGTTGGTGAAGTAGATTAGTTTTGGGAAGAAGGAAAACTAAGGGGTTTCTGTTAAAGCTCGATTCAGTGAAAGTGTATAAGAAGAGTAGGAAGAGGAGTAGGCCAGCTTTAAATATGGGAGGGTATGATACTCCCAAATTTGAAAGGCACCAACGTCAGGCCGACCCAGTCGTACGGACCCCAACAGACATCTAGTTCGGCCATGCCGAATTGAAATGATTCAGCTCTGATTCATCCATAACGAACCGGGAGTTAAAAAATGGGAACTTTGATGTTCTTTTGGATCGACCAATAGTCTCATGTATAAACTCACGTGAAAAAATTGACTAGACTCAGAATCACGCTTATCTTGCATGGAGAATAGTGTCGTGTGGCAACGACAAACTGCATGTGTATAATTACACGCGAGAGCTGATGACTTGACACATGCAACTAAACGACAAGTTTAATTGACGAGGTTTGAGTAATTATCTACGACTATTAGAATTCTCAACACAAGGATTATACTTCGACAAATACATTTGGAGACAACCAGAAGCTCGAATGGCTTCATATGCAGACGAAAAGATTTAAGCGTCACGAATATCCAGAAGGACACAGTATTTACTTATTGCTATCTCCACGGAAATGACTATGCAGTTCAACTCATTCAAAGCACATCCCATATACGATGAGACGTACTTTGAAGGGTAACATGATGACCAACCTTTAAAAAAGTTTGTCATATATCTAATATGTTGAAGTCAAACCATAAAAGAATTAGGCTCAACCATGCTTTAGTCTTGGATGCTCAAGAGGAGACCATCTCCGGTTACAAGTTCGGTTTGATTATCCTTCTATTCGGCATCGCTCCAACTTAGTCTTCAAAATCAAGCAAGTGGAGTATCTTCTATCGGGTCAGCCTTCTATCAGCTCGGCTCTCTTAGTTCGACTTTCTTAGTTCGACTTCTTAATCTCGGTCAGTGGAAGGCCACCGTCTAGAATGTTGGATCTCGCTTTATTGTGTTTTGACCACAATAATTATACATGTACGAATATTAGTATCGACTAACTTTGTTCTACAAGAAGAAACTCTACAACAGATTCCAAAAGCTTGGTTGAAGATTATATTTGTTTAGAGTCTGTGTGTATTGGTATAGATATTGTTAAAATCTTCCTTGGTGATACATACACATGCACGTTTTAATTTATGTGTTTTTCTTATAAAACATGCACATGATATAGGCACATAACAACAAACAAACGTCTGAAATTTTAAATTCAGACATCTATCTATTGAAATAAAAATATATTTTTAGCATAATATTCAAATGTCTGTTTTGAATATTTCAGACATCTGAATATGGCCTGAACTAGCCTATTTCTTGTTGTATGTTTTTCTTATAAAACATGCATAGGATATAGGCACATAATTGCAAACAGACGTCTGAAATTTTCAATTCAGATGTTTGTCTGCTGAAACAAAAATATATTTTCAACGTAGTATTCAGACATCTGTTTTGAATATTTCTGATGTCTGAATATGGCACGAAATAGCCTATTTCCTTGTTATATATATATATATATATATATATATATATATATATATATTTGTTTAAAAACAAACTTCTGAAATTTTATTTCAGATGTCTGTTTGAAATTTCTGTACTCGGCATATGTTTTTCTTATAAAACATGCATAGGATATAAGCACATAACAGCAAACAGATATCTGAAAATTTCAATTCAGATGTCTGTCTGCTGAAACAAAAATATATTTTCAGCATAGTATTCAGACATCTGTTTTGAATATTTCAGATGTTTGAATATGGCCCGAAATAGCCTATTTCCTTGTTATATATATTTGTTTAAAAACAAACTTCTGAAATTTTATTTCAGACTTCTGAATATGAATAGATGAAACTTTTCAGCGAAGGGACACAACCCTTAAATCATATCCAATCATCAAATTCATTCGTGAAAGATTGCAATTATTTGTATATTAAAAACAGAGTTACAAATAATCATTTTCTTTACCGAATTTCATTGTATTTCTTTCTATATAATTGTAACAACCCAGATTTTTGACCATTTAATTTAATATTTAATTTTGTTTTAAATATCGATTTGGATTTAAATGGTTTGAAATTAATTAATTTGAATAACTTATTTGTTTAAATAATATATAAATAATAATTTAATTTAGAAATAGTCGAAATTGGCTGAGTTTGCGATATTATGTGATTTGGTAATACAATATGATTTATTTAAGTTTATATTTAATTTTATTTACGATTTCGATTATAAACGCTATTTAAAAGTTTAAATTATAATTTTAATTTTAATTATATAACGAACTGCTGCTGCGCGGTAGTTCGTAATATAGCATTTTAAACTTTAATTGGTTATACAGGATCCAAAACAAGTCGGATTTCTTTGAAACAAGAAACATCCGAATCGATTTGATAATAATTTTCTAATGAAGTAGAAAAATCGAGTTTTCATAGTGTAGATTTTGTTTTATGCCCAAAGCAAATTTTCAAATAGTCGCTATGGAATTCGATTATATATTTTAGCGATTTATTATATAAAAAAAGGGTTTTTAATTTATTTAATATCGTTTTGGCATGGATTTCAACCTGGATTATTTTATATTGAAAGTAGGTGAAATTCTGCTCAGGGATGTCCAATCATAATATTTTTATATTTTTATATTGAAGTATTTTAAAATTGGTTTATTTTAATTAAATATGACCTTTCAAAAGGGACTTTATTCAAACAATCTCCGTTTCCAACGAAACAAATTTTGTTGAGACCATAACAGCAAATTATTGTTATATTTCAAGTTGCGCGTCAAACAGAGTTATTCTGTGAGCGTGGCAAAATAAAATGTAAATGAATCAATCGTTTTGGCTTGAACCAGCGCCATTTCCACAAACGGACTTGAAATTCGATGAAACAAGATTCATTAAGACCGTAACGTCGAATTATACAGTGTCGTCCATTCTCGTGGCGATTGGAGTTTGTGTGTGAGCACAGTAATCAATAAACAGTGTTTGGGAATTGCGATAGGTACGAATAAAAATCGCTAGCCTTGTCAGATAAAAATCCTTAGTCAAATCAATAATAAAATAATATTATTAAAATAATAAAATAAAATATTTTTTTTTCTATATAGTAAACCACCATCATATTCTATATACCCAAATCCCTCTTTTACTTTTGGTTCACATTTCTTGCTTCGAACCATTTCTTAAAGTAAAATGCTCCTCTTTTATATTCAAAAACAATTTCAGGAAATGTTTATAAATTCAACAAGTTATATACTTTGATTGCTACTCGTTCAAGCTTTAATTTGGAATAAGATTTGGGTGGTGCGATGTTAGTTTATGGACCTTTCCTTTTGAACTGTAGAAATGATGTCAGCGGCGGTTTTATCCATTTTCTGGTGAGATCGAGTCGAGATGGGGGAAACTGGTTCAGGCGGAGGAAGGTGGGAGCCTGACAGGTCTAAGGGCAGTGGTGCAATTTCCTGTTGTCGGCGGTGGCTGGAGAATGGAGGGAGTTTGCTGGTTGTATTTTCTGTGAAGTTGATTTCGGGTTTTGGCATCTTGTGGGAGTTGTAGATCACCGGAGGGTGAACGGTCGGTGCAAGGAGGAAGCTGGCGAGGCGGGGGAGTTTTTGGTGGTAGTCCGGTGGGACCAGGCTGGTCAGAGGTGGCGCAGTTACGAGATAAACGGAGGTTATTTTTGTGTGGAATATTGGAATCTGGGTTCGGTTTTCATAACCGTGGTGGAGATGTGGGCCATTGAAGGTTCTGGTCGTAGTCTCAAGTGGGAGTCCGGTCGAAGGTGGTCACGTGGGGGCGAAGGGAAGGATTCTGCTTGGCCATGGCAGTGGGTAAGGCGGAAAGTGTGGTCGTGATTTTTATTGGAAGATGGAAGTGAAAATGGGAAAGAAAGCAAATCGGGTTTTATCAGAGAAGAGAGGAAGGAAACCAGGTTGACCATTTGACTAATGATGTGGACTTTTGTTTTATTAAGGTAATTATGACACTATATTAGTTTTAAGGTTAAGTTAATTAAAGTAAATTTATTTAGTTAACATATATCATTATTTTTAAAGTAAGACGGTATAATGTAGGTGGAGTTTTTGTGTAGATCAAAGGATGACGATCAGGTTTTTGAGTAGAAAGGTAAATAACGGCGGTTTAATTAATGTAAACAAATAACCAATTAACGTTATTAATTAATATAATGATGGTAGTTAAATTATAGATTTATTTAATTTAAAGTCAAATATTCAAAATCGCATAACTTTTGCAGTTATTAACGAAATTTGATGAAACAAGCTCCGATGGGTTCGTACTAACGGTGCCGACATATATGAACTGGAATGGAAGGGTTCTGAGACAGCCGGAATTTTATATTGTTTCAAATATTAGTTTGAAACTATATAAAGCAATGCAACATCGTCAGAAACAACAACTGTGAGTTAATTCTCACACTTCTGAAATACTGCGACGTGTTAAATTCGTATCATTAATATTTATAATTAATTGGCTGAATGGACGCTATGGATGATTTTTATTTATTTATTGGTTGGTTGTTTTTTTTAGAGGAAGATGGGTGTGTACCGTGAAACTACACAGCCGGTTACGCGTAAAACATAGTAGGTAATAATATGAACTGGTTGACAGGCCCAACCAGTAGCAAGTAGTCTAGACCTAGGCGGTCAAAAAGATAATACAAGTACTGATTGAATATATACATCATAGAGAACTGAGCATAAGGTAAGAGTACACAGCCAAAATACTACATATGTAATACTAAGCATCTACATCTAGATCAACTAGGGATAAAGGTACTGCTTTCTTGAGAGCCAGGAGATTGGGGTATTGGAAGGGAAAGCCTGAAGCGTGCATGCCTGTTTGTTCCTGTCCATGATTCAAATAGATGCAGGATATGATAACATGTACCCATCATGAGCTTCGAGGGTCTGCCGAAGATGATTACATTACGTTCTAACCAAATACACCATGAAGAAAAATCCACTGAAGAATCTATTAAGGGGTCGGGGGTGATGTTGCCAGTAATCGAAGAATGAGTTGAAAGAAGGGATGAAACCAAGGATGAAAGAACTGACTGCAACCCACACTGCATATGAGAATTCACAATCAAAGAAGAGACGTGAAATGGATTCGTTACATTGTTTGCACAACACACATATGGGATCAATATTGATATTGAAGCGATGAAGCCTGTCTCTGGTATTAATATGGTCATGTATGAGAAGCCATTGAAAGAAAATCATGCAAGGGGGAAGGTGGCATTTCCAGATTATCGAGAAGAAGAAGCTTCATCCAGGGTTTATTAAGAACTTGTAGCAGGATGCTACCGAGAAGATGTTGGATGGGCCCAATGCCCAAATGAATGAATCAGGTTCTGGTAATAGATGAGTAAAGCTGAGAATTTGATCCAATGAATTTATTTCGTTTAATGCTTCAAAGCCCAGAAAAGTTTCAGGAAAAAAGCCCATTGGTCCAAGCTCATGGGCCTCAGCTATCGTGAGTATGCTATTTCTGCTTGATGCAAGGATGGGAAAAAGAGAGTGAAGAGGGATCTGTTCTTTCCAAATATCCAACCAGAAGAGGTAAGATTCCCCATTACCAACTTTAACATGAAAAAGAGATTTAACTCTCGTTATGGTGGATAGAATTCCATTCCAGAATGGTGAGGGTCTGACATCAGGTCTAAAGTGGAGAATGATGAAAAAGTTAAAATTGTACAAACGATTCAAGATCCAGTCTTTCCAGATGAATTGACAAGGCAAGAGAGCTCGCCATAGCCATTTAGGAAGCAGTGCAATATTAAAGGTCGAAAGGTTCAGAACACAAAGGCCACCATGGTTAGTTGGGAGATAAACAATTTTCCAGTTGATTAATTTTTTTCCATCTTACTCCCATTCCAAAGGAATGTACTACAAATTGAATCAATTCTTTTGATAACTAATTGGGGAGTTTGTGGAATGACATCCAGTAAGTTAGTAGTGATGAGAGTATGTGCTTTACAAGAACAAGACGGCCAGTAGAGGACAAAGAATTCGCTTTCCAACTTGAAAGCCTACTTTTAATCTTTTAAATGAGTGGTTGCCAATCTAATTTGTGTAGTTTAGTAGGGCGGAGAGGAATACCAAGATAATTAATTGGGAATGAATCAAGCTTGCAATTAAGGCAATCAGCTATAGCAGGACCCAGGTGAGCACAATTACCAAGAATAATAATGGAGCTTTTGTTAAAATTAATTGAGAGGCCTGAAATCATTTCAAATGAGTATAAAAGAACTTTGAGAGAGTGAATGTTTTTTGGGGAGGGGATGGTGAAAAGAATTGTATCATCTGCAAATTGCAAATTGGTTGTGCAAATTTCAGAATTTGGGATTGGAATACCAGAAAGAATGCAATGTGATAGGGCTTGTTTAACCATTTGATTAAAGACATCAACCATTAGAACAAAAATGAGAGGAGAGAGAGGATCCCCTTGTCTTAAGCCTCTCTTAGATTAAATTTTCCCTCCATATTCACCATTGATAAACACAGTAGAAATGATAGTATGCAAAATTTCTTTGATCCAGTTACACCACCATAATGGGAAACCCCTATGCATCATCAGGGATAAAATGAATTCCCAATTGACTGAGTCAAAAGCTTTTGAAAAATCAAGTTTGAGTAGGACACCAGGGGAGTTAGAGGAATGACAATGAGAGATTACTTCTTGTGTGGCTGCTACACAGTCAAGGATATTTCTACCAAAGATGAAAGCTGATTGTTCGTTACCCACTAGAGAGTCAATGTGTTGTTTCTCTGTTTACCATTCAAATGCATGATATTTCATATATTAGTGATAACAATATTTTAAATTGTTGTGCAGGGAAGAACAGGCTGGAGGGATCCGGCTGGATTCCTCAAATCAATCGTATTTTTTTTTGTTTATTCTAAATTATATTATCCTGGTTAGTTATCAATAATTGAATGGATGTGGATTGTTAAATCAAATTATCGTGTTTTAATCAATATGTAGTATTGATTAAATAATTGGAAGCGGATGGTCTAAATCCATAGTTTGAGATAATAATTCATCATCAGGCGAATTGACGTATTTTTAAGTAATAAATTTATTTGTGCAACTGAATCAAAGTTTCAAGTTTTATTTTAATTATTCAAATAGAAGTTTAAATAAGTTGAAATCTATATCTTGGTTTTATTAAGAAAATAAAATATATAGCGAACTTTGTGTATGAATACATAAGTAATCAGAGATTGATCAGAAAGTTGATCATCCCGGATAGTTGTTTCGAAAAGGAACAATTCGATGAGTTTTTGTTTAAGTTAATTATATTTTTAATGAACTTTATAAAGAATAGTTTCAGTGGATAATTAATCAAACTTGATGATGTTTTCTTTTAAAAAGCTATTAACCTTAAGTTTAATACATTTAATGTGAGCATTCGATAATTTATTATTTATAAAAGAAACTACTATATTAATAACTTGTTAAAGAAAGGTAACCAAACTATTTCGGTTAATGAAGTAAAAGGGTTTTACTTTAGTAAATGACAAAGTCAATTAATTCTTAAATAAAATTCATTTAAGAAAGTAATTGGATATGTAGCAAGATTTAGTAATTTAGAAGAAGCATATGGAAAGGGATTTTATAATCCGAATTTCATAAACAAGTCATAAAAGAAAATTGAGTTTAAAATAAAGATTCTATTCGAGTGGGAAATAAAAGAGAAGAAGTATAAAACATGTAAATGGAAGTAATTATCGATTAGAGTAAAGAAGTAAATAAAAAGGGTTTCTGTTATAAAGTCCAACTGTTAGTTTTTACCAAATGTTAAAAGGAGTTTTGGACTAGTGAACAAATCCTAGTTTATAAGAAAATGGATTTGAAGTTTAAACTAAGAAAGGCCTTAAATAAGCATTTTACTTAAAAATCAAATCAAGTAAATTGCGTAATCAAAGTGAAATGTGAAAGGTAAAATGGATAATTAATGTTTTGAATAAAAGAAATTGAAAAGGGGATTTATGGTTATAAATCCAAAGTTACATCATATAATGAAAAGCTTTTTGGAAAAAGATATGAGCCAATGGATTAGCGTAATATAATCCAAGTTATGAATCGAATACTATACAGGAGTTTTGAAGCAAATGATTAATAGTTGGGTAAATGATTTACTTAAAAATATATTAAGTAAAATGGCGATGGTCGATTGAGATGTTCAAAAGAAAAGATATGGATTATAAACCATGGTTTCAATAGGAAATAAGATCTGATCGATATTATAAGAAGATGTGTTTTAAGTTATTAACATTTATCTACTCTGAGATAAGAACGTTGTTGATTAAGGTCTGAGAGGTAAATAAAATACCCCAACTTGACCGACTTCACTATTATCGAGGAGTGGTATTAGTTTGTAATGATAAAAAAGTTTGGAAAGGAGTTATTATCTTCATAAAACATTTGTAATTCATTGCAGGGTTTGAAATGAAATGAAATACAATAAGTTTTAAATTAAAAAGTGTACATTAACATTGTTTAGTCCGAGTTGAGACATATAGTTTAATTATACCTATAGGTTATTTATATAACACTGTTTTCTAGAAAATGGTAATAATATGAGTAAAGTGTATTTATTTAAAATAAATAAATATGGAAGAGTTATATTGATTTTGAAACAGAAATAAATATTTGGATTTCAAGTAGTTAAAGCCATTGAGTTTTAAAAAAGAAAGCATGGGTCATTTAACAGGGGTTTTACCACAAAAGAATTGACAATGGGTTTATATTCGTAAATTAAAAATATATTAATATATGGATATTTCCATAATTAAGGAAATAAATGGTTGATGAAATTATAACAATACTTCCAGAATTAAAGGGGAATAAAGCGAAGTGAGAACAAACGAGTGATATTGTTTCCAAATGGCGAAACAAAAGATGAATTGGCAAGATATTTAAATGGAATCGACTTTAAGTCGAAGAAATGATTTTCAATGATTCAATAGGAGTTTTAATGAATGGTTTAAAAAAAATGAGAACCTGAGCTGCCAATATACTTGACTGTACTAGTTTAATACTGATCGTTAAAACACCAACCGTTGGTGATATTCATTCGATACACTCAAGCGAAATGAGTGGTCGGTCATGTGTGGGCCGGGTTGCAAGAAGTTCTTGTTGAACCCAGGGTATTCCCCTCTAGAGATACACTATCGGCAGGTAGTCCTATACCTTGTCATAATCGGAATCCAATTTTCAATAAGCGCCTGCGGTTTTGATTTGTATAATATATGTGTGGAGCATGAGATGCAAGCGTTCCGCTAGATGCTCTATTTATTTGTGATTTGATAGACATTATTATAATAGCAGAAAATATTGTTTTCAAAAAATGTTTGGGTTATAGTAAGATAAAAACCGTCTGCATTTATGTGTGGGCTGGTCTTACAACTATCCTTTTCTTTCAAAAAAAAATTCTAAAGTTAAGCCGATTGTTGATGTGAATTTATCATTGAAAGTATTTCAGACTGATCCAGGTGTTTTTGCTTTGCTTCAAAATGTGCTCGGGTAGGACCGAACATATTTGACAGGTTAGTTTTTGCTTGGAGCTTCAGGAGCTGGAAGCAGGAGGCTTCACCGTTAGTTATTTTAAAGTTGTTCTGCTGTATCTGATTCATGTTGTACTCTGATGATTGGTATGTATACAAGATTTTCATTTGTATAAAGATATGTGGTTATATTATATATTTTGTTCGTTCTGTTGTGAGATTCTGATGTTCTTCTTCTTTATTCTATTCTAGTATTTCTTTCTTTATCTCTCATCCTCTAATTTCTTTCTCTTGACATTCTGCTTTTCTTTATAATTTGGGTTGACTGTGGTAGTTAAATGTCGGTCTAAATTGTACTGACAAGTGGGACGTTACAATAATCTATTGCAGTCGAATGCACAAAAACATGCTATTTTCATACTTTTGTGATTACAAACCAATTCATTCTTCCATATTCTTTTACGACCTGCACTATTATCATCAAGGAAAGATTACAAGAAGGGTGTACTTTAATTTTACATACCAGTGTTATTAAGAACAGAAGTAGTCAACAAAATTTATGTATTATCGAAGTCCTTTTCAACGTTTGAGGCATGAAATCCCGTTCGGTTGTTTGGGTAGTTGTAGACATATTCTTTCGGGTTAAACGAGGATTGTTAGTAAAGAAATTCCAGAAGGGGGTCTGGGAATGGACGTAGAATGAAGGTTCGAACCAGTATACAAATCGTGGTGTCACTTTTATTTATTACTGATATTCTGCTATCTGCACATCACTTTTCTTATATTCCATATAATATGATCTTATTGTTGAAAGTCTCTTTCAGTTGGTATCGGAGCAAAGACATCCTATAACAATAACACTGTTATTCGATATATTGATAATATGGAAAATAATACAGGCACGGCATAACCACTGCCTATAGCTCTATTTTTGCTGAAGGACAATCTACCCAAAGACCTCCACTATTTAATGGCTTACACTATAATTATTAGGCTACAAGGATGAGGATCTATATGCAAGCAACTAGTTTTGACGCTTGGAATGCAACTCAAACAGAATTCACAACCCCTGCAACTGATCACCCTTCGTGGACAACAAATTAGAAAAATGAAGCAAGTGCAAATTCCAAAACTATGAAAATATGCTATTTTGTGCTTTTGATAAAAATGAATTTAATCGTGTTAACATATTCACTACTACACACCAGAAATAGGAAACACTCAAAGCTATACATGAGGATACAATCAACGTCAAACAAACAAAGATCTCAACGCTAAAGAACCAATTCCAAAACTTTAGAATGAGACCGAATGGAACCATCAATGACATCTACTCAAGATTTCAAGACATGTTTCATACCTTAATAGGACTAAGAGAAAAACACACGGATTTTGACAGTATATCTAAGGTCCTAAATTCACTAATTGATGAACGGGAAAGAAAAGGCTTAACAATCGAGGAAGAAAATGATCTTTCTACAATGAAGTTAGAAGAATTAGTTGGAAATCTTATGTCCTACAAAGTTAACATGCAGGCTAAAAAGGATCAAGCACAAGAAAGAAAAAATGTAGCTTTTCATGCTAAAAAAGGAAGAATCGGAATCAGAAGACGAGAATCTAACATTTATCGCCAAAAATTTTAAGAAAATCTTGAAATACAGAAATGGGAATAAAACGGGTTTCAAAAAGAATTTCTCAAATAAACCTTCATCCTCAAATATAGAATGTTCAATTGTCACAAGAAAGGATACATGCACAAAGATTGTCCAGAACAAAAGAAAGAAAATCAGATAACTTTCAATAACAAGAACAAGAAAGATAAATTCAAAAGAAGGCTTTTTCTATAACATAGAATGATTTAGATTCATCCTCATCAGATAGTGATAGTGACAGCGACAACGAACAATCAAATGTATGCATCATGGCTCAAGACACTGAGGTTAGTTATTTATTTTATGATGACTTAATCAAAGTAAATACTTAATTTTTAAATACTATAAAAATTCTCAAAAAGAAACTTAGAGAAGCTCGTGAAAATCAAAATAAAGCAGAATTTGAAAGGGATATGTTGAAAGGCAAGAAGAAAAGTCAAGTCGAAGAACTTGAAAAGGTTGAAGAATCATTCTCTAATTCAGATACACAACTTTCACTTTTAAGTCAAGAAATTAAAACTCAAAAGATAAAAAATGATTTTATTATTTCTGAAAATCACAATTTAAAAACTAAAATTAAACAAGTAGAAAATACCAGTCTTCAAATTAGATTAGATAGCATTACTAAAAATATCTCTAACTTTAATAAAGGAAGAGAGAATTTATCTAGAATTATAGAAAATTCTCAATCTTCTTCCAATAAAATTGGGTTGGGTTTCAAAAAGGAGTCAAAAATTCCAAAGAAAAACGTTAATCTTAAGAGGAAAAATGATTCAAAACATAATGTAACTGAAAAATACGGTATCACTAAGTATACCAAAACATACTAAAAGAAAAAAGGAAATCAAAATTTATGTTCCAAAAACAAACAATAGTTTAATTAGGAACAAATATGTCAAATTATTTATGGAACCTATTCGTAACAATAAAACCTATCTTTGTAAGAGGGATACTGAATCCACTTGGGTTTGGTTTCCTAAGATCTAACTCTTAGGACCTTATTAAAAAGTGGGTACCAATGTATTTATACATATTTGTTTTAGGTCCTACTCAAGAAGAGAAAATGGATATTACTATGTTTCTTATGTTTACAATCAGTATGTTTTTTTGAAAATATATGTGCTTGTTATGTACATGATGTTTTGCATATTGGTGTGTATTTCATTTTAAGTGTATATTCATATATATCTCCTTTTTGTCAATAACAAAAGGAGAGAAACATATGCATATTGACATGGGGAATTATATATATAGTTGTCATTGTCAAAAAGGGGAGAATTTGGATCTCTCTTTATAGTGTTTTGATCATGACAACAATACATGTACAAATATTAGTATCAGTTAACTTTGTTTTGCAGGAAGAAACTCTACAACAGATTCCAAGAGCTCAATAGAAGATTATATATGTTTAGAATCTGTATGTATTGTTATAGATATTGTTAAAATCTTCCCTGGTGATACACACGTACATGCTTGTTTTAATTTATATGTTTTTCTTATAAAATATGCACAGGATATAGGCACAAAACAGCAAATAGACATCTGAAATTTTTAATTCAGACGTCTTTTGATGAAACGAAAATATATATATTTAGCATATTATTCATACTTTTGTTTTAAATATTTCAGGAATCTGAATACGAATAGATTGAACTTTTCAGCGAAGGGACACAACTCTTAATTCATATCCAATCATCAAATCCATTCATGAAAGATTGCCACTATTTGTATACTATAAATAGAGTTACAAATAATCATTTTCTTCACCGAATTTTATTCTAATTCTTTCTATCTAATCTATTGCAATCAGATTTACAAGAGCACACTATTTTCATACTTTTTATTACAAACCAATTCAATCTTCCATATTCTTTCATGAACTACACTATTATAATCAAGAAAAGATTATAGGAAAGGTGTACTTTAATTCGACATATCATAATTATTAATAACACAAGTAGTCAATAAAACTTTTGTATTGTCGAAGTCCTCTTCAGCAGTTGAGGCACGAAATCTTGTTCGGTTGTTCGGGTAGTTGTAGACCCATACCGTTGGTTAAGTGAGGGTTGTTAGTAGTGAAATTCTAGAAGAGAGTTTGGGAATGACGTAGAGTGAAGGTTCGAACTAGTATAAAATTCTTGGTGTCACTTTTGTTTATTACTGATATTGTACTATCTACATATCACTCTGCTTATATTCCATATAATATGATTTTACTACTGCAAAGTCCCTTTTGTAGAAGACCATCGGGTTCGACATGATGTACGCCGACTCGTTGCAAGCCGACCCGAACCTGGCAACGTGACTGACTTGACCACAACTCTACTACTTTACTATACAATTTTCACTACTCCAACTGCTCTCGCTAAGTGCCATGCCGACTGGGATACGAACCCATCTATAGATACCCCTCTAGAAGACAATTACGAGACTTCTTCTTTTTGTTTTAACACTGTTAATTTACTGTAATTTTCCGTACTCAGGATTCAAGTAATCCTACGCTTTGTAATCATCGTACTATTACAAAAATCAATGATAATTGTGAAGTAGACATAAGCATATTCAAGCCAACCCACTATAAATCTTTATCTCCTCGTTTATATTTATTTTCTTAAGTTTAATTCTATATTAATAGATTATGGGTGTTTGGAAAAATTTTGGAACAAACACACATGCACCAGAAATTCAACTTAGAATCAACGAATAAAACAAATTGGATGTCCAAACATGCAGAACAAAAAATAATGTTGTGATTTGTGTGTGTCGATACAAACTGAATAACATATTAAAACGGGTATTACAACATTTGCTTGAAAATTTGTTATTTCCGTTATATTGATTGTCGTTACCGTAAAGCGATCATACAAATCAATTTATTTGAGGAAATGAATGTCTTCGGTTATATTATAAAATCCTATAAATCAATTTCATATAAGGTATTTATATTTTAAAAGTCAATATTTCAACGTGAATTTTATGTACTGATTTAATACCTAATTCTAAAACAAATAAATTTTAAGTTAAATGATTGTTTTAATTTCTTAGACTTAAATTAAACATATGTGTTCTAAATTTATATTCAAAAATAAAATTCATAAATTTATCATAGTTCAAAATAAATTGAATTTCATATATTTGTAAACAACAAATTTGCGATTTGTTGCACACTAGATTTCTTCGTCATCAATACGTGGATAGGCAAATCAAAACGTATATATAAAGGGTGATATCAATCGTATTTTTGGTGTATTTAACATCACTAAAATAAGAAGAATTGAGAAGTAAAAATGTTGTAATTTTTAGTTTGACGTTACTTTTAGTTTGATAGCTTATTTCAGTAAGAAAAAGGTCAAAAGAAAGTAAAGAATTCGATACTTTTGTTGTAATAGGGTGAATTAAGCTTGTATTACATCACTAATTGTAAATAAAAGGCAACAAACATTATGCGCAACCCTATTGATTTGTCGATGATACATCGGCCAACCCTATTTGGAAATAAACATACCATCCCAATTTAATTATCCGTACTTGTATCAAAATCAAACTTGAGACTATGCATACTTTACGAGGTTAACGGATAATCATTGTTCATCACATTAAAGATTACATACATGCATAATTTTTTTTATATTTTCGCATTGTTTATGAAACTTATTAAGTATATAGTCATGTTATAAAACTAATCTATTAAATAATAGTAAAGCAGAAGTTTATAAAGTTCTCTCCTTAGTTCTCTAGATTATCTCTATTCGGCTTAAAACTCTCAAGATATTTTGATTTAAATTTAAACATAAATACCATATTTTAGGAAAGAGACCTAATCTACTGTGTCATTAAATTGAGTAGGAAATACTCAAATCTCAATCCCTTTGCATTTTTCACCATGCATTTCTCATTTTGCTTGACAAGATTGTGACATGTGTATTCTTAAAATGAACATTCTGCTCGTGTTTTCGCTCTGCTCAATCTCTCCATCTCAGCTAATGTTCAAAATAAATTCAATTGCATCTAAGCCAGATAATTTTGCAATCATTTCTTGGTTTCATCAACGATTGGAGATTTCCAACATGCATTGTTCCCGTTATTTGCCAGCATCATTTTTCATGCTCCTATCATGCCTTCTTACTGTCATGCACTTTTCGACCCTTTTCCTATAGGTATACCGATCAACGTGCTGAGGTAATTTCGTCTGTCACTTTATTGTGCCCTTTGTTTAGTTCTTTTCCTCCCTGATATTAGTGAATCATGGACTATTGAAATGATTTGTTCCGAGAGAGAAAGTTTATGCTTCATTTAAAGTTGTGTTTTGACTTTGAATTAGGAAACCGTGTATAAGACAAATATTGTAATTTGATCTTATGCATTGATTGACATAGAAATGTGTTTATTTTGTGCTCTTATATCTTATCTTTTGTGTATAAATAAATATTACTTAGGTATTGTTTTGTCACTTTTACAGATATTCCAACCCAGCCCGCATGCAACCAGAAAAATAGATAAATGGAGATCAGATTGCTATATATTTATATTTAGAAGAATTGTAGATGATGATCCCACATCTAGTTGCTGTTGGACAAGAAATTTATTGATAAAAAGGCCATGCACATCTCAAATCAAGGGAGGCTTGTCAAAGAACCAAGAGGAAAAGAAGAAAGGCCAAAGATTTAATAGATTTAACTAAGGCCCATTTGAGATTCTCATTGTAAACTCTTTTGGTGAATTCCCTAAGGCCCATCTATCATTTGTAATTAGGGTTAGGGTTTGGCTGTATATCCTATAAATACCCTTGTAATGTCATTGTAGCCACCATCTCATTTTTTGTATTCCATTACTTTAATAAAAATTCTTCTTCTTCTTCTTCTTTTATTTTCTAGTATTTTTTAGCAACTAGTGTCATCTACCGATTAGATTCGGTAGAGTACTAGTTGTATTTTACATTTGTTTCATTAGTGATTAGTCGTTTGATTAGTTTCAACGACAATCCTAATTTTATTTTATTGTTGTTCTTCTTTCCTACAATTTTACTTTCTGCATTTTATTTCTGTTTTGCATTTTAATTTCCAATTGATAGTTGTGATTTGATCGTCAGTTCAATTAGATTTATTCTGAATCGGATCGCAGTTTCAATTTTTATTGTTTTCAAAAACCAACCTCAAAAATCGTCTAACTCGCCCAAGAGATTAAATAAATAATTTGATTTTAATCAACCTCCCTGTGTTCGACCTGTATGCTACACACCTGTACGCTTGCAGTAATTTAATTTAAATATTGCGCTTTTCTAGCGTCGAACAAGTTTCTGGCGCCGCTGCCAGGAAGGTAACGATTAAATTTCATTATTTATTTAATTTCCTATTCGTGTTAGTTTTTATTTTATTTATTTTTTTTCCTTTTGTTTTTGTGTATATATAGAAAAAAATCTTGATTAGTAACGTGGTGTGTCAATTTCATTGGTACTATCATGAACTAAGCAAGAGAAAAAAAAATTAATTTTCGCAAATTTCTTTCCATATTTCAAATCTTTCCATCTCATTTCCTTGCTATATTTTTTATTGCTTTTTTCAAAAAAAAAAACACAAATTTCTTTCCGCTAATTTTTCTACTTTCCTATTTTCTAAGTGCCTTAATTCTCTTCCCTTTTCTTAAATTTCATTCCCAATCTTCTCCTTAATTATTTTCCTTTTGTCTTTCATTACAGAATATTTCCTTCCCTTCTTACAAAAAAAAACAAATTCCTTTGATTATTTCCTTTTCTCTATTCTCTGTCTTAAACTCCATCAGCACCTCAAACTCCGTGTTCATCAGTCCCTCAAATTCACCCAACCCGAAACACAGTAAACAACGTCCGTCACAATACTCACACCAAATTTCACTGTTCATCCGCCATAACATATTCACGTACACCAAACTTCACAAACAACTCCACCCTCAACATTTTCACAACCACTCAAATCCTGCCACAATTTCAGACTACATCATACTTCTCTCCACTTCACCATAGTTTCACCCTCCTACCCAATTCACGGCTTCAAAACAATCAGACCTCAGACAAAAGCCATAAAATCCCTCATCGTGTTCACATATCCATCCACCAAAAAAAACTGAACAGCAAATCCCGAGAAAGAAATCGCAAAAGCAATAACCCATCTCCAGCAAATCGCCCTTTCTGCACCCTCCACCACGCCATCTACATCACCCATCCATCCTCAACATTCTGACCCCACTCTCCTTCTCATTACAAACTCGCCAAACCCATCTCCTCTTCAACAATACACTTTCACAACTTCAACAACATCGCAGTGACCCTCAACATCCAATATCTACATCATCACATCTCCCAAAAATCCCCTGTTCACAAACTCCATACTTCAACCTCTCTCCAACCAATCCAACCCACAACTTCACCATCATCCATCAAAACTCACGCACAAACAAGCTTCATGAACAAAAGTTAATCCCACAGCAAATCATCACCAACACGCACCCTTGCCCCAACCAAAACAATCACTAATACAGTACAGTTCACACCCAAAAATCATACATCACAACAAACCCAAAATCGGAACCCAAAATTTCGATTCGAACCAATTGGAATCCAAACCCTGACCAGTCCCACAACATCCTTCCCAGCAAAATTCCTCAGCCATCGCAAGTCAAAACCATCGATTTGCCTACCTTACCACTCTTAACTGCCACATACCAAACCCTCAGCCGAATCATCCTTTCATACTACAGCCGTACACTCCATCAGCCCTCATATCCTCAATTTCCATCGGATCGTAACCACAATCGCTTCAAATCCGAACCGATCACCGAAACCCAATTCGAAAAATAAATATAAACAAAAAAATTAAGGGCAAGGGTTGCGTTCGATTCTTCTGAATTTCTGGGTGAAAATTAGTGTTTGCCGTTCTTTTATAGACCAGAACAAAGAAAGGAGGAAGGCGGCAACTTGTAATTGTTTTTGAAGGGATTTCAAATTGGTACAGAAAAAGGGGCGTGAGATCTTTTTTTTTTTTTGAAATTGCTAAGTGCGCAGAAGGGATTTATAGACCGTCATTTAGGCTTTAGGATAGTTTGTGATTACCCATCTTTGTTTGAGTTGGTAACGACAGAAACCCTTTTTCTTGGCTAGGTAGGTTTTGATCGGGTTGAACACTTTTATTTAGGGTTTAGTCAAGTTGTTTCAGTTATTTTTATTTGTATTGAGTGATCGAGTCCTTTTGTTTACCTGTTGGTCTTGTTTTGTTTTCAATTCTCGACAAAAAAAAAGAGAAAGCGCATCACAAAGAAAGGAGAAAAAAAAGCAAAGAGAATTCAAGCAACAAACGGAAATACAGAAGTCAAATCGAATTGCCAAAAGAGTTTGAATTGTCAACACCACTCAATATTCTCTGGACGGACTGCCATGCTCCAACTGTAAAATTTTCTTATCTCTAAAGGTGCTTTGCTACTTTGAAAAATATAGAAATTTCTTGTAAAAATCTTCTGCAGGGGCAGCGGCTTGCTTGTACAATATTTAAATTTCTGTTATTATTCTGTGACTGTTCTATGACTGATATTTCTGAATCTGTTTGTGAGGAACGAATTTCCATAACTAATCACTCTTGTCGTTTTTCAATTCTGAAACGTGATTTGATTTGCAAATAATATAATTGAAAAGTGGTGTTTTGTGAAGTTGACTGTCTCGTATAATTGGATCGCGGATATATATTAGTTCAATTTATTGAACTTCTAACAAAAGAGGTTGCATACTACCCGTAAAGCATTGGTCGTATCCCTTAGTATTTATACTATACGTGAACGGCCATAAGACCCTCTTCCCCCTTCCAATTGAGTCAGTTAATTAATAGGGTACAGCTTAGTATTTTATACTATTTTGAAGTGAGAATAATTTCTGTATTGTCGTGACTTTAAAATGTCTGATTCAAAAAAATCATTGAGAGAAATGTGGGATAATAATTGGAGTAGGCGTCCGCTTGAAGAATATGATTTTGTATTACAACTCATGAAGCAAGATTTTCAAAAATTTCGCGAGCCAAATGTCAACAATTTTCAAAATTTTCAAAATGACCAACGTTTTCAATGTTATGATCGAAATGACGACTTCAATTCAAATTTCAATAATTTCGATTATGGGTCACATCCACATCAAAATAGCTTTGAATTCCAATATAGCTTTTATCAACATCAATATGGGGTTGTAAACCAAAATTTTCAAAATTATAGCCCATATCAACATCTTGAAAATAACCAAAATTGCAATTTTCCTTCGAATTTCAACAGTTTTGGTTACAGACATAATTTCTATAATCAAAATGATTTCCAATATCATTTTTCTGAAAATTCAAACAACTACCACATTGGAAATAGTATTGATTGTGAAATTGATGTGGACTATAATTTTGAAAATCAAGAAATCCAAAACGAGAGCGCTCAAATCAATGATTCTGAAGAATATCACCTTAACATTCTTAGAGAGAGGGTAGAAAAGCAAGATAGAGAGCTTGGTGAAAAAGATAGACAGCTTGATGAACTTCTTTGTTTAATGACGTGTTTTAAAGAACAACTCGAGCAATAAAATCAAATTCAATGCGATGAATCAGGAAATAATCCATTCTTTGCTGACATTGAAAATTTTCAGATTACAACTTTGGAAATTGAAAATGACGATCTAAATGAAGTTATTCACAATTCAGCAAATGATTTAGAGTTCAATTCTTTTCAGGAAAAAGATTTAAGCTCAGATTTTGATCTTCCTCTTTCAGGCTGTGAGAAACTTGAAATTCTAGGAATCGAACAGAATAAAAATGTTGAATTTTCCAATTCTAATTTGGAAAAGGATTTTAACAAACATAAATTCTTTGGATTATATGAGGATGAGTTGCCAAATGAGGAAGAAATAGATTCACATCATGAGTTCGAACATTTTAACTTTGAGAAAATTTCAAACGAATTTGAATTTGTCAGTGTCGAAAATACGTTGTCAGTTAATGATGAGAAATGTGATCACATAGTCTTGAACAACACTCAGATTTTAAATTTCACTGAATTTATATACAATCACAAATTTTTGAAAAAATACACTAACAAAATTGTTGAACACATGAACTATTTTTGGAATGTTAGCTTTGCTGAAAAACTTCATGTTAGGACGACCCTAGACATTTATCTCCTGAACTATAAATCTAGGTTTAAAGATGAGATGGTTTTCAAAAACCTTTGCTTATTAGAAAACATGCCTAGACATAATGGGATTCATAGGGCTAGAACCAAGTGTGGGGGGAAAAGATGGTGGTATTCTTTGCATCGCGTGCACCGCAAACATATATATCATTGTACATATGATCCATTCTTACATATAGTTAGATTGCATTTCATTCTACAAATAATTTTGCATCTCATTCACCTTTGGGTACGATCTTTCAAATTTAGGAAACGTTCACAGTGTGGACACTGTTTTGTCCAAGTGTGGGGGGAGTCTGCATTTCATTCATTTTCATTTTTCTTTATTTTTCTTTCTTTTCATTTTCAGCCATTTAAATAGGACCATCATGCATTTTAAACTGTAGTAACATGCCATTTTTTTTCAAACATGACTCATTTTAGATGGATACAACAAAATAAGTAAAGGATTTTTAGTCAGTTGATAGTATTTTTTTTCTCTCAACTTAGATCGAATAAGAAATATAATGAAAAGTTTAATTTTGAGGGATAATAGTGTAACCGGTACATAAGGAGATTCTTAGGTGATGGCCATGAAATCTATTCTATATTGTAGACTTTGTTTAAATAAGTGGAGGACTTAAAATACTTATATTGGCTTTTCAAATATTTAAAACTAAGTTGTGTTAAGTTGAATTCGCGTAACTCTCTTTTGTGCTTATAATTTCAATAATAATAATAGTAATCCAAGAGTATCCAACATTGCTTGTATATCTAGCGTTGGTGTGCAAACCCGCCAAGCTCTATCCGACATGTTGTTGACAAAGTCAGCTTTGGAATATCTTGGTCTCATTTTATGAGATTGGATACCTAAGGATTACCGACACGTTGTTGATAAAGTCAAGTCGGCCTGCACAGTCCGCCAAGCTCTTTACCCACTCTCCGTCAGTCCGCGAGGCAGTGCATGAGTGGTAAACCTTGGTCTTCTAAGTTAGGTGTATGTACTTAATCATAAATTTTAAAATTTTATAGAATAGAAAACAAGCGATGATGCCCAAACACTTCTTGACCTTATTGATTTGACTAGCCATACATGAGAAAATTATAATACCACTTTGCAAACTATGCCAAGCAAACTAAGAATCTATTACATGGCTGCACTATGTTATCGACCGAACTAACTGGCCAAACTGGAATTTAACATTTGAAAACTTGATTTATATTGAAAATTTGTGACAAGTTGAGGTATCTAAAATAAAATCAACTGATTAGAAACTGTTAACTTAATTTGTTGTACCACTTTAGAAACAAGACTTGTTTTCATGTTTTTTTTATTTTGCATATGTCCATTGCATTCATGTAGTTTCATTAGAATTATAGCATACCGCGTTTGGATTTTGTGGGTAGTATCCGCTGAAAACCCTCACGAGACACCACTCGTCCTACTAGGGACACCTAGAGGTTTAACGGCTTGTTGCATACGCTCAATGCAATCGTGTTTCCTACAAAAGTGTGACCTATCTAGTCTAGTTTTTCATTTCTTGTTTTACTCGAGGACGAGTAAAAGATAAGTGTGGGGGTATTTGATTGACATAGAAATGTGTTTATTTTGTGCTCTTATATCTTATCTTTTGTATATAAATAAATATTACTTGGGTATTGTTTTGTCACTTTTACAGATATTCCAACCCAGCCCGCATGCAACCAGAAAAGTAGATAAATGGAGATCAGATTGCTATATATTTATATTTAGAAGAATTGTAGATGATGATCCCACATCTAGTTGCTGTTGGACAAGAAATTTATTGATAAAAAGGCCATGCACATCTCAAATCAAGGGAGGCTTGTCAAAGAACCAAGAGGAAAAGAAGAAAGGCCAAAGATTTAATAGATTTAACTAAGGCCCATTTGAGATTCTCATTGTAAACTCTTTTGGTGAATTCCCTAAGGCCCATCTATCATTTGTAATTAGGGTTAGGGTTTGGCTATCTATCCTATAAATACCCTTGTAATGTCATTGTACCCACCATCTCATTTTCTGTATTCCATTACTCTAATAAAAATTCTTCTTCTTCTTTTATTTTCTACTATTTTCTAGCAACTAGTGTCATCTACCCGATTAGATTCGGTAGAGTACTAGTTGTATTTTACATTTGCTTCATTAGTGATTAGTCGTTTGATTAGTTTCAATGACAATCCTAATTTATTTTATTGTTGTTCTTCTTTCCTGCAATTTTACTTTCTGCATTTTATTTCTGTTTTGCATTTTAATTTCCAATTGATAGTTGTGATTTGATCGTCGGTTCAATTTGATTTGTTCTGAATCGGATCGCAGTTTCAATTTTTATTGTTTTCAAAAACCAACCTCAAAAATCGTCTAACTCGCCCAAGAGATTAAATAAATAATTTGATTTTAATCTACCTCCCTGTGTTCAACCTGTATGCTACACACCTGTACGCTTGCAGTAATTTAATTTAAATATCGCGCTTTTCTAGCGTCGAACATGCATACTTGCTCTGAGTGATGTTCATACTCCATTAAATAAAATTTTACATTTGTGAATTGAAAAGAGTGAGTTTTGGGTACTTTGTTCATTCAATGATGCAATTTTTTTAAACATAACCTGACAGTCTACAAACTATCATGTTGATTGGACATTCATATCGATTGGGTGATAAATGAAAAAAATGGTGATGTGAATCCACCCCTACATACGATGTACATATCACTTAGAAGTTTAATGTTGTCCTAAATGAATAATATAAGAATATAAAAGGAAGATTCAACCCTACATTATTGTGTGTGTGTATGGGAAAGTCTATTTTGATACAATTTGGTGACACAATTGGTGACACAATGAATTCTCACCTTTGGATTGCCCCCTGAATTCCACCTTTCCATATAAAAACAAAAAGATCCAATGGCGCAGATTTTTTGTGTCACCATTTGTGTAACCAAATTGTGTCAAAATAGACGATCCCTATATATATATATATATATATATATATATATATGTATGTATGTATGTATGTATGTATGGCTATTTGTGTTTTTCAGATTGAGGGACGAATCCTAGGAGGTTTTGTTTAATCATTTGCAATTTTGCATGCAACGACTTTCTAATACAGTCCATTAAAAGAGCTATTGTTGGACCTGATAAGAATATCAACATGAATATGAAAGATCATCTTAAAAAAATACAATGAAACTCATTACACATCTCCCAGAATGGTAATGAAAAACCAAACTTCGGAGCTCAGCTTCATCAAATTATTCAGTTTTCTGGTTTATTTTTTTAATAAAAAGTAATTAAAAAGGACATTTTTCGTGTTTTGTAATCCATATTATTTTTCTGTCACTGGTGCAGTCAAGGATGAAGATTTAATGGACAAAGTGACATAGTTATTTTCAAGCCTTTCGACTGACCTCACAGCTGATTGGTGGAAAAAGCACTTGTGTCTCTTTTACTTCCAAGGTCCGCTTTTATCTTGCGTGGTCTTGTATTGTTTTGGTTTTTATTAGGTGTTCTTATTGATTGTATGCATGACTTTTTGCTGCAGTAACAATTTAATGTAGATTCGCATACAGGATGATGACATAATGCTAATGTCATTTATTATAGCTTTCAGCGATGCATCTTGGATATATCCTAATTTTATTTCTTCGATGACTATATGGTTAATGCTTGGATTTTGGGATGCCAGGAATGCTGGAGGAAAGCACTCCATGCTAGTTTCTTATCCACTGTCATACAATTTCAGGTTTATTTTTTCTGATAAATATACATTTAAGAAAGTTATTATAATTAACCGTAATATCTATTGTAAGTAGGTTAGAGCATGCTCAGAGAGTTGCAGCTAATGAGATCACTTACAACTTTATGGCATTCTATGTCAACTACAAAGATACTGCACTGGTGTATATGTCGTTGCTGCAGTAAGTCTTAATATCCGATGAATACACATGCATCCATGTTTTGTTATTTGAAATTGGTTCAAAATTTTAGAGGATTTGTTTTATATTTTTTTCCTTATGAACCAGTTTTGAATATGGACTTTATCTAGTAAAAATCAATGTTTCTGTTAAATAGGTTAATAGTCCACTATATCGGCCACTAACTAATACTGATATTTACATGCGTAAAGGACTAAATCATAAGAAATGTCCAATGTAGAGACTCTTGAGCTTCAAGATGATATTTCAGGTTTCTTGCACTTCTGTTTGTGTCCAACTGTACTAACAGTCTAATGTTTTTGTGTGTAGAATGGTTCATATTGGAAGTAAAAGAGTTAGCAGTACACTATAAATCAGAGCATTTCTACATGAAAAGGGAGTAGTGTTCATGGTAATAGTAAATGATCAAGGTAAATAGGTTAGTCACAACATATCTTTTCTTGACCGTTGCTTTTGTCTTCAATAACTATTATTGATAATGAATTTTTGCTTCAATATCAATCATTAAGACATGAAAATAAAATTTGGGGGTTCTGTAGGCTTCTAAAATGAGAAGTGATCATATAAACTATTTAAATTGATATTTATGTATAAAAGGAAAGACAGTGAACTATCGAATAGAACAATGAGTCAGCAAAACATTTAATTATGGATAAGTTTGTCCTGTACCGAGCCATGTCACATTGCCATAGTTATATTTTGCTTACCCAAAATAATGTATTTTACCGTTACATTCACCTGTATATATACCAGGTCTTTCTGTCATATTTTGTATCAATCAAAAACAATTTCTTATTGAATAAAATAACAAGCTTTATAATTCTCTCAACTGTAGTTCCTCCTTCTCATCTGTGTCTTCAGCTTTATTAACTTGGTATCAGAGCTAGCAACAACCTAACGGCTACAACGATTCAAGCTGATTGAAATCAAGAAAGAACCATCGTCACCTGGTTCTTTACCCATCTAAAATAAAATCCCATAATACAATCATCAACTACATTACCCAAGACCATATTAAAGTTCTCGAAAATCCCCAATTCAAAAGGCAACGAAAGTTCTCACCACTTACCTGCTTTTTGTGTGTGATCTATAATCATGTCTAAAGAGAACTCTACTACTTCCAACATTAATGCTACCATGCAATCTGCCGAACAACTGATCAAGAAAATCATTTGCCCACTAAGCCAATTAATCACTATCAAACTTGAAGAAACCAATTATTTATTATGGAAACTTCAGGTAGAAATTGCCATGTAAGGTTACGGATTGGAAGGCTACTTATATGGCATGCTATCAACTCCAGCAAGATATATAACTGAAATCAAAACAGAGTCATTAGCAACGATGAATATACAAAATATCATAGACAGGAAAGACTCATCAGTGCATGGCTGTTGTCATCCATCAGTCCAAGCCTACTATCTCAAGACATAGGCTGTAAAACAGCAAGTGATATATGGCTAACTATGGAGAAAGTATTCAACACACAATCGGCTGCAAAGTCGCTATTTTATAATAGACAACTACAAAACTGTAGAAAAGAAAATCTAAGTATGAGAGAATACATATCAAAAGTTAAAAATATATGCGATATGTTGAAGGCTGCTGGCAGCAACATAGATGAAGCTGAACATGTATTGCGATTGCTAAATGAACTGGGAGACGAATATGAAGCTGTAGAAGCCGTCATAACATCAAAAAAGGCAACACCGCCACTGGAGGATGTCTGCGCTATACTACTCTCTCACGAAGCAAGAATCAACGACAAAAAGCCATCCGAAAGTGAATAATCGTTGAACTTCTCTACTAGCAACAGAGGGAAAAATCAAAATAATAGGTACAACGACACTGGTCAAAGAGGTGGTTACAATATCACTGGTCAAAGAGGTGGTTACTCTAATCATGGACGAGGACGTGGCAGGTGGAGCCCTAACAACAAACCTAAATGTCAAATTTGTGAGAAAGTTGGACAGACTGCGGTGAAGTGCTACTATCGATTTAACTCAAACTATGCACCAAATCAAGGTAACAATAATCAAAGAGGAAGCAATCCTAATGTCAACATGGTTGTGTCTCAAACAAAAGGGATAAATAAAAACAATAACAGCAGAGCTTATAATCAAAATGACAAAGCCAAAGGAGAAGATATTCATGATGACAACTGGTATCCAGACTCGGGAGCAACAAACCACATCACTAGCAACCTGAAAAATCTTAATCTCGGAAACAAGGAGTATCGAGGTAATCAAACCATAAGCTTGGATAATGGTAAGTGCGTAAAAATTTCTCACACGGGAAATGCTATAATTAATGGTATAAAACAACTATATTTAAATAACCTACTTAGGGTATCCGATATTAAGAAAAATTTGATAAGCGTATCACAATTTGCAAAAGATAACAATGTTTACTTTGAATTTTTGCCGAAATATTGCTTAGTCAGGGACATACTAACTAAGGAAATTTTATTGCAGGGGAACACTATTAATGGACTGTATAAGTTTAAAGTTGATGGTCAAGACAACAATACTAAAGAGAAAAGTTGCTGCAATTCTGTCATGCTACTTGAAGAAAATAATAGAAGTGCTTTTGATAAATGGCATTACAAGTTAGGCCATCCTAGTGTAAACGTAGTCAAAACATTTCTTAGGAATAATAAAATTGCTTTTGATGATATATCTTATCACTTTGTTTGCACTTATTGTCAAATGGGCAAAAGCCACAAACTACTGTTTATAAATTCTTTAACTAACTACACACAACCATTTGGATTGATAGCTACTGATCTATGGGGACCTGCCCCTTTTTGCACTGACTTTAACTACAAGTATTACATTTCATTTGTGGATGCCTGCACTAGGTACACCTGGATTTACTTCCTAAAAGCAAAATCTGAAACTTATGCTATTGTTGTTAATTTTTCTAATATGGTTGAAAATCAGTTCAATACCAAAATTAAAGTGTTGCAATCTGATGGTGGCTCTGAGTATAAAAACCTATGCGAATTCTTCAAAACTAAGGGAATTATACACTGAACCACTTGCCCATATACATCTGAACAGAATGGCTTAGTAGAAAGTAAACATAGACACATCGTGGAGACTGGACTAACTTTATTGGCTCATGCATCACTGCCACTAAAATTTTGGTCATAAGCTTTCAACATTGCCGTGTACTTAATAAATAGATTGCCTGCAGTAGTGTTGAAAGACTTAAGTCCGATTGAAAAACTATATAACATCAAACCAGACTACCAAAGTCTTAAAACTTTCAGATGTTTGTGTTTCCCATACTCAGGACCATACAACACAAATAAATTAAATTTCAGATCCAAACCGTGTACATTTATTGGATACGCTACAAAGAAAAAAAGGATACAGGTGTATAGATGAAAATGGTAGAATTTTCATTAGCAGACATATGGTATTTAGTGAAGATGTATTTCCATACAAAAGTTGAGACACCAAAACCACAAATAAAGTAATCATAGGTAAGAGTAGCATACCTAGTATACCATACTATACAGACTCTCTAGCAGGTACAACAGTGGTTGCTGAAGGCAATCAAAACTGCACTACCGGATCAGTTACACCCAAAACCAGCTATGAAGAGCCAATCAGCCTCGCCAACTATTCACCTGAAAGACAACAACAAGAAGAAAATGAGAGCCAAAATATTGAAAGCGACATCAGAAGTACAAACAACAGCAATATGCCAGCAACCACAGTCAATCAAGAGAGCCAATCAGAGAAAAAATCTCCAACAAATATTGGGCATCCAATGATAACCTGCGCGAAAAGTGATGTTTTTAAACCAAAATTGCTCACAGCAACTATCAACTCAGAAGAATCAGTTACATATCAGCAAACTGCACAATATGAAAATTGGAGAGAAGCCATGGACGAAGAGTACAAAGCTCTGGTGAATAATCAAACATGGGAACTTCTTCAACTACCAACCAACAAAAATTTAATTGGATGCAGATGGACATATAGAACAAAAAGAAATCCAGACGGATTTACTCAAAGATACAAAGTAAGGTTGGTAGCTAAAAGATATACACAAGAATATGGATTTGACTACAATGAAACATTTTCACCTGTAGTCAAACCAGCTACCACAAGACTATTTCTCACGATTGCTCTCTCTAAACAATGGAATATAAAGCACTTAGATGTTAACAACGCATTTCTCAATGGAGTGTTACAAGAAGAAATCTACATGTAACAACCAAAGGGCTACATTCAGAATCCAAATTATGTATGCAAACTGAAGAAAGCAATTTATGGTCTAAAACAGGCTCCGAGAGTATGGTTCGACAAATTAAAATCAACTCTAGTGACAAAGGGATATCGGCCGACTAAATCTCACACTTCATTATTCATCAAATCAAATAATTACTATAAAACATATGTACTAATATATGTTGACGACTTAATTGTAACAGAGAACAATGGAGGTGAGCTAAAGCAACTGACTCAATATCTAAATGAGCAATTCTCAATAAAGGATCTTGGTAGTCTATCACATTTTCTAGGAATAGAAGCCCAAAGAAGATCAAAAATAGAAATGGTTCTTAGTCAAAAGAAGTACATAACTGAACTCCTGATAAAGACTAATATGCATGAAGCAAAACCTCAACCAACACCCATGATATCTAGTCAACATCTCTCTAAAAACAGGGGAGAATCTATAAATAATATAAAGGAGTACAGAAGTGTTGTGGGAGCATTGCAATATGCAACCATAACACGACCAGACATTTCATTCTGTGTTAACAAAGTTTCACAATTTTTGCAGGATCCAAGGAATGAACACTGGAAACCAGTAAAACGAATACTGAGATATTTAAAGGGGACTATACAGTATGGATTAACAATAAAAGGAGGAAAAGAGCTAAATATCACAGGATTCACTGACTCAAACTGGGCAGCAGATCCCGATGATAGAAGATCGGTAATAGGGTACTGTATCTATATAGGAGACAATCTAATATCATGGACATCGAAAAAGCAACCAACAATTTCAAAATCAAGTGCGGAAGCGGAGTATAGAAGCTTTGCCAACGCTACATCAGAAATAATATGGATGCAATCAATATTAAAGGAGCTAAATCTATTAAACAATCAAAAAGCAACAATCTGGTGTAATAATCAAAGCTCGATATACATGACTGCTAATCCTATTCAGCACACACGAACTAAACACATAGAAATTGACATTCACTTCGTTCGAGAGCAAGTAAAGGAGGGAAAGATACAAGTAAATTACATCCCGTCTTACAATCAAAAAGCAGACATACTTACCAAGGCTCTCTCAGTTAAAACTTTACCAGACTATGCGACGCCCTGAATATCAGGCCAATCGACACAAAATTAGCTCAAGTGTAGCTAAGCAGCAACCAGAACTTCAAATCGATAGTTCGAAGCCAAATATTAAAGCTGCAGTTCGAATGAAAAGGGAGAGAGACCCAATTGAGGCTCATAGTTTGGATCTAGCACACTTAAGTCAAGTACAAAGTGAATGGAGAAAAACAGTGACATGGCCAACCCTAGGTTTGAAGGGGGAAATAAAAGGAAAGACAGTGAATTCTAGAATAGAATGATGAGTCAGCAAAACATTTAATTATGGATAAGTTTGTCCTATACCAAGCCACGTCACATTGCTATAGTTATATTTTGCTTACCTGAAATAATGTATTTTACCGTTACCTTCACCTGTATATATATCAGGTCTTTCTGTCCTATTTTGTATCAATCAAAAACAATTTCTCATTGAATAAAATAACAAGCTTTATAATTCTCTCAACTGTAGTTCCTCCTTCTCATTTGTGTCTTCAGCTTTATTAAATGTCCAACTAAATGTGTGTATATGTACAAGAATTTTGTCAAATGCATTACTTCCAATTTTTTGGTTTATATATTGTTTTGTCGATGCACATTACTAGAAAGGGGTTTTACCCTCAAGGACAAAAGAATAACTTCATTTCAGGATTAATTTTCTCATGATATTTTTTTTAAGAGTTTGATAATTTTAGAATAAGTAATTAAAAAGTTTATGATGATTCCAAGCTTATGTTTTCGACTCATTTATAAGTTTAGATAAATTGAAGTAACATGATCACATCCAAAAATATGTACAATAATGATAATTTATCCTACTGGAAAGTTGTTTCTTAACTCAACAATCAATGACTAACCCCATTAACACTAGAAGTTATAGTATATGTTCAATGATATGCATTGCTGACAGTCAGAAAATCTTCTCTTCCCCTTAGTCAAAATAACTTTCATTCATCTAGTATAGGAGCTTGAATATTTTGGTTTGAAAAATACAAAAAGAAATTGGTTTATTTAGACTATTAAATACTTATATATTCTCTAATATATGAGTTTGAATTTTCAATCGTGGTCCTAATTCTAAAGGTTACATTCTCACACCCCTCCAACATGGCAAAAACAAATAGTACATTTGTAGTGATAACATATGGCAAACTAACTTGTTTTAAGTATTTGATTAACATGGTTTACAAATATTACCCTTTAAAATTTTGTTTTTGTGAAGTTTAAGAAAGTTAAGAATCTTTGATTTCTTTGCCTTACAAGTTTTTAAATTTGTTCTTTTTTTAATGATTGGAATGACGAAATCATTTTTGTTTTCGCAATTTTGTTCATATCCAACCTTGATGTGTACCAAGTTTTGAGTGCATTTGTTTTTCTTAGATCTATTATGGTTGCATAATAATAACAGTCAATCCCATGAACGTATCTAGCATACCTTCAGACCGATGTGTCATGATCGCATATCGAAAAGGTAAGTTGCTTTATGTATTTTATATGCATATTCAAACTTCTCAATTATGCATCTTTTCTTTTAAATTTCCTTTGATTAACTTAATTTTTTACATATGTAGGTAGCTAACCTTTGTAATTTATCTTATTATATTTGTCAAAAGCTAGATCAGCCCATTTCTTTTTTCATTGGTTTTTCAAGAATTTATCAATAGCTACATTATCCCCAAATATCATCATGATGACTGAGTATAACATAAGCTTGGATAGGTAACTTTGTTTTGGTTTTGTTTAATCTGTTTCTAAATGTTGGTCTTTCATTGTTATTTTATGACAATTTGTCTTATTATATTTTTCAAAAGTTTGGTTAGCGCTAAACATTTTCCTTTCCCGTTGGTTTTTCAGTTATTTATCAAGACCTGGATCAGCCCCAAATATCACTATAATGGTTGAATGTAACATGATCTTAGGTAATTTTGTTTTGGTTTCATTTTATATGCTTCTAAATATCAGTCTTTCATTGATTATTTTATGATATTTGATTATTTCCTACTCAGTTGCAATCCAATAGGTGATCAAAAAAGCAATCGTTGAGGTGTCCTAATTAGGTAAACAATCTAGATGATAAGGGGTATAGCGAAGGATCATTGTAGCAAGGATTGATTAAGTGAAATTTTTATTTCATATGGTTTTATTTGTTCTTATATTAGTTTTCCAAGAGGTCTTTCCTCGTTTATTAAAAAAAAGAAAAAGAGGATAATATAAAAAACATTAGCTCTTCAAAGGTAATTTGGCATTATCAAGGTATATTATCATGAAATTCATATCTAATTGATTCACATAGCAAACCACTATCCTCGGCATTCATGCAAAACCATCCATAAATATCTTTATGACCCCCATTCGAAAGGAAAAGTATAATCTTCACTATAATAAGCACTTATTAAAAAAATAAAAATAAAGCACGGCTCAACTTGGTTGATATTTGTTCTATACAATATCCATATTGTAGTCAAGTTTCTTATTTCATGATAAACTCTTGTTCTTCCTTTTGCAATATAATTTGTCCTTGTGATCAACATTGGGACCCTGAACGTCCTTCTCGAACTCTATGATTTGTTTTGCTTTTTTATGTTGGTCATCTAAGTATGTACAAATACATGTCACGTTTCTTTATTTCAAACAAGAGAAAACCAAATATAACTGTAACCATGTAAAAAACTAAAAACTTTGATTATTGATGGAGCTAATACTTCTGATTTCATTTGGTCCATAAATTGGTGATAACTGAAAATACCGAGGTAATATAACATCGGTGAATTTAGTATAAATGTTTTTTATACCTAAGATACTTATTTGATACTGATATTAGAGGCTGATGCTAAAGAAATTGTTGCTTATATGGCTTACTCTTAATCTTGGACTTTCAAATGAATTATCATAAGAACATTGGCAAAAGTTTATGTTAATAAATACATTTTAATACATTTACACACTTATAGCAAAATGTAGTTATTAGTATGAGTGATTATCTGTGGCATTGCTAATTACAGATGTAAGGCCTTATCAGTTTGTATCGATTAACAACATTCTTATGTGTAATGCAACACATATACGAGAAACCAAGTTACCAGACTTTTGAATTCCTCTTAATTCTGTCTTTGTGGTGTTCGTTGCAACCACAATACCAATTACATACTTAATTATTTAGTTTTTATTATGTTGTTTTATTATAGTTCTAGGGGTGTGTTTTTACATTTATATATATATATATATATATATATATATATGTGTGTGTGTGTGTGTGTGTATGTATATGTGTATGTATGTTTGTTTGTGTGTGTGTGTGTATATATATATAAAGATAGAGAGAGAGAGAGAATGGTGTTATCTCATTTAAATACGAAGATGCATAAGTCGCATAACAAAAATTATGTAAATCAACAATACTAACAGTGTTAACTTGTAAATCAATTATAATTCATTTATGTCAAGAATTTATTATATATTATATCGCAGAATCATTTTTAACATTGAAAACTCCACAACAAGTCTATATACTTCTTTTTTAGATTTCTTCTCAATTTTTCAAATTATAAATCTACGTACTTAAACTAATTTCATACTTTTAGATTTAACTCATTGAAACAAATTGCATTAGATTTCATCCAATAAATTACTAACATATATCAGTTTCAACATATATAATCTGTTCATATTAACAAAAATGATAACATTATATTATTTCTTGAAATACAAATACACACATATTTTTTGTATGTAAGCTTAAAATATAAATTACACTCGAATAATAATAAGAATTTTAAAAGTTTATAATTTTTACACAATTTATCATATATTTTGGCAAGTTTTGATTTTAACAGTAGAATATAGTAAGTACTATTTTTTTAGTGTGGTGCTAAGGGCACTCCAATATGTTCTTCCTAATACCGCAACTAAAAAAATGAAACTCATTAAATTTTGTATGCTTCCTAATACCACACCACGTTACCTCTCCATTCTAATATCTTACTCATTCATTATCTTCCGAACTAATCACGTACTAAGCTAATATAAAAACCCTAATCTTTCGTAATCGTTGGCTTCTTCGCATCTTTCGCGGTAAAATTCAAATTCGTACGGTAATCTATCAATTGTTTGGTGATCTGAAAACCCTAATCTATCACTTACTTTTCTAGTTTCCTTAATTCAAAACTTATTCACTTACAAACGGTACCGGCCCTACAGTTTTCGTTGCCCTAGACGAAGAGCAGTAAGAAAAAAAAGTTAGAAACCGTAGCAAAACAAAATTTTGGCATTAGCTGGGTTTGGAACCGCATCAGTGTTTTGATCAACTCAGCATGAGTTGAGCTGAGTGCATTTCAGATTGCATCAATTTTTTTTTATGTAGGTGTCGTTTGAAATGACATCATCGTAAAATAAAAAGTAAAAATATATACTAGTATCATTTAAAATGACATCAGTGCAAATGAACATAAAAAATCATTATGCAACATTATTTGAAAGGACATCAATTTACTTTTGTCAGTTCAGCGCCGAACTGTTAAAAACAAACCTACATTTTAAAACATCCTTAAATGTTTTAAAACATCCTTAAATGTTGGTAATATTTAGAAACGACTTTAAAAAAAAATTAAGAAAAAAAAAATCGTTAAAATATCAGTAATCGTAAGCAAAGGTATCTAAATCTTATAAAACATCCAATACTAATAAACACGTCAGACAAGAATGGAACCAGATACACCAAATAACACGATTAGGATAAGGCAACGTATTAACCGGCGAAACTCACTGGATGATCAGATAACCGCGTCATGCTGAGTCATATCCATCTAAACTTCCCTGATAGGACCATTTTACCCCTTCTCCATCTTCGTTCCCGCTTCGTCTTCTGAGTCCTCTTTTGCCACGTAAATTTTTCCTTCCGCCTTATTTATACATTTCTCTTGCTTCCTTCTCCTCAATCTATTCTAGGGTTTCAATCCACTCGTTCTGCCTACACAATGACCATCGCCATTGAGCCTTCTCAAAACGGTGCGTTTTTCATACTTCCCTCTGATTATTTTATTTATTTGTCTTTAATCGTTCTTTTCATTAAACACTGTTTATTTGGGTGATTTCAGAACAAAGGGCTGATGCGAAAAAAATTACTAACGAGGGCGACCTTGTTTTGGATGGAGGATTCGTGGTTCCAGGGGCCAATGCCTTCGGCCAAACCTTCAGAGATTATGACGCGGATTCAGAGAGAAAGGACTTAGTCGAAGAAAATTATAGGCTCAATCACATTCATCAAACTGTCAATTTCGTAAGATCTCCCAGACTAATTTTGAAAAAATTGATTGAGTAAAAGCAGTATATATAATTGGTCAGTTAATTAATGATTAGGTGAAGAAAATGAGGGAGCATTATGGAAAGCTGAACAGAACGGAAATGAGCATATGGGAATGCATCGAGCTACTAAATGAGTTCGTGGACGAAAGTGATCCGGATCTGGACGAACCTCAGATAGAGCATTTGTTGCAGACGGCTGAGGCTATCAGGAGAGATTATCCAGATGAGGACTGGCTGCATTTGACCGGACTGATCCATGACCTTGGTAAGGTTCTTTTTGACGAGAAGTTCGGAGCGCTTCCACAGTGGGCTGTTGTGGGGGACACCTTTCCTGTAGGATGCGCGTTTGATCCTTCTAACGTGCACTATAAGTATTTTGAGGGCAATGAAGATTATAATAACCCTGAATATAGTACTAAAAATGGAATGTACACCGAAGGATGTGGACTTGAAAATGTGCTTATGTCTTGGGGACATGATGATTACATGTATTTGGTAAGAAAACCTTGAGCTTTATAAAATACTTTTGAATGAAAAGCATTTGTTTTTAAACTTTTTAGCTTTCAAATGCAGGTGGCCAAGGAGAACAAGACTACACTGCCTTCAGCTGGCCTTTTCATCATAAGGTACCATTCTTTCTATCCCTTGCATAGACATGGAGCATATCAGCACTTGATGAATGAGGAAGATAAAGCGAACTTGAAGTGGTTGCATATATTCAATAAATATGATCTCTATAGCAAAAGCAAGGTTAGAGTTGACGTGGAGAAGGTGAAGCCTTACTATCTCTCCCTTATCCAAAAGGTAATTTACTTTTTTATTTTTTGCTATTTTTGAAAACTCTTTTTTCAATAATAATCATTTAATTAATTTGTGCATTTTAACTTATTGCAGTATTTTCCTGAGAAGTTGAAGTGGTGAATCATGAATGGCATGTGATGGCAAGTTGCTTTTTCTCTCACACCAAATACTGCAGCATAAAGTCCTTCAGATAATGTTGTTGTGTTTAAAACTTGCTTTTTTGTTTTCTTTTTTTTCATGGTCCATGGTATGGTTGTATGGGGTGAAGCGTTAAGTTGGGATCATTTTTCAGTTAGATATTTCATTTTGCATCACGTAATGATGCATAAGTAATAAAGTATTTTTTATGTTGTTTGTTAGTCTACTTGTAAGTTTGAATCCATTTCTTTAAGTTTGTTGTTTATGAATAGAGCTCATCCAACTGAATGAAAACAAATAGTGAAATGCTGTAAATTAATCAAAAATCAGTAATTTTAGTTGCCATTTTAAGAGTGCTGATCCAAAAAATTCATGTATCTTCTGGACCACATCCAAATCCGTCCGTTCACTTTATATTTGTTTAATATTTAATATTAAAAAAAATAGTAAAATAGATGACCAGGATATTAGAAGGGTGTTGTTAATTTCTATTTTTTGACCCGGAGGAAATTCTACATCATTTTATACCATGGGCATAAGTTAATTTAATATTCATATTGTTTCCGGTCTCAGAATCCTGAAGAAACCTGTGCTTTTAGAAATATTCATATTGTTTCCAGTCTCAGAATTCTAACATAAACTTGAAGAATAACGCCAAAAAAAAAAAAAAAAAAAAAGGAATATAACTTAATTGAAAATTTTGATAATTTACCTACAAGTATAATTACACTGTTAGAATGACGATTTGAAATGACACGTGTTAACTATACAGTGTAGCTATGAAATAAAAATTACAAGTATTATGCAAACGGATTTTAGTATACAAAAGAAAGTTGTCATATTTTATAAGCAAGAATTATGCTTTTCCCCACTTTTTCAGCAGTCAATGAGCAGCTGTAACAGTTATACAAAAGTCTTGATAAAAGTTTGCATTGAATACAAAAAAAGATTAAGAACAAACTTTGTTCAAGCTACAGCACAAGAATGCAGATTTGATAATTTAAACCACTACTGATGCATTGCAATATATATAGAAAAGCAAAGATGATGGCGTTTCATTATTTCTTTCCAATACCATGAAACATGTTATACACTCCACGTCCGTTGAGAACTCAAGAAGATAGAAAGTTAAGTATGTTTGTGTGTATTTTGTGAAATATACGTTGTTCTTAAGTATGTTTGTGTGTATCTTGTGAAATGTACGTTCTCTTTGTGAAGCCTTTCCTTGCTTGCAATTGACATATGCTTGGGCCCTAGATATTCTGAGAAGTACAATAGGAATCTGAAGAAAAAAGAAAAAAAATATCTAAAAGAGCATATTACCACTACGAAAATGTCCAAAATCTTATCCGTGTGCTTTTTCCTTTTAATGTCCAAAAATGTCAGTGGAAGCTGATGCATAGTTAAATTTCGATTATCTATAAGAATATAAATTTATTGCCACTTCAACAATTTTCTTATATTTAACAACCGAGTTGATTGCATCAATAAATACTATCCTTATATTTAAAAACTAATATGATACATGAACTTCAACTGATCAACTTGATAAAGAGCATATTACCACTACAAGAAAGGATCCACGTAGCGACGGCTAAAAAATTGTCGGCGGCCGTCGCTATATATTGGGACGTAAAGTAAATTATAGCGTCGAGATTAGTGACGGTCCTGATCTCCTTTATAGCGACGGCGAGCGACGACAAACCTGCCACGTGGACAAACGGTTAATCTTTCAACATTCGTGGCTAGCCGTCGCTAACCGTAAGTAAAAATCCATCACAAAGCGTCGCGATGCGTAGCAGTATTGGGTAAATAATCATCGCCAGCCGCCGGTGACCGTAACATAGTGTGATTTGAAATATGACCCCAGCCGTCGGTATCCATCGCAAAACTGTAAATGTTTCTCTGCTTTCCAGCAGCCATAAGGCCCTCAATCCATGCTAACTTAAAATCAACCAATCTGCAACTCATATAGGATCAATTTCACAATCCATCGCTCATATATACTCAAATTTACAACATAAACCAACATATATGCTATAAACCAACTCATACTCGACTAAATAACTAATAAACGAGTCCAAAAACCAATATCACGTCCACACCAAATATACAAACTATCATCATCTCCACAAACCATCACAAACAACTAAAGTCCATGATCAACAACTAGTTTATATTTACAAACCAATAAATAAATCATAAAAGAGGACAAGTACCTATTCATCCTCGTCGTCGTCGTCTTCGTCCTGATCCTCATCCTCGTCCTCCTCGGTAGCAGGCCCACTCGGCGGCATATGTCCATGCTCGTGAAGATATGCAGCAATCTACTCATCCAGCATGGTCTCGAGCTTGTTCTTTTGAAAATCCCCCAATGTTGCCACCTGCTGTCAAAGCATGGCGATCTCCTCCTCCTGATGATGCCTCATGTAGGAGGCCTGAGTCCCCGCTATCTGTAATTATTATATTATAAGCGTGACTTGATAAATGTATTGTAAATTCATTATGTACAATTAATATTCAACATCCAATACAAGATTTCTTTCTATATCATCTCTGTATTTTTTCGATCAATAAATCATACATCGTTTTTATTGAATTCTAACTTATACATATACATAACACATATACATATATTACTTTCATATTCATTAATTTTCAAATTATATGGATTTGAGTATTATATAATAATATCTGAATATGTTTAAATATGCCAACACTTTAAACCTTTAATAGCACTTGGATATGTTTAAATTCTTTAATAAAACCTTTTACCTCTATGTTTCCAAAACCGTAGCGTCTATTCTTGGTATGCGGGTCGATGATGGCGTCCCAAATATGATTGCACTCCTCTACATCCGGCTCTTGACCTGACTGCGTCACTCAAGCATTTAACGCCACTGTGTATTTCTCCTGCGATAGCCAACAATTATGAAGTACGTTAAATATTCAATTCCTAATTAACAATGTGAAATACAAATTATTATGAATGCTGACTATCATAGAACGGGACTTAGCGTTCGTCTAGGTATATGTGGTGTTACCCTCCTCGTCGGTCTGCTCGACAGCGTGAGTCTGTGTAAACACCTCAGTAAGTGCAGACACCCGATGGAGAGTCGGCATCTGAAATAATACAATATATATTTGGAATTTATCAACACGATTAAAAAAAGTTTAGAACTATCTATAAATGTGATTTATCGTTCGTACCAATTCACGGCGGTGCTGTGAGAATGACTTAGACCCAACCCGATGCAAAGTTGGATTTTTGAGTCCGTTTGTCCGGTTTCGCTCTGAAATCTCCTATATATTTAATTAAACAATTAATTGATTGACATACAAAATAGAAATTAAAAATAGGCTTAATTAACTTACCTACGCTGTTTCTGTGGCCCATAGTTGCTTGAAACTACCGTAGACCTCCTTGCTCATCCATGGAGGCCTCTTTCCCGTTGCTTTTGCCTTGTGTATGTTGCCCGTATAATTTTTCTTCATCTTTCGGTTCCATGCAGTGAGAAAAAGATCCATATCTTCGTCCCTGACCCATACAACAACCCATAAAGTAACAAATTGTATTACGCATTTTATATAATTTTGTAAATGATAAATATATTTATACTTATAAGAACCTTCGCGAGGATGGCATTCCTAATTTGCATAGGAATATCATCCCAATAGGCCCATGCCTGTGTCAACCTGGAAATATATGTTGATCTAGACATAGATAAAACTAAGTCTCCAGGAATAATCTCAAACCCCCTGCAGAAAGTACGATATTATAGGATTTACTAATTCGACCATGCTGCATCTTCTATTGGATTCGTCATATCTAATTCGACCTATGACGCTACAGGATTTACTGTAGGCGCAACAAGTTCTCCACGACGATCCCATAAATAATAATTTGGCACAAAACCTGATTTATAAAAATGTACTTTAACGATGTTTGGTTTCAAAAACCTCATCAGTTTGCACTTACTACACGGACAACGAAGCTCCTCGTAATTTCGATTATTAGATACTACTAATCTAACAAATTTATTTACACCATTGTAGAAATATTCTTTTACTGAGCCTTTCATTCCAATTCTAACTTCATACATCCAACCAAGGTCAATGTAATAATCAAATATTTTTCCTGATTCAAAAATATATATCAGTGATTTCGATAACACATACATATATTATTATAAAGCCTTTTGGGACTAAAGCTTCTACGCACCACACTGTCATATCTCGACAGTACATCACTTCTCTTCTATACACTCCTTCTGTATAAACAGTACTACATTTCTCTTCTCGACAGTATTTCATTTCGTATTTCTCAACTAAACGATAAACTTTAAAAACTTATCTTTCTAAAAATTCCTATTTTATTTTCTTAAAATTTATCTTTCTATTTTATTTAATAAATCGTTATAGTTTCAAAGAAATTTGATTTTGACATAATTCAAAACTACTTTATGAAATCTAAAATTTTCTTTTCCATTACGGTATTACAATCCAACAGATTCATAAGATTCTTGTTTCATAGATTTTTGACCTATATTTTATCATATAGACTCATTCAAAGTTCAAACTGTAAAATTACGAACTACCGTTGCGCGTTTTGTTCATTTTAATTATATTCAATTTAAAATTTATTTAGTTTATAACGTAGACATCAATAGTGATTTAATTGTCAATACGGTATAAATTAGCACAACATAACATAAATTTATCATGGTATAAGTTGTTAACTATAAAATATATTTTTCTAATAATTCCTATTTCATTTTCTTAAAATAATTTGTTATAGTTAAAAACTACCGCACCGCGATTGTTAATTTGATTTTTACATAACTCAAATTTTACTGATGAGAGCCAGATTTTTTTTATTACAAAACCACAATTCGGTAAATTCAGAAGATTCTTGTTTCGGAGAATTTTGACCTATATTTTATCAGATATACTCATTCAAAGTTCAAACCGTAAAATTACGAACTGTCGCTGCGCGACGAGTTCGTTTTAATTATATTCAATATATAATTTATTTAATTAATAACGTAGAAATAATGGTGCATATTCTTCTGATTTTACTTGGAATTTAACATTAGCACCAAACTGATTTTAATTTTTTTGCCATTACAACGGTGCCATTTTGTAGCATCGGAGTAACGTCTATGCATTACCCCTCTCCTGACTTGGCTTGCACCATTAACAACAATTTTATCCAACAATTTATATACCAACAACTCCTTTAATAGGATTACCAAACTCATATACAACAATTTCAGAACCATATACAACGACATATTCTAAATAGTTTTACCCTAACTAATTAAAATTCCCAACACCACTAAACCCCAAAGGCAAATGAATCATTACTCATTATAGAACATCATTACAGTAACAATCAAAGTCAACTACAATTTGAATAATATATCACTAGTTGTTATTATCCTGCAGAAATCAACTAAATTCACAAAATTTATTAATCAATTTCTAATCATAATCACCTAAATAGATTTAAATTTAAAATCTAATTACCTATATTATAAATTCAATATCAATAATTGATTATTATCTATAAAATAATGGATCATTAACACATATGTACACACGAAATCAACTAACATACAATATTCATCGATAAACAACTAAATCCACATTTTAGGGTTTTCAATCATTACTAAATCAACTACATTAATTCAATAATCATTATATGATAACATAAAATATACATTTAAATCATTACTAACTAATTAATTTAAGAAACTAGGTTAGAAATTATACCGGAAGAGACGAGGCAGCAACTGGTGAAGGGGGGAGGCGGCGGCAGGCGGTGGAGGTGGAGAATGGCAGCAACGCAGGTGAAAGTAGGTTTTTTTTAATCTGTTTTCGTACTCGTGGGAAGGAAAAGGGGGAAGGAAGAGAAATGGGAAATTTTACTGTAGGCTCGCGGGTTTATTTACTTAGGTAATGGCTAGCGACAACTGGGAACGACCGCTTTTTTAACCGTCACTAATCGTCGCAAACATCCATAACTAATCGGATTCAGGTATACAACATTTTGTTTAGTTTCATGAGTCACTTGAAACAATTGTTGTTGTAGATCCAAATTATCAAGAGGCATTTTTGTACATTTCAGGATATTTGGATCAAATTTCTAAAAAACAAAATAATAGTTAATAAACGATTTCAAACATAAGATATTTGTAGTTATTAAGGAAGAAATTGTTTAAATGTGAAGATGAAAATCGAGCCGTTAGCATTGACACGTTGGACGTCAATGGCTTCATTTTTTTTCTATAAGAAAACCAGGCAAAATGTCAATTGATGCATCGGACGTGTTTGACACGTCAAACTGGGAAATTAGCCATTTTGGCCATTCGACAGTACCTACCATTAGTTGCATTACTCTGTTTATCAGTCAGTTGTGTTGGTCAGGTCTATCATTTTGCCTATTATTTCTTTTTCAAATGATAATCTTAGTTATACTAATCGTAAATGATCAAAAATCAAGATAATGTGGTTTTCTATGCAAGTTTGCTTGTATATAAGAGGTTGGTACATATAGGGAGATTTGAAAGTTTAACCGACAGAAAAGTTTCATAAACGTATTTGCTTTTGGGGTGACATTTACTAAATGGTTTCTTGAAATGATTTTGCATGTTAATTTTTTTTTAGAGACATGAACATTTTTGTGAACTTTGTGGCATTGATATCACTAATCAGTGATACAAAATTTGACCCATCAAAGTTTCCAAGATAGCGACGACGGACAACATACCTTCATGGGGTGATAATAAAAATGTGGATACAATGGTTTTTTTTTTTTTAAGTAATGCGGCTGGGGTTTGGATCTAATAATTTTAAGGTATGATATTTGTACATCACTTTGTCTAATATAAGTTTAAATATTTACTGTTCGTGCAATATGTTTGATGCTATTTTATGTCAAAAGAATAGAGTTGGTGGCATTTATCTCTTATTATCTTGCTTTTCTATTTCAACTAGTTGTTGGCAACTTACAGTTGACTATAGGACTCTTGGTTGCATGGTGTTTACCGCTCTCCAAGAATAATTTTCAAGTTGACTAACAGTTTGCGTAGATGAATATACATTCACTGCAAGGTTGGAACATGTTTAAACAATTTTTTGTGTAAACTGGTACTATTGAAACATGCATAGTTACATTGTATTTCATTTTTATATGATATAGACTGCCTTGTGATTCATTTATTGTTTCATCCTTTTTAAGTGACCAATTCAATTTAAAGTATTATATTTCTTTCTTTCTTCTTTTGAAAAAAAAAACAAAATTGGCAATTTAATTGCCCATTTATCCAATTTTACCATGACCAAACCAAAATCTAGCCGATTTAACATGAATACCACTTGTTAGACGTCATAGGTTAGAGTAGATGGTCATGTTTGTCCAATTTGACTAAAAGCATTAATGATTTACATTAATACCTTAATGTCATTAATATTTTCCATTTGTCATACGTCTAAAAATTATTATTGCATATTTTGAACATGTAGCAAAAGTTGGTGATTTTTGTTGTATGTCTATTGGTAATAAGTTAGTGCTTATGAAATGAAGTTATCCACACTATGTGAGTACTCTATTTTACATCTACTAATAACAAAGATTCTTTTTTCTGCATCATTTAATTATAGATATCATCACACCATCTATCAGTTGCATAGAAGGTAGTCCAAGCAGAGTTGGATGTGAGAAAGGATTTGATAATTTGATTGCGGAGAAGAAGATGGATTGTAATTTCAGTATAAATCTTTATTCAGATATAAAATGTAATGCACAAATTGTGTACATATATATAGGGTGTAACCTTAACGGTTATAACCCTTTGTTGCATAGTAGAAATGAATATCTCGGTGGCAAAGAAAATAGTAGGCGGGTGTGACGATCCCAAAATCCGAGGGGCGGTATTAAGGATAATCATTGGGAAATAACACATTAATCATCATAGCAGAGTACAGATAATAGCAGAAACAATAAATAAAATAATTTTACATGGATATGACAGCGGAATCACAACATGTAGGAATATCAGAATAGCATAACGTGGGATATAACTTAGTAAATAAAAAGGAAAGTGATTAGTCATCATCGCCAGAGGCGGAATACATACATGCAGTGAGACATAATAAGGGTATCAGTCTACATCGCCGAAGGCGGAATACATATACATATAGTAAGAAATACGGAAAGTAAATCAGTCTGCATCGCCAGTGGCGGAATCATAATGTAAGTATAGTAATGGCGGAAAATGTCAAAGTCATCTCTGTGAAGTCAGCCTCGCCATGAGCCAAAAATGCACTCTATGCAGCAGTGCAGAGCCAAAAACAACCTATCACCTGTGTACTAGGCTGCCCGTGTGAAAATAAGGGCACCCGCGTTTGCAAAGTGAAACAAACAACGAGTCAGTCATGGGGACTGGTATGAGGAATCTATTTAACAGTTAAACAACAGTAATAGCAAATCATAGGACCACGCCACTTTCGCGGAACGGGTTTACTCCGGTGATTGCTAGTGCATTTAAAATAAAGTAAGTTCTTTTAAAACAACGCAATGCTTTTAGAAAGAATGAAGCCATTATAAGACTCAGGTCCCATCACACAATGCAACGCAAGCCGGAGGATAGAGTTTTACCTTATAATAGCCAAATATGCTTGATACGTATAAAGCGAAATCATTTGGTATTATTACTAGTGCATATATGTTTCAAAAATGAATAGCATCATAAATATCAATCATAGGCGACATGAGCGTCCCATGCCACTATGTCGTCATATATAAGTTACAATCGAATCCGTTATCTCGTATTGGAAATTGGATTTCCATCATGAGTCGAGGCAAGGGGCAAGCTCCTCTTCGCTTCGAGACACTCTAGCAAATGCCTCGGGACTACACACTCTGGGCAAACCCTGGATGCGGCTGGGCCGGTCCTCACTTACGTTAGAGGATTGGTTATTCCTGAACACACGTTTCCCGGTCCTTACAGACCTATAATCGAGGCGCCTCGCATTCCAACAACTACAAAGGTGAAAAGTAGATATATATGTCAGGGCTGGTAAGTCACTGACACCACCATAGCTAGAAAGAAACGTCGTGCTCTCCCAGCGGTCCATATCCCGTTTTTAACTCATACCGAGGTGTGAGGCTCGCGAATCTACGAAATACACAAAGCTAGGTCACGTAGACCTTGCTTTGATCATCATCCACAAGACTTTGCTTTGCAACAGAAGCCTTGATCACAGCATCTTGGCATGCCACATAGGCAGTCCACTCCATACCATTGATTTCTATCGATATATAACCCCTGAGCTCGTACGTCTCAGAGAAGGGCGTTAAGCAAAAGAATAAATTCTCCGCCGCCAAACAGATATATATTTAACAGAGATCAATCGGTACAGAACAAAATCCCATGTCAGACACACAGTCCATTTACAAGTCCGTCCTGGGTCTGAACGAAACCGGAGGCGTCAAATTCCTCGTATATCTGTCCAATCAACACATACGTTCAGACGGCTACTACTTCCGTCCCTTTCCGGTAGCTACTCCGGTTAGGAACCTCAGTAGCGCCCATCCAACCGATACGAAGATCGTCGGTCTTGAATCGTCTTTGCATTTTCCAATTCGAATCGCTCGATAAATTATTTGAAATGAGGGTTAGCTCGGCCTTTTCAAATAATTCACGTCATTAGAATTTAAATTTATTCATTTTATGGTTATATTATTCGACATCCATCTTTAGGTTATTTGGTGTTATTTTCATGTCATACACATACAACCATCAAATATAAAACCATTCAAGCCCAATTGGTTTATTCTCAATCAATATTGCTTATAATATTTTATAACGATTTTTCGCCATTTTTATTTATTTAAAAATGGCCATATTTAATTAAACGACGTTTCAGGTCGTGTCGTGGCGCTGGCGCTGTTTTTCCCCTAATTTGGTTTACACATACCGGAAAATCTAACCGTTGGATTTCTACAAAGTCTATATCAGTGGGAAGATATTCCCAAAGCGAACCCAACGGTTCCAGTTTCGTGAGAATCCGACGGTCGGATCTTCCACACTAATCGTTTGAAGTTACGGTTTTAAAATTCGAACTGCAGCGTCGTTATTCGATTAAATTTAATTATATTTATATTTATATATAAATATAAACGATTCTGGCGCTGTTTTTCTTCAGATTTGAATTAAACATTCCGGACAATCCAACCGTTGGATTTTTACAAGGTTGGTGCCGTTGGAAAGATATTTCCAAGGCGAACCCAGCGGTTGCGGTTTCGGGAAAATCCGATGGTCGGATTTCTCGTACTAATCGTTTCAAATTACGATTCCGAAACGCGAACTACACGGCCTCTATTACTTTTAATTATATTTATATATATATATAAATATAGTTCATTCTATAATTTCAACTATAGTTCATTTTTTATTTTCAACTTCGTTTCCACTTCAAATATTTCACTAACGCCTTAATATTTTGAAAAATTTCGCCATAACCTCCTTTGTACGGGGAGGGGTTTGGAAATTTATTGGGCCGTATTAGGTACCCAATAAATCCTAAAAAGCATTCACATATTTATAGTGATATATTCTGGTGTTTACGGGGGAGCATGTACTGATAATCACTCCAGAGAATAAATTCCCGTCACCCCGTTTCCGTGTGGAAATAAATAGTCCATGTGCCGTATCTAATAACTAGAGTGACGTGATTATTGTCAACTCCAGACCCGTGTGGGTTTTTTTATTAATCTAGCAATTTATCGTTATAATTTATATAGTCCATATCAGTCATCAGTTCAACTTGTAGTACATAGTCATAGCCATACAAGCCTCTTGCTTATATGGTAAATCTTCCACCTCGTCACACAAGCTCCAATTGCTCATGTGGGATATGATGAAGTATGCCTATCATCAAGAAGTATGCCATGTAGTGTAGTTCAAAATTAATTGTTACTATCCTATGGCGTTGTTTATTATTTCACACAGAAAAACCAGCACTCCGCATCCAATGGCATTCACAGGAGTTGATATATAAATAAAATTGCGCAGCCAACTCATCAAGGTTTACCTATTTGTCGGGCACGCAAATAATTTCTTTACTCTACAGCTAATCCATTTTTCCTGTTCAACACATGTATATATATGCAGAACAAAGCTAATAATAATATTTCTAGCAAACTATTATTTATTTCAACACATGTGTATTTTTAACTAAGCGTATACATGATAAAAGGAATATTTTAATCATCAAAAATATTTATTCGACACATGTGTATTTTTAACTAAGCGTATACATGATAAAAGGAATATTTTAATCATCAAAAATATTTATTCGATACATGTGTATTTTTAACACTTCATATTCACTATAAAAATATAGTTTTCATTGTCGATTCATTTTGTTTTTAAAAGATGATAACATTCAACACATGAACTTCAACTCAACGAATGAATTGCAACTCAACACATGAATATTCTATACAGTTTGTATATATATAAAAATGTGATTTTTATCGCTAAAGCCATTTGTTTAAATTCAAATAATATTCAACACATGAATTTCAACTCAACGAATGAATTGCAACTCAACACATGAATATTCAATATAGTTTGTATATATATAAAAATGTGATTTTTATCGCTAAAGCCATTTGTTTAAATTCAAATAATATTCAACACATGAATTTCAACTCAACGAATGAATTGCAACTCAACACATGAATATTCGATATAGTTTGTATATATATAAAAATGTGATTTTTATCGCTAAAGCCATTTGTTTAAATTCAAATAATATTCAACACATGAATTTCAACTCAACGAATGAATTGCAACTCAACACATGAATATTCGATATAGTTTGTGTAATTTATTTCAACGAATGAAAATTATTCTAACACATAAATATTTCAGAAAATTTCGGCAGCATAACGACAGGGTAGTTAAAACCAGGACCGTCCCTAGTACGGCTCCTCGCTCTACCTTAAAACCTCGCAGTTTTTGACAATGGGGATCATGCATCTAATTCGCACGTAGGCGGCATGTTTTATTTTCAATTCCACAATCCTATTCTATTTTGTTTCAACCACAAGAGGGTATTTTTCAACCACAAAGGTATTTTTCAACCATAATATCAACCACAAACAATTATTTCCAACCATTCGTCATACCATATAATATCACGTCAATCACAAGCAATAAATATCGTCCATGGTTTGTGGACGAGGGGAGTATATATATATATATATATATAATAATTCACTTGCATTTCATCACAATTCAAAGCATATATGTTTCATACAACGCTTGTATAATTTATACATCGCTAATATAACTTATACAACACATGTACATGAGGTATACAATGTGTATATAATTTACACTTCGCTTATATAATTTATACAACGCGATTTCATTCACACAAATAGTTTAGATTCCTCACATTGGTTATTGCAGTGCTAAAAAATCGTAGGAAGGTCAGAAAAATCCGCGGCTTCTTCTAGAATGTAGAGAGCCTCCTTGCGGTCTCGGTGTCTCCTGTTTCATCGAATTTCGTTAAAGAACGAAAAAGATATTATTTTTCAAAGTTTTGCAACGCTTTATAGTGTTAAAACAGTTTAAAATTATATAAGCCGTTAGTTTTCAAACCTGCTCAATTCTAGGTTTGGATTTTTCTCTTGATTCGCAGCTCTATAGGATGATCAGACTGTTGGACGTCGTCGAGGGAGGGAAGAGCTTTCCGACGCTGGTAGTTTGAGGGGGTGCGATGGCGAATCGTGGCGGCGGCGGCTCTGGGAAGGCGACGACTTCCTCGACGTCGTTTAGGCGAAGGAGTTGACGATAGGGGGCGGCGTTTGGTCGGATGTGGAGAGGAGGCGAAGGGCTGTCGACTGGTGGTGGTGGCGCGGCCTAGCGTCGCCTGTGGCGATCGGAAAAGGGAGGAGAAGCGTGGAGCAACGAGGATCGTCGGTTTCGTCTCTGGCGGCTAGGGTTTTGTGATTTTTTTTTAAAGAAAATTTCTATTGGTCCATGCTTTATAGAAATTTTTAAATAGTGTTTTTGCAAACGGATTCCTTTTTAAACCCAACGACTGTCGCCCCTAGCTAAATACCCCCATTCCGGACACATTGGGATATGTTTCGTATGCAAAATCTCAATTTTCAAGGGCTATATATACTATATAGCGACCTTTCTAAAAATTCATTTGGCCATAATTTTTGATTTCCGTTATGAAATTTCGATTTTTCAGATTCGTTAGAAAGGTATTGATAAACAGATTTAAATATTTTCAGTTTCGTCAAAATCCGTTATATTTTCCACCCGGTACAGTCGGACAAAGTTTGTATTCAAAATTTCAAACTGCCATATTATACACAATTCTATATTTTATTGAAATATGCTATTTCAACTATTCAAATTCTTTGGTAATAACCTAATTTAAAAATTTTAAACTGGTTCACATTTTCCGGGTTATTACAGCGGGTGGTGTAACACCCCACCTCCGCCAGGGTGTCTCTTGCAAGCACTCTGACTTTGGAGGGGCGTTTGAATCAGGTAAACATGCATAATGATATATCAAGGCAGAACAAGAACATATGTATATATGTAAACAGAGTAAATAAGATAAGTAAAACAGCGGAAGATTTCAAACTATTTCAAAACAAGTCTGGTACAACATAATGTCAACTTTCCAAATACACAAGTCTAGATAAAAACAACATCACTGAAAAACTGAAATACATAAGTACTATCCCCAAAATAAGTGATAACCATAGCTAGCTTCATGTCAAGACCGTGTACATGAGCTAAAATCCCACAAGCAAGCGATCAGAAATCCAAGCTAAGCTCCAATATTCCCACCCTGAGAACCTGGGGGGGGGGGGGGGGGGGGAAACGGAAGAAAAGAGGCGAAAGAAAAACAGGTCAGTCAAAAAGACTGAGTAAGCCCTACTACAATCAATGTAAACTGATAAAGTTAACTGGCATGAGAAGCAGGGATGAACATAAGGATAACAACATACTAGCATGATGATTAACTAACAAGGTAGATAAAGGTGTCATCGCATAATCAGGTTTAAGGTTTTTGCACCACAGGTGTACTAGCAAGCTAACATGATTTGAATAAACAAGTATTGATCCCTTGGCCCAAGCTTTGGCCCAATAACATGAAGTGACCCTAATACGAGGTCCAACCAAACGGTCTAATCGATCGGCTCCCTAAGCCTAACTCGTCACGTGTTGGTGTCAATACGGCCCAAACATAATTGTAGTCGGACTGTGCCGGGTCTCCCGTCGGGTGCATCAAGCCCTAGGGTGTCAACCCCTGGACACCATAAACATAAGTGCACAGTCTTAGATCTACTGGTACCCATGCTTGACTTCTCCAAATACGGACTACGTGCACGACCCTAGTCCGTCCGGAACTACATCGGCGTACCACTCTGCCGTCGTTTTTGGTCACTTACCTCAAGTCCAGTAATTGTGCCCCCCACCCTAGCCTAGTCCCTAGGGTCTTAATGATACAAACTTGGGATTACTGCTGGAGTGGACCCCATTGCTAGGATTTTCTAGTGGGTTAAGTACGGTTTAACCCTTTTATTAATCATGAATTAACTTGGTTAAATGTAACGATGAGTTCACGACTTAACCCTGATTAATCTACCAAGCCCAAATTGGTTAAGTATTAAGTGGACCATGACTTAACCCTAATCATGAGGCATTAATTAATTTAATGTTCCTTAACCTCTCACATTAGACCTTGTTGTGGTTACTAGTTAAGCCGGGCGGGTCCGGGTAGCTTTACACCACAACTTGGTCTAACCTCGGGTTCAAGGTACAACATGACCAACTTCTCACATTGGGTCCTATTGTTTGTAGCAACTAGTTAAGCCGGTCGGTTCCGGGTAGTTTTACGCTACAAACTCAACCCAACCTCCAGTTGGTCACACTTATATTTTCTAAGTGTCATGTCCATCATGTTTCCAAAACATATTACAAGTTTTCAAGAATTTGGGTAGACCTAACTTAATAGGTAAATTCCCAATGGGTAGACCTAACTTAATAGGTAAATTCCCAATCTTATGTTTTCATGTCTTTTAAGTTTACCCAACCCCAAACGCAATCCCATCGCTTACATAATCGCAATAGCGCATAAAGGATAGAAAGAGGGAACTTGGCATAAAGATGACAAATGGTGTTGAAGCCACAAGTTTAACATGGTGGCATATGAAATGTACATATGTTCATATACTTGCATATTGCATCATTAGGCCTCAAAAGTATGCATAAAACCAAACTTAGCATATAAGTGATACATGGTGATAAATGACATGTAGAAGTTGCCATAAGTTCGCATTTAGCCTCACATGCAAGTTATCATAAGGGATATGATAACTTACATGTTGCCAAAATGCAACCTTTAGCATAAAGCTTGAAGCTTTAAGCTCATAAACCCAAGATAAGCTTGCATAACATGATAACATGAGCAAAATGATCAACCCAAACTTGCATAACATAACTTGCATATCATATGACAAACTTGCATATCATAACATGGCATACTTGCATAACATAACATGGCAAACTTGCATATCATAATATAGCAAACTTGCATAACATAACATGATAAACTTGCATAACATGACATAGCTAACTTGCTATCATGGCAAACTTGCATATCATAATGATCAACCAAACTTGCATCATTCATTTAACTTTAGAGTTTAAATATGAAAGTAGAAAAGGGCTTACAATGCTTATGAAGACACAAAAATATATATAGATTGAGACAAAGCCCTTATGCAATCAAATAAACCCAAAATGCAAGCTCCAATAGAAAAACCCTTGAGCCAAAATGATCAAAACCCTTGCTTTATGATGTAAATATGGAAACTTGACTTGAATGCAAGCTAATAACACTCATACAAGCTTGAAAACACTTGTATGCATGGAAAATCTCTCATAGAAATAACTTAGAATTTTATGAAGAGAGTGAAGGCCATGAGAGGAATGATTTTGCCATAGTTTAGTTACTTGAATGAATAATGATGATTTAGGGTTAGGTTAGGGGCTTATTTATAGAGATTAGGATTAGTTTCAACCTTAGGATTAAACTCTAGTTCCAATCTCAGCCCTCAAAACCGAATCTAGCCCCAAAACCTAACCAAGACCCCAAAATGGTGCACCAGGCAAAACTGCCCGGCTGAACCAAGTCGACAGCCAAGTCGACAGGGCTGTCGACTTGGGTCCAACCAAGTCGACTCCCAAGTCGATAGGGCTGTCGACTTGGGTGCTCTGGCGGGAATTTTCCCGCCTGGCCCAATTTGACCGTTTTTCGAATTTTGAACCCGAAATTCGAAATCTGTTTTGAACATGAAATTTTCTGAAAACTTCATTGGGCCTTAATCGGGTCATACGGACTCCGATTTTCAAAAACTCGGACTTTATTTCGCGTATTTTTCCGAGACGCACGCAATGACATAGCCCGTTTCCCTTGATTCAGATTTATAAATTAAATTCTGCCTCGATTTACGTTATAACAGGTTATTGAAAATACGGGTTGTTACATTCTCCCCTCCTTAAAGGATTTCGTCCCCGAAATCTTCAAGTTAGGAAGAACGTATCCTACCATCCAACATCCATCTACTCAAAACATCATCCACGAGCAATCATTGTCCTTACAAGATTCTAAATGTTGTATGAACATATGCAAAGGTGTGTGTATATGTACTTATCTAATGCAAATCTCATCAATGCAAATTATGTTAGTGAAATGAATCCATATGTATGCAATTCCTAACATAATGTATAACATCTATATGTGTGCACATAACATACATCCATATGCAACATCCATGTGATAACACAAAAATTTTCATCCATGAATAAGCATAAACACTCATGCATATGCAATATGAGGAGTGTGTGAGCCGATCTAGTGCCTAACGTGTATAATGCATCCACGAGTAATCACTTGCAAACACTTGCAACCACTTGCAAACATCAAGCATAACATGTTTCAAACACATGTTTCATCCAAAGGGTTTCTACCTAAGGTTCTCATGACAAGATTAACACGATATAGATAGCGAAAGAAAGATATGCTACAAAGAGATCGGGAAGATAAGCAAGATATACTCCTTTTGGATTACAAGAAATTCCTTCCTAACCCAACCCCAATCCTATAAAAGCCCAAAAGGTTTAGTCAACCTAACGGACCCCTTCAAACCTTGACATGTATTACAAACCGATGAGTCATACCCCCTTATGGAGTTTACAACAGAAGTGGGATCGAGAACGGGACCGAGAGGATATATGTAAAAGATAACGTGCGAGTAAGTTCCACAGGAAAACAAGGATCAAGGATATGCTCTTAAAAAGAGATATGATGCGCGTATCTAGCCTTCAGTCTTCTAAGTCACATTTCCTTGATCTTAACTCCACTGTGCTTTGACCGTCTTTTACCTCATGATTTCTTGGCTTCTTAACTCTTATTTCCAAATATGAGTTGGAACCCATTTCATTGTCGCCTCTCGTCTTCCTTTTTCACTTACTCTTCTATCATTCTTGGCTTAAACATAACTATGACCTCATGGTTTCATGCAAGCTCTCCAAAATTCACCAGTGAATCCTGGATCTCGTTTACTTACTATAAAGTATTCCACGCAGCAGAACTTTTCTTGGAAATACCAATCCACGTTGCCAATTGCTCTTACTAACGTAATTTTCTATAACTCATGCTTGAACGAAATGAACCATCCGCCTGCGAATGATAGGCCGTACTTAGATTCAGTTGCTTGCCCATGATTTCCCGTAGACTATCCCAAAACTGGCTAGTGAAGATTGAGTCATGGTTACTAACTATACTTTAGGGAACCTCGTGCAACCGCTTTATTTCTTGAAAGTAAACTGTCGCTAGCTATGATGCAGTCCTTTCGCTCTTTACCGGAGTGAAATGAGCACTCTTCGTGAGTCTACCTACTATGACCCACATGCTCTTATTCCCTTTCTTGATCTAGGCAGTCCATCCACGAAATCCTTCGTGACGCTTTACTACTTCCATTGCGGGGACCTCCAATGGATGTAATAGCCCACCGGGCTTTTTATGACTCGGCCTTAATCTGTTGGCACAACATGCACCTTGGGACAAACTCGGCCACCTCCTCGAGTGATGTGCATCTTCAAGAGCCTTCTTTCTCTCATTGCGTCTTAGCCATCCCTTATTATCTATGGCGAGGTGACTTAACATCCTGCCTCTTATCAACTTGTCCATGATCTCGACTAACTGCGGGTCTTCTTTCTGCGAAGTCCCTACTTGATCCATAAGGGTATGTCTAAGCTCAAGGGACGCTAATTAACTAATTAAACTGAGAAAGCTTCTTACTTCAATTGTCCTCGTCGGGGCTTTCTGGTCTTGAACCGCGACCACTTTAGCGGGATCCACCGCTAAGCCTTGTTTAGAAACTATGTGCCCAAGAAATCTAACTTCTTTTCTCCAAAATGACATTTGGAGGACTTGGCTTTCAACTGATGGGCTCTAAGCGCATCCATCACTAGCATGTTCTTCCTCGTTCTTTAAGAAAGTCAGGATATCATCTACAATGACTACCACAAACTTGTTCAGGAACTCCCTAGGCACCCTACTCATCAAGTCCCCGAAGTAGGCGGGTGCATTAGTCAAACCGAATGGCATGACTAACCATTCTAAGAATCCATCTGGAGTTTTGAACGCAGTTTTGTCTATACTATCTTCAGCTACTCTGAGCTAATGGAATCCAGTAGCTATATCAAGAGAAAACAGATGTTCCTACTAGCTGATCAAACAAATCATCGATCCTTGGCAATGGTTGTCTATTCTCTTTGTTTAACTCACGATAATCAACACAAAGTCGAAGAGAACCATCTGCCTTGGTAGTAAATACTACAGGCGCTCCCCATTCAGATATACTTCGTCTAATGAAGTTCTTCTCAAGCAACTCCTTGACTTGCTTTCTTAACTCTCATCTTGCGGGGCCATGTGCCTAACCGGCCACGAAACTATCTTGTCATTATCAACCAGATAAATGAGGAAATCTATCTCTCGTTTAGGGGTAACCCCCCTTCACTTCACCCAAGATATCAGGATATTCTCGGACCACCCTCACCGATTGCAAACTATCGATAGACGAGTTGAGGGATTCAAGATAACACAACATGACGGGACCCATAGGGTTACTAGAAATTTTTAGGGTATTACCGAGGCGAGTCATGAGCCTCACAACCCTATGCTCTAAAATCAAGGATGGCTCCAAAACTGGACAACCCATCCATGCCCAAAATCAACCCATACCCCATGAAACCGAGAATATAAGCATCACACGAGAATTCTCAAGATAGAAATTTTCAAATCCACGCAGATCATAGACAAATGGGCGGAACCCCTAATTGGATTTGAAACACACACCGGATCATTAACTAGACTAGTACTTAGGTGCAAACTTTCAACTAGATCAGATGAAATAAACTATGCGATGTGCCAGAATCAAACAAAGTACAAACAGGAAAATCAGAAATGTAAACAGGACTTTTAACAGAAACACTACCTCGATCATGAGCTGGAAGAACGATGTTGAGGGGATAAACTCGCCCTCCAGATGGTCTTGCACACTGAGTCTGACCTTGCCCTTGCTTCTTCGGGCAATCTTTGCTGAAATGTCCAAACTCACCACAATGAAAGCATTCACCACTCTTCCTTTTTCTCTTCCTACAATCCTTAATAAGATGCCTAACTGAACCGCAATAATGGCACTTCCTCTTGTCGTTATTGCCCTTGCTATTGTTCCCCTTGTTGCCTTGACTCTTGTTCTTGATCTGATTGCCTTGACTGCTCTGACCACTTGGATTACCCTGATTTCCTTTCCACTGGGAATCAGTCTTCTTGGCTTGAGTATCATTCATCTTGATCTCTTTCTTGTCACTCCTATTCTCTTCATTGAGTAGGGCCATATTCACCAAACTCTCGAAAGTTGCCCCCAAGGGTATATGAGTCATGGCTAAACCATGTAATGGCTCGTTTAATCCTAGAGCAAAGTATAGGGCCTTCTTCTGAGCTGTGTTAACCAAGTCTAAACCGACCCGAGCCAGTTGATTAAACTTATCTATGTATTCCCTAATAGTCATGTCCCCTTGCTTCAGTGATAGGAACCTTAGTCCAAACTTTCCCCGAAAGTCATCCCAAGTCTCAATTGGCCTAGTAGCGGTGGTGACCACCCACCAACGTGCAGCTTCTTCCTTTAGCAACCACACTGCCAATAAAACCTTCCTACGGTCATCTATATCAAAGAAGGCAAAAAGATCTTCGGTTTCTTTCAACCAATTCCTTGCCTCTACATAAGTCTCGGTTCCAATGAAATTCTTGTAACCCATCGCCTTAAAGTCTTTGCAAATCTCCGCGAAATCCTCTTGTGGATGCTGAGGGGGAGGAGGAAGAGGAACCTCAGCGACAGGAGGAGGAGGAACATTAACTACCGGAGGAGGAGGAGGAGGAGCATCTGCGGGGCCGGCTTCGGTCACCCTAGCCTCCAAAAGTCTCCTATACCAAACAGGTACGTGTTCTCCCTCCGGAATAGCAAAGTTATCGGCCATACTGAAAACGAAGAAAAAGATAGATTCAGAATGGAGAGAAAAAAACGAAGCAATTTTTGCTAATGGCTTTTGGGGAATAGCCTTTAAAATAAACTAGACTTTTCTTTGGAAAATACTTTATACTTGGTTTTGAAAATAGTTTTTCAAAAGTTTTAAAAACCTTTTTGTTCCTTCTCGTAAACCATATGCTCTGATACCAAATGTAACACCCCACCTCCGCCAGGGTGTCTCTTGCAAGCACTCTGACTTTGGAGGGGCGTTTGAATCAGGTAAACATGCATAATGATATATTAAGGCAGAACAAGAACATATGTATATATGTAAACAGAGTAAATAAGATAAGTTAAACAGCGGAAGATTTCAAACTATTTCAAAACAAGTCTGGTACAACATAATGTCAACTTTCCAAATACACAAGTCTAGATAAAAACAACATCACTGAAAAACTGAAATACATAAGTACTATCCCCAAAATAAGTGATAACCATAGCTAGCTTCATGTCAAGACCGTACATGAGCTAAAATCCCACAAGCAAGCGATCAGAAATCTAAGCTAAGCTCCAATATTCCCACCCTGAGAACCTTGGGGGGGGGGAAACGGAAGAAAAGAGGCGAAAGAAAAACAGGTCAGTCAAAAAGACTGAGTAAGCCCTACTACAATCAATGTAAACTGATAAAGTTAACTGGCATGAGAAGCAGGGATGAACATAAGGATAACAACATACTAGCATGATGATTAACTAACAAGGTAGATAAAGGTGTCATCGCATAATCAGGTTTAAGGTTTTTGCACCACAGGTGTACTAGCAAGCTAACATGATTTGAATAAACAAGTATTGATCCCTTGGCCCAAGCTTTGGCCTAATAACATGAAGTGACCCTAATACGAGGTCCAACCAAACGGTCTAATCGATCGGCTCCCTAAGCCTAACTCGTCACGTGTTGGTGTCAATACGGCCCAAACATAATTGTAGTCGGACTGTGCCGGGTCTCCCGTCGGGTGCATCAAGCCCTAGGGTGTCAACCCCTGAACACCATAAACATAAGTGCACAGTCTTAGATCTACTGGTACCTATGCTTGACTTCTCCAAATACGGACTACGTGCACGACCCTAGTCCGTCCAGAACTACATCGGCGTACCACTCTGCCGTCGTTTTTGGTCACTTACCTCAAGTCCAGTAATCGTGCCCCCCACCCTAGCCTAGTCCCTAGGGTCTTAATGATACAAACTTGGGATTACTGCTGGAGTGGACCCCCATTGCTAGGATTTTCTAGTGGGTTAAGTACGGTTTAACCCTTTTACTAATCATGAATTAACTTGGTTAAGTGTAACGATGAGTTCACGACTTAACCCTGATTAATCTACCAAGCCCAAATTGGTTAAGTATTAAGTGGACCATGACTTAACCCTAATCGTGAGGCATTAATTAATTTAATGTGCCTTAACCTCTCACATTAGACCTTGTTGTGGTTACTAGTTAAGCCGGGCGGGTCCGGGTAGCTTTACACCACAACTTGGTCTAACCTCGGGTTCAAGGTACAACATGACCAACTTCTCACATTGGGTCCTATTGTTTGTAGCAACTAGTTAAGCCGGTCGGTTCCGGGTAGTTTTACGCTACAAACTCAACCCTACCTCGAGTTGGTCACACTTATATTTTCTAAGTGTCATGTCCATCATGTTTCCAAAACATATTACAAGTTTTCAAGAATTTGGGTAGACCTGACTTAATAGGTAAATTCCCAATGGGTAGACCTAATTTAATAGGTAAATTCCCAATCTTATGTTTTCATGTCTTTTAAGTTTACCCAACCCCAAACGCAATCCCATCGCTTACATAATCGCAATAGCGCATAAAGGATAGAAAGAGGGAACTTGGCATAAAGATGACAAATGGTGTTGAAGCCACAAGTTTAACATGGTGGCATATGAAATGTACATATGTTCATATACTTGCATATTGCATCATTAGGCCTCAAAAGTATGCATAAAACCAAACTTAGCATATAAGTGATACATGGTGATAAATGACATGTAGAAGTTGCCATAAGTTCGCATTTAGCCTAACATGCAAGTTATCATAAGGGATATGATAACTTACATGTTGCCAAAATGCAACCTTTAGCATAAAGCTTGAAGCTTTAAGCTCATAAACCCAAGATAAGCTTGCATAACATGATAACATGAGCAAAATGATCAACCCAAACTTGCATAACATAACTTGCATATCATATGGCAAACTTGCATATCATAACATGACATACTTGCATAACATAACATGGCAAACTTGCATATCATAATATAGCAAACTTGCATAACATAACATGATAAATTTGCATAACATGACATAGCTAACTTGCATATCATGGCAAACTTGCATATCATAATGATCAACCAAACTTGCATCATTCATTTAACTTTAGAGTTTAAATATGAAAGTAGAAAAGGGCTTACAATGCTTATGAAGACACAAAAATATATATAGATTGAGACAAAGCCCTTATGCAATCAAATAAACCCAAAATGCAAGCTCCAATAGAAAAACCCTTGAGCCAAAATGATCAAAACCCTTGCTTTATGATGTAAATATGGAAACTTGACTTGAATGCAAGCTAATAACACTCATACAAGCTTGAAAACACTTGTATGCATGGAAAATCTCTCATAGAAATAACTTAGAATTTTATGAAGAGAGTGGAGGCCATGAGAGGAATGATTTTGCCATAGTTTAGTTACTTGAATGAATAATGATGATTTAGGGTTAGGTTAGGGGCTTATTTTTAGAGATTAGGATTAGTTTCAACCTTAGGATTAAACCCTAGTTCCAATCTCAGCCCTCAAAACCGAATCTGGCCCCAAAACCTAACCAAGACCCCAAAATGGTGCACCAGGCAAAACTGCCCGGCTGAACCAAGTCGACAGGGCTGTCGACTTGGGTCCAACCAAGTCGACTCCCAAGTCGACAGGGCTGTCGACTTGGGTGCTCTGGCGGGAATTTTCCCGCCTGGCCCAATTTGACCATTTTTCGAATTTTGAACCCGAAATTCAAAATCTGTTTTGAACATGAAATTTTCTGAAAACTTCATTGGGCCTTAATCGGGTCATACAGACTCCGATTTTCGAAAATTCAGACTCTATTTCGCGTATTTTTCCGAGACGCACGCAATGGCATAGCCCGTTTCCCTTGATTCAGATTTATAAATTAAATTCTGCCTCGATTTACGTTATAACAGGTTATTGAAAATACGGGTTGTTACAGGTGGGCTAAAGTCCAAGCCCAATACAAGGTACAAATATATAAATTAGAAGTTATATGCTCAGCTGACATATGCTATTATTCCCCCACAAAATTTAGGGTTCCTGAAACTCTAATTTCCATGTCGAGCTGCAAATTGATCAAATTGAAGTGGCGCTCTAACTTTTCTTGCTTTTATGATACTTCACTTGCATGGATATGAGAGCTTTGCTATCTTCTGATGACTTGCTTGACCTTGTTAATGTGTTTCTCGAAGCATTGTCTTCAACTTCTAGTGTTTGAGTTTTATGAAGCTTCGATTTGTCAGTTGTGGCTTCTGGCTTAGCTTTGCTTTTAGTATCGTCCTTCTAGTGATTTGTCTGGTCAGTAACGTTGAGATCAGCCCTGAATCTGGTATAATTCTTGAATGATATAGATTTAGTCAAAATATCCTCTTTCTGGTAAAATCCAGGTATATGATTGACTTGAATCTCTCCCCTTTGAAATAATTCTCTGACAAAGTGAATATCTATTTTAATATGCTTAGTTCTCGCATGTTGAATGAGGTTTTCTATCATGTACACGACACTTCTATTATCATACCATAAAATAGATTTGACAATAGGCTTTAACTTGAGCTCACATAACATAGATTGTAGCCACTTAATTTCAGATGTTGCATTGGCTATAATTCTGTATTCAGCCTCTGTACTGGATCTAGAAATTGTAGGCTGTTTTTTTGAACACCATGATTCTAGACTGTGGCTAAAGTAGATGTAATATCCACTAGTTAATCTTTGATCATCAAGATCCGAAGCCCAGCCAGCATATGCATATCCCATTATACGTAATTTTGGATGGTCTTTAGCTTTAGTCTCCTTTTAAATAGCGCAGAACCCTTTTAATTGCTTTCCAGTGTGACTCAATTGGTTTATGCATAAACTGAGATAGTTTATTTACACTGTATGATTTATCAGGATGTGTTATTGTTGTGTATTGAAGTGCACCAATTATACTCCTATATTCTGTTACACTTGATATTGCCTCTCCCCATACTTAGAATAATTCTGACTGCTTACCATTGGTGTAGGTTGGGGGTTAGCATTTATCATTTTTGTTTTGACAAGCAACTCAGTTTTTTTTTTGGACATATTATCATCTCTGATTCAGTTCTGCAGACTTCTATGCCAAGGGAATAATTCAACTCTCCTGGATTTTAATAGAAAACTATTGGTCTAAATAATGAGTTAGCTTTTTAATTTCATAAGAATAACTGCCAGTTACGACACGGTCATCTACATATACTAGTATGTAAACGGTTGAGGAGCTCTTTATTTTAGTAAATAGTGAATTATTTGATTTGGTAGACCGATAACCTAGTTTAATTAAGGTATCTTTTAGTCTATCAAACCAAACACATGGAACCTGTTTTAGGCTATAGACAACTTTATTCATTTTAAATAATTTTGATTGAGATTGTAGCCCTGTTGTTGCCTCATGTATATTTCTTCCTCATGTATACCATTTAAATATCCATTGTTAACATCTAAATGTTTCACATGACACTTCTTACATAAAGCAATGGTAAGTATGAGTGTAATAGTGGTGGGTTTCACTACAGGTGAAGAGGTTTGATTAAAATCAAATCCATACTCTTGAGTAAAAACCCTTTGCAACTAACCTGGCCTTATACTTGTTACTTGACACATCTGGGTTCTTTTTAATTCTGTATGGCCATCTACACCCTACAATATTTTTATTGGCAGGTGGACATACAAGCTCCCAGATTTTGTTTCTGATGAGTGCATTATAGTCCTCATCCATGGCTGCCTTCCAGTTTTTGTTTCTAATAGCCTGTTCAAATGAATCAGGTTCAAATGAATTAGGTTCACAATTACTAGATGAACTCATATAGAAATGTTCCTTTCACGTTTATGTTAGAAAAGGACATTTCTGTTATATTAAAAAGAAAGAGTTAGAAAAGGACATTTCTGTTACATTAAAAAGAAACAGTTAGAAAAGGACATTTCTGTTACATTAAAAAGAAACAGCTAGAAAAGGACATTTCTGTTACATTAAAAAGAAAGAGCTAGAAAAGGACATTTCTGTTACATTAAAAAGAAAGAGTTAGAAAAGGACATTTCTGTTACATTAAAAAGAAAGAGGTAGCAAAGGACATTTCCGTTACATTAAAAAGAAAGAGTTACAAAGGACATTTCTTTTACATTAAAAAGAAAGAGTTAGAAAAGGACATTTCTGTACATTAAAAAGAAAGAGTTAGAAAAGGATATTTCTGTTACATTAAAAAGAAAGGGTTAGAAAAGGACATTTCTGTTACAGTAAAAAGAAAGAGTTAGAAAAGGACATTTCTGTTACATTAAAAAGAAAGAGTTAGAAAAGGACATTTTTGTCACATTAAAAAGAAGGAATTAAAAATATTCATTTTTTTTTGTATTTAAAAATGAATAGACCAAAACATACCTTTTTGTCATTCAAAAGAGTTTAACCAAAATAATCATTTTTGGTCATTTAAAAAGGAATGAAACAAAAATGAACATTTTTGTGTATTAAAAGGAATGAAACAAAAATGAACATTTTTGTGTATTAAAAAGGATTAAACAATAATGAACATTTGTGCACATTAAAGAGGAGTAGATTAAAACATATAGTTTTGTTTACCTTAAAAAGAGTTTAAACCAAAATAGTCATTTTGGTCATTAAAAAGAGTTTAACCCATAATAGTCATTTTGGTCATTAAAAAGAGTTTAACCAAAATAGTCATTTTCGTCACACAAAATTTTTTTTTTAACCAAAATATACTCATTTTGTCATTAAAAAGAGTTACACCAAAATATACATTTTTGGTCATTGAAAGGGATTACACAAAAGATTAGAAATAAAAGTTAATATTTTTATTGTCAATTAGTTAAAATAAAAAGATTAGAAATAAAAGTTAATATCTTTATTGTCGATTAGTTACAATAAAAAGATCATATGTTATAAATATGATATTAGAAATGGCTTGGAATATATGTTTGTGATGTTGAAATGTCTGATGTGTTAAATATAATGTTAGTATATTCAAACTGAATATTACACTTCCATTTACAAGTTACCCGACTTGTTTATGTGATTGGGACGATAATTTTTACACATCGCCCAAGTGTACAAATAATTTATTGTTTATTTGTTGGATGAAACCCCACACGGGTGTTGGGATGATATTTGACCTACACTAGCCCCAATATTTAGGGTAGAACCCACTTTGGTTGTTATTTGGATATTTGATAATTATTTATCATGGTTGTTGATTACATGTAATATATGGTTGCTGATTGAGTCACATTCCAATAAAGAATAGTCTAGAAAAATTATATTTTAGAAAATATCTTAGAGAAAGAATATATTTTAGAAAAATATATTTTTATTGGAATGAACTAGTTATTAACTAGGATCAATCATTGAATTAAGATTTAATAAAGTTTTCCAATTTGCTAATATTTAATTGAAGTTAAATTAAATGAATTGGATTTTGGGTTTGTCGTGAATAGTGTCTTAAATAACACTGTTCTTAAACCCCGTATGAAAATAATAATCTTTTAATTTAGATTATTAAAGTTTTCAGTTATATTTTATAATTGGAATAAGATGAAATATGAGTTGGGTTTATTGTGAACTGTGTTTTTAAGTGACATGAGCTCTTTAACCCAACTGACGGTAAAAATATGATTTGGAATGTATAAATCTTTTATTAAGATTTAAATGGGAATTTTCCAAAAGCCAAGTTTTCCAATTTAATATATTAAATTGGAATTGAATGGAATTCGAGTTAGTAATAACTGAGATAAGCTTCTGTAAAAGAAGACCGATACTACACATGGGTTTACCGTGAACTATGTTTTAAATGACATTAGTTCTTTAACCCCGTTAAAGATAAGATTAATTTCTTAAATTTAAATAATCATTGAATAATAATTTTTGATATTTAAAACCAAATTGGGTTTTAATAAATCTTTAAAAGAAAGATTTAAGATAAATTTGAAGAATTTATCTTTGATAAGATAATGTGAATATTTTATTTAAAAGAATATTCTGAATTGGAATGAGACGTTGGATGTGCTTTTATAATACTTGATTTTTAATTATAAAAATACGTGAATTATTCGAAAAGACCGGGTTTAACCCATTTCGAATAATTACTACGACGATGAAGAGTCAAAGATGAAGACGGTGGTTGAAGACCAATGATCTTCACATTGAATGGATGTGTTGCTACTGAGGCCCATGATGGGAGTAGCTACCTTGAAGGGGCTTCAGTGGTAGCCATCCGGACTGTTGTTGATTGTTTCGGATATGTGAGGACCTCTCAGGTGTCTCCGGTTTCATTCAGACCCAGAACGGACTTGTAAATGGATGCGTGTCTGACGTTGGATTTCGTTCCATGTGAATTAAATTGATTTTTATTAATGTATATCTGATTGGTGGTGGAGAATTTATTCTCTGCTTAACACCCCGGTATATATTAATAGGGATTGATCGCATGGCGTGAATTGTCAATGTGGCACGCCAAGATGCAATTGATCAAGGCTTTTGTTAAAAAGCACGGCCTTGTGGGATGATGAAAGTATAGCCTATTACGACATAGATTTGTGTATAGCGTGACTTCGCGAGCCTCACACCCCGGTATGAGTCAAAAACGGGATATGGACCGTAGGGAGTGCACACGTTTCTTTCTAGCTAGTGGTAGTGTCAGTGCTTAAACTGACTGACATTTTACTTATGTGGATGATGGATTTTGAGGCGCCTCGGGATTATAGGCCGTTAGTGGTCATATGGAGGTCCAAAGGGACCGGGAAGCGTGTGTTCAGGATTTGCCAATCCACTACCGTTAGGTGGGGACCGACCCTACCGCTCCAAGGGTTCACTGCGAGGGATCCTGAGGCATTTGCTAGAGTGTCTCGAATCGGAGAGGACGATCCCTAGCCTTGATCTCATGATGGAAATCCAATTTCCAATACGACCTTGCGGTTTTGATAGTAGAACTAGTATGGCGACATAATAGGATGGGGTACTATGCAGTCTATGATTAATACATTATGATTGAAAATGTTTATTATATATATACCCATATATATATACACACTAATATTAAATCCGTTTTATCGTATCAAGCATCTTTTGATCATTATAAGGTAAAACCCTATCCTCCAGTTTTCGTTGCATTGTGTGATGGGACTTGGGTCTTATAATGGTTTCATTTTTCTAAAAAGCATTGCGTTGTCTAACGATTTACTTTATTTCATGCACTGACAATCCAATGGAGTAAACTCGTTCCGCGTTAGCGGCGTGGTCCTATGATTAGCCTTATTATTAGATAAGTTAGGTTAAGATTTCTCATACCAGTCACATGACTGACCTGTAGTTTGTTTCACTGGCAAACTCGGGTGCCCATATTTTCCACATGGGCAGTCGAGTAGCTTTTGCAGATATATTTACAGGATCCTGGCTTATAGCTGAAGCAGTATTCGGAAAGCTCTGTATCCGTGTATTCCTTTCAGTTGTATATTTGTATTATTTTTCTGCTGCTATTTAAATGTAATTCAAGTCTCTGATATTATTGTATTTCTATTGTGTCATGAGTTTTCATACTCAGTTATATTCTTGTACTCTGTTTTAATTGTTGTAATCAGCAATAAAATGTTCTTCAGTTTGTGTTCTGATGTGTGTTGTTCTCAAAGCAATCTAGGCTTTCCTTTACGGGGAAGTTCAGGATCATCACATGTCTACTTATGTATATTATACCTGTTTCGTTGAGACATTTATACCCTTTTTGCTTAATGGTATCCCCCCAAAAAGTACAGGGTTTTGACCTGAAATCCAACTTATTAGAATTGTAGGGCCTTAAATATGGAAAGCACAAACATCCAAATGGTTTCAAACTGTTGTAATCTGGTTTTACATTGTACAAATTTTCTATTGGTGTTATATCCTTCAGTACTTTTGTTTGTTGTCTATCAATTAGATATACAGAAGTACTGAAGGCCTCTGGCCAAAATTTTAGAGGCAATTTTGCTTGTGCCAGCAATTTAAACCAAACTCAACAATATGTTTGTGTTTTCGTTTAACTATCCTATTGCTGATAAGTATATGGATAATTAAGTTATTCTGTGTACAATTCCTTTCTTTGTAAAATAATGATTTAAACTCTTGAATTCACTTCCACCATCAGACTGTATAACTTTAACCAATATATTAAGCTGCCTTTCAGCCATAGTGATAAAATTAATAACAACATTAATAGTTTCAGATTTGGCTTTAAGAAAATAAATCCAAGTATGTCTAGAGTAAGCATCCACAAAGTCAATATAGTATTTAAAACCAAAGTCAAAATTTATAGGTGCGGGGCCCCATAAATTAGTTGCAATTAACTGCAATGGCTATGTATAAATTGTTCCAGAGTCAATAAAGGGTAATCTATGACTTTTAACTATATGACAATAGTTACAAATATATGGTAATGAGACATCATTATATTGAATATTATTCTCAGCTAGTATTTTCATTACAATTTTAGCACTTGGATGGCCAAGTTTGTAGTGCCAAAGATCAAAGACATTTTTGCTGCTTTCAGCATTATCCAATACATTCAAATTACAGTGTTTATCTCCTTTTATCACACTGTAATTCTTAATAGTGTTAAACTTGTATAGTCCTCCTGTCATGTTACCCTGTAAATGGGTTCTCTAGTTAGAATATCCCTAACTAAACATTATTTAGGGTAAAACTCAAAGAAGACATTATTGTCATGAGAAAATTGAGAAACACTTATTAAACTTTTCTTGATCTTTGGAACTCTTAATAGATTATGAAGATATAATTGTCTCTTACCACTTATACTAGCATTACCAATGTGAGTAATAGAAATACTTTTACCATTGCCCAATAAAATAGAATGACCTCCTCTGTAGTCTTTGTTCCCAAGATTCAAATTGTCAAGATTGTTTGCAATGTGATGAGTAGCCACTGAATCTGGGTACCAACTATCATCTTGAATTGATTCAAGCCTTACTGTGTCATTCTGATTGCCATTTCTGCCAGTGTTTTCTTGACTTTTGTTTTCAGATTGAGATTGAGCAATGTTCACACTAGGATTACCATTATTACTTTGATTCTTTTTAGATGTGTAACCAGTGTTGAATCTGAAGTAGCAGTTCAATGTTGTGTGACCCATTTTCTTGTTGATTTGACATTTCGGCATGTTGGCATTAGTCCACCTACCTCTGCCTCATCCTCTTCTTGCACCACCACCTCTTTAGTAAGCTTGATCATTTTTGCAGTTATTACTGTAATGATTTTTGCCTTTGAACCTAGCAGTGAAGTTGACTGCATAATCAGTTTCTTGTGGTTTCTTGGCAGTTATTCTTTCCTCATGAGAGAGTAGAATAGAACGTACCATCGTTAGGTGGAACAATTTTTTGAGAAGTTATAATAGCTACTACTGCTTCATAATCATTATTCAGCACATTGACTAAGTTTAAAACTTGATCACTATTAGGAACTTTATTTCCAGTAGCATTTAACAAATCACACAACCTTTTTACTTTTGAAATATATTCTCTCATGGACAATTTTTTCATTTTAACACTTTGCAATTGATTCTTGTGATGAAGAACTTTATCAGAACACTGATTACAATTCCCTTTCTATTATTGTACAAATATCATATGCAGAGGTACATCCAATGACTTGTGGTAGTAAACTTGCACTTATAGATGATAACAACTAATAACTAATGGGTCTATCTCGCCTATGGTACATTACATATATTTCATTTGCAACAGTTCTATTATACTCATCCGTGACATATTTTGCTAGTATATCCATAGTGCCAGGAATGTATCCTTCGAGGCCGTACCCCTGAATTGCTTTTTCAACCTGTAATTTCCAAAGAGGATAATTATCTTCTTCAAGATGTATAGTAATAACTAACTCTTAAGACTAATAACAGTTTTTACTGTTGGATTTACAGGTGCAACTCTAGGGGAAATATTTTGATTATTGTCTGATGGCGCAGTGGTTGATTCATCACCCATGATAATAGGAAAATGAGGATAGAATTTATCAAGAAAAAATTAGAACAAAGAATGTCGTAATAAATCAGGAGTCTAAGTATATTACTCAGACAGGTATGTAGCATCCAAAGATTTCTAATGATGAATACTCTAATTCGATATGTACCTTTTATGAAGATTTCTCTAGGTATGGCTCTTACTTGTTTGATGATTTCTTGAATTCTTGGTTTATTTCCTAGTAATCTTTGTTACTGATAATAGGAGATATATCAAATTGTGTAGATGCAACCTGGTCAATATGATTTCAGGTGTGGCATTAATCAATTGAAGTACATCTTCTCTCAAATGGTGAGGGATTCCCTCTGATGAGCCATACCTATATGATGATGCTAAATTCTGATGGGTATGTTGATCGAAATACTCAGTTGGAGGATCACTTAAGCCGTTAAGCAGTTTGTTCTGATACCAAGAGAGGATTGATAATTTGAGTGCGGAGAAGAAGACGAATTGTAATTTTAGTGTAAATCTTTATTCAGAGATAAAATGTAATGTGATTATGTGTATATATATAGGGTGTAACCTCAACAGTTATAACCCTTTGTTACATAGCAGAAATGAATATCTCGGTGGCAAAAAAATAATAGGCGGGCGGGCTAAAGCCCAAGCCCAATACAAGGTACGAAATATATAAAATTAAGTTATATGCTCAGCCGACATATTCTATTAATGTGCAAGAAATGTTTAAAGCAATCTTACAATTACAGGGGTGAAATTATGAGCTAGAGATAGTTGATGAAACTGCTAATTGCTGGTCAGGTAATTAAAGCGATCGGTTTATGATATCTAGAGCTTTACAACGTTGCAAGTAGTCGGACCAGTTTAAGGAACACGGTCGTGGATACATTCGTGTGTACGTATACATGCATATGGCACTATTTACTATTATTGGTATATGCACGTATGTTGATAACAAACTTTATTTTTTTGTAAGGTTTGGGAAAGTCATATTAGGTAACAGCCTAATAAGTGGATGCAAGTATTTTATCTGTGGAAGTGGAATACTGGAATAGGTATTTCTGATGTTGATGGAACAATTACCAGGATTTACCATACTTGGTATGTGCTTGATGTAGGTTTTCTTTTTCTGAATGAATAGCTATGATTACATATTTAACAATGTAGATAGGATTCGATTTGCATTATACCTACATGAAAATTGATTGACATGTAATAAAGATTTCGATCTTACGTCAATAAAAATATCACAAAGGACCAAATTCAATATTGCTTTTCGATTTTTCAGTGTCAACTGTCCATGCCATATTTTATTTGTCTATGGTGAAACATGGTTTGTTATTCATATTTTATTTGTAACTTAGTGTGGAAGTATTCTTTCTTTATGCCGATGTTCCATAAAGTGTTCAATACCACATAAAAATGGTTTCATTACTGATTTATAATGTAATTAACGGTGGGATGACAACAAATAAAGTAAAAAAGGTAGCAGGCCAAACTAGATGAAAATGTTTATTGTTGTCCAATCAAAAAATTCCGGTTATGCTGACTTCTACTTCAAATAGATAGGTAAACTTCAGTTTGTTAATGGTGTTCTCGTAATCATTATATTATATGCTATTGGCAGCTGATATCATTTTCAAATCACAATTTTAAAGTAGCTTTACGGCATGTTGTCATTTAGCATTTACCAACATCAGGCTCGTCTACATGCAAGAATTTGATTAATAGAATGCATTATACGAATCAGTGTCGGCCTAGAGAAACCAAGCCCAAGCCATAACTACATTTTGTTGCCCACTCCTACAAATATTTCATGTTTTATGCTCTTTTTTCCTTTTTCTTTTTTGGTATGGGGTAGCTATAATATACAAAATGTATTTTATCAGAGCAGTTTTTTAATGTGACAATGAAATGCAATGAGATTGCCATAAATAAAATAAAACAAATGCATATCATCTAAAGTTTGATTTTGCCCATGCAAAATGAAATAATTTAGTGGTAAAGACAAGTAGTATAACAGCTGCTACTCCTAATCAATATATAATATAATAAAATTTTGTTTGGAAGTTTCACCTAGTTAGTATTATTTCAGACTTAGTTTCCTTCTCTTTTGTTAGAAGAAAAAAGCATGGAGATTTTGAAGCATATTATCACAAAATCTGTAACGGCGCGATTTTCGATACCTTGAAAACCGTGTCATTATTGAAAGAATTAAGAGGATGAGATAGAAAAGATAGAACTAATAGAATAGAAGTAGAAGAATACAACTGAATAGAATCAGAGTAACACGAAACTCACAGCAGAATGAAATAAATACAATGTATAACTTTGAATTATAAAACTGTATTGTATATACATACCATATATCAGAGTACAATACATCATATCACAGCGGAAATAATCTCTAAATACTAATGGTGAAGCCTTCTGCTTTGAGCGCCTCCAAGTATATCTGTAAAAGCCTGAAACACTTGACTGCCCGTACAAATTTGGGCACCCAATAGTTTAGGGAAAAACAAACAAAATAAACTCTGGGTCAGTCATGGGACTGGTGTGAGTAAATTACAACCATATATTTAACTTTGAAAATCCTTTTGAAAACAAAAGGATAATAGTAAGACCAGCCCACACATAAACATGGACGGTTTTTACGTTACTATAACCCAATTTACTTTGATATCAAAACCAGTGATATTATGATAATGTCTAAACGAATAAATATCCAAGTAGCAGAACGCTTTCATCTCACACTCCACATATATATAGTATAAAATCATAAACCGCAGGGCGCTTATCGGAGAATGGATTCCAACAGACAAGGTATGGGAGCACCTTCTGAATAGTGTACTCTAGAGGTGATACACTCAGGGTTCAATAATAACGTCTTGCAACCCGGCCACACATGACCACTCACTCATTTAGCTTGAGTGTCGCGAATATATTTCCACCACGGTTGTAGGCCATCCAACCGTCATCCGAAGATACAGAATCGAAAAAAAGTATAAATATGAATTTTCTCTAGATCGGTGACAATACACCCTGCTTGGGGATGACCCAACTAGCCATGCTGCCTAGCCCAACTTTTGTTACTACCTAGTTGTGAGGCTAGAGGCTACGTCTATTTTCAGAACATCTGATCACCACTCACTTTGAATGCCACATCGTCAAATCCGTAATCACTTATTGATTACACAAATGCACACTAGGTGTAGAATAAAGAGAAGTTACATTCTCCCCACCAACTTGGTATATTCGTAAAATCAACGGCGTGACCATTGGAAATACCATGTCAAACACTCGTCCATACAAGTTGTCCTGGGACTGGACAAACAGAAAACACCATTCTGGAACTGGACGACCCTTACAATTAACTCCGTCTTCAATTATCTTCAGCATAATATAATTCGCAGCGCTGATGCCTATACGGAGTGGTTTTCAGATAACATATCCAACCGGTCTCTCCGTATTGACAACGATGGTCAAACACTTCGATGGTCGGTTATTTAACTATCAAAGTAAAAATAACATCCATTTAAATAATCAACTAAGCACACACAACCACAGGCACTTTTATTTAATATTCGTTTTTATTATTCACATTCCAATATCTTACTAGATATTTCTCAAAACCCCGTTTTAGTCTTTTCACACTTCTTGGAAAATGTTCCCAGTTATTATAAATTTTTATTTTCCCATGTTCCAGAAAATATACGTTATTAACGTTTGAACCATTTCCATTATTTTCACATTCTTTATTTTTATACTTGGATAATCTACTCTAACTATATTGGAAAAATACTTCCAATTTAATTTTAAACATTTTAATCTGCCAAGCGTTCACTTTAAACATTATTCACTTTAAAATGTGAATATCATTCCTATTATAGAAATTTAAACACCTTTATCGAATAACTCTTTATTCAGGTAATAAACACCCTTATCTTGTTTACTGAAATTTCCTTCCTGAATTTATATTCCTATTCCACTTTATAGATCCTTTTTCTGAGTCAACTTCTTGTTAAATCAATATTAAGTTTATAACTAAATATTGATTATATAGCCTATTATAATTTAGTGGTTTAAATCTAAATATTAACCATCCTATCATATTATAATTCCTCAAAATAATTTACTTTTAATACATTCGACATCGTCGAATTCTGGTTCCAAATCCTAATGGTTTAATTCTAATCACATTTCGAACAACGAAATGTTTTCATCGTTTTCTAACAAGATTCTCCAATTTCTGTTTCTAAACTTATTCTTGTATTTTCTTTGGACAAACACCGTTACCTATCACTTTTTAGAATAAGTGGTTTTCAAATCAAACTGTTTCATTTCCTAGGAAGTGCTGCTATATATAAAAATCACGCTTAAGTTTGGTTAACAACGTTAATTTATCGCTATAGTAAAAACTTGCAATATGCTGTAATATTCTCTTTATAACCAATCTCAACATTACAGTCACACTTACCTTATCAACATCGTTATTTTATCGTTATAGTCCAAACTTGTCATACGCTATAATATTCTTCGTTATAAGTAATCTTGACATAACAGTCACGCTTAAGCCTAGTCAACAGCGTTATTTTATCGCTATAATTCTAAGACTGGCAATACACTGCCATATTCCCTTTATACTAATCTTGACATCTCTTTCCGTCACAAACTGATACCGTTCCTCGATAATAGTGATGCCATTCAAGTTGGGGTATTTTATTTACCTCTCAGACCTTGATCGACAACGTTCTTACCTTAGAACAGGTATAAGTCTGTATTCTAATCCCTTATTACTTATAATATTCATCAAATCGTATTTCCTTGTTTTATTTTGGAATACGGTTTTATAACACCATATTCATACTTTGAAATCTTCGGTGTTTATTATTATTTATTTTAAACATTAACTCTTCGCTTTAACTTAATTCAACCGTTCTATTTATAACTTCTTTACAAGGACCCAGTTAATCTAATTATCATTTTCAATTAAACAGTTGATTTAAATCAACTTCATTCCACCAGTAAATTCGTTAACTGATTTTAATTACTTCTTACCATTAGATTAATATATTTAATCTAATAACATTTCTAAATTGTTTGTTTTAAAATAATTATCCCAAATTATTTACTTGTCGGATAATTACAGCTTCATACTTATTTAACAAAACAATCGTTTATATTTATTTTTAAAAAACGAACTTATTAAATACCAGTTTATAATAGAACTTCTATTATAATTTAAAACTTCACTTTAATTATAAAAGTATAATTTTTATAATTAACTTCGTTGATTTGCCTGACGGCAAATCAAATTCTTAACAAAATGGGTTTATGGTGGAATATTGCTACTTTCTAAATCGATATCGTTTATTTATCAAATCAAAAAAAATGTTGAATTTTCATTCAACATTAATATTCACACAAGGTTTTAAATAACATTTGGGTTCAAAAAGCGCAAAAAGTACATATCTAAACAAACAGTACATATAAATATCAAGGAATCCGGTCGGATTCCTCCAACCGGTTTCCTGCATCCATCGATGTTAGTCAACAATTAACACTAATTCATACCAGGGAATATATAATAGATGGGATCAGTACCCAACAAATGATGTGTATATATACGATGATATTCAATCAATTGTAATTTACCTAATCAACCATCACGCAGCATTCGACCAGCATTATAATATTTTAAAACAGATCAGAGTTAGTGAATTTACTCACTTTTGCGCGTTAACCGTCAGTTGATAGACCTGAATCCAGCGTTGTTTCACTTTGCTTCAAACGGGCGTTTAAAGTTAACCGAAATTCTGGTTACGTCCGATGCCCTCCGAACCTAATCAGTATCGTAGTGCTCCTTGCTGTGATCCTGTCACGACTGGTTTTGCTAAATTCATGATCCCAAATCAATTCTTTAACCACGCGATTAATCTCCTACTCCTCTTGACATTCAACAGTTTATCTATGTCGGCTTAATTACCTATTCTCTCCAACCTTCAGCATTACCACTTCCCCTGGCAGCATCATCCATGCACACACGCTCATATTTACATCCCCTCTTTACGCTCAAACAGACTTCGCAATCTGTTTAGGACCACATAAATACCTACCTCAACAAAACACTTTGCATTACCTTTCAAATAGTAAAACAGCAGCTTCCCTTCCCTAACGTTCTCCACGCCAATAACCCGTTCTTCTTCAATCCAAAAGTCCGCCCCCACTTCATACACAGCACGCACAGGCACCGCTTGTATCCCTTATGCACACACTTACCCATTCACGTATTCATCTCCGAACACTTTCTTGCTGATACAACACTGCCAGCATCCCCCTCCTTCCCTTCAATGCGTGGCCTTCTCTCAATACATACCCATGCATAATTCTGTCTTTAAATCATACGCAACTCGGTGCCATCCTTTCCTCTTTGCTGTACAAACTAGTGGCATCAACTTCTTAGTTGAACTCCAGCTACTCCAATGCAAACCGTGCCTTCTTCTCCATGCTTTCACTTTCACGCTCCGCTTCCTCACCTACATTAAACAAACGCTTGGTGTTAATTCATGTATCCCACTTAAATTTGACGGTATGGTAAATAGTAAATGAACATCCCGCTGTACCAACTTCGGGTCCCGGTCGTGTACGAACTCAGTTCATTCCCCTTTTCTAATGCACTGTCCAACACTCATCTCGCATGTACAGGAACCCTCCTGTTCATTTCAAAAGACCATGCCCCTTCCTGTCATTATTTGCCAAATATTTTGAACGCTCATCCTCTCTCCTTTGTTCATGCATGCCTGCGCGCTTAGAACTCCTCCCATATGTGTAGTTCACGTCCCCCTGCACCCATCACACACTCACTACTTCAGACTTTCACCATCTCCATTCCCACTGCTGTCTTCTCCATGAATACTCCAGACTTCACCTTTTTACAATATAAACTCACGTATTAAAACTCCTGTTCACCAAAGCTTCTCACACACGATATTCAGCTCTACCTTCACCGTAGCTAGCTGGAGCGCCTACCCCATCATAGCGTGTGAACACAATTGACGAGAACTCCCCATGCAAACACAGTTCGGCATCCCTCCTAGCTTGCGTTGAAACAACTTCCCATGCCATCACGAGTTTCCACGTTATCCAGTCCTGCATAGATTCGAATGAACCAACGTCGAATACTCCTGATCGGCCATTACCATGCTTTGGTTTGAAGGTTTTTGTCTGGAGATATGGATAAAATGACGAGAGCGTATGGGTGCATTTTTATAGATCTGGAATACTTCAATATTAAGGAAAGTAAGGTACTGTTTCCTCAAAAGAAGGAGAGTAGGTGTTGAAAATGTTTGTTGAAGTCCATGCTAGGATTTGATTATACATAGATGCCTATCCCTTTCCTTTGCCATGAAGTAAATTTCTAGTTTAGGGTATGACGGTGGCAGCACATAGAAACTGTGCATTGATTTGGAAAGAAGTATGGCCGAGTGCTTTGAAAAAGATAGCGTATAAATTTGGAGATATGTTACTTTGCTATTAAGTTAAGTTATAACGTACCCCTTGACGTAAAATTCCGTTCACATACGAACTGCTGTGGACAGAAATAAAAATACAGTCGTGTCCAACGAGGTGTCACGATCCCAAAAATATAATAATACCTGTGACGGCCCGCCCCGCATCAGCCTGCATTTCCTCCGAAAGTGCGCTGTACACCTGCCCGACTAGCACAGGACGGTCGTCAGGAGAAAGGAAAGAAGAGAATGAACTAATCAAGAAACCTGTAGAATTTCTCACAGCGCATGGAATAAAATATAATAATAACATACTTGACATAAAACAGGTGAGACAGTGCATAAGCTGATAACTAAAATCAACATCAATCATCAAAGCAGCGGAAATCCAAATACAGCTTATCCAAATTTACTGTCTCTAAACAAAAGAAAGCTAAAGTAGAAGATATACCAACAATGCCCAAGCAGTGATCTTCAACAACACAGGGAGAATATTATGTATATAGTACGTGGAAGCCTCCTGCTCGTCTCCGGATCATCTACCCGTGCATCACCAGCTAACCTGTCTCTAGTCTGCTCGTGTGAGCACCCAGAGTAATAAGAGGAGACATAAAACTCTGGGTCAGACATAAAGCCTGGTATGAGCGATAAGCATCTTAAACAGAACAATAACAGGTATACTAAACCATACCTGAACCTGGACCTGCAACCAAAGAGTTAGTACCACATACCGTACAATACTCCAAGGTGCCATAATAAATAGTGTAAGAATACGGGGGTGGGGTGTGCATGTCACAATGGTAGCAAACAAATCATCCATAGCAACCATCCTCACATCTCTCACTCAGTGCGTAAAGCGTACGACATCTACCACTTTGGAACACTAGACAAACTGAGATAACGACGAATCCCGACTTGTAGAAACCCTGCTGTGACCAAGCCAAACACTTGGAGTCATGACCAAACATTTCAATGACCCACTTCATTGGTTGTAGCCCTTGGTTCTACCGAAGCCATAATGGCCCTGAATCCGCCTTCGTACCTCCTACCATAGTGGTTCAAAGCTATAGACGTCGATAACTCCTTGGCACGCGTCCCGCAGCAAAGCCCAACCATGAAGTGAACTCGTCGATTCCCATCTGAATCTTAAGCTCTAACTTCTCATTTGGACTTCCTTTGCATCTCGGGTTTGGTCGAATTGGAGTGGGTCTTCAGAAGAGTTGTCGCGCGTTAACAGTCCTAGAATTCGGTTCGGTTTGGTAGTCATCACCTTCATCAGTTCGGGTCGGTAGTCATCGTCTTCATCGGTTCGGGTCGGTACTCCACTTCGGGTCGGGTCGGTGTCCTCCTCCGGGTCGGGTCGGGTCACTGTCTTCCTTCCAGTTTTCTCCGATCAGCTCCCTCGTTTTCCATCTACTCTGATCCGATCCGCTCCCGTTCTTCATCTGCCTTGATCCGATTCGCTCCCGTTCTTCATCTGCCTTGATCTGATCCGCTCCCTTCGCCTTGCTCCAGTCGTGGCCTTCCATTCTTGAGCCGATCCGATCTGGTCTCCATTTTCCTTCCGATCCGATCCCCTTTTGTCCACTCCAACTCTAAGTAAACGGCCTTCCTTCTCGCCAAGTCCCCTGTGTGCCAAACTCCGGTTCGGGTCGGGTTTCTTGCCCAGTTCACATTTCCGATCCGAGCCCCCCATCCGATCCGATCCGGTTAGGAACCTGCACATTTCTGCAACTTTCCAGCGAGCTTTCTACGCCATTCGACGACGTTTTCGAGCAATTTAACTATTCTAATCAATCATAAAACATACCATAGAGTCATAGCAACATTTAATAGCAACCACAAACAGTAAACAACAATTCAAATGAATCAAAAGGGATCAAAAGTGACTAAAACTTCATATTTTCCCATAGTCCCTCTTAATCATGTTTAAGTACATACTTAGTTAAACTTAACCAAATCGTCTAAATTTTATAACAGAGGCATGAAATATTATTTAAGAATTTCTAAACATTTTTCCAGAATTTATTGGCGTATAAATTCGCTAAACTTCACTAATCACCCTTAATTAACTGTAATTAGTGTCAAAATGATGCTATCACTCACCTTGGCCACAAAATAGAACACCAAATCTGAAATACTCTCTGTTTGGGTCGAATTCCTATGTGTAGCAGCAGCTCCAACCTTGCTTTGTTGCTATTTGGCCTTGTTTTGATGTAGTCTAGGCTTAATCTTCACAAAAAATGTGTTTAGGAGTGGTTTTAGAGGATGGAAGCCATTACTAAGGTCTCAAGAAGGTTTGTGGCGGCTCAAAACTGAAATGAAAGCGATAACCTAACCCTAATCAGTCCTCCTATACCTCTAAACCCGAAATTCCCCTTGGGCCTAGCTGCTAATCACCCGGTTAAGCCCAATTAAGCTGTTTTTCACCATCAGAAACTTGTTTTAGCCATATCTCCCAAACGGTAAGTCCGTTTGGCTAATGTGACCACTCTACGGAAAGAGAAACCATCATCCGAAGCCAATGGAAGTGGTTTCAGGTCAAAATTCTTTTCCAGTCAAAAGTTATGGCCAAAACAGTGCTAACTAGGGATAAAATGGTCATTTAAAAATCGGGAAAAATCATGAACATGGGAAATGACCCCAATAGTCGTCTCCCAAAGTTACACGATCATACGACTTCGTATGTGAAAGAAATAAATATTCTACGATCCTATGATGCGTAGAATGCGGGTCGTTACACTCTCCCCCCCTTAAGAAATTTCGTCCCCGAAATTCCTTAACCCAAAACATACAAGGGATCCCGCATGCCTAACAACCATATACAACATTCAAATATGCAAAACAAGCAAACAAGCCTATCCTAGCATGCGGAAAACTAAATCGAAGTCAAAATCTTACCAGGCAAAGAGTTCTGGGTGCGTCTTCCTAATGTCCTCCTCTGTCTCCCAAGTACTATCACTCTCGTCCTCGCTCCACTGTACCTTGACTAGCTTCACCGTCCTCCTTCGAAGTTGCCTCATGTCGTGCTCGACAATGCGGGCCGGCTTACGGTTCCCAACCGCCTCGGGTTCTACTTCGAAGTCCCCCAACTGATCAGGTGAAATAGTCATATCTGAGTCGTGAACGAACTTCCTTAGTTGGGAAACATGAAATACGTTATGAACTCCCGCCATCTTCTCCGGTAAGTCAATTCTATATGCCAAATTCCCGACTAGTTCAAGAACAGGGAATGGGCCAACAAATCTTGGTGTTAATTTGCCTCTCCTGCCAAATCGTATTACGCTCTTCAACGGAGAAATCTTGACAAACACCAAGTCACCAACGGAGAATTTTAGGTCTCTTCGCCTCTTATCAGCATAACTCTTCTGCCTATCTTGGGCTGCCTTCATTCGTTGCTGAATGATCTTGATCTTTTCTGAAGTTTCCCTCACCATATCTGGTCCAAGCATAAACTTCTCGCCAGTCTCTATCCAACATGATGGTGAGTTGCAAGGTCTTCCGTACAAAGCTTCAAACGGAGCCATACCGATACTGGATTGGTAGCTATTATTATATGCAAACTCTACTAGATGTAAATGGTCATCCCATGATCCACCAAAATCCAATATACATGCTCTCAAGAGATCTTCCAAAATACGGTTCACCCTCTCCGTCTGACCGTCGGTCTGAGGATGATATGCGGTACTGAGATGTAACTCTGACCCTAAAGCCTCTTGTAAGCTCTTCCAAAACCCACTAGTGAACAACGGGTCTCGGTCGCTCACAATGCTTTTAGGTACTCCATGAAATCTCACTACCCACTTCATATACAATCCTGCTAGCTTAGCTGCCGTTCTGGTCGATTTGACTGGTATAAACCTTGCACTTTTAGTCAGTCGATCTACAATTACCCAAATGCTGTCATATCCCGATCTAGTCCTTGGTAAACCATCGATGAAATCCATCGAGACTTGCTCCCATTTCCATTCGGGAATTTCTAAAGGCTGTAACAACCCACTAGGCTTCTTTTGCTCGGCTTTAACTAGCTGGCAATTCATGCACTTGGATATAAACTTCCCAACGTCTCTTTTCATCCCTTCCCAGTAGTAAGTCTGCTTCATATCTCGATACATCTTATTACCACCGGGGTGTATAGTCAGCTTTGAGTGATGACATTCTCTAAGCACTTCATCTCTCAATCCATTGACATTGGGTACAACAAGCTTTCCATTCTTTCTAAGCCATCTATCTCGATCAAGCCCATACTTGTTCATCTCCCCATCGATACCCATCTCTAACTTGGAGATGATTTCCAATAGGTTAGGATCGTCCCTCTGGCTAGAGCCGATCCGTTCAATCAAAGTGGGTCTGATCGTCAAACTTGCTAACATTCTGGATCCAATTCGCACTTTGGTCTGAAATCAAACCCCGCGATAAACTCCAGTTGTTTCCATTCAAGGAACATAGCCCCTAAGCTGGCATGTCTTCTACTCAATGCATCAGCCACCGCATTGCCCTTTCCCGGTGTATATGCGATGTCAAAATCATAGGAAGCTAAGAACTCTAACCATCTCTGCTGACAGAGATTTAAATCTTTCTGAGAGAAGAGATACTTTAACGACTTATGATCTATAAAAAACTCAAATCTTTCTCCCAAGAGATAGTGTCTCCACATCTTTAACGCAAACACGATTGCTGCCAATTCTAAATCATGGGTCGGGTATCTTCTCTTATGCGGTTTCAACTGCCGACTTGCGTAAGCTACAACCCTACCGTCTTGCATCAATACAGCGCCCAGTCCGGTACCACAGGCATCCGTGTATACCGTCATCTCTTCATCCCCCTTAGGAATGACTAACACTGGTGTGCTTGTCAACTTGCCCTTTAGACTCTTGAACGCATTCTCGCACCTTTCATCCCAGACAAAAGCTTGATTCTTCTTGGTCAACTGGGTCAATGGTGCTGCTATCTTGGAGAAACCTTGGATAAACTTACGATAATATCCAGCTAATCCCAAGAAACTTCTTACATCTGTTGCATTCTTGGGCGTAGGCCAATCTTGTACCGTAGCCACCTTTGCTGGGTCCACGGCAATACCATTTTCTAATACAACATGGCCCAAGAACCTCACTTCCCTCTTCCAGAAGTGACACTTAGAAAACTTTGCTTTCAATTGGTGTTTTCTTAACACCTCCATCGCTACTCTTAAATGTTCCTTGTGTTCTTCCTCTGTCCTCGAATAGACCAAAATATCATCAACGAACACAAGAACAAACTTATTCAACTGATCCCTGAATACCCTATTCATAAGATCCACAAAATATGCTGGGGCATTGGTCAGCCCAAATGGCATAACCAACCATTCATAAAATCCAGACGGCGTTCGAAATGCCGTTTTAGCTATACTCTCAGCTTCCACTCTAAGCTGATGAAAACCTGTCGCGAGATCCAACTGAGAAAATATTCTCGCGCCACTCAACTGATCGAACAAATCATCTATCCACGGTAGAGGATACTTATTCTTCCTCGTCACTTTATTCAACTCGCGGTAGTCTACACACAAACGAAGGGAACCATCCTCCTTGGTAGCAAACACAACTAGTGCTCCCCATTCAGAAACACTCCTTTTGATGAATCCCCTCTTCAAAAGATCACTGACTTGCACCTCGAGCTCTCGCTGCTCCCTTGGTGCCATACGACGAAGTGGCATCACTATAGGTCTGGCATCCTTTACCAAATCAATACGAAACTCAATCTCTCGGTGTGGTGGAAGTCCGGTCACTTCTTCGAAAACATCCGGATACTGGCCAACCACGGGCAAACCTGACAACTCACTATGCGGAATGTCGAGGGAGTTTAGAAAACTAGCCAATACCCCCTTACTGGGCAGACCACCAAACACTATCCTCCGCCCATCATCCGCTCTAGCTGTCACCAAAAAGCCCTCACAGTCTACCACCACCCCATACCTTCGGAGCCAATCTACTCCCAAAATAATGCCAAACCCAGTAAAGCCCAAAACAAAGCAATCACAAACAAACATGCATCCATGACTCGATAAGACCACATTATGACAAATCATGCTAAGGCTAGTCGAACCACCAATCGGGTTCGTCACTACTAAAGGTCTATCGACAATCTCGGGCTCCAATCCCAACCTATCTACCAGGTCACTAGATATGAAAGAACTGGAAGCTCCGGTATCAAACAAAACTCTAACAGGAACATCATAAACAGAAAGCATACCTTGAATGACGACATTCTTTCCCTTCTCCGCCGCAGTTGGGGCATTCGACGAAGAAGGAATAGCATTAAGGGCATATGCTTTCACCATTTGCTTTTCTTTAGGGGGCTGTGGACACTTGTCCTTGTGATGTCCCATTTGGCCACAGTTGAAGCACTTCCTATCCGCTGGCTTGGCCCGACAATTACTAGCATAATGGCCCTTCTTACCACAGCTGAAGCACTCCACATCTTGCTTATTCCTTTTCTTCTGGCCATCCTTAGCCTGATTTTGCTTTCTCTTATTCTGGGAACCACCTTTGCCTCCACCACTTGCTTGTGGCTTTGGCTCATCTGCGGATGCAACCTCAGTCTTCGGCTTAGGGTAGAGACTTTCTGATCTTAACGCTTTCCCCACAATCGATTCAAATGTCTCATCGATGTGGTTAATAAGTTTTTCCCCCAAGTACTGATCCAAACCAGTTATGAATTTCTCATTCTTTTTCTCGGCAGTATCAATAAGAGATAACCCATATTTTGACAAAGTGTCAATTCAGCAATATACTCTGAGACAGCTCTGCCATTCTGCTTGAGCTCCAAGAATTTCTTAAACAACACTAACTTCTGAGCAGCTGGAATGAACTTCTCGCTAAAGCGAGCCTTAAACTGCTCCCAAGTAATCTGATCTTCGGGAGTAGCTGCCTTTATAGCATTCCACCAATTCATTGCCCGCCCTTGCAGCTGACGGGACGCTAGCTTTCTCTTCATCGCATCCTCGATACCCAAATCCTCGAAGATGCGTTCGCAACTATCCAACCAATCTTGAACATCCGTAGCCAACTCCGTTCCGTGGAACGGCTTCCCACCAAGGCTAGTATAATCCTTATTCAACTTGGCGAAGTCGACTCTTGGCGCCTGCACTATTGGACCACCACCATTTCCACCATTGGGAGCTGCCCTCTGAACATCTCTAAGCATCTCTCTCATGAGGTCAGTAAACATCGTCCTCATGTCAGCAGCATTCCCATTATTGGCTCCCCTACCAGCACCTCTAGTATATCGGCTCATCGTCAATCTGAAAAAGGAAACGATTAACGACTCCATAGTGGTGCTAGTGCAGTACGAATTCATCCTTATACTACCAATAGTATATATATACTTTTAAAAACCAAAGTAATCACAAATACGCTCTCTCGTATACGTATATTAGCTCTCCCTGATAACTTCCCTAGGTTAACTACGCAACCTAGAGCTCTGATACCAAGTGTGACGGCCCGCCCCGCATCAGCCTGCATTTCCTCCGAAAGTGCGCTGTACACCTGCCCGACTAGCACAGGACGGTCGTCAGGAGAAAGGAAAGAAGAGAATGAACTAATCAAGAAACCTGTAGAATTTCTCACAGCGCATGGAATAAAATATAATAATAACATACTTGACATAAAACAGGTGAGACAGTGCATAAGCTGATAACTAAAATCAACATCAATTATCAAAGCAGCGGAAATCCAAATACAGCTTATTACAATTTTTCCAAATTTACTGTCTCTAAACAAAAGAAAGCTAAAGTAGAAGATACACCAACAATGCCCAAGCAGTGATCTTCAACAACACAGGGAGAATATTATGTATATAGTACGTGGAAGCCTCCTGCTCGTCTCCGGATCATCTACCCGTGCATCACCAGCTAACCTGTCTCTAGTCTGCTCGTGTGAGCACCCAGAGTAATAAGAGGAGACATAAAACTCTGGGTCAGACATAAAGCCTGGTATGAGCGATAAGAATCTTAAACAGAACAATAACAGGTATACTAAACCATACCTGAACCTGGACCTGCAACCAAAGAGTTAGTACCACATACCGTACAATACTCCAAGGTGCCATAATAAATAGTGTAAGAATACGGGGGTGGGGTGTGCATGTCACAATGGTAGCAAACAAATCATCCATAGCAACCATCCTCACATCTCTCACTCAGTGTGTAAAGCGTACGACATCTACCACTTTGGAACACTAGATAAACTGAGATAACAACGAATCCCGACTTGTAGAAACCCTGCTGTGACCAAGCTAAACACTTGGAGTCATGACCAAACATTTCAATGACCCACTTCATTGGTCGTAGCCCTTGGTTCTACCGATGCCATAATGGCCGTGAATCCGCCTTCGTACCTCCTACCATAGTGGTTCAAAGCTATAGACGTCGATAACTCCTTGGCACGCGTCCCGCAGCAAAGCCCAACCATGAAGTGAACTCGTCGATTCCCATCTGAATCTTAAGCTCTAACTTCTCATTTGGACTTCCTTTGCATCTCGGGTTTGGTCGAATTGGAGTGGGTCTTCAGAAGAGTTGTCGCGCATTAACAGTCCTAGAATTCGGTTCGGTTCGGTAGTCATCACCTTCATCGGTTCGGGTCGGTAGTCATCGTCTTCATCGGTTCGGGTCGGTACTCCACTTCGGGTCGGGTCGGTGTCCTCCTCCGGGTCTGGTCGGGTCACTGTCTTCCTTCCAGTTTTCTCCGATCAGCTCCCTCGTTTTCCATCTACTCTGATCCGATCCGCTCCCGTTCTTCATCTGCCTTGATCCGATTCGCTCCCATTCTTCATCTGCCTTGATCCGATCCGCTCCCTTCGCCTTGCTCCAGTCGTGGCCTTCCATTCTTGAGCCGATCCGATCTGGTCTCCATTTTCCTTCCGATCCGATCCCCTTTTGTCCACTCCAACTCTAAGTAAACGGCCTTCCTTCTCGCCAAGTCCCCTGTGTGCCAAACTCCGGTTCGGGTCGGGTTTCTTGCCCAGTTCACATTTCCGATCCGAGCCCCCCCCATCCGATCCGATCCGGTTAGGAACCTGCACATTTCTGCAACTTTCCAGCGAGCTTTCTACGCCATTCGACGACGTTTTCGAGCAATTTAACTATTCTAATCAATCATAAAACATACCATAGAGTCATAGCAACATGTAATAGCAACCACAAACAGTAAACAACAATTCAAATGAATCAAAAGGGATCAAAAGTGACTAAAACTTCATATTTTCCCATAGTCCCTCTTAATCATGTTTAAGTACATACTTAGTAAAACTTAACCAAATCGTCTAAATTTTATAACAGAGGCATGAAATATTATTTAAGAATTTCTAAACATTTTTCCAGAATTTATTGGCGTATAAATTCGCTAAACTTCACTAATCACCCTTAATTAACTGTAATTAGTGTCAAAATGATGCTATCACTCACCTTGGCCACAAAATAGAACACCAAATCTGAAATACTCTCTGTTTGGGTCGAATTCCTATGTGTACCAGCAGCTCCAACCTTGCTTTGTTGCTATTTGGCCTTGTTTTGATGTAGTCTAGGCTTAATCTTCACAAAAAATGTGTTTAGGAGTGGTTTTAGAGGATGGAAGCCATTACTAAGGTCTCAAGAAGGTTTGTGGCGGCTCAAAACTGAAATGAAAGCGATAACCTAACCCTAATCAGTCCTCCTATACCTCTAAACCCGAAATTCCCCTTGGGCCTAGCTGCTAATCACCCGGTTAAGCCCAATAAAGCTGTTTTTCACCATCAGAAACTTGTTTCAGCCATATCTCCCAAACGGTAAGTCCGTTTGGCTAATGTGACCACTCTACGGAAAGAGAAACCATCATCCGAAGCCAATGGAAGTAGTTTCAGGTCAAAATTCTTTTCCAGTCAAAAGTTATGGCCAAAACAGTGCTAACTAGGGATAAAATGGTCATTTAAAAATCGGGAAAAATCATGAACATGGGAAATGACCCCAATAGTCGTCTCCCAAAGTTACACGATCATACGACTTCGTATGTGAAAGAAATAAATATTCTACGATCCTATGATGCGTAGAATGCGGGTCGTTACAATACCGGTAAATTGACTCATATTTTGAAACCTCAAAATATTGATACAGGGTGCAAAATACTCCAAATAAAAAGTTGTATATTTAATTAATTAAAATTTATAGTAAAATTCTAAAAATTAAATTATCACTATGTCTTAAAAGAACCTTGTCCAAATTCAAAACCGATATTTAGATATATTCAAATAACTGTTACGGTCGATATACAATTTCATATCGACTTTCTGAATATTTGATTTGGACATATCTTGCCATATATAACGAAATCTTCAGTTTTCACTTCCATTAGAAAAATACAGCTCAACAGATTCCAATGTTCCTTGTTTCGCGGAAATCCGATTAAAAACGAGTCCTGTATACTCAGTTGAAGTTCAGAACGTTTAATTACGAACTACCGCGATATTTCGTGCTCGATTATATTTAATATATATTTTTACACGTTCAGCTTCGTTTAATTAATATATAAATTCACTTACATTACGAATTCAATATTTAAACTGTTTTAAATATTCAAATATAAACCGACAAAAATGCGGGACGTTACAGTCGTTCCCCCTTAAAATAATTTCTTCTTCGAAATTGCTAAGATAGGGAAAATGCTACAATCTCTTGTTATAAACAGGTTAAAAATCTTTTTTTGTTTACTTCATAATTTCAGTTTCAACTGAAATGATTAAATGCAATTAAAATATTAATTTCTTCTTATTAACGAATATTTTCAAAAATTCTGAAAATTTCCTAACCGCTTAAATTTTCGCAGAATTCCGTCAGCATCTCCTCTGCACCGCTCATTTGGTACTACTACAACTCGCCCTTCTAGGCCATCTCCAATCCACTTGTCGACATCCAATCATTCTCTAGTACCCAAGCCAAATTCCACTTCAAACTCCAATTCAAATTCAAATTCCAAACTCAATTCCAAATTCTTGCTCGATACTCCAATTTTATAACCAAGTTAAATTCCAATTCCCCAGTCTAAAATCTGTTATCCTTTATCTCATAACTAAATTCTAATTTTATTCCTATATCATTTCCTACCAATTTATTTATTCACTTTAACTATTTCAATTTTATTTAACTTCATAAGTTAAATTTTAAATTTCGGGATTCAAATTCCTGGGTTTTATTTCAAATCAGTTTGAAATCATATATTATTCAAAACATTTGAATTTCTGAAAACTTGTTTCCTCATAATAATTTAAAACAAAATCTTTGGTAGTAATCCGTCACTTAGAACTCGAAAATGAACACTGACAATGTAGCCGTCATCATCAGAATTTATTTTCCAGTGATCAAAGTGAGTTCAATATTATATCACTTTCAAATTCATTTTAAACACTTCCATTTTGAATTTTTACTTCAAAATATCTTTTACAGTGCTTGGAAAACAATCTCCCAGGATTTAAAATTCCCATATATTTAATCCAAATATTATTTACTTTCCAAGTTTCTAGAGTTTTATTTCAATTTGGATTTTAAATTCATATTCAGTTCATTTGATTTTGCATATTATATTTATATAATATTTTGATTGGCTATTTATATAACCAACTCAACGATAAATCTTATTCGACCAAAATTTCAACCGACACATTCAATATATATTAGATAATTCCAATATATATTCTTTCTTTATATCAAAATATATTTTTGGGTAGAATTATTTTATTTACCCTCTTTTTAAAAACATACTGTGTCGAATTACTCTGTTCAAGAGTTTAGAAACACCTATCGATGTAGTTTGCATTACTGTTTCGACCAGAATTTATAAACCACTCGACTGACCAGTCAACACAATATAAAACAGTTTTTATATAAATCTGCAAATAATTTCACTCGTATATATACACTCAAACTCAATCTAGAGTATTACTTACTCCATCTCTATTGAGTTACGCCACAGAGCCAAGGTAATCACTTAACATTTAGCTCTGATACCAACTGTAACGGCGCTATTTTCGATACCTTGAAAACCGTGTCATTATTGAAAGAATTAAGAGGATGAGATAGAAAAGATAGAACTAATAGAATAGAAGAAGAAGAATACAACTGAACAGAATCAGAGTAACACGAAACTCACGGCGGAATGAAATAAATATAATGTATAACTTTGAATTACAAAACTGTATTGTATATACATACCATATATCAGAGTACAATACATCATATCACAACGGAAATAATCTCTAAATACTAATGGTGAAGCCTTCTGCTTTGAGCGCCTCCAAGTATATCTGTAAAAGCCTGAAACACTTGACTGCCCGTAAAAATTTGGGCACCCAAGAGTTTAGGGAAAAACAAACAAAATAAACTCTGGGTCAGTCATGGGACTGGTGTGAGTAAATTCCAACCATATATTCAACTTTGAAAATCCTTTTGAAAACAAAAGGATAATAGTAAGACCAGCCCACACATAAACATGGACGGTTTTTACCTTACTATAACCCAATTTACTTTGATATCAAAACCAGTGATATTATGATAATGTCTAAACAAATAAATATCCAAGTAGCAGAACGCTTGCATCTCACGCTCCACATATATATAGTATAAAATCATAAACCGCTGGGCGCTTATCAGAGAATGGATTCCAACAGACAAGGTATGGGAGCACCTTCTGAATAGTTACTCTAGAGGGGATACACTCAGGGTTCAACAATAACGTCTTGCAACCCGGCCACACATGACCGCTCACTCATTTAGCTTGAGTGTCGCGAATATATTGCCACCACGGTTGTAGGCCATCCAACCATCATCCGAAGATACAGAATCGAAAAGAAGTATAAATATGAATTTTCTCTAGATCGGTGACAATACACCCTGCTTGGGGATGACCCAACTAGCCATGCTGCCTAGCCCAACTTTTGTTACTACCTGGTTGTGAGGCTAGAGGCTACGTCTATTTTCAGAACATCTGATCACCATTCACTTTGAATGCCACATCGTCAAATCCGTAATCACTTATTGATTACACAAATACACACTGGGTGTAGAATAAGAGAAGTTACATTCTCCCCACCAACTTGGTATATTCGTAAAATCAACAGCGTGACCGTTGGAAATACTCTGTCAGACACTCGTCCATACAAGTTGTCCTGGGACTGGACAAACAGAAAACACCATTCTGGAACTGGACGACCCTTACATTTAACTCCGTCTTCAATTATCTTCAGCGTAATATAATTCGCAGCGCTGATGCCTATACGGAGTGGTTTTCAGATAACATATCCAATCGGTCTCTCCATATTGACGGAGTGGTTTTCAGATAACATATCCAACAGGTCTCTCCGTATTGACAATGATGGTCAAACACTTCGATAGTCGGTTATTTAACTATCGAAGTAAAAATAACATCCATTTAAATGATCAACTAAGCACACACAACCACGGGCACTTTTATTTAACATTCGTTTTTATTATTCTCATTCCAATATCTTACTAGATATTTCTCAAAACCCCGTTTTAGTCTTTTCACACTTCTTGGAAAATGTTCCCAGTTATTATAAACTTTTATTTTCCCATGTTCCAGAAAATATACGTTATTAACGTTCGAACCATTTCCATTGTTTTCACATTCTTTATTTTTATACTTGGATAATCTACTCTAACTATATTGGAAAAATACTTCCAATTTCATTTTAAACATTTTAATTTGCCAAGCGTTCACTTTAAACATTATTCACTTTAAAATGTGAATATCATTCCTATTATAGAAACCTAAACACCTTTATTGAATAACTCTTTATTAAGGTAATAAACACCCTTGTCTTGTTTACTGAAATTTCCTTCCTGAATTTATATTCCTATTCCACTTTATAGATCCTGTTTCTGAGTCAACTTCTTGTTAAATCAATATTAAGTTTATAACTAAATACTGATTATATAGCCTATTATAATTTAGTGGTTTAAATCAAAATATTAACCATCCTATCATATTATAATTCCTTAAAATAATTTACTTTTAATTCCAAATCCTAATGGTTTAATTCTAATCACATTTCGAACAATGAAATGATGTCATCGTTTTCTAACAAGATTCTCCAATTTCTCTTTCTAAACTTATTCTTATATTTTCTTTGGACAAACACCGTTACCTATCACTTTTTAGAATAAGTGGTTTTCAAATCAAACTGTTTCATTTCCTAGGAAGTGCTGCTATATATAAAAATCACGCTTAAGTTTGGTTAACAGCGTTAATTTATCGCTATAGTAAAAACTTGCAATATGCTGTAATATTCTCTTTATAACCAATCTCAACATTGCAGTCACACTTACCTTATCAACAACGTTATTTTATCGTTATAGTCCAAACTTGTCATACGCTGTAATATTCTTCGTTATAACTAATCTTGACATAACAGTCACGCTTAAGCCTAGTCAACAGCGTTATTTTATCGCTATAATTCTAAGACTGGCAATACACTGCCATATTCCCTATGTACTAATCTTGACATCTCTTTCTGTCACAAACTGATACCGTTCCTCGATAATAGTGAAGCCATTCAAGTTGGGGTATTCTATTTACCTCTCAGACCTTGATCGACAACGTTCCTACCTTAGAACAGGTATAAGTCTGTATTCTAATCCCTTATTACTTATAATATTCATCAAATCGTATTTTCTTGTTTTATTTTGGAATACGGTTTTATAACACCATATTCATACTTTGAAATCTTCGTTGTTTATTATTATTTATTTTAAACATTAACTCTTCGCTTTAACTTAATTCAACCGTTCTATTTATAACTTCATTACAAGGACCCAGTTAATCTAATAATCTTTTTCAATTAAACAGTTGATTTAAATCAACTTCATTCCATCAGTAAATTCGTTAACTGATTTTAATTACTTCTTACCAGTAGATTAATATATTTAATCTAATAACATTTCTAAATTGTTTGTTTTAAATTAATTATCCCAAATTATTTACTTGTCGGATAATTACAGCTTCATACTTATTTAACAAAACAATCGTTTATATTTACTTTAAAAAAAAGAACTTATTAAATACCGGTTTATAATAGAACTTCTATTATAATTTAAAACTTCACTTTAATTATAAAAATATAATTTTTATAATTAACTTCGTTGATTTGCCTGATGGCAAATCAAATTCTTAACAAAATAGGTTTATGGTCGACTGTTGCTACTTTCTAAATCGATATCGTTTATTTATCAAATCAAAACAAATGTTGAATTTTCATTCAACATTGATATTCACACAAGGTTTTAAATAACATTTGGGTTCAAACAGCGCAAACAGTACATATCTAAACAAATAGTACATATAAATATCGAGGAATCTGGTCGGATTCCTCCAACTGGTTTCCTGCATCCACCGATGTTAGTCAACAATTAACACTGATTTCATACCAGGGAATATATAATAGATGGGATCAGTACCCAACAAATGATGTGTATATATACGATGATATTCAATCAATTGTAATTTACCTAATCAACCATTACGCAGCATTCGACCAACGTTATAATATTTTAAAACAGATCAGAGTTAGTGAATTTACTCACTTCTGCGCGTTAACTGTTTAATAACGATTTGCGTCAGTTGATAGACCTGAATCCAGCGTTGTTTCACTTTGCTTCAAATGGGCGTTTAAAGTTAACCGAAATTCTGGTTACGTCCGATGCCCTCCGAACCTACTCAGTATCGTAGTGCTACTTGTTGTGATCTCGTCATGACTGGTTTTTGCTAAATTCATGATCCCAAATCAATTCTTTAACCACGCGATTAATCTCCTACTCCTCCTGACATTCAACGGTTTATCTATGTCGGCTTAATTACGTATTCTCTCCAACCTTCAGCGTTACCACTTCCCCTGGCAGCATCGTCCATGCACACTCGCTCATATTTACATCCCCTCTTTACGCTCAAACAGACTTCATAATCGGTTCAGGACCACATCAATACCTACCTCAACAAAACACTTTGCATCACCTTTCAAATGGTAAAACAGCAGCTTCCCTACCCTAACGTTCTCCACGCCAATAACCCGTTCTTCTTCAATCCAAAAGTCCGCCCCCACTTCATACACAGCACGCACATGCACCGCTCGTATCCCCTATGCACACGCTTACCCATTCACGTATTCATCTCCGAACACTTTCTTGCTGATACAACACTTCCAGCATCCCCCTCATTCCCTTCAATGCATGGCCTTCTCTCAAAACATACCCATGCATAATTCTGTCTTTAAATCATACGCAACTCGGTGCCATCCTTTCCTCTTTGCTGTACAAACTAGTGGCATCATCCTCTTAGTTGAACTCCAGCTACTCCAATGCAAACCGTGCCTTCTTCCCCATGCTTTCACTTTCACGCTCCGCTTCCTCACCCACATTAAATAAACGCTTGGTGTTAATTCATGTATCCCACTTAAATTTGACGGTATGGTAAATAGTAAATGAACATCTCGCTGTACCAACTTCGGGTCCCCGGTCGTGTACGAACTCAGTTCGTTCCCCCTTTCTAATGCACTGTCCAACACTCATCTCGCATGTACAGGAACCCTCCTGTTCATTTCAAAAGACCATGCTCCTTCCTGTCATTATTTGCCAAAGATTTTGAACGCTCATCCTCTCTCCTTTGTTCATGCATGCCTGCGCCCTTAGAACTCCTCCCATATGTGTAGTTCACGTCCCCCTGCACCCATCACACACTCACTACTTCATACTTTCACCATCTCCTTTCCCATTGCCGTCTTCTCCAACAATACTCCAGACTTTACCTTTTTACAATATAAACTCACGTATTAAAACTCCTGTTCACCAAAGCTTCTCACACACGATATTCAGCTCCACCTTCACCGTAGCTAGCTGGAGCGCCTACCCCATCATAGCATGTGAACACAAATGACGAGAACTCCCCATGCAAACACAGTTCGGCATCCCTCCTAGCTTGCATTGAAACAACTTCCCATGCCATCACGAGTTTCCATGTTATCCAGTCCTGCATAGATTCGAATGAACCAACGTCGAATACTCCTGATCGGCTATTACCAAGCTTTGGTTTGAAGGTTTTTGTCTGGAGAAATGGATAAAATGACGAGAGCGTATGGGTGCATTTTTATAGATCTAGAATACTTCAATATTAAGGAAAGTAAGGTACTGTTTCCTCAAAAGAATGAGAGTAGGTGTTGAAAATGTTTGCTGAAGTTCATGCTAGGATTTGATTATACATAGATGCCTATCCCTTTCCTTTGCCATGAAGTAAATTTCTAGTTTAGGGTAGGACGATGACAGCACATAGAAACTATGCATTGATTTGGAAAGAAGTATGGCCCAGTGCTTTGAAAAAGATAGCGTATAAATTTGGAGATATTTTACTTTGCTATTAAGTTAAGTTATAACGTACCCCTTGAAGTAAAATTCCGTTCACATACGAACTGTTGTGGACAGAAATAAAAATACAGTCGTGTCCAATGAGGTGTCACTATCCCAAAATTATAATAATACCGGTAGATTGACTCATATTTTGAAACCTCAAAATATTGATACAGGCTGCAAAATACTCCAAATAAAAAGTTGCATATTTAATTAAATAAAAATTATAATAAAATTATAAAAATTAAATTATCACTATATCTTAAAAGAACCTTGTCCAAATTCAAAACCAATATTTAGATATATTCAAATAACCGTTACGGTCGATATACGATTTCATAGCGACTTTCTGAATATTTGATTTGGACATATCTTGCCATATATATAACGAAATCTTCATTTTTCACTTCCATTAGAAAATTACAGCTCAACAGATTCCAACGTTCCTTGTTTCGTAGAAATCCGATTAAAAACGAGTCCTGTATACTCAGTTGAAGTTCAGAACGTTAAATTACGAACTACCGCGATATTTTGGGCTCAATTATATTTAATATATATTTTTACACGTTCAGCTTCGTTTAATTAATATATAAATTCACTTACATTACGAATTCAATATTTAAACTGTTTTAAATATTCAAATATAAACCGACAAAAATGCGGGACGTTACAAAATCATCAACTGATTTCTACATATTCATAACGTCGCAAACTTTACTGATAGTTGACCTTGGTTACTCTTCAGGTCCGAACACATTGCTTATTTTTGTTTAACTTTACTGATATACCTTTTTTTGTTCAACTTACTCAATCTTTGATGCAAATTCTTTTTGTTGTGACACTAGTTGGTAGGTTGTAAGAAAAATTGGTTATAGCATTTACTAGAAATTTCATGAATGCTTATGCAATTTATGCCTAGATAATTGAAAATTTGTTTATTGCATTATACAATATACCTTGTATTCATTCCTTCATTTCCTTGTTTTCTACTTATTGATTACAATCTTAGCCTCATTCTAACAAAAGCAAACAACTTAAAAAAGTGTTGAAATTAACAAACATTGAAAAACAATGCTGAAATCAACATACATACAGATTTTTAGCAACTAAATTGACAAACAACTGAAATTATTTCATTCCTAGAATCCCACAAAACAAACAACTAAATAAACTTAAGTCAAATTCATTCAATAAACTATACGACAACTGAAAAAAATTAATTTATTTGGACAAATGGATGAAGCAGCAATGTGGAGCATTTGCGAAATTCAACAATGGAGATAAAAAGACCGAAGCAACGATAAAAGAAGGTTGAGTGTTAGGAGATGGCAGTAGCAGCGCAAATGAGATTCACATGTGAAAGGGTGGAGCAGAAAGCCTAATTTTTGTTACGAGCCATGAATTAGACAAGAGCGGAAGAAAGAAGAATGAAGAGATCGAGAAAATGAACGTGAAATGTTTTCTTCGAAATTCTAGCGTAATCTGATTTTTTATTTTGCCCTGGGCCTGTGTGGCTGCCCCAGCCCATGGGCTTGGTTGTCTGGCCCACATGCCAGCTCTGATACGAATGTGGAATACGCATTAACAAATCATGTGTGCATTTGCGGACCAGACACATTATATATATATATATACACACACACAGAGAGAGAGAGAAATAAAAAAAGAGACACAAGTAATTTAGCATGTGCGATGCAAATGCGCATGATGAATTGAGTTAAAAAACAATATGAGTAAAATATAATTTGTCAGATGCAATCATTTTAATAACAATTTATTGCAAATGTAAAGTTAATAATATCTGCTGAATTCCACCCTTCTTACTACAACACTTTATCTGTAATCTCTAACGGATCCATACGACATTGATTAATGATAATCAGCTTATGTGATAATTGCTCTAAGTTTTAAGTCTACTGATAGTTATATTTTTATATATATTTTTTCCTCTGGTTTATCTACATAGCAATAATGTGCCTAAAATAAAGATTAGATATGTTTCAGTTTTGTGCTTGTAGGTTTGAAGAGCCTGAAGCAGCTAGTTCAGGATAATTTTTTTGCAGAGTTCATTGTATATCTAAGAATAAATTTGGCAAAGATGGAAGGCACATACTATCTCTATAGGACTCTTAAGGTTGCAGCCATTTTAACTTTATGTCAAGCTACTTTTTTGTTACTGTAATTGTTTGTTTGATCCAAGTTTATCATCAAAGTTTGGTATGATTATTATGATGACTTGTTATTTGTAGATGTAGCTGGTAATTTTTTCTAATGGCATTTATAGAGGTTTCATGCAGATAATATTTTAGAATGATGATATGGTTGTTCAGAGTTATCATGATTGGATATATGCATTTTTTTGTTTGGTACTAAATCAATCTTAAATGACTAGGCATAGGCTGTAGAGATAATAGTGTAGGAACTGAAGGTATATATATTTATTGTTATTCGGTGTTTAAAGATTGTTGACACTTGTGTAACATTTGTAAATTTTAGATAGAGAAAATAAGCATCTATCAAAATACGATGATGCAAAATCAGCAAGAGATGTAATGCTATTGGAACTTAAAAAACTTATTGTAGCAAATTGAGACGACCCGAAATCCCGTTCAGACGGAAACAAGGGTTATCTTTGGAATATAACACAGAAACAGATAATAGCAGAACAGAATTAAATAAATACACCAGATAATGAACAATAGAATATACTGGATAAAAGTAATCATCATAGTTACACAGTATACAGGATCTTACTTAGTACAAATACAGTTCAGCTATACATAAATGTCTACAGCGGAAATAAACAAAATATGTACAATAGGAGCTGAACAGCATAAAAAGAGATAAATGATAGAATCCATCTTCAGCTCCAGCTATCCAGAAAGAACCAGCTAAACCTGAATACAAGGCTGCCCGTGTAGAAAAAGGGGCACCCGAGTTTGAAAGTGAAACAAACTACGAGTCAGTCATGGGACTGGTATGAGAAATATACTCAACACATATATTGTTTGGCTAATCACAGGACCACGCCACTTTCGTGGAACGGGTTTACTCCATTGGATTGCCAGTGCTTTAAAACAAATCTTTCTTTTAAACATCGCTATGCTTTTTATAAAAATGAAGCTGTTATAAGACTCAGTTCCCATCACACAATGCAACACAAACCGGAGGATAGAGTTTTTACCTTATAACGGCCAAAATATGCTTGATACAAATAAAACAAAGGCATTTGATATTATTGCTAGTGTTTATATGTTTTGAAAACAATTTCAAATCATAGCTATCAATCATAGACGGCATGGGTACCATATATCATGTCGCCATATATATATACAATCAAAACCGCACGATGTCGTATTTGGAAATTGGATTTCCATCATGAACCAAGGCAAAAGATAGTCCTTACCGAATTCGAGACAATCTAGGCCATGTCTCCGGAACAGCCGCAACTGCCCCTTGGAGCGACAGGGCCGGTCCACACGGAGTGGATTATAGTGCCTGAACAATACGTTTCTCCGCCCTTTGGGGCGTAAATGAGCCAACGAATGACTCCATCGGACCCAGATCGTCCGATTAAACCGAGGCGCCTCGCAACAGTAACAACCACATAGGTGAAAAGTATATAAATGTCAGGGCTGGTAGGTCACTGACACCACCCTAGCTAGAAAGAAACGCTTGCCCTCCCTGAGATCTTTCTCCCGTTTTAGTTTCATACCGGGATGTGAGGCTCGCGAATTCACGTTATACACAAAGCTACGCCACACAGGCGGTGCTTTGATCATCACCACAAGACTTTGCTTTTCAACAGAAGTCCTGATCACTGCATCTTAGCATGCCACACAGGCAATTCATGCCATGCGACTGATGTCCATCGATATACAACCTCTGAGCTCGTGCGTCTCAGAGAAGGGCGTTAAACAAAAGAATAAATTCTCCGCCGCCAAACAGATGTATATTTGACAGAGATCAATCAACATAGAATAAAATCCAATGTCAGACACACAGTCCATCTACTAGTCCGTTCTGGGTCTGAACGAAACCGGAGGCACTAAATACTTCGATCACCACGTACGTCTGGACGATCACCACTCATTATCCATATTTCGGGATGCCTCCCAATCAGGACCTCGGTTACCATCCAAACGAGGTGAAGATCTCCGGTCTTCGACCATCGTCTTCATCTTCGAATTTCAATCGTCGGTCGATTATTTGAAATGAGAATTAACTCGGCCTTTTCAAATAATTCACGTATATTTAGAATTTCAAATCAATTTATTTCAATGGTTAAATTATTTGACAACACCAATCTTGTTCTTTAATGTAATTTTCACACCAAACACATTCAACCATCAAAAGCCACATAAATCGAGCAAATTCAGTTTATTTCCATTCCATATCGCTTATGATATTTTATAACTATTTATCGCTATTTTTATTTATTTTAAAATAGCTAATTTATTCAAAACGACGCTTCGGGCCATAAAGCGGCTGTGGCGCTGTTTTTCTTCAGATTTGATTTACACATATCTAAAAATCTAACCGTTGGATCTTCACAAAATTTGAATCATTAGAAAGGTCTTTTCAAAACGAATCCAACGGTACCAGTTTCGGGAAAATCCGACGGTCGGATCTCCCGGTACGATCGTTTGAAGTTTCAATTTCAAATTACGAACTGCAGCGTCGTTATTCGATTAAATATAATTATATTTATATATATAAATAAATATAATCGTTTCTGGCGCTGTTTTTCATCAGATTTGAATTAAACATTCCAGACAATCCAACCGTTGGATTTTTACAAAGTTGGTGCCGTTGGGAAGATATTTCCAAGGCGAACCCGATGGTTGCGGTTTCGGGAAAATCCAATGGTCGGATTCCCCGTACTAGTTGTTTGAAATCACGGTTTCAAAATGTGAACTGCACGGCCACGTTTCGTTTTAATTTTATTTATATTTATATAATTATATAAATATAGTTCATTCAACAATTTCAATATCGTTTTTACTTCAAATATTTCACTAACGCCTTAAAATTTTGGAAAATTTCGCCATAACCTCCCCTGCACCGGGAGCATCGGGAAATCGCAAATAGCTTTCCCGGTCCTTCTAATCTCAAAAAGAAAAAGCCAAGCGGCTAGCCAACAGGCTCATAAAATCATCACCCAAACAAAACAGTAAATGTGTACCTATTTGTCGGGCACAAAATTTTATTCCTCTTCTCTAGCCCCTTTGCTATAACCTGTTCAATGAATATGCATGTACATATATATGCAGTTCTTATCATTTATCATTTTCTATTCAACTTCATATTTGATTTCTATTTGGTTTAAAAACACCATTCATTCTAATGTTACATACATAGGTACAAATCATATCATTAGCTAATTAATGAATATTTCAACTCATATATATTTATTTGAACAAGTGGCTATTTTTAACACTTCACATTTCAACGATTCATGCATATAATAAAAATGTGATTTTTATTGTAAAACAACTCATTTCAAAACACTATTATTTTATATATTTCATATTGGTGATAAAAATAGGATTTTTCTTATAAAACAATTTCTTTCAAAACGAGATTATTTTACACAGTTCATATAGTCGATAAAAGGTGATTTTTTATTATCAAACAATTTATTTCAAAATATGAATACCATTCAACACATGAATTTCAATCAACGAATGAATATCAATTCAACACATGAAGGTTTTCTATAGTTTCTATATATAGATAAAAATGTGACTTTTATATTTAAAACGCGAATACCATTCAACACATGAATTTCTAATCAACGAATGAATATCAATTCAACACATGAAGGTTTTCTATTTAATGAATAAATATAGTTTAAGCAGATGAAAATAATTCAAACACACGAATATTATTCAAAATTTCGGCAGCATAACGGCAGGGTAGTTAAAACCGGGACCGTCCCTAGTACGGCTCCTCGCTCTACCTTAAAACCTCGCGGTTTTTGACAATGGGGATCATGCATCTAGTTCGCACGCAGGCGGCATGTATATATTAATTTCATTTCCACAAACTAATCCTATGTGGTTTCAACCAAATATTTCTCAACCACAAACGGGTATTTTTCAACCTCAATCAATCAATATCAACCACAAACAATCCCAAACAATCATTCGCTATCAATCAATTTTCACAACAATTTCAATCAATAAATATCGTCCATGGTTTGTGGACGAGGGGCGTATATATATATATATTTATATAAAGCAATTCACTTTTATTTCAACACACATATATATAGCTAGAAAAAGAAATTGAAGAGTGAGAAATTCTCAATGAATAGCTAATTCAATCCCACGACTCTTCTTTGCATAAATCTTCACCGTTCTCGCCTTTTGTCGCTTTCGTTGCCCGTATTCACTACATATGTAAAGATCGAATTTTTACTTCGTTATTCAATATATAAAAATCGAATTTTTATTATGCTATTCAATATATAAAAATCGAATTTTTACTTCGATGTTCAATATATAAAAATCATATTTTTACTTCGATGTTCAATATATAAAAATCATATTTTTACTTCGATGTTCAATATATAAAAATCATATTTTTACTTCGATGTTCAATATATAAAAATCATATTTTTACTTCGATGTTCAATATATAAAAATCATATTTTTACTTCGATGTTCAATATATAAAAATCATATTTTTACTTCGATGTTCAATATATAAAAATCATATTTTTACTTTTTATAAAAATCAATCCTTTCATATTTATAAAATCACTACTTTGTGATTTAAAAATCAAAGCTTTGATCATGTTTAAAAATCAACTCTTTTAACAAAGAACATATATATCAATTAAAAATCTAATTTATTCTAAACTAATATATAAATAAAAATCTAATTTTTTTTATTCACAACCTTCATAAGTAAAACTGATTTTTTTATTTGCTATTTACTTACATTAAAATTAAACAAAGAAAGAACAAAAATAGATAAATAAAAAAAAAGGAGGAAACTCACATCGTTGCTTATGAAGAGGGGAGGGGGGGTGGATGCGTCAGAGGTTGTTAGGGCGGAGCTGGCCAGCGGTTTTGGGCTGAAGCGGTTTAGGGGGGGTCGGATTAAAGGAGGAGGAGTGAGCGAGGGCGTCGGGGGGGCATCGAAGGTGGGGCGCCGGCCTGGGCGGGGTGGTCTTCTGGCGGCGGCGGCGCGTAGGATTAGGGTTCGTTGTTTTTTTTTCTCTGTTTGATTCGAACTGAAGGAAGAAAAGAAAAAAGGGGGGGCCAGAACGAAAGATAAGGGAGGGGAATTTTTTTTTTATTATTTAATTATTTAATTTTGCAAAAAGTTGACTTTTACATACGACCTCTAAACGAGGCCCACCGCCTGTCGTCCATAGCGTTTTACCCCCATCCCGAACACAATGGATATGTATCGTAAGCTGATTCGATCGTTTGAATCAGTTTCCGTTGAATTTAAAGTGCAATTCTTTATATATTCAATTTAAACGCACATTTCAATTTAGTGGGGCCACATACGAACTCGAAAAATTCCAGAAAAATATTTTCTAGCTTCGTATTGACGATACGGTCCTAACAAAACTAGTTTCGTCAAATTCTGAGACCGTTTGGAAAATGGTCAATTTCCAGTCGATTAAAATCAACTGAAACCGGTCAAACGCGTTTTCCTTTGCCACGCTCACATATTGATTCGAAAAATTATGAAATTTGAAACCTAGCAATAATTTGACATCACGGATCCAACAAAAGTGGTTTCGTCGAATTCCGAGGTCGTTTGCAAAATGTCCATTTTTAAGGGCCTGAATTCCATAGCGACTATTCAGAATTTTCAACTGGACATATCTTTTGATTCCCGCTATCAAATTTCGATTCGTCAGATTCGTTGGAAAGGTATTCACTAACAGATTTAAATATTTTTGGTTTCACTAAAATCCGGATTGTTTTGCACCCGGTACAGTCCGACAAAGTTTGAATTCAATTTTTGAAACTACAGCGCCATTTCAGGCCTTGTTTATAATTATAATTAATTATATTCGTTTTCAATTGTTGATTCAAACTCAGTTTTCATCGCCATTATTTAATATATTTATTTTAAATATTTAAAATCCATTATTTTTGCCAATTTAAATTTTTTAAATTGGTTCAGATTTTCTGGGTCGTTACAATCTCCCCCACTTAAAACTTTTCGTCCCCGAAAAGGAACAAAGTCGAAAGTGGTTTGATAAATCTACAATCATACAACAACCTACTTTGCATTACCATTCAATTCTATACTCTATTGTTAATTTCTTTTCATAGATGTGCACTTTTAATTATATAGTCTGAATGATTTCTAAAGGGTATAGGATTTGATTAGTATATTTTTGAAGGGGGAAGCGCGGATAGTTCGAGAACAAGCCACAACAGAACGCATACAAAAGAACATTTCACTGTATATTACAACAATGCATCAGATTACAAGCATATACAGAGTATAAACAAATAAATATTACACAGAAATATCAGAGATTCAAATTACATTTAAATACATTGCAGCGGAAAATAATACAATACACAACTAGAAGGAGATACACGGATACAGAGCTTTCCGAGCATCGTTCCAGCTGTGAATCAGGACCCTGTGAATATAAATCTGCAAAACCAAAAATACTAGCTGCCCGTGTGGAAAATAGGGGCACCCAGAGTTTAGGTTAAAACAATAAACTCCAGGTCAGTCATGTGACTGGTGTGAGAACTAAAGCCGTTATTAATCTTTATTTCCAAGTTAGGTAAATCAAGGGACCACTCCGCTAACGCGGAACGGGTTTCCTCCCAAGAATACCAGTGCATGAAACAAACAACGCAATGCTAAATAAAGAAAAATTAAGCTGTTATAAGACTCAGTTCCCATCACACAATGCAACGCAAACCGGAGGATAGAGTTTTTACCTTATAACGGCCAAAATATGCTTGATACGAATAAAACAAAGGCATTTGATATTATTGCTAGTGTTTATATGTTTTGAAAACAATTTCAAATCATAACTATCAATCATAGACGGCATGGGTACCATATATCATGTCACCATATATATATATATATATATATATATATATATATACAATCAAAACCGCACGATGTCGTATTTGGAAATTGGATTTCCGTCATGAACCAAGGCAAAAGATAGTCCTTACCGAATTCGAGACAATCTAGCCCATGTCTCCGGAACAGCCGCAACTGCCCCTTGGAGCGACAGGGCCGATCCACACGGAGTGGATTATAGTGCCTGAACAATACGTTTCTCCGTCCTTTGGGGCGTAAATGAGCCAACGAATGACTCCATCGGACCCGGATCGTCCGATTAAACCGAGGCGCCTCGCAACAGCAACAACCACATAGGTGAAAAGTATATAAATGTCAGGGCTGGTAGGTCACTGACACCACCCTAGCTAGAAAGAAACGCATGCCCTCCCTGAGGTCTTTCTCCCGTTTTAGGTTCATACCGGGATGTGAGGCTCGCGAATTCACGTTATACACAAAGCTAAGCCACACAGGCGGTGCTTTGATCATCACCACAAGACTTTGCTTTTCAACAGAAGTCCTGATCACTGCATCTTAGCATGCCACATAGGCGATTCATGCCATGCGACTGATGTCCATCGATATACAACCTCTGAGCTCGTGCGTCTCAGAGAAGGGTGTTAAGAAAAAGAATAAATTCTCCGCCGCCAAACAGATGTATATTTGACAGAGATCAATCAACATAGAATAAAATCCAATGTTAGACACACAGTCCATCTACTAGTCCGTTCTGGGTCTGAACGAAACCGGAGGCACTAAATACCTCGCAAACCCATCGATCACCACGTACGTCTGGACGATCACCACTCATTATCCATATTTCGGGATGCCTCCCAATCAGGACCTCGGTTACCATCCAAACGAGGTGAAGATCTCCGGTCTTCGACCATCGTCTTCATCTTCGAATTTCAATCGTCGGTCGATTATTTGAAATGAGAATTAACTCGGCCTTTTCAAATAATTCACGTATATTTAGAATTTCAAATCAATTTATTTCAATGGTTAAATTATTTGACAACACCAATCTTGTTCTTTAATGTAATTTTCACACCAAACACATTCAACCATCAAAAGCCACATAAATCGAGCAAATTCAGTTTATTTCCATTCCATATCGCTTATGATATTTTATAACTATTTATTGCTATTTTTATTTATTTTAAAATAGCTAATTTATTCAAAACGACGCTTCGGGCCATAAAGCGGCCGTGGCGCTGTTTTTCTTCAGATTTGATTTACACATATCTGAAAATCTAACCGTTGGATCTTCACAAAATTTGCATCATTAGAAAGGTTTTTTCAAAACGAATCCAACGGTTCCAGTTTCGGGAAAATCCGACGGTCGGATCTCCCGGTACGATCGTTTGAAGTTTCGATTTCAAATTACGAACTGCAGCGTCGTTATTCGATTAAATATAAATATATTTATATATATAAATAAATATAATCGTTTCTGGCGCTGTTTTTCATCAGATTTGAATTAAACATTCCAGACAATCCAACCGTTGGATTTTTACAAAGTTGGTGCCATTGGGAAGATATTTCCAAGGCGAACCCGACGGTTGCGGTTTCGGGAAAATCCAATGGTCGGATTCCCCGTACTAGTTTTTTGAAATCACGGTTTCAAAATGCGAACTGCACGGCCACGTTTCGTTTTAATTTTATTTATATTTATATAATTATATAAATATAGTTCATTCAACAATTTCAATATCGTTTTTACTTCAAATATTTCACTAACGCCTTAAAATTTTGGAAAATTTCGCCATAACCTCCCCTGCACCGGGAGCATCGGGAAATCGCAAATAGCTTTCTCGGTCCTTCTAATCTCAAAAAGAAAAAGAAAAAGCCAAGTGGCTAGCCAACAGGCTCATAAAATCATCACCCAAACAAAACAGTAAATGTGTACCTATTTGTCGGGCACAAAATTTTATTCCTCTTCTCTAGCCCCTTTGCTATAACCTGTTCAATGAATATGCATGTACATATATATGCAGTTCTTATCATTTATCATTTTCTATTCAACTTCATATTTGATTTCTATTTGGTTTAAAAACACCATTCATTCTAATGTTACATACATAGGTACAAATCATATCATTAGCTAATTAATGAATATTTCAACTCATATATATTTATTTGAACAAGTGGCTATTTTTAACACTTCACATTTCAACGATTCATGCACATAATAAAAATGTGATTTTTATTGTAAAACAACTCATTTCAAAACACTATTATTTTATATATTTCATATTGGTGATAAAAATAGGATTTTTCTTATAAAACAATGTCTTTCAAAACGAGATTATTTTACACAGTTCATATAGTCGATAAAAGGTGATTTTTTATTATCAAACAATTTATTTCAAAATATGAATACCATTCAACACATGAATTTCAATCAACGAATGAATATCAATTCAACACATGAAGGTTTTCTATAGTTTCTATATATAGATAAAAATGTGACTTTTATATTTAAAACGCGAATACCATTCAACACATGAATTTCTAATCAACGAATAAATATCAATTCAACACATGAAGGTTTTCTATTTAATGAATAATTATAGTTTAAGCAGATGAAAATAATTCAAACACACGAATATTATTCAAAATTTCGGCAGCATAACGGCAGGGTAGTTAAAACCGGGACCGTCCCTAGTACGGCTCCTCGCTCTACCTTAAAACCTCGCGGTTTTTGACAATGGGGATCATGCATCTAGTTCGCACGCAAGCGACATGTATATATTAATTTCATTTCAACAAACTAATCCTATGTGGTTTCAACCAAATATTTCTCAACCACAAACGGGTATTTTTCAACCTCAATCAATCAATATCAACCACAAACAATCCCAAACAATCATTCGCTATCAATCAATTTTCACAACAATTTCAATCAATAAATATCGTCCATGGTTTGTGGACGAGGGGCGTATATATATATATTTATATATAGCAATTCACTTTTATTTCAACACACATATATATATATAGCTAGAAAAAGAAATTGAAGAGTGAGAAATTCTCACCGAATAGCTAATTCAATCCCACGACTCTTCTTTGCATAAATCTTCACCGTTCTCGCCTTTTGTCGCTTTCGTTGCCCGTATTCACTACATATGTAAAGATCGAATTTTTACTTCGTTATTCAATATATAAAAATCGAATTTTTATTATGCTATTCAATATATAAAAATCGAATTTTTACTTCGATGTTCAATATATAAAAATCATATTTTTACTTCGATGTTCAATATATAAAAATCATATTTTTACTTCGATGTTCAATATATAAAAATCATATTTTTTACTTCGATGTTCAATATATAAAAATCATATTTTTACTTCGATGTTCAATATATAAAAATCATATTTTTACTTTTTATAAAAATCAAACCTTTCATATTTATAAAATCACTACTTTGTGATTTAAAAATCAAAGCTTTGATCATGTTTAAAAATCAACTCTTTTAACAAAGAACATATATATATCAATTAAAAATCTAATTTATTCTAAACTAATATATAAATAAAAATCTAATTTTTTTTATTCACAACCTTCATAAGTAAAACTGATTTTTTTATTTGCTATTTACTTACATTAAAATTAAACAAAGAATGAACAAAAATAGATAAATAAAAAAAAGGAGGAAACTCACATCGTTGCTTATGAAGAGGGAGGGGGGTGGATGCGTCAGAGGTTGTCAGGGCGGAGCTGGCCAGCGGTTTTGGGCTGAAGCGGTTTAGGGGGGGTCGGATTAAAGGAGGAGGAGTGAGCGAGGGCATCGGGGGGAGGGGCATCGAAGGTGGGGCGCCGGCTTGGGCGGGGCGCGGTGGTCTTCTGGCGGCGGCGTCGCATAGGATTAGGGTTCGTTGTTTTTTTTTCTTTGTTTGATTCGAACTGAAGGAAGAAAAGAAAAAGGGGGGGGGGGGCAGAACGAAAGATAAGGGAGGGGAATTTATTTTTTATTATTTAATTATTTAATTTTGCAAAAAGTTGACTTTTACATACGACCTCTAAACGAGGCCCACCGCCTGTCGTCCATAGCATTTTACCCCCATCCCGAACACAATGGATATGTATCGTAAGCTGATTCGATCGTTTGAATCAGTTTCCGTTGAATTTAAAGTGCAATTCTTTATATATTCAATTTAAACGCACATTTCAATTTAGTGGGGCCACATACGAACTCGAAAAATTCCAGAAAAATATTTTCTAGCTTCGTATTGACGATACGGTCCTAACAAAACTAGTTTCGTCAAATTCTGAGACCGTTTGAAAAATGGTCAATTTCCAGTCGATTAAAATCAACTGAAACCGGTCAAACGCGTTTTCCTTTGCCATGCTCACATATTGATTCGAAAAATTATGAAATTTGAAACCTAGCAATAATTTGACATCACGGATCCAACAAAAGTGGTTTTGTCGAATTCCGAGGTCGTTTGCAAAACGTCCATTTTTAAGGGCCTGAATTCCATAGCGACTATTCAGAATTTTCAACGGGACATATCTTTTGATTCCCGCTATCAAATTTCGATTCGTCAGATTCGTTGGAAAGGTATTCACTAACAGATTTAAATATTTTTGGTTTCACTAAAATCCGGATTGTTTTGCACCCGGTACAGTCCGACAAAGTTTGAATTCAATTTTTGAAACTACAGCGCCATTTCAGGCCTTGTTTATAATTATAATTAATTATATTCGTTTTCAATTGTCGATTCAAACTCAGTTTTCATCGCCATTATTTAAAATATTTATTTTAAATATTTAAAATCCATTATTTTTGCCAATTTAAATTTTTTAAATTGGTTCAGATTTTCTGGGTCGTTACACAAATCCATTATTGAAGAAAATCCATCTTCTCTAAATCTTCGAAGCCTAAATCCTAATTCACTTAACCAAGTTCATGAACCTGATGATGTTTGATGCATATAGTCCTTGCCGGACTCTTTCATAGTGGCTCTATGAAACTTCCTAAATTTCGCTTGGTTCGAATCGATCGCTAAACCAACCAAGACCGCTCGAGAGCCCAGATTGTAACAACCCGCAAATTCTGAACCAATTTAAAATTTTTATTTTAGAAATTTTAATGGAATTTTAATAGTTAAAATAATTTATTTTAAAATAATAATGATTAAAAATTTATTTAAATCGAAGTTAGAATGAAAATTTTAATTTTAATTATAAAAAGAGTTAGAAATAGCACGGTTGTTTGAAAAGTCAAACTTGAATTTTGACCGGATGTACATGATGCAAAATAAAAAGAATTTTAGTGAAACCAAAAATATTGAAATCTATTTAAAAATATCTTTCCAACGAATCCGAAAAATAGAAATTTCATAGAGGGAATCAAAAGTTATGCCCAGTAAAAAAATCAGAATAGTTGATGTAGAATTTTTATATATTTTAATATTAAAAATAGCCAATTTTCAAACGACCTCTGTTTTCGACGAAACCACTTTTGTTGGAACTGGAATGCCAAATTATTGTTAGGTTTCAATTTTCATAATTTTTTGAATTAATATGTGAGCGTGGCAAAAGAAAATGTGTTTTGTCAATTTCAGTTAAATTTAATAAACTAGAAAATGGTCATTCTTCAAACAGTCTCAGAATTCGACAAAATTAGTTTTGCTTGGACCGTATAGTTAAAAAATACCCAGAAATATTTTTTTTTTGAATTTTTCTGGATACGTATATGGCCCCGGTAAATTTAAATATACGTTCAAATTAATTTAATAAAGGATTTAAATATTAAATTAAATAATTCAGGCCATAGGCAGTCGTTTGGGCTGACGGGACTTAGCCCGTTGGATCCGGAATGGGGGCTATTGGGTGGGGTCAACTTCATTTGGATTGAAATTGGAATTGTTTAAGACTTATGGATTTATTTGTAAAATCTACATTTAAATATTATAAATAATAGAAAATTAGACAAACCCTAATTCTATCGTTATACTGTAGCCGCCGCATCTTCAGTCGTGAATGGCCATTAATCTTCAAAACTTTCTCTTCCAATTCCTCTCAATTCACTAAATATTTCACTCAATCCTTTAGACAAATCTGTAGAGCTTCTCTTTCCCTACAAATGCATACCCGAATCATCATCTATCGTGGACCATAGCCCTAGAATCACCTCGCCGAACCCAGTGGGTTCCGACCGCCGCCGGGCCCAGCCACAGCCGCTGTGTTGGTCGGCAACCCCCTACACCTTGCGCCACCTCCCCCTCTACGACGTAGTGATCTCCGATTGTCCTGCAGTGCTTCCAGTCCAGCGAAATCCCCAGTCCTAGATTCGAACTAGTTTGAAAACTCACGGCCCTGGTTTTGAAAGGAAGAAGAAAGGTTAAATTATATTTAATTATCTTAATTAATTTATTTTAATATTATCAATCTAAAACTAATCGTAACTCATTCATACTAACTCAGAATAACACGATTTCCGAAGCGTTGGAATCGTCTTTCCGAGATCTACACAATGAATCAGACCAGATCTGAAACAAATGACTTTGAAAATTCAGCCAAATTTGAGCATGAACGATTTCGGAAAACCAATCGATGTGAGATTCCTAATTTGAATTTTTTAATCAGTTTAACTATTTTTATCGCTGATAAATAATTGTATGTGTGTTAAGTAATTAGCTATGCGATGTGATGCAATTTTGACGATTGATCTGTTTATTCTGTGTGTATGTATGATAGATCTGTTGTTTAAATTTTAGATCTAAATATGTTAGTCAAATAAAACATTTTCCCTTTTTCCAATATTTGTGCATTATGTGGATTAAACAAAGATGAGTATTGAATTGAATTTATTGTTCAATTAGTAAATTTTTCCGATTCAAGAAAAGTCACCATTTTGCTTATATTGTTGAACTGAATTTGATTGTCAATCCAATATAGAAAAACTATGTTATTCCTTATTTTTGAATTGGTCTAGTTTATCAATTCAATACATCATGCTATGTGATTATTTTTGAATTGATTTAGTTGTCAATTCAATACACCATACTATGTGATTATCTTTGAATTGATTTAGTATATCAATTTAACACACAAAACCATGTTATCATTTTTGAATTGATTTAGTTTATCAATTCAACACATAATACTATGTTATCATTTTCGAGTTGATTTATTTTATCAATTCCAATGCTCAATATTATGTTATATAGAAATTGACTTTTTATTTGTCTTCTTTAACGCAAATATAACATAGAAATATAAGTTTCACTTTTTATTTGCATTCCACTATGCATATAGAATGTTGGAAATAAAGGTACACTTTTCATTTGCATTCCCTAATGCAAATATAACATAGAATTAAAAGTTCACTTTTTATTTGTATTTCACAATGCAAATAAAACATTGAAATTAAAAGTTCACCTTTTGTTTTGCATCCTTTAATGCAAATGAACATCGAAATTAAAACGTGTTCTTTTATTTACATCCACCAATGTAAATAAACATGAAAAATAAAATTTGTTCTTTTTATTTGCATTCACTAATGCAAATATATAAGTAAAAATAAAATTTTCTCTTTTATTTGCATTTCACAAATGCGAATATACATGAAAAATAAAGTTTGTTCTTTTATTTGCATTCACTAATGCAAATATATATAGAAATGAAATTTGTTCTTTTTATCTGCATTCAAAAATGCAAATATACATAAAAAAATATAATTGGCCTTTTATTTGCATCCTTTTATGCAAATATACATAAAAATATAAGTAGTCTTTTATTTGCATTCTTTTATGCAAATATACATAGAAAATATAATTGATCTTTTATTTGCATTCGTTTATGCAAATATACATAGAAATATAAAATGTACTTTTATTTGCATCCTCTTATGCAAATATACATAGAAATAGAAAGTGCTCTTTCATTTGCATTCTTTTATGCAAATATATATTGAAATATAAAATATTCTTTTATTTGCATTCTCTAACGCAAATATGCATTGAAATAAGGAAAACTATTTTTTTTTTGCTATTTTGGTTGCAAACAAACCATTAGAAGTAAAACTATATTTTTATTTACAATTTTGGATGCAAACAAACATTAGAGTTAAAATTACATTTTTGCAATTATAAATGCAAACAAAAATACTAGAATAAATATGACATTTTTATTTTGTATTTTAGATAGAAATAAAAATATGATTTAAAAGAGTTACATTTTTGTTTATAAATTTAGTTGCAAACAAAGCAAATATATATATATATATATATATATATATATATATATGTATTTGCATATTTAGATGCAAATAAACATCATAGTTAAAAGATTATAATTTTATTTGCATTCTTTGATGCAAATAAACACCGTATTTAAAGGTCGACTTTCTATCTGCATTCTTGAATGCAAATAAATAACATAGTTAAAAGGTTATATTTTATTTGCATATTTAAATGCAAATAAACAACGTAGTTTAAATGTTATATTTTATTTGCATATTTAGATGCCAATAAACATCATAGTAAAAGGATTATATTTTTATTTGCATTCTTTGATGCAAATAAACATTGAAATAAAAAGTTATATTTTATTTGCATTCTTTGATGCAAATAAAACATTTCAATAAAAAGTCTTATTTTATTTGCATTCCTTAATGCAAATAAACATAGTATTTAAAAGTTAAATTTTTATTTGCATACTTTGATGCAAATAAACATCATATTTAAAAGTTGAATTTTTATTTGCATTCTTTGATGCAAATAAACTAAGAAATTAAAAGTTGCATATTTATTTGCATTCCTTGATGCAAATAAAATATTGAATTAAAGGTTGAATTTTTATTTGCATTCCTTGTTGCAAATAAAACCTTGAATTAGAAAGTTGCATTTTTATTTGCATCCTTTGATGCAAATAAAACATGAAGATAAAAGTTGCATTTTTATTTGCATTCCTTGATGCAAATAAATCATAAATTAAAGTATTACCTTTTATTTGCATTTTAGATGCAAATAAAAAGCATGCTTAAGAAGTTACAATTTTATTACTATTTAGATATAAAAGAACAGGATTAAAAATACCATTTTTACTTTTAAACTAGAGTAAATAAAAGGATTATGATAAAATGAATTCATTGTAGTTGTAATTTTGTTAAAATAAATAAATTGATTTTATTTTCATCATAGATTAAAATAAAAAGATTAGAATTAAGAAGGTATATTTTTAGTGTCATCTTGGCTTCAATAAAAAAAAGTAAAAAGATAGAGAAGGTTTATTTGTCCTTTTGTTGCAATACAAAAAGATACATTTTTATCACTTAAATAGAATGAGACAAAATTTATTTAATTTTGTCATTTTAAAAAGGTTGAAACAGAATAATCACTTTTGTCAATTTATATTAGTTGAATCAAACATTCATTTTGTCAAATTATATTGACTGAAACCAAAAAGGACATTTTTGTCAAATAAGAATCAAACACAAATAGCATTTTGATAAAATAGAATTGTCGACAAATGAATGTATCACTCTTCTTATACATTTTATTGAGATAGAATTTATATGCAAATAAAATAATCATTTTTATTTGCATAACATACAATAGAATTTACATGCAAATATAATAATCATTTTTATTTGCATAACATACAAGAGAATTTATATACAAATATAAAAATCTTTTTTATTTGCATACTTACATTGGAACTTATATTCAATCATAAGAATCATGTTACTGGTCAAAATATACATTAGAATGTATAGGCGAGTTAAGGTGACGTTTCTATATGGTAATGCATACATTAGAATTTGTATGCAATTTAAAATAAACATTTTATGCGTTGAGTTATACATTAAAATATATACAAATGAGATTATTTCTATTACATTAAGAATAATTACATACAAATTAAGTATAATGTAAATTATCTTTTATTTGTCATCCACAATAATGTCATATAAATAAATTACATTCTATTATATATTAGAAATGTAAAAGAAATTATGCGAGTCAAATTTATATTTTATCTCAACACTAGGAATAAAATATCATTTTTAACCATCATTATCAACATGTTGGTAGCATTTAAAATTGGTTAAATTCATTAACAAATTATTTATTTATATGTACTGTTGTTGGCTGAAAACCCCACACGGGTATTGGGATGAAATTGATATACACTAGTCCCAATATTTATTCATATGTCAATCGATAGATTGACAGGCTGCAATGAGCGCTATTATTTCATTTAATGCTCACACAGTTGAGAACTTCACTTTGGATGTTGAATGGATGGTTGGATGATTAATTATTATTGTTGTTCTTTACATACGATGTATGAAATCCATATAACCAAAGTTATATAGTAAGTGATTGAGTCGCTTTTCGATTCAGAATATCTTTTATATAAAGAATATTTTTTAAACAAAGGATTTCTTTTAAATAAAGAATAAATCTTACAACTAAGATTATTGGTATTTCGATTTATATTTATTTCGATTTATATTTATTTATTGGAAAATGATTTTGGGTTTACCGCGAACAATGTTTTTAAATGACATTGATTCTTTAACCCAGTTAAAAATAAGATTTATTTCTTAAATTGGAATAATTGAAAAGTAGTGATTTTTGATATTAAAATTGAATTGGAATTTTAACAAATCTTTGAAAATAAGATTTAAGAATAAATTTAAAGGATTTTATGTTTGATAAAATTAATGGGAACCTTTCCCTAATAATATGAATATTTTATTTAAAGAATATTCTGAATTGGAAAGAGGCGTTGGATGTATCCTTATAACACTTGATTTTTAATTATAAAAATACGCGAGTTATTCGGAATGACCGGGTTTAACCCATTCTGAATAACTACTATGACGATTAAAAATCGAAGATGAAGACGATGGTTGAAGATGGCGATCTTCACATCGAATGGATGAGGACTACTGATCCCTTTGATTGGAGTTGCTGCCTTGAAAAGGTTCCAGTGGTAGACGTCCGGACATATCGTCGATCGTTCGGATATGCAAGGTATAAGGTGCCTCCGGTTCCGTTCAGACCCAGAACGAACTTGTAAAAGGATGTGTGTCTGACGTTGAATTTCATTCTATGTAAACTGATTTCTTTTAATATACAACCGTTGGTGGCGGAGAATTTATTCTCTTGCTTAACACCCTTAGAGGTTGTGTGTTGATAGTTATAAATCGTATGGTATGGACTGTCAATGTGGCATGCCAAGATGCAATTGATCAAGGCTTTTGTTGAAAAGCAGAGCCTTGTGGATGATGATCAAAGCATAGCCTATTTAGGCATAGCTTTGTGTATTCCGTTGCCTTGCGAGCCTCACTCCCCGGTATGAGTCAAAAACGGAGCAAGGGAATGCAGGGAGTGCACACGTTTCTTTCTAGCTAGAAGTGGTGTTTGGGTTTAACACGGCCTGATATTTTACTTATGTGGTTGATGGATTTTGAGGCGCCTTGGATTTTTATTGGCCGCAATGGCCAATTTATAGATCCAATAGGATCGGGAAGCGTGTGTTCAGGAATTGCCAATCCAACCCATTGCACTATTGCGGGACCGGCCCTGCTGTATAAAAGGGTTCGCCAGCGTCCGAATCCTGAGACATTGCTAGAGTGTCTCGAATCGGTCAGGAGATCGTTCCTAGCCTTGACTCTTTATGGAAATCCAACCTCCATTACGACATCCTACGGTTTTGATTGTATACCTATATACAGCGACATAGTACATGGTAGCTATGCCGTCTATGATTAATACATTATGATTGAATGGTTTTTAAAACATATATGCACTAATAATAATATCAAATCCGTATTTATTGTATCAAGCATTTTTGACCATTATAAGGTAAAACTCTATCCTCCGGCTTGCATTGCATTGTGTGATGGGACATGAGTCTTATAATGGTTTCATTTTTCTAAAAAGCATTGCGTTGTTTTAACGATTTACTTTATTTATGCACTGGCAATCCAATGGAGTAAACCCGTTCCGCGATAGCGGCGTGGTCCTATGATTGGCCTCTTTATTAGTTAAGTTAAATAAATATTTCTCACATCAGTCCCATGACTGACCCGTAGTTTGTTTCACTTTGCAAACTCGGGAGCCCTCTTTCCACACGGGCAGTTGAGTAGCTTATTTTGCAGATATATTGAGCAGGATTCTGGATCGAAGCTTAGAGCTGTGTCCAGAGCATTGATGGTCTTCGCTGTGATTAAATTAATTATTCCGCTGCATTGTATTAGTTTTGTTGTAATTAAATCTTCTGCTGTATTATTTATCAATGTACTCTGATATATTCTGTACTCTGATGTAACATTATTATAATGTTTATAAAAGTCTATTGTATTTGTTCTGATGTGTTGTATTCCCAAAGTTAACGTATTCGGGTTTTGAGCGGTCTTGGTCGATCTTAGGGTCGATTGGGTCAGGTGAAATCCGGGTCGTTACAGTTGGTATCAGATCTCTGGTTAGCTCAAATCTTTGGGATACAACTCGTTAGAACCGAACAAAAGACTCATCAAAGATTGGATTAGTAATATCCAATAAGAATAACTCGTTAGAGATGGGATCAGTAGTATCCTAGAACGAGTGTGAAGAGTATTAATTTTTAAAAATAAAAATGAAAACAAATTTAGTTTTGAAAATTTAAAATCTTATTATACGTATTTGAATATATTATCCTATTTTATATTGGACAATCGAGTATATAGAGATTTTAATACACTTTTGATCCACGTGTATTCGAAGCCTTAAATATACTTGATAGATATAGAATCACACTTTAGTCGCCCGGAGATGTTCTGATGGTGGTTCGAAACATCATCAGAATTTATGTTCGAGTTTCGAAAGTGGTATATCTATATATTTCCATTGACTGGTGTGAGAACCAAAACTAGATAGGGTCTATTGCTGTGATTTGCACTAAAAATACGATCTTTTGACTATATATAAAAGTTATATATATTTGAAAAGTTAATCACCTAATTGATTGTTGGTTGTGATTTTTGATTATTAGTTTAACTAATTGAACCAATATAAAAGAATGATAAGTTTAACTAATATTGAATTGAACTGAAAATTGATTAAAATTAAAAGTTTAGATGGTTAATTAAATGACTTTTAGCATCGTTCCTTTTCGAGGACGAAAAGATTTTAAGTGGGGGAGATTGTAACAACCCGCAAATTCTGAACCAATTTAAAATTTTTATTTTAGAAATTTTAATGGAATTTTAATAGTCAAAATAATTTATTTTAAAATAATAATGATTAAAAAATTATTTAAATCGAAGTTAGAATGAAAATTTTAATTTTAATTTTAATTATAAAAAGAGTTAGAAATAGCACGGTAGTTTGAAAAGTCAAACTTGAACTTTGACCAGATGTACAAGATGCAAAATAAAACGGATTTTAGTGAAACCTAAAATATTGGAATCTATTTAAAAATATCTTTCCAACGAATCCGAAAAATCAAAATTTCATAGCCGGAATCAAAAGTTACACCCAGTTAAAAAATCAGAATAGTCGCTGTAGAATTTATATATATATATATATATATTTTAATATTAAAAATATCCATTTTTCAAACGACCTCGGTTTTCGGCGAAACCACTTTTGTTGGAACTGGAATGTCAAATTATTTTTAGGTTTCAATTTTCATAATTTTTCGAATTGATATGTGAGCATGGCAAAAGAAAACGTGTTTTGTCAATTTCAGTTAAATTTAATAGATTAGAAAATGGCCATTTCTCAGACAGTCTCGGAATTCGACGAAATTAGTTTTGTTAGGACCGTATCGTTAAAACAAAGCCAGAAATAATTTTTTCTGGATTTTTTTGAGTTCGTATGTGGCTCCGGTAAATTTAAATATACGTTCAAATTAATTTATAAAGAATTTAAATATTAAATTAAATAATCCAGGCCACAGACAGCCATTTGGGCTGACGGGAGCTAGCCCATTGGATCCGGAACGGGGGCTATTGGGTAGGGTCAACTTCAGTTGGACTGAAATTGGAATTGTTTAGGACTTATGGATTTATTTGTAAAATCTACATTTAAAAATTATAGATAATAGAAAATTAGACAAACCCTAATTCTATCGTTATACTGTAGCCGCCGCATCTTCAGTCGTGAATGGCCGTTAATCTTCAAAACTTTCGCTTCCAATTCCTCTCAATTCATTAAATATTTCACTCAATCCTTTAGACAAATTTGTAGAGCTTCTTTTTCCCTACATATGCATACCCGAATCATCATCTATCGTGGACCGTAGCCCTCGAATCACCTCGCCGGACCGCCGCCGAGCCCAGCCATAGCCGCCGAGTTGGTCGGCAACGCCCTGCGCCGGTGCGCTACCTCCCCCTCTACGACGTAGTGATCTCCGATTGTCCTGCAGCGCTTCCAACCGAGCGAAATCCCCTGACCTAAATTCGAACTAGTTTGAAAAATCACACGACCCTGGTTTTGAAAGGAAGAAGAAAGGTTAAATTATATTTAATTATCTTAATTAATTTATTTTAATATTATCAATATAAAACTAATCGTAACTTGTTCATACTGACTCAGAATAACACGATTCCTAAAGCGTTGGAATCGTCTTTCCGAGATCTACACAATGAATCAGACCAGATCTGAAACAAAGGACTTTGAAAATTCAGCCAAATTTGAGCACGAACGATTTCTGAAAACCAATCGATGTGAGATTTCTAATTTGAATTATTTAATCAGTTTAATTATTTTTATCGCTGATAAATAATTGTATGTGTGTTAAGTAATTAGCTATGCGATGTGATGCAATTTTGATGATTGATCTGTTTATTCTGTGTGTATGTATGATAGATCTATTATTTAAATTTTAGATCTATATATGTTAGTCAAATAAAACATTTTCCCTTTTGCCAATATTTGTGGATTATGTGGATTAAACAAAGATGAGTATTGAATTGAATTTATTGTTCAATTAGTAAATTTTGCCGATTCAAGAAAAGTCACCATTTTGCTTATATTGTTGAGCTGAATTGTCAATCCAATATAGAAAAACTATGTTATTCCTTATTTTTGAATTGGTCTAGTTTATCAATTCAATACATCATGCTATGTGATTATTATTGAATTGATTTAGTTGTCAATTCAATACACCATACTATGTTATTATCTTTGAATTGATTCAGTATATCAATTCAACACACAAAACCATGTTATCATTTTTGAATTGATTTAGTTTATCAATTCAACACACAATACTATGTTATCATTTTCGAGTTGATTTAGTTTATCAATTCCAATGCTCAATATTATGTTATATAGAAATTGACTTTTTATTTGTGTTCTTTAACGCAAAAATAGCATAGAAACATAAGTTTCACTTTTTATTCGCATTCCACTATGCAAATAAAACATTGGAAATAAAGGTACACTTTTTATTTGTATTCCCTAACGCAAATATAACATAGAATTAAAAGTTCACTTTTTATTTGCATTCCACAATGCAAATAAAACATTGAAATTAAAAGTTCACTTTTTGTTTTGCAACCTTTAATGCAAATGAACATCGAAATTAAAACTTGTTCTTTTATTTACATCCACCAATGTAAATGAACATGAAAAATAAAATTTGTTCTTTTTATTTGCATTAACTAATGCAAATATATATGTAAAAATAAAATTTGCTCTTTTATTTGCATTTCACAAATGCAAATATACATGAAAAATAAAGTTTGTTCTTTTATTTGCATTCACTAATGCAAATATATATAGAAATGAAATTTGTTCTTTTTATCTGCATTCACAAATGCAAGCATACATAGAAAATATAATTGGTCTTTTATTTGCATCTTTTTATGCAAATATACATAGAAAATATAATTGGTCTTTTATTTGCATTCTTTTATGCAAATATACATAGAAAATATAATTGATCTTTTATTTGCATTCGTTTATGCAAATATACATAGAAATATAAAATGTACTTTTATTTGCATCCTCTTATGCAAATATACATAGAAATAGAAAATGATCTTTTATTTGCATTCTTTTATGCAAATATATATTGAAATATAAAATATTCTTTTATTTGCATTCTCTAACGCAAATATGCATTGAAATAAGGAAAACTATATTTTTGTTTGCTATTTTAGTTGCAAACAAACCATTAGAAGTAAAACTATATTTTTATTTACAATTTTAGATGCAAACAAACATTAGAATTAAAATTACATTTTTGCAATTATAAATGCAAACAAAAACACTAGAATGAATATGACATTTTTATTTTGTATTTTAGGTAGAAATAAAAATATGATTTAAAAGAGTTACATTTTTTTTTTAAATTTAGTTGCAAACAAAGCAAATATATATATATATATATGTATATATATATATATATTTGCATATTTAGATGCAAATAAACATCGTAGTTAAAATATTATATTTTTATTTGCATTCTTTGATGCAAATAAACACCGTATTTAAAAGTCGAATTTCTATCTGCATTCTTGAATGCAAATAAATAACATAGTTAAAAGGTTATATTTTATTTGCATATTTAGATGCAAATAAACAACGTAGTTTAAAGGTTATATTTTATTTGCATATTTAGATGCAAATAAACATCATAGTAAAAGGATTATATTTTTATTTGCATTCTTTGATGCAAATAAACGTTGAAATAAAAAGTTATATTTTATTTGCATTCTTTGATGCAAATAAAACATTGCAATAAAAAGTCTTATTTTATTTGCATTCCTTAATGCAAATAAACATAGTGTTTAAAAGTTAAATTTTTATTTGCATTCTTTGATGCAAATAAACATTGTATTTAAAAGTTGAATTTTTATTTGCATTCTTTGATGTAAATAAACTAAGAAATTAAAAGTTGCATATTTATTTACATTCCTTGATGCAAATAAAATACTGAATTAAAGGTTGAATTTTTATTTGCATTCCTTGTTGGAAATAAAACCTTGAATTAGAAAGTTGCATTTTTATTTGCATCCTTTGATGCAAATAAAACATGAAGATAAAAGTTGCATTTTTATTTGCATTCCTTGATGCAAATAAATCATAAATTAAAGTATTACCTTTTATATGCATTTTAGACGCAAATAAAAAGCGTAGTTTAAGAAGTTACACTTTTATTACAATTTAGATATAAATAAAAGAACACGATTAAAAATATCATTTTTACTTTTAAACTAGAGTAAATAAAAGGATTACGATAAAATGAATTCATCGTAGTTGTAATTTTGTTAAAATAAATAAAATGATTTTATTTTCATCATAGATTAAAATAAAAAGATTAAAATTAAGAAGGTATATTTTTAGTGTCATCTTGGCTTCAATAAAAAGAGTAAAAAGATAGAGAAGGTTTATTTGTCCTTTTGTTGCAATACAAAAAGATACATTTTTATCATTTAAATAGCAAAGATTATCCACGAAGCTTGCAAATGGCGGCTGTTTTTTTTTTGCAGCTTTTGTTGTTGCTGGAACCCGGCTCTACCCAAACTTTGTTGATTCAACCCAACATTAAGACAAAATTTATTTAATTTTGTCATTTTAAAAAGGTTGAAACAAAATAATCACTTTTGTCAATTTACATTAGTTGAATCAAACATTCATTTTGTCAAATTATATTGATTGAAAACAAAAAGGACATTTTTGTCAAATAAGAATTAAACACAAATAGCATTTTGATAAAATAGAATTGTCGACAAATGAATGTATCACTCTTCTTATACATTTTATTGAGATAGAATTTATATGCAAATAAAATAATCATTTTTATTTGCATAGCATACAATAGAATTTACATGCAAGTATAATAATCATTTTTATTTGCATAATATAAGAGAATTTATATACAGATATAAAAATCTTTTTTATTTGCAAACTTACATTGGAACTTATATTCAATCATAAGAATCATGTTACTGGTCAAAATATACATTAGAATGTATAGGCGAGTTAAAGTGACGTTTCTATATGGTAATGCATAGAATTTGTATGCAATTTAAAATAAACATTTTATGCGTTGAGTTATACATTAAAATATATACAAATGAGATTATTTCTTTTACGTTAAGAATAATTACATACAAATTAAGTATAATGTAAATTATCTTTTATTTGTCATCCACAATAATGTCATATAAATAAATTACATTCTATTATATATTAGAAATGTAAAAGAAATTATGCGAGTCAAATTTATATTTTATTTCGACATTAGGAATAAAATATCATTTTTGTCCTTCATTATCAACATGTTGGTAGTATTTAAAATTGGTTAAATTCATTAACCAATTATTTATTTATATGTATTGTTGTTGGCTGAAAACCCCACACGGGTATTGGGATGATAATTGATATACACTAGTCCCAATATTTATTCATATGTCAATCGACAGATTGACAGGCTGCGATGAGCATTATTATTTCATTTAATGCTCACACAGTTGAGAACTTCACTTTGGATGTTGAATGGATGGTTGGATGATTAATTATTATTGTTGTTATTTACATACGATGTATGAAATCCATATAACCAAAGTTATATGGTAAGTGATCGAGTCGCTTTTCGATTCAGAATATCTTTTATATAAAGAATATTTTTTAAATAAAGGATTTTTTTAAATAAAGAATAAATCTTTCAACTAAGATTTTTGGTATTTCAATTTATATTTATTTATTGGAAAATGACTTTGGGTTTATCGTGAACAATGTTTTTAAATGACATTGATTCTTTAACCCAGTTAAAAATAAGATTTATTTCTTAAATTAGAATAATTGTAAAGTAGTGATTTTTGATATTAAAACTGAATTGGAATTTTGACAAATCTTTGAAAATAAGATTTAAGAATAAATTTAAAGGATTTTATCTTTGACAAAATTAATGGGAACCTTTCCCTAATAATATGAATATTTTATTTAAAGAATATTCTGAATTGGAAAGAGGCGTTGGATGTATCTTTATAACACCTGATTTTTAATTATAAAAATACGCGAGTTATTCGGAATGACCGGGTTTAACCCATTCTGAATTACTATTACGACGATTAAAAGTCGAAAATGAAGACGGTGGTTGAAGACCGACGATCTTCCCATCGAATGGATGAGGACTACTGATGCCTTTGATTGGAGTTGCTGCCTTGAAAAGGTTCCGGTGGTAGTCGTCCGGACGTATAGTTGATCGTTTGGGTATGCAAGGTATAAGGTGCCTCCGGTTCCGTTCAGACCCAGAATGGAATTTTAAATGGATGTGTGTCTGACGTTGAATTTCGTTCTATGTAAATTGATTTCTATTAATATACAACCGTTGGTGATGGAGAATTTATTCTCTTGCTTAACACCCTTAGAGGTTGTGTGTTGATAGTTATCAATCGCATGGTATGGACTGTCAATGTGGCATGCCAAGATGCAATTGATCAAGGCTTTTGTTGAAAAGCAGAGCCTTGTGGATGATGATCAAAGCATAGCCTACTTAGGCATAGCTTTGTGTATTTCGTTGCCTCGTGAGCCTCACACCCCGGTATGAGTCAAAACCGGAGCAAGGGCAGGGAGTGCACACGTTTCTTTCTACCTAGAAGTGGTGTTTGGGTTTAACACGACCTGGCATTTTACTTATGTGGTTGATGGATTTTGAGGCGCCTCGGATTTTTATTGGCCGCAATGGCCAATTTATAGATCCAATAGGATCGGGAAGCGTGTGTTCAGGAATTGCCAATCCAACCCATTGCACTATTGGGGGACCAGCCCTGCCGTATTCAAGGGTTCGCCAGCGTCCGAATCCTGAGACATTGCTAGAGTGTCTCGAATCAGTCAGGAGATCGTTTCTAGCCTTGACTCTTGGTGGAAATCCAACCTCCAATACGACATCCTACGGTTTTGATTGTATACCTATATACGGTGACATAGTATATGCTATGCCATCTATGATTAATACATTATGATTGAAAGGTTTTTAAAACATGTATACACTAATAATAATATCAAATCCGTTTTTATCGTATCAAGCATTTTTGACCATTATAAGGTAAAACTCCATCCTCCGGCTTGCGTTGCATTGTGCGATGGGACCTGACTCTTATAATGTTTTCATTTTTCTAAAAAGCATTGCGTTGTTTTAACGATTTACTTTATTTATGCACTGGCAATCCAATGGAGTAAACCCGTTCCGCGATAGCGGCGTGGTCCTTTGATTAGCTTCCTTATTAGTTAAGTTAAATAAAGATTTCTCACACTAGTCCCATGACTGACTCGTAGTTTGTTTCACTTTGCAAACTCAGGTGCCCTCTTTCCACACGGGCAATCGAGTAGCTTATTTTGCAGATATATTGAGCAGGATTCTGGATCGAAGCTTAGAGCTGTTTCCAGAGCATTGATGGTCTTCCGCTGTGATTAAATTAATTATTCCGCTGCATTGTATTAGTTTTGTTGTAATTAAATCTTCCGTTGTATTATTTATTAATGTACTCTGATATATTCTGTACTCTGTTGTAACATTATTATAATATTTATAAAAGTCTGTTGTATTTGTTCAGGTGTGTTGTATTCCCAAAGTTAAGGTATTTGGGTTTTGAGCAGTCTTGGTCGATCTTACGGTCGATCGGGTCGGGTGAAATCCAGGTCGTTACACAGATTGTATTGAGAACACAACGCATCAGAACACAAACACGAGAACTTTTTATTGCTATTACAATGATTTGCATCAGAGTACAAGAATATATCAGAGTTTAGATAAGTAATATACAACGGAAAAATAAATATCAGAGATTTACAAATTATAAAACAGCGGAAATATATGTATATAGATATAATGCACAGTGGAAAACATCAACTACTACAACTGAAAGAAATACACGGATACAAAGCATTCCGAATATAGCTCCAGTCATAATCCAGGATCTTGTGAAAATAAATATCTGTAGACCAAAACTACTAGCTGCCTGTGTGGAAAATATAGTCACCCATAGTTTAGGCTAAAACAATAAACTACGAGTCAGTCATGGGACTGGTGTGAGAACTAAAACAGTTATTAACTTTATTTTAAAGTTGGGTAAATCAAGGGATCACGCCGTATAACAAGGAATGGGTTTTCTCTCTAGAATACTATAAAACTAACAATGCAATGTTAACAGGAAAAATTAAGCCATTATAAGACTCAGGTCCCATCACACAATGCAAACACAAACAGAGGATAGAGTTTAACCTTATAATGGCCAAACATGCTTGGTACGCAAAATTTATCTTTTATTATTATTATAAGTGAAGAAATCAACTTCAAGTATAAATGTATCAATCATAGAGGACATAGTACCCCATCCTACTAAGTCGCCATATAGGTTTACAACTAAAATCGGAAAGTCGTGTATTGGAAATTGGATTTCCACCATGAGTCAAGGCAAGGGATAACTCCTTCCGATTCAAGATACTCTAGAAAATGCCTCAGGACCACACCTATGGGCAACCATCGGTTCCTACAGGGCCAGTCCACACATACTTTAGTGGATTAATTATTTCTAAACAATACATTTCCCGGTCCTATCAGACCACAAAAATGGTCAGTATGTCGACCAATCTTATCCAAGGAGCCTCGCATCCATCATCCACATAAGTAAAAACGCCTGGGCTTAATACCATGACACCACTTCAAGCTAGAAAGAAATGTATGCACTCTCTGCGTCCTTGATCCCATTTTAGACTCATGCTGGGGTGTGAGGCTCATAAATTAAGGCTATACACAAAGCTATGCTAATTAAAGTCGTGCTTTGATCATCATCCACAAGGCCATGCTTCTCAACAAAAGCCTTGATCATATGCATCTTAGCATGCCACATTGTCAATCAATACCGTACCACTGATTTCCGCCAATGTATAACCTCTAAGCTCGTACGTCTCAGAGAAAGGTGTTAATTAAGAGAATAAATTCTCTGCCATCAAACAAATATATATTTAGCATAAATCAATGAATGCAGTATAAAGGAATACAATGTCAGACATACTATTCATTTGCAAGTCCGTTCGAGCCACCTTATTCCTCGTCCCATATGTCCAATATAGGTGATAGGTCCACGCATATCCGGTCGATCTCCAAGCACGTTTGGACGATCACCACTTATTACCTTGTCTTGGGTGCACAGCCCAATCAAGACATTAGTAATCATCCAGTCGATGTGAAAATCTCCGATCTTCAACCACCGTCTTCATCATCGACTTTTAGTCACTGTATCAGTCATTCAGAATGGGATAAACCAGGTCTTTCCGAATAACTCGCCTAATTTATAATCAACAATCAAGTGCTATAAAAACACATCATACACCTTATTCCAATTCAGAATATTCTTTTATTCAAATATTGACAACTTAGGGGAAAGGTTCCTGTTAATTTTATCAAAGACAAGTTCTTTTAAACTAATTCTTTGATCTTCCTTTGGATATCAATTTCAAAAGGTTTATTTTATCCTTTAACAATTCTAAACCAAATTAAGGTTTATAAAACTAATTGGGGTTAACGAGCCTTACCAAAGTAAACATTTATTTTATTAATCCCAATCCCAATCTATTCATCCCATGGAGCAAAACTAGTAGTACTCCATATCTAACACCCATTATGTTATCGGTAAAATTAATTACCATTCAACATTTTAAATTTAATTAAAGATTTGGCTATCGCATGAAGTAAAACTGGTGGTACTCCAATCTCGATCAATTCTTAAATTGGGTGAATTTATTTACCTCCTTCACGTTCTAATCTAATTAAAGATTCATTAAAACTCCAACTTGGTTTTAATTGCAAAAATCATTACTTTATGATTATTCAACTTTGAGGAATTAATCTTCTCTTTAACTGGGTTAAAGAATCAATGTTATTAAAAATGCAGTTCACAATAAACCCAAATCAACTACCATTAAATATGGAATCTTCGCGGCAAACAGATCAATATATAATTGATATAAATTTTCATATTAGAATAATAATATAAATGGAATAACGACAAACCCTTTTAAATTCCATATATAGTAACAGTCTTCCTTTTCATAAGCTCATCTCAATTATTACCAAATCGAATTCCATTCAATTCCATTTTAATATATTAAATTGGAAAAATTTTCTATGGAAAATTTCCATTAAATCTTAATTAAAAAGATTTATAAATTCCAATTCGTATCTTCATTGTTAATTGGGTTAAAGAACTAATGTTATTTAAAACATCACTCACGATAAACCTAAAATCCAATTCAATTCCAATTAAATTAATTAATTGGTGAACTTCTCCAAATCTTAATTAAAAGGATTATTCTTTTCTCAGCTGGGTTTAAGAACAATTTACTGAAGACACCATTCACGACAAACCCGAAATCCAATTTGATATTAAGTATAAGGCTCTAAATAGAAATCATATCGTCTTATATTCAATATCAAATTCTGAAACCAATAGATATCGTATTCGAAATAACGATATACATATCTTCCAAATTCCTCAACAATATATGTATAATCACGGCATCCAATATTGAAATATTCCGAAGATTATTTCCATTCAAATCCATTCCAATTTATACATTGGAAAATTCTAATTTTTTTAAAACCATTTCAATTCTTTTCAGTTCTTATCTCAAGTTGTAAAACAACTTCTTCTGATAAAAATATCATTTATCCTTACAAACGTGGATTATTTCATCCAAAGTCATATCAAATTATTTATTATGATTTTACATAATTTATTCATATGTTTAATAATTTTATTAAGGCACTTACAGCCGGTTTCCAATATCAGCCATCGAACTGCATCCATAGCAACTTTTTTCAAAACTGATTTGGACATATCTTAATATCCAACTATTAGATTTCAAATCTCTTATTATCGTTCGAAAGATACGAACCCAATGGTTCCAGTTTTAGGAGAATCCGACAGTTGGATCTCCAGTTACATTAATTTGAAGTCAATGGTCGAAATTCGCGAACGGTCGATGCGCGATACGTTCTATTCAAACCTTTTAAATATATATAATATATTTCGTCGATTTCCTTTTTAAAATTTATTTTGTAAATCGTCATTAAATTCATTTTAAAACGATTTCAACTTTGTTTTCAATTTTAAATCAAAACTGAATATACTATATCATTATAACATTAAAATGATAACATATCTGAAATATCATATTTTGAAATCAAACGTTTTCGATATTCATTAAAAATGATTAAAATCGACAGAAATTTCCGTTCAAGTTAAAATGGTGCATGTATACTTAACTCAGCTTCATATATTTTAATATTTTTGTATCCATCCAAAATTGGACATCAAAATCATATTTTGATTCTTTACTGAATATTATTTAAAATATTCGTTATTTCTGAATTGGAATCAGATTCAATCAATTACCATATAATTTTATTTATATGGATTCCATACATCGCATGCATTCAAAAATAGTGATAAGCAACTAATAAACATTCTATTCACATCTAGAGTGCAATTTATAACTGTATAAGCATTGAATAATTAAATAACGCTTATAACAGTCTGCCAATCAGTCGGTTGATATACAGTCAAATCCAAGGGAGATGTGAATTAATTATCATCCCCAGACCCGTGTGGGGTTTTCAACCGAGAACAATGAATTCAAATTAACCACTGGTTAATAAATTTAACCAGTTCTAATTTGACTCGAATTATTTTTCTAATTAACCGATTTTCACTTTTTAAATTATAAATGCTAATTTATAATTAATTTCAACTACCACAATAATATTAACATTATTTTTAATATGTTAATCATCACAATCACAACATAATATAGTCAATTAAATCATACATGGTTTTCGAACAATAGTGAATGTGAGCTAGTAGGCACCGTACAACATTATTGTGATAATTAAACTGATAAAAATCAACACTAGCAATCGCTACATTCAATTATAAAATAAATAACTGTACAATATTTTGAGTGAGAAAGTTCTCACATTGGTTTCCACTCCGTCCTTATTTAATGGAGGATTTATTTTTAAACTAAATTAAAATGCGTTTAATTTAGCTAAAAAATCCACTTGCTCCATTTTCGTTCTGTTCAATTCCATGTTGTAGTGTTCGATTCCATGATTCCAATGCTAGTCGTTTCACAAAATTCTGATTTCATACGAATAATTTACGACCTTTTGTACCTTAATTACATTAATAAACAAATTAAATGAATAATTAATTTTCTAATCCTTACACAATTACTTTCCCTCCCTTGTCGCTTTCTTTTTCTGGAAAAATCGAACCCGCTGAACCCTACTTCACCTCGCCTCTCTCCTCCACGCGCCGCCCACCCTTTGCCAGAACTCGATCGGCCGACGCCACTTCGTAGCCCCTTCCACCGTCGACCCTCGCCAATGAGTAGCTCGAAACTCGAGCCCGCCTGGAGCTCCAGAAATCCCAACGACGCCGACGGTTTTGAGTGACAAATTCGAGCAACATAGGATACGAAAATTCATCATAACCATATAGATTTACAACTTGTAAAACTCTCTATAATATTTGTTTAAACATCATAAGTTAATTTGGAGTTGATTGGAAGTTATCATCGATTGAAAATGGGAGCGTTTCAGCCATTAATACGTGAATGGCGGCGCTGTTCTGATGGTTAGGGTTTAGGGGAGGGATAAAAGGGTATTTATACATATAGTTTAATAACATTTAATTCTGTTATTTCTGAAAATTTAAGTTTAATGCTCTGAGCTCCAAACGAATCCCAACGACTGTCGTCCCTAGCCAAATACCCCCATTCCGGACACAATGGATATATTTCATAAGCCAATGTGACTGTTTTTGTCAAAATTAAAATAAGTTACATATTGAATTTGAACATACATTTTAATTTACCAGGGCCACATAATAACTCCAAAAATTATGAAAATTGAAGTCTAGCTATGTTTTAATGATACGGTCATAACCAAATTAATTTCGTCGAATTTGCAGACCATTTGAAAAATGGCATTTTAACTGGCTTGTTTAAATTTGAACTGAAATTGAAAATATGTTTACATTCACCACGCTTATATACTAAGTCCAAATGACTTGAAATTTTAAACCTACCAATAATTTGGTGTTCCGGATCCAACAGTGGTTTCGTCGAAGACGGATGTCATTTGCGAAATGACTATTTTTAAGGGCTTATATAATATTAAAAAATATATAAATTCTATAGCGACTATTTTAAATTTTAAATTTTAAATTGGACGTAACTTTCAATTTATAAAGTGAAATCTCAGTTTCTTACATTCATTAGAAAACTACGGTTCAAAATATTCCAACATTTCTTATTTCATTAAATTCTGATTTATATTCAATTGAAATTAAAAATTGAAGTTTCAAACTACCACGCCATTTTGAGTTCATTTTAATTAAATTTTAAATTTATACGATCTTACTTCAATTTAAATAAATTTTAAATTGTTAATTCTCAAAATAAATCATTTTAAATTCTTAAAATCCATTAAATCAGTTAAAATAAAATTTTGAATTGGCTCAAAAATCTAGATTGTTACAATCTCCCCTACTTAAAATCTTTTTGCACTTGAAAAGGAAGATAGAATCGAAGGTTGTTTACTTAATCAACTCCACCTTCGCTTGACTCAAGTTCTTCAACTTTTCAATTTCTAAGAACTTTCTAATTTCTCAAAAATTTGGCTAACACCGTAAATTTTCAAAAAAAATCACCATAACCTACTTTGTACGGGCAAATTGATAAAACCAAAACTTGCACAGGGCCCTCATCAACAAAATAGAAAAAGAAAAAGCCAAGCGGCTCATAAAATCATCAAACCCAATGAATATTATTAACATGTACCTATTTGTCGGGCATACAATTTTATTCCTCTTCTTAGCTTCCATGCTATGACCTGTTCAATATATATACATGTACGTATATCCAATTGAGACAAATTTTCAACATAGTTCCGTAATAAATTTGATTTGGCTAAATTTTACCTTTCATTCTCTTATTGGTTTTATCATTCCAATATTTTAATTTGAACTAATAATCACACATCACAACTAACAATCAATTAGTTGATTAGCTTTTCAACCATATAATTTTTCAATATATACTCAAAAATCATATTACAAGGCTAAATCACAAACAATAAATTCTAACTAAGTTTTGGTTCTCACATCAGTCAAATGGAAATATATAGATATCCCACTTTTGAAACTTGAAAACAAATGCTGACGATGGAGCTCCATCATCAGAATCATCCCCGGGCGACTAGAGTGTGATTCTATATCTACCCAGTATATTTAAGACTTCAAGTACAAGTGGATCAGACGTATATGCAAAATCCTCTTATACTTGATAGTCCAAATTCAATATGAAATAAAATACTCAAATACGAATAATAGATATAAAGTTTTAGAACTAAATTTGGTTTTATAAATAATACTCTTCGAACTCACTCAAGGGTATTACTATCCCTATCTCTAACGAATTATTCTCATAGGATATTACTAATCCTATCTCTGATGAATTATTTTGTTCGGTTCTAATGTGTCTTGTTCTCGAGCTTTGTAAACCAAAGCTCTGACACCAAAATGAAACTTCCTGAATTTCGCTCGGTCCGAATCGATCGCTAAACCGACCAAGACCGTTTGAGAGCCCAGATTGTATTGAGAACACGACGCATCATAACACAACATGAGAACTTTTCATTACTATTACAACAATTTACATCAGAGTACAAGAATATATTAGAGTTCAGAAATATAATATACAGCGGAAAAATAAATATCAGAGATTTACAAATTACAAAACATCGGAAATATATATACATAGATATAATGCACAGTGGAAAAGATCAACTACCACAACTGAAAGAAATACACGGATACAAATCATTTCGAATATAGCTTTCGCCGTAATCTAGGATCCTGTGAAAGAAATATCTGCAAACCAAAACTACTAATTGCCCATGTGGAAAATATAGGAACCCAGAGTTTAGGTTAAACCAATAAACTCTGAGTCAGTCATAGGACTGGTGTAAGAAATAAAACAGTTATTAACTTTATTTTAAAGTTGGGTAAATCAAGGAACCACAACTATAACACATAACAGGTTTTCTCCCAAGAATAACATAAAACTAATAATGTAATGCTAACAGGAAAAATGAAGCCATTATAAGACTCAGGTCCCATCACACAATGCAAACACAAACCAGAGGATAGAGTTTTACCTTATAATGGCCAAACATGCTTGGTACGTGAAATTTATCTTTTATTATTACTATATGTGAAGAAATCAACTTCAAATATAAATGTATCAATCATAGACGTCATAGTACCCCATTCTACTATGTCGCCATATAGGTTTACAACTAAAACAGGAAAGTCGCGTACTGGAAATTGGATTTTCAACATGAATCAAGGTAAAGGATGGCTCCTTCCGATTCGAGACACTCTAGCAAATGCCCCAGAATCACACCTATGGGCAACCCTTGGTTCCTACAGGACCAGTCCACACTTACTTTAGTGGTTTAATTATTCCTAAACATACGTTTCCTGGTCCTATCGGACCTCCAAAATGGTCAGTATGTCGACCAATCATATCCGAGGCTGTGATAACCCCAAAGTCCTGTAGTACGAAAGCAAGGATAATCATTAGAATATAACACAAAAACAATATAGAAGAACAAAAATATAGAATTACAGCCGATAATGTACATCAAATTACACTGGAAATAATACATCATCAGAGTTACACAGCATAATAGGATCATACTTAGTACAAGATACGGTTTTCAACTAAATATAAAATGTTTGCAGCGGAATCAAACATAATATACTAAATGAAGTCTGAACAACATAATAGAAATGATAGGATCCATCTTCATCTCCATAGCTATCCAGAATGAGTCCGCTAAAACCTGTATATAAGGTTGCCCGTGTGGAAAAGAGGGCACCTGAGTTTGCAAAGTGAAACAAACTACGAGTCAGTCGTAGGACTGGTATGAGAAATCTAATTAACCTATTTAATAATATGGCTAATCACAGGACTACGCCGCTAACGCGGACGAGTTTTCTCCATTGGATACTAGTGCATATACGAAGTAAATCGTTAAACAACGCAATACTTCTTAGAAAAATGAAACCATTATAAGACTCAAGTCTCATCAAACAATGCAACGCAAACCGGAGGATAGAGTTTTCCCTTATAATAGTAAAAAATGCTTGATATTGTAAAACGTATTTGATACTATTATAGTGTATATATGTTTCAAAAACATTTCAATCATAATATATCAATCATAGATGGCATAACTACCATAAACTATGTCGCCAAATATAGGTTTACAATCAAAACCATATTGGTTGTATTGGAAGTTAAATTTCCATCATGAACCAAGGCAAGGGATCGTCCTTACCGAATTCGAGAGAATCTAGCCCATGTCTCAGGACAAGTACTCAGTCAAGCCCTTAGGAGCCACAGGGTTGGTCCAACGTATGTTAGTGGATTATAACTCTTGAAGAATACGTCTCCCCGCCCTATGGGGCATAAATAGAGCCACTAGGGACTCCAAATCCGAGGTTCCTCGCTTTCCATCATCCACATAAGTAAAAATATCTTGGATTGTAAAACCCAGACACCACTTCTAGCTAGAAAGAAATGCATGTTCTCCCTGGGGTCCTTCTCCCGTTTCTGGTTCATAGCGAGTAGTGAGGCTCGCGAAGTAACGCTATACACAAAGCTATGCTAAAATAAAGCTGTGTTTTGATCATCAACCACAAGGCTCTGCTTTTCAACAATAAGCCTTGATCATTTGCATCTTGCCATGCCACACTGACAATTCACGCCATGAGACTGATGTCTACCAATATATAACCTCTGAGCTCGTACATCTCAGAGAAGGGTGTTAAGCAAGAGAACAAATCCTCCGCCACCAAACAGATATATATTAAATAGAAATCAATCAGCATAGAATAAAATCCAATGTCAGACATACATCCATTTACAAGTCCGTTCTGGGTCTGAACGAAACCGGAGAGACCTTATTCCTCGTCCCATATGTCCAATACGGAAGAGAGGCTCTCGCATATCCGGACAATCAACAAGTACGTTCAGACAACTGCCACTGTAACCCTCTCAAGGCAGCAACTCCAATCAGTGGCATCAGTAGTCATCCATTCGATGTAATGATCGCCGGTCTTCAATCACTGTCTTCAAATCTTTGACTTCCAATCGTCGTATAATTATTTGAAATGAGATTTAACTCGTACTTCTCAAATAATTCTCGAATATATATGATTTAAATCAATTCTTTTCATTCCATAACATTTATAATATTTTATAATGATTTATCGCTATTTTTATTATTTTTTTAAATAGCCATTTTCAATTAAACGACGCTTCGGGTCATTACATGGTCGTGGCGTTGTTTTCATCAAAATTTGTTTTACACGTTTCTCAAAATCTAACCACTGGATCTTAGCAAATTTTATATGTTGGAAAGGTCTTTCCAAAATGAACCCAATGGTTCCAGTTTTGGGAAGATCCGACGGTCGGATCTTTCGGTATAATCATTTAAAGTTACTATTTCAAAACGTGAACTTCAGCAGTGTGATTCGTTTGATTTTAATTTATATTTATATATAAATATAAATCGTTCAACAATTTCAACACTATTTTTATTTCAACATTGATTTCTTTTATGTGAAATTATACATTACATTAAAAATGTAATTTTTTTGATGTCATAAACAATTTCATTTCAGCATTGGTTTCTTTTATACATGATTTATCTATACATTTTATCTCATTCTTTATTTACATTGAGAAATGTAAATTTTATTTCATTCTTTATTTACGTTGAAAAATGTAACTTTCTATTTCATTCTTTATTTACATTGTAAAATGTAACTTTCTATTTCATTCTTTATTTACATTGAAAAATGTAAATTTCTATTTCATTCTTTATTTATGTTGAAAAAATGTAAAATTTCTATTTCATTCTTTATTTACATTGAAAAATGTAACTTTCTATTTCATTCTTTATTTACATTGAAAAATGTAAAATTTATATTTCATTCTTTATTTACATTGAAAAATGTACCTTTCTATTTCATTCTTTATTTACATTGAAAAATGTAAATTTCTATTTCATTCTTTATTTACATTGAAAAATGTAAATTTCTATGTAATCTTTCGTTGCATTAAAAATGTGAAATTTCTATATAAACACATTTTACATAGCAATGGTCATTTTTAATTTTTTCATTTGCAATAAAATGTAAATTTTCAAAGAAAGATATTTCATATAACAATGGACATTTTTAATGTTCCATTTACATTAAAATGTAAATTTCAACACCAATACCTTTTTATTTCAAATTGTTTATTTTAAAATGTTGCATTTTCATTAAAAATGTATATTTCAATATAAATGTATTTCTATTTAACAAATGACTATTTTTAATCTTGCATTACATTAAAAATGTATGTTTCAATATAAATGCATTTCTATTTAACAAATGACTATTTTTAATCTTGCATTACATTAAAAATGTGTAATTTAACATAAATGCATTTCTATTGAACAAATGACAATTTTTAATCTTGCATTACATTAAAATGTATATTTTAATATAAATGCATTTCTATTTAACAAATGACTATTTTTAATTTTGGGTTACATTAAAAATGTATATTTCAAAGTAAAGACATTTTAATATAACAATGGCCATTTTTAATGTTTTGTTTACATTAAAAATGTAAATTTCAAAGAAAACACTTTTTGTTATTGCAATGACCATTTTTAAAAGGTTCATTTACATAAGAATGTAAAACTTAATGTAAAACATTTTTATTATAACAATGTTCATTTTGATGTAAAACATGTAAAATCTAATATAAATACATTTTATATAGCAATGTTGTATTTTAAACGTTTTCATATACATTAAATTGTAATATTTCAATGTAAATACATTTACATAGTAATTTTTATTTTTTTAATGTTGTATATACATTAAAAAGATAAAAGCAAATGTCAACACATTTTTATTTCACAAATTACCGTTTTTGATTTACAAAAAAATGAATTTTATGTTGACACATAATGATCATTTTCATATTCATATATATATTAAAAAAATTCTAATTTTCATATTATTTGAACAATTAATATATAATAACATGAATATTTTATAACACAAAAATATTTCAGAAAATTTCGACAGCATAACGGTAGGGTAATTAAAACCGGCACCGTCCCGATGTACGGCTCCTTGCACTACCTTAGGCCTCGCAGCGTTTACAAAGGGTAATTTCCTAATACATTTTTCTAGGCAATCTAATGCCACAATATCAATCAATTTCATTGCAACCACAATCAATCACCAAAAATCAACCTATTCCACATCACAGTACAATCAAGTCATCCATGGTTTGTGGACGACGGGTATCGGGAGTTTCTAAACTCCGTCTGCATCCTAATATAATTTTATTTAATTAATTTGGATTCAGAAATCTCATCTTGATTTGACGACACCTAAAATTATAGCAAACTCCAAAAATTCTCCGGTCTCTTTTAAAATGTTATGTACGATGCCACGAGTCCAATGTATCCTGTTTCATCGAATTTCGTTATCGTATGAGCGAGATATGATTTTATGAAGGTCGATAACATTTTAAGGATAATAAATAAATTAAAAAAACCTTCTTTCAACAGTTAAAGGCCGGCAGTTTTACAGTTGCGTTCGATTATAGGGCTTGGGTTTTTTGCGCAAACCAGTGCACGAGGGAAGGATCGGCCGTTGCCATGCTGGAGAGGGAGGAATGACGCTTCTATCGATGGTGGTGGGGTCCACTACGATGGCTCCCTAGTGGCTCGGTGGCGGACTGAACGGTGCTACTTCGGGGGTGCAGTTCTCAGTGGATACTCCACTCTAAAATCCAAACCAGGTATGGAATTGAAGATGAAGGAGTTCTCTACAATATCCTCAATAGGAGTGGCGGATTTCATTAAGTGGATTTAGAGTTATTCGAGGTGGAATAATGGAGCAATTTCGTTCGTTGAACTGTAGCGATGGCGGCTGCTTCATATGGAATTAGGGTTTATATGGAATACATATTTATATTTTTATAATATTTATTTAATTCTCCTTAAATCCAAAAATACCCTTTAGCCTATACGAACTCCAAATCAAACCCAACGACTGTCGCCCCTAGCTAAACACCCCCATTTCGGACACAATGGGATATGTCCCGTAAGCTAATTCAATTGTTTTAATAGGGTTTCTTTAAATTTAAATATAAAACATTTAATTATTTAATTATTTAATTTTGATCGTACATTTTAATTTACCGGGCCACATACTGACTCCAAAAATTCCCGATAAATAAATCTAGCTATGTTTTGACGATAAAGTCCTAAAAAAATTAATTTCGTTGAATTTGGAGACTGTTTGAGAAATTGTCATTTTCTGGTCGATCAAAATTGACAAAACACATTTTCATTTGCCAAGCTCACATGTTATGCAATAACCCGGAAAACCGAGCAAATTTAAATTTTTTATTTTGGCAACTTTATCGAATTTTGAATATTTAAAATGAATTATTTTAAATAATAACAACGAGAAATTTATTTTGAATAGAATTCGAACGTATATAGTTATATAGATCGTCGTTAGAATATAAATATTTTATTTTAAACATAAAAGGAACTGAAAATGGCGCGGTAGTTTGATAATTCGGTTTCAAATTTCAAATGAGTGTACTGGGTGCAAAATAAACCAGATTTTAGTGAAACCAAAAATATTAGAATCTGAGTGAGAATATCTTTCCAACGAATCCGAAGAATCGAAATTTCATAGCGGGAATAAAAAGTTACGCCCAGTTGAAAATTCAGAATAGTTGCTATGGAATTCCGGCCTTTAAAAATGGAAATTTTGCAAACGACCTCAGAATTCGACGAAACCACTTTTGTTGGGTCTAGGATGTTAAGTTATTGCTAGGTTTCAAAATTCGTAATTTTTCGAATCAATATGTGAGCATGGCAAAGGAAAACACGTTTGACCAGTTTCAATTGTTTTTAATCGACTGGAAAATGGCCATTTTTCAAACGGTCTCAGAATTTGATGAAATTAGTTTTGTTAGGACCGTATCGTTAATACGAAGCTAGAAAATATTTTTCAGGAATTTTTAGGGTTAGTATGTGACTCGGTAAATTGAAATGTGCATTCAAATTCAATATATAGAGTTATATTTGGATTTTGATAAAAATTGATCGAAACGGTCGAATCAGCCTACGATACATATTCCATTGTGTTCGAAATGGGGGTAATTAGCTATGGACGACAGGCGATGGGTTCGATTTCGAGGTCGAAATTAAAAGTTGCTTTTTTGAAATAATTAAATAAATAAAAAAATAGAAAACCCTCCCCCTTTCATATCCTATATCCTTTCAGGCCCCCCACCCCGTCGTTATTCTTCAGGAAGAAAAAGGAAAAAAAAAAGAAGAGGAGGGAGGAGCCGCCGCTCCTCCGATTAGGGCGCCGATGCGCCACCTGGCGCGCCGCCGTCGGAGGGCGAGCCCCCCCTCCCCCGTTTTACCCCTTTCCTCCGCCTCCTCTTCCTCCTTCCTCCATCCTCCTCGAATTAAACCGCAGCCCCCTCCATTTTCCCCAAACCGACGCCTCTAGCCACCGCCACCGCCATCAGAGCCTCCCCCGACCACCCATGACCACCTGCGCCCTACCCCGCCCTATCAGCAACTCAAGTGGGCCCTCCTTCGATTGAAAACCCCACTTCTTCGCTGCTCTGACTGTCCGTGGCTTCCCCGAGCCTCCTCCGACTATGGTGAGCGTTTAATTTCATTTTATTTGTTTAAGTAACTAAAGGTGCGATTTTTATATAGTAGAAATGATAAAGGTGCGATTTTTATATAGTAGAAATAATAAAGATGCGATTTTATATAATGTAGAGTAATAAAGATGTGATCTTTATCGTAGTAGCAATATAAAAATATGATTTTTATAGTATAGGAAAATAAAAATACGATTTTTATATTATATTGACAGTAAAAATTAAATCTTTATTTATGTAGTGTAATAAAAATCTGTTTTTTATTAGATATATGTTGAAATAAAAATGTGATTTTTATTGCGATGATATAAAAATTCTTTCTTTATATTAGAAGTTGATATATAAAAATATATTTTTTTATATAGAGAATAGCGTGATAAAAATATAATATTTATTATATGAACTCCGTTGTAAAAATAGAATTTTTATCTATATAGTAGCGGTGTAAAAATAGAATTTTTATCTATATAGTAGCGGTGTAAAAATAGAATTTTTTTATCTATATAGTAGCGGTGTAAAAATAGAATTTTTATCTATAGAGTAGCGGTGTAAAAATAGAATTTTTATCTATATAGTAGCCGTGTAAAAATAGAATTTTTATCTATATCGTAGCGATATAAAAATAATTTTTTTATCAATGAAGCGTAGTTATAAAAATTTGATTTTTATATACATAGCAACGATATAAAAATGTGATTTTTATATATGTAGTGAATACGGGCAACGAAAGTGACAAAATGCGAGAACGACGAAGATTTCCTACATATGAAGAGTCGTGGCGTTTGGTTTAGCTAGTCGGTGAGAACTCCTCACTTTTATTTTTATTTCTAGTTTGAAATATATACTAGGATGCAGACGGTGCTTAGCAGCACCTGACACCCGTTGTCCACAGACCATGGATGGCTTATTTGTTTGATTACTGTGTTGTTAAATTTGATTGTGTGATGTGAAATGAAATAAAAAATATTTTATAGTTAAAAATATGATTTTTAACGTGTATATAAAATAAATATTTGTAAACAAATCGGACGATATTTGATCTGAAACTCCACACGGGTGTTGGGATGATATTTGACGCACACTAATCCCGATTGTTTAGTTGTATGTTAATCGATGGGTTAACAGACTGTGTAAGCGTTAATTATTTATATTTAATGCTTATGCAATTGTGTGGTGCACTCCGGATGATGGTTGATTATTATCGTTGCTATTATATACATATGTTATCGAAAATCCATATAATTAACATTATAAGGTAATTGATTGGGCCTCATTCCAATATAGAATAAATATTCATGTGTTGAATAGAAAATAAATTCATGTGTTGAATTGAAAATAAATTCATGTGCTGAATAGAAAATAAATTCATGTGTTGAATTGAAAATAAATTCATGTGTTGAATAGAAATTAAATTCATGTGTTGAAATAAAATAATTTCATGTGTTGAATAAAAGCTGTGTTGATTAGATTGACGCCATTTTGACGTGAAAAATATTTATATCGATTTTATTCATTTTTATAATGAATATAGAAAAGAAAGTGGTTTCAAAATTTAACGTTTTGAAAATATTATCATTTGTATATCGATGATGTGGAATATTCAATTTTGATTAGAAATTGAATATGAAGTTGAAATTGTTTTGAAAACGAATTTAAAACGATTTATAAAATATGTTTTAAAAGGAATCGACAAAACTGGAACCGTTGGGTTCGTATTGAAAAGAGCTATCCAATGAATATTAGAAATTTGAAATCTAACGGTTGGATTTGGAATTATGTCCAAATCAAATTTGGAAAAGGTCGCTGTAAGTGCAGTTCAATGGCCGTTGATGGAAATCGACTGTACGGGTCTTGATAAAATTATTAATAATAATAATAATTTGTGCAAAATCATAAGAAATGATTTAGGAAGAATTGGGGTGAAAAACTCCATTTTTGAAAAGATAAAAATGGATTTTTATCGAAATGAACTAGTCTTTGAACTAGAATAAATAATTTATTTATTTTTAAAATAAATAAATTGGATTTGAAATGGTTTTGAAAATAACCTGAATTTCCAATAATTGAATTGGAATGGATTTGAATCGAAATTGTCTTTGGAATATTTCGATGTTGGATTTCGTGATGATACAGGTATTGTTATGGGAATTTGAAAGATATATTTATATATTTATTTCCTATACGATATTTGTTGGTCGTAGAATTCAATATTGAATATAAGCCGATATATTTGATATTCAGAGCCTTGTATTTAATATCAAATGTTATTTGGGTTTGTCGTGAATGGTGTCTTCGTTAACACTGTTCTTAAACCCAATAGAGAAAAAGATTAAATCTTTTTATTTAGATTTAATGAAGTATACCAATTAAATGATATTTTATTGGAATTGAACTAGAATTGATTTTCGGGTTTATCGTGAATGGTGTTTTAAATTACACTTGTTATTTAACACGATAATTGATGGAATGTGATTTTGGGTTTATCGTGAATCGTGTTTTAGATGGCATTGGTTCTTTAACCCAGTTAAAGACATGATATTGATTTTTGGGAAGATTAAAACCATGTGGAGTTTTAACGAATCCTTAATTAGATTGAAGTGATCGAGAATGGAGTATCACTAGTTTTGCACCAGGCGATAGTTAAATCTTTAATTAGATTTGAACGTGAAATGGTAATTGAATTTACCGATAACACCGTGGTGTTAGATATGAAGTATTACCAGTTTTACTTCATAGGATGAATAGGTTGGGATTGGGAAATAAAATAAATGATTACTTTGGTGTGGTTCCCTAATCCCGACTAGTTTGAATTGATATTCAAAAGAAGATTAAAGAATAAATTTAAAGAATTTATCTTTGATAAAATTAATGGGAACCTTTCCCAAAGTGTAAGAATAATTGAATAAAAGAATATTCTGAATTGGAATGAGGCGTATGTTGTGTCTGTGTAACACTTGTTTATTATATACGCTAGTTATTCAGAAAGACCGGGTTTTTCCCATTATGAATAACTGATTCGATGTGGTGTCGAGGATGAAGACGGTGGTCGAAGACCGGAGGTCTTCACGTCGTTTGGGTGATTACTGATGATCTTGATTGGGCTGTACAACCAAGAGGAGGGAATCAGTTGGTGATCGTCCAGACGTACTTGGAGATCGATGGATATGCGAGGTACAAGGTGCCTCCGGTTTCGTTCAGACCCAGAACGAACTTGTAAATGGATTGTGTGTCTGACATTGGATTTTAGTCTGTGTGATTGATTTCTATTAAATATACATCTGTTTGGCGGCGGAGAATTTATTCTCTTGCTTAACGCTCTTCTCTGAGACGTACGAGCTCAGGGGTTATATATTGATGGATATCAATTGCATGGAGTGAATTGCCTGTGTGGCATGCCTAAGTGGCAAATGATCAAGGCTTTTGTTGAAAAGCAGAATCTTATGGTTGATGATCAAAGCACGGCCTGTGTGGCATAGCTTTGTGTAGCATTGGTTCGCGAGCCTCCCACCCCGGTTGTGAACCAGAAACGGGAGAAGGATCCAGGGAGGGTATGCGTTTCTTTCTAGCCAGTGGTGGTGTCAGTGCTTAAACTGGTTGACATTTATGTACTTTTCACCAAAGTGGTTGTTGCTGTTGCGAGGCGCCTCGGATATATCGGTGACTGTGTGAAGCCGATGGAGTCATTTGGCTCATTTACGCCCCCAAAGGGCGGGGAAACGCAGTGCTTAGGCATTTTAATCCACATCGATGGACCGACCCTGTGGCTCCTAGGTGCAGTTGCGGCTGTAGCCTGAGACATGGTACGCTAGATTGTCTCGAATCGGTAGAGGACGATCCCTGGCCTCGGTTCATAGATGGAAATCCAATTTCCAAATACATGACTTTGCGGTTTTAATGGTAGAACTAGTATGGCGACATGATATATGGTACCCACGTCGTATATGATTGATATTTATGATTGAAATTGTTTTGACACTATACACTTATAGTAATAAAAGATGAAATTTAGCGTATCAAGCATTCTTTGTCTATTATAAGGTAAAACCCTATCCTCCGGCTTGTGTTGCATTGTGTGATGGGACCTGGGTCTTATAATAGCTTCATTTTTCTTTATTTAGCATTGCGTTGTTGTTTTATGCACTGGTGTTCTTGGGAGGAAACCCGTTCCGTGTTATACGGCGTGGTCCCTTGATTTACCTAACTATAAAATAAAGATTATTAACTGTTTTAGTTCTCACACCAGTCACATGACTGGCCTGGAGTTTATTGTTTTAACCTAAACTATGGGTGCCCTTATTTTGACACGGGCAGCTAGTAGTTTTGGTTCTGCAGATTTATATTCACAGGATCCTGATTTACAGCTGGAACGATACTCGGAAAGCTCTGTATCCGTGTATTACTTCTAGTTGTGTATTGTATTATTTTCCGCTGCTATGTAATGTATTGTAATCTCTAATATTTTATAAAGTGTAATATTTATTCATACTCCATATATTCTTGTATTCTGATGGAATTGTTGTAATATACAATGAAATGTTCTACTATTTACGTTCGAATAAGTCGTGTTCTCAAAACAATCAGGAGTTTCGAACGGTCTTGGTCGGTTTAGCGACTGATTCGGATCGAGCGAAATTCTCGGTCATTACATCGTGGTATCAGAGCTTTGGTTTACAAAGCTCAGAGAATATGACACATTAGAACCATATGAAAGAATTCATCAGCGATTGGATTATTAATATCCAATAGGAATGACTCGTTAGAGGTGGGATCAGTAGTATCCTAGAACGAGCGTGAAGAGTATATTTTTAAAATGAAAACGAATTTTGTTTTGAAAATTTAAACTTTATTCAACGTAATTGAATATTTGTTTGAGTTGAATTTGGACAATCTAGTATATGAAGATTTTGCATATACGCCTAGCTAGCGTGTATATGAAGTTTTAATATACTGGATAGATATAGAATCATACTCTAGTGGCCCGAAGATGATTCTGGTGGTTGAGTACTCATCGTCAGAATTTATCTTCGAGTGACGAAAGTGTGATATTTATATATTTCCAATTGGCTAGTGTGAGAACCAAAGCTAGATAGGGTCTATTGTTGTGATTTGACATCAAAAATGTGATTTTTTGATTATATATCCAAGTTATGTGTTTGAAATGATAATCAACTAATTGATTGCTGATTGTGTTGTTTGATTATTGGTTGATTAATTAAAATTTGAACCATTTAGCTAAATACTACCAAAAAGTGAATTGTATTGAAAATTAGTCGCATTTGCATGCATATACATGTACTTGCATTGAACAGGTCATAGCAAGGAGGCTAGAGCAGAAGAATAAAATTGTTTACCCGATAAATAGGTACATGTTTATTGTATTTCTTTGGTTTTGGATGATTTTATGAGCCGATTGGCTAGCCGCTTGGCTTTTTCTTTTTCTTTTGGATTGAAGAAGGCCATGGGAGGCTATATGAAATATCCCAAAGTTCCCGGTGCAGGGGAGGTTATGGCGAAATTTTTCGAAAATTTAGGGTGTTAGCCAATTTTTTGAAAAATTTGAAAAGTTTTTAGACACTGAAAAGTTGAAGAGCTTAAGCCGTAAAGAAAATAATGAAAGTTGAGTTGGTTTGTAAAATAACTTTCGGATTCGTTCCTTTTCGGGGATGAAAAGTTTTAAGTGGGGGAGATTGTAATAACCCGGAAATCCGAGCCAATTATTTTTTTTTTGGCAATTTTAGCGAATTTTGAATATTTAAAATGAATTATTTTAAATAACAATGACGAGAAATTTATTTTGAATTGAATTCGAACGTATATAGTTATATAGATCGTCGTTAGAATGTAAATATTTTATTTTAAAAATAAAAGGAATTGAAAATGGCGCGGTAGTTCGATAATTCGATTTCAAATTTCAAATGAGTGTACTGGTGCAAAATAAACCGGATTTTAGCAAAACCAAAAATATTAGAATCTAATTGAGAATATCTTTCCAACGAATCCAAAGAATCGAAATTTCATAGCGGGAATCAAAAGTTACGCCCAGTTGAAAATTCAGAATAGTCGCTATGGAATTCTAGCCCTTAAAAATGGAAATTTTGCAAATGACCTCAGAATTCGACGAAACCACTTTTGTTGGGTCCGGGATGTCAAGTTATTGCTAGGTTTCAAAATTCGTAATTTTTTGAATCAATATGTGAGCGTGGCAAAGGAAAACGCGTTTGACCAGTTTTAGTTGATTTTAATCGACAGGAAAATGGCCATTTTTCAAAGGGTCCCAGAATTTGACGAAATTAGTTTTGTTAGGACCGTATCGTCAATACAAAGCTTGAAAATATTTTTTGGGAATTTTTAGGGTTAGTATGTGACTCCGGTAAATTGAAATGTGCGTTCAAATTCAATATACAGAGTTATATTTGGATTTTGACGAAAACTGATCGAAACGGTCGAATCAGCCTACGATACAATCCCATTGTGTTGGGAATGGGGGTAATTAGCTAGGGACAACAGGCGGTGGGTTCGATTTCGAGGTCAAAATTAAAAGTTGCTTTTTTGAAATAATTAAATTAAAAAAAGGAAAACCCTCCCTCTTTCATATCCTATATCCTTTCAGGACCCCATCGTTATTCTTCGGGAAGAAAAAGGAAAAAAAAGAAGAGGAGGGAGGAGCCGCCGCTCCTTTGATCAGGGCGCCGCCGCGCCTCCTGGCGCGCCGCCGTCGGAGGGCGACCCCCCCAGTTTTCCCCCTTCCTCCGCCTCCTCTTCCTCCTTCCGCCCTCCTCCTCGAATTAAACCGCAGCCCCCCTATATCCCCCAAACCGACGCCTCTAGCCACCGCCACCGCCATTAGAGCCTCCCCCGACCACCCATGACCACCTGCGCCCTACCCCGCCCCATCAGAACCTCAAGTGGGCCCTCCTTCGAATGAAAACCCCACTTTTTCGCTGCTCCGACTGTCCGTGGCTTCCCCGAGCCTCCTCCGACCGTGGTGAGCATTTAATTTCGTTTTATTTGTTTAAGTAATTAAAGGTGCGATTTTTATATAGTAGAAATGATAAAGGTGCGATTTTTATATAGTAGAAATAATAAAGATGTGATTTTATATAATGTAGAGTAGTAAAGATGTGATCTTTATCGTAGTAGCAATATAAAAATATGATTTTTATTGTATAGAAAGAATAAAAATACGATTTTTATATTATATAGATAGTAAAAATTTAATCTTTATTTATGTAGTGTAATAAAAATCTGATTTTTATTCGATATATGTTGACATAAAAATGTGATTTTTATAGCGATGATATAAAAATTCGATCTTTATATTAGAAGTAGATATATAAAAATATAATTTTTATATAGAGAATAGCGTGATAAAAATATAATCTTTATTATATGAACACCGTTGTAAAAATAGAATTTTTATCTATATAGTAGCGGTGTAAAATAGAATTTTTATCTATATAGTAGCGGTGTAAAAATAGAATTTTTATCTATATAGTAGCGGTGTAAAAATAGAATTTTTATCTATATAGTAGCGGTGAAAAAATAGAATTTTTATCTATATAGTAGCAGTGTAAAAATAGAATTTTTATCTATATAGTAGCGATATAAAAATAATTTTTATATCCATGTAACATAGTTATAAAAATGTGATTTTTATATAAATAGCAACAATATAAAAATGTGATTTTTATATATGTAGTGAATACGGGCAACAAAAGTAACAAAAGGCGAGAACGGAGAAGATTTCCTACGTATGAAGAGTCGTGGCATTTGGTTTAGCTAGTCGGTGAGAACTCCTCACTTTTATTTTTATTTCTAGTTTGAAATATATACTAGGATGCAGACGGTGCTTAACAGCACCCGACACCCGTCGTCCACAGACCATGGATGGCTTGTTTGTTTGATTGCTGTGTTGTTAAATTTGATTGTGTGATGTGAAATGAAATAAAATATTTTATAGTGGAAAATATTTTATAGTTAAAAATATGATTTTTAATGTGTATATAAAATAAATATTTATAAACAAATCGAACGATTTGTTTATATACACTGATTTGACTGATATTGATTAGGTCGATAAATTTTACACATAGCCCAACTACACAAATAAAAACTGTGTTTGTTGATCTGAAACCCCACACGGGTGTGGGATGATATTTGACGCTACTAATCCCGATTGTTTAGTTGTATGTCAACCGATGGGTTGACAGACTGTGTAAGCGTTAATTATTTATATTTAATGCTTATGCAGTTGTGTGGTGCACTCTGGATGATGGTTGATTATTTATCGTTGCTATTATATACATGTGTTGTAGAAAATCCATATAATTAACATTATATGGTAATTGATTGGGCCTCATTCCAATATAGAATAAATATTCATGTGTTGAATAGAAAGTAAATTCATGTGTTAAATTGAAAATAAATTCATGTGTTGAATAGAAAATAAATTCATGTGTTGAATTGAAAATAAATTCATGTGTTGAATAGAAAATAAATTTATGTGTTGAATTGAAAATAATTTCATGTGTTGAAATAAAATAATTTCATGTGTTGAATAAAAGCCGTGTTGATTAGATTGACGCCATTTTGACGTGAATGATATTTGTTTCGATTTTATTCATTTTTATAACGAATATAGAAAAGAAAGTGATTTCATAATGTAACGTTTTGAAAATATTACCATTTGTATATCGATGATGTAGAATATTCAATTTTGATTAGAAATTGAATATGAAGTTGAAATCGTTTTGAAAACGAATTTAAAACGATTTATAAAATACGTTTTAAAAGGAATTGACGAAATATATATTATACATATTATATATATATATATAATATATAATAGCCTGAATAGAATGCGCCGCGCCGCGGTAGTTCGTGAATTCCGACCATTGACTTCGAATGGATATTGCGGGAGATCCGGCCGTCGGATTCTCCTAAAACTGGAACCATTGGGTTCGTATCGAAAAGAGCTTTCCGATGAATATTAGAAATATGAAATCTAACGGGTGGATTTGGAATTATGTCCAAATCAAATTTGGAAAAGGTCGCTATAAGTGCAGTTCGATGGCCGTTGATGGAAATCGACTGTACGGGCCTTGATAAAATTATTAAAAATAATAATAATTTGTGCAAAATCATAAGAAATGATTTCGGAAGAATTAGGGTGAAAAACTCCATATTTGAAAAGATAAAAATGGATTTTTATCGAAATGAACTTGTTTTTGAACTAGAATAAATAATTTATTTATTTTTAAAATAAATAAAATGGATTTGAAATGGTTTTGAAAATAACCAGAATTTCCAATAATTGAATTGGAATGGATTTGAATCGAAATTTTCTTTGGAATATTTCGATGTTGGATTTCGTGATGATACAGGTATTGTTATGGGAATTTGAAAGATATATTTATATCGTTATTTCCAATACGATATTTGTTGGTCGTAGAATTCGATATTGAATATAAGACGATATATTTTCTATTCAGAGCCTTGTATTTATTATCAAATGTGATTTGGGTTTGTCGTGAATGGTGCTTCGTTAACACTGTTCTTAAACCCAATAGAGAAAAAGATTAAATCTTTTTATTTAGATTTAATGAAGTATACCAATTAAATGATATTGAATTGGAATTGAACTGGAAAAATTTTCGGGTTTATCGTGAACGGTGTTTTAAATAACACTTGTTCTTTAACCCAATAATTGATGGAATGTGATTTTGGGTTTATCGTGAATCGTGTTTTAGATGACATTGGTTCTTTAACCCAGTTAAAGACATGATATTGATTTTTGGGAAGATTAAAACCAAGTGGAGTTTTAATGAATCCTTAATTAGATTGAAGTGATCGAGAATGGAGTATCACCAGTTTTGCTTCAGGCGAAAGTTAAATCTTTAATTAGATTTGAACGTGAAATGGTAATTGAATTCACCGATAACACTGTGGTGTTAGATATGAAGTATTACCAGTTTTACTTCATGGGATGAATAGGTTGGGATTGGGAAATAAAATAAATGATTACTTCGGCGTGGTTCGCTAATCCCGACTAGTTTGAATTGATATTCAAAAGAAGATTAAAGAATAAATTTAAAGAATTTATCTTTGATAAAATTAATGGGAACCTTTCCCAAAGTATAAGAATATTTGAATAAAAGAATATTCTGAATTGGAATGAGGCGTATATTGTGTTTGTGTAACACTTGTTTATTATATACGCGAGTTATTCAAAAAGACTGAGTTTATCCCATTCTGAATAATTGATTCGACGTGGTGTCAAGGATGAAGATGGTGGTCGAAGACCGGAGGTCTTCACGTCGTTTGGGTTATTACTGATGATCTTGATTAGGCTGTACACCCAAGAGGAGGGAATCAGTTGGTGATCGTCCAGACATATTTGGAGATCGATGGATATGCGAGGTACAAGGTGCCTCCGGTTTCGTTCAGACCCAGAACGAAGTTGTAAATGGATTGTGTGTCTGACATTGGATTTAGTTTGTGTGATTGATTTCTATTAAATATACATCTGTTTGGCGGTGGAGAATTTATTCTCTTGCTTAACGCCCTTCTCTGAGACGTACGAGCTCAGGGGTTATATATTGATGAATATCAATCGCATGGAGTGAATTGCCTGTGTGGCATGCCTAAGTGGAAATGATCAAGGCTTCTGTTGAAAAGCACAGTCTTGTGGTTGATGATCAAAGCACGACTTGTGTGGCATAGCTTTGTGTATCGTTGATTCGCGAGCCTCACACCCCGGTTGTGAACCAGAAACGGGAGAAGGATCCAGGGAGGGCATGCGTTTCTTTCTAGCTAGTGGTGGTGTCAGTGCTTAAACTGGCTAACATTTATATACTTTTCACCTGTGTCGTTGTTGCTGTTCCGAGGCGCCTCAGATATATCGGTGACTGTGTGGAGCCGATGGAGTCATTTGGCTCATTTACGCCCCAAAGGGTAGGGAAACGCAGTGTTCAGGCATTTTAATCCACATCGGTGGACCGGCCCTGTGGCTCCTAGGCGCAGTTGCGGCTGTAGCCTGAGACATGGTAGGCTAGATTGTCTTGAATTGGTAGAGGACGATCCCTGGCCTCGGTTCATAGATGGAAATCCAATTTCCAAATACATGACTTTGCGGTTTTAATTGTAGAACTAGTATGGCGACATGATATATGGTACCCATGCCGTCTATGATTGATATTTATGATTGAAATTGTTTTGACACTAAACACTTATAGTAATAAAAGATGAAATTTAGCGTATCAAGCATTCTTTGGCTATTATAAGGTAAAACCCTATCCTCCGGCTTCTGTTGCATTGTGTGATGGGACCTGGGTCTTATAATAGCTTCATTTTTCTTTATTTAGCATTGCGCTGTTGTTTTATGCACTGGTGTTCTTGGGAGGAAACCCGTTCCGTGTTATACGGCGTGGTCTCTTGATTTACCTAACTTTAAAATAAAGATTAATAACTGTTTTAGTTCTCACACCAGTCACATGACTGACCTGGAGTTTATTGAACCTAAACTCTGGGTGCCCTTATTTTGACACGGGCAGCTAGTAGTTTTGTATTTGCAGATTTATATTCACAGGATCCTGATTTACAGCTGGAACGATACTCGGAAAGCTTTGTATCCATGTATTACTTCTAGTTGTGTATTGTATTATTTTCCGCTGCTATGTAATGTATTGTAATCTCTGATATTTTATAATGTGTAATATTTATTCATACTCTGTATATTCTTGTATTCTGATGGAATTGTTGTAATACACAATGAAATGTTCTTCTGTTTGCGTTCGAATTTGTCGTGTTCTCAAAACAATCAGGAGTTTCGAACGGTCTTGGTCGGTTTAGCGACTGATTCAGATCGAGCGAAATTCTTGGTCGTTACATGTTAATTCCGAAAATTATCAAAATTGGAATCTTGCAATAATTTGACATTCTGAATCCAACCAGGGTGGTTTCATCGAAAAGGGAGGTCGTTTTCAAAATGTCTATTTATACGGGCTATATATTATATTAAATTCCATACCGACTATTCTAAATATTCAACTGGCTATAACTTTTGATTCCAGCTATGAAATTTCAATTTTTCAGATTTGTTGGAAAGATATTTTTAAACAGATTCTAATATTTTCGGTTTCACCAAAATCCGATTTATTCTGAAACCTGTATCTTCAGTCAAAGTTCGAATTCAAATTTTCAAACTGCCGTGGTATTTCTAACTCCTTTTAAAATTAAAATAAATATATTCTTTCAAACTTCAATTTAAATAAAATTTTAATCGTTATTGTTTAAAATAAATTATTTTAACTATTCAAAATTCAATAAAATAGCCAAAATAAAAACTTTATATTGGTTCTGATTTTCCGGGTTGTTACAATCTCCCTCGTTTAAAAACTTTTCATCCCCGAAAAGGAAACAATAATAAAGTAGGAAGCAAAATGGAAAATGTAAAATACTGTAAATGTACCTTGCACTAGAGCTAGTCAGAGATATCCACTCTGCACTGGGGATAAGCCTGTTTGATTCTATCCTCGGTCTCCCATGTATAGTCTCTAGGATCTCCGCTCCACTGCACTTTGACTAGATAGATTCTTTTGTTCCTCAGAATTCGGGTTTCTTTGCCAATGATCTTTACTGGCTCCCTACTTACTGCTAAGATCGGGGTAATCTCCAAATCTTACTGTGCAGCTTCCTCCACAATCAAGTCTAGATCATGTACATGCTTGCGAAGTCGAGACAGATGAAATACATCATGTATCCCTGGCAACCAGTCAGGCAACTGAACGCTGTAAGCGAGAATTCCAATTCTTTCTAGAATATAGAACGGACCAATGAATCTATGAGCCAACTTCCCAGTCTTCCCAAAGCGAACTACCCCTCTCAATGAAGAAACTCTCAAGTACACATAATCGCCAACAACAAATTCTAAATCTCTTCTTCTTGAATCTGCATAACTTTTCTGTCGGCTCTAAGTTGCTAGTAATCACTTCTTAATGAAATCAACTTTGTCCGAAGCTTCTCGAATCATGTCGGGACCCAATACTAGTCTATTGCCTGGTTCAACCCAACATGCAGGATATCTACAAAGCCTGCCACACAATGCTTCGAATGGAGACATTTGCAAGCTTGCTTGGTAACTGTTACTGAGGAAAATCCAGAAGGTAATATCGTTGGAAAGATCTTTCCAAAACGAACCCAACGGTTCCAGTTTTGGGAAAATCTGACGGTCGGATCTTTCGGTAAAATCGTTTGAAGTTACGATTTCAAAACGCGAACTACAGCAGCACGATTCATTTTAATTTATATTTATATGTAAATATAAATTTCTCAATGATTTCAACACCATTTTTATTTCAACATTGATTTCTTTTATGTGAAATCATACATTACATTAAAAATGTAATTTTTTTGATGTCATAAACAATTTTATTTCAGCATTGGTTTCTTTTATACATGATTTATCTATACATTTTATCTCATTCTTTATTTACATTGAGAAATGTAACTTTTCATTTCATTCTTTATTTACGTTGAAAAATGGATCTTTCTATTTCATTCTTTATTTACATTGAAAAATGTAACTTTCTATTTCATTCTTTATTTACATTGAAAAAAGTAAATTTCTATTTCATTCTTTATTTACATAGAAAAATGTAAAATTTCTATTTCATTCTTTATTTACGTTGAAAAATGTAACTTTCTATTTCATTCTTTATTTACATTGAAAAATGTAAAATTTCTATTTCATTCTTTATTTACATTAAAAAATGTAAATTTCTATTTCATTCTTTATTTACATTGAAAAATGTAAAATTTCTATTTCATTCTTTATTTACTTTGAAAAATGTAAAATTTCAATGTAATCTTTCCTTGCATTAAAAATGTGAAATTTCTATATAAACACATTTTACATAGCAATGGTCATTTTTAATGTTTTCATTTGCAATAAAATGTAAATTTTCAAAGAAAGACATTTTATATAACAATGGACATTTTTAATGTTTCATTTACGTTAAAAATGTAAATTTCAACATAATACATTTTTACTTCAAACTGTTTATTTCTAAATATTGCATTTTCATTAAAAATGTATATTTCAATATAAATGCATTTCTATTTAACAAATGAATATTTTTAATCTTGCATTACATTAAAAATGTATATTTCAATATAAATGCATTTCTATTTAACAAATGACTATTTTTAATTTTGCATTACAATAAAAATGTATATTTTAATATAAATGCATTTCTATTTATCAAAAGACAATTTTAATTTTGCATCACATTAAAAATGTATATTTAAATGTAAATGCATTTCTATTTAACAAATGACTATTTTTAATGTTGGGTTACATTAAAAATGTATATTTCAAAGTAAAGACATTTTAATATAACAATGGTCATTTTTAATGTTTTGTTTACATTAAAAATGTAAATTTCAAAGAAAACACTTTTTGTTATTGCAATGACCATTTTTAAAAGGTTCATTTACATAAGATTGCAAAACTTAATTTAAAACATTTTTATTATAACAATGTTCATTATAATGTAAAACACGTAAAATCTAATGTAAATACATTTTATATAGCAATGTTGTATTTTAATGTTTTCATATACATTAAAATGTAATATTCCAATATAAATACATTTTATATAGTAATGTTTTTTTAATGTTGTATATACATTAAAAAGGTAAAAGTAAATGTCAATACATTTTTATTTAACAAATGACCATTTTTGATTTACAACAAAAATATGAATTTTATGTTGACATATAATGATCATTTTCGTATTCATATATATATTAAAAAAATTATTTTCATATTATTCGAACAATTATTATATAATAACATGAATATTTTATAACAAAAAAATATTTCAGAAAATTTCGGCAGCATAACAGCAGGGTAATTAAAACCGGCACCGTCCCAATGTACGACTCCTCGCACTGCCTTAGGCCTCACGACGTTTACAAAGGATTTAATTTCCTAATACATTTTTCTAGGCAATCTAATGCCACAATATCAATCAATTTCATTTCAACCACAATTAATCACCAAAAGTCAACCAATTCCACATCACAATACAATCAAGTCGTCCATAGTCTGTGAAGGACGTGTGTTGAGAGTTTCTAAACTCCATGTGCATCCTAATATAATTTTATTTAATTAATTTGGATTCAGAAATCTCACCTTGATTTGACGATGTCTAAAATTATAGCAAGCTCCAAAAATTCTTCGGTCTCTTTTAAAATGTTGTGTACGATGCCACAAGTCCAATATCTCCTGTTTCATCGAATTTCGTTATCGTATGAACGAGATATGATTTTATGAAGGTCGATAACATTTTAAGGATATTAAATAAATTAATTAATAAAAAAAATCTTCTTCCCCAATCAACAGTTAAAGGCTGACAGTTCTACAGTTGGGTTCGATTCTAGGGCTTGGTTTTTTGCACAAACAAGTGGACGAGGAGAGGATCGGTCACTGCCACGCCGGAGAGGGAGGAACGACGCTTCTATTGATGGAGGTAGGGTCCACTGTAATGGCTCCGTGGTGGCTCGGCGGCGGACTGAACGTTGCTAATTCGGGGGAGCGGTTCTCAGTGGATACTCTACTATAAAATCCAAACCAGGTATGGAATTGACGAGGAAGGAGTTCTCTATAAAATCCTCAACAGGAGTGGTGGATTTCGTCGAGTGGATTTGGATTTATTCAAGGGGAACGATGAAGCAATTTCGTTTGTCAAACTGTAGCGATGGCTGCTGCTTCGTATGGAGTTAGGGTTCATACGGAATACGTATTTTTATATTATTTATTTAATTCTTCTTAAATCCAAAAATACTCTTTAGCCCATACGAACTCCAATTCAAAACCAACGATTGTCGCCCCTGGCTAAATACCCCTATTACGGAAACAATGGGATATGCCCCGTAAGCCAATTCAATTTTTTTGATAGGTTTTTCATTAAATTTAAATATAAAACATTTAATTATTTAATTTTGATTGTACATTTTAATTTACCTGGGTGTAATGACCCGCATTTTCAACGGTATAATTAATTAATTTAATTATTTAAAAGGTGATTAAAAGGATTTCATGGTTGTTGAATTAAATAATGGTGAATATTTAATTAAAATAATAAATTAAATAATATATTTAATTCTAAAATAATCAGAATTGGCTGAAATGGCGATATGGTGCGAACTGGATCATCTGTGATATTTAATTCAGCTTGGAAATGAATTTGCATAACGAATATATTATATAAACGACAGTTTGAACGTAGAGTTATAATATAATTAAAATCGAGCTCGAAATGGCGCTGCAGTTCGTAAATTGGCGATTCGAACTTCAACTGAATGTACAGGATTCGTTTTAAATCGGATTTCTGTGAAACAAGAAACGTACGGAGCTGGTGGAGTATGCCTTTCTAGTGGAAGAGAAAAATCGGGATTTTGTCGTGTAGATTTTGATTTACGTCCAAATCAAATTTTATAAAATTCGCTATGGAATTCCTTTATAATTTATAAAGGAATTATTTATATTTTTAAAAAGGAATTTCATTTTTAAATCGAATATCGATTTAATTGGGATTTGAAATATCAAGTTATAAATCCCAGTAAAGCTGCATGGTATTCCACTGTGAGTATATATGATAATATAAATTTATTTGTATTTAATTTAATTATATTTAAATATATTTATATATTTAAATGGGTCATTCAGAGCTTTAAAAATAGCCAGTTTTGCAAACAACCTCAGAATTCGACGAAACTAATTTTGTTGGTTCCGCAATATTAAATTTTTGTTAGATATCAAGTTTCGTAATTTTTAGAGTTAGTGTGAGGCTGTACGGGATTTTAACGTGAAAAACAGTCGATAAATTGACCTTTAAAAATACGCTATGTGGGCAAACAGAGTCGGAATTCGACGAAACCAGTTTCATTAGGAGCGTAATGTCGAGCTGTAACTGCATGTCCATTTTTGTGATTTTTGAATATGTTATGTGATCATAGGAATTTTTGAATGATGAATACACACAACGGTTGAGTAAAATTTAATATAAAAATAACAAAAGCATACTATAAAAAATCCCTTCCTTGTTCTAAACCTAAGTCTTACTTCAATTTAGTCAAACATTTCCGCCGTTCATATTCTCAATTCACAGAAAAAATGGCGAGCTAAAACAATTCAAAGAAATCAAAAGAAATTTCTATAAATCATAATACTTATGTCTATGGGTTCCTAGAAGAATTCTCTTCATTTCTGTGTACTTGCTAGTGGGTTCGACGTTCATCTTTGAAGCTCGACAGTTGACGTTGGGAATTAAGGTTGCAGTTCAGTCCAAAGTAAGGGGATTTGAGCTCGATTTGGTTTGGTATTTGGGTTTAGAGGATCATGTAGCATGCGTAGGAGAAGTCTGAGAGGATTTGCTCAAAATTTTTGTCGATACCTGGGGTGAACAGTGTGACGACGGAATGGTATTGGGCCTTCGAAGTTGTTGAAATTTGGGTGGAGGTGGATGACGATATAAAGAGTAGTTGGTTGGTGGTGCTTGGTTGATATTTGGTGAAGAGGAGAACTTGCAATTGAGGTTTGAAGTTTGGGAATGGGACTGTCGGGGGTATTTCTGTAGCAGGGGAATTGTTTCAGGAAAGGAGATGAATCGGGTCTGGTGCTTGGTAGGAAATGGGCCGGGTTTAGTAGTCAAAAGGTTAAAGCCTAAATCAATAGTGTTTAATTTATTTAATTTAAATAAAGTGAAAATTAGGCTCACATCCCTAAAATGGAACTTAATTCGCGCCACATCCAGTGAAAGTTTAATGCATTTCCGGTCCCTATTTTAAGGTGCCACCCAAAATTTTCATCCCCTTCCGCCTTGTCCCATGCCATGTTACGTGTTTTTCCAATTCTAACCAAAAAAAAATGCGCCACACACTAAAAAAAAAATTCTAAAATCTGGAAATAATCCCAGGAGTCCACGCAAATTAAAAAAAAATGTTGCATACTTCTGTGCAACTATTGCTTATAGTAGCATACATGTATGCATATATTTATATAGTGTATTTATGCTGAAAATATGGACCAATATACGCATACATGTATGCAACTATTAGCAAATAACTGCATACATTTATGCATACAAAGTTGAACCGAGATTCACGTGTAACGAAAAGTTGCATGCATGAATGCAACTATTCTGTATATATGCATGCATGTGTGCAACAATTTTAAAAGGGGCGACGGCTTGCGGATATGCGCATGAATGCATGCATTTATTCTGTAAAAGAGCATAAATGTGTGCAACAATATCTGAAAACGGCGAATGCTTTAAAAAACAGGCCAAATTTGAATATATGCATAAAAGGATGCGTGTAATGCAGTTTAGCTGCATACATGTATGCATTTATACTGCAGTTTGGGCACAACACTGAAATATAAGCATGAATGTATGCAACTATTTACAAATAGGTGCATCTTTTGTTGCAAAAACCTGCTATTTCGCTGATTTTGTGTTATTTTGAGTTTTGACGTGGTTTTTGATTGTTTTTCCACCTGAATTTTTTGGCGTGAAGGTGTTTTATTTAATAATGAATTTTCGTGATTTTTTATATTTTTTTATATGTTTTTGAAAAATAGGGACCTAATTTACAATAAGTTTAGGACCGGATGTGAGCCTAATTTTGAAACTTAATAGGGACCTGTGACAAACGGACCCTATTAAATAAATGTATTAACTTCTAAATGTCAAAAGTTGACCATACGATATCAGAATCACGAACGGTCGGATCCGTTGGGACCGTTTGGATGGACACTTTGAAATGGAACTGACGGGGAGTGGATTGGAGCTCGTTGCAATTTATTGCAAAAAAATTGTCCGTTTGAATCAAAGACCGTTAATCATTTTTAACGATAACAGTCCAATGTGAGTAAAACTCACCAACTCAGAACAGTTATATTTTTATAACGTATTTTTAGAACTGTTAAATATTGGCTGATTGACTGTGTGTTGACTATTTGATTGAACTGCTAGTCAGTTTGTTGAATTTCTATATTGATTCTGTTTAACAGAATATATCATATGGAACTGAAAGTGATGTTGATTTTATTGTGTAACATCTGTGGATGCATTGAAACAGGTTGGAGGAATCCGACTGGATTCCTCAACAGCTATTTTATTATTTTCATATATTGTGATATATGACGTGGTTTATAATCTGTTGTTGACTATATGTGTATGGATGATATTTGACATCATGACTTGATATGTTAAACACCATAACATACCGGAATGTGAAAAAGGGGAATTTTCAAATGGAATTTGAAAATAAAGTATTTATAAAACTGTTGGCTAGCTTTTTGACCAAGCCACCAAGGTTCGAACACGAGAAAAGATCATAAAGCATCAAGCCTTCAATCCAGAGAAAACTAGGTCGTGGTCACCTCCTTGAGTCGGGTCGCTGCGCCCTGATGGGCCGTCTCGCTGAGCAAGGGAATGCACCATCGGTTCGCCGTAACAGATCGCGACCCGAACCATCCATAACGCCGCGCACCGATCCGAGCATAAGCGACGTAACGATGGCCATGAACTGGTCTTCAGCGATCCGAAATGCACGGATCTCGCGACACCTGTCCACAACTGTCATATTGACCAATTCCTCCTCATTGCTCGATCCGATCCGATATTCTCGGAATTTGCGCCACGTGTGACCGCGAACCGCCCGGTAGAATCAGCTATAAATAGCCCAGAGACTGGCATTTTTCAGGATCTTTTTGGCAGTATTGAGCACTGATTCCACCATTACTGTCATACCACTATTTCATATCAGTTTTACTTTGAAATTACTGAGAGAAATCATAATTATAAGAGTGAGTTTGAGAGAAATCATTGATTGTACTAGCATTCAAAGTATAATCGATAACATATAAAGTGGACGTAGGCTCGTTAACGCCGAACCACCATAAATTCTGTGTGTTTTCTGCTTTTTCTTCATTCTCCAGTTATAATTCTCTACGAATCAAAACAATTTGGGTGTTAGGTCCAAATTTTTATCTAACATTTTGGTGCTTTCACTGAGAACTCTACTTCTCAACGTATTGGATTGTTGTTCCGTTGTTTGGATATTCAAGTCCGAAGAAAACAGTCCCAAAATTTCACTGTTCAGATTTTTGAAGATTCCAGCAGTACCTGATATCATGGCTGGAAAGAAGTCTAAGGAAGTACGAGCTTCGCAAGCGAATGAAGTCGCGAACGAAGTAGTTGGCGAAAGTGCACACGAGCAGGTCGTCGAGGGGACCGCGGATCGCGAGGACATGGGGGCGACCCGAACCGATCAGGGTGTCACGAACCAGTCTGATGGAGGCGCCACGATCCGACTTGAGGAAGGCACTGCGAACCGAGCAGTTGGAGGGGTTGTTACTCGATCCCGTGATAACGCCCCGAATCCTCCGCATACCATGACCACGAACCAACCCCAGGGGGGCGCACCGAATCACAGGCACCGATCCACCACGATCCGAAGTGATGACCGGATTACGACTCGACCTGGAAAGGAGCCTATGGCTCGCTCTTACCGTCCTGGCCCCTCTGCTCGACCTGGCTCAAGCTCTTTGCGCATAAGAGAAAATGTTGATGATCAATATGACCCTTCCACTCCTATTACTGAGGAAGATCTTTCTCGCTTTTCTGAAATGTGGGAGAGGCTGTTTGATGAATTGGCTGCTCAAAGGCAGGAGAGCTCCGTGCTACGACAGAACTTGACTGCTATGGATAGAAGGCTCAATGATCTTGCAAGGCAAAGGACGCCCCCAGTTCGTCCGCTCACCCCAGAGTACTCTTCTTCGTCGGAGGAATCACCAAAACCTCCGCGACGACCATATGAGAGGCCTGAAAACATAGAGCAGCTCCGATTTGGAACACTTCCATCACGGGAAGAAGAGGTAGTGGGTGCAGGGCCCTCAAACCGCAATGTGAAAAATCGTGCTGCAACTCCCAGAGCTCGAGGCGTGGACAGCCCTGTTGAGAATAGACTACCTCCGCCCCTTCGCCGTACAAATGCTCATGGTAACAGGGTGCAGCGAAGCCCAATCCGAGCCCCGGATTTCGTGGTTGCTCCTGGAAGGGAGATTAGAGAATTCCACCGAGCAAGAAGCGCTGATCCCGAGCCTCCGCTGACCAGTGCAAATGTTGCAGCTATGACCCATCAAATTCTGGCAGGTAGCCTTGGACAACGGAATGAAGATTGGGGAATTGACCGCAGTCACACCCCTTTCACTGATGACATTTTAGATGCGACGTTCCTGAGGCGCTTTAACATGCCGCAGATGAACCGTTACACGGGTAGATCTGATCCCATCCAACATCTGATGAGATACTCTTGGTCAATGACCGCTGCCGCAGCTTCCGACGCTGTCAAGTGCAAAGCATTTCCTATATTCCTGGAGGATGTAGCGTTATTATGGTTTACCCGCTTACCAGCAAGATTAATTTCCAGCTTTAGGGAGTTGAGTGAAAGGTTTGTGGAACAGTTCTGCATTTATGCACAAAGGACGAAGAGTGTGATTGACTTGTTCCTTGTCAAGCAACGACCAGGCGAGAGTTTGAGGGTGTATCTTGACCGTTTCAACCTAGCCGCTACTGAAGTCAAAGATCCTCATGAGCCAACTGTTGTGGCAGCCCTGATTGATGGGGTAGATAAAGACACCAAATTTGGGAGATACTTGGCCGGCAAGCCACCTCATACTAGAGAGTTATTCTACGAAAAAGCTAACGTGCACTTACGCCGGGAGGAGGTATATGCTAACCGAAAGGCAAAAATGGACGATAAGGAGAAAATCCAGAGCAATGTCGCCATTAAGCAGACAGGAGACAGCTCGGGGAAGGTCAAAGTTAATGTCGGAAACCAGAACCAGGGTGGTCGCCAGTCAGGAAACAATGGTAATAACAATAATGGCAATAACTGGAAGAGGAATCGAGGGAACGACTCCCAGAGAAGGACTCGTCCCAGGTCTTTTGAAAGTTATACGCCAATAAACGATACTTTGGAGAATATCTTCATGGATTCGTACAACGTCCTCCAAAATAAAAGGCCTCCTCATAGAGAGTCGACGGAGAAAGAACGTGAGACGGGGAAGTTCTGTCTCTTCCATCAGATTCACGGCCACTCAACAAATGAATGCCGTCACCTAAGAGATGTGGTCGAGAAGCTTCTTCGAGAAGGAAAATTGGATGAATACAAAGTGACACCCAGAGACAGGGGGCAAGCCGTACAGGCCCCAAATCAGAACTAGAATCAACCAGCTGTCAGGCCAACTGCCCAGCAAAAGGGAAAGGACCTTGTTATCAATACCATAATCGGAGGGCTTTATCTTGCCGGGCACGGTTCCAAGGCATTGGATCAGTATGTCAATGCAGCTAAGCAGCACCTCGGGGTAGGAGAGTGTAGCAACCCTGAGGACAATGTCCCGGTAAAGCAACAAAAGATGATGTCCGACAATGTCGTTTTCCGTGAACGAGAAAGCATTGGAGTCCATGCTCCGACCGAAGATCCATTTGTAATCACAGTTCCTATTGGCCCGTCCACTGTTCATAAAGTCTTGGTGGATAACGGGAGTTCCGTCAACATTCTTTTCAAAAAGACATTCGACCAGATGTATCTCGAGATAAAAGACTTGAAGCCCTGTGAGGGATGGATCCGTGGATTTAACGGAGCATCCACCGCTCCAATGGGATATGTAGAGCTACCAGTTACACTTGGGGAAGGAGAACGCCAGAGAGTGAGAATTCTTCCCTTCGTGGTTTTGGGTATTGAATCACCCTATAATTCCTTCTTGGGCCGACCGACCCTAGCAAAGTTCAGAGCCTGTATAGCCCCCTGGTGCTTGTTATTGAAGTTTCCTACAGAAGCTGGTGTTGGTATTGTCAGAGGAGATCAGGTTGCTGCACGAGCATGTTATATTGCAAAGCTAAAGCTACTCCGCAACGGAGGAGACATAGAAACCAAGGGCGCTTCTCCCACCACAAGGGCGGAGACCTCATAGCAATTAAAGAGGATAACCGTAGGTGAGTGGCCCAGAGAGTTGCCCGAGGATATAGATCCCAGAGAGGACAAAGAACTTGGGGGCAGAATGGCGACTCCCAACGAGACAACTGTGGATGTACCGATCGATGATAGTGACCCAGAGAAGGTCCTTAAGATCAGATCCCAGTTAAATCCGGCTCTAGCTAGAGAACTGAAGGATTTCCTGAAAGATAACCTAGATGTATTTGCATGGACCCACGGAGACATGTGTGGGATATCTCCATCGATCATGAGTCACTCATTAAGCATTAACCCAAAGCATCCTCCGGTAAAACAAAAAAGGCGAATGTTGGGCCCAGAGAGGTCCGCTGCCTTGAAAGAAGAAGTTGGAAAGCTAAAGAGTAATGGATTTATCAGAGACTCAACCTATCCAGACTGGATTTCAAATCCAGTTCTGGTAAAGAAGGCCAACGGGAAGTGGCGAACGTGTATCGATTTCTCGGATTTGAATAAAGCCTGCCCAAAAGACAGTTTTCCGTTACCCAGCATCGATCAGTTGGTGGACTCAACGGCGGGTCATGAACTTCTCTCCTTTATGGATGCTTATTCAGGATATAACCAGATTCCAATGCATGTTCTAGATCAAGAACACACTAGCCTCATTACGGATCTGGGATTATACTGCTACGTGGTAATGCCCTTTGGCTTGAAGAACGCAGGTGCTACATATCAACGGTTAGTGAACAGAATGTTCTATAACCAGATTGGGAAAACAATGGAAGTATATCACAACGACATGTTGGTTAAGTCCAGTCAATCCTCCAATCACACTACAGACTTGGCAGAGATGTTTGGCATTCTTCGAAAGTACGGGATGAAACTCAACCCAATGAAATGTTCATTCGGGGTCGCCTCCAGAAAATTCTTGGGATTCATCGTCAGTTCTCGCGGGATTGAGATTAATCCAAACCAGATTGCAGCAATCAGAGGCATTCAGGAGCTTAGAAAAATTAAAGATGTGCAAAGCCTTGCAGGGAAAGTAGCAGCACTAAGCAGATTCATCTCCAGGGCTATGGACAAATGCATCCCATTCTTCGAATTGATAAAGCGAGGAAAACGCCACTTCAAATGGACGCCTGACTGTATAGAAGCGTTTCAGAACCTGCTGAGTCACCTGGAGAAACCTCCGATATTATCTAAGCAGGTGGATCACGAGGATTTATTCGTGTACTTGGCAGTGTCGTCCCACGCGATCAGCTCAGCATTCGTGAGAGAAGAAGATAAAGTTCAAAGACCAGTGTATTATGTGAGCAAAAAATTGGCGGCAGCAGAGCGTAATTATCCAAGGATAGAAAAGTTGGCGTACAGTTTGCTGATTGCCTCCAGAAAGCTTTGACAATATTTTCATGCTCATCCCATCACCGTGTACACTGATCATCCACTCAAGCAAGTTCTACAGAGACCAGAAGCGTCTGGAAGACTACTCAAATGGAACATTGAGTTGAGTCATTTTGATCTGAACTTTCAGCCCCAGCGGTCAATACGGGGACAAGTGATAGCCGATTTCATAGCAGAGTTTACTGTCCCGGAGGAAAATATAGCGAACGAAGAAGCTGACCCCCCAAAGTTACTTCTCGATCCCAGTGCCTGGAGATTGTATACTGATGGCGCTAGGAATGACAAGAGATCCGGCGCTAGAGTAGTGCTTGAAACTCCTGAGAAATGGCTGATAACCTATGCTATCCAGATGGAGTTTCAAGCCACTAACAACGACTCCGAATATGAAGCCCTGATAGCCGGGTTAAGAATCGCAAAGGAGTTGGAAATCACAAAGCTGGACATATTTTGCGACTCCAAGTTAGTTACAAACCAGGTCACTGGAAAATTCCAAGTCAAAGGCCCAAGATTGATTTTATACTTGGAGAAAGTGAAGGAGTTGCTGAACGGCTTCGATCACTATAGCATATCTAATATTCCGCGGTCAAAGAACCAACAGGCGGATAAGTTGGCAAAGATGGCTAGTTCCGACGATCCTGAAGAGACCGGGCTAGCCCCAGTTGAAGTACTTCGGTCTCCTAGTATAGATTTAACACCCCGTGTATTCTATAATAGTGAAATTCACAAATTAAAGTGTAATTAATTTCAAATCAAAGAATTAAGGGAAACGTCATACGCCATTGCGTTCGTCTCGAAATTCTGCTTGAGATAGAGTCCGAGTTTGCGTAAAACGGACTCCGTATGAGGAAGATATGGCCTCCGGAAGTTTCAGAATTCAGTTTAAAATTCAAACAGACAAAAACAGCTCATAAAACAAAATTCGAATTTCAAAAATCGGGCCGGATTGGCCAGGGCGGGATTTCTCCCGCCCAAGACACCCAGGTCGACTGGGTAGTCGACCTGGGCCACCCAGGTCGACTGGGTAGTCGACCTGGGGCACCCAGGTCGACTACATAGTCGACCTGGGGGTCGACTGGGTAGTCGACCTAGCCCCTGATCCAGGTCGAACCCAGTCCCCCTGGCTGGCCCGGTCTGTGTTTGGTCGATTTTCTGAGCCTTGCCTTGTCACTAGGGCTAGGTGTCAGCTCCTGATTGGTCTCTCCTTCAAACGAACGGTTATTATAAAACCAAGCTCCATCGACGATCCTAATCAACTCACAAACTCTATAAAAAGGACCTAAGACTCACCCTAATGCACACAAACAAAAATGGAGATGAGACCGTCATGCTACTGAGGAAATAGGAATAGCCGTCAGAAATTGAGAGACGATTAGGAGGCAATACGAAAGCTTAAAGCAACGACAACTAAATCAAAACAACGCCTACAACAAAGGATAGCATCTCCAAATTCAGAATTCAGATTCCTGAATTGAAGATTCGTCATACGTTGTAAGTAGAGTGCTATTCCGATGTGAATGAACAATTGAGTTTTGATTTATGTAAAATGAGAAATGGAATTGTACTTAATTTCATTCATGATTGTATGTTGCTATAATTCTAATTCGGAATCGATTTGGGATATTGTGGTATAACGATGTTAGGCCTATTGGATAATTGCAAGTATATGATTCATGTTAATGACCATATGTTGTGGTAGTTTATTTGAGATTCATGCAAGTATATGATTCACTATTATGCCAATATGACATACATACTTTTATGATCACTTTTAGTGTGTAATGGGATTCAACTAAGTATTATGGTTTATATGAATTTATGTTGGAATTGGTATCATGATTCAAGTATAAAACCGTACTTTTGTATTAAAAACAAAAGTAAGCATCTTTATGAACATGACTAAACTATGTTTGGTGTTATGCCTAGTTGAAAACATGTTTTAGGCCTATGTTGTTATCAAAATCATATGGTGATATATGTGACACATAAATTAAGTTAGATTTACATTCCAATTGCAAGTTTACATGAATAGATTAAGAACCATGATTCATGTTTAGGTATGTTTATGCCATGATTATATGAATAGAATGATTCATGTTTAATTATGTTTATGCCATGATTATATGCTAGTAAAATGCAAGTTCACATGTGCCTAATTCATGTTAATTAGATCGTTATGTTGCAAGTTCATGCATTCACACTCCCTTTTTTATGTTACCTAGAATATATAAACACCATGTTATAAGACCCCCTTTTTCATGTGGCTGAGTTGGGTTTAAATGTTAAACCCAACATATGTTATATTGTAGCAAATGGGGGTAATGACGTTTGGGTTAAAATATAAACATATGTGTTGGCATGTTTGACGCATGCCAACGACCTTGAAACAATTAAGTGGTATAAATTAATTTTACCCAATAAAGATGAATTTAAATAATGGGCCGCAAATATTTACATATAAAAAGAAAAGAGACAAAATATGTAAATTTAGAAAATACGATGTGTTTAACCCGAGGTTGGATTGAGTTGTGATGTAAACCTGCCCGGAACCGCCCGGTTGTCCAGTAGTCACAACAATACCTATCCAATGTGGGTGGTTAAACACGGAGCCCAATAAGGACCCGAGGTTAGACTGAGTTGTGGCGTAAGACTGCCCGGACCCAACCGGCAACAGGCAACCACAACAATACCTGTCTAATGTGAGAGGTAGAGGCTTTAATAAGACAATTAAGGCTGAGTCAGGATTGATAGGATTAAGTAAATTGAATTAATACTTAATCAAAATGGAACATGCTAAACTATACAGACTGATTGGGGTTAGGTTCACAAAACACTTAACCAACTTAGCATGTTGGCTAGAAATAGAAAACCTAGTAGCGGGGGACCCTTTTCAGCAGTAACCCTACAAGGTGTATCAGGATACCCTGGACTCGGCAGGGTGGGGCACGATTACTGGGCTGACTGTAAGAGGTCAAATCGACGGCGGTGGTGCAGCAGTGTTGGTTCTAACGGGGTGCGGGCGTGCACACACTCCAGCGCAGAAAAATAAGGCACTGGGCACCAGTAGGATACCTGTGCATTCTTGAATTGTGTCGGGCCGCCACCATGGGACTTGATACACCCCATGGTGGGACCAGCATAGGTAACTACAACATCGGGGGCCGTAAGACACATGTAACCATGCAAGTAGGAGCCGATCATTAGAAACGAATCACTTCACCCTGATTATGGGATGCCTGTTGGGAACTATTTTATATGGATGTAGAGATAAATATGGGTACGATAGTATATTCGACTCTAGACAACTTAACTTAGTTTATGGTGCTTTCCCATTTCCAGTTTATAATTATCATACCCAGTTCTTTATTCATAGACTGAATAGTCCTAGACTTACTCAGGCTTTATGTCTGACTCTACTTTTCTTTCGTCTTCTTTTCTTCCGTTTCCCCCCCAAGGTCCACAGGGAGGGAATACCGCAGCTTGACCAGTTTTCACATCCAGCTCGAAGAGAAAGAATGTATTGCTTGGATCCTTTTCGTTATGGACTATGGCTTTGGACAACAATTATGGGACTTATGCAGTTTACTTTTGTTTTTATGCTTTTTAAATAATGTAATCAAGACAGTTATGAAGATGTTATGTTTTTGGAAGTATTGTAAGACAAATTATGACATGGTTTGTGTAACACGTATTTTGTTGAAATAAAAGTTGTTGTTGTTTTCCGCTGTTCAAAAATATGTGTTCTTATATCTGTCTTGTATATCTGTGACTTATACTCATAAACCTCCACCAAAATTAGTGCATTCCCTTTAAGAGTCACCCTAACGGAGGTGGGGTGTTTCACTTGGTATCATAGCATAGGTTTACCAGATAAGGTAAAAAGTTTTGAAAATTTATTTTCAAAAGAAAATTTAAAGAAGCGTTTTTAAAGATAAAAAATTATTTTATTTTAAAAAGGCATAGTCCCCCCCCCCAAAGCCATAGGTACTATCTCTTATCCTTCATTTTGAATCTATCCTTTTTGTTTCAGCATGTCCGAAGAACTTAACTTGCCAGAGGGTATACCAATACCTGGTTGGTTTAGACGATTCTTATAAGCAAGGGCCACTCAGCCAGGTCCTACCGTTCCTCCTCCTCCAGCTGTAGGAAATCATCCAGCTGTAGCAGCACCTCTTCCTCTACCTCCTCCACGGGGAAATACTTTTGCTAAAATATGTAAAGATTTTAAAGCTATGGGAGGAAAGGACTTTCATGGAACCGAGTCCTTCGTGGTAGCCAGGAATTGGCTGAAGGAAACCGAGGACTTATTCGTCATCTTTAAGGTAGAAGATAGGCAGAAGGTACAACTGGCAGAATGGCTACTTAAAGGCGAGGCTTCCTACTGGTGGGAAGTCACTAATGCAGAAAGACCAGTGGAAACATGGGAGGACTTTAGGGCAAGGTTTGAGGCTAAATTTCTCTCAGAAGCTGAAAGGAGTCTTCAGTTGGAAAAATTCTTATGTCTTAAGCAAGGTAATATGACAGTCAAAGAGTATGTTAACCAGTTTGATCAGCTGGCTAGGTTCGGATTGGACCTAATCAACACCCCGGACAAGAAGTCTCTCTGCTTTGTCAAGGGGTTGAATGAGCCATTACACAGTTTGGCCATGACCCATATACCCATGGGAGCTACGTATGAAAGGTTGGTGCAGATGGCATTGCTGAACGAAGAGGATAAGGGCAAGAAGGAAACAAAGGCAGAAAGCTCTCAGGGGAAGAAAGAAGGTTTGCAGCCGAAAAAGACAGACTTTAAGAAAGAAGGGAAAGACAACAAAGAGAAGAGGAAGTGTAATTTCTGTGGCAAAGTGGGGCACTTAGTGAAAGATTCCCGGAAAAAGAAGGCCAAAATGAATGGTGGGTGCTTTTCTTGCGGTGAGACAGGCCACCTGGCTAAGGATTGCCCAAAGAAGCGAGGGCAGGGGCAGAGGGCTGAATCCACCTCAGGGGCACAAGTTCATGCGCTAGAAGCGCCACCTCTACAGCAGCGAGGTATAAATACTTCTGTAGAAAGTGTAGTTTATCTTTATGATCACCCAGTTCGCACTTTATTTGATTCTGGCGCATCACACTCCTTTATCTCATCTGCTTTAGTAGAATCTCTGCACCTAGAAACTAGAATGGTAGAGGACCCCTTAATTGTTTCAAATCCAATTTGGGGCCCAGCTTATTTATCTATGATCTGTGTGGGATTGAAAATTTCTATTCTAAGCGTAGAATTTAAATGTAGTGCCTTTGTTTTGGGCTTTTCGGGATATGGTTTGATTTTGGGCATGGATTGGCTATCCAGTAATGGTGCCATCCTTGATTGTGAGAAAAGGGTGGTTAGGGTTCTGACCCAACTCGGTAACACTCTGGAAATTACTTGTAATCCCTTGTATGCGGTTATGCTTAGTTATCTTGAATCGCTAGATGCCTCTGTTGAAAGTTTGCAATCGGTTAGAGTGGTCCGAGAATATCCGGATGTCTTCGAAGAGGTGAAGGGCTTGCCTTTGAAGCGGGAGATAGACTTCCACATTTATCTTGTAGATAATGCAAAGCCCGTTGCATTGCCCGTTAGACACATGGCTCCACAGGAAAGGAAAGAGCTCAGTAAACATATTAAAGAGCTTCTAGAGAAGGGGTTCATTAGAAGGAGCATTTCAGAATGGGGCGCTCCAGTGGTGTTCGCTACAAAGGCGGATGGTTTACTCCGTCTATGTGTTGACTATAGGGAGCTCAACAAGCTAACGAAAAAGAATAGGCACCCTCTCCCCAGAATTGACGATCTGTTTGATCAGCTTGTAGGAGCGTCTATTTTCTCCCAACTCGATTTTGCGACCGGATTTCATCAGCTAAGGGTGGCTGAAGATAGTATCGATAAGACAGCATTCAGAACCCCAGACGGCTTCTTTGAATGGATTGTCATGCCTTTCGGCTTGACAAACGCACCCGCTTACTTCGTGGACCTAATGAGTAGGGTGTTCAGAGATTTCCTTAATAAGTTCGTAGTGGTCTTCGTAGACGATATCTTGATCTTCTCAAAGAATGAAGAAGAGCATGCTCAGCACCTAAGGGCAATCATGGAAACCCTGCGAGTCCATCAACTAAAAGCCAAATTCTCTACATGCCACTTTTGGAGAGAGGAAGTAAGATTTCTTGGGCACATAGTATCCAAAGAAGGGTTAGCAGTAGACCCGGCTAAGGTAGTAGCGGTGCAGGACTGGAAGACACCAAAGAACGCAACAGAAGTCCAAAGCTTTCTCGGGCTAACAGGCTTCTATCGGAAATTCATCAGAGACTTTGCAAAGATGTCAGCTCCGCTCACAAAGCTGACCAAGAAGAATCTAGTGTACAATTGGGACTTGGATTGCGAATTTGCTTTCCAACAACTAAAAAGGGCTCTTACAACAGCCCCAGTTTTGACATTGCCAGATGGAAGCAAGATGTTCACAGTTTACACAGATGCATGTAGGATAGGGCTAGGCGCTGTCTTGATGCAAGAAGGGAGGGTAGTAGCTTATGGTGGAAGGCAATTGAAAGTGCATGAAAAGAACTACCCGACCCACGATCTTGAGTTAGCTGCCATCGTATTTGCACTCAAGGCTTGGCGACACTATCTCCTAGGTGGGAAGTTCGAACTTTACACTGACCATAAATCGTTGAAATATCTTTTCTCACAGAAAGATCTTAACTTGAGGCAATAGAGATGGATGGAGTTTCTTGCCTCGTACGATTTCGAGATCTCCTACACTCCGGGCAAAGGTAACGTAGTGGCAGACGCATTGAGCCGAAAGAAACTAACCCTAAGCCCGCTGTTTGTTGAAAGACAAAGCCTAGAGTTTATAGCCAGCTTTGACTTTAGGCCCTCCTCCGATTTCGTACCGGGTTTGCTAGCATCTCTCGAAGTACGCCGGACTTTAGTGGACGAAATAGGGACAGCACAACGTGAAGACCCTCAGCTTGTGGAGACGATTGATAGGCTAATTAGGGGTGAGACTTCAAGTCACCTCAGCAGATACTCCATCGACGATAAGGGTTGGCTAAGGCGAGACGGAAGACTATGCGTCCCACAGACAAGGGATTTTGTAAAGAAGGTTCTCGAGGAAGCACATCACTCCAAGATGACGATACACCCAGGCGGGGATAAAATGTACAAGGACATAAAAAGAACTTTCTTTTGGAACGGCATGAAGAAGGACGTGGCAGATTTCGTTTCTAAGTGTATGGTGTGCCAACAGGTTAAGGCGGAACATAAAAAGCCTAGCGGTCTGCTCCATCCTCTAGAGGTCCCGCAGTGGAAATGGGATAGCATCTCAATGGACTTCATTGATGGGCTGCCTAGGTCTAGAAGAGGCAACACTAGCATTTGGGTAATAGTGGATAGGCTTACTAAAAGCGCCCACTTCTTACCTGTCAAGATTAAAAGAACTGCCTCATCCCTAGCATCTCTTTACCTCAAGGAAATTGTTCGACTCCATGGAATACCATCCAGCATTGTTAGTGACCGAGACCCTATCTTCACAAGTGAGTTTTGGCGGAGTCTGCAAGAAGCGGTAGGCACACAGTTATGCTTAAGCACAGCCTATCATCCCCATACCGACGGCCAGACAGAAAGAATGAACAGAGTTTTGGAGGACCTTTTAAGACTGTGCGTCCTTGACTTCGGAGGGACATGGGAAGACCATCTTCCTTTGGTGGAATTTGCCTACAACAACAGCTACCAAGCAACCATCGGAATGGCGCCCTTCGAAGCTTTATACGGAAGACCGTGCCGATTGCCCACTTGTTGGTGGGAGTCTACAGACAAGCTCATACTTGGACCGGATATGATCCGAGAGACTTTAGAAAAAGTCGACTTAATACGAGAAGAATGAAGACAGCCCAAGACAGACAAAAATCCTACGCCGACAAGAGGAGGACCGACCTTGAATTTGAGGTTGGGGACAGAGTTTTTCTTAAGGTATCTCCGCTAAGGAACGTTGTTCGTTTTGGAACCACAGGAAAGCTAGCACCAAGGTTCGTAGGACCATTTCCCATTATTGAGAAAATTGGGAAAATGGCCTACAGATTAGAGCTACCCGAAAAGCTGGCCGGAGTTCACAATGTTTTCCATGTTTCGCACCTACGAAAATGTCTACATGAATCTGCTGAAGTGGTAGAGCCAAATATCCTAGAAGAAGCTGAAGTGGAACGCGAAGCAACCGTGAGGAAAGTTCCAACTCGCATATTAGGAACGGAAGTGAAAAAGCTACGCAACCGCGAATTCAAGCTCGTCAAAGTTCAGTGGAGCGACGCCGAGGGAGACGCAACTTGGGAAACTGAAGCTAGAATACGCGCAGCCTACCCTTTTCTTTTCGAGGGTACATCTTTGATCTTTCTTTTTCCTTAAGTTGCGCTTTTATCCATCTTTTTAGGTATATCTCCTTGACCTTATCTTTTAGGAAGAAACTCTTTGGATGAAAACATGTAATTGAAACATGTTATGGATGATGGTTGCAAGTGGTTGCAAGCGATTGCTAGTGGTTGCTCGTGGTTGCATATACACACACAATCTAGGTTTTGGATCGGCTCAGTCACTTCATATTGCATATGCATAAATGTATTTATATTCGTATATGGTTGAAGTTTAATGTGTTGTCATATGGATGTTGCATGTATATGAATGATTGTGCACTCATGTAGAATCATGAATAGGAGAATTTGCATACATAATGGATTCATAGCACTAACATAATTCGCATTAAGGAGGTCAACTGAATCAGTAGACTGACTGATTTTGTATTAGATAAGTACATGTACACACACTTTGCATATGATCATGAAGCATTAGAAGTCTTTTAAGGACAATGGATGCTCGTGTTTGATGGATGAGTAGATGGATGTTTGGATGTTAGGACATACATTCTTCCTGGACTTGAAGATTTCGGGGACGAAATCCTTTTAAGTGAGGGAGAATGTAACACCCCGTGTATTCTATAACAGTGAAATTCACAAATTAAAGTATAATTAATTTCAAATCAAAGAATTAAGGGAAACGGGATGCGCCATTGCGTTCGTCTCGGAATTATACTTGAGATAGAGTCCGAGTTTGCGTAAAACGGACTCCTTTGAGGAATATATGGCCTCCGGAAGTTTCAGAATTCAGTTTAAAATTCAAAAAGACAAAAACAGCTCAGAAAACAAAATTTGAATTTCAAAAATCAGGCCGGATTGGCCAGGGCCGGATTTCTCCCACCCAAGACACCCAGGTCGACTGGGTAGTCGACCTGGGGCACCCAGGTCGACTACATAGTCGACCTAGGGGTCGACTGGGTAGTCGACCTGGCCCCTGAGCCAGGTCGAACCCAGCCCCCCGGCTGGCCTGGTCTATGTTTGGTCGATTTTCTGAGCCTTGCCTTGTCACTAGGGCTAGGTGTCAGCTCCTGATTGGTCTCTCCTTCAAACGAACGGCTATTATCAAACCAAACTCCATCGACGATCCTAATCAACTCACAAACTCTATAAAAAGGACCTAAGACTCACCCTAATTCACACAAACAAAAATGGAGATGAGACCGTCATGCTGCTGAGGAAAGACTAGGAATAGCCGTCAGAAATTGAGAGACGATTAGGAGGCAATGCGAAAGCTTAAAGCAACGACAACTAAATCAAAACAACGCCTACAACAAAGGATAGCATCTCCAAATTCAGAATTCAGATTCCTGAATTGAAGATTCGTCATACGTTGTAAGTAGAGTGCTATTCCGATGTGAATGAACGATTGAGTTTTGATTTATGTAAAATGAGAAATGGAATTGTACTTAATTTCATTTATGATTGTATGTTGCTATAATTCTAATTCTGAATCGATTTGGGATATTGTGGTATAACGATGTTAGGCCTATTGGATAATTACAAGTGTATGATTCATGTTAACGACCATATGTTGTGGTAGTTTATTTGAGATTCATGCAAGTATATGATTCACTATTATGCCAATATGACATACATACTTTTATGATCACTTTTAGTGTGTAATTGGATTCAACTAAGTATTATGGTTTATATGAATTTATGTTGGAATTGGTATCATGATTCAAGTATAAAACCGTACTTTTGTATTAAAAACAAAAGTAAGCATCTTTATGAACATGACTAAACTATGTTTGGTGTTATGCCTAGTTGAAAACATGTTTTAGGCCTATGTTGTTATCAAAATCATATGGTGATATATGTGACACATAAATTAAGTTAAATTTACATTCCAATTGCAAGTTTACATGAATAGATTAAAAACCATGATTCATGTTTAGGTATGTTTATGCCATTATTATATGGATAGAATGATTCATGTTTAAGTATGTTTATGCCATGATTATATTCTAGTACAATGCAAGTTCACATGTGCCTAATTCATGTTAATTAGATCGTTATGTTGCAAGTTCATGCGTTCACACTCCCCTTTTTATGTTACTTAGAATATATAAACACCATGTTATAAGCCTCCCCTTTTTCATGTGGTAAGTTGGGTTTAAATGTTAAACCCAACATATGTTATATTGTAGCGAACGGGGGTAATGACGTTTGGGTTAAAATATAAACATATGTGTTGGCATGTTTGACGCATGCCAACGACCTTGAAACAATTAAGTGGTATAAATTAATTTTACCCAATAAAGATGAATTTAAATAATGGGCCGCAAATATTTACATATAAAAAGAAAAGAGACAAAAATATGTAAATTTATAAAATACGATGTGTTTAACCCGAGGTTGGATTGAGTTGTGATGTAAAACTGCACGGAACCACCCGGCTGTCCAGTAGTCACAACAATACCTATCCAATGTGTGTGGTTAAACACGGAGCCCAATAAGGACCCGAGGTTAGACTGAGTTGTGGCATAAGACTGCCCGGACCCAACCGGCAACAGGCAGCCACAACAATACCTGTCTAATGTGAGAAGTCGAGGCTTTAATAAGACAATTAAGGCTGAGTCAGGATTGATAGGATTAAGTAAATTGAATTAATACTTAATCAAAATGGAACATGCTAAACTATACAGACTGATTGGGGTTAGGTTTACAAAACACTTAACCAACTTAGCATGTTGGCTAGAAATAGAAAACCTAGTAGCGGGGGACCCTTTTCAGCAGTAACCCTACAAGGTGTGTCAGGATACCCTGGACTAGGCAGGGTAGGGCACGATTACTGGACTGACTGTAAGAGGTAAAATCGACGGCGGTGGTGCAGCAATGTAGGTTCTAACGGGGTGCGGGCGTGCACACAGTCCGGCGCAGAAAAATAAGGCACTGGGCGCCAGTAGAATACCTGTGCATTCTAGAATTGTGTCGAGCCGCCACCATGGGACTTGATACACCCCATGGTGGGACCAGCATAGGTAACTACAACATCGGGGGCCGTAAGACACATGTAACTATGCGAGTAGGAGCCGATCATTAGAAACGAATCACTTCACCCTGATTATGGGATGCCTGTTGGGAACTAGTTTATATGGATGCAGAGATAAATATGGGTACGATAGTATATTCGACTCTAGACAACTTAACTTAGTTTATGGTGCTTTCCCATTTCCAGTTTATACTTATCATACCCAGTTCTTTATTCATAGACTGAATAGTCCTAGACTTACTCACGCTTTATGTCTGACTCTACTTTTCTTTCGTCTTCTTTTCTTCCGTTTCCCCCCTGGTCCACAGGGAGGGAATACCGCAGCTTGACCAGTTTTCACATCCAGCTCGAAGAGAAAGAATGTATTGCTTGGATCCTTTTCGTTATGGACTATGGGTTTAGACAACAATTATGGGGCTTATGCAGTTTACTTATGTTTTTATGCTTCTTTAAATAATGTAATCAAGACAGTTATGAAGATGTTATGTTTTTGGAAGTATTGTAAGACAAATTATGACATGGTTATTGTAACACGTATTTTGTTGAAATAAAAGTTGTTGTTTTCCGCTGTTCAAAAATATGTGTTTTTATATCTGTCTTGTATATCTGTGACTTATACTTATAAACCTCCACCAAAATTAGGGCATTCCCTTTAAGAATGACCTAACGGAGGTGGGGTGTTTCAATAGATCAGATGGAAATTGATCCGGTACTAGATACGGAACCAGAAAGGGAGTTATGGATGACCCCTTTAAAGAATTTCTTGATGAATGGAACGCTTCCTACCAAGAAGAGCGAGAGGCGTAAAGTAATTCGTAAAGCTTCCCGATACGTTCTGCAAGGCGGAGTCCTTTACAGACATGGATTTTCAATGCCCCTTCTCCGGTGTATAGCTCATGACGACATCAAGCGTGTACTACAGGAGGTACATGAGGGCGAATGCGGCGATCACACTGGAGGGAAAACATTGGCAAAAAAGGTGTTGCGGCATGGTTATTTCTGGCCTACCATAAACAAAGATGCGGCGAAGTACGCACGACGGTGTGATGCATGCCAGAGATTTTCAAAGATACCTAGGGCACCTCCTAGTCAGTTAAAAACGATGACAAGCACATGGCCTTTCGCTATGTGGGGAATTGATATCAACGGAAGTCTCCCCATAGCTAAGGACGGAATGAAGTTCGCTATTGTAGCTGTAGACTACTTCACTAAGTGGGTCGAGGCTGAGCCACTGACTACAATCACAACCAAACGAGTGATCAACTTCATCGTTAGGAACATCATCTGTCGATTTGGGATTCCAAAGATCGTTATAACTGACAACGGAACTCAGTTCGATAGCACTGAATTCAGAGACTTCTACCAGAAATACCACATTGAGAAACGGTACACCTCTGTGGCGCATCCGCAGTCGAACGGACAGGTCGAAGCGGCGAATAAAGTGATTAAGTCCATTCTGAAAAGAACACTGAAACGGGCCAGAGTCATGTGGGTTGATGAATTACCCTTAGCACTATGGGCCTACAGGACAACATATAAATCGGCAACAGGCCATACCCCCTTCTCTCTTGCTTTTGGAGCAGAAGCAGTCATCCCGGTTGAAATGAAAGTACCTTCTCACCGAGTCACTTATTACGATCCGATGACTAATAACGAATTGCTCCTTAGATCCCTGGATATGATCAAAGAGAAAAGGGATGAAACAGACCTGCGTGCCTTGAGATGCAAGCAACAGGTCGCCCGATACTACAACAAAAAGGTTCGAGCCTGAACCTTTGAACCTGGAGACTTGGTTCTAAAGCGTGTCTTTCCACCCCCAACTCATATGGGTGCGAAGTGGGAAGGACCGTACTCCATTCTGTGCAAGCTTGATAATGGAACCTTCAAGCTAGCAACCATAGATGGAAAGGAAATCCCCGGAGTGTGGAATGCCCAACATTTACGGCCGTATCTAACGTAAAGATGTCAGATCTGTTCTTTTGCTTTATTAAGGACCATGTACAAGGCACGACTTGCCTAGAATAGTCCGATTTCTTAAGCAAAAAATTATAAAGTGGACGTAGGTCATGATTCGACCGAACCACTATAAAAATATTGTGTGTCGTTTACCTTTATTGCACTACTATTTATCTGCCTTTCTATTTTTATGGAAATTGCTGTGAACCATGCAACGATCACAGAAGCATATAATTATAGGTGCCTTCCATCAGAATGGAATGCAATCACCAGTCAAAACTCTGAGGGTGCGATAAAGTAAATCATATCATTGATAGCACTCTAACTCTCCAGAGCCGAGAGAGAGCATAACGGACATGAAGGCGATGTCCATAAGTCATGGCGGTGTACCATGATCGGAACCGCCTTGACGGAACTCTAACCTCAGCGACTGCCAGGAGAGTATAAAAGCGTCTCCGACTGAGCGCTGAGAAAGAGCTCTTACCCCGCTGAAGGATCAGGGAGCGATAGAACTGCTGAGCTCGAACTCTAACCTCGGCGACTGCCAGGAGAGTATAAAAGCGTCTCCGACTGAGCGCTGAGAAAGAGCTCTTACCCCGCTGAAGGATCGGGGAGCGACAGAACTGCTAAGCTCGAAATCTAACCTCGGCGACTGCCAGGAGAGTATAAAAGCGTCTCCGACTGAGCGCTAAGAAAGAGCTCTTACCTCGCTGAAGGATCGGGGAGCGACAGAACTGCTGAGCTCGAACTCTAACCTCGGCAACTGTCAAGAGAGTATAAAAGCGTCTCCGACTGAGCACTGAGAAAGAGCTCTTACCCTGTTGAAGGATTGGGGAGCGACAGAACTGCTGAGCTCGAACTCTAACCTCGGCGATTGCTAGAAGAGTATAAAAGCGTCTATGATTAAGCACTAAGAACGGTGCTGGAGACTCAGCGCCTACAGGATCTCTACCCCGCTGAAGGATCGGTGCGTAGATTATGACACGAGTTCGAACTTTGACCCGCAGATGGATCGGGAGAGTATCGAAGTGCCAAAAGCCGGGCACCGCAAGAAATCAAATTCTACAAAAATTTCCAAGTCCCCCATGTTCAGAAACAGGGGGCAACATGCATACAACTCAAATCAATCTTTAACGATTAATTGGGGGCAGATATATGCATACATGTATCTTGATGCAGTACAATACTGTTAAAGTCTTTTTGTTGCTTGAATGATTTGTAGTTATAAGCAAATAATTTATGACTAAACATGAAAAGTTTATTAAATGCAGGTACGCGGTGATGCAAAAGAAATAAACTTTCATTCATAAACTGCAAGCCTACAACGTGAAAAGCAACCTAAAACAAAAGTGAGGGCCAGTCTCACAACTACATTTCATGGCCAGTAGGAATCTTAAAGACAAAACATAGACAAGCGGCAGTATCCTATTTACGTTTGGACTTTTTCTCCTTCTTCTTCTTTTCCAGCTCTGCCTTGTTAATATCAGATTGATCATTCTTCTTTCTCTTCCTTTTGTCTACAAGAGGAGCTGAAGGTTCATCCGAAGACTCCTCCTCCTCCTTCTTTCTCTTTCTTCTATCAGTAAGGGAAGCTGGGAAATCATCGGGATTCTCAAAATGAAGCTGTTTAGTGATTGATTTGGGCTGGAGTTTCAGAACCATCCCAGTTTTGGGATCAAACTCCGAGATAGGAGCTACGTTCAAAGGCTCTTGTTCCCCCTTCCTTAAAGCCAACTGATTTTCCTGCCTAGCCTTTCTTTTAGCCAAGGTCTCGTCGTCATCGCCTTTGACTTCTTTGGTGATAATGACATCCTCCTCATCATCTACATGGCGCCCGTCCATATCTTTCAAGGCATCGATGGTTTCGTCATCCTTGGGAGCATCGGCACTGGGTGCCAGGATGCCCTTATCTGCTGTTGTACCTTCAGCCTGCTTTGGTGCATCAACACCGGCGCTAGGCGAGACGTCAATCTTCTCCGCCTCTGTCTTCTTCTCGACATCCTTATCGACGGGCCCGCCACCTGTATTATGAGGAACAGTGTTATTAATTCGATTGGTTGCTCCGCCAGACGACGACAACTCACAATTTCTTTGACAAATTGTGGGGAAAAAATGGAGATACCTTCTGCTGATCCTCCATCCAAGCTAGCTGCAGAAGCTCCGACAACCAAAGGAGTCGGGCCCAAAGGAATTAATGGATCATCAGGATTGTATTCCTCAACTCCGGAGGCCTTGGGCTCTACAGCTGAGCTCGAACCTTCGTCAATCTTGTTTTTGCCCTTAGCCAGAATCCTCTCCTTCTCCATCTCTTCTTGAATTAGGCGCCGGCCTTCTGCCAAATCTTCGGGCTCGTTATCCCTCAGAATGGTCCTCATCAGCTCGTCTTCGTCAATCTCTTCAACTCCTAATCTCCGCTTCTCACCCTCGACGATGGCATCCCATATGTTGGCTAAAGTGACGTGGTAGTCCGGGATCCATGAGATGTTACGGGTTTTGAGGACGTGGCCGAGGAAGTCAAATATCGTTTCTTCAAACCATTCGATATCCTTTTCTCTCTCGAGGAGCTTGTCGTTAGAAGTAGTAGCCATTTCAATGGCACTTTCTACATGCTTTTCGGCGAGAGCCACGCGCCTCTCTGCATCCGCGACTTGCTCATTCAGAATTACTTTCTCTCCTTCGGCCAAAGCTAAACTTTCCTTCAAACTCGCCTTTTCTTTCTCCAAAGCAGCTCTTTCTGCCTCGAAGTGATCCTGTGCTGTTTTCAATTCGGAGTTGGCCATCCTGAAATTCTCCACCTGTTTCTTCAATAACACTCGCTCTTTGCTATTAGAATCAAGCTCATTATGGAAATGTTTCCTGGCCTCCTCCAGCTCTGTTTTGTAAGCTTTAGCGTCTCGTTGGGCCAAGGCAAGAAGAGATTGTGCATCCTCTAAGTCCTTCTCCATTTTTGTCCTGGCCCTTTCATTGTTATTTGTCTTCACTTTGGATCTGTGTGCTTCCATCTCAAGCGTTCGGATGACCTCTGAAAGATTAACAACATGTTTCATCATCACTTCATACTGCCTAGCTACGTGGCGAATGTGCCCGATGACCTCAGTATCCCAGTTCCTAGGGACTGGTTCCAAGGCTGGAACAAACATCATCCTTTCGAAGAAGATGTTAGGGAATTGTTCTCGCAACTTTTCCAGCTTAGCCTGATTCTCAGGACCATGGATGTAATCTCGTGACCCGGGGGCAAACAAATCTTGTTGGCTGGAAGGGACAATGTCAATTTTCTCCTTCTCAGAATCCTTGATTGGATCCTTGCTTTTATCCTTGGGCTCGTAGTGTCTTTTTGATAACCTGCTGTGAGAGGGTACACTCTTTGGAGGGGTTAAGTCTTTGGGAAGTTGTTTTCCCCCTGTAGGTGTCACCGAATAACTGGGAAGCTTGCCAGAGGTTGGTTTTGATGGAGACCGGGATTGTGAAGAAGTAGGCTTGTGAGAAAGGCCGCGAGCACGCTCAGGATTTGGATGAAGGCTAGGTGTGCCTTCACGAAGAGGGCGATAAGAATAAGACCGCCTGCGATACATCTTTCCTACAAAAGAAAAAAGAGCATATTAAAACCTTGAATACTGTTGATATAAAAGTGTGGGGTCAGGCAGTGCGTGTGATTTGTGCATCCCATATAATTCCCCCCAACAGATCAGGGCCCGAAGTTAGGCTCATCTAAGTAGTTTCTCGTTCCCCAACTGGAGCGGTTGTTTCCTCAGAAACAGGAAAAAATGGCTCCCCTTCGAAGTCTCCCTGTGTGTATACATCATCAGGCAAAGGAATTTTGCTCAGCTCTTCAAATAGCTGCTCTTCTGTTAAATCATCGGGAGCAGCAGGTTCAACCGGAAGAGAGGCCCTTGAGGGGAAACCCCCCGGAGAAACTAGGATTTCCTTAGACTTATCACCACGGGCCTCATCTCCTCTATATATGTTTAGGTCTTCGTCGTCCTGAATGACTATCGGCGAAGGACTCTCACGAAATTTAATTGTTTCTACTGCCCTTGACATTCCTTCTCCCTCCGTCGGGGGCACGAATTTGTAGGGTTTGCCGCCCGCACCAAGTCCAAACCTTATATCCAGAAGGCGGTTCTTGTGAAGGTTCTCGTCAGTAATGCACTTCTTGATTTTTAGAAAATCAGATTTGCTTTGTAGAAGAAGAGACAGTCGATTATTGTATGCCGACCCTTCCGTCTTGGGAAAGGCATGATCTGCTTAGAGAGAAAAAAAGAAGGGGGGCATGTTAATGCTTTGATTTCTTAAACAAGTTATTCAGTCAAAAGTTTAAAGATTACTTGATTTAAGCCATCTTCTTGAACACCCAGCCTGTCTCTTTATATAGAACCAATCGGCCTTGGGATCCCCTATGTTGCTGTGTCCGTCAGACCGAACCTTCCTATTTGCTACCGATTCGAAGAAAGAGAAATTTGGGGTTGCCGAGGAGCGATGCTTGAAAAGGTAGAAGAATTTTCAAATCTTTAAATGTGAGCTCGGTATGCAGGATTTCCGCGTATGCGATATATAGAGTGTATAAAGCTGCGTAGGCATTGGGATGAAGCTGCATTGGAGCAATACCCAATCGTTTTAGGGTCTCAATGATGATTGGAGGAAACAGAGGAAGAGCTCCTACCCAGCACATGAGTCGGCTGACTGTCATATACCCCTCTAGAGCCAAACGAGGTTTATCTTCGCTGCCGGGTGTCCTCACATCATCCCAGGGGATCCCATGTCTCAAGCAAATTCTCTTAAGCTTTATGTCATCAATTTTGGAAGCTAGAGAGTCTGTGAATTTCTCTATTTCTATTGCACCAGGGACTTCGTCGGGAGCTCGGCCATCTACCTCTAACTCTTCATCAAGCGAGGTACTCTCAGACGGATTCGATTCTGTTTCCGCCTCATATTCGGATCCAGAATCCGCACCCTCTGGATTAATTTGAAGAACCTCGGGGTTGAGATGCTTATACACCTCGGGATCCGTCTCTGTGTCAGATCTTAAAGGGGAACGATTATCCGACATTACTGTTTAGGCGAGTAAACATGAGAAATAAGATTATAATTACCCGTCCCCCCTGTGTGTGCAAGTGCCGGTGTGTGCTTGTGCGTGCATTAAAGAAAAGTACGAAGGTCAACAAAATCATCAAGACATTGGTTGTTGTTCGCTAATAGATTATGCATTTGTTCAGTCCAGAAAGTCCGTTGTGAAGGCTCTAACCTAACTATCCATTGATGTACTGGAATTAAGTTGCACTGCTTATTTTACAAGTTTGTTGGATCGTTCATTGTTTGGTTCGTGATACCCCTTCGGATCGCGAGATGGGGATCGGATTGTGGCGTATTACTGGGATCGCTAAGCAAGCATGGATCAGCAGCGGAGGCGCTAATTCACGGAATAGTTTCGGTTCGGGTCGCTATTTGCTCTTCCCCATGATCCGTTCCCTCGTCACATCTCCACGATCCGCTACTTGCTCTTCCCTTTCTTTTCCGTCTATGCCACGATCCGTCGCCTTGCTATACTCGCGACCCGATCCGCTAGATAAGTCAACACTCCGGTTCCATCCTTTCTCCCCTCGTCTCGCCATCACTTCAAACCCATGCCTCGTTCACAAAACGAACCAAACTGACCGAACCCTTTACCTCCTTCTCCTTCCTCCCTCTCCTCACTCTTGGGTGACCGAGACCCATCAGCCATGGCAGTTTCACTGCCTTCAAAACCCCAAAAAAAACGTGAAATTCATCCCTTTCCCTCCTCAAATCAGCGAAAAACTCGGAAATCACGAAGAGAGAAAGTTTTAATGGGATTACCTTTTTAAAAAAAATTGGTGAAACAAGCGAGATTTTAGAGAATTGGCGAAGTAATAGGGTTTTTTTCTTTTTTTTCTCTCGAAAGGAGTTGGCGGTGCGGAGTGAACAGAAGAAGAAAGGGAAGAGAACGAGGGAGGTCGGGTTATATAGACGGTTTCGTGACCGTTAGCCTTCCTCTTCTTGTCTTATTCGAACCAAATGGCCCGCGGGCTGTAGCCCTCCTCAAATCGCAATGAAGCCCATCAGAAAGAAGGGGGCGACCCACTTCGCTGAAGACACAATTGAATCGCGGATCGCAATGAGCCTCCATCCCACGAACCGCCTCACGTGATGGCGATCCGATCCCGATGATGACAATAAAAGGATAAAGAGGGGAGGAAAAAATTCAGAGATCTACCTGGCAATTCGACAACGACTTCTCTAAAGATTCCAGAAATAAAAATTATTCGGTGAACAAGGAAATGATGATGATTTAGTCTGATATTTATACTGACCAAAGGATACAACTTTCCAGAGTGACACAACATTTTAGACAGACGCAACCATTGATTTGCATCTCTTTATGAAAAGATATTTCTGCAGTTTCGAAGCATGTTCCATACTCGATAAAATATACTTCGAGGGGGAAAAATGTTGGCTAGCTTTTTCACCAAGCCACCAAGATTCGAACACGAGAAAAGATCATAAAGCTTCAAGCCTTCAATCCAGAGAAAACTAGGTCGTGGTCACCTCCTTGAGTCGGGTCGCTGCGCCCTGATGGGCCGTCTCGCTGAGCAAGGGAATGCACCATCGGTTCGCCGTAACAGATCGTGACCTGAACCATCCATAACGCCGCGCACCGATCCGAACATAAGCGACGTAACGATGGCCATGAACTGGTCTTCAGCGATCCAAAATGCACGGATCTCGCGACACCTGTCCACAACTATCATATTGACTAATTCCTCCTCATTGCTCGATCCGATCCGATATACTCAGAATTTGCGCCACGTGTGACCGCGAACCGCCCGACAGAATCAGCTATAAATAGCCCAGAGACTGGCATTTTTCAGGATCTTTTTGGCAGTATTGAGCACTGATTCCACCATTACTGTCATACCACTATTTCTTATCAGTTTTACTTCGAGATTACTGAGAGAAATCATAATTATAAGAGTGAGTTTGAGAGAAATCATTGATTGTACTAGCATTCAAAGTATAATCGATAACATATAAAGTGGACGTAGGCTCGTTAACGCCGAACCACTATAAATTCTGTGTGTTTTCTGCTTTTTCTTCATTCTCCAGTTATAGTTCTCTACGAATCAGAACAATTTGGGTGTTAGGTCCAAATTTTGATCTAACAAAAACCAAAAGGGTTTTATAAATGAAATGTTTATAAATGAAATATTTATAAATGAAATATTTATAAATAGAAACCTTTATAGGTGAAATTATATAGAAAGGGGAAATCTTTATAAATGAAATATTTATAAAGAAAAGGGAATACTTATAAAATCATAAGATCTTATAAATGAGATATTTATTGGTTAAATAAATAGGAGATGTTAAACGAGATACTTATTTGTTAAGTAAATAAGTTATAAAAGAGATATTGACTTAGGAAATAGAATAAGTTATTAAAAGGATATTAGTTTGTTAAATAAATAGGATAAGAAAAGGATATTTATTTGTTAAATGAATAGAATAAGATAAAAGGAATATTTGTTTAGAAAACAAATAAGATATTATATGAGAAGTATTTGCAACACATTTGCAAATAGAGTGGAAAAGGAAATATTCGCAAACCATTTGCAAATAGAATAGAGAAGGAAATATTTGCAAACCATTTGCAAATAGAATGTAAAAGGGTAATATTTGTAAACCATTTACAAATAAAGATTTAAAAATGAAATATGGGTAAAAGGCATTTAGAAAACAAATAGATTATAAAGGAAATATTTATCTTTGGATAAATAGATATGTATATAAGTCTGAACTTATATATGAAGTAAACAGATAAAAGGAGCATATTGATTTATAAATGATATTTATAAATTAAGTTAAATATTTGTCATTTGGATAAATAGAATATATAAGTCAGGACTTATATAAAGAAGTAAGAATCGATTTCAACATCGATGTTTGAAACTGAATAAGGACAAAGAGTTAATCAGTTATGGTTAACCAGTTAGAGTTAATTAGTTAGAGTTAATCAGTTAGAGTTAAACTAGTTAAAGTTAATCAGTTAGAGTTAATCAGTTAGAGTAAAACCATTAGGGTTAACCAGTTCGGTTAAACCAGTTAGAGTAAAACCTGTTAGAGTTAATCAGTTAGAGTTAATCAGTTAGAGTTAAACCAGTTATAGTTAATCAGTTAGAGTTAATCGATAGAGTTAAATCGAACTAGAGTTATTGAATAGAGTTAAATCGAACTAGAGTTATTCAAATGGAGTTAATTGAATTTAGTTTATTCAAATAGAGTTGAAATGAGAAATCGAATTTAGTTATTCGAAGAAGTGAATCGAATCATAAATATTCGAAGTGAGATAATCGAATCAGAGATATTCGAAGTGAGATAATCGCATTAGAGATATTCGAAGTGAGTTGATCGAATCAAAAATATTAGAAGTGAGTTGATCGAATCTAGTTATTCGATAGGAGTTAAATCGAATAAGATTTATTCGAAGAAAGAGATTATCGAATATAAGTATTCGAAAGTACGCAAATCGAATATAAGTTATTCGAATAAGTTATTCGAATAAGAGTTAATCCAGTAAGAATTATTAAGTTGGAGTTATTCAAATAAGAGTTATAGATTAGAGTTAACCGAATAGGAGTAAATAAATTAGTTGTCGTTATAGTATTCGAGTTAGGAAATATAAGTATATTAAAGATAATATATTTCAGATGCAGGAGATTATAACACCATTGTTATAATCACGTAAAACATGTAAAAGAAGGGGGTTCGTAAATAGAATCCGAGGGTTCGTAAGGAAGTGTTAAAGAGTTAAAAAAGTGAATCTTATCTATTTCGAGATTTGAAAGGTGGTTCAGTTAAGGTCTGAGAGGTAGCTATACCCCAACTTAATTGACTGCGTTTTTAATTAAGAAATGGTTACGGTTCGAGGGTGAAGTGGTTAAGTGGATTTAGTAATTTAGTATAGTGGTTTGAGTCGTCATCGCAATATAGTTTTAAACATCTGTTTAAATCCCAATTAAGAAGTTTTGGAAATGTTTTCCAAATGAGAATCAGAAATGTTTTCTGATAATAGAAAATAAGAATTTAGAATATATGGGAACAAGAGATAAGTAAATTAATGAAATAAAGAGATAAATGTTGAATGATGATTGATCGATATAATTTCCTCCTGGAAATAATATCGTTATTTTCACACCTATTTTTCTTGATGGTTAAATCACAGACTATCGAAGTTTTGACCATTTTAATGTTGTTAATATGGAGAGACCGGTTGGATTATTATCCAAAGAACCACTCTGTATTGGCATAAGCGTTGCAAATCATATATGCCAAAGATAATTGAAGATGGAGTAAAGTGCATGGGCTATTGTATAAGTCTTAGATAACAGTGCCTAAGATGGATGTACTGAATAGTGCCTTCGGTTCATCCTGTTCCTAGATGACTTGTATGGATGAATGTCTGACAGAGTATTTCCAGAAAGGTCACGTACATTGATTTCTTCAACCGTACCAAGAGTGGAAGTGGAGAAGGAAACTTCTTTAGCTAACATGTAATGTACTGTTGTAGACGTCAATTAGTGATTTTCGATGGATCTGACAATGTGGCATTCGAAGAGAATTTGATGTGATGATAAAGCGTAACCTCAAGCCTCATCAACCGGGAAATGACAAAAATCGGGCAGGCAACATGGCTATGTAGGTCGCACCTATCAGGGTTTATAATCACCTGATCTACAGTTTCATTTACTTCTAAAAATCTATTGTTGATGTTGTCCCATTCGGGAAACGGTTGCTGATCCCAACCGATGGTGATATACATTCGATACACTCAAGCGAAATGAGTGGTCGGTCATGTGTGGCCGGGTTGTAAGATGTTCTTGTTGAACCCAGTGTATTCCTCTCTAGAGGTACTGTAACACCCCGAATTTTCTATTAACACTAAAGTTGCTAAAATAATAATAAGTGTGTAGAAGAGGGGATGTATCTAATATGAATATAAAAATATTAATAAATATGTAAGAGAGGGGATGTATCTAATATGAATATAAAGATATTAATAAGTATGTAAGAGAGGGGATGTATCTAATATGAATATAAAAATATTAATAAGTGTGTGAGAGAGGGGATGTATCTAATATGTATATAAAAACAATAATAAGTAAAGGGGGATGTATCTAATATGTACATTGTAGAAAATATATATATATTTATGACATGAATAGAAGTTTATTAATATGCTGAGTGTTTGCTGAGTCACTTCTGACTCATTGCTGAGTCAACAAGATAAACCCCATCTTGTCTAAACGGCTGCGGTTATTTCTAGGTTAAATCTAATGGCCTAGAATGAATTCTAAAATCTATAAATAAGTGGGTAGACCCTAGACCTAAATCACTTGTAAAATTAGAGAAGCTACCGTCATGCTGCTGCCATGGAGTTCAGCATAGCCGTCACAAACTAAGAAGAGGAAGCCTAATCATCTACAACTAAATCTACAAAAATCAAATCAAAAGATCTCTCTTTCTCTAATTCTTTTCTTTTGTTGGTGAGTATGATGATTCTCACAAGACTATTACAAACTAATTTGACTCAGTTATGAATGGATCACAAGAAAGTGATGTGATTTGTAATTGTAAATTCTATATATTGTGGATCTCTTATTATGTTATTATGTTGTCGTATGATGTAAATTATATATGCTATGTCATGCTATGTTGTAAATTCTCTTATGCTATGTCGTGCTATGTTGAGAATCATGTCAAGCTATGGTATACTATCATACTATGCCATGTTATAAATCATGCTATATTATGTTGAAAAATCATGTTGTTGGATCATGCTTAAAGTTATGTTTTTTTTTCTTAATTTAAATGGATCTTGTTTATGGGAATTTGCCTATTAGGTTAGGTGTACCCATAAACTTGAAACTATAATTAAATAAAACTTGATTATGGGAATTTGCCTATTGAGTTAGGTGTACCCATATAAAACCATGTTGTTAAAAAAATTAGATGATGTTGATTCACACATGTTCATATGTAAGTTTATGAAAATTGATTGAGATTATATTAGGTGAATTTTGAACAAGTTGACACCTTTAGGTCCATGACATGTATAATCTATGCAAGTTGGACATATGCAAGTTTCACCCCTTATTATGATTCATTTGGTCACATATACATGTTGTTATTAAGATAATCTCTTTTATGCTATGAGTTAGGCTATTCGAGTCTAACATATATCTTGCGAATAAACGTTCAAACGTGGGGTAGGGGTAATATTAGGAATTAATAAATTGGGTGCAATTTTGTAAGATTTTGCATACCATGAATGGATGTCCATAATTGAGTCAATTATGGACATTGTTAAAAATTGGAAGTAATTAATAATTCAAGTAGGGAATTATTAAAATTGGGGGAAAGTGGATTATTATTAATAATCAATGCTTAGGACACGAGGTTGGACCCGTTTGTGATGTAAACCTGCCCGGACCCGCCCGGCAAATCCAGTAGTCACAAATGTCGGCCCAATGTGAGAGGTCCTAGGCCCAAACTAAAGCATAACAGTTGTAAAGACACGAGGTTAGACTCTTTTATGGTGTAAGACTGCCCGGACCCGCCCGACTAATCCAGCTGCCATAAATGCCAGTCTAATGTGAGAGGTCTTTATGAGGTTATGGCCTTAATGAACTAAGAAATACTTAACCAGATAATCATGTAAGGTGGGACATGGGGGTTAAGTAGGTGCCTTGGGTGGCATGAGGAATCTGGTGGTTGCCTTTAGAGGCATTTGAAATACGATTAGACTTAACCAAACACACATGTAAATGAACATGACTAAGTGGGTTAAGTGGGATGGACTAATGGGGACAAGCTTAGGTGGAATGCTTGTGGTAAATAGTGGGGGCCCATTTCAACCAGTATCCCAAAACGTATCTTTGTGGGCTCGACCCAAGTCGAGGATGGGACACGCATACTGGGTTTGACTATATGAGGCCAAAACAGGGAGCGGTGGCAACGCAAGTCCAACGGGTTTCATATGCGTGTGTGGACCCGGGCTGGTAGGTAAGACGTTGTTGCATCGTGTAGGTATAAGCCGTGCATGTCTGTTGTATCAGGTTACCACTTTAGGGGAGTGATACACCCCACTGTGGGGCCAGCACGGGTATCTACGAGTTAGGGAGCCGATCGAATAATGGGAAGTAGGGTACACCTAGTGGAGATAGGGGCAGGCGGCACCTATGTAGTCAGCTAGGGGTACGTAAAGCCATTGGGAAAGTTTCTAAGTGAAGCTAAGTGGGATGAATCTTTAGGGTGACTGGTGTGGTGCAGTATAGTGTTTATCCTTTAGTATTTAGGAGCGCCTATAACGTTGCCTTTAGCGATTGTCTATGTCCTTAATCTGCTCTTCATAGACATTTTCTTGTTTTCCAGCTTATGCCTTAGTCCAGTTATTTTGGTAATAGTATTGTAGAATTATCATATTCACCAGACTTTATGTCTGACCCCCTCTTTTCCATCCTTTTTCTCCCTTCGGGTCCGCAGGTTGGGCCAAGTTCTAGTGGAGTCTAGTTGGATCGCTTATCTTCTGGAAAGCTTGGACTGCTGAAGTAAAGTCCAGCTTGTTATCTTTCTTTTTAATGGCTATTCATGTAATGGGATTATGTACTTGTTTTATCAAGATAGATATTGTACTTGACATTGAATATGGTGTTATGATGTAATCAAACATGTTTTGACTTCTGCTACAATGAAATAAAGTTTTTGAATTTCCAAGTACTATTTTATATCTGTCTTGTTGTAATTTTACTGTTCTATATTCACTTAAAACCTCCATGGAAGTTAATGCATTCCCTTTGTGAGTGACATTAATGGACGTGGGGTGTTACACGTGGTATCAGAGCATAAGGTTACCAGAACAGATAAAAAAAAATTTTTTAGAAAAATATTTTTTTTCTAAAGTATTTTTGGAAGAAGTGCTTTCAAAAAAAAAAGAAAAAAAAACATGTTATTTAAAGAGAGTTTTTATGAAAAACATAATCCCAAATAGCCACATCCTTATCTTTATCTTTCAAATTCTCCATTTTGAATCTTTCCTTTTTCGTTTCAGCATGGCTGAAGATCTTAATCTCCCAGAAGGTGTGACGATTCCAGGGTGGTTTAGGAGATACTTGGAGGCTAGGGCCACCACTGCAGGCCCAGCGGATACTCCTCCACCCCTAGTTGCACCCATTCCTCCTCCTCCTCCTCGTGTTGACACTTTTGCAAAGACGTGCAAGGAATTCAAGTCTATGGGAGGAAAAACTTTTCAAGGGACTGAGACGTTTGTGGAGGCCAGAGATTGGCCTAAGGAGACTGAGGAATTGTTGGATATCTTTGAAGTGGAAGATGGGAGGAAAGTCCGTTTAGCTGCTTGGTTAATGAAGGGAGAGGCCTCGTTTTGGTGGGAGGTCACTAACGGGGAACGTCCAGTTGATTCATGGGCGGATTTCAGACGAAGGTTTGAGGCAAAGTTTCTTTCAAGGGCAGAGGAGAACTTAAATATGGAAAAATTCCTGGCACTAAAGCAAGGGAGCTCATCAGTAAAGGAATATGTCAATAAATTTAATCAGTTAGCAAGGTTTGGCTTGGAGTTGGTGAACACGCCAGAGAAGAAAGCTTTGAGGTTCGTTAGAGGCTTGAATGAACCGTTGCAAGGGTTGGCTATGACCCACATCCCTATGGGAGCCACCTTTGAAAAGCTAGTAGAAATGGCACTTATGCATGAGGATAAGGCAGTTGAAAAGAAAGGGGATCAGAAGAAACCCCAACAGCAAAATAAGAAGGGTGGTAAAAACAATAATGGCAAAGGGAAGAAGAAATGCTTCAATTGTGGGACGCCTGGCCATCTCAGCAAAGATTGTAGAAAGAAAAAGAAGACTGGTTGTTTTCATTGTGGAGATGCGGGACATTTAGTGAAGGACTGTCCAAAGAAGGGGCAGAGGGCAGGGTCTACCTCGGGAGGACAGGTGCAGGCTCTTATGGCACCAGGGCAGGCAAGGGGGCAAGTTCAGGCTATTGCGGCCCCACCGCTGCAAGAAAGGGGTAGAACAATTTCTGTTGAAAGCTTAGTTTTTCTGTTTGATCATCCTGTCCGTACCTTATTCGATTCTGGCGCATCTCATTCGTTTATCTCTGCATCATTAGTTGAATCACTGCACTTGAACACCAGTTTAGTAGAGGATCCCTTGGTCGTTTCAAATCCAATTGGGGGTTCCGCTCATTTGACCATGATATGTTTGGATTTGAAAATCTCTATACTTAGCGTTGAATTTAGATGTGATGCTTATGTATTGGGCTTCACGGGCTATGGGCTAATTTTAGGAATGGATTGGTTGTCTAGAAATAGGGCCATTCTTGATTGTGAAAGGAGAGTAGATAGGCTTGTGACTCGCCTTGGTAATGCTCTCGACATCTTTTGTAATCCCATAAATTCCGTTATGCTAAGTTATCTTGAATCGCTTGACGCGTCTGTAGAGAACCTGCGATCGGTAGAAGTGGTCCGGGAATATCCGGATGTGTTTGAGGAGGTGAAGGGCTTACCTCCAAAGCGGGAGATAGACTTTCGAATTTATCTTGTGGATAATGCTAAACCCGTATCTTTGCCAGTGCGCCACATGGCTCCTCGTGAAAGGAGGGAACTCAATAAGCAAGTAAAGGAGTTGCTTGAGAAGGGGTTCATAAGACGTAGTATATCGGAGTGGGGTGCTCCAGTAGTTTTTGCCACAAAGGCGGATGGGTCTCTTAGACTTTGTATGGACTATAGAGAACTAAACAAGCTTACTAAAAAGAACCGACACCCACTGCCGAGGATTGACGATCTCTTTGATCAGTTAGTTGGCGCCTCAGTATTTTCGCAGTTGGACTTAGCCACTGGCTTTCATCAACTGAGAGTGGCTGAGGATAGTATAGATAAGACTGCTTTTAGGACTCCTGACGGATTCTATGAATGGCTAGTGATGCCCTTTGGTTTGACAAACGCCCCTGCATATTTTGTTGATTTGATGAGTAGGGTGTTTAGGGAATACCTTAACAAATTCATGGTAGTCTTTGTGGATGACATCTTAGTCTTTTCTAAGAATAAAGAAGAGCACTCCCTACATCTTAGGGAAGTGTTGGAAACCCTTCGAGCGCATAACCTTAAGGCAAAATTTTCTAAGTGTCACTTCTGGAGGAAGGAAGTACGGTTCTTAAGGCACGTGGTTTCCAAAGAAGGGATAGCAGTGGATCCCGCAAAGGTGGTGGCCATCCAAGATTGGAAGGTCCCTAAAAATGCAACCGAAGTAAGAAGTTTCTTGGGGTTGGCTGGCTATTATAGGAAGTTTATCAAAGACTTCGCAAAAATATCAGCTCCATTAACACGGTTAACGAAGAAGAACCTGGTTTTTACGTGGGACAAAGATTGCGATGATGCGTTCCAACGTTTAAAGAGAGCCTTAACTTCAGCCCCAGTCTTAGTGCTGCCAGACGGGAATAAACCGTTTACCATCTATACTGATGCTTGTGGGACGGGACTTGGCGCGGTCCTCATGCAAGAGGGAAGAGTAATAGCCTATGGTGGAAGGCAGTTGAGGGTTCATGAAAAGAATTACCCCACGCATGACTTAGAGCTAGCCGCAATTGTTTTCGCGCTTAAGTCTTGGCATCACTATCTTCTTGGTGAGAAATTCGAACTGTTCACTGACCACAAATCATTAAAATACTTATTCTCTCAGAAGGATTTGAATTTAAGGCAGCAACGGTGGATGGAATTCTTAGCCTCCTACGATTTTGAAATAGCATATACCCCGGGCAAGGGTAACGTGGTGGCAGACGCCTTAAGTAGGAAAAGGTTGTCCTTGAGTCCGTTGTTTGTTGAACGACAAAGCTTAGAATTCATCTCTATGTTTGACTTTAGACCCTCCGTTGACTTAGTACCCGGTCTGTTAGCATCCTTGGAGGTTAGACCTACACTTCTAGGACGGGTTGGTGAGGCACAGCGAGACGACCCACAGTTGGTTGAGATAGTAGAAAAGCTCAAAGGGGGGGAGTCGTCAAGCCATCTTCGTAGTTATACCCTAGACGATAAGGGTTGGTTACGAAGGGATAATAGACTTTGTGTACCACAAGACGAAGACTTAAGGAAGGCCATTCTTGATGATGCTCATCGCTTAAAAATGACCATTCATCCCGGCGGGGATAAGATGTACAAAGATATGAAGCGGGTTTTCTTTTGGGCCGGTATGAAAAAGGATGTGGCCGAGTACGTCGCTAGATGCTTGGTGTGCCAACGAGTTAAAGCAGAACAAAAGAAACCCGGTGGGTTGCTTCACCCATTAGAAGTTCCACTATGGAAATGGGAAAGCATCTCAATGGATTTTGTGGATGGATTACCAAGATCAAGGAAGGGTAACACGGGGATTTGGGTTATAGTAGATAGACTTACTAAAAGCTCCCATTTTATTCCCGTGAAAAGTAAGAGGACTGCTCCGTGGTTGGCTTCTGTATACATTAAGGAGATAGTTCGTTTGCACGGTATTCCTTCTAGTATAGTAAGCGACCGTGACCCCATCTTTACTAGCGAATTTTGGAAGAGTTTACAAGAGGCGGTAGGGACTCAGCTATGTTTGAGCACCGCATATCATCCTCAGACAGACGGCCAGACCGAGAGGGTGAATCGCATTCTAGAGGATCTTTTAAGGCTTTGTATCCTAGACTTTGGGGGTACATGGGAAGAGCACCTTCCGTTAGTAGAATTCGCATATAATAATAGCTTTCAGTCTAGTATTGGCATGGCACCTTTCGAAGCTCTTTATGGAAGGCCTTGCCGTTCGCCTACATGTTGGTGGGAATCTACCGATAAAATCCTACTTGGGCCCGATATGGTTAGGGAAACCTCGGAGAAGATTGAGTTGATTCGAAGGAGGATGAAAGCAGCACAAGATAGGCAGAAATCGTATGCTGATAAGAGGAGGACAGATCTTGAGTTTGACATTGGGGACATGGTTTTTATCAAAGTATCTCCGTTACAGAATGTTGTTCGCTTTGGGTCCGTGGGGAAATTAGCACCAAGGTTTGTAGGGCCGTTTCCTGTAAAAAAAACAGGATTGGGAAGATGGCATATAGGGTGGAGTTGCCTGAGAAACTTAGTGGAGTACACGACGTATTCCATGTATCACATTTGAGGAAGTGTTTGCACAAGACCGCGGAGGTGGTAGAGCCGAGCTTGCTTAAAGAGGTGGAAATAGAGCGTGATGCAACAATTAGACGAGCTCCTACATGCATTCTTGGGTCGGAGATCAAAAAGTTGAGGAATCGAGAGGTCAGACTGGTTAAAGTGCAATGGGGAGATGATGAGAGCAACGCAACTTGGGAGACAGAAGAGAAGATGCGTTCGTTGTACCCTTTTCTTTTTGAGGGTATGTCTTTTAATTTCTCCTTTATCGCTTAGCTTATCTTATCTTATCTTTAGTATGTCCTCTCATTAGTATCTTTGACCTTTAGTTAGGATAATCCTATGGTTGAAACATGTGTTTGAGACATGTTATGTATGATGGATGCAAAATGGATGCAAGTGTTTGCTAGTGGTTGCTCGTGGATGCATATATACACACACTTTAGGCACTAGATCGGCTCAGTCACTACATATTGCATATTGCATATATATGGATGTATTTAGTAAAATGGATGAACGATGGTTGTATTATCATGTGGATGCTGCATTCAGATGATGGTTGTGCACGCATATAGAAGTATTATGTAGCATTAAGAATCTTTTGCATACATAATGGATGCATGGCACGATCATAGTTGCATTAAGGAGGTCAACTGAATCAGTGGACCACCTGATTTTGCATTAGATACGGACATATACACACACTGTGCATTTAAACATGAAAGCATTAGAAGTCTGTAAGGACAATGGATGCCTGTGTATGATGGATGAGTAGATGGACGTTTGGATGGTAGGATATACATTCTTCCAGACTTGAAGATTTCGGGGACGAAATCCTAAAAGGAGGGGAGAATGTAACACCCCGAATTTTCTATTAACACTAAAGTTGCTAAAATAATAATAAGTGTGTAGAAGAGGGGATGTATCTAATATGAATATAAAAATATTAATAAATATGTAAGAGAGGGGATGTATCTAATATGAATATAAAGATATTAATAAGTATGTAAGAGAGGGGATGTATCTAATATGAATATAAAAATATTAATAAGTGTGTGAGAGAGGGGATGTATCTAATATGTATATAAAAACAATAATAAGTAAAGGGGGATGTATCTAATATGTACATTGTAGAAAATATATATATATTTATGACATGAATAGAAGTTTATTAATATGCTGAGTGTTTGCTGAGTCACTTCTGACTCATTGCTGAGTCAACAAGATAAACCCATCTTGTCTAAACGGCTGCGGTTATTTCTAGGTTAAATCTAATGGCCTAGAATGAATTCTAAAATCTATAAATAAGTGGGTAGACCCTAGACCTAAATCACTTGTAAAATTAGAGAAGCTACCGTCATGCTGCTGCCATGGAGTTCAGCATAGCCGTCACAAACTAAGAAGAGGAAGCCTAATCATCTACAACTAAATCTACACAAATCAAATCAAAAGATCTCTCTTTCTCTAATTCTTTTCTTTTGTTGGTGAGTATGATGATTCTCACAAGACTATTACAAACTAATTTGACTCAGTTATGAATGGATCACAAGAAAGTGATGTGATTTGTAATTGTAAATTCTATATATTGTGGATCTCTTATTATGTTATTATGTTGTCGTATGATGTAAATTATATATGCTATGTCATGCTATGTTGTAAATTCTCTTATGCTATGTCGTGCTATGTTGAGAATCATGTCAAGCTATGTTATACTATCATACTATGCCATGTTATAAATCATGCTATATTATGTTGAAAAATCATGTTGTTGGATCATGCTTAAAGTTATGTTTTTTTCTTAATTTAAATGGATCTTGTTTATGGGAATTTGCCTATTAGGTTAGGTGTACCCATAAACTTGAAACTATAATTAAATAAAACTTGATTATGGGAATTTGCCTATTGAGTTAGGTGTACCCATATAAAACCATGTTGTTAAAAAAATTAGATGATGTTGATTCACACATGTTCATATGTAAGTTTATGAAAATTGATTGAGATTATATTAGGTGAATTTTGAACAAGTTGACACCTTTAGGTCCATGACATGTATAATCTATGCAAGTTGGACATATGCAAGTTTCACCCCTTATTATGATTCATTTGGTCACATATACATGTTGTTATTAAGATAATCTCTTTTATGCTATGAGTTAGGCTATTCGAGTCTAACATATATCTTGCGAATAAACGTTCAAACGTGGGGTAGGGGTAATATTAGGAATTAATAAATTGGGTGCAATTTTGTAAGATTTTGCATACCATGAATGGATGTCCATAATTGAGTCAATTATGGACATTGTTAAAAATTGGAAGTAATTAATAATTCAAGTAGGGAATTATTAAAATTGGGGGAAAGTGGATTATTATTAATAATCAATGCTTAGGACACGAGGTTGGACCCGTTTGTGATGTAAACCTGCCCGGACCCGCCCGGCAAATCCAGTAGTCACAAATGTCGGCCCAATGTGAGAGGTCCTAGGCCCAAACTAAAGCATAACAGTTGTAAAGACACGAGGTTAGACTCTTTTATGGTGTAAGACTGCCCGGACCCGCCCGGCAAATCCAGCTGCCATAAATGCCAGTCTAATGTGAGAGGTCTTTATGAGGTTATGGCCTTAATGAACTAAGAAATACTTAACCAGATAATCATGTAAGGTGGGACATGGGGGTTAAGTAGGTGCCTTGGGCGGCATGAGGAATCTGGTGGTTGCCTTTAGAGGCATTTGAAATACGATTAGACTTAACCAAACACACATGTAAATGAACATGACTAAGTGGGTTAAGTGGGATGGACTAATGGGGACAAGCTTAGGTGGAATGCTTGTGGTAAATAGTGGGGGCCCATTTCAACCAGTATCCCAAAACGTATCTTTGTGGGCTCGACCCAAGTCGAGGACGGGACACGCATACTGGGTTTGACTATAAGAGGCCAAAACAGGGAGCGGTGGCAACGCAAGTCCAACGGGTTTCATATGCGTGTGTGGACCCGGGCTGGTAGGTAAGACGTTGTTGCATCGTGTAGGTATAAGCCGTGCATGTCCGTTGTATCAGGTTGCCACTTTAGGGGAGTGATACACCCCACTGTGGGGCCAGCACGGGTATCTACGAGTTAGGGAGCCGATCGAATAATGGGAAGTAGGGTACACCTAGTGGAGATAGGGGCAGGCGGCACCTATGTAGTCAGCTAGGGGTACGTAAAGCCATTGGGAAAGTTTCTAAGTGAAGCTAAGTGGGATGAATCTTTAGGGTGACTGGTGTGGTGCAGTATAGTGTTTATCCTTTAGTATTTAGGAGCGCCTATAACGTTGCCTTTAGCGATTGTCTATGTCCTTAATCTGCTCTTCATAGACATTTTCTTGTTTTCCAGCTTATGCCTTAGTCCAGTTATTTTGGTAATAGTATTGTAGAATTATCATATTCACCAGACTTTATGTCTGACCCCCTCTTTTCCATCCTTTTTCTCCCTTCAGGTCCGCAGGTTGGGCCAAGTTCTAGTGGAGTCTAGTTGGATCGCTTATCTTCTGGAAAGCTTGGACTGCTGAAGTAAAGTCCAGCTTGTTATCTTTCTTTTTAATGGCTATTCATGTAATGGGATTATGTACTTGTTTTATCAAGATAGATATTGTACTTGACATTGAATATGGTGTTATGATGTAATCAAACATGTTTTGACTTCTGCTACAATGAAATAAAGTTTTTGAATTTCCAAGTACTATTTTATATCTGTCTTGTTGTAATTTTAATGTTCTATATTCACTTAAAACCTCCATGGAAGTTAATGCATTCCCTTTGTGAGTGACATTAATGGACGTGGGGTGTTACAGGTACACTAGCGAAAGGTGGTTCCATACCTTGTCATAGTTGGAAATCCAGTACCCAATACGTGCTTGCAGTTTGGATTGTATACTATGTATGTTGAATGTGAGATGAAAGCGTTTCTGCTAGATGATTATTATATTGCAGTTGATAGACATTATTATAATATCAAAAGGTTTTTGTTATCAAGATATTTTGGATTCTCATAAGGGAAAAACCCGTTCCGTTATACGGCGTGGTCTTATGAGATATCGTTTACTTGTTCAAACTGTTTTACTTATGCCAGTCCCATGACTGACCCGGAGTTTATTTTGTTTTGTTCCCCGTAAACTCTTGGGTGCCTAATTTTGTACGGGCAGTTAAGTAATCGGGATTTACAGATACTTGAAGAGATGGAGCAGGAGGCTTCAGGATCATATAGCTATAGTTTATTTCCGCTGTGTTGTAAGTGTTGTACTTTGATAATGATGTATATTCAAGTACATATATATATTTCAAGTTATGTTATATATATTATATGTTATTCGTTCCGCTGTGAGGTTCGTGTTACTCTGATGTTGTGTTCTTCTCCTTCTTCTGTTCTAAGTTTCTATCTTATCTATCCTCACCCTCTATATTCTTTCTAATAGTTTTCTGGATTTCAGTGCAAATTGGGTTGGACCTGCGTTATTTGGTCAGCTCAGATTGGACCGGAATTTCGGGTCACTACACTGGGCCACATACTAACTCCAAAAATTCCCGAAAAATAAATCTAACTATGTTTTGACGATACTATCCTAAAAAATTTAATTTCGTTGAATTTGGAGACCGTTTGAAAAATGGCCATTTTCTGTTCGATTGAAATTGACAAAACACATTTTCATTTGTTACACTCACATATTAATTCCAAAAATTATGAAAATTGGAATCTTACAATAATTTGTCATTCCGGATCCATCCAGTGTGGTTTCGTAAAAAACGGAGGTCGTTCGCAAAATGGCTATTTATACGGGCTATATATTATATTAAATTCCATTACGACTATTCTGAATATTCAACTGGCCATAACTTTTGATTCCCGCTATGAAATTTTAATTTTTCGGATTCGTTGGAAAGATATTTTTAGACAAATTCTAATATTTTTCGTTTCACCAAAATCCGATTTATTTTGCATCCTGTACAATCAGTCAAAGTTCGAATTCAAATTTTCAAACTACTGCGGTATTTCTAACTCCTTTTAAAATTAAAATAAATATATTCTTTCAAACTTCAATTTAAATAAAATTTTAATCGTTATTATTTAAAATAAATTATTTTAACTATTCGAAATTCAATAAAATAGCCAAAATAAAAAAATTAAATTGGTTCTGTTTTTCCAGCTCGCATCCATCATCCACATAAGTAAAAATGTCTGGGCTCCATACCATGACACCACTTCTATATAGAAGGAAACTTATGCACTCCCCGCGTCCCTGATCCCATTTTAGACTCATACCGCGGTGTGAGGCTCGCAAATTAACGCTATACACAAAGATATGCTAATTAAAGCCGTTCTTCGATCATCATCCATAAGGCCCTATTTTTCAACAAAAGCCTTGATCACTTGCATCTTAGAATGCCACATTTTCAATCCATACCATACCATTGATTTCCACTAATATATAACCTCTAAGCTCGTACGTCTCAAAGAAGGGTGTTAAGCAAGAGAATAAATTCTCTGTCACCAAACAGATATTTATTTAGTAGAGATCAACGAATATATTATAAATGAATACAATGTGAGACATACCATCCATTTTCAAGTTCGTTCTAGGTCTGAACAAAACCGAGGGCACCTTATTCCTCGTCCCATATGTCCAATACAGGAGAGAGGTCCTCACATATCCGGTCGATCTCCTAGTATGTCTGGACGATCGCCACTTATTACCTTATCTTGGGTGTACAACCCAATCAAGACATCAGTAATCATCCATTCGATGTGAAAATCTCCGATCTTCAACCACCGTCTTCATCGTCGACTTTTAATCGCTGTATCAATCATTCAGAATGGGGTAAACCCGGTCTTTCCTAATAACTAGCTTATTTTATAATCAATATTCAAGTGCTATAAAAACACATCATACGCCTCATTCCAATTCAGAATATTCTTTTATTCAAATATTCACAACTTAGGGGAAAGGTTCCCATTAATTTTGTTGAAGATAAGTTCATTTAAAATAATTCTTTAATCTTCCTTTGGATATCAATTTCAAAAGATTTTATTTTATCCTTTAACAATTCTAAACCAAATTATGGTTCAAAAAACAAATCGAGGTTAATGAACCTTACAAAAGTAATCGTTTATTTTATTAATCTCAATCCCAACCTATTCATCCCATGGATCAAAACCAGTAGTACTCCATATCTAACACCCATTGTGTTATCGGAAAAATTAACTACCATTCAATATTTTAAATATAATTAACGATTTGGCTATCGCATGGAGTAAAACTGATGGTACTCCATTCTCGATCATTTCTTAAATTCGGTGAATTTAATTACCTCCTTCACATTCCATTCTGATTAAAGATTCATTAAAACTCCAACTTGGTTTTAATCGCAAAAATCATTACTTCATGATTATTCAACTTTAAGAAAATAATCTTGTCTTTAACTGGGTTAAAGAATCAATGTTATTAAAAATGCAGTTCACAATAAACCCAAATCAACTTCCATCAAATATGGAATCTTCGTGGAAAACAGATCAATATATAATTGATATAAATTTTCGTATTAGACTAGTTATATAAATGGAATAATGGCAAAGCCTTTTAAATTCCATATATAGTAACGGTCTTCCTTCACATAAGCTCATCTCGATTCTTACCAAATAGAATTCCATTCAATTCCAATTTAATATATTAAATTGGAAAACTTTACTTTGAAAATTTTCCATTAAATCTTAATCAAAAAGATTTATAAATTGCAATTCATATCTTCATTGTTAATTGGGTTAAAGAACTGATGTTATTTAAAACATCGCTCACGGTAAACGAAAATCCAATTCAATTCCAATTAAATTAATAAATTGGTAAACTTCTCTATGTCTTAATTAAAAGATTTATTCTTTTCTCAACTGGGTTTAAGAACAATGTTATTGAAGACACCATTCATGACAAACTCGATATCCAATTTGATACTAATTATAAGGCTCTGAATAGAAATCATATAGGCTTATATTCAATATCAAATTCTGAAACCAACAGATATCGTATTCGGAATAACGATACATATATATCTTCCAAATTCCTAAACAATATCCATATAATCACAACATCCAATATCAAATTATTCTGAAGATTATTTCCATTCAAATCCATTCCAAATTATACATTGGAAAATTCTAGTTTTACTAAAACCATTTCAATTTTTTTCCGTTCTTATCTCAAGTTGCGAAACAACTTATTCTGATAAAAATATCTTTAATCTTTACAAATGTGGAATATTTCATCCAAAATAATTTCGAATCATTTTTATGATTTTACATAATTTATTCATGTTTTTAATAATTTTATTAAGGCCCTTATAGTCGGTTTCCAATATCGGCCACCGAACTGCATCCATAGCGACCATTTCCAAAACTGATTTTGACATATCTCAAATTCCAACTGTTAGATTTTAAATCTCTTATTATCTTTCGAAATCTCTTTTGGATACGAATCCAAAGGTTCTGGTTTTAGGAGAATCCGACGGTCGGATCTCCCATTACATTAATTCGAAGTCAATGGTCGAAATTCGCGAACGGTCGCTGTGCGATACGTTCTATTCAAAACTTTTAATTATATATAATATATTTCATCGATTTCCTTTTTAAAACGTATTTTATAAATCGTTTTTAAATTCATTTTAAAACGATTTCAATTTTGTTTTCAATTTTAAATCAAAATTGAATATTCTATATCGTTCTAACATTAAAATGATAATATTTTTAAAATATCAGATTTTGAAATCAAACCTTTTCGATATTCATTATAAAATGAATAAAATCGAAAGAAATTTTCCATTTGAGTTAAAATGGTGCATATTTTCATGTCCATCTAAAATCAGACATCAAAATCATATTTTGATTCTTTACTGAATAGTATTTTAAAATATTCGTTATTTCTGAATTGGAATTAGATTCAATCAATTACCATATAATTTTATTTATATGGATTCCATGCATCGCATGTATTCAAAAATTGTGATAATTAACTATTAAACATTCCCTTCACATCCAGAGTGCAATTTACAACTGTATAAGCATTAAATAATTAAATAATGCTTATAACAATCTATTAGTCAATCGGTTGACATACAGTCAAATCCCAGGGAGATGTGAATTAATTATCATCCCGAGACCCATGTGGGGTTTTCAACCAACAAAAATGAATTCGAAATAATCACTGGTTAATAAATTTAGCCAATTCTAATTTGATTCGAGTTATTTTTCTAATTAACCGATATTCACTGTTTAAATTATAAATGCTAATTTATAATTTAATTTCAACTACCACAATAATATTAACATTATTTTTAATATGTTAATCATCACATTCACAATAGAATACAGTCAATTAAATCATCCATGGTTTTCAAACAACGTTGAATGTGATCTAACAGGCACCGTCCAACATTTTTGTGGTAATTACACTGATAAAAATCAACACTAACAATCGTGACATTCAGTTATAAAATAAATAACTGTACAATATTTTGAGTGAGAAAGTTCTCACATTGGTTTCCACTCCATCAGTCTTTAATGTAGGATTTATTTTTAAACTAAATTAAAACGCGTTTAATTTAGCTGAAAATTCAACTTGCTCCATTTCCGTTCTGGTCAGTTCCATGTTGTAGTGTTCAATTCAATGATTCCAACGCAAGTCGTTAACTCTGATTTCATATGAATAGGTTACGACCTTTTATATCTTAATTACATTAATGAACAAATTAAATAAATAAATAAATTTCCTAATCCTCACATAATTACTTTCCCTCCCTCGTCGCTTTCTTTTTTGGAAAAATCGAACCCGCTGAACCCAACTTCACCTCGCCTCTCTCCTCCATGCGTCGCCCACCCTTTGCCAGAATTCGATCGGCCGACGCCACTTCGTAGCCGCTTCCACCATCGACCCTCGCCAATGATTGGTTCGAAAGTCGAGCCCGCTTGGAGCTCCAAAAATCCCATCGATTCCGGCGGTTTTGAGTGACAAATTCGAGCAACATAGGATACGAAAATTCAACATGACCATATAGATTTACAGCTTGTTAAACTCTCTATAATATTTGTTTAAACATCATAAGTTAATTTGGGGTGGATTGGAAGTTATTGTCGATTGAAAATGGGAGCATTTCAGCCATTAATACGTGAATGGCGGCGCTGTTCTGATAGTTAGGTTTTAAGGGAGGGATAAAAGGGTATTTATACATATAATTTAATAACATTTAATTCTATTTTATTTTTTGAAAATTTAAGTTTAATGCTCTGAACTCCAAACGAACCCCAACGACTATCATCCCTAGCGAAATTACCCCATTTCAGATACAATGGGATATATTTCGTAAGCCATTTGACTGTTTTTATCAGTTTTTGTCAAAATTAAAATGTAAATTAATTTAACGTTACATAATGAATTTGAACATGCATTTTAATTTAACGGGCCATATACTAACTCCAAAAATTATGAAAATTGAAATCTAGCTATGTTTCGATGATACTGTCCTAACCAAATTAATTTCATTGAATTTGCAGACCGTTTGAAAAATGGTCTTTTAACGGCTTGTTTAAATTCAAACTGAAATTGAAAACGCCTTTAAATAAATCACGCTCACATACTAATTCCAAATAACTTAAAATTTTAAACTTGATAATAATTTGACGTTCCGGATCCAACAAAAGTGGTTTCGTCGAAAACGGATGTCATTTGCGAAATGGCTATTTTTAAGGGCTTATATAATATTAAAATATATATATATATTCTATAGCGACTTTTTTAAATTTTAAATGGGACGTAACTTTCAATTTATGAAGTGAAATCTCAGTTTCTTACATTCGTTAGAAAATTACAGTTCAAAATATTCCAATGTTTCTTGTTTCATTAAATTCTGATTTATACTGAATTCTGTATATTCAATTGAAATTAAAAATCGAATTTTCAAACTACCGCACCATTTCGAGTTTGTTTTAACTAAAATTTAGATTTATACAATCTAACTTCGATTTAAATAAATTTTAAATCGTTAATTCTTGAATAAATCATTTTAAATTCTTAAAATCCATTTAATCAATTAAAAATAAAATTTTAAATTGGCTCCAAAATCCTTTCGTCCTCGAAAAGAAAGATAGAATCGAAGGTTGTTTATTTAATCAACTCCACCTTCGCTTGACTCAAGTTCTTCAACTTTTCAGTTTCTTAGAACTTTCTAATTTCTCAAAAATTTGGCTAACACCCTAAATTTTTGAAAAATTTCTCCATAAGCTCTTTTGTATGGGCTAATTGGTAAAACAACAACTTGCCTTATAGGTCCCTCATCAATTAAAAAGAAAAAGAAAGAGCTAAGCGGCTTGCAAATCGGCTCATAAAATCATCAAACCCACTAAATATAGTAAACATGCACCTATTTGTCGGGCATACAATTTCATTCCTCTTCTTCGTTTCCATGCTATGGTCTGTTTAACATATATACATGTACATATATCCAATTCCAATCAATTTTTAACTCAGCTCCATAGTAAATTCGATTTGGCTAAATTTTACCCTTCATTCTCTTATTGGTTTTATCATTCCAATATTTTAATTAGTTGAACTAATAATCACACATCACAACCAACAATCAATTAGTTGATTAGCTTTTCAACCATATAATTTTTCAATATATACTCAAAAATCATATTGCAAGGCCAAATCACAAACAATAAATTCTAAATAAGTTTTGGTTCTCACACTAGTCAATTGGAAATATATATAGATATTGTAACACCCCACCTCCGCTAGGGTCACTCACAAAGGGAATGCCCTAGTTTTGGAGAGGTATTATCGAGATAACATCACAGAATTATCACAAGACAGAACATAAATAAATAATTAAGTAAACAGCGGAAGAATTTCTGAGCAAAACAGAACTTCATTTCATTCCAAATTAAACCATGTCTTTTACAAACATTTCAAGTAACCTCATTACAACTGTCTTGTAATAATAGCCAAAGAAGCAGTAATTTAAAAACAGTAAAACAGCTTATTCCCCAAGTGCAGTCAAAAGAAGCAGCCATAGCAAACCGTACATGCTGAGCCAAAGCAAGTGATATCCAAGCTAAGAGCTAGTTATTCCTCCTTGAGAACCTGGGAGGGGGGGGGGGAACGAAAGAAAAAGAGGCGAAAGGAAAAGGGTCAGTCATAAAGACTGAGTAAGTTCTAGTGACTTTCAGTGTAAAAACGGTTAAAACAACCTGTCATGTATGAACTGGAACTAGACTTAAGAATAGTGTCAAGGTGAACAAGATAGACTAAGGTGATCAGGATAAGTCAAGACCAGTCAAGTAAAGCATCACATGTTCGAGATCCGTTGCATCGACTTCTCTAGTATACTAAGCCCGTGTCACAAGTTAATCACGAAATAAATCCCACGGCCCAATATCATGAAATGACCCTGAAACGGGGTCTGACCCAAGTACGGGGTCCTACGGAGCGATTATCTAGTCGATCGGCTCCCTACAAGTTCTAGCTCGTCAAGTGTCCGTGCCATACGGCTAATCACGAATGTAGTCACCTGTGCTGGGTCCACCTTCGGGTGTATCAGCCCTAAGGTGTCAACCCCTGACACGATTCAAGATGCACAGATACATCTACGGATACCCAGTGTCTTCCCCGGATACGTGCACGATCGTAGTCCGCCGAACCTACACTGGCGTACCCCACTGCCGCCGTTCACCTCTTACAATCAGCCTAGTAATCGTGCCCCCACCCGGCCTAGCCCCAGGGTACCTTGATACATCTAGAGGGTTACTGCTGAAAGGGGTCGTGTCTAGGGTTTCGTCTAATAGATTAGGTCATGTAATTCGTGACCCAACCCGCCTAACAGATTAAGTCATGTAATTCGTGACTTAATCCTTTTCTAGTCTAGTCATGTCAAGATGGTTAAGCATGTCATTTCAGTTCGCGACTTAACCCGCCTACGTGTCATGTCAAGTTGGCTAAGTGTCGTCGTTTTCAAGTTCATGACTTAGCCCTTCAAATCGTGTTCAAGTTGGTTAAGTTGTCTTTTCATGTTCATGACTTAACCCTACTTGGCATTAATTGATTCGTTAATGCACCGAACCACTCACATTGGATCCTGTTGTTCGTAGCCACTGGATTTGCCGGGCGGTTCCGGGCAGGTTTACACTACGAACTCAACCCAACCTCGGGTTTCAAGCGCGATGTGACCAACTACTCACATTGGATCCTATTGTTTGTAGCAACTGGATTTGCCGGGCGGTTCCGGGCAGATTTACACTACAAACTCAACCCAACCTCGAGTTGGCCACTTTCTTGTTTTCTAAAGTCATGCCCATGTTCTTATCAAAATTTTGATATCATGTTCATATGTCAACTTCGTGCCCAACTAAGGCATGTTTAAAGTCAAGTTATGGCATGTTCAAGTCAAGTTTTTCGTGCCATATTTCATGTTCTACTTATGCCAAATTTCATAGTTTATGCTTATAATTAATTCAAGTTTTGCCTATTCTACCCAATCGTATCCCCAACGTATATAAACGTACTTCGTTCACAAGTATAAACATTTCAAGAGATAAAGGGGAATAATACCAAACATGTGATAGGCATATGTGACAGTTATAACATTACTTGCATAATAAACAGGCTATAACATATCACATAGTTGCAATACTAGTATGGTGATAACTTGGCATAGTGATGATTCCAACTTAATTTAACATGATGTTTTCAACTTTGCATCATAGGCATAATAATCATTGCGGCATCATAAAAATTTTATTATAAACATGAAACATTAAAGGCATAGTAATCCTAATGGGCATAGTGGATTCCAATTTAGCAGTTTTAACATAATGATTCTCATAGACATAATAATTCCAATTTATCATAATGATTCTCATCTAATATTATAAACATAATGGTTCCAACTTAGCATTATTAACATAATGATTCTCAACTAACATGATAGACATAATGATCCCAATTTAGCGTTTTTAACATAATTAACATGATAGACATAATGATTCCAATTTAGCCTTTTTAACATAATTAACATGATAGACATAATGATTCCAACTTAGCGTTTTTAACATATCTAACATTATAACAATTTCAACTTTTCATCATAGCCTAGCAATACCCTATTTTTCATAAATCATGATGGGTATAATAACACCACAGGCATAATTCCATCAATATTCATAGCCATGGTCTAATTAGCATCATAGGCATGGTTTAATCAACATAAATATTTCAATAAACATAGCGATTTCATGGACATGTATTAGTCCAACTTGCCAAACAATTAAGCCCAAGTGATTCATAACAACATCAAAATCATGACAAGTTTAACTTGCAACGTTGCCATAGCAATATCCCCAAATTATAATTCAATGATAAATAATATAAACAATGGATTATCAATAGTTCATAAATTCGGTTTCAATTCATCGCATGTCCATATTGTTTTAGCGTTTTTGCCTAAAAAGTAACATAGAACTTACAATATGAAGCAATTAAAAATCCCAAATCAATTAGTCTCGAATTCGTTGTCTAAAGCGTCGTAGTTGTTGTAGCTTCTAGTTGTAGCCTTCAAGAATCGTCCTCCATCTTCTATAATTTTATTCTTTATATTTTTAATTCAGAGCTCTAGGTTTAATGGCGGCGGCCTGAGGCTAAAATGAAATAATATGATTTAGGCTAGGTCTTAGGTCCTTTTTATAATGTTTGTGAGTTGTTTTAGACCGTCGATGGAGCATGATTCAACAATAGCCGTTCAGTCAGGATAGAGTTATCCTATTGACTCAGCCATGAGTCAGAAATGACTCAGCATTGACTCAGCGATGAGTCAGAAATGACTCAGCGTATTAAATGTTCACCAATTCAAACGTAAATACGTATTTAATAGATACATTTTCCCCTTTACCGTATTAATTACCCATATATAAATATTTATTTATATATGAATAAATATTTTCTTACCTTTAATTTGTCATAATTAAAAATTGGAGAAGGCCAAAAAAAAAAAAACCATCCTTGACAACCAAAAATGCGCAACGTACGCTACATGATGCGTACACGTCATATATATATATATATGCGTATATGTATATATATACTATATATATATTCATTTTTTTTCTCTATCTTCCCAATTACCCATTTTCACACTAAACCACTTTTTGAACTGCGTTCACACTAGGCTATTTTAAGCCATTCCCCTAAAACAAAAATAGGGCGCTGGCGGGGATCGAACTCTGTACCTCTTCTATGCAAGTCATGTGTTCCAACCAAATGAGCTACTAAGTCTTTTGCTTACAAACCCTAGAAAAATGCTAAACATTACTCGTTTCCCATTCTTTTTTTTTTCATGTTTTGCTGCGATATTTAAATTAAAGATATCTTCTTCACACGTTATCCGTTTTGCGTAAACTCGGACTCTATCTTAAGCAGAATTTCGAGGCCAATGCAATGGCGTAACCCGTTTCCCTTAATTCTTTGATTTGAAATTAATTATACTTTAATTTGTGAATCTCACTGTTATAGAATACACGGGGTGTTACATTCTCCCCCACTTAAAAGGATTTCGTCCCCGAAATCTTCAAGTTAGGAGGAATGTATATCCTAACATCCAAACATCCATCTACTCATCCATCAAACACGAGCATCCATTGTCCTTAAAAGACTTCTAATGCTTTATGATCATATGCGAAGTGTGTGTATATGTTCCTTAGCTAATGCTAATGATCAGGCCTGACTGATCTTCTAAATGCAAAATATGTTTAGTGAAATGAATCCAATATGTATGCAAATTTTTCCTACTATAATTCACAATTTCTACATGAGTGCTCAAACATTCAATCATATGCAACAACCAAATGATAGCACAACCAAGTTTCCAAAATAAACACTCATGCATATGCAATATGTAAATGTGCCTGAGCCGATCTAGTGCCTAATGTGTATTCATGCATCCACGAACAACCACTTGCGACCACTTGCAACCATTTCGCAATCATAACATGTTTCAATTACATGTTTACATCCAAAAAGATTCTACCTATAGTTCTCAAGATAGGATCAAAGAGATAACAAAACAAACATGGATAGCAAGAGAAATGTATGTAAACCTATAGGAAAAATAGATCTAGAATGTACCCTAAAAAGAAATGGGTATAGCGCGCTTAGCTTTTCTTAAATTTCCCAAGTTGCGTCTTCTAGGGCTTCACCCCACTGTATTTTAACTAGCTTGACTTCTTGATTCCTTAGCTCCTAGATCTCCGTTCCTAAGACACGAATCAGAACTCGCCTCAATGTTTCCACTTTTACGCCTTCAAGGATGCTTGGCTCAATCACTCCGGAAGACTCATCCACCTTATCTTTATCCTTATCACTCATACCTATCCTATAGAACATGTAAACAAGCCTCACGAAAACTATCTCCATCATACGGGAAAACCCTCTACGAAGCTAGAAAGAAGATTAGCCGCAGGTAAAGCTACAGTGACTACAGATGGAGAAAAGAAAGGGAAAGAGATTCAAACAAGGAAACAAAGGATAGTGCTAATGGCTTTTGGGGAATAGCCTTTAAAAACTTTTTCTTGGAAAATGCTTCTTTGTAAATGGTTTTGAAAAAAAATTCAAAAGGTTTTCAAAACTTTTGCCCAGTCTTGGTAACCTTCTGCTCTGATACCAAGTGTAACACCCCACCTCCGCTAGGGTCACTCACAAAGGGAATGCCCTAGTTTTGGAGAGGTATTATCGAGATAACATCACAGAATTATCACAAGACAGAACATAAATAAATAATTAAGTAAACAGCGGAAGAATTTCTGAGCAAAACAGAACTTCATTTCATTCCAAATTAAACCATGTCTTTTACAAACATTTCAAGTAACCTCATTACAACTGTCTTGTAATAATAGCCAAAGAAGCAGTAATTTAAAAACAGTAAAATAGCTTATTCCCCAAGTGCAGTCAAAAGAAGCAGCCATAGCAAACCGTACATGCTGAGCCAAAGCAAGTGATATCCAAGCTAAGAGCTAGTTATTCCTCCCTGAGAACCTGGGGGGAACGAAAGAAAAAGAGGCGAAAGGAAAAGGGTCAGTCATAAAGACTGAGTAAGTTCTAGTGACTTTCAGTGTAAAAACGGTTAAAACAACCTGTCATGTATAAACTGGAACTAGACTTAAGAATAGTGTCAAGGTGAACAAGATAGACTAAGGTGATCAGGATAAGTCAAGACAAGTCAAGTAAAGCATCACATGTTCGAGATCCGTTGCATCGACTTCACTAGTATACTAAGCCCGTGTCACAAGTTAATCACGAAATAAATCCCACGGCCCAATATCATGAAATGACCCTGAAACGGGGTCTGACCCAAGTACGGGGTCCTACGGAGCAATTATCTAGTCGATCGGCTCCCTACAAGTTCTAGCTCGTCAAGTGTCTGTGTCATACGGCTAATCACGAATGTAGTCACCTGTGCTGGGTCCACCTTCGGGTGTATCATCCCTAAGGTGTCAACCCCTGACACGATTCAAGATGCACAGATAAATCTACGGATACCCAGTGTCTGCCCCGGATACGTGCACGATCGTAGTCCGCCGAACCTACACTGGCGTACCCCACTGCCGCCGTTCACCTCTTACAATCAGCCTAGTAATCGTGCCCCCACCCGGCCTAGCCCCAGGGTACCTTGATACATCTAGAGGGTTACTACTGAAAGGGGTCATGTCTAGGGTTTCGTCTAATAGATTAGGTCATGTAATTCGTGACCCAACCCGCCTAACAGATTAAGTCATGTAATTCGTGACTCAATCCTTTTCTAGTCTAGTCATGTCAAGATGGTTAAGCATGTCATTTCATTTCGCGACTTAACCCGCCTACGTGTCATGTCAAGTTGGCTAAGTGTCGTCGTTTTCAAGTTCATGACTTAGCCCTTCAAATCGTGTTCAAGTTGGTTAAGTTGTCTTTTCATGTTCATGACTTAACCCTACTTGGCATTAATTGATTCGTTAATGCACCGAACCACTCACATTGGATCCTGTTGTTCGTAGCCACTGGATTTGCCGGGCGGTTCCGGGCAGGTTTACACTACGAACTCAACCCAACCTCGGGTTTCAAGCGCGATGTGACCAACTACTCACATTGGATCCTATTGTTTGTAGCAACTGGATTTGCCGGGCGGTTCCGGGCAGATTTACACTACAAACTCAACCCAACCTCGAGTTGGCCACTTTCTTGTTTTCTAAAGTCATGCCCATGTTCTTATCAGAATTTTGATATCATGTTCATATGTCAACTTCGTGCCCAACTAAGGCATGTTTAAAGTCAAGTTATGGCATGTTCAAGTCAAGTTTTTCGTGCCATATTTCATGTTCTACTTATGCCAAATTTCATAGTTTATGCTTATAATTAATTCAAGTTTTGCCTATTCTACCCAATCGTATCCCCAACGTATATAAACGTACTTCGTTCACAAGTATAAACATTTCAAGAGATAAAGGGGAATAATACCAAACATGTGATAGGCATATGTGACAGTTATAACATTACTTGCATAATAAACAGGCTATAACATATCACATAGTTGCAATACTAGTATGGTGATAACTTGGCATAGTGATGATTCCAACTTAATTTAACATGATGTTTTCAACTTTGCATCATAGGCATAATAATCATTGCGGCATCATAAAAATTTTATTATAAACATGAAACATTAAAGGCATAGTAATCCTAATGGGCATAGTGGATTCCAATTTAGCATTATTAACATAATGATTCTCATAGACATAATAATTCCAATTTATCATAATGATTCTCATCTAATATTATAAACATAATGGTTCCAACTTAGCATTATTAACATAATGATTCTCAACTAACATGATAGACATAATGATCCCAATTTAGCGTTTTTAACATAATTAACATGATAGACATAATGATTCCAATTTAGCGTTTTTAACATAATTAACATGATAGACATAATGATTCCAACTTAGCGTTTTTAACATATCTAACATTATAACAATTTCAACTTTTCATCATAGCCTAGCAATACCCTATTTTTCATAAATCATGATGGGTATAATAACACCATAGGCATAATTCCATCAATATTCATAGCCATGGTCTAATTAGCATCATAGGCATGGTTTAATCAACATAAATATTTCAATAAACATAGCGATTTCATGGACATGTATTAGTCCAACTTGCCAAACAATTAAGCCCAAGTGATTCATAACAACATCAAAATCATGACAAGTTTAACTTGCAACGTTGCCATAGCAGTATCCCCAAATTATAATTCAACGATAAATAATATAAACAATGGATTAGCAATAGTTCATAAATTCGGTTTCAATTCATCGCATGTCCATATTGTTTTAGCGTTTTTGCCTAAAAAGTAACATAGAACTTACAATATGAAGCAATTAAAAATCCCAAATCAATTAGTCTCGAATTCGTTGTCTAAAGCGTCGTAGTTGTTGTAGCTTCTAGTTGTAGCCTTCAAGAATCGTCCTCCATCTTCTATAATTTTATTCTTTATATTTTTAATTCAGAGCTCTAGGTTTAATGGCGGCGGCCTGAGGCTAAAATGAAATAGTATGATTTAGGCTAGGTCTTAGGTCCTTTTTATAATGTTTGTGAGTTGTTTTAGACCGTCGATGGAGCTTGATTCAACAATAGCCGTTCAGTCAGGATAGAGTTATCCTATTGACTCAGCCACGAGTCAGAAATGACTCGGCATTGACTCAGCGATGAGTCAGAAATGACTCAGCGTATTAAATGTTCACCAATTCAAACGTAAATACGTATTTAATAGATACATTTTCCCCTTTACCGTATTAATTACCCATATATAAATATTTATTTATATATGAATAAATATTTTCTTACCTTTAATTTGTCATAATTAAAAATTGGAGAAGGCCAAAAAAAAAAAAACCATCCTTGACAACCAAAAATGCGCAACGTACGCTACATGATGCGTACACGTCATATATATATATATGCGTATATGTATATATATATTATATATATATTCATTTTTTTCTCTATCTTCCCAATTACCCATTTTCACACAAAACCACTTTTTGAACTGCATTCACACTAGGCTATTTTAAGCCATTCCCCTAAAACAAAAATAGGGCGCTGGCGGGGATCGAACTCTGTACCTCTTGTATGCAAGTCATGTGTTCCAACCAAATGAGCTACTAAGTCTTTTGCTTACAAACCCTAGAAAAATGCTAAACATTATTCGTTTCCCATTCTTTTTTTTCATGTTTTGCTGCGATATTTAAATTAAAGATATCTTCTTCACACGTTATCCGTTTTGCGTAAACTCGGACTCTATCTTAAGCAGAATTTCGAGGCGAATGCAATGGCGTAACCCGTTTCCCTTAATTCTTTGATTTGAAATTAATTATACTTTAATTTGTGAATCTCACTGTTATAGAATACACGGGGTGTTACAGATATCCCACTTTCAAAACTCGAAAACAAATGCTGATGATGGAGCTCCATCTTCAGAATCATCCTCGGGCGACTAGAGTGTGATTCTATATCTACTAAGTATATTTGAGACTTCGAGTAAACGTCGATTAGATGTATATGCAAAATCCTCTTATACTTGATAGTCCAAATTCAGTATAAAATAAAATACTCAAATACGAATAATAGATATAAAGTTTCAAAACTAATTTTTTATTTTATAAGTAATACTCTTCGAACTCACTCTAGGATATTACTAACCCTATCTTTAACGAGTTATTCTTATAGGATATTACTAATCCTATTTCTGATGAATTCTTTCATTCGGTTCTAATGTTTCTTTTTCAGAGCTTTGTAAACCAAAGCTCTGACACCAAAATGAAACTTCCCGAATTTCGCTCGATCTGAATCGATTGCTAAACCGACCAAGACCGTTCAAAATCCTAGACTGTAATAAGAACACGACGCTTCAGAACACAAACATGAGAAATTTTCATTACTATTATAACAATTTACATCAGAGTTCAGAAAAATAATATACAGCGGAAAAATAAATATCAGAGACTTACAAATTACGAAACAACAGAAATATATATACATATATATAATGCATAGTGGAAAACATCTACTACCACAACTGAAAGAAATGCATGGATACAAAGCATTCCAAATATAGCTCCCGCCATAATCCAGGAACTGTGAAAAGCTGTGCAGTTAAAGCGCTTAGCGGATCCAATGTGGCGGAGGTCCAAAAAGTCATAGCGGGGATAAAGCGAGGAAATAGCAGGATATAGCGGATGACTCTAAAATAACATATATAACTTCTTAAAAATGTTTTTATGAATATATAAATGATATGTAAGTGAAAAACTAACACTTTATTTAATTTTAGTTTGTACATTTTTAATTTTAAATACAAATATGTGTAAATATCGACAAATAAACATAAACTTTCGTTTAATTAATTAAATTCAATAGCATGTCAAAGTATTTTTGTTTCTAAAAGTAGATATTACAAAATTCATTTAAAAAACGAATTTAACAATTTTTTAATGCATAAATTTCATTTTTGAGTTCATTTCTTTCATCAAAGATATAGCGGGAATAACAAAATATAGCGGAAATAACGGGATATATCGGGAATAGAGGAATATAGCGGGGCTTAAAGCGGAGAGGCTATATCAGAGGCTATTTGAGAAAAAGCGTAGTGGTGGTAGTGTGCTACCGGATATAGCGGGGTAATAGCGGGGCATTAACTGCATAGGTGAAAAGAAATATCTGCAAACCAAAATTACTAGCTATCCGTGTGGAAAATATGGGCACCCAGAGTTTAGGTTAAAACAATAAACTCTAAGTCAGTCATGAGACTGGTGTGAGAACTAAAACTATTATTAACTTTATTTTAAAGTTGGGTAAATCAAGGGACCACGCCGTATAACACAGATCGGTTTTTCTTCCAAGAATACCATAAAACTAACAACGCAACGCTAACAGGAAAAATGAAGAAATTATAAGACTTAGATCCCGTCACACAATGCAAACACAACCAGAGGATAGAGTTTTACCTTATAATGGCCAAACATGCTTGGTACACGAAATTTATCCTTTATTATTACTATAAATAAAGAAATCAACTACAGATATAAATGTATCAATCATAGACGGCGTAGTACCACATCCTACTATGTCGACATATAAGTTTACAACTAAAACGGGAAAGTCGCGTATTGGAAATTGGATTTCCATCATGAGTCAAGGCAAGGGATGACTCCTTCTGATTCGAGACTCTCTAGCAAATTCCTCAGGATCACACCTATGGGTAACCTTTTGGTTCCAGCAAGGTCGGTCCACACTAACTTTGGTGGATTAATTATTCCTGAACAATACATTTCCCAATCCTATCGGACCTCCAAAATGGTCAGTATGTCGACTAATCTTATCTGAGGCGACTCACATCCATCATCCACATAAGTAAAAACGTCTGGGCTTAATACCATGGCACCATTCTAGCTAGAAAGAAACGTATGCACTCCCTGCGTCCCTGATCCCTTTTAGACTCATACCGGGGTGCGAGGCTCGCAAATTAATGTTATACACAAAGCTATGCTAATTAAAGCCATGCTTTGATCATTATCAACAAGGCCCTACTTTTCAACAAAAGCCCTGGTCATTTGCATCTTAGCATGCCACATTGTCAATCCATACCATACCACTGATTTCCGCCAATGTACAACCTCTAAGTTCGCACGTCTCAGAGAAGGGTGTTAAGCAAGAGAATAAATTCTCTTCCACCAAACAGATATATATTTAGCAGAGATCAATGAATACACTATAAAGGAATACAATGTCAGATATACCATCCATTTGCAAGTCCGTTCTGGGTCTGAAAGAAATTGGAGGCACCTTATCCCTGGTCCTATAGTCCAATACAGGAGAGAGGTCGTCGCATATCCGGTCGATCTCCAAGTACGTCTGGATGATCACCACTTATTACCTTGTCTTGGGTGTACATCCCAATCAAGACATCAATAATCATCCATTCGATGTGAAAATCTCCGTTTTTCAACCACCGTCTTCATTGTTGACGTTTAGTCGCCGTATCAATCATTCAGAATGGGATAAACCCGGTCTTTATGAATAACTCGCGTATTTTATAATCAATAATCAAGTGCTATAAAAACACATCCTATGCCCCGTTCCAATTCAGAATATTCTTTTATTTAAATATTCACAACTTAGGGGAAAGGTTTCCATTAATTTTATCAAAGATAAGTTCTTTTAAACAAATTCTTTAATCTTTGTTTGGATATCAATTTCAAAAAAAAAAATTTTATCCTTTGACAATTCCAAACCAAATTAAGGTTTACAAAACTAGTCGGGGCTTACGAGCCTTACTAAAGTAATCATTTATTTTTTAATCCCAATCCCAACCTATTCATCCCATGAAGCAAAACTGGTAGTATTCCATATCTAACACCCATTGTGTTATCAGTAAAATTAATTACCACTCCACGTTTTAAATCTAATTAAAGATTTGGCTATCACATAGAGTAAAACTGGTGGTACTCCAATCTCGATCATTTCTTAAATTGGGTGAATTAAACTACCACCTTCAAAATCCAGTCTAATTAAAGATTCATTAAAACTCCAACTTGGAATTAATCTCAAAAATCATTACTTATATGATTATTCAACTTTAAGAAATTAATCTTGTCTTTAAGTGGGTTAAAGAATCAATGTTATTAAAAATGCAATTCACAATAAACCCAAATCAACTTCCATTAAATATGGAATCTTCGCGGAAAACAGATCAATATATAATTGACATAAATTTCTATACCAGACTAATAATATAAATGAAATAATGGCAAAGCCTTTTTAATTCCATTTATAGTAACGATCTTCCTTTGCAGAAGCTCATCTCGATTATTACCAAATTGAACTCCATTCAATTCCAATTTAATATATTAAATTGGAAAATTTCCATTAGATCTTAATTTAAAATATTTATAAATTCCATATCATATCTTCATTGTTAATTAGGTCAAAGAACTGATGTTATTTAAAACATCGCTCACGATAAACCCAAAATCCAATTCAATTCCAATTAAATTAATTAATTGGTAAACTTCTCTAAATCTTAATTAAAAGATTTATTTTTCTCTCAATTGGGTTTAAGAACATTGTTACTGAAGACACCATTCACGATAAACCCAAAATCCAATTTGATATTAAATATAAGGCTCTGAATAGAAATCATATCGGCATATATTCAATATCAAATTCTGAAATCAATGGATATCGTATTCGGAATAACGATATATATATATATCTTCCAAATTCCTCAACAATATCCATATAATCATGGCATCTAATATTGAAATATTCTAAAGATTATTTCCATTTAAATCCATTCCAATATATACATTGGAAAATTCTGGTTTTATTAAAACCATTTCAATTCTTTTCAGCTCTTATCTGAAGTTGCAAAATAACTTATTCTGATAAAAATATCTTTTACCTTTACAAATGTGGAATATTTCATCCAAAATCATTTCAAATCATTTATTATGATTTTACATAATTTTTTCATATTTTTAGTAATTTTATTAAGGCCCTTACAGTCGGTTTCCAATATCGGCCAGCGAACTACACCCATAGCGACCTTTTCCAAAGATGATTTGGACATATCTTAAAATCCAACCATTATATTTCAAATCTCTTATTATCGTTCGAAATTTCTTTTTGATACGAACCCAACGGTTCAAGTTTTAGGAGAATCCGATGGTCGGATCTCCCGTTACATCAATTTGAAGTCAATGGTCGAAATTCTCAAACAGTCGCTTCGCGATGCATTATGTTCAAATCATTTAAATATATATAATATATTTTGTTGATTTCATTTTTAAAATATATTTTATAAATCGTTTTTAAATTCATTTTAAAACAATTTCAACTTTGTTTTCAATTTTAAATCAAAATTGAATATTCTATATCATTATAACATTAAAATGATAATATTGTCAAAATACAGATTTTGAAATCAAACCTTTTCGATATTCATTATAAAATGAATAAAATCAACAGAAATTTCCATTCGAATTAAAATGATGCATATATACTTAACTTGGTTCATATATTACAATATTTTCATGTCCATCCAAAATCAGACATCAAAATCATATTTTGATTCTTTACTGAATATTAATGTAAAATATTTGTTATTTCTAAACTGGAATCAAACTCAATCAATTGCCATATAATTTTATTTATATGAATTTCATACATCGCATGTATTCAAAAATAGTGATAAACAACTATTAAACATTCCATTTATATCCAGAGTGCAATTTAAAACTGTATAAGCATTGAATAATTAAATAATGCTTATAACAGTCTGTTAATCAATCGTAATATAGCGTTTTGAACTTCAATTGGTTGTATGGGATCCAAATTAAATTGGATTTCAATGAAAAAAGAAAAGGTTGAATAGATTAGATGATAATTTTCTAATGTAAGAGAAAAATCGAGATTCCATCGTATAGATGTTAAGTTTTGTCAAATTCAAATTTTCAGAAAATCGCTATGGAGTCATTTATAAACCATAATGATAATTTAATATAATTAGATATCGGTTTCGAATTTAGACAAGATCTTTGAGATGTGGTTATAATTTAATTTTTAGAATTTTACTGTAATTTTTAATTTGGAAAATACACGACTTTTTGTTTGGAGTATTTTACACCATACATCAGCATTTTCGGGTTTCACAAAAATAAGTTAATGTGCATGTATTATTATATTTTTGGAATCGCGGGGCATCGCGTGACACGATGGTATTTTTATTTTTGTCGATAGTGGTCCTTAAATGATAAATTTTTTTGTAGCACTATACCCTAAAAATCTAACATTAAATCAAGCATTAATTAAAAAATGGTCAACCCCTATATTTGTAGCCGACATTGATCTCTGCGTTGCCATACCATTTCATTTCAGGGACATGTTCTTCATACCGCTAAGTTGAAATCAAGCCCCGTACGCTGTACTGTTTGATAGTGACCTTATTCTTATCATCCAACTCTCCTCCTTATAAAAAACCAATGTCTTTCTTTCCCAGTTCAAAAATGTAGCAAGTAAATAAGAAGGAATCCATTCTTTTAGCAATCGCAACCCAGCCTCCCGATTTCTCAATTTCCTGTAACCATAAGCCAATGCAAGCTTTCCTATATATAAAATGTAAATAAAATGAGTGCACAGAGAGTCAGATGCTTGGTGTAAATCGTGAATTTGTAGTGAGATGAGGGTGAAACGAAGTGAGCAAGTAACGGTGCGCAGGTGGCTGCCTGAGGTCGGTGAACTGTTCCGTGGTGTCGTGTTTCAAAGGACATGATGAGATCAATTGAAGCGTGAGATCCTGTGAAGCCATATCTTAAGAGCGAAGGGGTTAATGGTGGTGGAAGTACAGGGTTCCATGGGAAGGGTTCAAACTGTGTAGGAAAGGAAAAAGAATTAGTTAATACATGGTTGGAAGCAGTTTTCCATAGCAAAAGGGGAGAACTGTGGATGTTAAGGCAACAGGGGGGTTGCATGGAAGTGGGTAGATGCCAACATGTGGAGGGGTTGTTTTAAAATGGCTACATGCGGTTAGAACTTGGTGAAGTTGGACCGGTGCATAGGGATGTAAGTGTGCATGGCATTTGGTGGGAGGTTACAAGGAACGGTTTTGTTTTGTGGGGGATTATGGTGTTGTCTGAGTCTGGAAACACGGAGGACTTCCAACGTGAGGAGTTTTCTTGGAAATACTAGAGGAGGTTTTCATTAGCAATGGAGAAAAGAAATTATAACATGTGAAAACTGGAAAGTAACAGGAGCAAATTGCATAATGTGAGGATAGGTACCTTTGGGCCGGAAGAAATAACAATGGAGGAAGAGTATATTAACTGAGTGCAGGAAAGCAAATCATTGGAGAAGGAGAAAGTGAACATCGGTTGGATTAGGAGGGATCAAATCCTCTGTCCCTATAATTCACTATCCCTTTGTATCCAACCAACCAGAGTTTCCAGTTTTCACATTTTTGCAATTAAGCCAGAGATTAAATAATTGTTTAATTGCAAAAAGTGGAAATCAGGGGGTCCTGATTGGTTAGGTACAAAGGGATAGAGGGTTTTGGGTATAACGGATTTATTTTGGGATTAGGATGGTGATAACGTAACCATGTGGCGTTAATTTAGGTGATAAAGTAAGTGAACTATTTAGTTAATTAATTTCTTGATTTTTTTTATATAATTGAGGGTTGGACCTTTCTAATTTAAATTTATAAAGGTTGCGAAGCCTGTGTTCAAAGAAGATCGGTGCTGGAAATGGAAACCGAGTCAATTAGTCTACTAAGCACCAGGATTAGCAGCCCAAATAATTACTAATGACAGTAAGTAAGGTATAATAAAATTATAATCAATTAATAATTTAGTTAATTAGAAACTAGTTTATATTATATACGTTCATCTTGTAATGGGTATATCTCGTTCGAACGTTTACAGAATTCAACGAAACTGGATTTGTTGGGATCGTGGTATTGAGCACTACGCTGCGGTGTAAGTTCAAAATTATTTACTGTTGTTTACATATTTTCATATGTGTGTGATGTGTGAATTGGATGTTTTGTGTGTTGGATATTAGAATATCAATTGCCCTAGATATTAAAAAAGGGATTTTTGGATTTAAAAAGGAAAATTTATTTTCTGAAGTGGAAATTGGATTTTCAAATAAAATTTGAAACGAACCTTGTTTTAATATTTAAAAAATGACGTGGAATTTATAAATAATGCTTATAAATAAAGTAAATCAACCATCATTGTATAACTTGAAATTTTAATTCAAGTATGGATTTAATAAGTGGATGTGGAATCATTTGAGAAGAAAACGATGAAATTTATTTTGATATTCAGAATAAATCTGATTGAAATAAATCTATACAGATTAGTGATTTGAATTCAATGGAGTCGAATTTATAAAAAATAAAATATTATTTCTAAAAGATATTGGAACCTATTTAAGTAGAAATTTATAATTTTAATATGAAAATAGATTCTATGCTTATATATATAAGTTATAATAGTAAAATATTTAAAATAAGGAATCGAGATTTAAATGGAAATTTAATCGGAGGCTTGTTAAATATTAAATAAGGAAATTGATTTATAAACAATGTTTATAAATATATTGAAGTAATTTTTACTGGATAAACTGGAAATGGATTTTTCCAAAATAAGAAATGGCATTTTAAAATCATATTTTTAAATGGTATAGAAGAGGGGATTTTTATGATAAGTAACCAAGTTTTTGAATAACATACCCTTATCCGTCTCGAGATAAGAACGTTGTCGGTCATGGTCTGAGAGGTAAATAAAATACCCTAACTTGAACGACTTCACTATTATCAAGGGATGATATTAGTTTATAATGGTGAAGAATGTTAAATTAATTGATTATTCCTATAAAGGGAATTTATAATTGGAATTTGAATTTTAATAACTTAATTCCCTGTGAATTGGAATTGAATATATAAAATTGGAGTTTGAATTAATTTATAACTGAGTATGTATATGGAATAAAATAATAGAAGAGTTTGGGAAATCGAGATTGTTAAGTTTAGATTTGGATAATGGGTTTATCTTAAATACTGAAAATGGAGTTAGAATTTATTTTACAAATGAAGTCAATGTATATATTTAAATTATAATTAAAACGAACTCGCCGCGGCGTGGTAGTTCATAAATTGATGATTTGAACATTAATTGAGTATATAAAACTCAATATAAATCGGAATTTCTTGAAACAAGAAACGCCCGGACTTATTGAATGATAATTTTCTAATGGAAGGGAAAAAAAATCCAAATTTCATCTTATAAATTTTGGGTTGTGCCAAAATCAAATTTTCAGAAAAGCAGAGTCATAATCGTTTTAAAACCGAAAGGCTTTATTTAATTAAATAAAAGGATTTTTAGTAGATAAAAATCTAATTTTCCATTAGAAAATTCTGATTTGATTTAATAAATAAATATGACCTCAAGCGGAGTGAATGAAGTGATTTTTGATATAAAAATATGACTTTTAAGAATTTAACGAAGTTAACTAATTTGAAAACAAATTAGTTAACGTGAATTTGGACTGAATTGAACTATGGTTAAATAAATTGGATGTGTAAATTAAAATTTGAAACTGATCTTGAAACTCGAATAAGAAATAGAATCCGACTTATTTATAAGTCAAAAATTAATGCATCTAAACAAGATAGATGTCAGTTAAAAGAAGAATGAGCAATTGAGCTAAATCGATTATAAATTAGCGAATTGGATAAAGTAAATATAAATGTTAGACTGATTTGAGTGAATGAAAAATTGTGAACAATCGGATATATGTGAGATAGTTATGGGATAAAGAGTATGAAGAGCGTGAACATTTTAATTTAAGTGCCCGACAAAATGGTATATGTTTAAATTTTCATATGAGGTTTTATGCGCCGAATCGGTAAGCCGCTTGGCTTTTTGATTTTCTTTTTAAATTGAAAGGACCTAGAAAGGCAAGTTGTGGTTTGAACGATTGACTGGTACAGGAAGGTGCTGGCGAAATTTTCTGAAAATTTAAGGAGTTAGATTATTTTTAAGAAATTTTGAAAATAGAAATCAATATGGTGATATATATAAAATTTGATAAGGGATTTGGAAAATTGTTAGTGAATAAAAAGGGCCAGTGATTGTTTGATTGCTTGGATGGATGTTTTATTTTCCTTTGATAGTTAAATCACCGGCTATCAAAGATTTTTGGACGATTGTTGTCAATACGGAGAGGCCGGTAGGGTTTAATATCCGAAAACCACTCCGTATTGGTATAGACGTTACGATTTAGAATTTGCTAAAGAAGTTGAAGACGGAGTAATATGCAAGGGCTGATCTACCCAGGATAACTTGTATGGGCGAATGTCCGACAGAGTATTCCTAACAGATCACATAAGAAGATCTCTTCGAGATATTACGTCTGGTGGCGGAGAAATTCGTTTCTCTTAGATTTTATACCCGTAATATTTAGAGAAGATCAACTAGTGATTTGATGGGTTTGACGATGTAACATTCAAAGTGAAAGGTGGGCAGATGTTCTAAAATATAAAATGTAGCCTCAAGCCTCACAACCGAGAGATGACAAAAATCAGGCAGGCAGAATGGCTCGGTGGGTCATACCCAAGCAGGGTATATTTGTCACTGATCCAGGGAAGATTCATTTTTATATCTTCTTTCGATTCTGCATCTTATGGATTACGGTTGGACGTCCGACAACCGTGGGTGACAATATATTCGATACACTCAAGCTAAAAGAGTGGTTGGTCATGTGTGGGTCGAGTCGCAAGATGTTCTTATTGAACCCCAGTGTATCCCCTCTAGAGTACACTGATCGGGAGGTGGTCTCATACCTTGTCATCGTTAGAATCCAATCTCGAATAAGCACCCTGTGGTTTTTGATTTTATACTATGTATGTGGAGCTTGAGATGCAAGCGTTCTGCTATTTGGTTATTTATTTGATTAGACATTATTATAATATCACTGGATTTTGATATCAAAAATGGTTTGGTTATAGTAAGGTAAAAACCGTCCGTGTTTATGTGTGGGCTGGTCTTACTATTACCTTTTCTTTCAAAGGATTTTTCAAAGTTAAACATATTAGTTGGAGTTTACTCACACTAGTTCCATGACTGGCCCAGAGTTTATTTTGTTTTTTTTTCAAACTCTTGGGTGCCCAAATTTGTACGAGTAGTCAAGTGTTACAGGATTTTACAGATTCACTTGGAGGAGCTGGAAGCAGGAGGCTTCACTATTAGTTATTTAGAATTATTTCCGCTGTGTTGTGTATATGTTGATCTCTGATAATGGTATGTGTATGTGATACAAAATTTTGTACTTCAAAGTTATGTTATATATTATATTTTATTCGTTCGGCTGTGAGATTCTGTTTTTGTTATTTCTGTTCTTCTATTGTCTTATTCTTCTTTAACCCATAATGTCTCATATTTCTGTATTAATTGGGTTAACGTGTGTTGTTTTAGTCAGTTAAGATAGTACGGATTTGCGGGTCACTACAGTTGGTATCAAAGCTTAGGTTAAGCGAACACCTAGACTTTGGTGGGGGTTTACTCATTAGAGGTAGGGTCAGTAGTACCCTAGAATGAGTTGAGTGTATAGATATGAGAGAGCGTATTTGTAGATTTGTATAAAAAATGTTTTATATTGTGTTGATTGATCTGTTAAGTAGTATATAAATTTCACATCGACACGTTTAGCTGACGTGGCCGGTAGGGGTTTATAAACACTTGAAAAGAGTAATTTGACATAGTATTATTTTCAAAGCTGGGTAAATGAAATAATCTTACCCAAAACTATATTTTTATGTAAAAAGAATAATTTTCCAAAATTATTATAATATATGGATGTGTTGATTGATATTATAATCAAATGATATTATAAAATTGAAATGGTTATATATAACCAAATAAAGCTTGTACGCACAAATGAGTTGAATTAAAATCGGATTGAAACACAATTTGGAATTTAAATCCCGAATGTTGGAAAAATATTTTTGAAGTGTTTTATTTAATTAATATGGCTATATTTTGGAAGGATTTTGAATAAAAATCGCTTTGAATGGATTTTTGAAAAATGATAAAGCACTGAATTCACTTGGAACATTGGAAAGTAATTTTGACGATGATCGCGACATCATCAGTATTCATTTTCGAGTTTCTAAGTGATGGATTGCTACCATAGTGAGATTTTAAAAGGAAATTATTTGAAAAGTAAGTTGTTCTAGAAATTTCAAATATTTAAATTTGAGATGATTATAAATATATTCATATGATTTCGAAAAGGTTTGGAATAAAAACCTGGGAATTTGAACAGAATCTAAATTTAAGCAAGATTGTAACGGCTGGAATTTTCGACCCAGAAAATCAACATAAATACACTGTTAATTTCTCGAGCATCGAAAATACCAGGACATTAATAGAAGAATTTAGAGGGTGAGAAAGAAAAGATAGAACTAATAGAATAGAAGAAGAAGAAGAACACTGAACAAAATCAGAGTAAACACGAAAACTCACAGCGGAATAAAATAACTATATTATATAACATAACTTTGAAATACAAAACTGAATTTGTATATACATACCGTATCAGAGTACAACTCATATACATCACAGCGGAAAATAATCTTTAAATAACTAGTGGTGAGTTCTCTTGCTTCGAGCTCCTCCAAATGAATCTGCAAAGCCTGAAACACTTGACTGCCCGTACAAATTTGGGCACCCAAGAGTTTAGGGAAAACACAAAACAAATAAACTCTGGGTCAGTCATGGGACTGGTGTGAGTAAATTCCAACCATACTGTTTAACTTTGAAAAACCTTACTATAATCTAAAATTTCTTTGATACCAAAACCATTGATATTATGATAATGTCTAAACAAATAATTATACAAGCAGCAGAACGCTTGCATCTCACGTTCCACACATATATAGTATAAAATCATAAACCGCAGGGCGCTTATCGGAGATTGGATTTCAACAGACAAGGTATGGGAGCACCTTCTGAATAGTGTACTCTAGAGGGGATACACTCAGGATTCAACAAGAACGTCTTGCAATCCGGCCATACATGACCGCTCACTCATTTAGCTTGAGTGTCGCGAATATATTGCCACCACGGTTGTAGGCCATCCAACCGTCATCCGAAGATACAGAATTGAAAAGAAGTAAAAATATGAATTTTCTCTAGATCGGTGACAATACACCCTGCTTGGGGATGACCCAACTAGCCATGCTGCCTAGCCCAACTTCTGTCACATCTTGGTTGTGAGGCTAGAGGCTGCGTCTATCTTCAGAACATCTGATCACCATTCACTTTGAATGTCACATCGTCAAATCCGTAATCACACATTGATTACACAAATGCACACTGGGTGTAGAATAAAGAGAAGTTATCTTCTCCCCACCAACTTGGTATATTCATAAAATCAACGGCATGACCGTTGGAAATACTCTGTCAGACACTCGTCCATACAAGTTGTCCTGGGACTGGACAAACAGAAAACACCATTCTGGAACTGGACGACCCTTGCATTTAACTCCGTCTTCAATTATCTTCATCATATCTAATTCGCAGCGCTTATGCCTATACGGAGTGGTATTCGGATAATAAATCCAACCGGTCTCTCCATATCGACAACGATGGTCAAGCACTTCGATAGTCGGTTATTTAACTATCGGAGTAAAAACAACATCCATTCTAATGTATAACTAAACACCACACAACCACGGGCACTTTTATTTGACATTCGTTTTATTTTTCGAATTCCCATATCTTACCAGATATTTCTCAAATCCCGTTTTCGCCTTTTCATACTTCTTGGAAAACATTTCCAGTTATTATAAACTCTTATTCTTTCATGTTCCAGAAACATACGTTATTAACGTTCGAAACATTTTCATTCTTTTCACATTCCTTGGTTTCTACACTTGGATCGTATACCCTATCTTCATTGGAAAATATTTCCAATTTCATTATAAATATTTTAATCGGCCAACCGTTTACATTTAAAACATAATTCACTTTAAAATGTGAATACCATTCCTGTTATAGAAATCTGAATACCTTTATCAATTAACTCTTTATTCAAGTAATACTTATCTCGTTTACCGAAATCTCTTTCATACTTTATATTCACAATCCACTTTATAAACTCTGTTCTCTAAGTCAACTTCTTATCAATATCCAGTTGATAACTAAATATTGATTCTTATCCTATTAACATTTATTTGTTTAAAACTAAATGTTAATCATCCTATCAGATTATAATTCCTAAAAATAATTTACTTTTAATACATTTTACATCGTCGAATCCTAGTTACAAATCCTAATGGTTTAATTCTAATCACATTTCGAACATCGAAATGCTGTCATCAGTTTCTAATACGATTCCCCAATTCTTTTTCTAAACTCTTTCTTATATTTCCTTGAACAAACGTTGTTACTTATTACTCTAGAATAAGTGGATTTCAAACCAAACTGTTACATTTCCTAGGAAGTGCTGCTATATATAAAAGTCACGCTTAAGTCAAATCAACAGCAGTTAATTTGTCGCTATAGTTCTAAACTTGTCATACGCTGCTATATGCCACTTTATAACTAACCTCGACGTCTTTTACCGTTACAAAAATCTTGACATCTCTTTCTGTTACAAACTGATATTGTTCCTCGATAATAGCGAAGCCGTTCAAGTTGGGGTATTCTATTTACCTCTCAGACCTTGATCGACAACGTTCTTACCTTAGAACCGATACAAGTCTGCACTCTAATCCCTTATTACTTATAATATCTATCCGATCGTACTTTCATGTTTATTTTTAATATTGGTTTTATAACACCATATCGTTACTTTGAAATCTCTGGTGTTTGATTATTTATATTAAACATTTACTCTTCGCTTTCTCCATTTCACAGTTCTATTTATAACTTCTTAACCAAAAGGTAATTAAATCTTATTACTTTGGATTAATTTATTTCTAAACTGTTTCATTAGATTAATTGAAGACTAATTAATCTAATAATCATTTTCCTGAATAACAGTTGATCAAAATCAACTTCATTTCATTAGTAAACTCGTTAACTGATTTCGATTACTCCTCAACATTAGATTAATATAATTAACCTAATAATATTTCTAAATTGTTTATCTTAAATATAATTATCCAAATATTAAATCGTCGGATAATTCCTGCTTTAAAACTTATTTAAATATCAACAATCATTTTTATTTATTTTATAAAAACGAACTCTAAAATACTGGTTTATAATAGAACTTCTATTATAAAATTAAAACTTTACTTTAATTATAAAAATATAATTTTTATAATTAACTTCGTTGATTTGCCTGACGGCCAATCAACTCTTTAACAAAGCGATGGTTTTACGGTTGACTGTCACCACTTTCTAAATCGATATCATTTATTTATTTATCGAACAGATGTTGAATATCCGTTCAACATCAATATTCACATGGTGTTTTAAATATAATTCGGGTTCAAACAGTGCATACAAAACAAACAATACATATAAATATCGAGGAATCCGGTCGGATTCCTCCAACCGGTTTCCGCATCCACAGATGTCAGTCAACACAAGTTACACTAACTCTATACTAGGGAATATTCAAATTGATGGAATCAGTATCCAACCGATGGTGTGTACATATGTGACGGTATATAATATTCGACCAAATAAATTTGAATCTACCTAATCGACCATCACACAACATTCAAACAACATTAAAATATAATTGCAATATTTTAAAATAGATCAGAGTTAGTGATTTTACTCACCTTGGCGCGTTAACTGTTTTATAACGATTTGCGTCAGTTGATTATACCCGGCGCTCACTTCTGCCATAATTCATAACGAGCCGCAGATCGCTCCCACTAGCTTTGTTGCATAACGCTCGTCCATACCGACTCAACGCAACCGACGTTACTCAATTTCTTCTGTTTAAATCGGTCAATGGATTCAACCACCGTACTGTAGCCATAACTCCCACTTGAATCTTACTTAACTCGCACTCGCCCGTTCATGTATAATAAATCCGCCCATCCACTGTTGACACAAACCAGACTTGCAGCCCCCACCTTCATTTACACGCATCAGACAACAAACTCTCATTCACGTCCGTACTCCCCTATATCAACAAACACACGCACATCTCCCTTTAAAAGCCACGTCCGCACCTCCTTATTTCCATGCAAGCCCCTCCTATTTCTTTTTTCCACAAATGAATGCCCCTGTACAAACGTTTTTGCCCTCCCATAATACGATGTCGCCCCTCCATTATACGTTAGAACTCCGACCAACCTGCACCAGAGTGACACGTCTGCACTGAACTCCTTCCACGTTAGTGCGTGAACCTCCTTCCCATTTTACATTTACACATTCATGAAGTAAAGACCAATTCTCAGTATAAACCCATTCTGCATATGCTCCCTCTTCACAACGTTTGCCCCATGCAAAAAGCCATGTTTTGGACCGTGCTGCTACTCACGTTTCAACCCCTAAACAGCTTACACCCCATCCATTCATTCCTAACCGAACTATATTGGAGCCAAATCTCCATTATACAACCAAAACTCCACACGTTTTTCACTCTACAGCAAGACCCCTTCCCTTCATGCACTTAAACTCGTCGGTCTCCTATTCCTTGACCGCTACAGGACTGCCAACCTCCCAACGCCATACACATTTGCTTGAGAAAAATGAATGCCAGAAGAATGAATGCGTATTGGAAAAGGGAAGATGGGATCGCGATGCCTGAGAAAGCAAAGAAAGGAGAAGAGAGTGTTTTCATTTGTTTTGTTTTATTTTATATATTTTGTTCTGCTGTTCTTGTTTGAGCTTCGATCTGTATTTATAGCCTTAGGAGTCTTTGTTGTTAAGTAATAGCTGATAGGGTAGGGGTTGGCTAGCACGTTATATTGCATGTCCGCATTTAAGTTTGAAATGAAGTCTTAGGATTGAGGCTAGTAGAGATGTAGCCATACTTTTAGTTATGCGTGAAGATATGTGTATCCATTTGATTTGAAAACTCATGAGGGTTATTTATTTGAGGGGATAGGCTAGGATCGGTTACACTTAAGCATGAAGGCATAGCTCTTTTACTCTACACGCATTATATTTATATGTATTTGCTGTAGCCGTGAATGGAAGTGGGATTCAATGTTTGATCGTATCATATTTTAAGTGGGGAGTGTTAGCGTCATTACATGTATAAAGTCTTAGTGCATTTATTTATTTATGTAATTAACATTAATGCTGTACTCATTACAACGAACTTCGTTAATTATTTCCCGACTGCTATAGACAGAAATAAAAATACAGTTGTGCTTAACGAGGTGTCACGATCCCAAAAATATAATAATACCGGTAGATTGACTTATATTTTGAAATCTCGAAATACCGATACAGGATGCACAATACTCCAAATAAAAAGTTGCATATTTAATTAATTAAAAATTACAGTAAAATCCTAAAAATTAAATTATCGCTGCGCCTCAAAAGAACCTTGTCCCGAATTGCAACCGATATCAAGTTATATTCAAATAACCGTTACGGTCGATATACGATTCTATAGCGACTTTCTGAATATTTAATTTGGACATATCTTGCAGTTTATACGACGAAATCCTGATTTTTCACTTCTATTAGAAAGATACAGTTTAACAGATCCCAACGCTTCTTGTTTCGATGAAATCCGATTTAAAACGAGTCCGGTACACTCAGTTGAAGTTCAGAACGTTAAATTACGAACTGCAGGGTCGTTCTGAGCTCGATATATATTTATATACGTTCAACTTCGTTTTAATTAAAATATAAATCCACTTATATTCTGAATTCAATATTTAAACTGATTTAAATATTCAAATTCAAACCGATCAAAAATGCGGGACGTTACAGTCCTTCCCCCTTAAAATAATTTCGTCCTCGAAATTGCTAAGATAGGAAAAATGCTACAATCTCTGTTATAAACAGGTTTAAAAATCTTTTTGGTTTACTTCATAATTCCAGTTTCCACTGAACTGATTATTTCCACTTAAAATATTAATTCCTTATTATTTCGAATATTTTCAAAATTTCTGAAAATTTCCTAACAGCTTAAATTTTCAGAGAATCTCGCCAGCATCTACTCTGCACGGCTCACTCGATACTATAACAACTTGCCACTCCGGGCTTTCTCCAATCCAAAAGAAAATCAAACAGCCAAATGGCTTGCCTAAACTGACTCATGAAAATTCTCATACTCGTATATAAACGTGTACCTTCTCTGTTGGCATTCAACTCTATCTCTGCCATCTGCTATCAAACCAGCATATCTTCATGCATTCCGATTGACCTCCAACCTATCCAGTTATTCTCCAATACCCCGGCCAAGTTCTATTTCAAACTTCAAATTCCTAACTCAATTCCAACTCTTAATTCATCAATTAAACTACTTTGCCAAGTCAAATTCTTATTCCAGTATGATTCCCACTTACTTGGCTTTACTTTAACTCCAATTTTATTTGACTTAGTCAAATTCTTTATTTATTTACTTCATAAGTAAATTTCAAAATTTCAGGATTCTAATTCCTGGGTTTTTTTGTTTCAAATCCGTTTGATATCATATATATTACATATAATAATAGCAATTCAAAACAATTGAATTTTTGAACAACTTGTTTCTCAAACAATCTAAAACAAAATCTTTGGTAGTAATCCGTCACTTCCCAGCTCGAAAATGAACACCGATAATGGTCGACTTCATCATCGGAATTTATTTCCCAGCGATAAAGTGAGTTCAATACTATATTACTTTTCAAAACTTATTTTCACCACTTTTATTACTTCAAAATATCTTTCACAAGTGCTTGGAAAACAAATTTCAAATCTCCCAGGATTTTAAATTTTTCATATATTTAATCCAAACATTATTTCCAACTCTTTTCCAAGTTTCCAGGGTTTTATTTCAATTCTGATTTTACATTCAGATTTAATTCATCTGATTTTTCATATTATACAAATATAATATTTCGATTGGTTATTTATATAACCAACTCAACTATAAGTCATATTTGATCATAATAATGATCATACATCCAATATGTTATAATACCAAGATATATACTTCTTTTTATATCGAAATATAATTTTGGGTAAAATTTATTTCATTTACCCTCCTTTCAAAACATACTGTGTCGAATTACTCTGTTCAAGAGTTTAGAAACACCTATCGACGCAGTTTGCATTACTGTTTCGACCAGAATTCATAAACCACTCGACTGACCAGTCAACACAATATAAAATAGTTTTTATATTCATTACAAATACGTTCACTCGTATATGTACACTCAAACTCAATCTAGAGTATTACTAACTCCATCTTAATTGAGTTACGCCACAGAGCTAAGGTAATCACTTAACCTTATGCTCTGATACCAACTGTAACGGCTGGAATTTTCGACCCAGAAAATCAACATAAATACACTGTTAATTTCTCGAGCATCGAAAATACCAGGACATTAATAGAAGAATTTAGAGGGTGAGAAAGAAAAGATAGAACTAATAGAATAGAAGAAGAAGAAGAACACTGAACAAAATTGGAGTAAACACGAAAACTCACAGCGGAATAAAATAACTATATTATATAACATAACTTTGAAATACAAAACTGAATTTGTATATACATACCATATCAGAGTACAACTCATATACATCACAGCGGAAAATAATCTTTAAATAACTAGTGGTGAGGTCTCTTGCTTCGAGCTCCTCCAAATGAATCTGCAAAGCCTGAAACACTTGACTGCCCGTACAAATTTGGGCACCCAAGAGTTTAGGGAAAACACAAAACAAATAAACTCTGGGTCAGTCATGGGACTGGTGTGAGTAAATTCCAACCATACTGTTTAACTTTGAAAAACCTTACTATAATCTAAAATTTCTTTGATACCAAAACCATTGATATTATGATAATGTCTAAACAAATAATTATACAAGCAGCAGAACGCTTGCATCTCACGTTCCACACATATATAGTATAAAATCATAAACCGCAGGGCGCTTATCGGAGATTGGATTTCAACAGACAAGGTATGGGAGCACCTTCTGAATAGTGTACTCTAGAGGGGATACACTCAGGATTCAACAAGATCGTCTTGCAATCCGGCCATACATGACCGCTCACTCATTTAGCTTGAGTGTCGCGAATATATTGCCACCACGGTTGTAGGCCATCCAACCGTCATCCGAAGATACAGAATTGAAAAGAAGTAAAAATATGAATTTTCTCTAGATCGGTGACAATACACCCTGCTTGGGGATGACCCAACTAGCCATGCTGCCTAGCCCAACTTTTGTCACTTCTTGGTTGTGAGGCTAGAGGCTGCGTCTATCTTCAGAACATCTGATCACCATTCACTTTGAATGTCACATCGTCAAATCCGTAATCACACATTGATTACACAAATGCACACTGGGTGTAGAATAAAGAGAAGTTATCTTCTCCCCACCAACTTGGTATATTCATAAAATCAACGGCATGACCGTTGGAAATACTCTGTCAGACACTCGTCCATACAAGTTGTCCTGGGACTGGACAAACAAAAAACACCATTTTAGAACTGGACGACCCTTGCATTTAACTCCGTCTTCAATTATCTTCATCATATCTAATTCGCAGCGCTTATGCCTATACGGAGTGGTATTCGGATAATAAATCCAACCGGTCTCTCCATATCGACAACGATGGTCAAACACTTCGATAGTCGGTTATTTAACTATCGGAGTAAAAACAACATCCATTCTAATGTATAACTAAACACCACACAACCACGGGCACTTTTATTTGACATTCGTTTTATTTTTCGAATTCCCATATCTTACCAGATATTTCTCAAATCCCGTTTTCGCCTTTTCATACTTCTTGGAAAACATTTCCAGTTATTATAAACTCTTATTCTTTCATGTTCCAGAAACATACGTTATTAACGTTCGAAACATTTTCATTCTTTTCACATTCCTTGGTTTATACACTTGGATCGTATACCCTATCTTCATTGGAAAATATTTCCAATTTCATTATAAATATTTTAATCGGCCAACCGTTTACATTTAAAACATAATTCACTTTAAAATGTGAATACCATTCCTGTTATAGAAATCTGAATACCTTTATCAATTAACTCTTTATTCAAGTAATACTTATCTCGTTTACCGAAATCTCTTTCATACTTTATATTCACAATCCACTTTATAAACTCTGTTCTCTAAGTCAACTTCTTATCAATATCCAGTTGATAACTAAATATTGATTCTTATCCTATTAACATTTATTTGTTTAAAACTAAATGTTAATCATCCTATCAGATTATAATTCCTAAAAATAATTTACTTTTAATACATTTTACATCGTCGAATCCTAGTTACAAATCCTAATGGTTTAATTCTAATCACATTTCGAACATCGAAATGCTGTCATCAGTTTCTAATACGATTCCCCAATTCTTTTTCTAAACTCTTTCTTATATTTCCTTGAACAAACGTTGTTACTTATTACTCTAGAATAAGTGGATTTCAAACCAAACTGTTACATTTCCTAGGAAGTGCTGCTATATATAAAAGTCACGCTTAAGTCAAATCAACAGCAGTTAATTTGTCGCTATAGTTCTAAACTTGTCATACGCTGCTATATGCCACTTTATAACTAACCTCGACGTCTTTTACCGTTACAAAAATCTTGACATCTCTTTCTGTTACAAACTGATATTGTTCCTCGATAATAGCGAAGCCGTTCAAGTTGGGGTATTCTATTTACCTCTCAGACCTTGATCGACAACGTTCTTACCTTATAACCGATACAAGTCTGCACTCTAATCCCTTATTACTTATAATATCTATCCGATCGTACTTTCATGTTTATTTTTAACTATGGTTTTATAACACCATATCGTTACTTTGAAATCTCTGGTGTTTGATTATTTATATTAAACATTTACTCTTCGCTTTCTCCATTTCACAGTTCTATTTATAACTTCTTAACCAAAAGGTAATTAAATCTTATTACTTTGGATTAATTTATTTCTAAACTGTTTCATTAGATTAATTGAAGACTAATTAATCTAATAATCATTTTCCTCAATAACAGTTGATCAAAATCAACTTCATTTCATCAGTAAACTCGTTAACTGATTTCGGTTACTCCTCAACATTAGATTAATATAATTAACCTAATAATATTTCTAAATTGTTTATCTTAAATATAATTATCCAAATATTAAATCGTCGGATAATTCCTGCTTTAAAACTTATTTAAATATCAACAATCATTTTTATTTATTTTATAAAAACGAACTCTAAAATACTGGTTTATAATAGAACTTCTATTATAAAATTAAAACTTTACTTTAATTATAAAAATATAATTTTTATAATTAACTTCGTTGATTTGCCTAACGGCCAATCAACTCTTTAACAAAGCGATGGTTTTATGGTTGACTGTCACCACTTTCTAAATCGATATCATTTATTTATTTATCGAACAGATGTTGAATATCCGTTCAACATCAATATTCACATGGTGTTTTAAATATAATTCGGGTTCAAACAGTGCATACAAAACAAACAATACATATAAATATCGAGGAATCCGGTCGGATTCCTCCAACCGGTTTCCGCATCCACAGATGTCAGTCAACACAAGTTACACTAACTCTATACTAGGGAATATTCAAATTGATGGAATCAGTATCCAACCGATGGTGTGTACATATGTGACGGTATATAATATTCGACCAAATAAATTTGAATCTACCTAATCGACCATCACACAACATTCAAACAACATTAAAATATAATTGCAATATTTTAAAATAGATCAGAGTTAGTGATTTTACTCACCTTGGCGCGTTAACTGTTTTATAACGATTTGCGTCAGTTGATTATACCCGGCGCTCACTTCTGCCATAATTCATAACGAGCCGCAGATCGCTCCCACTAGCTTTGTTGCATAACGCTCGTCCATACCGACTCAACGCAACCGACGTTAATCAATTTCTTCTGTTTAAATCGGTCAACGGATTCAACCACCGTACTGTAGCCATAACTCCCACTTGAATCTTACTTAACTCGCACTCGCCCGTTCATGTATAATAAATCCGCCCATCCACTGTTGACACAAACCAGACTTGCAGCCCCCACCTTCATTTACACGCATCAGACAACAAACTCTCATTCACGTCCGTACTCCCCTATATCAACAAACACACGCACATCTCCCTTTAAAAGCCACGTCCGCACCTCCTTATTTCCATGCAAGCCCCTCCTATTTCTTTTTTCCACAAATGAATGCCCCTGTACAAACGTTTTTTCCCTCCCATAATACGATGTCGCCCCTCCATTATACGTTAGAGCTCCGACCAACCTGCACCAGAGTGCCACGTCTGCACTGAACTCCTTCCACGTTAGTGCGTGAACCTCCTTCCCATTTTACATTTACACATTCATGAAGTAAAGACCAATTCTCAGTATAAACCCATTCTGCATATGCTCCCTCTTCACAACGTTTGCCCCATGCAAAAAGCCATGTTTTGGACCGTGCTGCTACTCACGTTTCAACCCCTAAACAGCTTACACCCCATCCATTCATTCCTAACCGAACTATATTGGAGCCAAATCTCCATTATACAACCAAAACTCCACACGTTTTTCACTCTACAGCAAGACCCCTTCCCTTCATGCACTTAAACTCGTCGGTCTCCTATTCCTTGACCGCTACAGGACTGCCAACCTCCCAACGCCATACACATTTGCTTGAGAAAAATGAATGCCAGAAGAATGAATGCGTATTGGAAAAGGGAAGATGGGATCGTGATGCCTGAGAAAGCAAAGAAAGGAGAAGAGAGTGTTTTCATTTGTTTTGTTTTATTTTATATATTTTGTTCTGCTGTTCTTGTTTGAGCTTCGATCTGTATTTATAGCCTTAGGAGTCTTTGTTGTTAAGTAATAGCTGATAGGGTAGGGGTTGGCTAGCACGTTATATTGCATGTCCGCATTTAAGTTTGAAATGAAGTCTTAGGATTGAGGCTAGTAGAGATGTAGCCATACTTTTAGTTATGCGTGAAGATATGTGTATCCATTTGATTTGAAAACTCATGAGGGTTATTTATTTGAGGGGATAGGCTAGGATCGGTTACACTTAAGCATGAAGGCATAGCTCTTTTACTCTACACGCAATATATTTATATGTATTTGCTGTAGCCGTGAATGGAAGTGGGATTCAATGTTTGATCGTATCATATTTTAAGTGGGGAGTGTTAGCGTCATTACATGTATAAAGTCTTAGTGCATTTATTTATTTATGTAATTAACATTAATGCTGTACTCGTTACAACGAACTTCGTTAATTATTTCCCGACTGCTATAGACAGAAATAAAAATACAGTTGTGCTTAACGAGGTGTCACGATCCCAAAAATATAATAATACCGGTAGATTGACTTATATTTTGAAATCTCGAAATACCGATACAGGATGCACAATACTCCAAATAAAAAGTTGCATATTTAATTAATTAAAAATTACAGTAAAATCCTAAAAATTAAATTATCGCTGCGCCTCAAAAGAACCTTGTCCCGAATTGCAACCGATATCAAGTTATATTCAAATAACCGTTACGGTCGATATACGATTCTATAGCGACTTTCTGAATATTTAATTTGGACATATCTTGCAGTTTATACGACGAAATCCTGATTTTTCACTTCTATTAGAAAGATACAGTTTAACAGATCCCAACGCTTCTTGTTTCGATGAAATCCGATTTAAAACGAGTCCGGTACACTCAGTTGAAGTTCAGAACGTTAAATTACGAACTGCAGGGTCGTTCTGAGCTCGATATATATTTATATACGTTCAACTTCGTTTTAATTAAAATATAAATCCACTTATATTCTGAATTCAATATTTAAACTGATTTAAATATTCAAATTCAAACCGATCAAAAATGTGGGACGTTACAAAGATAAATGGAAACGAATAAATAAATTGACTTAGAATCAATTTGAATGAAGTCGAATGCATATGAATGAGATATTGAGTTATAACAAAGTAAGGATATGAAAAATTAACGGGTTTGTAGTATTTCTTCTGCCTTAGTAATTTCGGGAACGAAATTTTTTTAAGGTGGGAAGGAATGTAACGTCCCGAATTCTTAGCCATTTAATATTGAATATTTAAATTTATTTTAGATATTGAATTGGAAAAATAATTCAATTTTAATATAGAAGTTATCGATTTAATAAATCGATATAAATTCAAAGATATTGAATTATCGTAATACGAAACGATAATAACTAAATTCACAGCTAAAATTGAATCAAAACAATTTTATAGATTTATACAAATTTAATTTGAATTAGAATGATAATATTATTTATTATTTACATGAATTTAATTGTTTGAGGTCAATTTATATTTTTAATCGATTTAATTTAATTCGTCAATTTAATAGTGTTATACTGAATAAACGTTCAAATTAAAAATTCAAAGTCAGATCCATTAAATTTAGAATAGCAGAATGATTTGGAGACTTCGGTCATTATGGTTAAATAGCGGTTCAGGATTTTAAACAAGGGTCCGTGAGATATTTTAGATTTTAATTAAAGTAAAATTAAATCTCAACCACCCTACAATTTATTAGAGCTGACCTCTTTATTTTTCACGCAGACATGTTTTTCTCGAGCACCATCCCCACTTTTATATCTAAGATACAGGAACTTAATGGAATATGTACTCCTGTCTCCCTTCTTTTGACTATATATATCGCATCCCCTCTTTGTTAATTCACAAAGTAAAAGATTTAGTGCTTTCCTCTGCAAAAACACAGAAAGACAAAATCAAAATTTCCTCTTTCAAATCTAATCGAAATCCTATGAAATCAAAATCCTAAATTACTAAAACCTATTTCCATAGATTCATATAGAGTTAAACATCACGAAGTTATAAAGATCGATGAGCTCGATCGTGATTCTGCTGCGCGAATTTAGCACGATAGCTAAGTCATTGGATTGAACAACATCGGAAGCGTTCGTGATTAAGGAATGCGGGGATGTTGTTGGTAGGAAGAAGGGTCGACGCATGGAAAATTGGAGCTGGTGTTGGGAGCGTTTCAGGTTGCGATGGAGGAAGTGAAGGAGCTTTAAAGTTTGGATGAGGAGTTGGATACTGTTAACAGTGACATTGGGAGTTCGACAGTGCGTTAAGGTCACGTTTCAAACAGAATTTGTGGTTCTAAAGTGATGAAAGTGTGTGATGACTGTTGGAGTTCAAAATTTTTGGGGGAGATTGTTCTGTGTAGGCCGACGCTGGTATTGGGGTTCGATGGGTGGAAAGCTTTGTCGCATTGATCATTGTGCCATGTATTAGAAAGGGCGAACATTATTTTTTTGTACTCGAGTTCAACGAGGTAGTGTCAAGACGAAGGGTTAAGTAATGGGAAGTTCATCACAATTCGAATAGAATGTTTCGTTGAGCTAGGAAGGGGTATTGGTGGAGGAAAGTTTGGAAAATGACGGGTTAGCCTGGAAATCAAGTACTATTGCTGAATCTATTACCAATTTCTTTGAATTTGTTAGGTTTTTGGAACTATGATGTGTCAAGGGTAGACTGTGGGGCTAGTAGGCAGTTGAACTGATCTGCATAGGAGTAGAGGAGCATTTGGTTTTTGAGGATTGAATTGGGAACTGGAATTTTAGCAGGGTTGGGCTATGACAGATGATGCAATGAAAATGTTTGTGGCATTTTCAGTTGCGATCGGGGTCAAGATGAGTGAGCAATGCAATGAAAGAGGTTGTCATTGTTGTACCGTATAAGAGAGAATATGGAGATTCGAAGATTGATAAATGGCAGTCGAGTTCAGTCACAAATGCATTGTGTTGGTTATGATACCTTCTTTGAATCCAAGCAGTTTGGAGATGTTTGACTTGCAGTTCGGTGTGGTAGATGAGTATTGGTTGTGGCATTTATTGGCTGTGAGAGAAGAAAATTTAGAAGTGAACTAGTAAGGTAATTATACTAACTTAATAAGTAACTTTTTATTTATATTCAGATTATCCGGTCACTTATAAAATTCGTATCGTGTATATATAAGGTCTAAAATTCACAAAAATACGTTGAGATGATTCAATAGCTGTGAAATACATATTCTGGAAATGGATTGGAATTTTTCAGAGTCCGCTAAGAATTTAAGAAATTTAAACTTTGGATATTCGGCAATCAAAAATCAAGGTGAGTAAATCTCATTTAAAAATTTATTTTCGTCATTAAAATACATTGTTGGCTACTTGGTTGCATTTTTAAATTGTTTATCAATCTAGGTTATTATATATGTTAGTTATACCTAGGTTTGGTGATTGTGGTTATTACATATATATATATATATATATATATATATATATATATATATATTGGATATTTCCCACAGTACCATTAGCGGATGCCCGCAGTATCATTAGCCGATAACCCTATCGCCCCACGATATATGATTGGAAGACCTTCTATACTGTGATATCCTACCTTGAAGCAAGATTGGTATTATTTATGTTGCTTAATATCTATGAAGGTAGGAAAAACCGGTTGGAGGAATCCAACTGGATTCCTCAAAATTATTTACTGTTGTTTACATATTTTTATATGTGTGTGTTGTGTGAATTGAATGGATGATTTGTGTGTTGGATATTAGAATATCACTGGCCCTAGATATTAAAAAGGGATTTTTGGACTTTAAAAGGAAAATTTATTTTCTGAAGTGGAAATTGGATTTTTAAATAAAATTTGAAACGAACCTTGTTTTAATATTTAAAACATGATGTGGAATTTATAAATAATGTTTATAAATAAAGTAAATCAACTATCATTGTATAACTTGAAATTTTAATTCAAGTATGGATTTAATAAGTGGATTTGGAATCATCTGAGAAGAAAACGATGAAATTTATTTTGATATTCGGAATAAATTGGATTAAAATAAATCTATACAGATTATGATTTGTATTCAATGGAGTCGAACTTATAAAAAATAAAATATTATTTCCAAAAGATATTGGAACTTATTTAAGTAGAAATTTAGAATTTTAATATGAAAATAGATTCTATGCTTATATATATATAATTTATAATAATAAAATATTTAAAATAAGGAATCGAGATTTAAACGGAAATTTAACTGGAGGCCTGTTAAATATTAAATAAGGAAATTGATTTATAAACAATGTTATTAAGTATATTGAAGTAATTTTTACTGGATAAACTGGAAATGGATTTTTCCAAAATAAGAAATGGCATTTTAAAATCATATTTTTAAATGGTACAGAAGAGGGGATTTTTATGATAAGTAATCGAGTTTGGGAATTACAAACTCTTATCTATCTCGAGATAAGAACATTGTCGGTCAAGGTCTGAGAGGTAAATAAAATACCCTAACTTGTACGACTTCACTATTATCAAGGGATGATATTAGTTTGTAATGGTGAAGAATGTTAAATTAATTGATTATTCCCATAAAGAGGATTTATAATTGGAATTCGAATTTTAATAATTTAATTCCCTGTTAATCGGAATTGAATATATAAAATTGGAGTTTGAATTAATTTATAACATAGTATGTATATGGATTAAAATAATCGATGAGTTTGGGAAATCAGGATTGTTAAGTTTAGATCTGGATAATGGGTCTATTTTAAATACTAAAAATAGAGTTGGAATTTATTTTATAAACGAAGTCAGTGTTTATATTTAAATTATAATTAAAACAAACTCGTCGTGGCGTGGTAGTTCATAAATTGATGATTTGAAATTCAATTGAGTATATAAAACTCAATATAAATCGGAATTTCGTGAAACATGAAACGCCCGGACCTATTGAATGATAATTTTCTAATGGAGGGAAAAAATATCCAAATTTCTTCTTATAGATTTTGAGTTATGCGAAAATTAAATTTTTAGAAAAGCAGCGTCATAATCGTTTTAAAACTGAAAGGATTTATTTAATTAAATAAAAGGATTTTTAGTGGATAAAAATCCAATTTTCCATTAGAAAAATTCAGATTTGAGTTGATAAATAAATATGACCTCAAGCAGAGTGAATGAAGTGTTTTTTGATATAAAAATTTGACTTTTAAGAATTGAATGAAGTTAACTAATTTGAAAAGAAATTAGTTAATGAGGTTTTGGACTGTATTGAACTATGGTTAAATAAATCGGATTTGTAAATTAAAATTTGAAACTGATCTTGAAACTCGAATTAGAAATAGAATCCAACTTGTTTATAAGTCAAAAATTAATGGGTTTAAACAGTATGGATGCCAGTTAAAAGAAGAAGGAGCGAATGAGCTAATTCGAGTATAAATTAACGAATTGGATAGAGTAAATATAAATGTTAGATTGATTTGAATGAATGAAAAATTGTGAATGGTGGGATATATGTGAGACAGGTATGGGATGAAGAATATGAAGAGAGGGAAGATTTTAATTTAAGTGCCCGACAAAAAGGTACATGTTTAAATTTTCATATGAGGTTTTATGCGCCGAATCGGCAAGCTGCTTGGCTTTTTGATATTATTTTTGAATGGAAAGGGCCTAGAGAGGTGAGTTGTGGTTTGAACGATCGACCGGTATAGGGGTGGTGCTGGCGAAATTTTCTGAAAATTTAAGGAGTTAGAGTATTTTTAAGAAATTTTGGAAATAGAAATCAGTATGTCGATATATATAATATTTGATAAGGGATTTGGAAAATAGTTAATAAATAAAAAGGGCCAGTGATTGTTGACTGCTTGGATGGATTTTTTATTTTCCTTTGATAGTTAAATCACCGGCTATCAAAGATTTTTGGACCATCGTTGTCCATACAAAGAGACCGGTTGGATTTAATATCCGAAAACCACTCCGTATTGGTATAGACGTTTCGAGTTAGATTTTGTTGAAGAAGTTGAAGACGGAGTGATATGCATGGGCTAATTTGTTTGTCCAGACCCAAGACAACTTGTATGGACGAATGTCTGACAGAGTATTCCGAACAGATCACATAAGACGACCTCTTCGAGATATTACGTCTGGTGGCGAAGAAATTCATTTCTCTTAGCTTTTATGTCCGTAATATTTTGAGAAGATCAACAAGTGATTGATGGGTTTGACGATGTGACATTCAAAGTGAATGATGGCCAGATATTCTAAAATATAAATGTAGCCTCAAGCCTCACAACTGGGAAATGACAAAAATCGGGCAGGCAGCATGGCTAGGTGGGTCATACCCAAGCAGGGTATATTTGTCGCAGATCTAGAGAAAAATCATTTTTCATTCTTCTTTCGATTCTGTATCTTACAGATTACAGTTGAACGGCCGACAACCGTGGGTGACAATATATTCGATACACTCAAGCTAAATGAGTGGTCGGTCATGTGTGGGCCGGGTTACAAGATGTTCTTGTTGAACCCCAGTGTATACCCTCTAGAGTACACAGATCGGGAGATGGTCCCATACCTTGTCATAGTTGGAATCCAATCTCCAATAAGCGCCCTATGGTTTTTTATTTTATATTATGTATGTGGAGCGTGAGATGCAAGCATTATGCTATTTGGTTATTTATTTGATTAGACATTATTATAATATAACTGGATTTTGATATCAAAAATGGTTTGGTTATAGTAAGATAAAAATCATCCATGTTTGTGTGTGGGCTGGTCTTACTATTCCCTTTTCTTTGAAAAGATTTTTCAAAGTTAAACAAATTAGTTGGAGTTTACTCACACCACTCCCATGACTGACCCAGAGTTTATTTTGTTTGTTTTTCCTAAAGTCTTGGGTGCCCAAATTTGTATGGGCAATCAAGTGTTATAGAATTTTATAGATCACTTGGAGGAGCTGGAAGCAGGAAGCTTCGTTGTTAGTTATTTAGAATTATTTCCGCTGTGTTGTATATATGTTGATCACTTATAATGGAATCTGTATATGATACAAAATTTCGTATTTCAAAGTTTTGTTATATATTATATTTTATTCGTTTTGCTGTGAGATTCTATTTTTGTTATTTTTGTTTTTCTTCTGTCTTATTCTTCTTTAACCCATAATGTCTCGTATTTCTGTATTATTTGGGTTGGACATGTGTTGTTTTAGTCAGCTCAGATAGTACGAATTTGAGGGTCACTACAGTCGGTATCAGAGCTTACGTTGAGAAAACACCTGGACTTGGTGGGGTTTACTCATTAGAGATAGGGTCAGTAGTACCCTAGAATTAGTTGAGTGTATAGATATGAGGGATCGTATTTGTAGATTTGTATAAAAATTGTTTTATATTGTGTTGATTGATCTTTTGAGTGGCATATAAATTTCACATCGATGTGTTTAGCTGACGTGGCCAATAGGGGTCTATAAACACTTGAACAGAGTAATTAGACACAATATTGTTTTCAAAGCTGGGTAAATGAAATAATCTTACTCAAAACTATATTTTTATATAAAAAGAATAATTTTATGAAATTATTGTAATACATGGATGTGTTGATTGATATTATAATCAAATGAGATTATAAAATTGAAATGGTTATATATAACCAAATAAAGCTTGTATGCACAAATCTGCTGAATTAAAATCGGACCGAAACACAATTTGGAATTTAAATCCTGGATGTTGGAAAAATATTTCTGAAGTGTTATATGTAAATAATATGGCTATGTTTTGGAAGGATTTTGAACAAAAATCACTTTGAATGGATTTTTGAAAAATGATAAAGCACTGAATTCACTTGGAACATTGGAAAGTAATTCTGATAATGATCGCGACATCATCAGTATTCTTTTTCGAGTTTCTAAGTGATGGATTGCTACTATAGTGAGATTTTCGAAGGAAATTATATGAAAAGCAAGTTGTTTTGGAAATTTAAATGTTTGAATTTGAGATGATTATAAATATATTCATATGATTTCGAAAAGGTTTGGAATAAAAACCCGGGAATTTGAACAAAAAACTAAATTTAAGAAAGACATAAATGGAATGGAATAAATAAATTGATTTAGAATCAATTTGAATGAAATCGAATGGATATGAATGAGATACTGAGTTATAACAAAGTGAGGATATGAAAAATTAATGGGTTTGTAGCATTTCTTCTGCCTTAGTAATGTCGGGGACGAAATTCTTTTAAGGGGGAAGGAATGTAACGTCCCGAATTTTAGCTATTTAATATTGAATATTTAAATTTATTTTTAATATTGAATTGGAAATATAATTTAATTTTAGTATAGAAGTTATCGATTTAATAAATCGATATAAGATTTAAAGTCAAAGATATTGAATTATCGTAATACGAAACGATAATAACTGAATTCATAGTTAAAATTGAATCAAAACAATTTTATAGATTTATATAAATTTCATTTGAATTAGAACAATATTATTATTTATTATTTATATGAATTTAATTGTTTGAGGTCAATTTATATTTTTAATCGATTTAAGTTAACCCGTCAATTTAATAGTGTTATTCCGTATAAACGTACAAATTAAAAATTCAAAGTCAGATCCGTTAAATTCAGAATAGTAGAACAATTTGGAGACATCGGTCATTATGGTTAAATAGCGGTTCAGGATTTTAAACAAAGGACCATGTGATATTTTAGATTTTAATTAAAATAAAATCAAATCTCAGCCGCCCTAAAATTTATCAGAGCCGACCTCTTCATTTTTCACCTAGACATGTTTTTTTGGAACACCATCTTCTTTTTCCCCACTTTTATATCTAAGATACAGGTATTTAATGGAATATGTACTGTTGTTTCCCTTCTTTTCACTATATATATCGCACCCCCTCTTCGTTAATTCACGAAGTAAAATCTTTAGAGCTTTCCTCCGCAAAACCACAGAAAAACAAAATCGAAATTTCCTCTTTCAAATCTAATCGAAATCCTATGAAATCAAAATCCTAAATTACTAAAACATATTCCATGAATTCATATGGAGTTAAACATTACGAATTGAAAAAGATCGATGAGCTCAATCGCGATTCTGGTGCGCGAATTTGGCACGACATCCAAGTCATTGGATTGCACAACATCAGGAGCGCTCGCGATTAAGGAATGAGGGGATGTTGAGGTGCATGAGTGGGTAGGAAGAAAGGTTGACGCACGGAAAATTGGAGCTGGTATTGGCAGTGTTTTAGGTTGCGATGGAGGAAGTGAAGGAGCTTTAAAATTTGGATGAGGAGTTGGATACTGTTAACAGCGACATTGGGAGTTCGACAGTGCTTTAAGGTCAGGGTTTCAAACAGAATTTGTGGTTCTGGCGTGATGCAAGTGTGCGACGACTGTTGGAGTTCAAAATTTATGGGGGAGATTGTTCTGTGGAGGCCGAAGCTGGTATTGGGGTTCGATGGGTGGAAAGCTTTATCGCATTGATCATTGTGCCATGTATTAGAAAGGGCGAACATTTTTTTCTATACTAGAGTTCGACGAGGTAGTGTGAAGAAGAAGGGTTAAGTAAAGAGAAGTTCATCACAGTTGGAATAGAATGTTTCGTTTAGCAAGGAAGGGGTATTTGTGGTTCTAGAGTACACTGTTCGGAAGGTGGTCCCATACCTTGTCATAGTTGGAACCTATTCTCTAATAAACGCCATGCGGTTTTCGATTTTATGTTAAATATGTAGATCGTGAGATGCAAGTGTTCTACTATATGATTATTTATTTTTGGTTTGATAGACATTATTATAATATCACGGGATTTTCATATATCAAAACTGTTTTGGGTTATAGTAAGGTAAAAACCGTGTATGTTTATGCGTAGGCTGGTCTGACTATTTTCCTTTTCTTTTCAAGAAAGGATTTCCAAAGTTAAACAAGTTGTTTGTTGTGAATTTATCACTGAAAGCATTCCAAACTGATCAGTTGAGTTTTGCTTTGCTTCAAATGTGCTTGGGTCAGACCGAGTGTATTTAACGGTTAGATTTCACTGGAGTTTTCAAAAGCTAGAAGCATGAGGCTTCACCGTTAGTTGTTTAGAGTTTATTTCCGCTGTGTCTGATATGATGTACTCTGTTGATTTGTATGTATATACAATTTCTTTTTGTATAAAGAGATTTGATAGATTATATTTTACTCGTTCCGCTGTGAGATTCTGATGTTTAGTTCTTCTTTTTCTTCTATTCTAACATTTCTTTCTTTCTACTTCTCATCCTCTAATTTCTTTCTATTAAAGATTCGTATTTCCATGCATTTTGGGTTGGACGTGTGTTGTAATTCGTCATCTCAAAGGGTACGGATTTACGGGCCTTTACATTTGGTATCAGTGCGAGGTTTAGAAATAACCTTGGCTCTGTGGAGTAACTCAATAGAGATGGGATTAGTAATACCATAGATTGAGTTCGGAATATATCTATAAGAGCGCGTACTTGTAATTTTATATAAAATTGTTTTTTTAAACTATTTTGACTAGTATATTTTGTAAAAATAATTATTTCTTTAAATTATTGTAATATTAATCAGTTAATGTTGAGTTGAATTAGAATTCAGAGTGGATTATAAAATTGAAATGATTTAACCAAACGAAAATTTCAAATATGATATTTGAAAATAAAAACTCTAATGTAAAGTTAATTTGTAATCAAAGTGGATATCAAAATGATTTGGTTATGTTGATTATGCCTTGTTTGACTGAATGGTTGATTGCATGGTTGAAGAATAAAACTTGATTGAAACTGATCTTGAATGAATGAATTGAACTTATAATGTAACACCCCACCTCCGCTAGGGTCACCCACAAAGGGAATGCACTAGTTTTGGAGGAGCATTATCGAGCTAAACAATCACAGAAATATTACACAACAGAACATAAATAAAGCAGCGGAAGAATCAACAGCTAAGTTTCATTACTTTCAAAAAGAGTCAAAACCTTTTACATCCAAAGTACCAACTATCATTTTCCATTACAACAAGTTCTGCCTTGAATAAATAAAGAAGCATAAAACTTAAAACAACAAAAGTAGCTTAATTCCCCAAAGGTAGCAGAAATGCAGCCATAGCATAGCTCAAGATCAAACCGTACATGAGCTGAACCGAAAGAAAGCGAAATCCAAGCTACGTGCTAGAGTTTCCTCCCTGAGAACCTGGGGGGGGGGGGGACGAAAGAAAAGGAGGCAAAAGAAAACGGGTCAGTCATAAAGACTGGTAGGTCCAAGTGACTTTCAGCATAAACATAGGTAAACATGTATAAACTGAAAGTAAACATAAGGATGCTGTCAAGATGGGCAAGATAGACTAAGATAGCATGATAAATCAAGTATAGCATCGCATGTTCAAGATTCGCTGCACCAACTGTACTAGTATCCCAAACTCATGTCATATATTAACCATGAAATGATCCCTTGGCCCAATATCATGAAATGACCCATTTCGGGGTCCTACAGAACGATCCATTAATCGATCGGCTCCCTATAGGTTCTAGCTCGTCATGTGTCTGTGTCCTACGGCCCTATCACGAATGTAGTTGTAACGACCCGCATTCTACGCATCATAGGATCGTAGAATATTTATTTCTTTCACATACGAAGTCGTATGGTCATGTAACTTTGGGGGACGACTATTGGGGTCATTTCCCACGTCCATGATTTTTCCCGATTTTTAAATGACCATTTTACCCCTAGTTGGCACTGTTTTGGCCATAACTTTTGACTGAAAAGGAATTTTGACCTGAAACTACATCCATTGGCTCCGGATGATGGTTTCTCTTTCCGTAGAGGGGTCACATTAGCCAAACGGACTCACCGTTTGGGAGATATGGCCGAATTAAGATTTAGAGGGTTAATTTCAGCTTAATTGGGCTTAACCGGGTGATTAGCAGCTAGGCCCAGAGGGGAATTTCGGGTTTAGAGGTATAGGAGGACTGATTAGGGTTAGGTTATCACTTTCATTTCAGTTTTGAGCCGCCACAAACCTTCTTGAGACCTTAGTAATGGCTTCCATCCTCTAAAACCACTCCAAAACACATTTTTAGTGAAGATTAAGCCTAAACTACATCAAAACAAGGCCAAATAGCAACAAAGCAAGGTTGGAGTTGCTGCTATACATAGGAATTCGACCCAAACAGAGAATATTTCAGATTTGGTGTTTTATTTTGTGGCCAAGGTGAGTGATAGCATCATTTTGACACTAATTACAGTTAATTAAGGGTAATTAGTGAAGATTAGCGAATTTATACACTAATAAATTCTGGAAAAATGTTTAGAAATTCTTAAATAATATTTCATGCCTCTGTTAGAAAATTTAGACGATTTGATTAAGTTTTACTAAGTATGTGCTTAAACATGATTAAGAAGGATTATAGGAAAATAAGGGGTTTTGGGCACGTTTGATCCATTTTGACATATCAATTCATTGTTTTGGTGTTTGAGATTAGTTTGCTATGTTGTTATGACTATTTGACATGAATTGTGATTGATTAGAATAGTTAGATTTGTCAAAAACGCCGTCGAACGGCGTAAACAAGTTGCTGGAAAAGTTGCAGAAAGTTGTGCAGGGCTTCGGATCGGATGGGGGCTCGGATCGGATATGTGAACTGGGCAAGAAACCCGACCCGAACCGGAGTTTGGCACATAGGAGGCTTGGCGAGAAGGAAGGCCGTTTGCTTAGAGTTGGAGTGGACAAGGGGATCGGATTGAAAGAATAGTGGAGACCAGATCGGATCGACCTAAGAATGGAAGGCTACAGCGGGAGAAGGTGAAGGGATCGGATCGGATCGGATCGGAGTGGATGGAAAAGAGGGAGCTGATTGAAGAAGAACTAGAAGGAAGAAAGTAACCTGACCCGACCCGGAGGAGGACACCGACCCGGAGGAGGACACCGACCCGACCCGGAGGACACTGACCCGACCCGAAGTGGAGTATCCAACCCGAGCTGAATGAAGAGATGAACACCGAACCGAACCGATCTAGACGAGGAGCACCGAACCGAACCGTACGTGGGCTATTACTACTACGGGATGACTCTTTTAAAGACCCACTCCAACTCGATCAAAACCCGAGATGCAAAGGAAGTCTAAATGAGGAGCTTTGACTCAGGATCCAGCTGGGAACCAATGAGTGGGCTTCAAGATTGGGCTTTGCTGCGGGACGCGTGTTAAGGGGTTATCGATGCCTATAGCTTTGGACCACTATGGTAGGAGGTACGAAGGCGGATTCAGGGCCATTATGGCATCGGTAGAACCAAGGGCTACGATCAATGAAATGGGTCATTGAAACGTTTGGTCATGACTCCATATGTTTAGCTTGGTCACAGCAGGGTTTCTACAAGTCGGGATCCGTCGTTACCTCAATTTGTCTAGTATTCCAAGGTGGTAGGTGTCGTATAGCTTTACGCACTGAGTGAGGGATGTGAGGATGGTTGTTATGGTTGATTTGGTTGCTATCATTATGACATGCACACCCCACCCCCATATTCTTACACTATTTATTATGGCACCTTAGAGTACTGTACGGTATGTGGTACTAACTCTTTGGTTGCAGGTCCAGGTTCAGGTATGGTTTAGTATACCTGTTATTACTCTGTTTAGATGCTTATCGCTCATACCAGGCTTTATGTCTGACCCAGAGTTTTATGTCTCCTCTTATTACTCTGGGTGCTCACACGAGCAGACTAGAGACAGGTTAGCTGGTGATGCACGGGTAGATGATCCGGAGACGAGCAGGAGGCTTCCACGTAATATATATAGTATTCTCCCTGTGTTGTTGAAGATCACTGCTTGGGCATTGGTGGTGTATCTTCTACTTTAGTTTTCTTTTGTTAGAGACAGTAAATTTGGAAAGTTGTAATAAGCTGTATTTGGATTTCCACTGCTCTGATGTTGACATTGATTATTAGTTATCAGCTTATGCACTGTCTCGCCTGTTTTATGTCAAGTATGTTATTATTATATTTTATCCCATGCGCTGTGAGACATTCTACAAGTTCCTTGATTAGTTCATTCTCTTCTTTCCTTTCTCCTGACGACCGTCCCGTGCTAGTTGGGCATGTGTACAGCGCACTTTCGGAGGAAATGCAGGCTGGTGCGGGGCGGGCCGTCACAGTAGTCACCTGTGTTAGGTCCACCATAGGGTGTGTCAAGCCCTAGGGCGCCAACCACCGACACGAATCAAGCATGCACAGTGTAAACCTACTGATGCCCAATGCCTGCTTTTTCAACTTCGGACTACGTGCACGACCATAGTCCGCCTGAACCTATACCGGCGCACCAACTCATCCGTCGTTCTGGTCGCTTACAATCAGCCTAGTAATCGTGCCCCACCCTGCTTAGTTCCAGGGTACCATGATACATCTAAGTGGGTAACTACTGAAATGGACTGTGTAACTAGGGTTTCCGTCCAATAGGTTAAGTGTTGCCATTTAAATTCGTGACTTAACCCTTATTAGTCTGGCATGTCAAGTTGGTTAAGTGTTGTCTTTCAATTTCATGACTTAACCCCACTAATCATGTGTCAAGTTGGTTAAGTGTTGTCTTTCACGTTCATGACTTAACCCTATCATGTGGCATTTATTCATTAATGCACCCCAACCTCTCACATCAGACCTGTTGTTGTGGTCACTGGATATGCCAGGCGGTTCCAAGCAGATTTACACCACAACTCAGTCTGACCTCGGGTTTCAAGCGCGATATGACCAACTACCCACATTGGATCCTATTGTTTGCAGTCACTGGATTTGCCGGGCGGTTCCGGGCAGAATTACACTGCAAACTCGACCCAACGTCGAGTTGACCATTTTCAAGTTCATTCTATTGTCATGTCCATGTTCAAATTCCATGTCAAGTTCGTGTCAAGTTTCATGGCAAGTTTCATGTTTCAACATATGCCTACTATCAAGTTTATGATTCATCTTCATAACCAATTCATGTTTTGCCTAATCTACCCAAATCATATTCCCATCGCATGTAAACGTGAATCGATCTAAATTACAAGTAAATCCAAATCCAGAATTAAAGGGAATAACATCAAAACTATGATAGAAAAAAAGGACGAGCATAAAGTGATAAAAGGGATTACAAGACTAGCATAACATAACTTGAGATAATTGGTTACAACATCACTGGCATATAAAAAATAATAGGATTACAAATCTAGCATAATAAGGTGATAGTCATGGCATAAGGTGATAGTCCCAAACTTGTAAATAATAGACTGATTCAACATCACAGACATGATAATGTTATGGACATAAAAGAGTTTGATTTACAACATGAATAGGTCCAAACTAATTTCATAGCAATATTCCCAAATGTCAAGATCCAAGATGGAAACTAGAATAGATGTGAATCGATTATCATACTTAAGTCCAATTTCACTTTATCTCATGTCCAAATTACAATTAACAAGTTTAAATCTCAAAGTAACTAGAACTTATAGATCGTGGACTAAGAAATTGAGATGCAGAAGTTGAATCTAGAAACTAGTCGTTGAATGGTTGAATCGTTGAATCTCGATTTGATTGTAGAAGAAAATCCCCAATATGCAATTCTTAGCCGTAGTCTCCAAGAAATAGTCTTCGTGATTTATTTTAATTTAATTTTTAAGAAGAAGCCATGTCCATCAAGAATTTGTGCAGCATTAGGTTAGAGAAGAAAGGTGTAAAGAGAACGGGGCTAGGGGCTATTTATATAGGACTAGACGATCGAACCTAGACTGAAAACGAGACTAGAAACATCAGAATGAACCCAGACTCAAAACTGGGTTTCAACACCAGGTCGACCCCCAGGTCGACCATAGGGTCGACCTGGCCCCTTGGAGGCCGACCATAGCGTCGACCCCCAGTTCGACCTGGTCCTGGGCGGGAAAATTCCCGCCCAGTCTGCGCTGGGGTTTGAATTTGAATTTGAATTTCGAATTCGAGCTGTTTTTCTGTTCTGAAAATCCTTGAAACTTCGGAATGTCATATCTCCCTAGTACAGACTTTGTTTCTCGAAAACTCGGACTCCTTTTCAAGCAGAATTTCGAGACGAACGCAATGGCGCAACCTGTTTCCCTTGATTCTTATTTTAAAATTTAATTCTGCCTTGATTTATGGTTTTAACATGTTATTAAAATGTCGGGTATTACATTCTCCCCTCCTTAAAGGATTTCGTCCTCGAAATCTCCAAGTTAAGAAGAATGTGTCCTACCATCCAACATCCATCTATTCAACCATCATCCACAAGCAACCATTGTCCTTAAAAGATTTCTATTGCTGTATGAACTTATGCAAGAGTGTGTGTATATGTACTTATCTAATGCAAAAGATCAGGCGGTTACTGATTCAGTAAACCTCCTTAATGCAAAATATGCTAGTGCAATGAATCCAATATGTATGCAATTTCCTAATATAATATCTACATGAGTGCACAACCATTCATCCATATGTAACATCTGTATGATAGCATATCAAGTTTCCATCCATATACAAGTATAAGCACTCATGCATATGCAACATGAAAAATGTGACTGAGTCGATCTAGTGCCTACTGTGTGTTATGCAATCACGAGCAACCACTTGCAACCACTTGCAATCATCAACCATAACATGTTTCAATCACATGTTTACATCCAAAAGGGTTCTACCTAAGGTTCTCAAGATAGGATCGAGAAGATAACAAGACAAACATGGATAGCAAAAGCATGAACATGATACGAAGGTATGTAAACTTATAGGAAAAAGAGATCGAGAATGTACCCTAAAAAAGAAATGGGTATAGCGACGTTATCTTCTCTTCGGTTTCCTATGTTGCGTCTTCTTGGGCTTCACTCTATTGTACTTTAACTAGCTTGACTTCTCGATTCCTTAGCTTCTTGATATCCGTTCCTAAAATACAAATCGGAACTCACCTCAATGTTGCTTCTATTTCCACTTCTATGCCTTCAAGGATGCTTGGCTCAACCACTTCGGCAGACTCATGTAAGCACTTTCGGAGATGCGAAACATGAAAGACATTGTGTACTCCGGTCAGCCTCTCGGGTAACTCTACCTTATAGGCCATCTATCCAGTCCTCTCGATGATAGGGAACGGTCCTACGAACCTCGGTGCTAACTTCCCAACCGCTCCAAAACGAACCACATTGCGTAAAGGAGAAACTTTTATAAAGACCATATCTCCGACTTCGAACTTTAGGTTTGTCCTTCTCTTGTCCGCGTAGGATTTCTGTCTATCTTGGGCTGTTTTCATCCATCTTCGTATCAACTCAACCTTCTCGAAAGTGTCCCTTATCATGTCGGGTCCAAGTATGAGATTGTTTGTCAACTCCCACCAACAAGTTGGTGACTTGCACGGTCTTTCATATAAAGCTTCGAATGGTGCCATTCCAATGCTAGCTTAGTAACTATTATTATACGCGAACTCAACGAGAGGTAGGTGATCTTCATAAGTACCACCAAAGTCAAGAATGCATAGTCTCAAAAGATCCTCTAGTACCCTATTTACCCTTTCGGTTTGTCCATCCGTCTGTGGGTGATAGGTCGTGCTTAAACTTAGTCGTGTACCCATTGCTTCTTGTAAACTATTCCAAAATTCGCTAGTGAAAATCGGGTCACGATCGCTAACTATACTAGAAGGAACTCCGTGCAACCATACTATTTCTTGGAGGTATATAGACGCCAGCCTTGATGCTGTCCTCTTGCTCTTCACAGGAATGAAGTGAGCGCTCTTCGTGAGTCTATCTACTATAACCCATATGCTAGTATTGTCCTTCCTTGACCTAGGCAATCCATCCACGAAATCCATCGAGACACTCTCCCATTTCCACAGCGGAACCTCCAAAGGATGCAATAGCCCCCCAGGATTTTTCGACTCGGCCTTTACTTTGGCATACCATGCACTTAGAAACGAATTCCGCCATGTCCTTTTTCATCCCGTTCAAAAAGAAAATGCGCTTCATATCCTTGTACATTTTATCCCCTCCGGGATGTATAGTCATCTTCGAGTGATGCTCCTCTTTGAGAACTCTCTTTACTAAGTCTCCCACTTGTGGGACACATAGTCTACCATCACTGTAACGTCCCGCCTTTTTGACCGCTTTAAACTAGTAATTAAACCAATTTAAAACGTCCAAATCGACGGATCGTTATTTAGCTTACAGAGTTTAAAAACAGAATCAACCCATAAAATACAATAAATAAATAACACGGTATTAAACAGAGAATAACTTTTATATATTAATCAAATGCTTTTGATACAAATTGTTATATACAGCGGAAATTGAAAATACACTTTGAATGCCAAGAAAATGATTTACTGTTTAAAACCTTCAGAGTGCGCACACGTCTTCTGGAATCCCCAGCTTCGTCAATCTTTGAATCCCAAGCTGTAATCTTTAAAATCTGTATTGCTCGGGTCTGACCCGAGCATTCCATGCAAAAACATAAAAATACTCGAGTCAGGATTAATCATAGTTCAACTAAATTAATTTCAATAAAAATTGAACATAATAGTTACCCCTATCATCGGCGTCATACATAAAATAAACAGTTGTGGTGTCTATTCATATCAATTCTACGGATTTCCAGGGACGAACGATCTTGGACGTTTTCGAGTATACACGTGTGTACACGTGTGCACCGACTCAACGTCCGAACCGAATATAAAAGATAGCATAAGTATTTTGGAAGCTTGCATATACACACACGTACAGGTACGTGTGTGCACTGCCTCAGCATCCCGCAACAAGAATTAACTGGTGCAATGAAACTCATGGGTGTACACAAATATGCAGTGAACTTGGCGGTAAGAATGGAATGAAACCGAACACAACCGGCCAATGACAAAGGTCGAGGCAATATACACAAGTGGCAGGTGTACAAATATAAGCCAGGTTACATGTAACTTCTGCATGGTGATAAACATGCAGCAAGAATCAAGTCCAATAGCTAAGATACAAATAAAATGGACACAATCATGGTTGTTCCAAGTGTGCAGTAGTGCACCAGCACCTGTCAAGCCCATTGAATAAAGGCGGAAGCAACAATTTTTGTACAAGGGATTTTCCAGATGAATAAGAATAACATGTAAGCAAACAAGTTTCAAGCCTCCAAGTTTTCAAAGGTAATATCAACTTCCAAATAAACAAAAGTAGCACCAGATTAAATATAGCAACGGGTTTTATCAATCCATAAAAGTATCAGTTTAATTATGCATCAGGACGTTAGCAGATCAGCATAGCATCAGGTCCTTAGCAGACCAAATAATAATAGTTTAACAGGTAGGCATACAACTAACATGTAACCATATAACTAACATGTAAGCATATAACATATGGTGATCTGTTTAACATACCAGTACTTAAAGATCAGGTCATAACATGAACTTCCAATCAAAATCCCATAACATAACACTAAGAGTCTACTACATTTACTGCACATTTATGGCGAAATCGACAAATACATCTCAAGTATGTCAATGAAAATCTATTGGAACAGACAGTGAACAACAAATGTACCTCTGGTTCCCGGTAAAACATGAACCCAAAACAGAACGGGAGGAAAATTTAACTGATGAACTCCAAACAAGGTCACATATGCCATCACATGTATACAGTCATATGTGTGTGGGTGTATATATATGTATGTATGTATGAACACACACACAATGCGGTCACCTATGCACAGTCACACACACACACACTCATATGCAATCCCATACACAAGGTCATTTTGCACCCATACACATATGTCGTTACATAATACAATGGGACCAACTGGATAACATAAACTCAACACACAGGTGGACATAGCCAGAGACACAAATGCTAGTGAACCTTTCCCTCAGTTATTGATGTACTTTACCTATATTGCTATTAATATATTAACATATAACAGTATTGTTTGTTGTTACAGATAACAGTTAAATTATATTCAAGTCTCCCCATACGAAATGGATTCACAAGACAAATATAGTGAGTCATTTATTGCAATCTATTAACAATACGATGGTACTGTTATGATATGAGGTACTGAAAAAAATAGTTTGTTTCCACATATATACTTGAAACCATATTACCGAGAATAAATGAAAATTTGGTACATGTATTTAAATACTCTGCTACATGTCTAACCCAACTAAACCAATTCCTGGACATAAATAACTTTGAGGAAAACATATGACATAGGGTTGTAAAATTTTCAAAATAAGGCCAAGTGGTTATAAAAAGGAACCCAGATGTACAATATGCAACAAAATACTGTCACTTACGGCTAGGGAAGTAAAACAGTGAATTTAAGATATATCCACATATGCAGTTCATATGTATTATACATATATATGCTTGACAACTGCTGACGCTTACGATTTTCATAACAAACATGGTTTTCAAGACCCTGCTGGAGCTTTACCCATTTACTACTGATGAAGGACCATTTTTGAATCAGAGGACAAGATATTTCAATCAACTATTTTAACCCAGTAGAAATGATGGCAAGGGTGACTACGATTAAAACTAACTAAATGTTTTTCTCTAGCACATTACAGGCATCATACGCTTATCTAACTGACAGGAGGTAATATGATTCATTCCTAAGCTTTACAGTTATATGCCTTTGACCAAAGCCCGGCAGTATAAGGTGAACTGGCGAAGTAATATGGGATAAACGTACAGAATGAATGAAAGTAACAAAATTGATTCCGGCAACAAATTTGATGCCTACTGTGTAGCAAAATATGAACAGAAGTGGGTATAGAACCTGGAACATTCTCAATAGCTTTACCCAAAATGGAATGAACAGTATAGTTGGGTAGTTTCAATCCTTGTATAGTATTAAGAACTAATGCACATACAGCAATAGCAGAGGTATGGATTTTTCTTGCTTTCAGAAAAATAAATTCGATTCATGATTTTAAGGCATCCCAGAAACCACGCAAGGCAACAAAACAAATCCATCCAAGTTTTCGTATTCTAGTTTCCATTGAAATTTAATATACTTGAACTAAGATTAATCAATTGTGAGTTCCAAAAGAAACTCACCTTACGGCCGAGTTTTCCCCTTAAAACAAAGCACAGACGATGGCGCCAGCGGGCTTGATGCGGCCTCGTTCTTTCTGGAGCGAGCTTGGTAGCGACGAGGAAAAGGCAACGACTTTAGCGACGATGCTAAAGCTAGTAATTGAGTGCTTCGATCTGCAGTGGTGGCAGCTCGTAATCTCGGCGCGGTGATGGAGTTGAAAGGCAGTAACTTAGGGCTTTGGACGATGGCGACGCAGTAGACATGCTCGCCGATGGTTGTTCTGAAGAAGGTGGAAGAGTTAGGGTTCACAGGAGGAAAGAGTATGATTTGATTTCTAGAAGGAGCGATGGAGCGGTTGCAACTTGAGGATAAAGGGTGAGGCCGACGCAGCCTTCAATTTGGGGAAAAGAGTGATTTGGCTTCAGCGATGGGGGAAGGAGAATGATTTCGGTGGTGTAACATATTGGGGAAGGAGGCCATGGAGGATTTCGCAGACGCCATGATTTTAGGAGCGAGGTGGGCTCTGGAATTTGGGGGAAATGGTTTTCTGAAGGAATAAAGGGCTTGGTTCTTTTATAAATGTAAACACCGTGGGTAGCAAGGCAACGAAACACGTATTAACTGAGGAAGGTGGTTTCCAATGACTTGAGCGTGAAGGAGTTTACAGTGTGGTGTTTAAATAAAAAGGGCAATCTCTGTTTTGTTCTACCGCATATTTCATTAAACGTTTTTTTTCTTTTTTTTTCAAATGAACCCAATAAAATTAGGTCGGTTGAAACTCGACTTCATTTATTTGTTAACCGCTTTTATTTCGTTTTGCTCACAAACAATTCTGCTCGACTTCAAACCTAAACCGTTAAATTCCCATCTCTTTAAATATCCAATCAATTTCAATTCAAATATTCCACAATAAATATTTGCTTTTCAACCAATGTTCTGAAGCGAATTAAATTCACACACAACCATATATTTGATTTTTAACTCAAATATCAATAAAATTTGATTATTAATAGTAAATTCTTTAATTAATCGTATATTCCAATTGTCGAAATTTCTGGGTCGTTACATTCTTCCCCCCTTTAAAACTTTTCGTCCTCGAAAAGGAGAAATCGTTAGAGTTATGCCAATGTACACTTCAAATTTTCATATTGGGGATAATTTCTCCACAACTCATTTAAATATCGATATTTAAATTATCGACCTTCTAGTCATCATATCCAATTAACTCGGAAAAATCAAATTCTTTCCCAATTAATCTCTTCTCCCAATATTTACTTATCCATCGTTTCACAAGTTCAACCGCATCTTCATATATTCAATATATTTAATCTTCTCCTCATTGAAGAGTGTAATTATCATTTCTTCTTCAAGTTACCAATCGTCTACTTGAAAATTTTCCAAGATCAAAAATCTTTTATAATACGAATTTCACGTAGAATTTTTTTTTTTTTTTTTATCGAAAATAACTTGAAAACCTCTCTTCTTAACTTATTTAAATTATTGTTTCGAAAATACTTGATAACTCGAAATTTGGCAAGTATATTGTCGTTCTTACAGATGTTAGGCATACGCTGGCCAGGCGCACGACTAAAATCTTCAAGTACTAAATATCCTTGCTTCAACTCCTAGTGAAAAATATTTCAAAAATTCCTTTCAAAACAGATACGGAAAGTACCCATGTGATGTTGATATATTGATTGTTCATGAATCGCAGATACACAATGGTTTCGTCTGGATCTCCCAGAAAACATCCGTACCCGTAGGAGATCACTTCCCTGCGAATTTCGTCATGGACAGATCAACAGAAGAAATTTATGAATCCACAGAGAAACTGAGGTCACTGAGCGTTAACTGCTCTATCTCAGAGTCACAAAACAATCATGGAATTATGAAGATACGTCAAGTCACAAGGACAAATCAAGTCATACAGACACATCAGGTCACGGAGACCAATCAAGTCACGAAGACTAACTGCTGCATCAAACAGGTGGCTCACTATCACTAAGATATCTCAAATACTATGGACCGCAGGTACACAATGGTTACGCCTGAGTCCCCCAGGAAACATCCATACCCGTAAGCTTTCACAGCTCTGCGGATTACGCCCCTACAATTCGACTGTAGATCGCAGTAGTCACAATGGTTACGCCTGATTCCCTCAGGAAACATCCGTCCGCCTTAGGCTATCTGCAGCCCTGCGAATTTCGCTACACGGTCGAATTCCAACGATTCTAGATCGCAGCGATCACAATGGTTACACCTGATTCCCTCAAGAAACATCCGACCGCCGTAGGCTATCCGCAGCCCTGCGAATTACGCTAGCAGTCGTACTCAATGGCAACTCATGAGTTTTATGTCCGGACAACCTACCGCCACCAGCAGCACTACCGATTGCGCTATCTGCAGTCCTTTTACATAAGCTCGAAATTCAAAGAAGAAGGATGGTACTTTCCTTATCTTTACTTTGAAAAACATACTATACTATATACATATAGTATTTTATTTCATAAACCATACTTATGTCATTTACATAAGATTTTTTTTCCAAATCATATTTCAAACATCTCGTCTTATATAAATTCCGTTATATAAGATTTTATCTAAATCGATTACCTTTCAAATCAATAGTTCTCGACTTCGCTATATTTTTATGCATTTCTCATATAAGTTCTGAAAATTTCTATATCCACTATCTCACATCGAGCATCCTCAAACCTCCATTCAATTTCAGTTTTGATCTCTTATCCAATTCAGATATCTAATATTTCCTTTAACTCGAATTTATGAATCTATTGGTTATAACCAATTCTTCTTCCAAACCTCTAATTAATTAAAAAAAATTCATCACTTCAGTCACAACTTTATTCTCTCAAAATTCCATATTTTTTCCAAATTTTTTTTTTTTTTTCACAAATTTTCCTTCATGCATTGTCACTCCTTCACGTCCACACTTCGACCGTCAATTAGTAAGCGAACAATTCCCTAAGTATCAACCCCGAAGGCCGAAACCAACATCAGATCAACACTCAGAAAATTATTCAACTTAACTAATCATCAGTCAGTTTCTAAATTCCTTAACTTCATTCTTAACTTCTTATCAAACATTGTTTACGCAATTTCTCGGATTCAATTTACGAATCCACTTCTCTTACGTTCTGCCGCTCTTTGTTCTCGTCGTGCGGCTCTTCACACTTCAGCTCTTGCCATACCAATTTACCAATACCCAATAGCCTCTCACGGTATTTTGGAAAACATTTCCACTTATCATATTCATATTTTTACCATTCTATAAAATCTTTTTTAACATCTCCACTCACCTTTTGCTTCATCTCATTTATGATTCACTTCCTTTAAAATCCTCGCTTGCCATATACTTCTTGTTAATTAATTAACAAGTTTATAATTTACTATCGAGTTCACATATTCGATTGTACATTGTTGGTTTGAACCCAATTATTATTTATCTTGCCAAGTTCTGAATAATCGAATCTCGATCATAACTTTTTCCTTCGATTTTATTTTTATTAATTTTATTTCAAAATATCAAAAAAAAAAAAAAAATTCATCGTTTCTTTCTTTTCATTCAAATCTCATCCGAATTCTTATTTCCCATAAATTCAGTTGTCCTTGAATTCTAAAATACCCGATTAGATAAATTGTTTCGTTCATGCTACTATACTTATCTTCCTTTGGTATCACTTGACAACGGACTTTGATTTTAAATCTAAAAGGGATCTTATCGAAGAATAATTCTCGCAAACCTGGATTCGAAGGCTTCTGAAGACTGGGGATTCCGAACAAAATTTTAAATCTCAAAATAAATTTTTATTTCCGCTGTATTAATTTCAAAACACTAGTTTCAAAATATTTGATATTTCAAAAATAACTATTTTTCAAAATCGCTTTATTCTCAAGATCTGTTTTTAAACTTAATAAGCTAAGCTTTGAATAAACCAAAGCTCTGATACCACTTGTAACGTCCCGCCTTTTTGACCGCTTTAAACTAGTAATTAAACCAATTTAAAACGTCCAAATCGACGGATCGTTATTTAGCTTACAGAGTTTAAAAACAGAATCAACCCATAAAATACAATAAATAAATAACACGGTATTAAACAGAGAATAACTTTTATATATTAATCAAATGCTTTTGATACAAATTGTTATATACAGCGGAAATTGAAAATACACTTTGAATGCCAAGAAAATGATTTACTGTTTAAAACCTTCAGAGTGCGCACACGTCTTCTGGAATCCCCAGCTTCGTCAATCTTTGAATCCCAAGCTGTAATCTTTAAAATCTGTATTGCTCGGGTCTGACCCGAGCATTCCATGCAAAAACATAAAAATACTCGAGTCAGGATTAATCATAGTTCAACTAAATTAATTTCAATAAAAATTGAACATAATAGTTACCCCTATCATCTGCGTCATACATAAAATAAACAGTTGTGGTGTCTATTCATATCAATTCTACGGATTTCCAGGGACGAACGATCTTGGGCGTTTTCGAGTATACACGTGTGTACACGTGTGCACCGACTCAACGTCCGAACCGAATATAAAAGATAGCATAAGTATTTTGGAAGCTTGCATATACACACACGTACAGGTACGTGTGTGCACTGCCTCAGCATCCCGCAACAAGAATTAACTGGTGCAATGAAACTCATGGGTGTACACAAATATGCAGTGAACTTGGCGGTAAGAATGGAATGAAACCGAACACAACCGGCCAATGACAAAGGTCGAGGCAATATACACAAGTGGCAGGTGTACAAATATAAGCCAGGTTACATGTAACTTCTGCATGGTGATAAACATGCAGCAAGAATCAAGTCCAATAGCTAAGATACAAATAAAATGGACACAATCATGGTTGTTCCAAGTGTGCAGTAGTGCACCAGCACCTGTCAAGCCCATTGAATAAAGGCGGAAGCAACAATTTTTGTACAAGGGATTTTCCAGATGAATAAGAATAACATGTAAGCAAACAAGTTTCAAGCCTCCAAGTTTTCAAAGGTAATATCAACTTCCAAATAAACAAAAGTAGCACCAGATTAAATATAGCAACGGGTTTTATCAATCCATAAAAGTATCAGTTTAATTATGCATCAGGACGTTAGCAGATCAGCATAGCATCAGGTCCTTAGCAGACCAAATAATAATAGTTTAACAGGTAGGCATACAACTAACATGTAACCATATAACTAACATGTAAGCATATAACATATGGTGATCTGTTTAACATACCAGTACTTAAAGATCAGGTCATAACATGAACTTCCAATCAAAATCCCATAACATAACACTAAGAGTCTACTACATTTACTGCACATTTATGGCGAAATCGACAAATACATCTCAAGTATGTCAATGAAAATCTATTGGAACAGACAGTGAACAACAAATGTACCTCTGGTTCCCGGTAAAACATGAACCCAAAACAGAACGGGAGGAAAATTTAACTGATGAACTCCAAACAAGGTCACATATGCCATCACATGTATACAGTCATATGTGTGTGGGTGTATATATATGTATGTATGTATGAACACACACACAATGCAGTCACCTATGCACAGTCACACACACACACACACACTCATATGCAATCCCATACACAAGGTCATTTTGCACCCATACACATATGTCGTTACATAATACAATGGGACCAACTGGATAACATAAACTCAACACACAGGTGGACATAGCCAGAGACACAAATGCTAGTGAACCTTTCCCTCAGTTATTGATGTACTTTACCTATATTGCTATTAATATATTAACATATAACAGTATTGTTTGTTGTTACAGATAACAGTTAAATTATATTCAAGTCTCCCCATACGAAATGGATTCACAAGACAAATATAGTGAGTCATTTATTGCAATCTATTAACAATACGATGGTACTGTTATGATATGAGGTACTGAAAAAAATAGTTTGTTTCCACATATATACTTGAAACCATATTACCGAGAATAAATGAAAATTTGGTACATGTATTTAAATACTCTGCTACATGTCTAACCCAACTAAACCAATTCCTGGACATAAATAACTTTGAGGAAAACATATGACATAGGGTTGTAAAATTTTCAAAATAAGGCCAAGTGGTTATAAAAAGGAACCCAGATGTACAATATGCAACAAAATACTGTCACTTACGGCTAGGGAAGTAAAACAGTGAATTTAAGATATATCCACATATGCAGTTCATATGTATTATACATATATATGCTTGACAACTGCTGACGCTTACGATTTTCATAACAAACATGGTTTTCAAGACCCTGCTGGAGCTTTACCCATTTACTACTGATGAAGGACCATTTTTGAATCAGAGGACAAGATATTTCAATCAACTATTTTAACCCAGTAGAAATGATGGCAAGGGTGACTACGATTAAAACTAACTAAATGTTTTTCTCTAGCACATTACAGGCATCATACGCTTATCTAACTGACAGGAGGTAATATGATTCATTCCTAAGCTTTACAGTTATATGCCTTTGACCAAAGCCCGGCAGTATAAGGTGAACTGGCGAAGTAATATGGGATAAACGTACAGAATGAATGAAAGTAACAAAATTGATTCCGGCAACAAATTTGATGCCTACTGTGTAGCAAAATATGAACAGAAGTGGGTATAGAACCTGGAACATTCTCAATAGCTTTACCCAAAATGGAATGAACAGTATAGTTGGGTAGTTTCAATCCTTGTATAGTATTAAGAACTAATGCACATACAGCAATAGCAGAGGTATGGATTTTTCTTGCTTTCAGAAAAATAAATTCGATTCATGATTTTAAGGCATCCCAGAAACCACGCAAGGCAACAAAACAAATCCATCCAAGTTTTCGTATTCTAGTTTCCATTGAAATTTAATATACTTGAACTAAGATTAATCAATTGTGAGTTCCAAAAGAAACTCACCTTACGGCCGAGTTTTCCCCTTAAAACAAAGCACAGACGATGGCGCCAGCGGGCTTGATGCGGCCTCGTTCTTTCTGGAGCGAGCTTGGTAGCGACGAGGAAAAGGCAACGACTTTAGCGACGATGCTAAAGCTAGTAATTGAGTGCTTCGATCTGCAGTGGTGGCAGCTCGTAATCTCGGCGCGGTGATGGAGTTGAAAGGCAGTAACTTAGGGCTTTGGACGATGGCGACGCAGTAGACATGCTCGCCGATGGTTGTTCTGAAGAAGGTGGAAGAGTTAGGGTTCACAGGAGGAAAGAGTATGATTTGATTTCTAGAAGGAGCGATGGAGCGGTTGCAACTTGAGGATAAAGGGTGAGGCCGACGCAGCCTTCAATTTGGGGAAAAGAGTGATTTGGCTTCAGCGATGGGGGAAGGAGAATGATTTCGGTGGTGTAACATATTGGGGAAGGAGGCCATGGAGGATTTCGCAGACGCCATGATTTTAGGAGCGAGGTGGGCTCTGGAATTTGGGGGAAATGGTTTTCTGAAGGAATAAAGGGCTTGGTTCTTTTATAAATGTAAACACCGTGGGTAGCAAGGCAACGAAACACGTATTAACTGAGGAAGGTGGTTTCCAATGACTTGAGCGTGAAGGAGTTTACAGTGTGGTGTTTAAATAAAAAGGGCAATCTCTGTTTTGTTCTACCGCATATTTCATTAAACGTTTTTTTTCTTTTTTTTTCAAATGAACCCAATAAAATTAGGTCGGTTGAAACTCGACTTCATTTATTTGTTAACCGCTTTTATTTCGTTTTGCTCACAAACAATTCTGCTCGACTTCAAACCTAAACCGTTAAATTCCCATCTCTTTAAATATCCAATCAATTTCAATTCAAATATTCCACAATAAATATTTGCTTTTCAACCAATGTTCTGAAGCGAATTAAATTCACACACAACCATATATTTGATTTTTAACTCAAATATCAATAAAATTTGATTATTAATAGTAAATTCTTTAATTAATCGTATATTCCAATTGTCGAAATTTCTGGGTCGTTACAATCACGCCTTAGCCATCCTTTATCATCTATGGAATACCTACTGAGGTGACTTGACATCTCACCTCTAATCAACCTGTCCATGATCTCGAATATCTGTGGGTCTTTCTTCTGTGAAGTCCCTACTTGGTCTAGAAGCGTAGGCCTTAACTCAAGAGATACTAACATGCTAGCCAACGACTCAACAACAGGTGTGAAATCAAAGGTTGCTATAAACTCTAAACTTTTCCTTTCAACAAACAAAGGACTCAAAGTCAACCTTTTCCTACTTAGCGGATCCGCCACCATGTTACCCTTGCCATGGGTATAAGCTATATCGAAGTCATACGATGCTAAGAATTCCATCCACCTCTATTGCCTTAGATTCAAATCATTTTGCGAAAAGAGGTACCTAAGCGATTTGTGATCGGTATACAACTCGAACTTCTCACCTAGAAGATAGTGGCGCCAAGACTTAAGCGCAAATACAATCGTGGCCAATTCCAAGTCATGTGTGGGATAGTTTTTCTCATGAACTTTAAGTTGTCTACCCCCGTAGCATATCACCTCCCCTTCTTGCATTAGGACAACGCCTAAACCCGTGCCGCACGCATCTGTGTACACCATAAACATCTTACATCCGTCGGGTAATACGAAAACTGGAGATGTGGTAAGGGCTCTCTTAAGCCTTTGAAAAGCAACGTCATACTCTATGTCCCATGAAAAGCTAGGTTCTTCTTTGTTTTCCTAGTAAGAGGGGCTGAAATCTTAGCGAAGTCCTTAATGAATTTCCTATAGTAGCCCGCCAAACCGAGAAAGCTTCTCACTTCCGCTGTGTTCTTAGTTCCAATCTTGCACCACAACTACATTTGCGGGGTCCACAGCTATACCTTGTTAAAAACTACATGTCCAAGAAACTGGACTTCTTTTCTCCAAAAATGACACTTGGAGAACTTAGCCATTAACTCGTGTGCTCTAAGCGTATCCATAACTTCCTTGAGATGTCTAGCATGTTCTTCCTCGTCCTTTGAGAAGATCAAAATATCGTCCACGAAGACCATCACAAACTTGTTAAGGAACTCCCTGAACACCCTACTCATCAAGTCTACAAAGTACGCGGATTCATTCGTCAAACCAAACGGCATGACGAGCCATTCGAAGAAACCATCCGGAGTCCTAAACGCAGTCTTGTCAATGTTATCCTCAGCCACTCTAAGTTGATGGAATCCTGTAGCTAGATCGAGTTGAGAGAAAACAGACGCTCCTACAAGCTGGTTAAACAAGTCGTCGACTCTCGATAGTGAGTGCCTATTGTTCTTAGTCAGCTTGTTTAACTCACGATAATCTACGCATAGACGAAGTGAACCATCCGCCTTAGTAGCGAATACCACCGGAGCACCCCATTCAGAAATGCTTCGCCTAATGAAATTTTTCTCAAGAAACTCCTTAACTTGCTTACTAAGCTCTTTTCTCTCTCGCGGTGCCATGTGTCTAACGGGCAATGCAATTGGCTTAGCATTATCAACAAGATATATACTGAAATCTATCTTGCGTTTAGGGGGTAACCCCTTAACCTCATTAAAGACATCGGGATATTCTCGGACTATTCTTACTGATTGCAAGTCATCGATAGACGAGTCAAGAGATTCTAGATAACACAACATGACAGGACCCATAGGGTTACAAGAAATTTCTAGGGTATTACCAAAGCGAGTCACGAGTCAAACTACCCTTCGTTCACAATCGAGAATGGCTCCATTATTGGACAACCAATCCATACCTAGAATCAAACCATATCCCATAAATACGAGAACATAAGCATTACACGTGAATTCTACGCTTAAGATAGAAATCCACAAATCCACACAAATCATAGATAAATGAGTGGAGCCACCAATTGGATTTGAAACAATAACGGGATCCTCAACTAGACTAGTACTTAGGTGCAGAGTTTCAACAATATCAGAAGAAATAAAAGTATGCGATGCGCCAGAATCAAACAAGGTTCGAACAAGATGATCAAAAAGATAGACTAAACTTTCGATAGAAATATTTCTACCTCTTTCTTGCGGAGGTACCGTGAGAGCGTGGACTTGTCCTCCAGAAGAAGGTCCAGCTCCCTGCCCTTGCTTCCTTGGGCAGGCCTTAGCCATGTGTCCTGTCTCACCACAGTTGAAACAGCCACCCATCTCCCTTTTCTTCTTCCTGCATTCTTTGACCAGGTGTCCAGGAATGCCACATAAATTACACTTTCTATTTTCATGGGGTTTGTTGTTCTTCCCGCCTTTCTTTGGATCAGCCTTCTTGTTCTGTGACCCTTCCCCCTTCTTATCTTGAGGCACTTCTGCCTTTGCTGCATTCTTGCCCTTGTCTTCCTCATTTAAGAGTGCCATGTCTACTAACCTTTCGTAAGTAGCCCCCATAGTTATGTGGGTCATAGACAAGCTGTGAAGTGGCTCATTCAATCCCTTAACAAAACGGAGAGCCTTCTTATGAGGAGTATTCACTAAGTCCAGTCCAAATCGGGCCAGCTGATTGAATTGATTGACGTACTCCTTGACCGTCATACTTCCTTGCTTAAGAGATAAGAACTATTCCAGCTGTAGACTTCGTTCAGCTTGTGAGAGGAATTTCATCTCAAACCTTACCTTGAAATCCATCCATGTGTCAACAGGTCTTTCAGCGTTAGTGAGTTCCCACCAATAGGAAGCTTCGTCTTTGAGCAACCATACTGTAACAACCCGAAAATCTGGGCCAGTTTAAAAATTTTATTTTGGCAATTTTAGCGAATTTTGATTATTTAAAATGATTTGCAAACCGGACGGTTTGTTTATGTACACCTATTTGAAGGACATTGATTGGGTCGATAAATTTCACACATCGCCCAACTACACAAATAAAATTTGTGTTTGATTGTTTGAAACCCCACACGGGTGTTGGGATGGAATTTGAAGTTCACTCATCCTGATTGATTAAATATGTCAGTCGATGGATCGACAGGCTGTTATAAGCGTTAGATATCTATATTTGATGCCTATACAGTGTAGTGCACTTTAGATGATGGTTGATTATTTATCGTTGCTATTATATACATTTGTTGTATGGAATCCATATAATTAACTTTATATGGTAATTGATTGGGCCTCATTCCAATCGGAAAAATAAAAATCAAAATTCGCTAAAATTGTCAAAATAAAATTTTTAAACTGGCCCAAGTTTTCGGGTTGTTACAATCTCCCCCACTTAAAACTTTTCGTCCCCGAAAAGGAACAAAGTCGAAAGTGGTTTGATCAATCAACTCTACATTCGGTCTGGCTTCCATTCTCCAACTTTTCAGTTTCTGAGAATTTTCAAATTCTTCAAAAATTTGGCTAACACCCTAAATTTTCGAAAAATTTCGCCATAACCTCCCCTGCACCGGGAGCCACGGGAAAATCCCGAAATTGCCATACAGGCCTTCTGATCCCAAAAAGAAAAAGAAAAAGCCAAGCGGCTAGCCAATAGGCTCATAAAATCATCATCACCAAAACAAAACAGTAAATTATAGTAAATATGTACCTATTTGTCAGGCAAACAAATTTTATTCTTCTGCTCTAGTCTCTTTGCTATGACCTGTTCAATGTAAGTACAAGTATATGCAAGCAAATGCGACACATTTTCAATACAATTCAATATTTGATTCAATTAGGCTAAATGGTTCAAAATTGTCAAACAAATAAACAAACAACACAAACATCAATCAATTAGTGAATTAGAGTTTCAAATTCATAATTCTGATACATGTACAAAAAATCATGTTTTTGATGCGAATTCACAACAATTGGCCCTATCTAATTTTGGTTCTCACACCAGTCAATAGGAAATATATAGACGTCCCACCTTCGTCACTCGAACATAAATACTGATGATGCGATCGCTATCATCAGAATTACCCCCGAACGACTACAGTGTGATTCTATATCTATCCAGTATATTAAAACTTCAAATACACGCGGATCAGACGTATACGCAAAGTCTATATATACTGGACTGTCCAAATTCAAACATAATAACTAATCAAATACGAATAGTTTATTTAAATTTTCAAAACAAAATTTGTTTTCATTTTCAAAAATATACTATTCACACTCGTTCTAGGATACTACTGATCCCATTTCTAACGAGTCATTCTCGTTGGATATTACTAATCCAGTTTCTGATGAATTCTTTCGTATGGTTCTAATGTGTCTGGTTCTCTGAGCTTTGTAAACCAAAGCTCTGATACCAACTGTGAAAACCCGTAACTTCCCCGTGAAGGGAAGCGCGGATAGTTCGAGAACAAGCCACAACAGAACACATACAGAAGAACATTTCATTGTATATTACAACAATGCACCAGAATACAAGAATACACAGAGTATAAATGAATATTACATAGAAATATCAGAGATTTAAATTACATTTAAATACATAGCAGCAGAAAATAATACGATACACAACTGAAGGAGATATACGGATACAAAGCTTTCCGGATATCGTTCCAGCTGTAAACCAGGATCCTATGAATATAAATCTGCAAAACCAAAACTACTAGCTGCCCGTGTCGAAAATAAGGGCACCCAGAGTTTAGGTTAAAACAATAAACTCCAGGTCAGTCATGGGACTGGTGTGAGAACTAAAACAGTTATTTATCTTTATTTTAAAGTTAGGTAAATCAAGGGACCACGCCGTATAACACGGAACGGGTTTCCTCCCAAGAATACCAGTGCATATAAGTAAACAGCGCAATGCTTTTCTAAAAAATGAAGCTATTATAAGACCCAGGTCCCATCACACAATGCAAGGCAGCCGGAGGATAGGGTTTTCCCTTATAATAGCCAAACATGCTTGGTACGTTTTAAAAATCAAATCATTTGATACTATAATAAGTGTATAGTGTCAAAACAATTTCAATCATAAATATCAATCATAGACGGCATGGGTACCATATATCATGTCGCCATACTAGTCCTATAATTAAAACCGCAATACACATATTGGAAATTGGATTTCCATCATGGTGGCTCCTGACTCGAAAGATCGATCGCGTATTGCAATTCACCACGGCTTACGTCCCAGCGAGAGAAAACACAGTCTGCACATCCGCACATTTGGGACCAGAGTATCACCACGGCTTACGTCCCAGCGAGAGAAAACACCGCTTACTCTATAAATCCCTGAGCACTAAGCTCATCTCGGTCGACCGAATCCACAACACCACTAAGGTGCCCATCCACTAAAAGCATACTGATCAAACCATCAGTTTACCACCATACCGAGATGTGAGGCTCGCGAACCAACGCTATACACAAAGCCATGCTATATTAAAGCTGCGCTTTGATCATCATCCACCAAACTTTGCTTTTCAACAAAAGTCTGGATCACTGCATCTCAGCATGCCACACTATCAATCCATATCGTACCACTGATTTCTGCCAATATATAACCTCTGAGCTCGTATGTCTCAGAGAAGGGCGTTAAGCAAGAGAATAAATTCCCCGCCGCCAAACAGATATATATTTAGCAGAGATCAACGAATACAATATAAAGGAATACAATGTCAGACACACCATCTGTAACGACCCGGATTTTCGAGCGACTTTGGTTATCGACATAAACTCGATGTCGATAACCAAAACATCGAAAAATCCTGGTGATTAGTGAAAGAAATTAGAGGGTGAGGAAAGATAAGATAGAAAATTAGAATAGAAGAAGAAGAACACAACATCAGAGTTACACGAATCTCACAGCGGAACGAATAACATATAATATATGTAACATAACTTTGAAATATACATCTGTATTTGAATATACATCATTATCAAAGTACAACACTTACAACACAGCGGAAATAACTATAGCTATATGATCCTGAAGCCTCCTGCTCCAAGCTCTTCCAGTATATCTGTAAATCCCGACTACTTGACTGCCCATACAAATTTAGGCACCCAAGAGTTTAGGGAAAACAACAAAGTAAACTCCGGGTCAGTCATGGGACTGTTGTGAGTAAAACAGTTTAAAACAGTTATACAGGTATATGATATCTCATTAGACCACGCCGCATAACGAAACGGGTTTTTCCCTTATGAGAATCCAAAATATCTTTATATCAAAAACCTTTTGATATTATAATAATGTCTATCAACCACAGTATATTTATAATCATCTAGCAGAAACGCTTTCATCTCACGTTCTACATATATAGTATACAACTCAAAACCGCAAGCACGTATTGGGTAATGGATTTCCAACTATGACAAGGTATGGAATCACCTTCCGCTTGTGTTCCTCTAGAGAGGAATACACTGGGTTCAACAAGAACATCTTGCAACCCGGCCACACATGACCGACCACTCATTTCGCTTGAGTGTATCGAATGTATATCACGAACAGTTGGGATCAGCAACCGTTTCCCGAATGGGACAGCATCAACAATAGATTTTTAGAAGTAAATGAAACTCTAGATCAGGTGATTATACACCCTACTTCGGTGCGACCGACTTAGCCATGTTGCCTGCCCGATTTTTGTCATTTACCGGATGATGAGGCTAGAAACTACGCTTTATCATCATACCAGATTCACTTTGAATGTCACATCATCAAATCCATCAAATCACCGATTGACGTCTACAACAATACATTATGTGTTAGCTAAAAGAAGTTTCCTCCTCCGCTTCCACTCTTGGTACAGTTGGAGAAATCAATATACGTGATCGTCTGGACATACTCTGTCAGACATCCGTCCATACAAGTCACCCAGGAACAGGATGAACCGAAGGCACTATTCTGTAAATAGGATAGCCCTTGCATAACTCCGTCTTCAATTTCCTTTGGCATATATGATTCGCAACGCTTATGCCAATACAGAGTGGTTCTTTGGATAATAATCCAACCGGTCTCTCCATATTAACAACGTTAAAATGGTCAAAACTTCGATAGTCTGTGATTTAACTATCGAATAAAAACAAGTGTGCAAATAACGATATTATTTCCAAATGGAAATTATATCGATCAAACATCATTCAACATTCATCTCCTTAGTTCATAATTTTACTTATCTCCTGTTTCCCTATATTCAATATTTCTTATTTTCTAAATTTGGAAAATATACGTTATTAACAATGGAAAACATTTCCATTTCTTGTTTTCTTTATTAGAAAACATTCCTGGTTTCTTCTTTGGAAAACATTTCCAAAGCTTCTTCATTGGACTTAGGCAGATGTTTAAACAAACCATCGTGATGCCAACTCAAACCATTTCCTTTTACTGCCGAACATTAACTATTCCTTAGTTAAAACGAAGCCAATTAAGTTGGGGTAGAACTACCTCTCAGACCTTAACTGAACAACATTTCTAACTTTGAAATGGGCAAAGTTCACTTTGTATTCCATTTACTAACTTCCTTACTTAACCCTCCTTCGAATAGCTATATTCGATTGACTCTTTTTACTTAACTCCTTTGGACTAACCCCTACCAATTAACTCTATTGGACTAACACTATTTGACTAACGCTATTTATTTACTCATTTCACTTACTCTTTTCGAATAAACTATATTCGATAATTCCTTTTACTTTCTATTCGAATAACTATATTCGATTTACTCATTTGCTTCTATTCTAATCGATTAAACTAACATCGATTATCTCCTTTCAACTTTATTCTCTAATCGATTAACTAACATCGGTTAACTTCTTTTTAACTTTAACACTAATCGATTAACTAACATCGATTAACTTCTTTTACTTTAACACTAATCGATTAACTAACATCGATTAACTTCTTTTTAACTTTATTCTCTAATCGATTAACTAACATCGATTAACTTCTTTTTAACTTTAACACTAATCGATTAACTAACATCGATTAACTTCTTTTCTTTTCTATCACGGGCCTCACTTCTTTATCCGTTTGGCCCACCAACATCCTTAAGATCCGACCCGTACGTGAATAGTATCTCCTCTTCCAGTGGAAAAACGCAAGTCACTGCTCCGGCCATTTGTATCCTTTGAACTTCATTTGTTCATGCTGGCTCACGTTTTAACCCCAGACAAATGCAGTCCATCCCCTTACACAAATACCTAATATAAACCAACAATCCTCCCTTCCAGTTTAACATACCGAACGCCCTGCTTTTCCATTTTAAGACCCCAACGCGAGCACCTTTATGTACAACACGTCCACATTTTAAATCTTTGGCCTTTCCAAATCAACTAGTCCAGACCCGCTAGCTTCTTCATCATCAACCCTTACCCACGTTAAAACGTACCTCACCACTATAATGCAAAAACAAATGCCACGTCCCTATATACTACCAGATCCGCACCCTTTATCATCCATTCTTCACCGAAACAAACGCAGTCCTACTCCTCCATGATCCCACGTTATAACCAGCACTCCCTTCCACTTCAGCTCGTCCCTCTCATCTTTGACACGAGACCATTACTCCCCACAACGCATGCACTGTTGCTTTTCTCGTTTCGGTCCTCCAGTATACGCGCCATGAAAACCATCCCACCCCTTCACGTTTTCTTGTTTTTGTTTTATTTTATATCTCAGATTTTTGATTTCCTTTGAAGCCAATAACCCACGGCTATGAAGTCTCGACGGAAAGAAGCAAATCAAGACTTGCGTGCTTATTTATAGATGAGGGGACTCAATCTCGAGGTATACGTAGGTATAATACGTGCAGATTTTTACTTCTTTGATATGTTGCGGTTGGAAAACATATACGTCTGCATGAATTTGTCCCACCGTTTAAAAGGGATGTGGAGGGTTCTCCTTTCACATGTTACTTCACCGAATTTTTGTGTCCACACTATCCTAGTAGTACGTAAAGATATGTAATAAGTATATTTAAAGGTTGTTGTGGCATGGATATGCATTATTTCAAAGTGAAGTTTTTACGAACTGCTATAGACAGAAATAAACATACCGTTGTGATGAGCAAGGTGTCACGATCCCAAAAATGTAATAATACCGGTAGGTGGACTCATATTTTGAATGTTCAAAAATGTTGGTTTCAGGGTGCGAAATACTTCAAATAAAAAGTCGCTTATTAAATTAATTAAAAATTACAGTAAAATTCTAAAAATTAACTTATCACTATGTCTCTAAAGAACCTTATCCAAATTCAAACAAGATCTCTTGTTATATCGAATAAACCGTTACGGTCGATAACGATTCTATAGCGACTATTTTAAAATTTGATTTGGACATATCTTAAAATCTATACGACGAAATCCTGATTTTTCTCTTCCACTAGAAAGATATACTCCACCAGCTCCGTACGTTTCTTGTTTCACTGAAATCCGTCTTAAAACGAATCATGTACATTCAGTTGAAGTTCAAATCGCCAAATAGCGAACTACCGCGCCATTTCGAGCCTTATTTTAATTATATTATAAACTATACGTTCAACTGTTGACGATTGAATATATTCGTCATTCAAATACAAATTCTAAACTGAATTATATATCACAGATGATCCGGTTCACACCATATCGCCATTTCAGCCAATTCTGATTATTTCAGAATTAAATATATTATTTAATTTATTATTTTAATTAAATATTCACCATTATTTTAATTCCACGACCTTTTAATTCACTATATCACCATTGATATAATTAAATAAATTAATCATAATATCTCTGCCAATGCGGGTCATTACAATCTTCCCCACTTAAAATAATTTCGTCCTCGAAATTGCTAAAAGTAGAGGACGACCCTAACGACTGGTTAGAACATATTTGTTCACTTCTTAACTTCTGTTTCAACTGAACCAATTTAATTTCAATCAAATTATTAATTAATTCTTATCAACGAAAATTTTCAAAAATCTTGAAAATTTTCTAACGCCTTAACTCTTCGAAAAATTTCGCCAGCACCTCCTTTGTACTGGTCAATACGTCAAACTCCAACTCGTCTCTCTGGGCCATCTCCATCCCAAAAGAAAATCAAACAGCCAAGCGGCTTGCCAATTCAGCTCATAAATCTTATATCCAATAGAAATATAAACTTGTACCTTTTTGTCGGGCATATCAACCCCATCACTTCCATATGCTATCAACTCAGCATATACTAATATTAATCAAACCAAACTCTGATCAATTTATCCTCAACACAACCATTCGCCTTTTACCAAGCCAAATTTTCATTTCAACTCAAGTTTCGTTCTTGATCCCCAACTCTTAACTTGATTATCACATTACACTTCACATTTGAATCTCACAGTCAAATTTGCCATGATATCATTCTAATTCAAAACTCAGTTACCACTTTACTGGCTTTACTTTAATTCAAATTTTCTTTCACAAATTTCTGTTAAATTTGTTTTTAATTCGAACAGTCTTTCCCTCGGAGTTTTTAAACAGTTTACTCTTTCCAAAAATCAAATTTTTCCTTTTTGAAATTCAACTGAGCCCATAATCAATATTCCATTAGTTAAATCACTTCTCTATTTCTTTATCCATATTTGTTAACCAAATATTTGCAATAACCATATTGGCCCTTTTTTGTTATTTGGAAAACATTTCCGAATATCGCCATCCTTTATTTTCTAAACTTAGAAAATATAGGCTATTTATAATTGGAAAATATTCCAATTACTTATCTCTTTTCCGACCTCGTTTTTTCTATACTTAGGAAATATTTATTATTCTATATCCAAGCTTACACTTATTTGGGTTAAAACGGATGTTGTGTAAAACATCGTTACGACAATCCAAATACTATATTCAACTAACTCTTATTCAACATTGATTTTCGAGCCTAAAATCTTACTATTTATTTGTTAATAATGAAATCAATCAAGTTGGGGTATAACTACCTCTCAGACCTTGACTGAATAACATTTATAACGTCAAAACAGATATGACTACTTACTCGAATAATCAATACCATACAACTACTTATTCACCTTTAAACACGTATACGCTTCCTCTTTCTATTCTTACTAGATTTTATTCCTAGACTTCCTTTTTGATTTTACTATTCTATTTCTAAGTTCGTTTCCTTATCGACTTCTATATATTTCGATACGTTGATTTCTAACTATCAAATTATCTTAAAAATATTCTAACTCCTTAAATTCCCAGAAAAATTCGCCATAACCTCCTTTGTACCAGGAGCATCGAGATATTTCAAATAGCCTCTCATGGCCCTCACCAATCCAAAAGAAAAAGAAAAAGCCAAGCGGCTAGCCGATAAGGCGCATAAAATCTCATATATGAATTAAATACATACCTTTTGTCGAGCATTCTATTTATATACCTTCATACCTTATCCATACATATCTCATGTATATTTATACATTTCTAATTCATTTCAACTTAAATCCAAATCGTTTTAACTTAGTTCGTTAAGTGATTTTCAAATTACCGGTTTGCCCGTTTCACCTTTTTATTTGAATATACATGTTCAAATATAGGTTTAACTTGTTTATCCACTAATTGAATTCCATTTCAATTTTATGTTCTATATTCGATTTCGAATATCCATTTACAGATCCAATCCACCTTTCAAAGTTCAACTTCAACTTCAAAACTCGATTAACTAATTCCTCTCGACTTAGTTAATTCTATTCAATTTCTATATTTGAATTTCGTTTCAATTTCCTTATTCAAATTCTATATTTGAATTTCATTTCAATTCTATTTGAATCTTCTATATTCAAATTTCAAATTCAATACTATTGGAATCTGCTTTATTCAAATTTCATTTTCACTTCTATTTGAATCCTCTACATTCAAATTTCATTTCACTTTCGATATTCAAATCCTATATTTGAAATCTCTTATATTTTCTATATCCAAACGCCATTTGAATTTCTATATTCAAATTCTATATCACTTCCATTGAATTCCATATATTCAAACTCCCTTTGAATTTTTATATTCAATTTCTATTTGAATTCTCTTTATCAAAATCCCCTTTGAATTTTCTATATTCAATTTCTATTTGAATTCTCTTTATCCAAATCCCCTTTGAATTTTCTATATTCAATTTCTATTTGAATTCTCTTTATCCAAATCCCCTTTGAATTTTCTATATTCAATTTCTACTTGAATTCTCTTTATCCAAATCCCCTTTGAATTTTCTATATTCAATTTCTATTTGAATTCTCTTTATCCAAATCCCCTTTGAATTTTCTATATTCAATTTCTATTTGAATTCTCTTTATCCAAATCCCCTTTGTATTTTCTATATTCAATTTCTATTTGAATTCTCTTTATCCAAATCCCCTTTGAATTTTCTATATTCAATTTCTATTTGAATTCTCTTTATCCAAATCCCCTTTGAATTTTCTATATTCAATTTCTATTTGAATTCTCTTTATCCAAATCCCTTTGAATTTTCTATATTCAATTTCTATTTGAATTCTCTTTATCCAAATCCCCTTTGAATTTTCTATATTCAAATCCTATGTTTGAACTTCCTTTATTCAAATTCCTTTAAATAAGTCTCGGTTTCAATTCCTTTTGAAATCGATATCTCTACCTTTGGAAAATAGATTTTCCTTTCAATTCCATACTTGTATTTTTATTCTGAATTATCCAATGATAATTCTTTTCACTTCCATTTATAAACTTTGTTTATAAAAGAACTATTTATAAACTTCGTTTATAAAGGAACTACTTGTTTTATTTCTTTTAAAACGAGTTAATATTTCAAATCTATTTCAAAATTCAAACTCTATATTATAAATCCCATTTTGAAATTCAACACAACTTGTCTTTCCCAAAACAAATTCAAAACAGTATCTCTGGTAGTAATTCGTCACTTACAACTCGAAAATGAATACTGATGATGCAGCTGTCATCATCAGAATCTATTTTCCAGCGATCGAAGTGAGTTCAATACTATAAAACCATTTCTAAACATTTTCACTTTGAAATTCTTTTCAAAATATAATTCACACTGTTTGTAAAACAATTTAAAATCTCCCAAGATCTTAAATTTTCCTTATTTTTAATCCCAATCTATTTACAAACACTTATCCAATTTTTCAGAATTTTATTTCAATTTCTGGTTTAAATTTCAGATTTAACTCATCTGGTTTCACGTATTTTACTTATATGAATTCTGATTGGTTATTTACATAACCATTTACTTTATAATCTTACTCGATTATAATCACAACCAATACATCCAATATGTATCAAATATACTTTGGGTAAACTATTTTCATTTACCCTCCTTTAAAACATACCATGATGGTTCATCGTATTCAAGTGTTTAGTAACTCCTACCGATACAGTGGATCAAACTGATCGACCAGAACTCATAAACGACTCAACCAATGAATCTCCACAATATAAAACAAATTTTTATATCAATAACAAATACGTTCACTCGTATATATACACTCAATCTCAGTCTAGGGTATTACTAACCCTATCTCTACCGAGTCACGCCACAGAGCCAAGTAATTCTTAACTTAAGCTCTGATACCAACTGTAACGACCCGGATTTTCGAGCGACTTTGGTTATCGACATAAACTCGATGTTGATAACCAAAACATCGAAAAATCCTGGTGATTAGTGAAAGAAATTAGAGGGTGAGGAAAGATAAGATAGAAAATTAGAATAGAAGAAGAAGAACACAACATCAGAGTTACACGAATCTCACAGCGGAACGAATAACATATAATATATGTAACATAACTTTGAAATATACATCTGTATTTGAATATACATCATTATCAAAGTACAGCACTTACAACACAGCGGAAATAACTATAGCTATATGATCCTGAAGCCTCCTGCTCCAAGCTTTTCCAGTATATCTGTAAATCCCGACTACTTGACTGCCCATACAAATTTAGGCACCCAAGAGTTTAGGGAAAACAACAAAGTAAACTCCGGGTCAGTCATGGGACTGTTGTGAGTAAAACAGTTTAAAACAGTTATACAGGTATATGATATCTCATAAGACCACGCCGCATAACGGAACGGGTTTTTCCCTTATGAGAATCCAAAATATCTTTATATCAAAAACCTTTTGATATTATAATAATGTCTATCAACCACAGTATATATATAATCATCTAGCAGAAACGCTTTCATCTCACGTTGTACATATATAGTATACAACTCAAAACCGCAAGCACGTATTGGGTAATGGATTTCCAACTATGACAAGGTATGGAATCACCTTCCGCTTGTGTACCTCTAGAGAGGAATACACTGGGTTCAACAAGAACATCTTGCAACCCGGCCACACATGACCGACCACTCATTTCGCTTGAGTGTATCGAATGTATATCACCAACAGTTGGGATCAGCAACCGTTTCCCGAATGGGACAGCATCAACAATAGAGTTTTAGAAGTAAATGAAACTCTAGATCAGGTGATTATACTCCCTACTTCGGTGCGACCGACTTAGCCATGCTGCCTGCCCGATTTCTGTCATTTACTGGATGATGAGGCTAGAAACTACGCTTTATCATCATACCAGATTCACTTTGAATGTCACATCATCAAATCCATCAAATCACCGATTGACGTCTACAACAATACATTATGTGTTAGCTAAAAGAAGTTTCCTCCTCCGCTTCCACTCTTGGTACAGTTGGAGAAATCAATATACGTGATCGTCTGGACATACTCTGTCAGACATCCGTCCATACAAGTCACCCAGGAACAGGATGAACCGAAGGCACTATTCTGTAAACAGGATAGCCCTTGCATAACTCCGTCTTCAATTTCCTTTGGCATATATGATTCGCAACGCTTATGCCAATACAGAGTGGTTCTTTGGATAATAATCCAACCGGTCTCTCCATATTAACAACGTTAAAATGGTCAAAACTTCGATAGTCTGTGATTTAACTATCGAATAAAAACAAGTGTGCAAATAACGATATTATTTCCAAATGGAAATTATATCGATCAAACATCATTCAACATTCATCTCCTTAGTTCATAATTTTACTTATCTCCTGTTTCCCTATATTCAATATTTCTTATTTTCTAAATTTGGAAAATATACGTTATTAACAATGGAAAACATTTCCATTTCTTGTTTTCTTTATTAGAAAACATTCCTGGTTTCTTCTATGGAAAACATTTCCAAAGCTTCTTCATTGGACTTAGGCAGATGTTTAAACAAACCATCGCGACGCCAACTCAAACCATTTCCTTTTACTGCCGAACATTAACTATTCCTTAGTTAAAACGAAGCCAATTAAGTTGGGGTAGAACTACCTCTCAGACCTTAACTGAACAACATTTCTAACTTTGAAATGGGCAAAGTTCACTTTGTATTCCATTTACTAACTTCCTTACTTAACCCTCCTTCGAATAGCTATATTCGATTGACTCTTTTTACTTAACTCCTTTGGACTAACCCCTATCAATTAACTCTATTGGACTAACACTATTTGACTAACGCTATTTATTTACTCATTTCACTTACTCTTTTCGAATAAACTATATTCGATAATTCCTTTTACTTTCTATTCGAATAACTATATTTGATTTACTCATTTGCTTCTATTCTAATAGATTAAACTAACATCGATTATCTCCTTTCAACTTTATTCTCTAATCGATTAACTAACATCGATTAACTTCTTTTTAACTTTAACACTAATCGATTAACTAACATCGATTAACTTCTTTTACTTTAACACTAATCGATTAACTAACATCGATTAACTTCTTTTTAACTTTATTCTCTAATCGATTAACTAACATCGATTAACTTCTTTTTAACTTTAACACTAATCGATTAACTAACATCGATTAACTTCTTTTCTTTTCTCTCACGGGCCTCACTTCTTTATCCGTTTGGCCCACCAACATCCTTCAGATCCGACCCGTACGTGAATAGTATCTCCTCTTCCAGTGGAAAAACGCAAGTCACTGCTCCGGCCATTTGTATCCTTTGAACTTCATTTGTTCATGTTGGCTCACGTTTTAACCCCAGACAAATGCAGTCCATCCCCTTACACAAATACCTAATATAAACCAACAATCCTCCCTTCCAGTTTAACATACCGAACGCCCTGCTTTTCCATTTTAAGACCCCAACGCGAGCACCTTTATGTACAACACGTCCACATTTTAAACCTTTGGCCTTTCCAAATCAACTAGTCCAGACCCGCTAGCTTCTTCATCATCAACCCTTACCCACGTTAAAACGTGCCTCACCACTATAATGCAAAAACAAATGTCACGTCCCTATATACTACCAGATCCGCACCCTTTAGCATCCATTCTTCACCGAAACAAACGCAGTCCTATTCCTCCATGATCCCACGTTATCACTAGCACTCCCTTCCACTTCAGCTCGTCCCGCTCATCTTTGACACGAGACCATTACTCCCCACAACGCATGCACTGTTGCTTTTCTCGTTTCGGTCCTCCAGTATACGCGCCATGAAAACCATCCCACCCCTTCACGTTTTCTTGTTTTTGTTTTATTTTATATCTCAGATTTTTGATTTCCTTTGAAGCCAATAACCCACGGCTATGAAGTCTCGACGGAAAGAAGCAAATCAAGACTTGCGTGCTTATTTATAGATGAGGGGACTCAATCTCGAGGTATACGTAGGTATAATACGTGCAGATTTTTACTTCTTTGATATGTTGCGGTTGGAAAACATATACGTCTGCATGAATTTGTCCCACCGTTTAAAAGGGACATGGAGGGTTCTCCTTTCACACGTTACTTTACCGAATTCTTGTGTCCACACTATCCTAGTAGTACGTAAAGATATGTAATAAGTATATTTAAAGGTTGTTGTGGCATGGATATGCATTATTTCAAAGTGAAGTTTTTACGAACTGCTATAGACAGAAATAAACATACCGTTGTGATGAGCAAGGTGTCACGATCCCAAAAATGTAATAATACCGGTAGGTGGACTCATATTTTGAATGTTCAAAAATGTTGGTTTCAGGGTGCGAAATACTTCAAATAAAAAGTCGCTTATTAAATTAATTAAAAATTACAGTAAAATTCTAAAAATTAACTTATCACTATGTCTCTAAAGAACCTTATCCAAATTCAAACATGATCTCTTGTTATATCGAATAAACCGTTACGGTCGATAACGATTCTATAGCGACTATTTTAAAATTTGATTTGGACATATCTTAAAATCTATACGACGAAATCCTGATTTTTCTCTTCCACTAGAAAGATATACTCCACCAGCTCCGTACGTTTCTTGTTTCACTGAAATCCGTCTTAAAACGAATCCTGTACATTCAGTTGAAGTTCAAATCGCCAAATAGCGAACTGCCGCGCCATTTCGAGCCCTATTTTAATTATATTATAAACTATACGTTCAACTGTCGACGATTGAATATATTCGTTATTCAAATACAAATTCTAAACTGAATTATATATCACAGATGATCCGGTTCACACCATATCGCCATTTCAGCCAATTCTGATTATTTCAGAATTAAATATATTATTTAATTTATTATTTTAATTAAATATTCACCATTATTTTAATTCCACGACCTTTTAATTCACTATATCACCATTGATATAATTAAATAAATTAATCATAATATCTCTGCCAATGCGGGTCATTACACCATCCATTTACAAGTCCGTTTTAGGTCTGAACGAAACCGGAGGGCACTTTCCTCGCATATCCATCCATCTCCAAGTACGTCTGGACGACCACCAACTATTTCCATCCTCTTGGGTGTACAGCCCAATCAGGATCGTCAGTAATTATCCCAACGATGTGAAGACTTCCGGTCTTCAACCACCGTCTTCATCTTCGACATATCGTCGAATTGATTATTCAGAATGGGTATAAACCCGGCCTTTCCGAACAACCCGCGTATATTAAAAATAAATGTTACACAAACACAACATACGCCTCATTCCAATTCATTAGTTACTAACCGTAAATCAGTAAGAGAGCAATTCCCCAAATATTAACCCCGAAGGCCGAAACCAACATCAGATCAATATCCAGGAAACCATTCTTCTTAACTAACCTTCAGCTAGTTTCTAAATTTCAATTCTTAGGGAAAGGTTCCCATTAATTTTATCCAAGATAAATTCTTTAAAATTTATCCTTTAATCTTCCTTTGGATGTCATTTCAAACCAAATTATGGTTTTCCAAACTAGTCGAGATTAGCGAACCATACCGAAGTAATTATTTAATTTATTTCCCAATCCCAACCTATTCATCCCATGAAGCAAAACTGGTAATACTCCATATTTAACACCACAGTGTTATCGGTAAAATTAATTACCATTTCACGTTCAAATCTGATTAAAGATTTAACTATCGCTTTGGAGCAAAACTGGTGATACTCCACTCTCGCTCATTTTCTAAAGTTGATAATTTAAATTATCAATCCACATTTCAATTTAATTGAAGATTCATTAAAACTCTTTTTACTGGGTTAAAGAACTAGTGTCATTTAAAACACAGTTCACGATAAACCCAAATCACATTCTATTTATTATCGGGTTAAAGAACTAGTGTTATTTAAAACACAGTTCACGATAAACCCATGAATCAATTCTATTTAAACCCATTTCAAATCCAATTTATTTATATAAAAATAAATGGGTTTTAATTTCAGTTCAAAACTAGTTCATTTCGATAAAAATCTACTTTTATCTTTTCAAATATGGAGTTTTTCATCCCAATTTTTCCCAAATCATTCCTTATGATTTTACACAAATTATTACTATTTTTAATAATTTTATCAAGGCCCGTACAGTCGATTTCCATCAACGGTCGTAGAACTGCACTTACAGCGACCTTTTCCAAATTTGATTTGGACGTATCTCCAAATCCAACCGTTAGATTTCAAATTTCTAATATTCGTTAGAAAGCTCTTTTCGATACGAACCCAACGGTTCCAGTTTTAGGAGAATCCGACGGTCGGATCTCCCGTAATGTCCGTTTGAAATAAATGGTCGAAATCCTCGAACTGCCGCGGCGTGGCGCGTTCTATTTAGGCCATTTTATATAATATATATATATTATATATTTCATCGATTTTCTTTTTAAAACGAATTTTATAAATCATTTCAAATTTGTTTCAAAAACAATTTCAACCTTTAATTCAAATTCAAATCAAAATTGAATTTTCCCTTATAAATTCTTTCTACATTCACTTCTATTTGATTTCAATTAAAATCGATTTCAATTCGTTTTCAATTGAATTGAATTCAATTCAAATTCGTTTCCTATTCAATTCAATTCAAATCAAATTCGTTTTATATTCGTTTCAATTCAAATTCGTTTTCGATTCAATTCAATTCGAATTCGTTTTCGATTCAATTCAATTCGAATTCGTTTTCTATTCAATTTAATTCGAATTCGTTTTCGATTCGAATCAAATTCAATTCTAAATATTCGATTTCGAAATCACTTTTCAATATTCATTTTAAAATGAATAAAACCGATATAAATATCGTTCACGTCAAAATGGCGTCAATCTAATCAACACGGCTTCATATATTTCTATTTTCAAATATTCTATTTCAAATATTTCTATTTCAAAATATTTCTATTTCAAATATTTCTATTATCAAAATTTTTCGTTCAACACATGACTAATCTCAACGGATGAGTACTGTCAACACATGAACCTTTATTTTATATTGATAAAGATGTAAATTTTATTATTAAAATATTTCGTTCATGTGTTGACAGTACTCATCCGTTGAGATTAGTCATGTGTTGAACAAAACATTTTGATAATAGAATATTTGAAATAGAAATATTTTGAAATAGAAATATTTGAAATAGAATATTTGAAAATAGAAATATATGAAGCCGTGTTGATTAGATTGACGCCATTTTGACGTGAACGATATTTATATCGATTTTATTCATTTTAAAATGAATATTGAAAAGTGATTTCGAAATCGAATATTTAGAATTGAATTTGATTCGAATTGAAAACGAATTCGAATTGAATTGAATAGAAAACGAATTCGAATTGAATTGAATCGAAAACGAATTCGAATTGAATTGAATCGAAAACGAATTTGAATTGAAACGAATATAAAACGAATTTGATTTGAATTGAATTGAATAGGAAACGAATTTGAATTGAATTGAATTCAACTGAAAACGAATTGAAATCGATTTGAATTGAAATCAAATAGAAGTGAATGTAGAAAGTATTTATAAGGGAAAATTCAATTTTGATTTGAATTTGAATTAAAGGTTGAAATTGTTTTTGAAACAAATTTGAAATGATTTATAAAATTCGTTTTAAAAAGGAAATCGACGAAATATAATATATATATATATATTATATATAAAATGGCCTAAATAGAACGCGCCGCGCCGCGGTAGTTCGTGGATTTCGACCATTTATTTCAAACGGACATTTCGGGAGATCCGACCGTCGGATTCTCCTAAAACCAGAACCGTTGGGTTCGTATCGAAAAGAGCTTTCTAACGAATATTAGAAATTTGAAATCTAACGGTTTGATTTAGAGATACGTCCAAATCAAATTTGGAAAAGGTCGCTGTAAGTGCAGTTCGATGGCCGTTGATGGAAATCGACTGTACGGGCCTTGATAAAATTATTAAAAATGGTAGTAATTTGTGTAAAATCATAAGGAATGATTTAGGAAAAATTGGGATGAAAAACTCCATATTTGAAAAGATAAAAGTAGATTTTTATCGAAATGAACTAGTTTTGAACTGAAATTAAAACCCATTTATTTTTAAATAAATAAATTGGATTTGAAATGGGTTTAAATAGAATTGATTCATGGGTTTATCGTGAACTGTGTTTTAAATAATACTAGTCCTTTAACCCGATAATAAATAGAATGTGATTTGGGTTTATCGTGAACTGTGTTTTAAATGACACTAGTTCTTTAACCCAGTAAAAAGAGTTTTAATGAATCTTCAATTGAATTGAAATGTGGATTGATAATTTAAATTATCAACTTTAGAAAATGAGCGAGAGTGAAGTATCACCAGTTTTGCTCCAAAGCGATAGTTAAATCTTTAATCAGATTTGAACGTGAAATGGTAATTAATTTTACCGATAACACTGTGGTGTTAAATATGGAGTATTACCAGTTTTGCTTCATGGGATGAATAGGTTGGGGTTGGGAAATAAATTAAATAATTACTTCGGTATGGTTCGCTAATCTCGACTAGTTTGGAAAACCATAATTTGGTTTGAAATGACATCCAAAGGAAGATTAAAGGATAAATTTTAAAGAATTTATCTTGGATAAAATTAATGGGAACCTTTCCCTAAGAATTGAAATTTAGAAACTAGCTGAAGGTTAGTTAAGAAGAATGGTTTCCTGGATATTGATCTGATGTTGGTTTCGGCCTTCGGGGTTAATATTTGGGGAAGTGCTCTCTTACTGATTTACGGTTAGTAACTAATGAATTGGAATGAGGCATATGTTGTGTTTGTGTAACATTTATTTTTAATATACGCGGGTTGTTCGGAAAGGCCGGGTTTATACCCATTCTGAATAATCAATTCGACGATATGTCGAAGATGAAGACGGTGGTTGAAGACCAGAAGTCTTCACATCGTTGGGATAATTACCGACGATCCTGATTGGGCTGTACACCCAAGAGGATGGAAATAGTTGGTGGTCGTCCAGACGTACTTGGAGATGGATGGATATGCGAGGAAAGTGCCCTCCGGTTTCGTTCAGACCTAAAACGGACTTGTAAATGGATGGTGTGTCTGACATTGTATTCCTTTATATTGTATTCGTTGATCTCTGCTAAATATATATCTGTTTGGCGACGGGGAATTTATTCTCTTTCTTAACACCCTTCTCTGAGACATACGAGCTCAGAGGTTATATATTGGCAGAAATCAGTGGTACGATATGGATTGATAGTGTGGCATGCTGAGATGCAGTGATCCAGACTTTTGTTGAAAAGCAAAGTTTGGTGGATGATGATCAAAGCGCAGCTTTAATATAGCATGGCTTTGTGTATAGCGTTGGTTCGCGAGCCTCACATCCCGGTATGGTGGTAAACTGATGGTTTGATCAGTATGCTTTTAGTGGATGGGCACCTTAGTGGTGTCGTGGATTCGGTCGACCGAGATGAGCTTAGTGCTCAGGGATATATAGAGTAAGCGGTGTTTTCTCTCGCTGGGACGTAAGCCGCGGTGATACTCTGGTCCCAAATGTGCGGATGTGCAAACGGTGTTTTCTCTCGCTGGGACGTAAGCCGTGGTGAATTGCATTACGCGATCGATCATTCGAATCAGGAGCCACCATGATGGAAATCCAATTTCCAATATGTGTATTGCGGTTTTAATTGTAGAACTAGTATGGCGACATGATATATGGTACCCATGCCGTCTATGATTGATATTTATGATTGAAATTGTTTTGACACTATACACTTATTATAGTATCAAATGATTTGATTTTTAAAACGTACCAAGCATGTTTGGCTATTATAAGGGAAAACCCTATCCTCCGGCTGCGTTGCATTGTGTGATGGGCCTGGGTCTTATAATAGCTTCATTTTTTAGAAAAGCATTGCGCTGTTTACTTATATGCACTGGTATTCTTGGGAGGAAACCCGTTCCGTGTTATACGGCGTGGTCCCTTGATTTACCTAACTTTAAAATAAAGATAAATAACTGTTTTAGTTCTCACACCAGTCCCATGACTGACCTAGAGTTTATTGTTTTAACCTAAACTCTGGGTGCCCTTATTTTCGACACGGGCAACTAGTAGTTTTGGTTTTGCAGATTTATATTCACAGGATCCTGGTTTACAGCTGGAACGATATCCGAAAAGCTTTGTATCCGTATATCTCCTTCAGTTGTGTATCGTATTATTTTCCGCTGCTATGTATTTAAATGTAATTTAAATCTCTGATATTTCTATGTAATATTCATTTATACTATGTATATTCTTGTATTCTGGTGCATTGTTGTAATATACAATGAAATATTCTTCTGTATGTGTTCTGTTGTGGCTTGTTCTCGAACTATCCGCTCTTCCCTTCACGGGGAAGTTACGGGTTTTCACACATACTGCCAACTGTACCTTCTGCCTATCGTCCACCTCAAAGATAACAAACAGATCCTCTGTTTCCTTAAGCCTGTTCCTCACTTCTACGAATGATTAAGTTCCCTTGAAATCCTTTCCACCCATGGCCCTAAAATCTCTACAGATCTTTGAGAAAGCATATGAACGAGGAGGAGGAGGAGGAGAAAGAGGAACCACTGCAGTTGGAGGAGGAATATCTGTTGGGCCTGCATCGTTGGCCCTAGCCTCTAAGTACCTCCTGAACCAGCCAGGTATTGGCACGCCCTATGGAAGGTTAAGATTCTCAGACATGATGAAATGAAAAAGAAAGAGGTTCAAACGAGGAAACAAAGGATAGTGCTAATGGCTTTTGGGGAATAGCCTTTAAATAAAACAAGACTTTTCTTGAAAAATGCTTCTTCGTAAACGGTTTTGAAAATAGTTTTAGAAGGTTTTAAAAACTTTTTCCCAGTCTGGTAACCTTCGGCTCTGATACCAAGTGTAACACCCCACCTCCGCTAGGGTCACTCACAAAGGGAATGCACTAGTTTTGGAGGAGCGTTATCGAGGTAAACAATCACAGAAATATTACAGGACAGAACATAAAGAAAACAGCGGAAGAATCAAAAGCTAAGATTCATTACTTTCAAAAAGAGTCAAAACCTTTTACATCCAAAGTACCAACTATCATTTTTCATTACAACAAGTTCTGGCTTGAATGAATAAAGAAGCATAAAACTTAAAACAACAAAAGTAGCTTAATTCCCCAAAGGTAGCAGAAATGCAGCCATAGCATAGCTCAAGATCAAACCGTACATGAGCTGAACCGAAAGCAAGCGAAATCCAAGCTAAGTGCTAGAGTTTCCTCCCTGAGAACCGGGGGGGGACAAAAGAAAAAGAGGCGAAAGAAAACGGGTCAGTCATAATGACTGGTAAGTCCTAGTGACTTTCAGCATAAAAACAGGTAAAAGTAACATCACATGTATAAACTCAAAGTAAACATAAGGATGCTGTCAAGATGGGATAGATAGACTAAGATAGCATGATAAATCAAGTATAAATCAAGAATAGCATTGCATGTTCAAGATTCGCTGCACCAACTGTACTAGTATCCCAAACCCATGTCATATAATAACCATGAAATGATCCCTTGGCCCAATATCATGAAATGACCCATTTCGTGGTCCTACGGAACGATCCATTAATCGATCGGCTCCCTACAGGTTCTAGCTCATCATGTGTCTGTGTCCTACGACCCTATCACGAATGTAGTCACATGTGCTAGGTCCACTATACGGTGTATCAAGCCCTAGGGTGCCAATCACCGACACGAATCAAGCATGCACAGTGTAAACCTACTGATGCCCAATGCCTGCTTTTTCAACTTCGGACTACGTGCACGACCATAGTCCGCCTGAACCAACACTGGCGCACCAACTCAGCCATCGTTCTGGTCGCTTACAATCAGCCCAGTAATCGTGTCCCACCCTGCCTAGTTCCAGGGTACCATGATACATCCAAGTGGGTTACTGCTGAAATGGATCTCAACTAGGGTTTCCGTCCAACAGGTTAAGTGTTTTCATTTAAATTCGTGAATTAACCCTTATCAGTCTAGCATGTCAAGTTGGTTAAGTGTTGTCTTTCAATTTCATTACTTAACCCCACTAATCTTGTGTCAAGTTGGTTAAGTGTTGTATTTCACGTTCATGACTTAACCCTATCATGTGGCATTAGTTCATTAATGCACCCCAACCTCTCACATCAGACCTGTTGTTGTGGTCACTGGATATTCCGGGCGGTTCCGGGCAGATTTACACCACAACTCAGTCTGACCTCGGGTTTCAAGCGCGATATGACCAACTACCCACATTGGATCCTATTGTTTGCAGTCACTGGATTTGCCGGGCGGTTCCGGGCAGAATTACACTGCAAACTCAACCCAACCACGAGTTGGCCATTTTCAAGTTCATTCTAGTGTCATGTCCATGTTCAAATTCCATGTCAAGTTCGTGTCAGGTTTCATGGCAAGTTCCATATCAAGTTTCATGTTTCAACTTATGCCTATTATCAAGTTCATGATTCATGTTCATAACCAATTGATGTTTTGCCTAGTCTACCCAAATCGTATTCCCATCGCATGTAAACGTGAATCGATCTAAATTACAAGTAAATCCAAATCCAGAATTAAAGGGAATAACATCAAAACAATGATAGCAAAAAGGATGAGCATAAAGTGATAAAAGAGATTACAAGACTAGCATGACATAACTTGAGATAATTGGTTACAACATCACTGGCATATAGAAAATAATAGGATTTCAAATTTTGCATAATAAGGTGATAGTCATGGCATAAGGTGATAGTCCCAAACTTGTAAATAATAGACTGATTCAACATCACAGGCATGATAATGTTATGGACATGGAAGAGTTTGATTTACAACATAAATAGGTCCAAACTGATTTCATAGCAATATTCCCAAATGTCAAGATCCAAGATGGAAACTAGAATAGATGTGAATCGATTATCATACTTAAGTCCAATTTCACTTTATCTCATGTCCAAATTACAATTAACATGTTTAAATCTCAAAGTAACTAGAACTTACAGATCGTGGACGAAGAAATTGAGATGCAGAAGTTGAATCTAGAAACTAGTCGTCGAATTGTTGAATCGTTGAATCTCGATTTGATTATAGAAGAAAATCACCAATATGCAATTCCTAGCCGTAGTCTTTAAGAAATAGTCTTCGTGTTTTATTTTAATTTAATTTTGAAGAAGAGTCCATGTCCCTCAAGAATTTGTGCAGCAAAAGGTTAGAGAAGAATGGTGTAAAGAGAATGGGGCTAGGTGGCTGTTTATATAGGATTAGACGAACGAACCTAGACTGAAAACGAGACCAGAAACATCAGAATGAACCCAGACTCAAAACTGGGTTTCAGCAACAGGTCGACCCCCAGGTCGACCATAGGTTCGACATGGCCCTTGGGAGTTAGCCCATAGTGTCGACCCTCAGGTCAACCTGGTCCTGGGCGGGAAAATTTCCGCCCAGTCTGCACTGGGGTTTGAATTTGAATTTCGAATTCGAATTCGAGCTGTTTTTCTGTGAAAATCCTTGAAACTTTGGAGGGTCATATCTCCATCATACGGACTCCGTTTCTTGAAAACTCAGACTCATTTCCAAGCAGAATTTTGAGACGAACGTAATGGCGCAACCCGTTTCCCTTGATTATTATTTTAAAAATTTAATTCTGCCTTGATTTATGGTTTTAACATGTTATTAAAATACCGGGTATTACATATAATAAATCCAAATGGATTGCTAAGAAACAATTATAAAAAAAATTCATGTTAATCGAATGGTATGATAATTTCCGAAATGGATAACTTGAATAATTGAATAAAATTTATTAACAATTAATAAGAAATTAAATAAAATAGGAAGCAAGGAAATAAATTATAGTATAATGAATTGGGAATAAAAATGGTGATGAAATGAAATTGAATTATTCAAACCTGTATTGTTATTGGCGGTGTAAATAGAGTTAAGTGCAGATACCAATAGGCTATGAAATTGATTTGGTTATAGATATGGAAGTGCAGATGGACAACAAAGAGCAGGTAGATGATTACGTCGGAATTGGAATTGAGCAACCTGAAAAAAGATAAACCTTAATATATTATTGGTTGGTGATTGATTTTACCCCGGAGTTGGGTAGCCATTTGGTTTTGGTTTTCTTTTGGAGGAGTTGACGCCCAGAGTGGCAGTTGTAGTTGTACCGATCGAACCACGCAAAGGAGGTGCTGGCGAAATTTTCAAAAAGTTCAAAGAGTCTGAATTTATTTTGGTGATAATTCAAATATAATTATTTTAAAATAATTAGTTTCGAGCATTTTTCTTACCTTATAATTTCGGGGACGAAATTCTTTTAAGGGGAGAAATATGTAATGTTGTAACAATTGGGAATATCGCTTGATCTGAATCGATCGCTAAACCGACCAAGATCGTTCGAAACCCCTGATTATTTTGAGAACACGACAAATTGGAATGCAAACAGAAGAACATTTCATTGTTAATTACAACAATTCCATCAGAATACAAGACTATACAAAGTATGAATAAATATTATACATCAGAGAAATATCAGAGATTTAAATACATTACTGCAGCGGAAAAACAGTACAAAGCAAAACTGAAAGAGATATACAGATACAGAGCTTTCCGGATATCGTTCCAGCTATAAACTAGGTTCCTGTGAACATAAACCTGCAAAAAAAAAATTACTAGCTGCCCGTGCGGAAATAGGGGCACCACGAGTTCAGGTTAAAACAATAAACTCCATGTCAGTCATGTGACTGGTGTGAGAACTAAAACAGTTATTTAAAACTTTACTTTAAAATAAAGTAAATCAAGGGACCACACCGTATAACACGGAATGGGTTTCTCCCAAGAATATCAGTGCATATAACAAAACAGCGCAATGATTTTTGGAAAAATGAAACTACTATAAGACCCAGGTCCTATCACACAATGCAACACAAGCCGGAGGATAGGGTTTTCCCTTGTAATAGCAAAACATGCTTGGTACGTAAAAAATAAAATCATTGATACTATTATAAGTGCATAGTGTATAAAACAACTTCAAATATAAATATATCAGTCCTAGACGGCATGGGCACCATATATCATGTCGCCATACTAGGCTCTACAATCAAAATCGCAAATGTCACGTATTGGAAGTTGGATTTCCATCTATGAAACGAGGCAAGGGATCGTCCTCCACCGAATTCGAGACCGTCTAGCCCGAGTCTCAGGAACTGAATGCATCACCCCTTGGATCATCAGGGCCAGTCCACCGATGTGGATTAAAATACCTGAACACTTCGTTTCCCCGCCCTTTGGGGCGTAAATGAGCCAAATAACTCCATCGGCTCCACGAAGTCACCGATATATCCGAGGTGCCTCACAATCCAACAACCACACAGGTGAAAATAATATAAATGTCAGGGCTGGTAGGTCACTGACACCACCCTTGCTAGAAGAAAACGCATGCCCTCCCTGATGTCCTCTCCCATTTCTGGTTCACAACCGGGGTGTGAGGCTCGCGAATCAACGCTACATAAAGCTATGCCACACAGGCCGTGCTTTGATCATCAACCACAAGACTTTTCTTTTCAACAAAAGCCTTGATCATTTTCCACTTAGGCATGCCACACAGGCAATTCAACCATGCGACTGATGTCCATCGATATACAACCCCTGAGCTCGTACGTCTCAGAGAAGGGTGTTAAGCAAGAGAATAAATTCTCCGCCACCAAACAGATGTATATTTAATAGAGATCAATCAACACAGAATAAAATCCAATGTCAGGCACACAGTCCATTTACAAGTTCGTTCTGGGTCTGAACGAAACCGGAGGCACCTTGTACCTTGCATATCCATCGATCTCCAAGTACGTCAAGACGATCACCAACTGATTCCCTCCTCTTGGGTGTACAGCCCAATCAAGATCATCAGTAATTATCAAAACGATGTGAAGACCTCCGGTCTTCGACCACCATCTTCATCCTTGACACATCGTCGAATCAGATATTCAGAATGGGATAAACCCGGTCTTTCTGAATAACTCGCGTATATAATGAACAAGTGTTACACAAACACAACATACGCCTTATTCCAATTCAGAACATTCTTTTATTCAAATATTCTTATACTTTGGGAAAGGTTCCCATAAATTTTATCAAAGATAAATTCCTTAATTTTATTCTTTAATCTTCCTTTGAATATCAATTCAAACCAAATTATGGTTTATCCAAACTAGTCGGGATTTACTAACCTTAACGAAGTAATCATTTGTTTTAATTTCTCAATCCCAACCTATCCATCCCATGAAGTAAAACTGGTAATACTTCATATCTAACACCACGGTGTTATCGGTAAATTCAATTACCTTTTCACGTTCAAATCTAATTAAAGATTTAACTATCGCCTAGAGAGAAAACTGGTGATACTCCATTCTCGATCATTTCAAGCTAATTAAAGATTCATTAAACTCCACTTGGTTTTAATCTTCCCAAAAATCACTATCAATGATTATTTAACTTGGGAAATCATATCCTGTCTTTAACTGGGTTAAAGTACGAATGTCATTTTAAACACGGTTCACGATAAACCCAAAATCACATTCTATTCCATCAGCCTTTAACCGTAAATTAGCAAGTGAACAATTCCCTAAGTAATAACCCCGAAGGCCGAAACCAACATCAGATCAATACCCAAGAAACCATTCAACTTAACTAATCTTCAGTTAGTTTCTAGTTTTCTTAACTCTGTTGGGTCTAAGAACAGTATTATTGAAGATATCGTTCACGACAACCCAAAATCACATTCCATTAATTATCGGGTTAAAGAACAAGTGTTATTTAAAACACTGTTCACGATAAACCTAAAAATCAATTCAAATTCAATTCCAATTAAATACCATTTAATTAGTATACTTCATTAGATCTAAATAAAAAGACTTAATCTTTTTCTCAACTGGGTTTAAGAACAGTGTAAATGAAGACACCATTCACAATAAACCCAAATCTCATTTGATGTTAAATACAAGGTTCTGAATAGAAAATATATCGGCTTATATTCAATATCAAATTCTACGACCAACAAATATCGTATTGGAAATAACGATATAAATATATCTTTCAAATTCCCACAACAATATCTGCATAATCACGAAATCCAACATCGAAATATTCCAAAGACAATTTCAATTCAAATCCATTTCCACTTTATACATTGGAAATTCTGGTTATTTTCAAAACCATTTCAAATCCACTTTATTTATTTTTAAAAAGAAAGGGGATTATAATTCTAGTTCAAAACTAGTTCATTTCGATAAAAATATATTTTTATCTTTTCAAATTTGGAATTTTTCATCCCAATTCTTCACAAATCATTTCTTATGATTTTACACAAATTATTATTATTTTTAATAATTTTATCAAGGCCCGTACAATCGATTTCCATCAACGGCCATCGAACTGCACTTACAACGACCTTTTCCAAATTTGATTTGGACATAATTCCAAATCCAACCATTAGATTTCAAATCTCTAATATTCGTTGGAAAGCTCTTTTCGACACGAACCCAACGATTCTGGTTTTAGGAGAATCCGACGGTCGGATCTCCCGTAATACCCATTCGAAGACAATGGTCGAAATTCGTGAACTGCCGTAGCGCGACGCATTCTATTCAGGCCATTATGTATATATAATATATATATTATATATTTCATCAATTTCCTTCTAAAACGTATTTTATAAATCATTTTAAATTCGTTTTCGAAACGATTTCAACTTCATATTCAATTTTAAATCAAGATTGAATATTCCACATCATCGATATATAAATGATAATATTTTCAAAATATTATATTTTGAAATCAATTCCTTTTCAATATTCATTATAAAAATGAATAAAATCGATATAAATATCGTTCACGTCAAAATGACGCATATCTAATCAACGCGGCTTTATATGTTTCAATAACTTCATTATTCTATTCAACAATTTCTTTAACACATGAATATTTTTTTTCAACACATGAATATTCTCAACACATGGGCATCGTCAACACATGACTATTTATTCTATTTAATATATTTTATAAAATTTTGATTTCTATCGTTTAATTCTTAATCAGGCTCCAACCGTAAATTAGTAAGAGAACGATCCACTAAGTATTAACCCCGAAGGCCGAAACCAACATCCGGTCAATACCCAGGATACCACTCTTCTTAACTAGTTTCCAGCTAGTTTCTAATTTTATATATGATAAAAATGTGAATTTTATTGTTGAAATATTTTGTTCAACACATGAATATTCTCAACACATGAGTATCGTTAACACATGACTATTTATTCTATTCAACACATGAATCTTTATTTTATAATATCTTTATTTTCCCAATTGGAATGAGGCCCAATCAATTACCATATAATGTTAATTATATGGATTTCCATACAACACATGTATATAATAGCAACAATAAGTAATCAACCATCATCCAGAGTGCACCACACAACTGCATAAGCATTAAATATAAATAATTAACGCTTACACAGTCTGTCAACCAATCGATTGACATACAGATAAATAATTGGGATTAGTGTACGCCAAAAATCATCCCAACACCCGTGTGGGGTTTCAAATCAACAAACACAGATTTTTATTTGTGCAGTTGGGCGATGTGTAAAATTTACGGTCCCAATCAATATCAGTCATATGGGAGTACATAAACAAACCGTCCGATTTGTTTATAAATAATTATTTTATATACACGTTAAAAATTATCTTTTTTAACTACAAAATATTTATTCATTCCACATCATACAATAAAATTTCACAACACATCAATCAAACAAACAAGTCATCCATGGTCTGTGGACGACTGGTGTCGGGTGCTACTAAGCACCGTCTGCATCCTAGTATATATTTCAACTAGAAAATAAATTAAAAGTGAGAAGTTCTCACCTTTGCGTTCCACTCCGCCGTTCTATTCTGAACGGTTCAGATTTATCCGAAATTCTAACTCTCTTATTCCATGCTATTTATAAATAAAAATCACATTTTTTTTCAATGTTATAAAAATCAGATTTTTATTTCGCTACATATATAAAAAACATATTTTCATAACGATGTTTTCTATATAAAAATAATATTTTTACAACTCTTATTTCTATATAGAGATTATATTTTTACATCTTTAAAACCATGCTAATTTTATTTTTGAAAGCAAATGCAAAATTCATTTTAAAAACAAGGTATATTTTCATTTCAAAGACAATGTATATTTTCATTTCAAAGACAATGTATATTTTCATTCTTTTCTATAAACAAAGTATATTTTTCCTTTCTATAAACAAAGATCACATCTTTTCTATTATATCCGCTACATATATAAAGATTTCATTTTTATGTCAAGGTTATTTTTATAAAAACCATATTTTTAAACTAACGTTAATTTAAAACTGATTTTAATTATGCTATATATTTATAAATATCTATTCCTTTAAATGATAAAAATCAGTTTTTTAATAACTAAATAAAATATGTTTTTAAGCTAAGTAAATAAATAAATTATTAAAACTCACCGTTTTATATTTCGTCAGTGATTGTTGGGCTCGGGGGAGGTGCGGATCGCCGGAGGTGGGGCGGAGTGCCTGGAGTTGGCGGCGGTGGTGAGCAGGGTGGGGCGGCGGTTTGGGGAATCTCGCACTGGCCATTTGGGGGTATCGCGATGGGGAAGAAGAAGGTGGAGGGGCGGCAGAGTCGACGAGGAGTGGGACCAGGCGAGGGTCGACGGCGGCGCTCGATCGTCAGGGGTGGTGGAGCGATGGCGGCTAGGGTTGGGGCATCAGGCTTTTGGATGAGTGGGATTTGGGTATCAGGTCTGGAAGAAAACAAAAAGGGGGGTCTATATATATTTTTATTATTTCATTATTATTATTTTCTTTTTCTTTTTAAAGAGCAACTTTCTCACTTGAACTCTAAATTGAGCCCAACGACTATTGCCCCTAACTAATTACCCCCATTCTAAACACAATGGGATATGTATCCTAAGACAATTCTAACGTTTCGATCAGTTTTCATTTAAATTAAAATATAAATCTTTATATTTTAATTTCAAACGCACATTTTAATCTACCGGGGCCACATACGGACTCTAAAAATTCCAGAGACGAAACGGCCCTAACAAAACTAATTTCGTCGAATTATGAGACCGTTTGAAAAATGGCCATTTTCTGGTCGATCGAAATTGACTTAATATGTCAAAACACGTTTTACTTCGCCACTCTCACATATTGACTCAGAAAATTATGCAAATTGGAATCTAGCAATAATTCTACATCCCGGATTCAAAAAAGGGGTTTCATCGAAAACCGAGGTAGTTTGCAAAATTTTCATTTTTAAGGCCCAGAATTCCGTAGTGACTATTCTGAATTTTCAACTGGGCATATATTTTTATTCCCGCTATGAAATTTCAATTTTTCGGATTCGTTGGAGAGATATTCTCAATTAGATTCTAATATGTTTGGCTTCGCTAAAATTTGGTTTATTTTGAATCCTATACATTCATTCGAAATTTGAAATCGAATTTTCAAACTACCGCGCCATTTTCAATTCCTTTTATAATTAAAAATAAATATTTATATTCTAACGCCGATTCAAATAAATATATACGTTCTATTTCTATTCAAAATAAATTTCTCGTTGTTATTATTTAAAATAAATCAGTTTAAATATTCAAATTCACTAAAATTGCCAAAATAAAAATTTTAAATTGGCACAGATTTCCGGGTTATTACAAATGTCCCAGATTTTTGAACGTTAATTACGGATATTAAAATCCGCTTTTAAATATTGATTTGGTGATATAAATAGATTTTATATCGAATTTATTTATTTAAAATGGAGTTCGAATATATATATATATATATATATATATAATTTAATTATAAATCGAGCTGCATGGGTGCGATAGTTCGTAATATAGTGTTTTGAACTTCAATTGGTTATACGGGATCCAAATTAAATTGGATTTCAATGAAACAAGAAATGGTTGAATCGATTAGATGATAATTTTCTAATGTAAGAGAAAATTTGAGATTCCATCGTATAGATGTTAGGTTATGTCAAATTCAAATTTTCAGAAAATCGCCATGAAATCGTTTATAAACCATAACGATAATTTAATATAATTAAATATCGGTTTTGAATTTGGACAAGATCTTTGAGACATAATTATAATTTAATTTTTAGAATTTTACTGTAATTTTTAATTTGGAAAATACGCGACTTTTTATTTGGAGTATTTTGCACCATATATCAGCATTTTGGTGTTTCACAAAATATGTTAACGTGCCTATATTGTTATATTTTTGGAATCGTGGGGCATCGCGTGACACGACAGTATTTTTTTTTTCAATAACGGTCTTTAAATGATAAAATTTTATGTAGCACCGTACCCTAAAAATTTAACGTTAAATCAAACATTAATTAAAAATGGTCAACCCCTATATTTGTAGCCAACGTTGATCTCTGCATTGCCATACCATTTCATTTCAAGGACATGTTCTTCATACCGCTAAGTTGAATTTAAGCCCCCTACGCTGTATTGTTTGATAGTGACCTTGTTCTTATCATCCAACTCTCCTCCTTATGAAAAACTAGTGTATTTCTTTCCCAGTTGAAAAACGCAGCAAGTAAATAATAAGGAAACCATTCTTTCAGAAATCGAAACTCAGCCTCCCCATTTTTCAGTTTTCCTGTAGCCATAAGCTAACGCAAGCTTTCCGATATATAAAATATAAATAAAACGAGTGCACAGAGAGTTAGATTCTTGGTGTAAATCATGAGTTTACAGTGAGATGAGGGTGAAACAAAGTGAGCTAGTAACGGTGCGCAGGTGGATGCCTGAGGTCGATGAACGGTTCCGTGGTGTCGCGTTTAAAAGGACACGATGAGATCAGTTGAAGAGTAAGGTCTTGTGAATCTATATCCTAAGAGAGAAGGGGTTAATGGTGGTGGAAATAAACGGTTACATGGGAAGGGTTCAAACTGTGTAGGAAAGGAAAAAGAATTAGTTAATACGTGGTTGGAAGCGGTTTTCCACAGCAAAAGAGGAGAACGCGTGGACGTTAAGGCAACATGGGGGTTGCGTGGAAGTGGGTAGATGCCAATACGTGGAGGAGTTGTTTCAAAATAGCTACAGGCGATTAGAACTTGGTGGAGTTGGACCGATGCATGGGGGTGTAAGTGTGGATGGCGCTTGGCGGGAGGTTACGAGGCATGGGTTTGTTTTATGGGGGGATTATGGGGTTGTCTGAGTCTGGAAGCATGAAGGACTTCCAACGTGAGGAGTTTTCTTGGAAATACTAAAGGAGGTTTTCATCAGTAATGGAGAAAAGAAATTATAAACTTGTGAAAACTGGAAAGTAATAGGAGCGAATTGTATAATGTGAGGACAGGCACCTTTGGACCGGAAGAAATACCAATGGAGGAAGAGCGTATTAACTGAGTGCAGGAAAGCAAATCCTTGGAGAAGGAGAAAGTGAACATCGGTTGGATTAGGATGGTGAATTAGTTTATGTTATAATATAAATAATTCAAATTAGTACTAATGACAGTAAATGGAAACCCAGTGAATTAGTTTGGTAAGCACCAAATTAGTAGCCCAAATTAGTACTAATGACAGTAAGTAAGGTATAATATAAATATAATTAATTAACAATTTAGTTAATTAAAAACTAGTTTATGTTATATACGTTCATCTTGTAATGGGTGTATCTCGTTCGTACGTTTACAGAATTCAACGAAACAGGATTTGTTGGGATCGCGGTAATGAGCACTACACTGGGTATAAGTTCAAATGGAAACAGGAGAAGTTGAATTACATTTAGTTATAAATGTGAGTTTAAAATTATATGAAACAACGTCGGTCGTCAATCGAAATTAAAGTGAGTTAACTCTCACACTTTTCTGGAATTCTATGATATGCTAAGTTCATATAACTATAGTTCACGATAAATTGGTTAATTGGATGCCGTGATTGCTTATTGTTCGTAAATGGAAGGATGTGTTAGTCTAAATTATTGTCCATATGCTGTTGTAAAATTATATTATGATCTGTGATGCAGGGAAGAACAGGTTGGAGGCATGCAACTGGATTCCTCAAATTATATATTATTGATTGTTCATATTATCCAAACATGAATTATTTACCCCAAATGATGTTATAACCTGTTTGAATTATTGATGGTTGAATTGATGTTATTCATTGAGCTTATATTCAAAGATTGTTGTGTTTTTATCAATAAACAGTATTGATTAAATTATTGGCAGCAAATGGCCTAATATCCATCATTTTAAAACATCATTTTGCCGTTAGGTGAATTAAAGGAGTTTTCGGTTATAAATATACTTTTATAACTGAGTTGAAGTTTTAGAATTTTTTTATAAGAGTAAATTAAAATAAAGGGTTCATAAATATATCTCTATTTATGATCATGGTTTACAAAGGAAATATTAAACGTTATATATATACATCATTAATAAGATTGTATGAATAGAAATAATTAGTTAACCTACGGGTGGAGAAATTTGCATAATTGTTTCTTTAAACAAGTAAACGGTTTCATTTAGTTGATCAAGTTAAGAATTAACTTAAGCGGGTGGATTAGTAAATGGACTAATATTTATAAGCCGACTGTTAAGGAAGATTAAGATATTAGATTAATTTAATATAACAGAAATAGTTTACGATGATCGTTAAACTTAACGAACATTCCAAGTAGTTAATTTATCTTTCATTAACTATGTTTTAAAGGTTATTATTTAAAAAATCTCTTAAATAATGAATCATTATTCTATGGGTGGTGGTAAGAAGTAGATTACCTCAACTTGATGATAAAGTAACTACTAAAGTGATTTACACATGTAATAAGTAAATAACGAATGTTTTCCAAAGAAATGGAAATGGTGATGTTGAAAGGGAAACCAAATTAAATATTTGAATTCGAATTATATAATGGCTTGATTCAAGAGTAATATTAGAATTCTGAATTTAATAAAACCAATTGGGTTATAACTAAAATGTCGCTTGCATTGTTTTGGCCATATGAGAATTAGTCATTGGAGTTATACCATTAACCAAGTAATATATCGATATTTTTCGAAGTAAAGTAAAAAGGGAATTTTGAAGAATATAAAGCATTATTTCCACGATAAAGGAAATAGGAACGTTTTATGATACCGTAACAATATTAAATTGAAAGAATGATTTAAATGAAAGGTTTTTATGAAGGGTCTGAGCTGCCAATGTACTTAACAATATTATTGGGATTGATATTTAAAAACCAGACTACCAATGAAATATTCTAGTAGACCTTTTGATGTTTTTTTTCAAAGAGACTGGGATGGGAACTAGACCCAAAACCACTTCAATCAACGTTGCGTATGAGACTAACTTACAGCAGATGAAGATGGAGCAACTGAAGACCGTAGATCTTCATGAAACGGAAGGAGTACTTATAATCTCTGGGTCGCTCCCGGATATAAACTGCGGTTCTGTCGTGAATGAAATCTATGGATTTGCAAGGACTACTCACTAATGATTTATAGGGTGATTCCTAGGATGCAGTAGGAGGGTGCCTTTGGTTCATCCTGTTCTTGTATGACTTGTATGGATGAATGTTTGACAGAGTATTTTTTGAGGGTCACGTACATTGATTTTTGCAAATATACCACGTTTGGTGGTAGAGAAATTCTCCTGCTTAACACCCAGAGTATATTTGTGGGCGTCAATTATTGATTTGACAGATCTGATGATCTGGCATTCAAAGATGTCAAGATGTTTTCTGAAAGGATAAACATGACCTCAAGCCTCATCAACCGGGAAATGAAAAAAATCGTGCAGGCATCATGGCTCGGTGGGACATACCCAAGCAGGGTGTATTATCACCAATCTGGAGAAATTCCTTATTTGTTCTTCTTTCAATTCTGTATCTTTGAGGATGTGTGGTGAGCCCTTTAAACCACAGGGTTGATAATATATTCGATACACTCAAGTTAAATGAGTGGTCGGTCATGTGTGGCTGGGTTGCAAGTTGTTCTTGTTGAACCCCAGTGTAATCCCTCTAGAGTACACGGTTCGGAAGGTGGTCCCTCTAATTTCTTTCTATTAAAGATTCGTATTTCCATGCATTTTGGGTTGGACATAGGTTGTAATTCATCAGCTTAAAGGGTACATATTTACGAGCCTTTACACTCCGTTTTCGTTCTGGTCAGTTCCATGTTGTAGTGTTCGATTCCACGATTTCAAAGCAAGTCATTTCACGGAATTCTGATTTCATATGAATAAGTTATGGCCTTTTATATCTTAATTACATTAATAAACAATTTAAATAAAAAATTAACTTTCCTAATCCTCACATAATTACTTTCCCTTCCTCGTCGCTTTCTTTTTCAGGAAATATCGAACCAGTTGAACCCAACTGCACCTCGCCTCTCTCCTCCATGCGCTGCCGGCCCTTGCCAGAACTTTATCGGCCGACGCCACATCGTAGCCGCTTCCACTGTCGAACCTCACCAATGATTGGCTCGAAACTGGAGCCCGCCTGATGCTCCAAAAATCCCATCGACACCGGCAGTTTTGTGTGACAAATTCAAGCAACATAGGATACGAAAATTCATCATAACCATATAGATTTACAGCTTGTAAAACTCTCTATAATATTTGTTTAAACATCATAAGTTAATTTGGAGTGGATTGGAAGTTATTATCGATTGAAAATGGGAGTGTTTAAGCCATTAATACGTGAATGGCGGCGATGTTCTGATGGTTAGGGTTTAGGGGAGGGATAAAAGGGTATTTATACATATAATTGAGTAATATATAATTCTATTATTTCAAAAAATTTAAGTTTAAAGCTCTGAACTCCAAGCGAACCCCAACGACTGTCGCCTCTAGCCAAATACTTTCATTTCGAACACAATGGGATATGTTTCGTAAGCCAATTTAACTGTTTTTATCAAAATTAAAATATAAATTAATATAACGTTACATATTGAATTTGAATGTACATTTTAATTTACCGAGGCCGCATACTGACTTCAAAAATTATGAAAATGGAAATCTAGCTATGTTTTGATGATATGGTCCTAACTAAATTAATTTCGTCGACCGTGTGAAAAATGGCCTTTTAACTGGTTTGTTTAAATTCAAACTGAAATTTAAAACACGTTTAAATTCACCACGTTCACATACTAAGTCCAATTGACTTGAAATTTTAAACTTGCCAATAATTTGACGTTTCCGATCCAACAAAAGCGGTTTTATCGAAAATGGAGGCCGTTTCCGAAATTGCTATTTTTAAGGGCATATATAATATTAAGATATATATAAATTCTATAACGACTATTTTAAATTTTAAACTGAAAGTAACTTTCAATTCATAAAGTGAAATCTCAGTTTCTTACATTCATTAGAAAATTACAGTTCAAAATATTCCAACGTTTCTTGTTTCATAAAATTCCGATTTATATTGAATTCTGTATATTCATTTGAGATTAAAATTTGAATTTTCAAACTACCGCGCAATTTCGAGTTCGTTTTAATTAAATTTTAAATTTATATGTTCTAACTTTGATTCAAATAAATTTTAAATGATTAATTCTCAAAATGTGTCATTTTAAATTCTTAAAACCCATTAAATCAATTAAAAATAAAATTTTAAATTGACTCCAAAATCTGGGTTGTTACACTCTTGATTTACAAACACGTGCTAGCTCATAAAACAATGGTAAAATCATACTTACGTTCCTGTTAAGTGGACTGAAATGATGAAAGCATACTTTAATTAACATTCCTGTTAGGTGGGCTGAAACAGTGAAAGCTACTTTAATTTACATAAGCTACTTTAATTTACATTATCTAGTATCATAAAACAATTTGAAAGCATACTTTTAGGTGGACTGAAATTGATGTTGCCTGTTCAGTTTTTAATACTTAATAATCATCCCAATAATTTAGCTCATGACCAAGTAAACAACAAAGGTTACATGGCTAATATCATGACATGAGATATGAAATGTTGTGAACTTCATAGCTAGATTATTATGTGTTGCTTGAATAATAATCAATTACTATTATTTAATGTTACTTGATAATTCTTGGTAAATTATTATTGTTGATTATCAACCTTGTTTATAGGTAATTAGTTTATCCACAGTGAAGACAATCAGCAATAATGGATACGACTTCGACTATTATATGTATTATGATATTTGTTAGTACTGGTTGTGCAAACTTGTTTGTGAATGCTTGCAGTTTGTGAATTTGCTTATTTTGTCAAATAATTATTATCTAAATGATTATGGATGTTCTTAATTATTTAAATATATTGATTATATGATTAATTGATTGATGTTTGAATATGGTGATATACGATTGTTGCTGATTTTAATGTGATTATTATATAACTAGTTGTTGGGAATAACATAAGCCATTAACAGTATATAGTGGCATTTGAAATATGCAACAAAACAACTAATATGTCTCAGTAGCATTTAAAAAATGCTACAGAAACAAATGCAACATACCATCTAGATTTTTAGCAGCAGATAACAAATGCAACGAAAAAAATTTAGTTGCACAAAATAAACGCTACAGAAAAGCAAAAAACAACCTAGGTACAAACTTTCAGCAGCATTTGAAAAAATCAATTATACAAAAGATTTGGTAGCATTATCAAAACACAACTAAAAAAACAAGACTTTTAGTTGCAGGACCTGTAGTAGCTTTTTTCAAATGTTGCTCAAGGTGTTTTCTGCTGTAGTGACGTTGATTGATCCTTGTGGAAAAAAAATCATCCTGTAGAATATTGGTATATGATCACTGCTAGTTTTATGCTCGCCTTGTGATGTTCCTTCTCTACGTTAATTTGTGCATGTAGTCATTGCATTTGCATTTCCCCTGTCTAGTGAAAGGTTCGTACTTGATCACTTATTAGCTTCATTGTTACATACTCGTTATAATATACAATTTCAGCAGTGTTGATCTTTGAACGATTAATTTTTAGACAGTAAAAGTTGAAAGCAATTTTAAGCCATTGGGTTTGAATTCATGTTTTAATCCACATAAGTTATAACTGGAATCAATTTTGCTCTTCTCTTTTACATGGAAAAAATGTAAACTTCAAGTTGTAAAAATGAATTTTAGTTGTTTTATACCCACATAAAGTATAAAAATCAATTCCACTGTAGATTGTTTGAATTGAGAAAACAAATTATAGTGAATTTTCTAGAAGCAGAAATAATAAAAATATGTGTAATTTTTTAAGGGAATGTCGTAGAGATATGAGTACGAGTTAAAATAAATAAGCAACTGTGTGGTTGTAAAATGAAAAAGAAGTGAAGCTTTGATTGTGTTTTTTTAATAAAAATCATATGAGAATGAGTATGACTTCCTTTTTTATTTCGAGCAAGTGTACTTTCTTTTACTATAAGTATCAATTTATTTTCTGCAATATTTTTCATCTCTTCTTACATTAGTATAATTAAACCTGCTGTAAATCATCAATTCAGATTTGATTTGGTTCCAAGGAGGGTTAACCACTTACTAATTTCAATTTCCAAGATATAACTTGAATCATTGTGTTGCTCTTATCTTTCTTATTTTATGCGCTTTCATGATTTGGATGATCTTAAACTTAAAATCATACAACATATTCATCATCTAACAATTTGACTGTATGAAATAAACTTTGGAATAAACATTGAAGAATGTTTTAGTAACTGAAAATATTTCTAGGTTTTATTTCTTTGTTCCAAGGATTTATTTCACTTATGTAGTTTTGATTTTCAATTGGATGATGAAACGGTAATGAATATACAGTGCATATGCTTCAATCATAATCTAGAACCAAAACTGGAAATTTGGGAATGGCTTGGAAATATATTTTTACTCATTGAAAAGCATGTTCCATTCCCTGAAATATGCAATATTTTGGAAAATTTATTTAAAATAAAATTTGCAAAGACTGTGTAAGCAACAATAACAATATGCTGTTTCCACCTCTGGTAATAGCGGGCTGATGCATGCTTAATTATTACTATTTTGTTTACCATGCTCTTATCAATTATGGATTTAGTCTTTTGCTAATCAACTCATCTAGCTTAGAATTATCATAGGCTGTATTAAAGGATTATCCTCTGAAACACATTGATACTTCATTGATTTGAAGAAACTATTTTTTGCATTCATTTTATAAATGCAAGATTATGTATTACATTCTTTAATATGTTACTAATGTTGTCAGTTTACGATGTAGTAATGCCCACGTGTGTAACATGAGTTACTCACTAATTTTAATATCAGTTTGATAAAAAGCCACAGTTTTGCTTGTCCTCTGAATAACTTTTATATATGTTTACGTTTTGCAGATTATAAAAAACATAACTTTTAAATAATTTAATCAACCATTTTTTCTGCAGATGAAGAAAGAATGCTACGAATTTGCAATATGCTAGAGAAGTATTGGGTTCATCTACCGAGGTTTGTTCTATATTAATAAATTTGGGACATTTTCAGCTATTTAATGCTCAAAAAATATATTACGTATTTAGAGTCAAAAGTGACTATAGAGAAGGAGCATGGAACTTCATTAACAAAGATATAAAGTACAATGAGCAACTGGTTAAGAAAAAAATTGCAAAATCTGATTCTGAAACGATGGAAAAACTTAATAAAATCAGTTGGCTATGCTCAAAATGTCATAACATGGGTGCTCGTCTATTTGGATATGTTGTATTTGGGCATTTAGTTTGTAATGGTATGTATCCAACTTAGACTACATGGGTATTGCATGGAGAATGACATGTTAATGTTGTAGATGTTCGTGAAGAGAACGGATTATTGAATGCATATAGATTGTACGCTGATGTTATTGACGATGAAGTGATTATGAATGATACAAGCATTCTTCAAGATGATATGACCAGAGATTTGTTACTTCCTTTGTATCCTGGCTTTAAAAAATATACAAAGGTTTCTGCAACATTAGCTTTATACCAAAGTAAAACTAAAAATGGATTATCAATTAAGAGTTTTAATGAACTTTTGAAGGCAATATATGATCATATGTTACCAGATGAAAATTTCTACCCAAAAGCAACTATGAGATAAAAAATAATAATTCTCAAGTGACTTAATCTTAATTATGAAAATACACATGCTTGTGAGAATGATTGTTGTCTTTTTCGAAAAGAGTTTGCAAACTTTGATAAATGTACAAAGTGCGGTTTTCTAGGTACAAAAAATGCGATAATGATAATAAAAAGAAAATACTAAAGTTAAGGTGCTTAGATATTTTCTAGTTATATCTATGCTTAGAAGAACGTTTAAAACACAAGAAACGTCAGGGCAATTGAGGTGGCAAGATATAAACAAAAACGCAAATGGAAAATTACGACATCCTATCGATTCTTTAACCTAGAAGAAAATTGACAAAAAAGGCCTGATTTTGCGTCAGATCCAAGAAATTTGAGATTTGGGGTTGCAATTGATGGATTTAGTCCTTTCACTGATCCTAGATCCACTTATAGTTGTTTAGCTGTAGTACTCGTGTAACAACCTAGATTTTTGGTCATCTAAATTTGAATACTTAACTCTATTTAAAATGTTGGATTGGTAATATTAACGAATTTAAATATCGAATTTATTAACAGAAATGAAGTTTGGATATATATTTTATATTGAAGTTAAAACGAACTCGCAATGGTGCTGTAGTTCGCAATATTGAGTTTTGAACTTCAATTGATTATAGAGAATCCAATATAAGTCGGAATTCTTTGAAACAAGAAATATTAGAATCTCTTTGATTATAATTTTCTAATGAAAGTGAAAAATCGAGATTTCGTCTTATGAATTGTAAGTTATGTGCAAATCAAATTTTAAAATAGTCACTATAAATTCATCTATAAATGATAATGTTTATTTAATAAATTAGAAAGGAATTTTTATATATTTTGGATATTATTTAAGGGTGAAATTTCTAAACGATGAGTTATAATTCCATATTGTTTGAATCTGAAGTGATATATTATTTCATTTGGATAAATATATATATATATATATATATATACATATGATAATAATTTATTTATTATTAAATTGGATTATTTTGGAATTTAATTATATTTTATCGATAGTATATAAGCCTTAGAAATAGCTATTTTCCAAATGACCTCGGTGTTTGATGAAATAATCTTTATTGGAATAAGTATGGCTAGTTATTACAGTTTGGAGCCAACTATGTTGTTTTGTAAGTGCGTTCAATTTAAATGTGAACCGATAAATATATTAGAATTAAAATAATGTTTTTTTTGCAAATGGAGTCCAATTTCAACGAAATTAATTTTATTGGGACCGTAACTTCAAGACGTAGCAGTGTGTTTATTTCCATTGAGTTTAGAGTCGGTGTGTGGCGATGTGTATATTTAACAGTAACATAATCAGCTGTAACGGCCCAGATTTTTTGACCATTTAGTTTAATATTTAAAAATGTTTTTTTATTGTTTTGGAATTTTACATGATTTAATTTCAATAATTTTGAATATTTTATTTTATTCCGAATGGTAGAAATTTAGTGGATCTGCAATATAATGTGAACTGGCAGTATAAAAGGATAAATTTTTAATTTAAAATAGTACGTTTACAAAGGAAGTAGTAGCTAACGAACTCGGATTTCGATGAAATCAGTTTCATTAAATCCGAAATGATGAAATTAGGTAACCAACCAAGTTACGTCAAAAATGGTATCCGTATGTGGAAAAGAAAAAAATAAAAGGCCAAAATTTGAACTAAATTTTGACGGTAATTGGAATTTGCTAATGCTAACGGCAAAACTGGAACCTGAGACCTATCCAGGAAAATTCTGAACATAGGATATTAGCTATATATGAAATCTGGGAAAATCCTATAACGGATATAGAAAGTTATTAAGGAAACAAAATTTAAATAAATTATTTGAAAATCTAAACAAACTCCGATTTTTGATTTGAATACATAGGATTGAAGTACGTTAAAAACCAGACCAGATGGTGGAAGAATTTCTGAAAACCGTTATCGTTTGATACTCCAACATGAGACCGGAAGGTGTTGAAACTAACACAAAACACTATTTTGAATTTGAATTTAAATTATTTGAAAGTTCAAACGAATTCAAAATTTAAATATTTTTATATATTATTGAAGAGCAAGAAAAATTGAACAACATGGTTGAAAAAGATTTTGGATAAGGTATCAATAAGTAAGTTAAATTAACGTCCGAATAGGGTTGAGAAAACACACTTTACTATTCATAAATTATTAATTTTATTTATAATTTAATTAATTTAAGGATTAATCCTAGCCATCCATTTTCGACCATTGGATTCGCGCCACCTCAGCAATCCATGTGACTCCTTCGGCTATAAATAGCCCCCCCCCCTTCATTTTAAACTCACTCCTCCTCCTCCTCTTTCAAGCTTTGGCAATGGCAGAAATAATAATAAAATAATAGAAAATAGGGAAAAGGAAGGAAGGGAGAAAGGAGGGCAAGACGGGGAGCTAGGGACTCTTAGGCAGAGGCTTGGGCTTCACGGGGTAAGTTTTTAATTAATATTTATTTATTTATTTTTGTAATATATATATAATAATTAAAATAGAATTTGTAAAAATAAATATCGGAACATTCTAAGAGTGACAGAGAGGATAGTGTCTAAGGCTTGAGTTTGGAAAATATAGTTTCCTGCTCTCCCTGGCTATCCCAAACTGATCCGACGAATGGGATGATTAATTTAAATTTTAAATTTTAAATTTAATTTGAATTTAAAACAGACCAGGGGCATTTTCGTAATTTTTAACTTTAAAATTCAAAAGCTTATAATTTTTTCAAAACAAGTCGGATTTCCACGAAACAAGGACCGTTGGATTCTTATCGAAAAATACTTTAAAATGAGTGGAAGCAGATTTTTGATCCGGGTTAAAATTTTTAAGTTATAATTAAATGAATATTTTTAATTATTTTATTTGAAAATTAAATTAAATTAATATTAAAATGGTTTTTCAATTTTAAAAAAAATTGGATATGGCTAGAGATGGGAAAGTAGGATTTTTTTTAGAAGGGCAGGGAAGGTAATTTGGCTAATAATGCAATTAGAAATTAATTAAGAGAAAAATAATTTAATTAATTAAATTAATTCAATATTCATTTAAATTAGGTAGATATTGTAAATAGCATAACTTTTGCATACTTTAACGAAATTTAACGAAACAGGATCCGTTGGGATCGTATGGACGAGCACTACGCAAGGGAACTGACCGCAAGTGGATTGGAGCTCGTTCGGATTTATGGTGAAATTTAACGTCTGAACCAAATCAATGACCAATTATCGTTATTCAACGATAAACCGTCCAAGGTGAGTAATTCTCACTAACTCTGAACACTTTATATTTTTATAAAGTATTTTTAGAACTGATAAATATTGGTTGAATTGCTGAGTGTTGATTGTTTGGTTGAACTGCTAGTCAGCTGGTTGAAAATACCGATATAGTTATATATATCGTTAACCGATGTTGATTTTGTTTATCAGAATACCTCATATTGAAATGAAATTGATGTGAATTATATTGTGTAACATCTGTGGATGCAGGGAAACAGGTCGGAGGAATCCAACTGGATTCCTCAACATTTATTTACCGTTTTTCATATATTCTGTTATATGATGTGTTATATCATCTGTCGTTGAACCCGTGTGTTTGGATGATGATCAAACCTTTTGATTTGGTATTTTTATACCATAAATGATAACGGGAAGTGAAAAGAGATTTTCAAAGTATATTTTGAAAATAAATTATTTATATAAAATCAATAGATTTTATATATAAAAGGAAAAGAGTTTCATAGAGGAAAATAATTATAGAATCAAAGAAATTGAGTAAAGGAAAATATTTGCAAATCAAATAGAAGGGAAAATATTGGTGAAATCAAATAGAAGGGAAAATATTGGTGAAATCAAATAGAATGGAAAATATTGGTGAAATCAAATAGAAGGGAAATATTTGTGAAACGATTACAAATAGAAATAAAAAGGGAAACATTCGTAAAAGTATTTACAAATGGAATTGTAAAGGGAATATTCATGTAGGGAATAAAGAAAAGTTGAAAGAAGTACTTATTTGTTAAATAAATAGAGAAGTTAAAAGAAATATTTAGTTGTTGAATAAATAGAAAAGTTAAAGGGAATATTTATTTGTTAAATAAATAGAAGCGAAAAGAGAATAGTTATTTGTTGAGTAAAAGAATAGAAAAAGAATCTATTCAAGGGAGGTAATTCAAAGGAATTATTCCAAAGAATTATTTAAAAGAGAAAAGTCAAAGGGATTAATTCAAAAGAGTTAATCAACTAGAGTTAAACTGTTGGAGTTAAACTGTTAGAGTTAAACCGTTGGAGTTAAACTGTTAGAGTTAAACAGTTGGAGTTAAACTGTTAGAGTTAAACAGTTGGAGTTAAACTGTTAGAGTTAAACAGTTGGAGTTAAACTGTTAGAGTTAAACCGTTGAAGTTAAACTGTCAGAGTTAAACCGTAAAGTTAAACAGTTAGAGTTAGTTAGTTAGAGTTAACCAGTTAGAGTTATTCAGTTAGAGTTATCCAGTTAGAGTTATTCAGTTAGAATTAACCAGTTATAGTTAATCAGTTAGAGTTAATCGTTTCGAGTCAAATCGAACTAGAGTTATTCAAATATAGTAATCGAATAAGGGTTAATTGAATATTAGTTATTCAATTAGAATTGATCGAATCTAATTATTCGAGATAGAGCTAAAAATAGACAAAGTTATTTAAGGATGAATTTCCATTTAGCACGACTGCTAGCGTAATTCGCAGGGCTGCAGATAGCCTACGGCGGTCGGATGTTTCCTGGGGGAATCAGGCGTAACCATTGTGATCGCTGCGATCTAGAATCAAGCAAATGGTGTTAAATCAAATAGTAATTAATCAATAGAAGTTAATTAAGTCGAGTTAGTCGAGTATTAGTAAATTAAGTAGGGTTAGTCAAAAAGGGAATTAATCGAATATCACCTATTCGAAGTAGAGTTATCGAATATAGTTTATTCGAGAAGAGTAATCGAATATAGTTCGTTCGAAGTGTGTTAAATCGAATATAGTTATTCGAAGGAGGGAATTATCGAATATGGTTTATTCGAAGTGAGATTTTCGAATATTAGTTATTCGAAGAAAAGGATTATCGAATATTAGTTATTCGAATAGGGGAATCGAATATAGTTTATTCGAAAGAGAATTATCGGATAGTGATTATTCGAGAGTGAATCATACATGGAAATTCGATTATATCGAATCAAGGGAAGTAATGTTTACTTTCCATTTCAAATCCAGTTTTAATTATCTGTTAATAAAGTAGTTGGTTGTTCATTTATCCAAATTAAGATATGGAAATATATTTAAGTTAACATATTTTGAAAGCATGGAATTATAACATTCATAGTTATAATCAAATGATTCAGTAAAGGAAGTGGATTCATAAATAGAATCTGAGAGTTCGCAAGGAAGTTTCTTAAAGAGTGAAGTTTGAACTCTGTCTATTTCGAAGTTAGAAATGTTGTTCAGTTAAGGTCTGAGAGGTAATTATACCCCAACTTGATTGACTTCGTTTTAACTAAGAAGTGGATAAGTTCGAGAGTGAAAGTGGTTAAGTGAATTTAGTTAATGAGCGAAATGGTTGGTGTTGGCATAGCGATGTTTATTCAAACATCAGTTTAAACCCAATGAAGGAGATTTGGAAATGTCTTCCAAATGAAAAATCAGAAATGTTTTATGAATATAGAAAATGAGAAATGGAATTGTTTTCCATTGTTAATAACGTATATTTTCTAAATATAGTAAATAAGAAATATAGGAAAATAAGAATAAGGAAAAGGGTACATTTATGATAATTTGATGATGAATGATGATTGATCGATAGAATTTCCATCTAGAAATAATATCGTTGTTTGCACACAGACATGTTTTCATTTGATAGTTAAATCACCGACTATCAAAGTTTTTGACCATTTTACGTTGTTAATATGGAGAGACCGGTTGGATTATTATCCAGAGAACCACTCCGTATTGGCATAAGCGTTGCGAATCAAGTATGATGAATATATTGAAGACGAAGTTATGCAAGGGCTATCCTATTTACACAATAGTGCCTTCGGTTTGTCCAGTCCCAGGACAAACGTGAATGGACGAATGTCTGACAGAGTATATTCAAAGGATCGTGTAAGTTGATCTCTTCAAACGTACTTACGTTTGGTGGCGGAGGAATTCGTTTCTCTTAGCTGTATACCCATGGTATTTTTGGTGAAATCAATTTGTGATTTGGCGGGTATGACGATGTGGCATTCAAAGTAATGGAGGTGTGATCTGTCAAAAGATACGTTATGACCTCTAGCCTCATCAACCGGGAAATGACAAAAAATCGGGCAGGCAGCATGGTTATGTGGGTCGCACCCATTAGGATGTATGATCACCTATCTAGAGGAATTCCTTTTGTTCTTTAATCTATCGATGTTGTCCCATTTCGGGAGACGGTTGCTGATCCCAACCATTGGTGATATACATTCGATACACTCAAGCGAAATGAGTGGTCGGTCATGTGTGGGTCGGGTTGCAAGATGTTCTTATTGAACCCAGTGTATTCGCCTCTAGAGATACACGTTCGGAAGGTGGTCTCATACCTTGTCAAGTTGTAATCCAATATCCAATGAGCGCTCGCGGTTTTCGATTGTATACTATATATGTGGAGCGTGAGATGCAAGCGTTCTGCTAGATTGTTAATTACTTGTGATTAGACACTATTATAATATCAGATAAGATATGATTTCAAAAAAAATGATTTGGGTTATCGTAAGGTAAAAACCATCCGTATTTATGTGTGGATTGGTCTTACGATTATCTTTTCTTTTGAAAAGGATTTTGAAAAGTTAAACCAAATGATTTGAGTTTACTCACACCAGTCCCATGACTGACCCAGAGTTTATTTTGTTTATTTTCCCTAAACTCTTGGGTGCCCAAATTTGTACGGGCAGTCAAGTAGTCAGGATTTTACAGATATACTTGGAGAGCTTGGAGCAGGAGGCTTCAGGACTTATGTAGCTATTGTTTATTCCGCTGTATTGTAAGTATTGTACTCTGATAATGGTATCGTATACATATACTGCTTTTGATTTCAAGTTATATTGTATATTATATTTTATTCGTTCCGCTGTGAGATTCGTGTTACTCTGATGTTGTTGTCTTCTTCTTCTTCTTCTATTCTATTAGTTCTATCTTATCTATCCTCACCCTCTAATTTCTTTCTTGGACTATCCGGGTTTTTGTGATGTTTGGTTAGTCGTCATTAAGTTTATGTCGATAACCAAGGTCGCTAAAATCCCCGGGTCGTTACAGTGGTATCAGAGCTGAAGGTTTAGTGATTTACCTTGGCTCTGTGGCGTGACTCAGTAGAGATGGGGTTAGTAATGCCCTAGACTGAGTTTGAGTGTATATATACGAGTGAACATATTTGTTATTTGATATAAAAATGGTTTTATATTGTGGAGATTTATTGGTTGAGTTGTTTATGAGTTCTAGTCGATCAGTTTGATCCACTGTATCGATAGGAGTTTATAAACACTTGAATACGATGGGTCGACACAATATATTTTGAAAAAAGGGGTAAATGAAATAATTTTACCCAAATTATATTTTGATATAAGCAAAGTATAGATATTTGAAATTATTATAGTATATTGAATGTGTTGGTTGTGATTATAATCGAATAAGATTATAAAACGTTAAATGGTTATGTAAATAACAAATCAAAATTCATATTAGTGAAATATATGAAATCAGATGAATTAAATCTGAATTTAAGTTCAGAATTGGAATTAAAATTGCTAAAATTTGAATAAGCATTGTAAATGGAATTAAATTGAATATATGTGAATTTTAAAATCCTGGGAGATTTTAAATTTGTTACAAGCATTAAAAAGGGATATTTTGAAATGAATTTCAAAATGAAAGTGTTTAAAAATGGGTTTTGAAAGTGACATAGTATTGAACTCACTTCGATAGCTGGAAAATAAATTCCGATGTTGATCTGGACATCATCGGTGTTCATTTTCGAGTTTGTAAGTGACGGATTACTACCAAAGATTTTGTTTTTGAATTGTTTTGAGAAACCGAGTTGTTTTGATATTCCAAAGGGATATTTGATTTTTGGAAAAGGCAAAGCTATTTGAAACTCCAAGGTAAGATTGTTTGAAATAAACACAAATTAAATAGAAATTTGTGAAAGTAAAATTGAAATTGAATTGAAGGCAGTTCAGTGGAAATTGAGTTGAATTGAAATAGAATGGTATCAAGTAGAATTGGACTGGATTAGAGATAATATGGGATAGAAATGGATGGTCAAGCAAGAAATTTGAATTGAGATTGGAATTGCAGTTTGATTGAAATTTGGCTTGGTTATAAGTGGATGGTCGTGTTGAAGATAAAAGTGATTGGGAATTTGATTGGGATGATAGTGGTATATGCAAAATTGATAGCAGAATTGAATGCCGACAAAAAGGTACACATACATATTCATATGAGTTTGATGAGATTTATGAGCCTGTTTGGCAAGCCACTTGGCTGTTTGATTTTCTTTTGGGTTGAAGAAGGCCTAGAGAGGCGAGTTAGAGTTTGAGCTATTGACCAGTACAAAGGAGGTGCTGGCGAAATTTTTCATAAATTTCGAGTGTTAGAAAATTTTCAGAATTTTTGAAAATTTTCGTTTATAGAAATAAATTAATAAATTAATTAGAATAGATTGGTTTAGTGAAACCAAAGTAAACAAATAATTTTAACCTAGTTATAAAGTTCATTTTTCTACCTTAGCAATGTAACAACCCGGAAAATCTGGGCCAGTTTAAAATTTTTATTTTGGCCATTTTAGCGAATTTTGATTATTTAAAATGAATTATTTTAAATAATATCGAAGAGAAATTTATTTTGAATATAAATTAGAACGTATATATTTATACGCGTCGTCGTTAGTATAAATATTTATATATAATTATAAATAGAATTGAAAATGGCGCGGTAGTTCGATAATTCGATTTCAAACTTCAATTGAATGTATCGGGTGCAGAACAACCCGGATTTTATTGAAACCAAAAACATTAGGATCTATTTGATAATATCTTTCCAACGAATCCGAAAAATCAAAATTTCATAGTGGGAATCAAAAGATATGTCCAGTTGAAAATTCTGAATAGTCGCTATGGAATTCAGGCCCTTAAAAATTGACATTTTGCAAACCACCTCGGATTTCGACGAAACCAGTTTTGTTGGGTCCGCAGTGTCAAATTATTGCTAGGTTTCAAATTTCATAATTTTTCGAATCAATATGTGAGCGTGGCAAAGGAAAACGCGTTTGACCAGTTTTAGTTGATTTTAATCGACTGGAAATTGGCCATTTTTCAAACGGTCTCAGAATTCGACGAAACTAGTTTTGTTAGGACCGTATCGTCAATACGAAGCTAGAAAATATTTTTCTGGAATTTTTCTAGCTAGTATGTGACCCCGGTAATTTGAAATGTACGTTTAAAATTCAATATAGTGATTTAAATGTAAATTCAACGGAAACTGATCAAAACGATCGAATCAGCTTACGATACATATCCCATTATGTTCGGAATGGGGGTAATTGGCTATGGACGAGTTCGTAAATTAAGTAGGGTTAGTCAAAAAGGGAATTAATCGAATATCACCTATTCGAAGTAGAGTTATCGAATATAGTTTATTCGAGAAGAGTAATCGAATATAGTTCGTTCGAAGTGTGTTAAATCGAATATAGTTATTCGAAGGAGGGAATTATCGAATATGGTTTATTCGAAGTGAGATTTTCGAATATTAGTTATTCGAAGAAAAGGATTATCGAATATTAGTTATTCGAATAGGGGAATCGAATATAGTTTATTCGAAAGAGAATTATCGGATAGTGATTATTCGAGAGTGAATCATACATGGAAATTCGATTATATCGAATCAAGGGAAGTAATGTTTACTTTCCATTTCAAATCCAGTTTTAATTATCTGTTAATAAAGTAGTTGGTTGTTCATTTATCCAAATTAAGATATGGAAATATATTTAAGTTAACATATTTTGAAAGCATGGAATTATAACATTCATAGTTATAATCAAATGATTCAGTAAAGGAAGTGGATTCATAAATAGAATATGAGAGTTCGCAAGGAAGTTTCTTAAAGAGTGAAGTTTGAACTCTGTCTATTTCGAAGTTAGAAATGTTGTTCAGTTAAGGTCTGAGAGGTAATTATACCCCAACTTGATTGACTTCGTTTTAACTAAGAAGTGGATAAGTTCGAGAGTGAAAGTGGTTAAGTGAATTTAGTTAATGAGCGAAATGGTTGGTGTTGGCATAGCGATGTTTATTCAAACATCAGTTTAAACCCAATGAAGGAGATTTGGAAATGTCTTCCAAATGAAAAATCAGAAATATTTTCTGAATATAGAAAATGAGAAATGGAATTGTTTTCCATTGTTAATAACGTATATTTTCTAAATATAGTAAATAAGAAATATAGGAAAATAAGAATAAGGAAAAGGGTACATTTATGATAATTTGATGATGAATGATGATTGATCGATAGAATTTCCATCTGGAAATAATATCGTTGTTTGCACACAGACATGTTTTCATTTGATAGTTAAATCACCGACTATCAAAGTTTTTGACCATTTTACGTTGTTAATATGGAGAGACCGGTTGGATTATTATCTAGAGAACCACTCCGTATTGGCATAAGCGTTGCGAATCAAGTATGCTGAATATATTGAAGACGAAGTTATGCAAGGGCTATCCTATTTACACAATAGTGCCTTCGGTTTGTCCAGTCCCAGGACAAACGTGAATGGACGAATGTCTGACAGAGTATATTCAAAGGATCGCGTAAGTTGATCTCTTCAAACGTACTTACGTTTGGTGGCGGAGGAATTCGTTTCTCTTAACTGTATACCCATGGTATTTTTGGTGAAATCAATTTGTGATTTGGCGGGTATGACGATGTGGCATTCAAAGTAATGGAGGTGTGATCTGTCAAAAGATACGTTATGACCTCTAGCCTCATCAACCGGGAAATGACAAAAAATCGGGCAGGCAGCATGGTTATGTGGGTCGCACCCATTAGGATGTATGATCACCTATCTAGAGAAATTCCTTTTGTTCTTTAATCTATCGATGCTGTCCCTTTTCGGGAGACGGTTGCTGATCCCAACCGTTGGTGATATACATTCGATACACTCAAGCGAAATGAGTGGTCGGTCATGTGTGGGTCGGGTTGCAAGATGTTCTTGTTGAACCCAGTGTATTCGCCTCTAGAGATACACGTTCGGAAGGTGGTCTCATACCTTGTTAAGTTGTAATCCAATATCCAATGAGCGCTCGCGGTTTTCGATTGTATACTATATATGTGGAGCGTGAGATGCAAGCGTTCTGCTAGATTGTTAATTACTTGTGATTAGACACTATTATAATATCAGATAAGATATGATTTCAAAAAAAATGATTTGGGTTATCGTAAGGTAAAAACCATCCGTATTTATGTGTGGATTGGTCTTACGATTATCTTTTCTTTTGAAAAGGATTTTGAAAAGTTAAACCTAATGATTTGAGTTTACTCACACCAGTCCCATGACTGACCCAGAGTTTATTTTGTTTGTTTTCCCTAAACTCTTGGGTGCCCAAATTTGTACGGGCAGTCAAGTAGTCAGGATTTTACAGATATACTTGGAGAGCTTGGAGCAGGAGACTTCAGGACTTATGTAGCTATTGTTTATTCCGCTGTATTGTAAGTATTGTACTCTGATAATGGTATCGTATACATATACTGCTTTTGATTTCAAGTTATATTGTATATTATATTTTATTCGTTCCGCTGTGAGATTCGTGTTACTCTGATGTTGTTGTCTTCTTCTTCTTCTTCTTCTTCTATTCTATTAGTTCTATCTTATCTATCCTCACCCTCTAATTTCTTTCTTGGACTATCCGGGTTTTTGTGATGTTTGGTTAGTCGTCATTAAGTTTATGTCGATAACGAAGGTCGCTGAAATCCCCGGGTCGTTACATCAGCGGTAGGAGTTTATTAACCATGTGGAAACAAAATAATGTAGGTATAACTTAAGCTAACTTAATAAAATAGAAGCCTATCTAATAGCCTTCCAGTGTACTATAACTTCCATCAAGAAATGAAATACATTGCCCACCCGTTAATGTCTATACCTTAAAAACGAGCCTATAGTATGTTTCTTTTCCTTCTAGCCTAAGCTATTTTTGTTTTCAACGTGCCTATAACCTAAAACATCTATCACCCTACTAATTGTACTGCAAAACCGCATACCCCCAATATATACTACACTGCAATCCTAGTATCATCTAACCACATGCCTACCGAAGGTAGGACACAACGTGATGCTTATCTTTTTCATGTGCACACATACACCTCTCGATCTTTCTCATTATTTTGTTTCTAGAAGTACAAACGAAAACAAGTGCTGCCATGAAAATTAAACCGTACGCCTTCCCTTCAAAAACAATATGAATTCAAACAATAATTCATACAGCTCCTAAAACCTGCATATATATATATATATATATATATATATATATATATTAACAGTAGTCGGACGAAGCAAATGAAATAGACATAGAGAAGGATGCGGTGCGTGTTATTTTTGAACTAGGGTGATGGGTTTTAAGCAGTGGGGTTGTTGGTGTTTCGGGGTCGATAGGTGGTGGAAGTCACTGGAGTATGGCTGCGCAGTGGCAAACCAGAGCAGTTGTAACGACCCAGATTTTTGGTTGGTTAATTGTAAATATTTAATATTGTTTTAAATATTGAACTGATAATATAAATGGAATTTTATATTGAGTTATTGATTTAAAAATCGAAATATGATTTATTTCGAATATATATAATTATCGAAATACGAAATTGAATTTATTTGATTTCAATGTCAACACTGAATTGGAAACAGTTCGGATAATCAATTCAAACTCCTGTTTGAATTAGAATAAAAATATTAATTGATTATCAATGAATTTATTGTTTTAAAATTAATTTAAATCAATTTATATTAATATCTTCTCCATATGATCGAATTGAGCTTTGGAACCTGTCCCAGTGTGTTCAAAATAGTGGTTTAACCCTAGGAAGGCATGTTGTTGGACTCAAATAGGAGTTGAAACAAACGCGGTAATTTAAATTAAAGGATACCGGTTTAAATAAAATATAAATTATTATTAAATTTATTTACTTCATTCTTAAGCAAATGAAGTACACGGCTAAGCCTTCCCCTACGTGTAACAACATAGACCAAATTTCTTACGAAATGAAGTATTCTCCAATTATAAATACGCGACTACCCCCTCCATTTTTCTTTTTCATTTTGATCTGTAAATCCATCCTCTACGAAAATCAAAGGCCTCAAAAAGAGAAATCGCTTCTGTCTTCCATCTCAAAAGAATCGAACTTCTCTTCACATCTTAAGGGCCACGACTTCAAATCTGCGAGAGTTCGACTTAGAACCCGTATGCCTAGTTGTTGACGTTAGTGATTTAAGTAGAAGGGGGATGTATTGATGGTACATCAATTTCCATAAAGTAAAGGGGATGTCGATGTCTGGTTCGAAGCAGATGAAATCGCGTTTTTCCAATCGACATCGCGAGGCTGGGATCCATCAACAGATGGTATCGCGAGGCAGTATTTCGATTTTTAGAAGTCAACATCGAACTAGGTCTTCGGTAAGGGTTATTGTCGATGGAGTTGGATGGGTCAATTTTGGTGCGATAGGTATTTTCCGGAGTTTGATTTCTTCAAGCAAGGACTACAGGTGGAGTTCGAACCATTGATATTGTGGTGTTCGATAGTGGAATGACAAGTTTGACAGTAATGTAGCTGCTGTAGGTTATTGAAGTGGTGCGGGTTGGTTTTGAATTGAAGTGGAGTTAGGCCTGGCAAATGCAGTAGTGGGGAGCAGTTCATTTGTGAAGTCCGGTCGTAAGCTCATTGTGAACCAAGAAAGGAGAGGAGGATGATCACGACAATGGTGAGAGCTACAGAAAGGAGAGTAGGTTCGATTTTATAAACTATAGGAGTAAAGGGATTAAGGTAATTCCTTAAATTTAGTAATTTGTTTTAGTTACATTTAAAGTGTTTGATAGCTTAAATAATAAACATCATGTAAATTATATACAAGATTTATCTAATGGAATCAGTCAAGTAATTTGTAGCAGCGAGATACCTAATCGAGAATTAAAATGGGAATCAGAAAGGATCGAATTAAAATCACGGTGAGTAATTCTCACTCACCTTTTATTTAGAATTATTTTATCGGTTAAAAATAATTGTTGTTGCTTGTTTAGTTGCGTTAAAATATTATTGTGACTGTTGAAATATATATTAGTTATTTAGGCTTGGCTATTATATATATATTGGTTTGATGATTGGATTGTTCCCGCAGTCTCATTAGCGGATGCCCGCAGTACCATTAGTGAATGATTTCCCTATGCGCCCCACAAATATATATTAGTGGATGACTTTCGTACCACGATATCCTGCCTCGAAGGCGGTTGGGTATTATTTACGTTGACTGACATCTGTGGATGTTGGAAAAACAGGTTGGAGGGATCCAACTAGATTCCTCAAAAATATATTATATGTTTGTTTATTTGTTTACATATATACTGTCATATATGATATGTTAGAAAACTTGAAATTAATAATTGGTTGTTTTGGGTGTTAAATTACCACTGGGCCTAAATGTTGATATTTAAAAATATTGTGAAAAGGAAATCTCCAGTTTTAAAAAGGAAATTCTATTTTTCTAAAATAGAATTTGAAATTTGAATAGAACAAAAATATTAACTTGTTTTGAATAATTAAAAAAAGCAGTTCATTTATAAATAAAGTTTATAAAGGAAGTGAAATGAATTCTCATTAGAAAATTCAGGAAATATAAATACAAATGTGAATTTGAAAAGGGATATTTGTTTTACCAAAGTAGAAATATTTATTTCAAATGAAATCTGAAATCGAGACTTGTTTAAATATATAAACAAGTAAAATAAATTGTGTTTGAAATAAAAAGGAAGAATCATAAATTGGATAACATGAATATGAACTCAAGTAAAGTATATGGATTTATTTGTGAAACAAAATCAGATATTTACTATTTAATAGGATTAACCTAGTTAAAGGATAATCTGTTAATCGAGTTATGAATCAAATTCGATCATAGATAAGTAAACTGGACTCGTAAATTTATATTCAAAATCGAATATGACACTTGAATTGAAAATGAAACTTCAATTAGTTTATAAATAAGTTAAATTCATATTTGAACACGTTATATTCAAAATAAAAAGGTGAAATAGGCAAAACAGTTAATTAGCAAATCAATCAACAAGTTGAGTTAAAACAAGTGTATTAAATTAAAATAAAGTAGAAATGTATGGATATACATTAGACAGGTTTGGAATGAAGTTAATGACGTTATATAAAAAGAATGCTCGACAAAAAGGTACGTATTTAAATTGAATATGAGATTTTATGCGCCGTATCGGCTAGCCGCTTGGCTTTTTTATTTACTTTTTGAATAGAGAGGCCTGTGTGGCAAGGTTTGAATTTTTCCAGTAACCCCGTACAAAGGAGGTTATGGCGAATTTTTCTTGAAATTTAAGGAGTTAGAATATTTTTATGAAGATTTGATAAAATAGAAATCGATATATCGATATATATAAAATTCAATAATGAAATGAACTTAAAACAGAATATTATAAACGAAAAGGAATTTTATAAATAAAATCCTGGGAGATAAACGTTTTAAAGTGAACGGTAATTTAAAAGCAAATGATTTGCAGATTTAAAATGATCGTGTTGATAAGAAGTTAATCAAATGGAGTTAAAGAAATAGAGTTAAGCAAAATTAGAAACTGATTGGAAATTAGTTGAGTTGAACGTTGTAATGACCTGCATTTCCTGCGGTATAATAATTAATTTATTTAATTATATAAATAGTGATATAGTGAATTTAACGGTGGTTGAATTAAATAATGGTGAATATTTAATTAAAATAATAAAATTAAATAATATATTTAATTCTGAAATAATCAGAATTGGCTAAAATGGCGATATGGTGTGAACTGGATCATCTATAATATTTAATTCAGCTTGGAATTTGAATAAGAATAACGAATATATTATATAAACGACAATTTGCACATAGAATTATAATATAATTAAAATCGAGCTTGAAATGGGGCTACAGTTCGTAAATTGGCGATTCGAACTTCAACTGAATGTACAGGATTCGTTTTAAGCTAGATTTCTGTGACACAAGAAACGTGTGGAGCTGGTAGAGTATATCTTTCTAGTGGAAGAGAAAAATCGGGATTTCGTCATGTAGATTTTGATTTATGTCCAAATCAAATTTTAGAAAAGTCACTGTGGAATTCCTTTATAATTTATAAAGGAATTATATATATTTTAAAAAGGAATTTCGATATAAATTGAATATCAGGTTGACCCAGATTGAAATATCGAGTTAGAAATCTATATAGGATTTTTCTGAGCTGTATGGTATTCCACTGTGAATATAGACGATAATATTTAATTTTTAAATATTAAATTTAATTATATTTAAATATATTTATATATTTAAATAGGCTATTTAGAGTTTTAAAAATAGCCACTTTTGCAAACGAAGTCGGAATTCGACGAAACTGATTTTGTTGGATACGCAATGTCAAATGATTGTTAGATTTCCAGTTTCGTGATTTTTAGAGTCACTGTGTGGTCGTATGGATTTTTAGAGTGAGAAACAGTCATTATTTCGATGGTTAAAAATACGTTGTGTGAGCATACGAAGTCGGAATTCGACGAAACCAGTTTCGTTGGGACCGTAATGTCGAACTCTAGCTACATGTCCAGTTTGGTGATTTTTGAATATCGTGTGTGAGCACACGGATTTTTAGAAGACGAATTAACGATGGAGAATATACCGGGAATATTCCTTCTACAAAATATCTAGATATTTGTCTCCACTATAAATACACTCTCTTAAAACCTAATTCCTCATTCTCTGGTCAACAACAAATCCTCCGTTCTCTTTATTTCAAACTGTGGAAATACCCAATCCTCAAAATCCAAAAAAACTCTTGTAAAAATTTATAAATCATGTAATACATATATATGGAATCACATAACGATGCTCTTCCTTTTTGCGTCGGTTTCAATGAGTTCAAAGCAGAATTTGTCTGCTAATTTTTGTACAGCGTAAGCTCCATCAAAGCTAGAGCTGAGGATTTCTTGGCAATGAAGGGGTATCGATGTAGTTCGAGGTTGGATTTGTGTTCGTGGCAGGGTATTGCACTTTTTCGATTTTTCTTTGGGTGGATTTTGGTCAGAAAATGTCGCACGGGTACTGTAGCATGCGGTTTTCCTTCTGTGGGACGCGATTTCTAAATGGAGTGCGAGTTGTGTATTATGAATACAAGGGTGTAGAGATTTCGAAGAGAGGAATGTTGGTGGGTTTTGTTTGAGAGTTTGTTGAACAAGGAAGGAGCGGAGGTGGTGTAAGACGTCGGCTATGGTGGTGTGTGTTTCAGGAGGTCACAACAAGTTGGGGAGGAAGTATTTGAAAGAGGTCGTGGGTTTTAAAAGTGGGGTTGGGCTTTACTGGGTAATAGGCCAATGGAGAAAGGTGTGTGAGCCCAAAAGTTTTATTTGTTTTAAGTTTAAACAAATTGAATTGCATATTAAATTGAAAAGGTATAACTTTATCACACCACATCAGAAATCCGTGAAACAAGATCCGTTGAGATCGTATGGACGAGAAAAACACAATGAAGCTGACTGGAAGTGGATCGAGACTCGTATGAATTTATGGCAAAATAAACTGTTTGATTCAAATCAAATAACAACTTATCGTTCTTTAACGATGAACTGCAAATGTGAGTAAATATCACTAACTCTAAATAGTTTATAATTTCATGTTGTATTTTTACAACCGTTAGATATTGGTTGATTGACTGTGTGTTGACTGTTTGATTGAACTGCTAGTCAGTTAGTTGAATTTCTATATTGATTTTGTTTAACAAAATATATCATATGGAATTGAAAGTGATGTTGATTTTATTATATAACATCTGTGGATGCAGGGAAACAGGTTGGAGGAATCCGACTGGATTCCTCAATAGTTATTTTACTATTTTTCATATATTATGATATATGATATGATATATAATCTGTTGTCGATTATATGTGTTTGAACGATACTGATCTCGTGACTTGATATGTTGAATACCATAACATACCGAAATGTTGAATATAAGGGGATATTTTCAAAGTGATATTTGAAAATAAAATATTCATAAATGGAATATTTATAAATAAGAAATATTTATAAATTGGAATATTTATAAATATGAGATATTTAGAAAAGGGAAATTATAAAATCAAAGAATAGATTTGAAAAGGAAATATTTGCAAACCATTTGCAAATAGAATAATAGAAAAGGAAATATTTGTAAATCATTTACAAATAGAATTAAAAAGGAAATATTTAGAAAATAAATAGAGTTATAAAAAGGAAATTTGTTTATAACCGAATAGGATGTTATAAAAAGGAAAACGTTACTAAAAAGGAAATCATTTGTAAAGTGAAGAACCGTTACTAAAAGTAAATCTTTATAAATGAATAGTTTATTCGAAAAGGGATTAATCAAATTTAGTTATTCAAAAGGAGGTAAATTGAGTATTTATTCGAAGGGAGTTAATCGAATATGGTATTCGAAAGTTATTCAATCGAATATGGTACTCGAAAGTTAGTAAATCGGATATGTTATTCGAAAGGGGTTAGTCGAGAGGAGTTAAGTAAAAAGAGTTAATCAGCTAGAGTTAATCGATTATAGTTTATTCGAATAGAATTAAAGGAGTTAATCGAATATAGTTTATTCGAATAGAATCAATTGAGTTAATCGAATATTAGTGATTCGAATAAAGTAAAAGGAGTTATCGAATATTAGTTATTCGAATAAGAGTTAAACAGAGTTATCAAATATTAGTTATTCGAATAGAGTTAAATGGAGATAAAAGGAGTTAATCGAATATAGTTTATTCGAATAGAGTTAAAGGAGTTATCGAATATAGTTTATTCGAAAGGAGTTAAGTGAAACGAGTAAATCGATTAGAGTTAAATCGAATAGAGTTAATCCAATAGCGTTAGTCCAATAGAGTTAATCCAATAGCGTTGGTCCAATAGAGTTAATTGATAAGGGTTAATCAAATAGAGTAAATTGAATAGAGTTATCGAATATACCTTATCGAAGGGAAGAATTATCGAATAGAGATGATTCGAAAGAGAGTTACATAAGGAAGTTTGTTAAAGAATTAAAAGGTGAACTTTGTCTATTTTAAGGTTAGAAACGTTGTTCAGTTAAGTTATGAGAGGTAGTATTACCCCAACTTGATTGACTTCATTTTTAACTAAGGAATGGTTAAGGTTTGATAGTGAAGGTGGGTTAAAGGAATTTAATTAATAAGCATAATGGTTTGAGTTGGCATCACGATGGTTTGTTTAAACATCTATCTAAGTCCAATGAAGGAGTTTTGGAAATGTTTTCCAAATATGAACCAGAAATGTTTTCTGATATTGAAAACAAGAAATGCAAATGTTTTCCAATGGTAATAACATGTATTTTCTAAATTTAGAAAATAAGAAATGTTGAATATAGGGAAACAGGAGATGAAAAATGAACTAAGCAGATAAATGTTAAATGATGTTTAATCGATATAAATTTCCATCTGGAAACAATATCCACTACACCATAATGGCCATTTGGCAACGCTTATTTTTTTCAACTGCCAACACTTATATGTGTTATAGACTAGCGACACTAATATGTGTTGCCATAGCAAATATGTGTCACCAAAAATGTGCTAACACTTGTATGTGTTGGTAGCCCTAGTCAACCCTTCTTTTCTAAGGGCAAAAGGGTAACTTATCACACACAAACCCTATTCTTACCTCAACACTTATTCCTCAACGTATATTGCTTTACGACCGCATCATAGATAAATAAAAAATGGGGCTTAGAAGAAATTATATCAGCGATTAGCTAATCCTCTCTCCACTGCTTCGATCCTCTCAAATCCTCTCTCCATTACTTCGATTTGGAGCTTCTACGATTTGGGGCTTCTACGAATTGTGGGCTTCTACGAATTGGGGCTTCTACGAATTGGGGGCTTCAGGTAAAAAATCGATTTTTTGTTTGTTAACATGTGTCCCTTCGTTTATTAACTTGTATACAGATCGATTAGTCTAATTTAGCACTTCTTTTGCTATATGTAATCCAATACATAAGTTTGTGTTATGTGTTAGTCAACCAATACTATATTCTTGACTTACAGATAGGACCTGCCTTGTTTGTAAGGATGGGAATGTATGAATTTTGATATATGATCGATGCAACTATAGTTTGCATCTAAACAGTTTTTGAACTCACAATTTGATTGCACATTTATATATATACTGATATGTATGAAAAGTGCAAATACAATCATATATCCACTATGATTCTAGGACTGCCTATGATTTAATGAACATATATGTATAGACATGTATGTATTTGAGCTGTTGGTTAAAACATCTTTTGTGCTTGAACATATATTGATGATATATATATTTATAGTGATAAATTCACAATGTATGTTCAGTTTTCTATAATTACAGGAAAACATGTTTTCAATTTTGTTTCAGTTTTATACTAATTGTATAAATAATTGATTCAAAATACTAAATTGGTAAAAGGTCATATCAACATGCAGAAAATGACCTTATGCATTTATAAATGACCAGCACACATATTCATTGTTAAGATAAATCTGGAACTAATTTTGGGACTTGGCTAGGAGTTATGTTTTGAACCTAATCTTCCAAGCCTATGAATGATTGGCTCAGAATTATATTTGCACAAGTTCGTATACATGTAAATCACGAGTTCAAACATCATTACTATTTAAGAATACATGGTAATGTATCTGTTCGGCAATAATGAATTGTTGTTTAATAAGATATGCAATTCCCTATTTAATAAGTTTTGATAGAATATTGACCACACCGCTTATTTATGGAAATATACCTGAATTGAATCTGAAATACTGCAAAATTTGTTTGTAGTCATACTCTTAAAAGAATCATCATTGGATGTATTTCCTTTGATTTTTTTTTAAATTTGCTGTTTTCTGAACCATTGTAGTATATTAAACATAAGTGATGGAATATGATAATGTGTACATAGGTTTTGAAAAATTATTGCAAATATGATTTGTCTTACTCTCAAGCTGTTAATTTTGTATTATAAAAAAAATGAACATTAAATCTGTTTTGGAACATTTTTTACTGTTCAACATCGCTTGACAATTATATACCTGATATAATTGCTTAACTCTGTTTACATTAATGTAATGAGCAGATCTGTGATAATTTATATTTATTGTGAACCTGATTTGCAATAAAAATTATAAATTGGTTTGCCCCTTACATATAAGATTAGGACCCATACTTTGTTGCATAATATTTGATGCTTGGATTGCATAATATTTGATGCTTGGATATGATCTTTATAGACATGGTTTTATGGCATGCACTGCAATTCATCATAATTAGATATGGTATAATTGTACCTGTATCTTACGGATGTACATATACATAAATCAGACATATTCCCTAGCACATAATTTTGTATTAACCTGCATCTTTACTGGACATTGAAATTGTATTCAAGATACAATTACACTGAGTAAAGTTCACATATTTTGTATTCAAGATACAATTACACTGAGTAAATCCCATCAGTAACATTTCGTAATTGTTCTCTGAAACTGAGCAATGCTCAGTTTCGAGTTCTCGAAACTGAAACTGAGCAATGCTCAGTTTTGAGTTCTCGAAACTGAAACTGAGCATTGCCCAGTTTCGAGTTCTTGAAACTGAAACTGAGCATTGCTCAGTTTCGAGTTCCGAGTACTCGAAACTCGGCAATGCTCAGTTTCAGTTTCGAGAACTCGAAACTGTCGAGAACTCAAAACTGAGCAGTTACGAAACTGAAACTGAGCAATTCTCAGTTTCGAGTTCCGAGTACTCTTCATTTACGATTCATTTTACATTATTATTCAAATCAGTTAAAACTGCAGCATAGAAAATTCATTCAATACATATTGATATATTCAATGCACTTATTTGAGTCCACACTTCAATCAATTACGATTATAAAAATGATTTCAATATTCATTGTCGTATATCGCTTCTTTTTTCATTTGCAAAATCCAACCCTTTGGGCAGTTTGGAGTGAATGTCTTCCCCTTGACAAATGCTTTAGTTTGGAGTGAATGTCTTCTTTTTTCATTTGCAAAATTCAATTACGATTATAAAAATGATTTCAATATTCATTGGGGTTGCTGTTGAACCTTGGGCAGTTTGGAGTGAATGTCTTCCCCTTGACAAATGCTTCGGTGCATCTTGTAAAAATAATGTATTGTAAATGCTTCGGTTTGTTGGTTTCCATTTTGAATTCTTCGGTGTGGGTACTTATTTGCAGGTTAAATAGGATCATCAGGTCTAACGGTAGTACATACTTCAGGAAAAGCGGTAGGACATACTATGAAAAACTGTTGCAAACATGGCTTGAACTATTATAACTTCTCCAATACTAGTCAGATTCTAGAAATTCTTGTTTCAATTGACAGTTCATATTATCTGGTTTTTGCATATTCATTTTTAAGTCAATCTAAGGTCATTAACACCTCTGTATATGGTCTGGAAATCATACATGAGAGGGTTTTGGTAACCTGGGCATAATAACGACTTGTTTCGACATATGCAGAGCCTGTGTCGACACATAAATCGACACAGACACTGCCTGTGTCAACACAGGCCGAGGGAAATGCCTATGTTATTTGTTTTTATACCAGAGTGTTACTCCTAGTCTTGGTGGATTTTTAGTGAGGATTTTCTATGATTTTTTTAGCCTAGTTCGAGAATATATCCCAAAAAATATTATGTTGTAATTTATCAAGCATCCAAACTAAACTTATAAGACTGTTTTGGCACATTTTTATGATGAATTTTAGAAGAAATATTCGATGTTCCTTACCACTTTGCTTAAGTGCCAAACTATGCTTCATGCAATTGGTTTGGTTTGCTTCCATAAGGATTTTCAGAATTCGAAAATTGTGATCATTACGAATTTTTATATTTCATTCCATATGGTTATCTTGATGATTTCCGAGCATACAGGCACGATTTCCAAATAAATTACTTTTAAATGAATTTCTTGATAATTGATATATACGCTTACAATCCTTTTCCATCTTGATATTGTTGCTGTTTATTTATTTTCTGCAGATGTCCTCCCACTCAAGGCCTTCGACCGATAATCCGTCTGTCTATTCAGACGATTCGAGTGATCCACCTCAAATTGTTTGTTCATCCGAATCTCATGCACCAACTACATTTAGCTTTATAGAGTCGAGCTTAGAAAGATATCTGGCATTATTAAGTATACATAATGATATGACACCGCCTACCAGATCGACATTACCAACAAGATTGCCAACCTTGCCAACGTTATATGTTGGAGAAGTACAATCTTGAAGATTGTTATATCATTGCAACATTGAACCAATATTCAAAACATGCTATTTGAATAAAAACATTGGACGTCGATATTTTATTTGTGCAAACACTGGAACTCTTAGAGACTGTGGATTCATCCATTGGATTGACGAACCATTATGTGATCGTGGTGTGGAATTTGCGTTGGAGGTTCTTGAAGAAAACAGAAGGCTTAAAAAGGAGCTTAAATTGCAAGATTTCATCAAGTTCAATAGAAAAAAGATGTGTCAAAATTAAGAAGGTATGATTTTGAACTTATAACATTTACCACTATTTGAAACTTAAATGATGCTATTTAATTAAATGCACGCAGGAAGCAGTGAAACAGAGAAAAAGATAAATTTTGGTGGTACAAGCTATGCAAATTTTTGGATGTAAGGTTCGTTATATGGCTGGAGTTTCGCATTTGGTACTTGTAGACTTCAAATATGAAAAACATCTTGCATTTTGTTAATTATGTATTGTGTTTACTATGGAATTGGATATTGTATATGTGTTGAATTTAGTATCTTTATGTATTATTAGTTTTTGTTAGTTTGTAGTTTGTTGTTGTCATGAATATGGATTTTTTTCTTATAGATTTCGTTACACGTTATGTTGAGATAATATCATAGCTGAATGCATATTAAATAGCGATTATGCCATCTTATATGCAAATATAAGCGTTAGCAATGAATATGTTTGCAACTCTTATACGTGTTACCATATCTTATGGTTCCAACATTTATAAGTGTTAGCAATGAATATGTTTGTAACTCTTATAAGTGTTACCATATCTTATAGTTCCAACATTTATAAGTGTTAGCAATGAATTTCCTGTATAACTTATAAGTGTTACCATATCTTATAGTTCTAACATTTATAAGTGTTAGCAGTTAATTTCGTGTAACACTTATAAGTGTTAGCAATGAATAGGTTTGTAACACTTATAAGTGTTAGCAGTTACTCTGTTTGTAACACTTATAAGTGTCATAGGAAATTCCTCACAGGCCGTTGGTGACACTTAAAAGTGTTACGGAAATTATTTGTAACACATATACTTGTTGGGAATCCACTGTTTTGGTGTAGTGATCGTTGTTTGCACACCTGTTTTTCTTGGATGGTTAAATCACAGACTATCGAAGTTTTGACCATTTTAACGTTGTTAATATGGAGAGACCGGTTGGATTATTATCCAAAGAACCACTCTGTATTGGCATAAGCATTGCAAATCATATATGCCAAAGATAATTGAAGACGGAGTAAAGTGCAAGGGCTATTGTATAAGTCTTAGATAACAGTGCCTAAGATGGAAGTACTGAATAGTGCCTTCGGTTCATCCTATTCCTGGATGACTTGTATGGATGAATGTCTGACAGAGTATTTCCAGAAAGGTCACATACATTGATTTCTTCAACCGTACCAGGAGTGGAAGCGGAGAAGGAAACTTCTTTTAACTGACACGTAATGTATGGTTGTAGACGTCAGTCGGTGATTTGATGGATTTGACGATGTGACATTCGAAGTGAATCTGGTGTGATGATAAAGCGTAGCTTCTAGCCTCACATCCGGTAAATGACAGAAATCGGGCAGGCAATATGGCTAAGTCGGTCATTCCGAAGTAGGGTGTATAATCACCTGATGTAGAGTTTCATTTACTTCTAAAAATCTATTGTTGATGCTGTCCCATTCGGGAAACGATTGCTGATCCCAACCGTTGGTGATATACATTCGATACCCTTGATCATCGCTAATCTAAGAATCAGAAAAGCGCGACATTTAAATTAAATTCTGCAAGAATACGGTGTGTAGCATACAGGTCGAACACAGGGAGGTGTAATTAAAAATTATTATTTATTTATTCTCAGGCGAGTTAGGCAGAATTTGGAGTTGTTTTTAATGTTGTTGAAATTACTCTGAATCTGAATCTAATCAATATCAAATTCAACAATTGAAAAGAAAAGAAACAATTACTAGAAAAAGAAAATAACAACTAGAACAACAAAAGAGAATTAAAAAGCAGAATTGCCGTTGAATCTAATCGAACGGACAATCGCTAACAAGCAGCAATAAAAGAAAATAACAGTGTGTTATACCAAAACTAATTGGATAGATACACAAATTGTTATGAAAGAAAAAGACAGTCAACTAATAAAACTTTTTATTAATAAACGAGAGTACAGAATAATGGAGATGCCCGTTACAATGGGTATACATGTGCTTATATAGGTGAACTGAAAAACCCTAATCCTCTAATGGGCCATGACTCAACCTCTTGAAAATAATATATTCACAAATAAAAGAGATAAGATAAACTTGAAATATTCCATGCAGCTTTCCTCTTTTGATTGGTCATGTGGCAAATTGATTGGCATTTTCCAAGAGATTTGAAGTTGATTGGTAAATTGATTGGCATCATGATTGGCATCTATCTAATCAAATCTTCATCTTTATGGAGAGTAAAAATGAAAGATTCCCTTTGATTTATCTATGAAGAATACTTCCAATTCTTGAAATATTTATTAGTGTATATCATATATTCATACATATGAATATATATATATATATACACCATAAATCACTAATCCATAGATTCTTCAAAGCAAGGGAGGAAGTGTGAACGCGTTCCATTCTTCAGCAAAAAGAGAGTTTGATGGGAATCGAACCCAGGTCTTTCTATACAGATTTCCATGCCTTAACCAATGTGCTACGGCTTCCTTTGTGATTGAAAACTTGTTGAGATGCGAAAGTAGCTTCTTTTTCTTATCAGTGGTCTTTTATTTAATGAAGGAGACAATTAATCAATGACCTGTAAAAACACACAAAATACCCAAAGTATCATTTATTTATATACAATAAAGATAAGATATAAGCATAAAAATAAACACATTTCTATGCTAATCAAATACCCCCACACTTATCTTTTACTCGTCCGCGAGTAAAAAAGAAAATAAAAATGAAAAACTAACTAGATAGGTCACACTTTCGTAGGAAACACGATTGCATTGAGCGTATGCAACAAGCCGTTAAACCTCTAGGTGTCCCTAATAGGACGAGTGGTGTCTCGTGAGGGTTTTCAATGGATACTACCCACATAATCCAAGTGCAGTATGATATGGTTTTAATGTAACTACATGAATGCAACGGACATATGCAAATAAAAACGAAAAATGGAAACACAACTTGTTTCTAGAAAGTGGTACAACAAATTAAATTAACAATTTCTAGTCAGTTGATTTTATTTTAGATACCTAAACTTGTCACAAATTTTCAATATAAATCCAGTTTTCAAATGTTAAATTCCAGTTTGGCCAGTTAGTTCGGTCGATAACATTATGCAGCCATGAAATAGATTCTTAGTTTGCTTGGCACAGTTTGCAAAGTGGTATTATTATTTTCTCATGTATGGCTAGTCAAATCAATAAGTTCAAAAAGTGTTTGGGCATCATCGCTTATTCTTTATTCTATAAAATTTTAAAATTTATGATTAAGTACATACACCTAACTTAGAAGACCAAGGTTTACCACCCATGCACTGCCTCGCGGACTAACGGAGAGTGGGTAAAGAGCTTGGCAGATTGTGCAGACCGACTTTGACTTTGTCAACAACGTGTCGGTAATCCTTAGGTGTCCAATCTCATAAAATGAGACCAAGATATTCCAATGCTGACTTTGTCAACAACATGTCGGATAGAGCTCGGCGGGTTTGCACACCAACGCTCGATATACAAGCAATGTTGGATACCCTTGGATTGCTATTATTATTATTGAAAATATAAGAATAAGAGAGAGATACGCGAATTCAGCTTAACACAACTTAGTTTTAAAGATTCGAAAAGCCAACATAAGTATTTGAAGTCCTCCACTTATTTAAACAAAGACTACAATATAGAATAGATTTCATGGCCATCACCTAAGAATCTCCCTATTTACCAGTTACACTATTATCCTTCAAAATTAAACTTTTCATTATATTTCTTATTTGATCTTAGTTGAGAGAAAAAATACTATCAACTGATTAATAATCCTTAACTTATTTTGTTGTATCAATCTAAAATGAGTCGTAATTTCCAAAAAAAAAAATAACATGTTACTATGATCTAAAATACATGATGGTCCTATATGAAAAGAAAAAAAAATTAAAGAAAAATAAAAGGATGTAATGTAGACTCCCCCCACACTTGGACTAAACAGTGTCCACACTGTAAACACGTTTCCTAAATGTGAAAGATAGAACCCAAAGATGGATTAAATGCAAAATGATTTGTAAAATAAAATGCAATTTAGCAACTATATACGTGTGAAAATCATATGAAAGATGAAATCTACGAAGATGATAAATGGTTTGTGAAGGATGAAATTTCATTTTCCCCCCACACTTGCTCTTATCGAAAATGTTGAGTGTTGGTTTCTTACCTCCAAACTCGTGAGGTATCATAGGTATGTCAATAGATTCTAAAATCAAAATATTCCCTATGAAGAGTTTATTGTGACAATGATTTGTGTTATTCAGCAGAAGATTATCAAAATCCCATAAATTTGAGCGTTTAACCACAATTTCTTTTGATGATATGGAATTACGATTATCTTTGATGTTCCATATATTCATTCTCGTCATTTAAAAGTTTAAGTTCGTCTTCAAAAATTTCTTCAAAAGACATAGTGGATACGTTTATTAATGCAAGAGAAATTTCTTGAAGGGCTAAATCTGATGTATCATCTTCAACTGTTTCAATCACGTCAACTTCTCCTATTTCAGAATATTTGGGTTGATGAAAAATATTCAATTCAATGGTTAAGTGCCCAAACGATATTCGAAGTTGGCCGCTCCTACAATTTATGATAGCGTTTGAGGTGGCTAAGAAGGGACGACCCAAAATCAATGGAATTTGACTACCCTGACTCAAAACAGGCTCGGTTTCTAGAACAATGAAATCGACAGGGAAGTAAAATTGTTCAGTTTGAATCAAAACGTCTTCAATTATACCCAATGGTTTTTTAAAAGATCGATCAGCTAACTGAAGAGTGATGTTTGTTGGTTTAATCTCCCCTAATCCAAGTTGACGATAAACAGTGTAAGGAAGAAGATTTACACTCGCACCAAGATCAAGTAGGGCACGAGATATGTGAATGTTTCCTATTTTGCAATCAATTGTAGGGCAACCGGGGTCCTTCTACTTGACTGGGGCAGGATTCGAAAGAATGGAGCTTGTATTCGCAGTTAGAAAGGCAGTTTTAGGAACATTAGTGGCTCGTTTTCGGGTGCATAGCTCTTTGAGACACTTGGAATATTGAGGAATTTGTTCGATGGTGTCTAAGAGTGGGATATTGACACGAACTTGTTTGAAGATTTTAAGAATTTTTTCAAAATTTGCATCCTTCTTCTTATTGTTAAGTCTGTGAGGATAAGGGGCTATTGGTTTATAGACTCTTTCATAAATTTGATCATTCGAAGATGAAGGTTTCGATGTGGAAAGTGATTGAGGTACAGGAATAGAAGGTGAGATGTTGGGATTGCCAACATTAGAGGAGGAAATATTATCGAGGTTGCCGACATTAGAAGAAGAGATGTTGGGGTTGCCAACATTCGAAGAAGATGGGGTTTCATAAGGTTCCAAGGAGTTGGCATTGGTTGCCATCGCAAGAGTGTCAAGCTTTTCAATTGGGGTTGAAATCGAATGGTTGTCGGGATTGCCAACATTATTGTCAATCATTTTTCTAGACCTCAGGGTGGTGACAACGTTAACCGAATTATTTCCATCCTCACAAGAATTCACAGTACGAGAGTTATATTTTGGATTCACCTCGGCTTGACTAGGCAACTTTCCTCGCTCATTACTTTTCATTAGTTCCTTCATCATATTCATCATTTGTTCGAGTTTAACATCTTGATTATTTATTTGTTTTTCTAATCGAACAATATCTTGTGACGGTTGAGAAGATTGAGAGGATTGGTTTGATGATTGAATGTTAGGGTGCCTATAAGGTTGTTTGGATTGAGGTGCAGCTTGAGAGGTTTGAGAATTGGGAGATGGAGCTTGATAATTTGGATTTGGAATAAAGGGTTGCATGTGAGATGGGTTTGCCAAATTATTGGGGTTTGACCAAGAAAAATTTGGGTGGTTCCACCAACCAGGATTGTACGTGGATGAGTTAGGATTATTTTGAGCTATAGCATTGGCTTGGTCTTGAGAGTAATATTGGGGTTGCCCTTCTCCAGCTTGAAGAGATTGATTTTCTAAGGAAATTTGACTTGGGTCCACGACATGCACTCCTCTAGTAGAAGTACGAGTGGGAACACGAATTGATTCCCATTGCATGTCCTTTTCAGAATAATCTTCTAAGAATTTCCAAGCTTCATCGGCCGTCTTAGACATAAAGTCTCCTCCACACATTGATTCTAGTTGAGTTCTAGTCTGATAGTTCAGCCCTTCATATGCAATTTGACATATGTGATCTTTGGGAAATGCATGATGAGGAAAACTATATAATAGTTGGTTGAATCTCTCAAAGTACTTTGAAAATGTTTCCCCCTCATTTTGACAAAATTGATTTATCTTGGTTCGAATTTTGAGAGTTTTATGGAAAGGAAAAAACTTTTTCAAAAATATAGTGACAAATTCATTCCAACTTCTTATGGAATGCCTAGGAAGAGAATTTAGCCATCTTTTAGCGCTTTCAAGTAATGCAAATGGAATTAGCCTTAGCTTGATTGATTCATTAGACAATTGTTGCATTTTCGTTATGGACGCATACAATTCAAATTCACTTAGAAATTCATAAGCATTTTCAGACCCAGTAAATTTTGGTACCCCTTGAATAAAAGAATGTTTAAGCTCAAAATTGTTTCCTTCAGCTGGTGGGAATACGATGACAGAGGGTTGAACGGTCCTAGTTGGATAACATCGATCACGAAGAGATAAGGGTCTATTCATATTGAGATTATGCAAGTTTTGATTTGTTTGATTTTGGTCCATCTCATTTTGAAAGTTTTGGTTTACTTGAGAACCTCTAGGAGAATTGTGTTGGCTGACACTTTTTTCACTCATTGTTGTTAAATGCAAACAAAGAAAATCCTAGACTTAAGGCTGACATAAGAAGCTCCTAATCAAAATAAATAACAAACTCAAGTGTATCTTATTAATTGACAATCTCGATTTGAAGGGGGAAGAGGGTCTTATGGCCGTTCACGTATAGTATAAATACTAAGGGATACGACCAATGTTTTACCGGTAGTATGCAACCTCTTTTGCTAGAAGTTCAATAAACTGAACTAATATATATCCGCGATCAAACCCTTGAGAAAATCAATTTCACAAAAATACACTCTTGCAGTTAAATATTTTGCAAATCAAATTAAATAAATAGATTGAAAAAGTTAATTTGCTAGAATGTCGAAAAATTCTTGATGTAATACGTATCACCTTCCTTTACAAAAGGAATAGAACGAATTCCACACAACAAAATAAATTTTTAAATCTAAGCTATTTAACTCAATTCGTGTGTCCTATTGAGCTTGAGTTTTTGCTCCTAAGGCCAACGTCTAATCAAATTTTATTTAAGTCCAAGGAGTATGCAAATGATAGAGTTTAATTCTTTTGGAGCCAAGGAAAGGTAATGACTTCCTCACCTTATGTTTGTTAGGGCTGTGCTCGTAACTAGATTTATTTCAGAATGCAGCCAAAAACAACAATCACACAAAATAATTGCAGAATTTAAAAAAATTGTACAAGCAAGTTGCTACCCCTGCAGAAATTTTTTACAAGCAATGTCTATAAAAAAAATTATTTGCAGCAGAGAACCTGTAAAGTTTAGAAATTTCTCACCTAGATCGGCAATCCTCCAGTGAAATTGGGTAGTGCTAGCACGTTCACACCCCACTTGGTGTGCAACCGCTCCAACAATTCAAACTTCACTGATTGCTTTGTTTTGCTCGCTTTTGATTCCTTCGTTATTTGCTTGAATCTGATCCTTCACCTTGGCCTATGGTTAGACCCTTGTTTTTTTAGAAAGAAAAGCAAATAAAAACAATCGAAAAGGAGAGGAAAAACAAAAAACTTGAAAAAGAAAAAAAATAAAATAAACTAACAAACTGACTCGACTAAAGAAATAAAACAAGTAAAACTACTCAGTTAACGAAATAAAAATTAAGCCTAAATAAAAAGTAAAGTCACTTCCCTCTTTTTTTTAAGAAAAGAAAGGAAAAACTAAGTAGAAATTGAAAAAAAAATGAACTCGATAAAAACAAAAAAACTAGGTACTAAGCCAAAAGAACTAAGATGAACAAGAATAAAATAAAATAAAAACTAAGCTCAACAATGCTTACCACGAAAGAATAAATGAAAAATTAAACAAAAAATAAAATAAAAATAAAAATGGACTCAGAAGACTACCCTAAAAGTAAAACAAAACACAAAACACAAAATAAAAAATAAAAATAAGAGTGGACTCAGAAGACTGACTCAATCCACGCACATAAGCTAATCACAAGGGCCGAGGGAATTTGATTTTGTATGAACAAGGTGGCTGAGAAGATAAAGAATAAAGGAAAAAAAGGATTTTTTTTTCTTTTGTAAACTTGTAAAAGAAAAGAGAAAAAAGTATTAGAAAAGAAAACAAATGTTAAGAAATATGGAAAGGAAAGAAATAGGAAAGAAGGGAGAGTTTTTTTTTTTGAGGGAGAAATCAAGGAAGATATGAGATTAGGAAAATATTGTAAGAAGGGAAAGAAATAAGTTAAGAAATGGAAAGAAAAATCGAGGAAAAATAATAGTTTTTTTTATGTGAATTTGTTGAGGGGGGGCTGATGTTGAGAAATGATGGATGGGCGTGAAGGTGATGTTTGAACTATGGAAGCGATGATCGAAGGATGAAGACTGCCATGATCGGTAAGATGTATGGTTATGGGTATGATGCAGAGTGGCAGAATTTTGGTTTGGAGGATTAACGTTGGGTGTTGAGTATTGGGCAAGGCAGACTGTATAGGAGGCTGTGGAAATGAATGTTAGTCAGTGTTGATGGTCAAGACAGATTAGAGAACTGCAAAAAAAACAAACCTTTTTTTTAATGTGAAAGAAAAAAGAAAATGGAAAGGAGTTAAAGAAAGGAAAGGAAATATAGGAGGGAACAGGGAAAGAAACAAATGTAAAATGAAAAATTGGAAAGGAAATACAGATGGAAAAGAATTTGGAAAGAAAAGGCAAGATTTTTTTGTTGTTGAAAGATTGTAAAAGAAGAAATGAATATAAAAGTAGGAAGGAGGGTTGAAAAATGGAAAGGAATAATTGAAAATAGGAAAAGAAATTGAAAGAAAAAAGAGGCAAGAAATTATTTTTTTCTCTTGCTTAGTTCATGACAGTGTCAATGTAATTAATATGCCACATCACTAATTGAGATTTTTTTCTATATGTGCAATAAACAAAAATATATACAAAATAAAATAAAAACTAACACGAATCGAAAATTAAATAAACAATAAAATTCAATTGTTACCTCCCCGGCAACGGCGCCAAAAACTTGATCGTCGCTAATCTAAAAATCAGAAAAGCGCGACATTTAAATTAAATTCTTCAAGCATACATGTATGTAGCATACAGCTCGAACACAGGGAGGTGTAACTAAAAATTATTAGTTATTTATTCTTGGGCGAGTTAGGCAGAATTTGGAGTTGTTTTTAATGTTGTTGAAATTACTCTGAATCTGAATCTAATCAGTATCAAATTCAACAATTGAAAAGAAAATAAACAATTAATAGAAAAAGAAAATAACAACTAGAACAACAACAGAGAATTAAAAAGCAGAATTGCCGTTGAATCTAATCGAACGGACAATCGCTAACAAGCAGTAATAAAAGAAAATAACAATGTGTTATACCAAAACTAATTGGATAGATACACAAATTGTTATGAAAGAAAAAGACAGTCAACTAATAAAACTTTTTATTAATAAACGAGAGTACAGAATAATGGAGATGCCCATTACAATGGGTATACATGTGCTTATATAGGTGAACTAAAAAATCCTAATTCTCTAATGGGCCATGGCTCAACCTCTTGAAAATAATATATTCACGAATAAAAGATATAAGATAAACTTGAAATATTCCATGCAGCTTTCCTCTTTTGATTGGTCATGTGGCAAATTGATTGGCATTTTCCAAGAGATATGACATAGATTGGTAAATTGGTTGGCATCATGATTGGCATCTATCTAATCAAATCTTCATCTTTATGGAGAGTAAAAATGAAAGATTCCCTTTGATTTATCTATGAAGAATACTTCCAATTCTTGAAATATTTATTAGTGTATATCATATATTCATACATATGAATATATATATACACCATAAATAACTAATCCATAAATTCTTCAAAGCAAGGGAGGCAGCGTGAACGCGTTCCATTCTTCAGCAAAAAGAGAGTTTGATGGGAATCGAACCCAGGTCTTTCTATACAGATTTCCATGCCTTAACCAATGTGCTACGGCTTCCTTTGTGATTGAAAACTTGTTGAGATGCGAAAGTAGCTTCTTTTTCTTATCAGTGGTCTTTTATTTAATGAAGGATACAATTAATCAATGACCTGTAAAAACACATAAAATACCCAAAGTAGCATTTATTTATATACAATAAAGATATGATATAAGCATAAAAATAAACACATTTCTGTGCTAATTAACACTCAAGCGAAATGAGTGGTCGGTCATGTATGGCCGGGTTGCAAGATGTTCTTGTTGAACCCAGTGTATTCCTTTCTAGAGGTACACTAGCGAAAGGTGATTCCATACCTTGTCATAGTTGGAAATCCATTACCCAATACGTGCTTGCGGTTTTGATTGTATACTATATATGTAGAACGTTAGATGAAAGCGTTTCTGCTAGATGATTATTATATTGTGGTTGATAGACATTTTTATAATATCAAAAGGTTTTTGATATAAAAATAATTTTGATTCTCATAAGGGAAAAACCCGTTCCGTTATACGATGTGGTCTAATGAGATATCGATTACCTGCTTGAACTGTTTTAAACCGTTTTACTCACACCAGTCCCATGATTGACCCGGAGTTTATTTTGTTTTGTTTTTCCTAAACTCTTGGATGCCCAATTTTGTATGGGAAGCCAAGTAGTAGGGATTTACAGATATACCTGAAGACCTGGAGCAGGAGGCTTCAGGATCATATAGCTATAGTTTATTTCCGTTGTGTTGTAAGTGTTGTACTTTGAAATGGTATGTATATGCAAGTACAGATTTATACTTCAAAGTTATGTTATATATTATATGTTATTCGTTTCGCTGTGAGGTTCGTGTTACTCTGATGTTGTTCTTCTTCTTCTTCTATTCCAAGTTTCTATCTTATCTATTCTCACCCTCTGTTTTCTTTCTATTAATTTCCTTATTTTCAGTTTAATTTGGGGTTGGACTTGTGTTATTTAGTCAGCTCAAATTGGACCGGATTTTCGGGTCATTACAAACGACTTTTTGAGTATTGATCTGATGTTGGTTTCGGCCTTCGGGGTTTATACTTAAGAAGTTGTTCTCTTACTAGTTTACAGTAAGGGAGTAATAGTTGTGGAACTGTAGTGATATGTAAATATACAACTGGAATGTTTTCCAGAGTTAATAACATATATTTTCTTAATATAGAAAATAAGGAAATATGAATATATATATATATATGTTTGATGATTTGATCAAAAATTCCATTTGGAAATAAGATCGTTGTGTGTACACAGACATGTTTTCATTTGATAGTTAAATCACCGACTATCAAAGTTTGACCATTTTTACATTGTTAATAAAGAGATACCGGTTGGATTATTATCCGAAGAACCACTCTGTATTGGCATAAGCGTTGCAAACCAAGTATGCTGAATATATTGAAGACGGAGTAAAGTGCAAGGGTTGTTGTATAAGTCCTAGGTAGAGATTGCCTAGGATGGATGTACGGAATAGTGCCTTCGGTTTCGTTCAGTCCCAGAACGAACGTATATGGACGATTGTCTGACAGAATATTTCCAATGATCGCATTTTGGACTGTACAAATATATATGGCGGCAACGGATTTATTCCCTTAGCATAATATCCAGAATATATTTGTGCAAATAAATTAATGATTAACGGATCTGACAATGTGGCATTCAAAGTGATTGTGCTATAAATGAATGGCAAGTAAACGTAGCCTCAGGCCTCAACAACCGGGAAATGACAAAAATTGGGCAGGCAGCATTGCTATGTGGGTAGCTCCCACTAGGGTGTATTATCACCTATCTAGAGATTCATTTAATTCCTTATTCTATTTGATGATGTCCCATTCGGGAAACGATTGCTGATCCCAACCTTTGGTGATATACATTCGGTACACTCAAGCAAAATGAGTGGTCGGTCATGTGTGGCTGAGTTGCAAGATGTTCTTGTTGAACTCGGTGTATTCTCCTCTAGAGATACACCAGCGGCTGGTGGTTCCATACCTTGTCATAGTTGGAAATCAAATCCCCAATAAGTGCTCGTGGTTTTGATTGTATATTATATATGTGGAACGTGAGATGCAAACGTTCCACTAGATTGTTATTTATTTGATTTAGACACTATCATAATATCAAAAAAGTTATGATATAAAGATTATCATTTTTTTTCAAAAGGATTTTTAAAGTTAAATCAAGTGGTTTGGATTCTCATAAGGGAAAAACCCGTTCCGTGTTATACGGCGTGGTCTTATGAGATATCATTTAGTTTCTGAAACTGTTTTAAATTGTTTACTCATACCAGTCCCATGACTGACACGGAGTTTATTTTGTTTGTTTTACCTAAACTCTTGGGTGCCCAAATTTGTATGGGCAGTCAGGTAGTTCATGTGTTTTCAGATATTTGGAGGAGCTTGGAGCAGGAGACTTCAACATTAGTTATCTAGTGTTATTTCCGCTGTATTGTAAGTGTTGTACTCTAATGATAATGTTATGTATATACAGTCAAATTTTGTATTTCAAAAGTTGTTATATATTATATTTTATTCCGCTGCGATGTGAGATTCTGTGTTGTGTTTCTGTTCTTCTTCTTCTGTTCTAATTTTCTTTCTTTCTATTTCTCACCCTCTAACTTATTTCTATTAATGATTCATATTTTCGTGAAATTTGGGTTGGACGTATGTTGTATTTAGTCAACTCAGATATTATGGATTTCTGGGACGTTACAGTTGGTATCAAAGCTTAGGCTGAGCGAAACCTAGGTTTTGGTGGGATTGTGCTCATTAGAGATAGGGTCAGTAGTACCCTAGAATGAGTTGAGTGTAAATATACGAGAGAGCGTATTTGTTAGTTGATATAAAAGTTGTTTTATATTGTGTTAGGTAGTCTGTTGAGTGGATTATAAATGTTGGTCGAATCGTGGGACGCCTCGAAGTCGATAGGAATTTCTAAACACTTGAACAGAGGAATTTGACACGATATTATTTTAAAGTGGGTAAATGAAATAATGTTACCAAAAAAATATTCTATTTTTGATAGAAAAAGAATATATTCTGAAATTATTATAATATATGGATGTGTTGAATGTTAATAATATAATCAAATTAGATTATAAAATTGGAATGGTTATATATAACCAGATAAAATTTGTATATAAAATAAATATACAAGTGAAACAAATTAAAATTTGATTTAGAACTAGAATTTGAAATTTAATCCTGGGATGTTGGAAAATATTTTATGAAGTAAATACATTGAAGTATGAAATGTTGAGTTCAACATAAGTAAGTTTTTGAAGGTTAATAGGTTAGTATCTACCTTGCTAATTTCGGGGGCGAAATTCTTTTAAGAGGGGAAGAATGTAACGACCCAGATTTTTGGTTGGTTAATTGTAAATATTTAATATTGTTTTAAATATTGAACTGAAAATATAAATGGAATTTTATATTGAGTTATTGATTTAAAAATCAAAATATGATTTATTTTGAATATATATAATTATCGAAATACGAAATTGAATTTATTTGATTTCAAAATCAACACTGAATTGGAAATAGTTCAGATAATCAATTCAAACTCCTGTTTGAATTAGAATAATAATATTAATTGATTATCGAAGAATTTATTATTTTAAAATTAATTTAAATCAATTTATATTAATATATTCTCCATATGATCGAATTGAGCTTCGGAACCTATCCCAATGTGTTCAGAATAGTGGTTTAACCCTAGGAAGGCCTGTTGTTGGACTCAAATAGGAGTCGAAATAAACGTGGTAATTTAAATTAAAGGATACTGGTTTAAATAAAATAAAAATTATTATTAAATTTATTTACTTCATTCTTAAGCAACTAAAGTACACGGCCAAGTCTTCCCCTACGTGTAACAACATAGACCAAATTTCTAACCAAATGAAGTATTCTCCAATTATAAATACGTGACTACCCCCTCCCTTTTTCTTTTTCATTTCGATTTCTAAATCCATCCTCTACAAAAATCAAAGGCCTCAAAAAGAGAAATCGGTTCTGTCTTCCATCTTAAAAAAATCGAACAGCTCTTCACATCTTAAAGGTCGCGACTTCAAATCCGCGAGAGTTCGACCTGGAGCCCGTAGGCCTAGTTGTTGACTTCAAATCGAACAGCTCTTCACATCTTAAGGGTCGCGACTAGAAGTTATCATTTTGATTATTAAAAATAATCAACTTTAACAAATCCTATACGAAAGATTGCAAACTTAGCCATTAACTAAGAAGTAGTATAATTATCCTTTAAAGGCTAATTAAATAATTAATTTATGTTACTAACACTAACCAATTTAGTAATCTCTTTAATTTTTTTAATCGGGGATTAACTAATAATTTAGCATCATTCGTTAAAATTTAACGAATCTTCCGAATATTTAAATCTATTTCTTCCATCTGTCAATTTTACTCAAAACGGTTGATTTTATCGACAGTACCCATCAGCTAGCAGTTAACCGATTTTTCGTTTGTTATTTCCCATTTTTAAATAAATTAAATAACTTAATTAGTTTAAAATCACTATTTAATTGGTTTAAAACAATTATTTCTTTTTACCAATCCCGTAAGTTAATTCTGTGGTTTCCTTCTTTTAAAACTTGTATAAACCCTTTAAATAATTTCTTTTATAAATTCTATTAAAATATTTATATTATAAACTTCTAATTCAATTTCTAGTATAGAATAGCTAGAAAGCTTCATTTCCATTATAAAATAAATTTATAACTTTAAACCTTGCGTCGATTTACTGAACGGTAAACCGACGTCTAAAACAACACAGTCTAGGCCATTCACTGCCAGTTACCCAATCAACATTGTCCGTTGACTCTAAACACATACAGGTGAATATCTATTCAACCATCACGCTCAAACAGGTTTTTCTAACTTATGGGGTTCAATTATTTCAAATATCAACAATATAAAATAAACAAACAACATATATAATATTTGAGGAATCCGGTCGGATCCCTCATACCTGGTCTTCCCTTCATCACAGCTTGTTATACATTTCATAACAATATATGAAATAAATCACATATGATCTACTAATTAAAAACGATGAAATATAAATGATAGCAACCAATCAAACAGTAATAGCCAATAACAACCAATCAACCAATTTATATTTTTAAAGGTAAATTATATGTTAATATGAATTTACCACATCACAAGATTCCAGAAGGTGTGAAAATCAACTCACCAGATTTATTTTGGTTGGCGATTGACGCGTTTGTACATTTGAATCTTGAACGAACGTTCAAAATTTACTGAAATTTCAACAGCGTTAGATCGGTGTCTAGTCAGTGCCATCATCTAGGCCTCGTCCCTACGATCCCAACGGATCCAGTTTCGTCAGATTTCATTACAGTATGAACGAGTTATGCTAGTTTAAAGCTTATATATGTTTATCGATTTAAAATAAAACTAAATTATTAATTAAATAATTAACTTTACCTTAATTACCTTTACTAATGCCACGTCATCCTCAAAATATGCAAAACGCGTTTTTCCCCTTTGCTCTTCAAGAAACCCCGATGCCCCTTTTCTTCTTCAATAACCATGAACGAAGTTCCCTTTCTTCTACCCACTGGTGATCATCCCTCAGGCCACCGGAACCACTTACGTCCCTGCCTTGACACCGCACCACCCACCAACATCCACGGTGAGAAACCCCGACCATCAACTGTCTCCGTCCGACCAGAAAACTGCTCCAACCCAAAACCGTTTACACCCGTATTGCCACCTCCTCACTCCACTATAGACCACCGCACCACTACAGTTGAGTTCGCCTCCGACCCAGGCACAGTCGACCTTCACCACTCCACCTAGAAACGGTCGTAGCCCCACCAAAATGACCGAAACCTGACGCCAGCAAATGAAACCAAACCCAAAACAACGTTCTCCGTTCAACTCTCAATTCCCAATAACCTCCACCACCAGAGGTCACGCCACCACCGCCAAAACGAAGCCTTGCCTCTCCTCTACAAAACCCCCAAGTTCCTGTTCCCTCAAATCAGCCAAATCCTTGTAATTTGGGCCAAAACTGAAACTAGAATTTCATGGTTTTACCTCGATTCCGGCCACCACGGTCGACGTAACTCCCCAATTTTTCTCAGCAAGTAGATATGGTCCAGATCTACGACTTCCCCTTTGGAACCCCCCTAAATTCTTTACCAAACGAGAGAAATAGATTAAATTGTAAATGAGGGCTTTTCTGCAAAATTACAGAATGGAAAAAATGGTTTGGCTGGAAATTCTGATGGAGGGGGTTTATATAAGTGAGAATAATATATTTTAAGTCGACGTGACGGGCGACGTTGACTAACGATATTTTATTTCGTACCTATCGCATTTTCGAACGTTGTTTATTCGCTACTGCACTCACATACGAACCCCGTTCGTGATGCGAATGGACGGCATAGTATAATTTTACGATACGACCCTAATGAAGCTTGTTTCGTCGAATTCCGAGTCTGTTTGCTCAAATGGCCCTTATTCACGTTCAAATGGTCGTTTTTATTTGCATTTTATTTTGCCACGCTCACAGAATAACACCGATTGACGTGCAGTTTGAAAATCTAGCAAAAAATTTCTGTTATGGTCCCAACAAAATTTGTTTCGTCGAAAACAGAGGTCGTCTGAAGAAAGTCCCTTTTGAACTGCCCAATTTGGATTAAAATAAATCAATTTTAAAATACTTCAATATAAAATATATAAAATATTGCAGTTGGTCATATACGACCAGAATTTGATACACTATCAATAGAAAATATCCCGGGTTGAATTCCAGGCCAATCGATATACAAAATATTTAAAAACCCTCATTTTATATAAACACAGCGCTATATATATAAAGGAAATTCCATAGCTTTTTTTTCAAAATTTGATTTGGACATAAAATAAAATCTACACGAAGAAAATTGGATTTTTCTTTGCCATTGGAAAGATATCGTCAAACCGGTCCCGACGTTTCTTGTTTCGAGGAAATCCAACTTGTTTTGAGCCCGGTACAACCAATTGAAGTTCAAAATGCCAAATCGCGAACTGCCGCGCCGCAGCAGCTCGTTATTTAATTAAATTATAAACCATATTGCTCGACCGTCGTTAAACAAACGAAATCGTCGTTGTAAATTTGATATAACCAATATTTGACCAATTTAAAATGCCTGATCACAATATATGGCAAATTATATATTTTCCCAAATATTCTAGAAATTAAAATATTATTTTATTATTTATTTAAATAATATATTCCAAATAAAATCATTAAATTCGATCATTTAAATTCAAACCAATATTTAAAATAATTAAAATATTCCAAATAAATAGGCAGAAAATACGGGTCATTACATCCCTTCCCCCTTAAAATAATTTCTTCCTCGAAATTGCTAAGGTAGAAAGAACGTTACAACCCATTATCTTTACAAAAATATTTAATTTAAAACTCGATTTTATTTCTCAAAAAAAATCTAATTGGTCGTAAAACCAAGTTAATTCAAATAACGAAATTTTCTAAAAATCTTCAAAAAATTTCTAATGCCTTAAATTTCAGAAAAAATTTGGCAGAGTCTCCCCTATACGGAGGACATCTGCAATATCGCAGGTTCAAGAAATATATATACCTCGACCAACACAGTCGGAAAAATCAAAATCAAATCCCAAAATCCAAAAAAAACCAAAATTTCATATTTGCGTAGGCGTACCTTTTGGCGAGCGTTATTATGCGATATACGATAATTTATACTTGAGCTTGATTAGTCATACTGCAGCTTTATTCTCAATCTGGATTCAATTAACTCTAGATTTTCTCTTGGATGGATTTTAAAGCTGAATTTGCACTTCTACACCTGTTTCTCAACTCAAATGAATTCATCAGTCATCAAAGCAATATTAGTTATGTTCAAAATATCTATACCATTCATATCACACACAATTATACACACGATTCAATCCGTACGATGTTATAATCATTTATAATCACTTCATTTATTTCTTTAATTATCCATTCAAATTTAATTATCTGGATTGATTTATCAACCTTATTCATTTCTATTTGGTTTTAACCAGGTCGATTCATTTCCAAGTTTATATCCATGAGATCGAGCACACCATCCAAACATATCACACAATCAGCATTAAGAAATCTAAATAATTTTCCCATACTATAATGATCATCACTTTTATTTTATTATAAAATAAATTAGGCAAAAATAATTTCAAAAATAATTTTATATCAAATTACAAATACGCGCTCTCGTATATATACACAAACTCAATCTAGGGTATTACTAACCCCATCTCTATTGAGTCACACCACAAAGCCAAGTTTATCACTAAACCAATAGCTCTGATACAACTATAACGACCCAATGATTTTCGACCCCGAAAATCGACATAAAATCACCATGTCGACTATTCAAGCATCGAAAACACTGGATTGTCAATAGAAAGAAATTATAGGGCGAGAATGGAAAGAAAGAAGTGTTAGAATAGAAGAAAGAAGAAGAACCACACATCAGAATCTCACAGCGGAACGAATAAAATATAATATCAAATCTCTTTATACAAAAGAATTGTATATACATACCAATCATCAGAGTACAACATATATTAGTCACAGCGGAAAAATATTTGTATATAACTAGCGGTGAGGCCGCCTGCTTCTAGCTCCTGAAACTCAAAGCGAATATAACCTGTAAATACACACGGTCTGACCCGAGCACATTTGAAGCAAAGCAAAATACACCGGGTCAGTCTGGAATACTATCAGTGTTAAATTCACAGAGCACACACTTGTTTAACTTTGGAAAATTTCTTTCTGAAATCAAAGGATAATAGTAAGACCAGCCCACACATAAACACGGATGGTTTTTACCTTACTATAACCCAAAACATTCTTGAAATCATAACTTATTCTGATATTATCATAGTGTTTAAATGCAAGTAATTTAGAATCTAGCGGAACGCTTGCATCTCACGCTCCACATATATAGCATACAAACCAAAACCGCGGGCGCTTATTGGATATTGGATTCCAACCTTGACAAAGTATGGGACCACCTTCCGAACGTATCTCTAGAGGCGAATACAATGGGTTCAACAAGAACGTCTTGCAACTCGGCCCTCACATGACCGACCACTCATTTCGCTTGAGTGTATCGAATGTATATCACCAACGGTTGGGATCAGTAACCGCCTCCCGAAAAGGGACAGCATCGAAATATAGATTAAAGAAGCAAATGGAATTTCTCTAGATAAGTGATCATACACGCTAATGGGAGTGACCCACATAGCCATGCTGCCTGCCCGATTTTTGTCATTTTCGGGTTGACGAGGCTTGAGGCCAGAACTTAACTTTAAAACATCTGGTCATCATTCACTTTGAATGCCACATCGTCAGATCCACCAGATCACACTTGTTTGACGTCCACAAAAATACTCTAGTTTATTTGGCTAGAGAATAACCATTTCTCCGCCATCAACTATGGTACATTTGGAGAAATCAACGCATGTAATTCCTTTGGAAATACTCTGTCAGACATCCGTCCATACAAGTCATCCAGGAACAGGATGAACCATAGGTACTCTCCTACTACATCTCATATAGGAATCACCCCATGGATCAGTAACGAGCTGCAAATCCGTAGATTTCAACCACGACAGAATCACAAACCAAAATAACTCTGGTTGCAAGCCATAGAAATTCGAAAAGTAGTCCTTCTGCTTATGAAGATCCACGGTCTTCACTTGCTCCATCTTAAATCGACGTCTTCACGTATTTGTTGGTCGGAATGGTTTTCGAATATAATTCGATCCCGGTCTTTCCATACCAACAACCGTATTTGTTCAGGTTTGATAGACGGTGTTTTAACTATCAAATAACAAATGTGTTCATAAAATTATCTTGCTAATTCGGTACTTAACATGACTTGGCCTTTTTAATATATATATACACTTAACCAAATGGTTAATCAACTTTTAAATCTTCTCATATATTTTAACATTATCTTTATTCTTAATTTTTTTGTTATAACCAAAAACTATTTGATAGGTTTCGAGTTGGTAGATACTTACATACCAAACTTTCCATTTCCTTTACTATAGGAAATATCATTATATTTATCAAAACCCTTATTTACATTTTCTTAAATTTGACATCTCGATATAAACATATGTGTATATATATATTACTTAATGTTTTAAAACAAATTACCGATTCCGATAAGGCAACACAAGAGTCGAATTGCAATTTAAAACCAAATACTCTTATTTGCATTATAACTAACATTGTAGTCTTATTTATCTTCCAAAATCTCACACTTGTGTTTCACCTTTCTCGTATGGGATACTACACCAGTTTCAACACTTTTTCCTCGTTTAAAACCAATATCATTCCTCGATAATAATGAAGCCGTTCATGTTGGGGTATTTTATTTACCTCTCAGACCTTGATCGACAACATCCTTATCCCAGAATAGTATCAGTTCGTAACTTAAATCCTTATAAAAATCTTGTTTATCTTCTCGATTTCAAATCTGGTTTCATAACCCTTTTTCTTACATTTGAAATCTTCCCTTCGATAAATCTCTTTACTTGATAATTAAGAATAAATATTATTTAACTTTGTATTCACTTACACATTCTAGTTACAAATCTTGGTTTGAAGCTTGGATTATACATTTCTCAATAAAACCCTTATCTCCCCTTTTCACCAAACCTTATCGCTACTCAAATCATTCTTAGTTGAATTCCAACTAGAAGTTATCATTTTGATTATTAAAAATAATTAACTTTAACAATTCCTATACGAAAGATTGCTAACTTAGCCATTAACTAAGAAGTAGTATAATTATCCTTTAAAGGCTAATTAAATAATTAATTTATGTTAATAACACTAACCAATTCAGTAATCTCTTTAATTTAGTTAATCGGGGATTAACTAATAATTTAACACTATTCATTAAGCTTTAACGAATCTTCCGAATATTTAAATCAATTTCTTCCATCTGTCAATTTTACTCAAAACGGTTGATTTTATCGACCGTACCCATCAGTTAGCAGTTAACCGATTTTTCATTTGTCATTTCCCCTTTTTAAATAAATTAAATAACTTAATGAGTTTAAAATCACTGTTTAATTGGTTTAAAACAATTATTTCCTTTTACCAATCCCGTAAGTAGATTCTGTAGTTTCCTTATTTTAAAACTTGTATAAACCCTTTAAATAATTTCTTTAAAATATTTATATTATAAACTTCTAATTCAATTTCTAGTATAAAATAGCTAGAAAGCTTCATTTTCGTTATAAAATAAATTTATAACTTTAAACCTTGCGTCGATTTACTAAACGGTAAACCGACGTCTAAAACAGCACATTCTAGGCCATTCACTGCCAATTACCCAATCAACACTGTCGGTTGACTCTAAACACACACAGGTGAATATCTATTCAACCATCACGCTCAAACAGGTTTTTCTACCTTATGGGGTTCAATTAGTTCAAATATCAACAATATAAAATAAACAAACAACATATATAATATTTGAGGAATCCGGTCGGATCCCTCCAACCTGTTCTTCCCTGCAACACAGCTCATTATACATTTCATAACAATATATGAAATAAATCTCATATGTTCTACTAATTAAAAACGATGAAATATAAATGATAGAAACCAATCAAACAGTAACAGCCAATAGCAACCAATCAACCAATTTATATTTTTAAAGGTAAATTATATGTTAATATGAATTTACCACATCACAGGATTGCAAAAGGTGTGAGAATTAACTCACCAGATTTATTTTGGTTGGCGGTTGACGCGTTTGTACCTTTGAATCAAGAATGGACGTTCAAAATTTATTGAAATTTCAACAGCATCAGATCAGTGCCTAGTCAGTGCCATCGTCCCTGCGATCCCAACGGATCCAATTTCATCAAATTTCGTTACCGTATGAACGAGTTATGCTAGTTTAAAGCTTATATATGTTTATCGATTTAAAATAAAACTAAATTAATAATTAAATAATTAACTTTACCATAATTACCTTTACTAATGCCACGTCATCCTCAAAATATGCAAAACGCGTTTTTCCCCGTTGCTCTTCAGGAAGACCCAATGCCCATTTTCTTCTTCAATAACCACGAACGAAGTTCCCTTTCTTCTACCCACCGGCGATCATCCCTCAGGCCATCGGAACAACTTCCGACCCCTGCCCTGACACCACACCACCCCCAAGCATCCACGGTGAGAAACCCCGACCGTCAACTGTCACCGTCCGACCAAAAAACCGCTTCGACCCAAAACCGTTTACACCCATATTGCCACCTCCTCGGTCCATTATAGACCGCCGCACCACCTCAGTTGAGTTCGCCTCCAACCCAGGCACAGTCGACCTTCACCACTTCTCCTGGAAACGGCCGTGGCCCCACCAAAATGACCGAAACCTGACGCCAGCAAATGAAACCGAACCCAAAACAATGTTCTCCGTTCAACTCTCAATTCCCGACACCCTCGACCACTAGAGGTCATGCCACCACTTCCAAAACAAAGCCTTGCCTCTCCTCTACAAAACCCCCAAGGTCCTGTTCCCTCAAATCAACCAAATCCTTGTAATTTGGGCCAAAATTGAAGCTAGAATTTCATGGTTTTACCTCGGTTCCGGCCACCACAGTCGACGGAACTTCCTCAATTTTTCTCAACAAGTAGATATGGTCCCGATCTACGACTTCCCCTTTGGAACCCCCCCTAAATTCTTTACCAAAAGAGAGAAATAAATTAAATTGTAAATGAGGGTTTTTCTGCCAAATTACAGAATGGGAAAAATGGTTTGGCTGGAAATTCTGATGGAGGGGGTTTATATAAGTGGGAATAATATATTTTAAGTCGACGTGACGAGCGACGTTGACTAACGATATTTTATTTCGTACCTATCGCGTTTTCAAACGTTGTTTATTCGCTGCTGCGCTCACATACAAACCCCGTTCGTGATGGGAATGGATGGCATAGTATAATTTGACGATACGACCCTAATGAAACTTGTTTCTTCGAATTCCGAGTCTGTTTGCTCAAATGGCTCATGTTCACGTTCAAATGGTCGTTTTTGTTTATATTTTTTTGCCACGCTCACAGAATAACACTGATTGACGTGCAGTTTGAAAATCTAGCAAAAAAATTTTGTTACGGTCCCAACAAAATTTGTTTCATCGAAAACAGAGGTCGTTTGAAGAAAGTCCCTTTTGAACTGGCCAATTTGGTTTAAAATAAATCAATTTTAAAATACTTCAATATAAAATATTGCAGTTGGTCATATAAGACCAGAATTTGATACACTATCAATAGAAAATATTCTGGGTTGAATTCCAGGCCAAATCGATATATAAAATATTTAAAAACCATCATTTTATATAAACACGGCGCTATATATGTAAAGGAAATTCCATAGTGTTTTTTCAAAATTTGATTTGGACATAAAATAAAATCTACACGACGAAACTTTGATTTTTCTCTGCCATTGGAAAGATATCGTCAAACCGGTCCCGACATTTCTTGTTTCGAGGAAATCCGACTTATTTTGAACCCGGTACGACCAATTGAAGTTCAAAACGCCAAATCACGAACTACAGCGCCGCTGCAGCTCGTTATTTAATTCAATTATAAACCATATCGCTCGACCGTCGTTAAATAAACGAAATCTTGTTGTAAATTTAATATAACCAATTTTTGACCAATTTAAACTGCCCGATCACAATATATGGCAAATTCTATATTTTCCCAAATATTCTGGAAATTAAAATATTATTTTATTATTCATTTAAATAATATATTCCAAATAAATTTTTTAAATTCGATCATTTAAATTCAAACCAATATTTTCAATAATTAAAATATTTCAAATAAATAGGCAGAAAATACGGGTCGTTACAAGCTTGGAGCAAGAGGCTACAACCTTAGTTATCTAATGTTATTTCCGTTGTATTGTAAGTGTTGTACTCTAATGATAATGTTATGTATATACAGTCAAATTTTGTATTTCAAAAGCTGCTATATATTATATTTTATTCCGCTGCGATGTGAGATTCTGTGTTGTGTTTCTGTACTTCTTCTTCTATTCTAATTTTCTTTCTTTCTATTTCTCACCCTCTAACTTCTTTCTATTAATGATTCATATTTTCGTAATATTTGGGTTGGACGTATGTTGTATTTAGTCAACTCAGATATTACGGATTTCCAGGACGTTACAGTAGTAGCGTTTAAGGTGTATTGAGGAATTTTGTGGCGTGGGTAGTGAATGGGTTCGAAAGGAATAGAACAGCAGAAAAAGAATAGAAGGAAGCAGTGGCGGGGGAAAGCTTGTGTGCATAGTAAGGTGTGGTCAGGAACAAAGAAAAGAAAGGGAAGTTCACGTGCAGGTCGGAGAAAGGGGTTAGCGAGGGGTGCTATGATGATTGGACAGCGGTCCAGTAGAGGAGGTGGTGCGAGTTCGTATAGAAGGTGATGGTTTGAATGGAATATTGAATATATACAAGTAGAAGAATAACCATGCCTAGTTATTAAATATGATATGCCTAACCAGTTTTATAACCAAATAATTAACATGGGCCGTGTGCCTAATCCATAATCATTTTATTAACGTGGCCTAGGAGCAGGTAGGGTAATATTTAAAATGCCCAACCTATATTGAATAAATATGCCTAATCTTTTATGAAATATGCCTAAGTAGGAAGTGCGTGGTCAATCTTAAATTTATAATGGCCTAATCGTTTATGTAACGTGGCCTAATCTCTTATTCGATAAATATTCATAACTTCAGAATAATCTCATCATTCAGGTCAACCCCAATTAGATTTCACCTGTTTACAAATCTTTTTTTTACACTCATTCGAACTCTTAAAAGTCATTTACTATATTTATTAACTTTATATTTGCCCAGTTTGGATTTTATACAAATTCGACCAATAAAATTCTTATCAAGAATTCATATTGTACCTTTAATTTATATTACTATTAAAATAACTTCGCTTAACGTTTCATTTAACTGTGCATATGGTCTTATGACTTCATAACTTCCGTTAAATGGATTAAATTCCTAAATTTTCACTTTGATTAATTAAGTAATAATCAAATTCCAACCTTATAGAAATCATATTTGTTTACTTATAATTTTAAATGATTATAAAATGTAATTAACTTCGGTGTTTCAAACAAAATCATATTTCAAATTATATATGAACGGAATTTAAAAATGTGTTGAATCGATTTAATATCGATTTGAAAAATCTTTATTTTTGTCGATGGTACTAAAAAAAGCAAATTTATACTAAAGTACCAAACCTTGAAATATCGGTCAATTCCAATAACAGATATAATTGAATTGGTAAACATTATCAATAATAATGAGGAATCCAGTTCGATTCCTCCAACCTGTCCTTCTTTGCATCACAATGGGTTATTTCAATTTCAATACAATAATATATTTATCATAATAAACGGAAATAAATAGTTAACTAATAACGGTCAATAATCAATTAACAACATCCATTCATGCATCCAATTATTTGATAAATACGTTTATGTTAAAAAACATAACCAACAAGGTAAGTTATCTTTTTTGGAATATAATCGCTAAAATAACGATCTAATTCGATTAAATTAAACAATTATTTAGTTTAATTAATGAATATTAAAAATATTCAGCATCCATGCAAACAAGCATCCAGTCATCAATCATTAGCAAACTTTGCACAAAAATTAAGAATCTAACTTATAGAAAATATAAGCGGGATAAAATGAGTGAGTTTAACTCAACTTGATTTCCATTTGTTGAGATAACAACTGTTTTCGGTTAAATGAAACACGTGTTTAATTTAACTGGAAATTTCAGCTGTCTTCAACCATATTAAAATCTATCCCAGAATGAAGCGTTCGTCAAGACGATTCCAGCATCTCCTGGTTGGTCCAAATTTGACAATATACAAGCACGTTATAATTATAAGTTACACCCTAAAATGGTCATTCTTTAATTATTATTATTATTATACAGGGTGTTGAAAACTTGTAGTCATACTTATATACCTATATGAATACCTTGAATCGAGTGCAATGATCGAAGGACATTTGAACATTTCAAAGACTTGCCAATAAACCAAACTTATTTGCACGTGTGTTTTTGTTTTACGTGCTCGTATAATATTATGTCTTAACAATTTACATGTTTTATATTACTTGATAACTTATAATTAATTATAATAATTGTTGGCTCGCTTTTTGACCAAGCCACCCAGGATCATTCATAAGAAGAAAGCATGAAACCACGTTCTCTAAGAATATGAAGGAACGGATCGCACTCTATCGACTCGCCCACGGAGGATCGCGTCTCGACGGCTCGCCCACGGAGGATCGCGTCTCGTCGGATCGCCCCCATCTCATCTCGATGGATCGCCCCCATCTCATCAGCGAAACGACGCATCTAGGCGATCCGATCCGTGCATCTGTTGTTGCCCAGTATTGACCGATCCGATCCACTGATGCGCGGCGAACCCTCTGACCCGTTCAAGCGTGAGCTGGTCTTCAGCGATCCGAGACGCAAGGATCTAGCGACACGTGTCCCTAACCGTCATTTGGACCAATTCTACCCATCTGCACGATCCGATTTTCAAGCAGATCGCGACACCTGTCCACAACGGCTAATTTGACTATTTCCTCAACGGTGGCGATGCGATCCGATGTTCTCGGGATTCGTGCCACGTGTAACCACGACCCGCCTGACAAAATCAGCTATAAATAGCCCGGAGCTTGGCATTTTTTGGGATCTTTTTGGCAATATTGAGTACTGAACCCGCCATTGTTGTCAAACTACTGAAATATTGAGAGAAATCCTTGATTGTATTAGCTTTCAAAGTATTATCAATAATATATAAAGTGGACGTAGGCTCGTTAACGCCGAACCACTATAAATTCTGAGTGTTATTTCCCTTTTTTCTTATTCTTCAGTTGAAACTCTATAAGCTTCAGAACAATTTGGGTGTTAGGTCCAAATTTTGATCTAACATTTTGGTGCTTTCACTGAGAAATCACTCCGAAAGTTTAACTATTCAGTTCTTTGAAGATTCCAGCGATTCGGATATCATGGCTGGAAAAAGATCTAAGGAAGTGCGAGCCTCACAGACCAACGAAACGATTGAAGAGAGTGTGCTGGGCAATGAAGAAACTATGGATCGCGGAGCGCAGGGGGCGAACTGATCCGATGAAGACACCACGCTCCGAGTCGATGAGAACGAGACGATCTGGACCGCTGAAGGGGTTGTTACTCGATCCCGAGGAAACGCCTCGCACCCTCCGCACACTGCGACTGCGAATCGACCTCAAGGGGGCGCTGCGAGCCGCCACCCACGAACCACGGCGATCCGAATTGATGATCAGACCACAACTCGACCTGGAAAGGAACCTATGGCTCGCTCCTATCGTCCTGGTCCCTCTGCTCGACCCGGCTCAAGCTCTTTGCGCATAAGAGAAGGTGATGACGATCAATATGATCCTGCTGCTCCTGTTACTGAGGGGGATCTCTCTCGCTTTTCTGAAATGTGGGAGAGGTTGTTTGATGAATTGGCCGCCCAAAGGCAGGAAAGTTCCGTCCTACGACAAAATCTGACTGCTATGGATAGAAGACTTGATGAGCTAGCAAGGCAAAGAACACCGCCGGTTCGCCCACTCACCCCAGTATATTCTTCTTCGTCTGAAGAATCGCCGAGACCTCCGCGACGACCGTATGAAAGAGCCGAAAACATAGAGCAGCTTCGGTTCGGAACCCTGCCATCACAGGAAGAAGAGGCACTGGGGGCGGGGCCCTCAAATCGTAATGTGAACAATCAAGCCACAACTTCCAGAGCTCGAGATGTGGGCAGTCCCGTACGTAACAGACTACCTCAGCCCCGTCGCCGCACACATGCTCATGATAACAGGGGGCAACGAAGCCCTATCCGAGCCCCTGATTTCGTGACTGCTCCCGGAAGAGAAATTAGAGAACCTCGCCGAGCCAGAGGCACTGACCCTTAACCCCCTTTGTCCAGTGCAAATGTTGCAGCCATGATCCACCAGATTCTGGCAGATAGCCGTGGACAACGGAATGAAGATTGGGGGATCGACCGCAGTCACACCCCTTTCACTGACGATATTTTGGACGTGACTTTTCCAAGGCGTTTCAACATGCCACAAATGAACCGATATGCAGGTAGATCTTATCCTGTCCAGCATTTGATGAGATACTCTTGGTCGATGATCGCTGCCGCAGCCTCTGACGCTGTTAAGTGCAAAGCGTTTCCATATTCCTAGAGGATGTGGCTTTGTTATGGTTTACTCGCTTGCCGGTGAGATCAATTTCTAGCTTTAGGGAGTTGAGTGAGAAGTTCGTAGAACAATTCCGTATCTACGCACAGAAGACAAAAAGTGTGATCGATTTGTTCCTTGTCAAGCAGCGACCAGGCGAGAGTTTAAAGGTGTACCTGGATCGTTTCAATTTGGCCGCTACTGAGGTTAAAGATCCCCATGAACCGACCGTTGTCGCAGCACTGATTGACGGAGTAGATAAGGACACTGAATTCGGGAGGTACCTGGCAGGCAAACCACGCCACACCAGAGAGTTATTCTATGAGAAAGCCAATGTACATTTACGCCGGGAAGAGGTATATGCTAACCGAAAGGCAAAAACAGCCAATAAGGAGGAAATACAGAGCAATGTCGCCATTAAACAAACAGGAGACAGCTCAGGGAAAGTTGAAGTAAATGTCGAAAATCAGAATCAGGGTGGTCGTCAGCCAGGTAACAACAATAATAATGGTAACGGAAACAACCGGAAGAGGAACCGAGGGAACGACTCCCAGAGAAGGACTCATCCCAGGGCCTTTGAAAGTTATACACCAATAAATGATACTCTGGAAAATATCTTCATGGATGCGTATGAAGTCCTCCAGAATAAGAGGCCGCCTCCCAGAGATTCGACGGAGAAAGAGCGTGAAACATGGAAGTTTTTTCTCTTTCATCAGATTCACGGCCATTCGACGAATGAATGCCGTCACCTAAGAGATGTAGTCGAAAGGCTGCTTCGAGAAGGAAAGCTAGATGAATACAGAGTAACGCCCAGGGACAGGGGGCAAGCAGTGCAGGCCCCAAATCAGAACCAGAATCAACTTGCTACTAGGCCGACTGCCCAGCAAAAGGGAAAGAACATTGTTATCAATACCGTAATCGGAGGACTTTATCTCGCCGGGCATAGTTCCAAGGCATTGGATCAATACGTCAATGCAGCCAAACAACACCTCGAGGTAGGGGAGTGTAGCAACCCTGAGGACAGTATCCCGGTAAAGCAGCAAAAGATGATGACCGACGATGTCGTCTTCCGAGAACGAGAAAGCATTGGAGTCCATGCTTCGACAGAAGATCCATTTGTAATTACAGTACCCATTGGTCCAGCCACTGTCCATAAGGTTTTAGTGGACAACGGGAGTTCTGTCAACATTCTTTTCAAAAAGACATTTGACCAGATGAACCTCGAAATAAAAGACTTGAAGCCCTGTCAAGGATGGATCCGTCGATTCAACGGAGCATCAACCGCTCCAATGGGTTATGTAGAGTTACCGGTTACACTTGGGGAAGGAGGACGCCAGAGAGTGAGAATCCTTCCCTTCGTGGTTCTGGATGTTGAATCGCCTTACAATGCCTTTTTGGGCCGACCGGCCCTTGCAAAGTTTAGAGCATGTATAGCCCCCTGGTGCTTGTTATTGAAATTCCCCACAGAAGCTGGCATTGGTATCGTCAGAGGGGATCAAGTTGTTGCGCGAGCATGTTATGTTGCCGAACTAAAGTTACTTCGAAATGGAGGGGATATTGAAACTAAAGGCACCCCTCCCCCTTCGGGGGCGGAGACCTTATAGCAACTAAAGAGGATAGTCGTTGGAGAGTCGCCCAGAGAGATGCCCGAGGATATAGATCCCAGAGAGGATCAAGAACCCGGGAGCAGAATGGCGACTCCCAACGAGACAACTGTGGATGTACCGATCGATGACAGTGACCCAGAGAAGGTCCTTAAGATTGGATCCCAGTTAAATCCGAATCTCGCTAAAGAATTGACAGATTTCTTAAAAAACAATTTGGATGTATTTTCTTGGACCCACGCGGACATGTGTGAGATATCCCCATCAATTATGAGCCATTCCTTAAGCATTGACCCTAAACATCCTCCAGTAAAGCAAAAAAGGCGAATGTTGGGCCCAGAGAGGTCCGCTGCCTTGAAAGAAGAAGTTGGAAAGCTAAAGAGTAATGGATTTATCAGAGACTCGACCTACCCAGACTGGATTTCGAATCCAGTCCTGGTAAGAAAGGCCAACGGGAAGTGGCGAACGTGTATCGACTTCTCGGATTTGAACAAAGCCTGTCCAAAAGATAGTTTCCCGTTGCCCCGGATTGACCAGTTGGTAGACTCGATGGCAGGTCATGAACTTCTCTCATTTATGGATGCTTATTCAGGATATAACCAGATTCCGATGCATGTTCCAGATCAAGAGCACACTAGTTTTATCACGGATCTTGGATTATATTGTTATGTGGTGATGCCCTTTGGCTTGAAGAATGCGGGCGCTACATATCAACGCTTAGTCAACAGAATGTTTTATAACCGGATCGGAAAAACAATGGAAGTATACGTCGACGATATGTTGGTTAAGTCCAAGCAATCTTCTCAACACACTACTGACTTGGCAGAGATGTTCGGCATTCTTCCAAAGTATGGAATGAAACTCAACCTAACCAAATGTTCGTTCGGTGTTGCCTCTGGAAAATTCTTGGGATTCATCGTCAGTTCCCGTAGTATCGAGATTAATCCAGACCAGATCGCGGCAATCAGAGACATTCAGGAACCTAGGCAAATTAGGGATGTGCAAAGCCTTGCCGGAAAAGTGGCCGCACTAAGCAGATTTATCTCCAGGGCTACGGATAAGTGCATCCCATTCTTCGAATTAATAAAGAGAGGAAAACGCCACTTTAAATGGACACCCGACTGCGTAGATGCGTTTCAGAATTTACTCAGGCACCTGGAGAAACCTCCGATATTATCTAAGCCAATAGATCACGAGGACTTATTCGTGTATTTGGCAGTGTCATCCCATGCAATCAGCTCAGCATTGGTAAGAGAAGAGGATAAGGTCCAAAGACCTGTGTATTATGTGAGCAAAAAATTGACAGCAGCAGAGCGTAATTATCCACGAATAGAAAAGTTGGCGTATAGTTTACTGATCGCCTCTAGAAGGCTTCGACATTATTTTTAGGCACATCCCATTACCGTATACACCGATCACCCGCTCAAGCAAGTCCTACAGAGACCAGAGGCATCTGGAAGGTTGCTCAAATGGAATATTGAGCTAAGTCAATTTGATTTGAACTTTCAGCCCAGACGGTCAATTCGGGGGCAAGTGATAGCCGACTTCATAGCACAGTTCACTGTCCCTGAGGAAGATATAGCAAACGAAGAAGTTGATCCTTCAAAATTACTTTTCGATCCCAATGCCTGGAGATTGTATACTGATGGCGCTAGGAATGACGAAAGATCCGGCGCTGGAATAGTGCTTGAAACCCCCGAGAAACGATTGATAACCTATGCAATACGAATGGAGTTTCATGCCACTAACAACGATTCCGAATATGAAGCTCTGATAGCCGAATTAAAGGTTGCAAAGGAACTAGAAATCACAAAGCTGAACATCTTCTGCAACTCCAAGTTAGTTGTGAACCAAGTCACTGGAAAATTCCAAGCTAAACGTGCAAGATTGATTTTATACTTAAAGAAAGTGAAAGAATTGCTGAACGGTTTTGATCACTACAGCATATCTCATATTCCGCGGTCAGAGAATCAGCTGGCAGACAAGTTAGCAAAGATGGCTAGTTCCGACGATCCTGAAGTGACTGGGCTAGCCTCCGTTGAAGTACTTCGGTCCCCTAGCATAGATCGAATGGAAATCGACCTAGTACTAGAGACGGAACCAGAAAGGGAGTCCTGGATGACCCCTCTAAAGAATTTCCTGATGAATGGAACGCTTCCGACCAAGAAAAGCGAGAGGCGTAAAGTAATCCGTAAAGCCGCCCGATACGTTCTGCAAGGCGGAGTTCTTTACAGACAAGGGTTTTCAATGCCCCTCCTTCGGTGTGTAGCCCACGATGACATCAAACGTGTGCTGCAAGAAGTCCACGAAGGCGAATGTGGCGACCACACTGGAGGGCAAACTTTGGCAAAAAAGGTGTTGCGGCATGGTTATTTCTGGCCTACCATAAACAAGGATGCAGCAAGATACGCACGACGGTGTGATGCGTGCCAGAGATTTTCAAAGATACCTAGAGCACCTCCTAATCAGTTAAAAACGATGATGAGTCCATGGCCTTTCGCTATGTGGGGAATTGATATCATTGGAAGTCTCCCCATAGCAAGGGGCGGAGCAAAGTTCGCTATTATGGCCGTAGATTATTTCACTAAGTGGGTCGAGGCTGAACCACTAACTACAATCACAACCAAATGAGTGATCAACTTTATCGTGAGAAACATCATCTGTAGATTTGGGATTCCAAAGATCGTAATAACAGATAACGGAACTCAATTCGATAGTGCTGAATTCAGAAACTTCTGCCAAAGATACCACATCGAGAATCGATACACCTCTGTGGCACACCCGCAATCGAACGGACAAGTCGAAGCGGCAAATAAAGTAATTAAGTCCATTCTGAAAAGAAGAATGAAGCGGGCTAGAGCCATGTGGGCTGACGAATTGCCCTTTGCACTATGGGCCTACAGGACAACCTATAAATCGGCCACAGGACATACCCCGTTCTCCCTTGCTTTTGGAACGGAAGCAGTCATCCCGGTTGAGATAAAGGTACCTTCTCACCGGGTGACTTATTATGATCCAATGACCAATAATGAATTGCTCCTTGAGTCCCTGGATATGATCGAAGAAAAGAGGGATGAAGCAGACCTGCGTGCCTTGAGATGCAAACAACAGGTCGCCCGGTATTACAACAAAAAGGTTCGAGCCCGAACATGGGAACCCGGAGACTTGGTTCTAAAACGTGTCTTCCCACCCCCAACTCATATGGGAGCGAAGTGGGAAGGACCGTACTCCATTCTGAGCAAGCTTGATAATGGAACCTTCAAGCTAGCAACCGTAGATGGAAAGGAAATCCCCAGAGCGTGGAATGCCCAACATTTACGGCCATATTTAACATGAAAAATTTCAAATGTATTCTTTTGCTTTGTTAAAAAACCATGTACAAGGCATGAATTGCCTAGAATAGTCTGATTCCTTAAAGCAAAAGATTATAAAGTGGACGTAGGTCATGATTCGACCGAACCACTATAAAATATTGTGTGTCATTTACCTTTATTGCATCTTTATTTATCTTCCTATTTATTTTTATAGAAATCAAAAGAATAATGCAGGTACCCGAAATCAGTTGCCAACCATTCCTCTCGTAGACCGTTTGGGGGAACTCAAAGCCTTCGCAAGAGCCCCAACTGCTTGTCCGACTGGTTTCAATCCTCGGAGCTTGGATTAAAATATACACCTAGGACGAGTTTGATGAACATACATGATTGCAAACTGCTTGATCCATGACTCTAACTCTCCAGAGAGAGAGAGAGTATAAAAGCGTTTCCAATTGAGCGCTGAGAAAGAGCTCCTTCCCCGCTGAAGGATCGGGGAGCGAATGGATCGTTGAGCTCGAACTCTAACTCTCCAGAGAGAGAGAGTATAAAAGCGTCTCCGATTGAGCGCTGAGAAAGAGCTCCTTCCCCGCTGAAGGATCGGGGAGCGAATGGATCGTTGAGCTCGAACTCTAACTCTCCAGAGAGAGAGAGAGAGAGTATAAAAGCGTCTCCGATTGAGCGCTGAGAAAGAGCTCCTTCCCCGCTGAAGGATCGGGGAGCGAATGGATCGTTGAGCTCGAACTCTAACTCTCCAGAGAGAGAGAGTATAAAAGCGTCTCCGATTGAGCACTGAGAAAGAGCTCCTTCCCCGCTGCAGGATCGGGGAGCGAATGAATCGCTGAGCTCAAACTCTAACTCTCCAGAGAGAGAGAGTAGAGAGAGTATAAAAGCGTCTCCGATTGAGCGCTGAGAAAGAGCTCCTTCCCCGCTGAAGGATCGGGGAGCGAATGGATCGTTGAGCTCGAACTCTAACTCTCCAGAGAGAGAGAGAGAGAGTATAAAAGCGTCTTCGATTGAGCGCTGAGAAAGAGCTCCTTCCCCGCTGCAGGATCGGGGAGCGAATGAATCGCTGAGCTCGAACTCTAACTCTCCAGAGAGAGAGAGAGTATAAAAGCATCTCCGATTGAGCGCTGAGAAAGAACTTTTTCCCTGCTATAGGATCAGGGACCAACTGAACTATTGAATTCAAACTCTAACCGTGGCAATCGCCAGGAGAGTATAAAGAAATATGTAATTAGGCACTGAGAAAGGTGTCGGAAATTCGGTGACGCAAGAGCAGTTATCCTATGAAATCTTCTAAGTCCCCCATATTCGGAAATAGAGGGCAACCTGCCGACAAGGCTAACCAATTCTTAGTAAACCCCCGTCAGGCGCTATGATAACAATCGATTGGGCGCACATATACTCATATACATATACTGAACTTTAAAACAGCAACGCAACATGAAATTTTTTTCTTGGCTATCTGTTGTTTGACTGATTTCTAATTATTATTAGATGGCCTATGACTAAGCATGGAAAGTTTATTTGAATACAGGTACATAAAGATGCAAAAAGAGATAAACTTTCATTTATATACTGCGAACCAACAAAGTGAAAAACAGCCTAGAAAAGAAGGTGAGGGCCAGTCTCACAATTACACTTCCTTGCCAGTGGAAAACCTAAAGACAAAATATCAACAAACATCCTATTTACGCTTTGGCCTCTTCTCTTGCTTCTGCCTCTCCAGCCTCTCCTTGTCGGCATCAGATGGATCCCCTTTCTTCCTCTTCCTTTTGTCAATAAGAGGAACGTCCGATTCTTCTGAAGATTCCTCTCCCACCTCTTTTCTCTTCCTTCTATCAGAAAGGGAAGCCGGGAAGTCATCGGGATTTGCGAAATGGAGCTGTCGGCTGATAGATTTGGGCTGGATTTTCACAATCATCCCAGTTTTGGGATCGAATTCTGCAAGGGGAACTACGTCCAAAGCCTCATCTCCCACATTTTTCAAAGCCATCTCTGTCTCCTGCCTAGCTTTTCGGCTTGCCAATGTCTCGTCGTCATCGTCGTCGGCTTTTTTGGCGCCGATAATGTCTTCTTCATCATCTACATGGCGCCCATCCATGTCTCTTAAGGCTTCGATGGTCTGAGCATCTTTGGGAACGTCAGTGCTAGGTGTCGGGACGCTTTTATCTGTTGTTGTGACCTCAACCTGTCTTGATATATCAGCACCGGCACCTTGTGAGAAAGCCTCCTCCTCCACCTCTTTTTCAACTCCCTTGTCGACGGGCTCGCCACCTGTATTATGAGGAACGCACGTTACTAACTCAATTGGTTGTTCTACCAAAAGACGACAATTCACAATTGCTTTGACAAATTGCGGGGAAAAAAGGGAGATACCTTCCGCAGACCCTCCTTCTTGAATAGTCGCAGGAGCTCCAACAACTACCGGAGTTAGGCCCAAAGGGATTAGCGGATCATCAGGATGGTACTCCTCAACTCCAGAGGTTTTGGGCTCCACGACTGAACTTGAGCCTTCGTCAATTTTGCTTTTACCTTTAGCCAAGGTTTTCTCCTTTTCCATCTCCGCTAAAATCAGACGACGACCCTCTGCTAGGTCCTCAGGCTCATTATCCCTTAAGATGCTCTTCATCAACTCATCCTCATCAATTTCTTCTACTCCCAATCTATGCTTTTCACCCTCAACAATGGCATCCCATAAATTGGCTAAAGTAACGTGGTAATCCGGGATCCATGAGATGTTGCGAGTTTTGAGAACCTGGCCAAGGAAGTCAAAAATCATTTCTTCAAACCCCTCGATTTCCTTTTCTCTGTCGAGGAGCTTGTTGTTAGAAGCTGTGCCCAATTCGATGGCACTTTCAACGTTCTTTTCGGCGAGGGTTGCCCTTCTCTCCGCATCCGAGACCTGGTCATTTAAAACCACCTTTTCTGCTTTAGCCAAAGCCAAACTTTCTTTTAAACTCGCTTTTTCTGCCTCCCAAGCAGCCCTCTCAGCTTCAAAATGGCCTTGTGCTGTTTTCAACTCGATGTTGGCCATTTTGAGATCTTCGACCTCCTTCTTTAAGGCCATTTTCTCTTGGCTATTGGAGTCCAGTTCCGAATGGAAGCGTTGCTTAGCATTTTCTAATTCAACCTTATAATTTTCAACGTCCCTCCGTGCTAAAGCAAGCTGGGATTGAGCATCTTCTAGGTCCTTCTCCATCTTGGTCCTGGCTCTTTCGTTGTTTTCGAGTTTCGCCTTGGATCTGTGTGCTTCTATTTCAAGCGATCAGATGACTTCAGAAAGGTTAACAACATGTTTTTTCATCATCTCATATTGTCTGGCAACATGGCGGATATGCCCGACAACCTCGCTATCCCAGTTCTTGGGGACTGGTTCCAAGGCTGGAACGAATGTCATCCGGTCAAAGAATATGTCTGGAAACTGTTCCCGCAGCTTTTCCAGCCTGCCTTGAATCTCGGGACCGTGCTTGTAATCCCGTGACCCGGGGGCAGCCAACTCTGTCTGGCTGGAGGGGACGATGTCACTCCTCTCTTTTTCAGATTCTTTGGATGCATCCTTGCCCTTATCTTTAGATTCCTGGTGCCTTTTGGACGACCGGCTGTGGGAAGGTGCACTCTTCGGAGGAGTTAGCTCTTTAGGAAGTTTCTTCCCTCCTGTAGGAACTGCCGGGTAGGTGGAAGGATTGGTAGAGGTCGGTTTTGGTGGAGACCGAGGTTGTAAGGAAGTCGGCCTGTGAGAAGGACCACGAGAGCGTTCAGTATCCGGGCGAAGGCTGGGTGTGCCCTCACGAAGCGAACGGTACGAGTAAGATTTCATGCGAGACATCGTTCCTGCAAAAATGAAGAGATCATATTAAAACTTTGGATACCCACGATATAAGAGTGCAAGGTCAGATAGTGTGTGTGATGTGTGCATCCCATGTAATTCCCCCTAACGGACCCGGGCCTGAAGACAGGCTCATCTGACCAGTTTCTCGTCCTATAGTTGGAGCACTAGTCTCTTCAAGACCAGGGAAGAAAGGCCCCTCTTCGAAGTCCTTCTCTGTGTATACATCATCAGGTAAAGGGATTTTATTCAGCTCATCAAATAACTGCTCTTCTGTCAAATCATCAGGAGCAACGGATTCGATTGGAGCAGAAATAGGAATTTCCTTGGACGCGTCACCGCGGACCTCATCCCCTCTGTATATGTTCATGTCTTCATCGTCTTGGATGATTATCGGAGAAGGACTCTTGCGAAATTTAGTTGTTTCTATCGCTTGTGAAGTTCCCTCTCCCTCTGTTGGGGGCACGTACTTATAAGGTTTGCCGCCAGTGCCAAGTCCAAATCTTCTATCCAGAAGACGATGCTTATGAAGATTGTCATCAGTGATGCATTTTTTGATCCTCAGAAAGTCAGACCTGCTTTGATGAAGAATAGATAATCGATGGTTGTATAACGGACCCTCCGTTTTCGGGAAGATGTGATCTGTTTAAGACAAAGAAAAAGGCGGAAGGATGTTAATACTTAGACTCCTTGAGCAAGATATTCGATTAGAAGATCAAAGTTTACTTGATTTGAGCCATCTTCGTGAGCATCCGGTCTGTTTCCTTATATAAAACCAATCGGACTTAGGATCCCCTATGTTGCTATACCCGTCGTACAAAACTTTCCTAGTTGCCACCGATTCAAAGAAAGAGAAATTTGGAGTTGCCGAAGAACGATGCTTGAAAAGAAAGAAGAATACCAGATCTCTAAATTTAAGTTCGGCGTGTAGGATCTCCGCGTATGCAACATATAGAGAGTATAGAGATGCGTAGGCGTTAGGATGAAGCTGCATCGGAGCAATGCCCAGTCGTCTTAAAGTTTCGATGGCGATCGGAGGAAACGGAGGAATAGCTCCTACTAGACACATGGTTCGACTGATCACCATATACCCTTCTAGAGCTAGGTGGGGTCTATCTTCGCTTCCGGGTGTCAAGACATCGTCCCAAGGAATTCCGTGTCTTAAGCAGATTCTTTTAAGCTTTATATCGTCGAGCTTGGATGCTAAAGAATCAGAAAAAATTTATCTATCCCGAGCGCGCTTGGAATCTCGTCAGGAGCTCGTTCGTCTATCTCAGAATCATCGCTAGATGAAGTATTTTCGGATGGATTTGATTCTGAGGCCTCGTGCTCAGATCCAGAATTTTCACCTCCTGGATTAATTGGAAGAGTCTTGGGATTGTGTTGCTCAGGAGCCTCGGATTCCGCTTCTGTTGCGGATCTTGAAGAAGAGTGATCACTCGACATTGCTGCTAGGACGAGAATGCATGAACAATGAGATTAATACTACCCGATCCCCGTGTGTGCAAGTGCCGGTGTGTGTACTTGTGTGTGCATTGAAAATAAAATATGAAAGCAATCAAGATCATCAAAGTATTAGTCGTCATATGCAGCCGAATTATGTAGTCATTTAGTCCAGAAAGTTCAACATCAGGGCCCTAGCCTAACTGTTCAGAATTTTATGGTGACAAGGCGTCGATTAAAGTTTGAAATTTCTTCGCATCGTCATCTATGAGTCGGATCGCAAGGCAGAGGGATCGCCCCTTTCGGATCGCAAGGCAGAGGGATCGTGCCCTTTCGGATCGCAGGGCAAAGGGATCGCTCCTTCACGAATCGTTGCAACCCCCACGATACGCGCCTTTGCTGCCACCATGATCTTTCGTCTCGCCACTCGCCTTTATCTTCTCCTCTCCTTGCCTATGATCCGAACCGGCCTTCCCTCTTCTTCTTCCTCCTTCGTTTTCCTCCTCTCCTTTCCATCCTCGAGCTCCAAGCTCTACGTCAGTCAGCCATGGCGTTTTGATGTTTTCTTCAGAAAAGTGCAAATTTCCATCGTTTCTCCCTCAAATCAGTCGAGAAAGTTCATGAAAGAGCGGCGTTCACGAATAAGAATACTTTTTGTGGAGTTACCTTTCTAAAAATTGAAGGAATGCTTGGATTTTCGAGAGTTGAAAAACTTGGGTTCGTTCTTCGATAGTACAGGCGAAACAATACGGCAGAAAGAAAGAGGAAGGAAAGTGAAGAGGGGAGGGTCGGCTTATATAGGCAAAGAGGACGACCGTTTGTATCCCCTTCTTTGTCCTATTCGATCCACGAAAGACCGGCGGGCCGCGAACCAAAAGCCCACCACGACTCGAGGAGGAGCCCGTTTCGTTCCGAGGCCCAAGTGCACCCACGAGTGGAACGAATATCTCCCTAACGGACCGCGACTCGATCCCGCGATACGAGTCGATAAATTCAGAAATGAGGATTATGAAAAATCCCAGAAAGAGAATCGTTCTCTGATCCGCGATTCGTTGAGAAAAGACGATTCTATAGCTTCGAAGCATGTTCCATCATCGATAAAACATACTTCGAGGGGGCAAAATGTTGGCTCGCTTTTTGACCAAGCCACCCAGGATCATTCATAAGAAGAAACCATGAAACCACGTTCTCTAAGAATATGAAGGAACGGATCGCACTCTATCGACTCGCCCACGGAGGATCGCCTCTCGACGGTTCGCCCACGGAGGATCGCGTCTCGACGGATCGCCCACGGAGGATCGCGTCTCGATGGATCGCCCCCATCTCATCAGCGAAACGACGCATCTAGGAGATCCGATCCGTGCATCTGTTGTTGCCCAGTATTGACCGATCAGATCCACTGATGCGCGGCGAACCCTCTGACCCGTTCAAGCGTGAGCTGGTCTTCAGCGATCCGAGACGCACGGATCTAGCGACACGTGTCCCTAACCGTCATTTGGACCAATTCTACCCATCTGCACGATCCGATTTTCAAGCAGATCGCGACACCTATCCACAACGGCTAATTTGACTATTTCCTCAACGGTGGCGATGCGATCCGATGTTCTCGGGATTCGTGCCACGTGTAACCACGACCCGCCTGACAAAATCAGCTATAAATAGCCCGGAGCTTGGCATTTTTTGGGATCTTTTTGGCAATATTGAGTACTGAATCCGCCATTGTTGTCAAACTACTGAAATATTGAGAGAAATCCTTGATTGTATTAGCTTTCAAAGTATTATCAATAATATATAAAGTGGACGTAGGCTCGTTAACGCCGAACCACTATAAATTCTGAGTGTTATTTCCCTTTTTTCTTATTCTTCAGTTGAAACTCTATAAGCTTCAGAACAATTTGGGTGTTAGGTCCAAATTTTGATCTAACAATAACAAAGTTAATTGTAATGTACAATGGCCACGTTAATTTGCTTAGGCACTTTTAATAAAGATAGGCACGTTAAATCTAAAAAGATTGGGCACGTGACTTGCAATTAGGCACATTGAAAACCTCTTCTACCTGTTTAATATTTGAACCTAGTACTCATGTATATAATTTACTTAGTCCACGCAACTTTAATTAGGCACGTATACAAGGGTTAGGCACGATTTAAAACTAGGATTGGGCACGAATCATTTTATATGCCTAAATTAAAATGCTAACCATGATTAACGTGTATATATATTATATATATACACTTGGCGACGTGAGCCTTTAATTTGGCATTTAATAAGGTTCAGGCACATCTTAATTAAAAGATTAGGCAAACATATCAAAGATTAGGCACATTAAATAAGCCGCTCATTATCTTCTACATGACGCATTAACAAAGCCGCTTCACCACGAATTCGCTCATCAACTTAAACTCCATGTACCAACCCTCTCCGACCTGCCACCCGACATCAGCGACACCACCGCGCCACTCCCGTACGAGACCTAACAGTTGAACCCATCTCCACGCTTACGCACCACCATCGAACCATGTTTCCCCTTCCCCATACCACTTCCCCTTCCTACTACTATGCTGTTCTCAACCTACCTCGTGTACAGGCGGATTCATCTTCCTTTGGAAATGAGGCTTGCGGTTTATTTTTATTTATATATCTGGATTTGGTTTTTGTTTTAATTTTTGTAGGAGGAAGCTTTTGGTTTCGTTTCTTTGCCTTGCTGAAACGAAAATGGGAAGAAAGTCTCATACATATAGAAGAAGCTGAAGCAGGGATAAGAACAACGTCTATCAGAGGGTACGAGGTAGGCTTGTTTCAAAACTGTAGGTATGTTTTCTAAACTTATAGGAAAAACATATATATACATACTTTGCTTTCAATCAGTTGTTCATTGATAGGTCTGCACATTCATTTTAGGTCGGTTGCTTTATAAGGGTGTAGTTTATATTACTTGTGTTTTTTTGTTTACTAAATCAACAATTCATATTCAATCTGGACATAAGTGCATATTCGTTGCATTTTATCCCTTTTTTCAATTTTCTATACTTAATCCAAGGATCAAATTTTATCAACTGTTATCGGATATAATTATATCCGATATATGTTTGTTGGCACATGACAAATAATTCCTACCACCATTTACACTACTGCTAAATATACACACCGTCAAACACCGACTCCAATCTCAGTGAAAATAAACGCACTGTTATGTCTGTGCTGCGGTCCCAATTATGAAATTGGTTTCGTTGAAAACGGGCACCGTTTGCAAAATGGCGTTACTTTATTTCCAGTTTATTCTTCGGTTCACGGTTAAATTTCGTACGCTGACAAAAAAAATTGGCATCAAATTCGAAATATAACAATAATTAGTTATATGTATTCCAATAAAATTTATTTTGTCAAAAATGGAGGTTGTTCGGAAAACGACCAATTCTATGGCTTATATAATATCAGTAAAGTATATCCAAAATAATCCAGTTTAATAGTAATAAATTATTATTACCAGAATATTTAAACTGAATATTATATGGCATTAACTTAAACCAATTATAGATTCAAAAGTCAACGTTCAGAAATTCAGAATAAACGATATTCTGTTTATATAAAAATCCTTAATATTTATAAACAAATGGTTATAAATTATTTCCAAGGTGACTATTTGGAAATTTAGTTTGAACATATCTTACAATCCATATGATGAAATCCGATTTTTTTTCTTCTATCAGAAAATTATTCAATTGGATTCAAACGTTTCTTGTTTCATAGAATTCCGACTTATATCGGATCCTGTATATTCAATTAAAGTTCATAACTCAATATTACAAACTACCACATTGTTTTGAGCTCTTTTTAATTAATTTATAAACTAATATGTTCAAACTCCATTTTTGATAAAGAAATTCGATATAAAATCCATTTATATTACCAAATAAATAATTAAGACACATTTAAATATTCGTAATTACATTCAAAAATTTGGGACGTTACACCCTATGTTGAAAACTTAATTTTGAGTTGTTTAAAATAATGAAATTCAACTTGTTATAATAATAATAATTTTCATTGATCCCATATAAAATTACGATTTAGTTATTTCGATAAATGTTGAAAGTCGGAATTAATAATAATATATTTAATGAAATTTATTGTGTAACTTATAATTGAAATAAATTTAGAACTTGGTAAGTAAGGAAATTTGCATTCACAATAATCGAAAGTAAACTTATTAGTATATATGAACTCTATCTTTGATTTGAATAAAATATATAAATCTTTGAATGAAAAGTTGACTAACGAAAATTGTGTATTTTATTATATTAATGAACCTGATAAAGTAGTTATTTTGCAAACAATCTCGGAATTTGATGAAATTACTTTTATCGGATAAGAAATTGTAAATTTTTATAAGGCCTTAGATTTCATAGTCGTCGGGCTTGTCGTTTAACTAAAAATATTTAAACGCATTGAAATGATGTGTACAATTTAATTAGAATAACGAAATTTTAAGGCAACTGCTCCAGACTTCCGAATTGGGCTTCGCTACTAGTCCCATTGCGTCTAGAATGCCTTAAAACCAATAGGTAGGTTGCAAGAGGGCCTAATTTGAACACAGACCCATTTTGAGCTTAAATACACATAAACCGAGAAAATTAATTAATAAAATAATTTCAAAACCCTAATCTAATTCGACCGCCACCATGTATAAATTTTAATTGCCAGAATTCATTGATTCTTTCTTCCTTAATTTCTTAAAATATAGTTAGCGAAATCTGATGGTTCCAAAATGAAATACGTAGATCTCGATCTACTTTTCCAATCCATGTGATTCATCAAAGTTATTTGTGTATAAAGTCGCCAGAAATTGCATTCAAAGGGCATATGGCTTTGGGGCTTTTCCCGGCTTTGGGGGCCACAGAGTCGGTGTTGTTTTTCGGTGCAGGTGGAGCAACTGGTGGCGCATCTCGCGGGGTAGATGGATCATGGATTGGCCTTAGGTTTGGGAGTTGCGTGAATTAGGGATAGGAGGTAGATTTGGGTTCGGTTTTAGTCACCTGAGATAGAATATGCTGAACAAAGAAGAAGAGACGGAGCAATGTTGTTGACGAGGCTGCACAATACCTAGGCGAGGAAAATTATTTTATATATAGTAAAATTCCATATGTTAAAAGATTAATAACTTTTTCATACAATTCAGTTTACGCGCGGTTGGATCCGCCGGACTCGTATGTAATTCTGGACAACATGAAGCTGTCATGGATTGATTCCGAGACAGTTGATTTTTGGAGTAGAATTTGGATCTAAATCTCGTTACAAATCAAAAGTGATTGATTTAACCCACTCAAGCTTAACTAAAATATTCGATTATTAGTTAGATTAAAATCATGTCATAGTAGGATTATATTGATTGTTGTTTGAAAGTTAAAATTGCATATTTATGTTTATTTGCGTCGATTGTGTAATTTAATTTAACTATTAGTTTAAATTGAGCGGTTAGGTTAAATTTAAAATTTAATTACTAGTTTAAAATCCGACATCTGATAACTAGTTAATTCACACGATATTGAACTATTTGGTTGTAATGATGTTATGAATGGGTTGGATTTGATATGTTTGACATATTGATGTTTATTTGTGTGCATTTACCTATTATTCACCCTGATTTTTTTGTGATCGTTGTTTGTGTTGATTAATCCCATCCATTTACCTTAGATGTTATGGGCATCAAAATAAACCCGTGACCAATTATTAAAATGAATTAAGAACATAGGTTGAAATGATAAATACCTATGACCCTGATTTGGATTGAAACGATATATATCCTTTCCCAAAATACTAAAATTAAATTTCAAGTATGACTTGGCCATAGGATAGAAAATTATATACGAACACCGGTTGGTTAAATAACTTTTTTTAGCCATGACTCTTGAAATATGGTTTTAAAGACATTATAGACGATGTTTTATAAATCGATTTCCTTTGAACTTGAATATTGGATTTTGAAGTATAAAAGCTAAAGGAATTTTTTGACGCTATAAACTGAAATAAAAATGAAATTGAATATGAGTCGATTTATCGAAATTGAATTGTTTTTCCATCTTTGAAATTTACTTTAAATTAACTCGATTTAAAGTAATAGTTGTACTGTAAACTCGAGATTTTATAAATTGAGATATTTCAAAGTAAGAATTATAATTGAAATTTAAAATATTTGAATTGAATATTTTAAATCGAATTGTTTGAATCGAATTGTTGAATCAAATTAAAAAATAAATGGGAAGTTGAAGCGACTTGAATTAAGATATCGAAATTTAGTTGAATTGATTGAAACTGGAGTATGATTTCCAGTTTGTTTAAAATTTAGAAGAAACAATTCAAATTCTAATTTATTTATTTATTTAAACCTTATATACATATACTATTTTACTTAGCAATCATTTTACTTTATAAACTATGCTTTTAACTTATACATAGTGTCTATATTAATAAAATGCTTGGGTAAATGACTAATTTAAATTTTAAACTATATATTTACTTATATATATAATTTTATTTTAGTAAACCATTTTTATAATTTTCTATTTTTTTATATACTACTTTAATATTTTAACTATGGATTTTACTAAAATTTTGATAATTCTATTTGAAATACAAACTATTTTCAAACTATTTCAAATATATGTCTAAAATATTTTTAAATATACTCATAACTATTTTAATATTCAAATTATTTTAAGGTTTGAATCGTTTTAGGATTATGAGTTCGATTTAAATCAGAATTTAATACAGAAGTATATCCTATTTGAATATAAAATAATTTGAAAGCCAGTCTGATATTTCGATATACAGTATGAACCGCTTGAAATGTAAAAAATATGTCCCATGTGAAAATTGTAGACATTTGGTTGTTAAAGAGACCAGGATCAGATATTTTCACACTCTCTGCCAATACCAAACCACTTTAACAACAGTGTACATAGTGGAGAATCCAAAATGAAGCAGGATGGTTCGGCAAACACTACTGGAATGAAGTAAGAGAACGATGATGGATATCCTTGACCTTCGGGTCATAATTGAAATGACTAAAACGGATGACACGGCCGAGCCAAGTAAGGTCGCTCCTTGAAACGACCCGCAAATCCGTACCCTTTGAGTCGACTAATAACACCACACGTCCAACTCAAATTGCACAGAAATACGAACCATTATTAGAAAGAAGTTAGAGGATGAGAAATAGAAAGAAATATTAGAATAGAAGAAAAACGAAGATCACAAACTCACAGCGGAACGAATAAAATATATTAGATAACATAAACTTTGAAATACAAATCAGTATTTGTATATACATACCATTATCAGAGCACAACGATTATCCCTGGAACAGTTATAAACACCTGTTTCCAGATACAACATAGTACACAGCGGAAAATATGATAGTCTATAGCCAACTGGTGAAGCCTCCTGCTTCAATCTCCTCCAGGTAAATCTGTAAAATCCTAACTACTTGACTGCCCGTACAAATTTGGGCACCCAAGAGTTTAGGGAAAACAACAAAATAAACTCTGGGTCAGTCATGGGACTGGTGTGAGTAAACTCCAATCATTTGTTTAACTTTCAAAAATCCTTTTCAAAAGAAAAGATAATCGTAAGACCAATCCACACATAAACATGGACGGTTTTTACCTTACGATAACCCAAAACACTTTGGAAATCATATATTATCTGATATTATAATAATGTCTAATCACAGGTAATTAAAATCTAGTAGAACGCTTGCATCTCACGCTCTACATATAATATACAATCAAACTCGCAGGCACTTATTGGAGATTGGATTCCAACTTGACAAGGTATGGGACCACCTTCCGAACGTGTATCTCTAGAGGCAAATACACTGGGTTCAACAAGAACGTCTTGCAACCCGGCCCTCACATGACCGACCACTCATTTCGCTTGAGTGTATCGAATGTATATCACCAACGGTTGGGATCAGCAACCGTCTCCCGACAAGGGACAGCATCGATAGATTTAAGAACAAATGGAATTCCTCTAGATAGGTGATCATACATCCTAATGGGTGCGACCCACATAGCCATGCTGCCTGCCCGATTTTTGTCCTTTCCTGGTTGATGAGGCTTGAGGTCATAACGTATCTTTTGACAGATCACACCTCCATTACTTTGAATGCCACATCGTCATACCCGCCAAATCACCAATTGATTTCACCAAAAATACCACGGGTATACAGCTAAGAGAAACGAATTCCTCCGCCACCAAACGTAAGTACGTTTGAAGAGATCAACTTATGCGATCCATTGGATATACTCCGTCAGACACTCGTCCATATAAGTTGTCCTGGGTCTGGACAAACCGAAGGCACTATTCTATAAATAGGATAGCCCTTGCATAACTCCGTCTTCAATATATTCAGCATACTTGATTCGCAACGCTTATGCTAATACGGAGTGGTTCTCTGGATAATAATCCAACCGGTCTCTCCATATTAACAACGTTAAAATGGTCAAAACTTTGATAGTCGGTGATTTAACTATCAAATGAAAACATGTCGGTGTGCAAACAATGATATTATTTCCAAAAGGAAATTCTATCGACCAAACATCATTCAACGTTTATCCCTTTTAGTTCATTCATTTATTCATTTCCCTTTTCACTTTCATTTACATTCCTTATTTAATATATTTAGAAAATATACGCTATTAACATTGGAAAACATTTCCATTATCTGTCCTCTATATTCATAAAACATTTCTGACTCTCATTTGGAAAACGTTTCCAAATCTCCTTCATTTTTGTTTTAACAGATGTTTGAATAAACATCGCTATGCCAACTCACCATTTCACTCATTTACTAAATCCACTTAATCACTTCCATTCTCGAACCTTATCCATTTCTTGGTTAAAACTAAAGTCAATCAAGTTGGGGTATAATTACCTCTCAGACGTTAACTGAACGACATTCTTAACTTTGAATTAGTCAGAGCTCACAACTTTAAACCAAACCTTTCTTACATGACTCTCGGATTTGATCTACGAACACACCTTCTTTATAAAAATATTGATTTTAACGGTAGCATTATAATCGCTGTCTTCAAATGTTTGATTTATGAAACATTGCTTTCAACAACAGCGTTAAACCGCTGTCTAGCATTATAGAACACTTATCATAACCATAGCATTAAGATTGCTATTAAAACAGTTATTTATAACGGCAGCGTTAAAATTGCTATTTAGATTTACCAAGACATTTATTATAACAGCAGCATCTAAAATTGCTGTATAGATTTACAACATCTATTATAACAGCAGCGCTAAAATCGCTGTTTAGTTTTATAAAAGCATTTCTTACAAAGACAGCGTTATAATCGCTATTTAAAATTATAAAAGCATTTCTTATAACAACAGCGTTATGATTGCTGTTTTGAATAAAATACCGTGTGCGACGCACACGCTTCCGTTGTTCATTTATAAACTCTGTTTATTTTAAACAATTCAAGTTCTCCTTTAAACATATTTATAAACTATACATTCTTCTAACCACTTAATTCGATTTCTATAAATTCCCTTTTTTATTTACAAAATATTTCCTTGGTTAAACTATTTATTCCTTTACTTTAAGCATTTGAAATCTTTCTTTAAACTTTCCTCTGTAATTTGCTAAATTCAAATCCATTTCCAAATATTGGTTTCAAAACCGATACTCACTTTCAAATATACATTCATATTTGAACTCACCTCTTAATTTATCCAATGGTTAATGATCCACTTGATTTATATCTTTATTTATAACATTTTCCTTGGTTTACCCAATGGAATAGGTTTCCATTTGCAACTCAATGAAAAAGAAATTATTTCTAATTTGGAATTAAACTCTGCCTTTAAATTCTAATTTCCTTTTTCACATTCGATGATATTTTACGGTATCTAAAATACCAGGTTCCTAAGGCCAGGGTAAATCAAACACACAAATTCAACCATGGACAATGTAGCATAACATATATCACCATCAATTAAAACAGTAAATAAAATGTTGAGGGATCCAGTTGGATCCCTCCAACCTGTTTCCCTGCATCCACAGATGTTAGTAACATCAAAAATATCGCATTAATGAAAAATCAATCAACGATGTGATTATATTAACCAATTTATCAACTATTCAACCAATCAACCATTTCACATTATAAAATAATTTTAAACGAGTGAGTTTACTCACCTTTGTTTTGCAGTTGACGGTTCAGCTTTGGTTTTATTTTAAAATCAAACAGCCGTTGATTTTTATCACGAGATTCCATCAGCTTCGTTCTATGTCGTATCAGTTCCACGACTAAGAACTCGTTGCTATGATTCTAACGTGATCGTCGTCCAATTCTGTTTTTATGTGAGGTATATATATTGATGTTACAAGCCTTGATTTAATTAAACATCATTTAATGATATATCTTAAAACAAATTAGTAACCTTAATCATAATGTTAAGCGTGATTACCGAAATTTCTCTTCACGTCTTCTTCCTTGATCAGCACAACACACCTGTAGCCTTTTATAACAATGTCGGCTTGCTAAAGCTTCCCTACTGCCCTCCCCCCATTTCACTACAAATCCTCACAAAACCAATTATGTTCTTTTCTTCACTGTCATTTCCACCTTCCAACACAAATTATGCCATCCTTCTAAACTGAGAGCCATCAACAAGTCCCAAATCTTTAGACCACATGGTTTCACGGACACTTGTTGATATAGACTGTTTTGCCACATAGGTCCATTACCAGTTTGTGTTTCATTATTGACCAAAGCCCCAATATACTACGTTAATGCCCACCACTGCACTTAAATCCTCACCACCGTCCTTCATTTGTTTTCCAGGAAATGCCATCACCAAGCCCTCTTTTACCATCAGGGTATCACCAACCACAAGTCCACGCCCTCTCACCATTCTCCACATTTACTCCAATATTTAACCCAACACCGCCCCATATGAAAACACAGACACCCCCATACGCTTTTGAACCTTTCGTCCTCTTAGTACGTCTTCTTCCAGAACTTTAAACATAGCTTCTCCTTAAAATACAGCATCGCCCTTCCTTTACCACTCGTCATACTCACCCATCCAAGCCTGCCCCGCAATACCCCACAAATACATGTCTTCCGCCTCAACAAATCCACTGCCGCAACCTTCTTTTCCAAGACCTCCGTCTCTGAAAACCCTAAATTGCTCGAAACCCATCGCCTTCGACCTCCATACGGTGTGCCGCCACTGTAGATCGACTTCCCACCCCTGCGCGCCCCTTTTTGCTGTTGATGACTTAGCCCAGAACCGTCAGGTCGATCAGTTGAACGGTCATGGTTCTTTAGGTGGAGGCGCAAGCATTACGTTGATCACCGAATGAAGGTGCTGATGCAATTTAGGGTTACGCTATAAAGAGTGGGTTTTATAATATTTTATTTGAATTTTATAATGGGTTTAGAAGGAACGAATTGGATTTTGAAGGAGGAGCTTTTCGTGTTGGCTGAAACTAAGAAAGAGGTCGGCTTCTTATTTGTTTGTTTTTATAGAGAGCAATAACTTGGTACGCACGGTTATGTGTTACCCACGATTTCGAATTCCTTGGTAAGCACGGTCCCTTCAGTAGATTGGCAAACACGGTATTTTACTTGAAGGCCACGGCTATAACAGCTTGGGAATCACGGTATTTGATGGATTGAGCAGCACGAAATGTAGTGGCGTGGGGGCACGGTATCCATTCCCTTGCCAGTCACGAGTTCAGTACAGTATGTATACACGCTAGGTATTTATAGCTATTTAAAAGTATGAAAGAGTATCGAAGCCAAGTATCCTTTATATGATAATACATCAAAACAAATCCAACCACTTCAAACGATATCATGCCGTATTTTTATTATGTGTATTTCAATATGAACGAATAACCATATGAATGAACAGTCTGTTTACTGATAAAAAAGCTAATCTTGGTGTAAAAAGGTATTCTGAACCCAATGGAACAAGTTTCGTCGAATTCCGACATTGTTTGAAAAAAAATTTCTTTATAAAACCAGAAATCAATACGCGTTTAAATTTTTTCACGATCACCAGATAAATCAAAACAACTTGAAACTACGAACACTGACAATAACTTTTCGATACGAACCCAACGACACTAGTTTCGTCGCATTTTGAGACTGTTGCCCCGGTAGGCTATTTTTGGCGCGTACCGCACTGCCCTTCTGAACACCAAATTTGCCGATCTCTAAAAATAACAAACCATATACCTACCCTGACTATATCCGACGCTACGAACTCACCGGAACTGGTTTCGTGGCCTGATTCGATCGTCTGTTCAAGTTACACTCTAATATCCCTTTATTCAGTTGAATTAATTTAATTGCACTGAACGAGCGTTTACGGCTACCGTGGTTACATACGACATCGGTTTTCCACGCCACTCACCACCGTACAATAATTTAATGATACGGTCCCAATGAAACTGATTTCGTCGAAATCTGAGTTTGTTTGCAAAACGGCTATTTTAAAGGCCTATATTTAAATAGCGATTTCCATAGCGACTATTTGAAAATTTGATTTGACCATAACTAACAAATTATAACACGTAATCTAGATTTTTCTCTTTCATATGAAAATTATAATCAATACGGTTCCAACGTGTCTTGTTTCACAGAAATCCGACTTATATCGGATCCTGTATCCCCAGTTGAAGTTCAAAGCTCTATATTACGAACTGCCGCGCGATTTCGAGCTCGTTTTATATTATATTATATATTATACGTTCAAACTTCGTTTTATAATTAAATTCATTATAAAAATCCTTTTAAATTATCAATACAATATTTAAAACCAATTTAAATGTTCAAAATAAAATGGCTAAAAATCCGGGTCGTTACACTCCTCCTATTGGACACGCTTCTTCGATACCATATCTATTACATTGTGATTTGATTGGTGGCCACCTGTGATTTTCGGAGTGTTGTTCGAGGTGGGCAGTAGTAGCTGTTATGCATTACCACCAGCTCTGTTCGGCAATCCAGTAGAATCTTGCCATTGGGTATTTCTCATGTGTCTTTCCATATTATCCTGATCACACCCACTATGATTATGTTTTTCGTTGTACCTATGTAGTGCTTCCTGAAAACCTATCGGTTTGGTGGAGTTTACAATTACCGTATAGACTACAATATTTATAAACGGTGTAAGGGTAAAAATGTAATCCCGCTTACACTATTTCTATACTTTATTGAATAGACATTATTATAATACTGTATTATATTATATAGTATCCAGTTTGACGGATCCTTAAGAGATGGAAATTCCTGTAATATCTCTTAAGTTATTGCACTCACGAACACCTTGGATAGGGGATGTGAATTACCGTAAGCATCTCTGACGTCGTGACACTCATATTGTTACCTAATTTTGATTTAACTGATACGAGAATATTTAAGTTCTAGTCAGTGTATTTTTTGAATTTTCATTGGTGCTCGGGTCAGCCTGTATGACAACCACCCGTAACCCCACACTAAACAAGAGGAATAATGCGCTGAAGGGTGTGCCAAGCAGCTATGGATGATCATCATAGTAGGTGAACAACATCGGAACCTGTAATAGAACTCACGGCACAAGGATAAAATATAATAGAACATATACAACAGGTAATAGTAATGAGGCATCATATAGCAAGCTTTTGAAAAATTTCTCAACATCATGAAAGGTTATCCAACTGACACTAAAGGTTGTACATTTGTCCTCACTACAACACTCATAGAGCACTCAACAGCAGAAATAGAAATACTAGATATTAATAAATCTTGTATGACAGCCTCCTGCTGGCTTCCGCACAGCCGCGTCGTCCTCACTAATCACCTGTAACCTGCTACCTAGTCTGACCATCCACAACCAGATGAACACCCCAAAGTAATAAGAGGAGACATAAAACCTTGAGTCAGACAATAGTCTTAGTGAGCGATAAAACAGCTAAAAAACTTCAACAATAAAATATATGAGAAGGGATAGATAAACATACTAATCTACCCACAACACCAGAGAAGAACTCAACCTTATCTTCCCTACATCGGACAATGATAGCCTTTATTTTAAACAATTCAACCATATATCCATGAAAACTAGAACACTCATTCAATCATGGCAAATCACTCATGACATCCAAAATATAGATCTCATGTAAACCATTCTAATCGAACTCAACACCCCTCAAGCATAAGCCTTAGAGGCCTAAACCAATATCAGACAAGCACCCAAAGAACATCTCCTACGACGTTGGACAATCCACATGAGACAGTTCAAACAAAGCAACTAATCAATCATGATAGACTCTGGCTATAATTACCAATCCTGCTTCGAAACCATCGTTAATTGTATGACGGCTAACCTTGCCATATGTCAAGGGCAAATAGCAACCACAGTTCTAGCATAAACCCCATACGCCTTTCAGCGACACATATGTAAGTCCAACCTGGACAACTCGGCCTTTCAACGATACCCAGGATACTCGACCTACAGCCGGTCTTTTGGGTGTCCTCATCGTAACCCTGCTTTGAGCCTGCTAGAACTTATGACAACGATAATCTCTCAGCCTTCTCATCTCTAGTCTTCCAACTCGATGACTTTTCATAGCTCAAGCAACCATTATCCACCAACTCACAACCTTTGAGTTGTCACATCATTTGTTGTTCTACACCAATCAACTAACACATTCAACACTTCGAATGTTCCCACTTGAATTCTACTTGAAGTTATCACATCACCGAGCCAAGTAACACCACTGCGTTGCGGCTTGAGTAGGGTTCGGGGGTTGGCCCTGAAAAATATTTTTTCAAGCTCTATTCTTCATATCTAGGTCATACCCGAAAAGCGTACTTTTTCATAAAATGACTCCACTGAAAACAAATCATAGCACTTAAGCCACCCACCACAGCGTTTAGAAGTGCTGCTGAAAACTCCTCCAACTTGACTGATCGGCCAGAATACCCAATCGACCGACCCACTTGGACCCGACCGACCCGTGCCTTCCAACCAGGCCGACCCGACCAGATGTGTCCAACCCTAGATCCTCCCGACCCAATTATGTCCAGCCCGACCTAATGTCCTCACACAGTTCCATCTCGGCCGACCCAAAGGACAACTGACCCGATCAAAATGGACCGAGCCGACCCACTTGCATCCTCAACAAAACATGAACTTCAACCTGACCGACCCAGTCACAACCAACCGACCCGATAGGACCGACCAGGTATGGCCCGAACCGGCCCAAAAGTTTGACCGACCTATTTCTTGGTTTGTTCCCTAAGACAAGTTTTGAACCGACCCGACCCACTTCTGACCGACTCAAAACCTGCATATTGCAACTTCAACTCCGATTTTGACCAAAACTTCACCAAATGCATCCATAAACATGCCATAACATCGCCAACAACATGAATATGATAATTAATACTAAAATGATGTAAATTTCACCAAAAACAATTAAAATGAACATATGGTCAAAATGAGAGATCTAACTTACATAAACATATGAAATGGCATTGAATTAACCTGTTAGACTTGCTAAATTGAGCCATAGGGTGATTCATATGAAAATGGACATATAATGGTGTAGATCTATGAGAAAACACTTGAGTTTTTATGATAAACATGATCTAACATTCATATACTTCATTGAATCCATGTGAGATGTAAATCACTCAACGATTTGCCAAAACAAGCTAAAATTGATGAAATAAGAATTCAGAGAGCAAGAACCTCACACCAAATTCCTTGACCCGATGACTTCTTGCCTCAAATGATGTAGATCTAGCCTCTAATGGTGTAGATCTATGATTTCCCTCCTTGGATTTTGATTTTTAATGGTGGATAGGTGTTAGAGGAAGGAGGAGCTCAAGACCTCCCAATAAGCGAATGGAAAATTCAAACCCTTTCTCATATCCCTTACCCCCATTTATAGTTTCCACCAACCCCCTAATGGGCCTTCTCAATTCAGCCCTCTTTGGCTTACCAAACTTGGACAACCAACTGAAAAACCTTGAAATAGCGATTTCTCCTAAACCGCTGAGCCAAATCTTTGATGTAACCACTCTACGAAAAGGCAATCATTAATTCCTTTCCAATAGCACAGGTTTCACCCTCTGATCCGACCTAAGGAAAAAGTTATGCCCTATACAAGACTGATAGGAGAAAAATGGTCGTAAACAAAATCGTTAAAATTAAGGACATGTCTCATATCCCCATAGGCAACATATCAAAAGATGAGAATGATACAACCCTCAAGGAATAAAATAAAATATTTTATGATCCTTCGATTCATAAAATGCGGGCTGTTACATTCTCCCTCCTTAAAAATTTCGCCCCGAAATTCCATGTAAACATAAGCAACCACAATAATTATGCATTCCTGTCGTCCATAAGAAGCCAATTATATCATCCAAACGAGCAACCATCAAACCGTGCATCCATAGCCTTATCCTAGCACATGGAATTCTATCAAACAACAACAATATACAACGATATAATGATGATACGATTAATGGGTCCTACCAACAAAGAGTTCTGCATGAGTCGCTCTCATGTTCACTTCTTTCTTCCATGCACAATGTCGTAATCTTCACTCCAATTTACCTTGACTAGCTTAACAATCTTCCTCCTAAGCTGTTTCGTGTCATTCCCCACAACAGAAGTAGCTTACGAGGTCTCGTAACTGCGATCTCTACTTCTAGGTCTTCATACTGCTTTGGAGGTACCACCACATTCGAATCATGCACGAACTTCCGTAGAAAAGACACATGGAACACATTATGCACACTTGACATCTTCTCGGGTAACTCCAATCTATATGCGAGCTTTCCAATTCGCTCGACTATCGAAAATGGTCCAACGAACCTTGGAGCCAACTTTCCCTTATTTATGAATCGAACCACATGCTTTAATGGAGAAATCTCCATGAAAACCATATCGCCTACGTCAAATTCCAAATCTTTTTGACACTTGTCAGCATAACCCTTCTGGCGATCTTGAGCCGCTTTCATTCGTTGCCAAATGATCTCAATACAATCTGAGGTCTCTTTAATCATCTCTGGCCCAAGTACCACTTATCTCCAGTTTCTAACCAACAAGTCGGAGAATTGCACAGCCTCCCATACAACGCCTTGTATGGTGCCATCCCAATGCTAGACTGGCAGCTATTATTATATGCAAACTCAACTCGATGTAGATGGTCTTCCCATGATCCTCCGAAGTCTAACACACAAGCCCTCAGGAGATCTTCCAAAACTCCGTTAACTTTCTCAGTCTGACCATCAGTTTGGGGATGGTAAGCCCTACTTAAACACAACTCGGTTCCCAAAGCTTCTTGGAAACTACTCCAAAATCCACTCGTAAATAATGGATCTCATTCACTCACTATACTATTTGGGATACCATGGAATCGAACTATCCATTTCACATTAAGTTCAGCTAATTTCGATGTCGTCCTAGTCGACTTGATAGGAATGAATCTTGCACTTTTGGTTAAGCGATCCACAATGACCCAAATCCCTTCATTCCCTGCCCTGGTTCTAGGTAGTCCATTGATAAAATCCATCGTTATCTGCTCCTACTTCCATGTAGGAACCTCTAATGGCTGAAGCAAACCACTCGGCTTCTTCTATTCAACTTTCATCAACTGGCAGATCATACACTTAGAAATGAACTTTCCAATATCTCGCTTCATCCCTTCCCAGCAGTACACTCGCTTCATGTCCTAATACATCTTGTTACCGCCGGGATGAGTCGTCAACTTTGAGTAATGACATTCTCTCAAAACCTCATCTCTCAATCCATTAATATCAGGAATAACTAACCGTCCTTGCTTTCGAAGCCAACCTTTTCGATCGACTACGAACTCTTTATTCTCCGGTTCCATTCTCTGGATAAACTCGACAAGCTTAACGTCTTGCATTTGGCTTTTGCCAATTCTTTCGATGAGAGTAGGCCTTATCGATAAGCTTGCCAAAATTTCAGGTTCCAACTCACACCTTGGCCTGAAATTTTTGCCAAATACTCGAGGTTCTTGCATTATGAAAACATCGCTCCCAAACTCGCATGTCTTCGACTTAACGCATCTGCAACTGCGTTGCCTTTGTCAGGAGTATAAGCTATACCAAAATCGTATGATGCCAGAAACTCCAACCATCGTTGCTGTCGAAGATTTAAATCCTTTTGGGAGAAAAGATACTTCAACGACTTGTGATCCGTGAACAACTCGAATCGAACTTCCAATAGGTGATGTCTCCACGTCTTCAGAGAAAACATAATCGCCGCTAACTCTAAACCATGAGTTGGGTAGTTTCTCTTATGCGGCTTTAGCTGTCGACTCGCATAGGCCACAACCTTATCCTTTTGCATTTGCACTGCTACTAGCCCAGTACCACATGCATCGGTATACCCAATCATCTCTTCATTCCCACTTGGAATGGTCAATACCGGAGCACTCATCAGTCTCTCCTTCAGGATCTCGAACGCTAGCTCACACTTTGCATCCTATGTGAACACTTGGTTCTTCTTTGTTAATACTGAAAACGGTGCAGCTACCTTGGAGAAATCCTTGATAAGCCGTCGGCAATAGCCAGCCAACCCAAGGAAACTCCAATCATCCGTCACACTCTTAGGTCTACCCCAGTCCTGGATTGCTGCTACTTTAGCGGTGTCCACTACTATCCCATTTCCAGAAACAACATGACCTAAGAACCTCGCTTCTTTCTTCCAGAAGTGACACTTCGAAAACTAAGCCTTCAGTTGATGCTTTCTGTAACGAGTCGGATTTTGCCCGGCCTTAATCGATCGCAAAATCGATCAAAACTGTTCAAATCCCGCCTACGTTAACTTTGGGAATACAACACATCAGAACAACAACAGCAGACTTTTATAACATCAATAATAAATGTTACATCAAAGTACAGAATATCAGAGTATATTGGCTAATAATTACAGCGGAAGATAATTTTACATGATTTTAATACATTGCAGCGGAAACAAAATAACTAAGGTAGTGGAAGACTTCCAATGTTCTGGACACAGCTTTAAGCTTCAATCCAGGATCCTGCTAAAGAGATAAACCTGTAGACAAACTGCTCGACTGCCCGTGTGGAAAGAGGGCACCCGAGTTTGCAAAGGTGGAAACAAACAACGGGTCAGTCATGGGACTGGTGTGAGAATTCTTAACTAATTTAACTAATAGTAATAAGGCAAATCCAAGGACCACGCCGCTAACGCGGAACGGGTTTACTCCAATGGGCTGCAGTGCATAAATGTGTTAGAACAAATAATAAGTAAATCGTACAACAACGTCATGCTTTTGAGAAAAATGGAATCACCATAAGACCCAGGTCCCATCACACAATGCAACACAAACCAGAGGATAGGGTTTTACCTTATAGTGATTAAACATGCTAAATACGGAAAATACGAGTTTAATATTATTATTAGTAAATATCAAAACATTTCAAAGTAAATGTATAAATCCTAGGAAGAATAGTATCCCATACTACTATGCCTCCATACTAGTAATACAATCAAATTCGTAGGGTCGTATTTGGATTTTGGTTTCCATCATGAGTCAAGGCTAGGGAGGAGCTCCTACCGATTCGAGACACTCTAGCTAATGTCTCAGGATCCCCCGCAGTGAACCCTAGGAAAGCTGCAGGGCCGGTCCACCATACGAGTTGCGGATTAGTTATTCCAGAACACACGTTTCCCAGTCCTATAGAACCTATCATCCGAGGCGCCTCATTCCATCATCCACATAAGTAAAATGTCGGGCCGTGTTAAAGCCCAAACACCACTTCTAGCTAGAAAGAAACGTGCTGCTCTCCCTGCGTTCCCTTCTCCCGTTTTAGACTCCGCCGTTGTGTGAGGCTCGCGAAGTCATGCTATACACAAAGCTAGGCCTAAACAGGCTATGCTTTGATCATCCCACAAGGCCTGCTTTTCAACAAAGCCTTGATCATATGCATCTTAGCATGCCACATCGTCACTCCATATCACACTACCAATCCTTTGCCGAAATATATGAAAGGGTGTTAAGCAAGAGAATAAATTCTCCGCCACCAAACATTGATACATTCGACATAAAATCAATAAATACAATATAAAGGAGTACAATGTCCGACACACATTCCATTTATAAGCTTATGCTCTAGGTCTGAGCGAAAGCCATATCTGTACAAATCAACACTACATTCGGAAAACTACCATATTTGCCCCGTCTTGGGAGCAAATCAATCAAGGGCCTCAACACTAGTTACCCATTCGATATGAAGATCGTCTATCTTCAATCGTCGTCTTCAATTCTTCGAACGTCGTATCATTATTTGGAATGAGAGTAAACTTGGACTTTCCAAATAATTATCGCATATATAAATTTGAAAACAATTTCATATCGTTGTTAATAATTTATAACAATCTATCGCTATTTTTACTTTACATACACATCCTAAACAAAACAATGTATATTTTACTCCTCCATTCTTCAATTTACGCAAAATGTGTTTTTGGTTTCATTATTTTTCTAATGAAAATCCACTCCTTAGAAATGTAAATTTCTAATCTTATCACTTAAATTGAAAAATGTAAATTCCTATTCCTACTTTATTTACATTGAGAAATGTAAACTTATACTTCAATATATTATTATATTGAAAATGTAACTTTTATTTCATATTCTATTTACATTGGAAAATATAAATTCCTAACCATTCTTTTGTTTACATCGAAAAATGTAAACTCTTTTATTTGCATATAAAATATAATTTCTATTTCATCCTTATTTACATTGAAAAATGTCGGTTTCTATAGTACACCAATTACATATAAAAATGTAACTTCCTATTTTCCTTTTATTTACATTAAGAAAAAATGTAACTTTTCTAATATTTACATTAAGAAAAATGTAAAACTTTTATAATCATTATCTTATTTTATTAAAAATGTAACTTTCTTTTATAACAAACTTGGAGGTAAAAAATATTTATTTCGTATTTAACACATAACGGTGTGAAAATAACGTCAATTTCTAAGTTATCCATTTATATTTTAATATGGGCCAGACCTCTCACATTAGGCCTACAACTTGTGGATGCTGGAAAGGCCAATCGGTTCCGGGCAGACTTCTCCCACAAGTTGGGCTTAACCTCGTGTCTTGGCCTAATTTTTATTTGTGCACTTGGACCTCTCACATTAGGCCCAATATTTGTGGCTGTTGGATATGCCGGTCGGGTCCGGGCAGACTTCCACCACAAATGTGACCTAACCTCGTGTCCAAGTACAATTTTAATTAAACATTATAATTGTTCTACTAAAAATATTATTTTAAAATGTTTCACATTTCAAAATATCTTGATTTTGGAATATTCTATATTTCCAAAATAACTTGATTTCAGATACTATAACTTACCCCTTTCAAATCTTAATAAAAGTTGGGACTTTCTCGATTATTATATTAATTACAATAAACCTTTAAAAATGTCTAATTCTAAATCTAATCTTCTTATCTTAGCATATTGACAGTAAAGATGGAATCTTTTTAATTGAATCCCTTTTTATTTATGACTCATATTTCACTTACATTAAAAATGCAAATTCTTATGTTAACAAAATTCCATTCTTCCCTATATGCTTTAATGAATTCCCTTTTTAACATAAATATGTGATTTTTTAATATTTGCATTTCTAACACAAAAATGTGATTAATCATTACAGAGAAAATTTCTATCTTTTAAAATTACATAAAAAGGTGATTTTGATTCCATTGTCAAATTGCTCTTTTTATTTATGCTTTAATCACATATAAAATGCAATTTTATTGAATGTAAATTCTTTAATTACATATAATGTGATTCTCTTTCTTTGTAATCTTGATTACATAAAAATGCAATCCTCTTTCTTTAAATCTTGATTACATGAAAACTTAAATTTTGTTACATGGCAAAATCATATCTTAATTGATTACATAAAAATGTAAATTTCGTTACATGGCAAAATCATATCTTAATTGATTACATTAAAATTTAAATTTCAATTCAATGTCACAATTCCTTTTTCTTATTATATTTACATAAAAATTGTAAATTCTATTTCAAGGTTGAATTCATTCTTTTTATGACATTGAAAATGTAATTATTTATTCATTTTAAATTACATTAAATTAAAAAAATGTAATTTTTTTATTCACCTTAAATTACATTAATAAAAATGTAAGTTATTTCGTTTTCTTTCTTTTACATTGAAAAATATACGTTATTACATTTCCTTTCTCTTACATTTTTATCATTCTTTTTGTAACCAAATTGCAGTCTTTGTTTTAACTCTTTTATCTTGACAAAGATGTGAATTTTGTCGCTACTACTTTATATTGACAAAAATATGATTTTTGTCGCAACTTCTTTATATTGACCAAAAATATGATTTGTGTCACTACTACTATATATTTTAATTTATCAATTCTAACACAAACAATATTTATATTCTAAGTTAATGACATATAAATCTATTGACATTCCGATCTAATGGCATTTAAAATAAATGAAATTAAAATATTCTACCATGAATGACAAATTCGTCTCAACATAAATGACAAATTTCCCTTTAGCATAAATGACGTTTTCATAAATTCTATAATAACAAATGGCATATCTGCTTTCATACTATTCTATTCAACACATCTAAATAATGGTAAAATTCATTCTTTTTCAATTCAACACAAATGACCAACAAAATGTCCTTTTTATTATTTTAACAAAAGTAGCAAACGAATGTTCTTTTCTAATTTTAACAAAAGTAACAACTAATGTTTTTTTCTAAAATGACAAATGACGGTGACAAAAAAATATAACTTCTATTTTTAACACAAATGACCGCCAAAATGCAACTTTTTCCTTTCAACAAAAATGAAACTTTTTCCTTTCTTTTATTACAAACATGATGGTAATTTTTTTTTTCTTTTTTATAATAACAATAAATATGATATCTTTTCAAATCTAACAAAAAGGAGAAATCTTTTTAATCTAATAAAAAGAAAAAATATTTTTAATCTAACAAAAAGGAAAAATCTTTTTAAATAAAAAGTTTGCAACTTTTTATTTTTAACAAAGATGACAGTGAAAATATAATTTTTACAACTTTCTTATTTACAATTAAAAAGGTGAAATCTTTTATTTACAAACAAAAAGGTGAATTCTTTTATTTACAACAAAAGATGAGCTCTCTTATTTACATCAAACGTGAACTCTTTTACTTACATATAAAAGGTAATGCTTTCTCCATTATACAAAAAAATGATTCTTTTCATTTATGGCACACACAAATGAAAATAAGAAGAATAAGTCTTTTTATTATTTTCCTTTTTCTAATTGACAAAAAAAATATGTGTAATTTTCATCGCTCAATAAACATGAAGATTTTCAATTGGTTCTCATATGACAATAACCGTGTGATTCAATCATTTCGAATTACAGACATTCATAAAAGAAACTAAATCATCACATCTCATCCAAATAATACAGATTTCATACAATCGACAAAATAAATTTCATAGCATATATATATAAATATCATGGCAACGAACAATTTAATTTCAATAATTTAAATATAGAAATCTCACCTTGCTTTTTGGTCGGATCTGAAAACAAATAGAGTCAGAATTCATTCAACGCTGATCTAGAAGGTTGTGTTGGGTGTTGTCGTCCCCATATCACCAAAATCGTCGAGTTCTGAATTGGTTTGAATCACATATGAATTTTAATTATTTAAATTACAGTTAGCGACATATTTAAAGTATCACAATCAATAAAATAGAATTTACAGTAAACCTCAGATTTGGTTCCAAACTTCAGATCGAGATAACTTGAGCATTGGTGCATGGTTTCACGAACGGGAAGTTGGAGGTGGAAGGCCTTGAGGAGCGCGGTTCTCGAGGTAGGGTGCTCGGTAGGGGCTGCAGCGCGTATCAATGGATAGAGGAGGGAAAACTCTTTTAAAAAAAAAGTTCAACTGGAGATGTGTCTAAAAATCAATGGAGGAGGAGTAATTTGGGCATGAAGATTCGAGGGTTTAGGACATTAAAATAGGATGGTGGCGGCTGAACGATTCGGGAAGAAGGGTTAATGAATTTTCTAATATGTTTATATGTTTAATTAACAAACTAACCCAATTTGAATTTTATTGCTTAGTTTAAATCCTGGTCATCCGTTAAATGTTAGGAATCATTGATTCCTTACTTCATATACATATGAATACAAATACGAAAATAGCATAAAGAATTAATTCGCTTTATTTCCGTGCATGAAGAATTCATTTCCTGCTTTATTTACTCCTTTAATACATATGAATACCTTTCCCTTTAAATTTTTTTTTGTTTTTATAAAATTACACCTGCATTTAATGAAAAGGAATATTACCCTTTTTATATAAACATGCCATGAGTCATTAATTCCTTAACGTGTATTAACACTTCAGGAGTCATTGATTACTTACTTCGTAAAATATGTATAAAAATATGAAAATATGTTTCTTGCATCACGGCACTTGAAATACTTACATATAAGAATATTTATTCCTTTATTATCACTCTATTAAACATATAACATAACTATTTGAATTTTGTTTCATGATTATGGTACCTAAAGATCCAAAAACAATGCTTCAAACCATACATTGTCTCAAGATTTTTTTTTTCTTTCTATCTAGAACATATATGTTTAAATACACATTTTTTTCCATTAAGTGCGCTTTTATTTTTTCGTTTAATACATTGATTTGATTACCTTAATCCTATTAATTTCTTTTCTTGCATTTGTTTTTAGTGTCCTATTCTCTTCGTTGTTTCATTAATATTGCATTCATTGATTTAAATAAAATTAAAAATTGTCATAAATTGCATTTATAAATTCCTACCTCCCCTTTTTGTCAACTTGTTAGAATATTTATTAAACCTTTTGTTTTAATGTTTCCCACATTACATTACATTACAGAACAAATTCTATACGCTCTGTATTTACATTAAAAAGAATATATTTAGTTTTCAAAATAAATTATTTTAAACAACCATAACTCATTAAAATAACTTAAAATAAATTTTTAAATTTGCCCCAAAATTCAGGGTTGTTACAGTCTCCCCCACTTAAAGTCTTTTCGTCCTCGAAAAGGAATGAAGTTAAAAGTGTTTAATTATCCTACTCAATTTTTTTATTCTTTATTATTCATTCATTGGTTTAAATAATTTTATAGTTGAACTAATAATTACACTACACAATCATTAATTAACTTTTTAAATATTTATAACTTTTATATATCCAAAATCATATTTTCTAAAATAGATTATATATAATCACAAATACGTTAATTATAAGCTTGGCACTCCCAACTGATTCTAGGGCATTACTAACCCTATCTCCCATGAGTTTTCTCATTCTAGGATACTGCTGATCCTATCTCTAATGAGTATTCTTATTGGATATTACTAATCCAATCTCTGATGAGTCTTTTGTTCAGTTCTAACGAGTTGTACCCTAAAGATTTGAGCTAACCAGAGCTCTGATACCAACTGTAACGGGTCGGATTTTGCTCGGCCTTAATCGATCGCAAAATCGATCAAAACCGTTCAAATCCCGCCTACGTTAACTTTGGGAATACAACACATCAGAACAACAACAACAGACTTTTATAACATCAATAATAAATGTTACATCAGAGTATAGAATATCAGAGTATATTGGCTAATAATTACAGCGGAAGATAATTTTACATGATTTTAATACATTGCAGCAGAAACAAAATAACTAAGGCAGCGAAAGACTTCCAATTTTCTAGACACAACTGTAACGACCCAGAAAATCTGAACTAATTTAAAAATTTTAAGTTGGCTAAAATAATGGATTTTAAATATTTAAAATAAATATTTTAAATAATAGCAATGAAAACTGAGTTTGAATCGATAATTGAAAACGAATATAATTAATTCTAATTATAAACAAGGCCTGAAATGGCGCTGTAGTTTCAAAAATTGAATTCAAACTTTGTCGGAATGTACCGGGTGCAAAACAAAACGGATTTGAGTGAAACCAAAAATATTTAAATCTGTTCTTAAATACCTTTCTAACGAATCTGAAAAATCGAAGTTTCATAGCGGAAAGCAAAAGTTATGTCCAAATGAATTTTCAGAAAGGTCACTATGGAATTTATATAGCCCGTGAAATTGGCCATTTTGCAAACGACCTCGGAATTCAACGAAACCACTTTTGTTGGATCCGGGATGTGAAGTTATTGCTAGGTTTCAAATTTCATAATTTTTGAAGCTAATATGTGAGCGTGGCGAAGGAAAACGTGTTTTGGTCAATTACAGTTAAATTGGATCGACCAGAAATGGGCCTTTTTGCAAACGGTCTAAGAATTCGATGAAACTAGTTTTGCTGGGACCATATCGTCAAAACATAGCTAGATTTATTTTTCTGGAATTTTTCGAATCAGTTTGTGGCTCTGGCAAATTGAAATGTACGTTCAAGTCAAATATTGAATGTTATATATTTTAATTTGAAAGAAAACAGACTGAAACAGTCGAATGGGCCTACGAAACATATCCAATTGTGTTTGGAATGAGGGTAAAACGCTAGGGACGACAGTCGTTGGGCTTGGATTGGTGTTCGTGTGTGACAAGGGGTATTTTCGGATTTTTAAAAATATTTAAATAAACAAAAAAATCTGATTGGCCAATAATATCTTCTCTCTCCCCGATTGCTTCAGGCGCGATGACGGAAGGAGATCCGAACATTCTCTCTTCGATTTCTTAGCAACCACTCAATGAAAAATCGTGATTCTTGATTCATTTCAAAGCTCTTCGTCTCCTCTTTAAATCCATCTAAGGTTTGCTAGTTATCATCAAGTGTGGAGGGACATACGAGTCCTCAAAGTCAACGACTTTGGAGCGCCGTCGAGCCTTCAGGGCGCCACCGAACGGAGCGAAACCACCGGTGCCGGGAAGGTGGTTCGAAACTCTCCGATGCTGTGTGAGCCGATTCTCCTATCGCGCAACAGTTTGATCGAAAGATCAAAACCTAATTTTGAACCATCGTGAAAGGTGGGTCCTTTATTACATCTGAACTTTGAAAAATCATATCTTTTTCGTTTCTTGACGAAATTCAATGAAACAGGAAATATCGTGACCGTGTGGACGTCTTCTACATTGTATAAGAGACCGCATATTTTTCTGAGCCTTTTGCTATTTTTGGTGGAGTGGAACCCAATGTGAGATTTCTAATTTATAAACGATATGGAAAAACGACGATGTATAAATTATATAGTCGATGTATGGGTTATATAAGCGTTGTACATCTCATGTATAAGCGTTGTATAAGTTGTACGTTCGATGTATAAGTTATATATGCATTGTAAAAATTATATATGTGTTGAAATAGAAGTGAATTACTATACATACATACATACATACATACATACATACATATATATATATATATATATATATATATATATATATATATATATACACGCCACTCTTCCACAAACCATGGACGATATTTATTGGTTGTGATTGGTGTGAAAATTGATTGATAGCGAATGGTTGATTGGAATTGTTTGTGGTTGATATTGATTGATTGTGGTTGAAAAATACCCGTTTGTGGTTGAGAAATATTTGGTTGAAGCCACGTAGGATTAGTTTGTGGAAATGAAATAAATATATACATGCCGCCTGCGTGCGAACTAGATGCATGATTCCCCATTGTCAAAAACCGCGAGGTTTTAAGGTAGAACGAGGAGCCGTACTAGGGGCAGTCCCGGTTTTAACTACTCTGCCGTTATGCTGCCGAAATTTTGAATAATATTCATGTGTTTGAATTATTTTCATTTGTTGAAACTATATTTATTCGTTGAATAGAAAGCCTTCATGTGTTGAATCGATATTCATTCGTTGAATTGAAATTCATGTGTTGAATGGTATTCGTGTTTTAAATATAAAAATCACATTTTTATCTATATATAGAAACTATAGAAAACCTTCATGTGTTGAATCGATATTCATTCACTGAATTGAAATTCATGTGTTGAATGGTGTTCGTGTTTTAAATATAAAAATCACATTTTTATCGATATATATAAACTATAGAAAATCTTCATGTGTTGAATCTAAATTCATTCGTTGAATTGAAATTCATGTGTTGAATGGTATTCATATTTTGAAATAAATTGTTTTATAATAAAAACCACATTTTTATCATCTATAAGAACTATATAAAATAATCTTGTTTTGAAAGAAATTGTTTTATAATAAAAATCCCATTTTTCTTACCTATATAAACTATATAAAATAATAGTGTTTTGAAATGAATTGTTTTACAATAAAAATCACATTTATATTATATACATGAATTGCTAAATATAGTAAGGTGTTGAAATAGAAGATAGTTAGATAAAAATATCATTTTTATCAAATGTACGAAAAGAATATAGTTTTGAAATCAAAGAATCGATATATATATATATATATATATATATATATATAGAATTAAAATATATCGAATAACGACGCTGCAGTTCGTATTTTGAAACAGTGATTTCAAACGATTATACCGGGAGATCCGACCATCGGATTTTCCTGAAATCGCAACCGTTGGGTTCGCTTTAGAAATATCTTTCCAACGGCACCAACTTTGTAAAAATCCAACGGTTGGATTGTATGGAATGTTTAATTCAAATCTGAAGAAAAACAGTGCCAGAATTGATTATATATATATATATATATATATATATATATAATTATATTTAATCGAATAACGACGCTGCAGTTCGTATTTTGAAATCGAAACTTCAAACGATTATACCGGGAGATCCGACCGTCGGATTTTCCCGAAACTGGAACAGTTGGATTCGTTTTGAAAAGATCTTTCTAATGATGTAAATTTTGTGAAGATCCAACGGTTAGATTTTCTGATATGTGTAAATCAAATCTAAAGAAAAACAACGCCACGACCGCGTTATGGCCCGAAGCGTCGTTTTGAATAAATTGGTTATTTTATAATAAATAAAAATAGCGATAAATCATTATAAAATATTATAAATGATATGGATGTGATTTAGAAATTAACTGAAGGTTAGCTAAGTCGAATGATCTCCTGGATTTTGATCTGATGTTGGTTTCGGCCTTCGGGGTTGATATTTGGGAAATCGTTCTCTTACTGATTGAGGGTTAGAGACTAATAAATTGAAATGATGCGTGTGTATGTTAGTGTTGCACTTGTTAATTATATACGCGAGTTGCTCAGAAAGACCGGGTTTATCCCATTCTGAATAACTGAATCGATGATAAGAAATCGAAGATGAAAACGGTGGTCGAAGACCGGAGATCTTAACCTCGTTTGGATGGTAACCGAGGTCCTGATTGGGAGGCATCCCAAAATATGGATAATGAGTGGTGATCGTCCAGACGTAAGTGGTGATTGATGGGTTGGCGAGGTATATAGTTCCTTCGGTTTCGTTCAGACCCAGAACGGACATGTAAATGGATTGTGTGTCTGACATTGGATTTTATTCTGTGTTGATTGATCTCTATTAAATATACATCTTTTTGGCGGTGGAGAATTTATTCTTTTTCTTAACGCCCTTCTCTGAAACGCACGAGCTCAGAGGTTGTATATCGATGGACATCAGTCGCATGGTATGAATTGCTAGTGCGGCATGCCTAAGTGGCAAATGATCGGGGCTTCTGTTGAAAAGCAAAGTCTTATGGTGATGATCAAGGCACCGCCTGTGTGGCGCAACTTTGTGTATAACGTGAATTCGCGAGCCTCACACCTTGGTATGAACCAGAAACGGGAGAAGGACCTCAGGGAGGGCATGCGTTTCCTTCTAGCTAGGAGTTGTGTCAGTGTTTTTACACGGCCTGAAATTTAACTTATGTGGATGATGGATTGCAAGGCGCCTCGGATATATTGGTCGATCCGGGACCGATGGAGTCATTCAGTGGCTCATTGACGCCCCATAGGGCGGGGAAACGCAGTGTTCAGGAATTTTAATCCACATCGGTGGACCGGCCCTGACGATTCTAGGGTCACTCGAGCTCTGATCCAGAGACACGGGCTAGAGCGTCTCGAATTCGGTAAGGACTATCTTTTGCCTTGGTTCATGACGGAAATCCAATTTCCAAATACGTGACTGTGCGGTTTTGATTGTATATATATATATATATATATATATATATATATATATATGGCGACATGATATATGGTACCCATGCCGTCTATGATTGATAGTTATGATTGAAATTGTTTTTGAAACCTATAAACACTAGTGATAATATTAAATGCTTTTGTTTTATTCGTATCAAGCATATCTTGGCCATTATAAGGTAAAACTATATCCTCCGGTTTGCGTTGCATTGTGTGATGGGAACTGAGTCTTATAATGGCTTCATTTTTATAAAAAGCATTGCGATGTTTAAAAGAAAGATTTGTTTTAAAGCACTGGCAATCCAATGGAGTAAACCCGTTCCACGAAAGTGGCGTGGTCCTGTGATTAGCCATATTATAAATGTGTTAAGTAGATTTCTCACACCAGTCCCATGACTGACTCGTAGTTTGTTCACTTTCAGACTCAGGTGCCCCCTTTTTCTACATGGGCAGCCTTGTATTCAGGTTTAGCTGGTTCTTTCTGGATAGCTGGAGCTGAAGATGGATTCTATCATTTATCTCTTTTTATGCTGTTCAGCTCCTATTGTACATATTTTGTTTGTTTCCACTGTAGACATTTATGTATAGCTGAACTGTATTTGTACTAAGTATTCTATTGTTCATTACCTGATGTATTTATTTATTTCTGTTCTGCTATTATCTGTTTATGTGTATATTCCACGGATTACCCTTGCCGCCATCAGTACGGGGTTTGGGGTCGTCTCTACAGCTTTAAGCTTCAATCCAGGATCCTGCTAAATTGATAAACCTGTAGACAAACTGCTCGACTGCCCGTGTGGAAAGAGGGCACCCGAATTTGCAAAGGTGGAAACAAACAACGGGTCAGTCATGGGACTGGTGTGAGAATTCTTAACTAATTTAACTAATAGTAATAAGGCAAATCCAAGGACCACGCCGCTAACGCGGATCGGGTTTACTCCAATGGGCTGCCGAGCATAAATGTGTCAGAACAAATAATAAGTAAATCGTACAACAACGTCGTGCTTTTGAGAAAAATGGAATCACCATAAGACCCAGGTCCCATCACACAATGCAACACAAACCAGAGGATAGGGTTTTACCTTATAGTGATTAAACATGCTAAATACGGCAAATACGAGTTTAATATTATTATTAGTATATATCAAAACATTTCAAAGAAAATGTATAAATCCTAGGAAGAATAGTATCCCATACTACTATGCCTCCATACTAGTAATACAATCAAATTCGTAGGGTCGTATTTGGATTTTGGTTTCCATCATGAGTCAAGGCTAGGGAGGAGCTCCTACCGATTCGAGACACTCTAGCTAATGTCTCAGGATCCCCCGCAGTGAACCCTTGGAAAGCTGTAGGGCCGGTCCACCATACGAGTTGCGGATTAGTTATTCCTGAACACACGTTTCCCGGTCCTATAGAACCTATCACCAGAGGCGCCTCATTCCATCATCCACATAAGTAAAATGTCGGGCCATGTTAAAGCCCAAACACCACTTCTAGCTAGAAAGAAACGTGCTGCTCTCCCTGTGTTCCCTTCTCCCGTTTTAGACTCCGCTGGTGTGTGAGGCTCACGAAGTCACGCTATACACAAAGCTATGCCTAAACAGGCTATGCTTTGATCATCCCACAAGGCCTGCTTTTCAACAAAGCCTTGATCATATGCATCTTAGCATGCCACATCGTCACTCCATATCACACTACCAATCCCTTGCCGAAATATATGAAAGAGTGTTAAGCAAGAGAATAAATTCTCCGCCACCAAACATTCATACATTCGACAGAAAATTAATAAATACAATATAAAGGAGTACAATGTCAGACACACATTCCATTTATAAGCTTATGCTCTGGGTCTGAGCGAAAGCCAAATCCGTACAAATCAACACTACGTCCGGATAACTACCATTTTAGCCCCGTCTTGGGAGCAAATCAATCAAGGGCCTCAACACTAGTTACTCATTCGATGTGAAAATCGTCGGTCTTCAATCGCCATCTTCAATTCTTCGAACGTCGTATCATTATTTGGAATGAGAGTGAACTCGGACTTTCCAAATAATTCTCACACATATAAATTTGAAAACAATTTCATATCGTTGTTAATAATTTATAACAATCTATCGCTATTTTTACTTTACATACACATCCTAAACATAACAATGTATATTTTACTCCTCCATTCTTCAATTTACACAAAATGTGTATTTGGTTTCATTATTTTTCTAATGAAAATCCACTCCTTAGAAATGTAAATTTCTAATCTTATTATTTACATTGAAAAATGTAAATTCCTATTCCTATTTTATTTACATTGAGAAATGTAAACTTATACTTCAATATATTATTATATTGAAAATGTAACTTTTATTTCATATTCTATTTACATTGGAAAATATAAATTCCTAATCATTCTTTTGTTTACATTGCAAAATGTAAACTCTTTTATTTTCATATAAAATATAATTTCTATTTTATCCTTATTTACATTGAAAAATGTTGGTTTCTATAGTACACCAATTACATATAAAAATGTAACTTCCTATTTTCCTTTTATTTACATTAAGAAAAAATGGAACTTTTCTAATATTTACATTAAGAAAAATGTAAAACTTTTATAATCATTATCTTATTTTATTAAAAATGTAACTTTCTTTTATAACAAACTTGGAGGTAAAAAATATTTATTTCGTATTTAACACATAACGGTGTGAAAATAACGTCAATTTCTAAGTTATCCATTTATATTTTAATATGGGCCAGACCTCTCACATTAGGCCTACAACTTGTGGATGCTGGAAAGGCCGATCGGTTCCGGGCAGACTTCTCCCACAAGTTGGGCTTAACCTCGTGTCTTTGCCCAATTTTTATTTGCGCACTTGAACCTCTCACATTAGGCCCAACATTTGTGGCTGCTGGATATGCTGGTCGGGTCCGGGCAGACTTCCACCACAGATGTGACCTAACCTCGTGTCCAAGTACAATTTTAATTAAACATTATAATTGTTCTACTAAAAATATTATTTAAAAATGTTTCACATTTCAAAATATCTTGATTTTGGAATATTCTATATTTCCAAAATAACTTGATTTCAGATACCATAACTTACCCCTTTCAAATCTTAACAACACTTGGGACTTTCTCGATTATTATATTAATTACAATAAACCTTTCAAAATGTCTAATTCTAAATCTAATCTTCTTATCTTAGCATATTGACAGTAAAGATGGAATCTTTTTAATTGAATCCCTTTTTATTTATGACTCATATTTCACTTACATTAAAAATGCAAATTCTTATGTTAACAAAATTCCATTCTTCCCTATATGCTTTAATGAATTCCCTTTTTAACATAAATATGTGATTTTCTAATATTTACATTTCTAACACAAAAATGTGATTAATCATTATAGAGAAAATTTTCATCTTTTTAAATTACATAAAAAGGTGATTTTGATTCCATTGTCAAATTGCTCTTTTTACTTATGCTTTAATCACATATAAAATGCAATTTTATTTAATGTAAATTCTTTAATTACATATAATGTGATTCTCTTTCTTTGTAATCTTGATTACATAAAAATGCAATCCACTTTCTTTAAATCTTGATTACATAAAAACGTAAATTTCGTTAGATGGAAAAATCATATCTTAATTGATTACATAAAAATGTAAATTTCGTTACATGGAAAAATCATATCTTAATTGATTACATAAAAATATAAATTTCAATTCAATGTCACAATTCCTTTTTCTTATTATATTTACATAAAAATTGTAAATTCTATTTCAAGGTTGAATTCATTCTTTTTAAGACACTGAAAACGTAATTATTTATTCATTTTAAATTACATTAAATAAAAAAAATGTAATTTTTTTTATTCACCTTAAATTACTTTAATAAAAATGTAAGTTATTTCATTTCCTTTCTTTTACATTGAAAAATATACGTTATTACATTTCCTTTCTCTTACATTTTTATCATTCTTTTTGTAACCAAATTGCAGTCTTTGTTTTAACTCTTTTATCTTGACAAAGATGTGAATTTTGTCGCTACTACTTTATATTGACAAAAATATGATTTTTGTCGTAACTTCTTTATATTGACCAAAAATATGATTTTTGTCACTACTACTATATATTTTAATTTATCAATTCTAACACAAACAATATTTATATTCTAAGTTAATGACATATAAATCTATTGACATTCCGATCTAATGGCATTTAAAATAAATGACATTAAAATATTCTACCATGAATGAAAAATTCGTCTCAACATAAATGACAAATTTCCCTTTAGCATAAATGATGTTTTCATAAATTCTATAATAACAAATGGCATATCTGCTTTCATATAATTCTATTTAACACATCTAAATAATGGTAAAATTCATTCTTTTTCAATTCAACACAAATGACCAACAAAATGTTCTTTTTCTTATTTTAACAAAAGTAGCAAACGAATGTTCTTTTCTAATTTTAACAAAAGTAACAACTAATGTTCTTTTCTAATTTGAAAAATGACGGTGAAAAAAAAATATAACTTTTATTTTTAACACAAATGACCGCCAATATGCAACTTTTTCCTTTCAACAAAAATGAAACTTTTTCCTTTCTTTTATTACAAACATGACGGTGAATTTTTTTTTCTTTTTTATAATAACAATAAATATGATATCTTTTTAAATCTAACAAAAAGGAAAAATCTTGTTAATCTAAGAAAAAGGAAAATTCTTTTTAATCTAACAAAAAGGAAAAATCTTTTTTAATAAAAAGATTGCAACTTTTTATTTTTAACAAAGATGACAGTGAATATATAATTTTTACAACTTTCTTATTTACAATTAAAAAGGTGAAATCTTTTATTTACAAACAAAAAGGTGAATTCTTTTATTTACAACAAAAGATGAGCTCTCTTATTTACATCAAAAGGTGAACTCTTTTACTTACAAACAAAAGGTAATGCTTTCTCCATTACACAAAAAAATTGATTCTTTTCATTTATGGCACACACAAATGAAAATAAGAAGAATAAGTCTTTTTATTATTTTCCTTTTTCTAATTGACAAAAAAAAAATATGTGTAATTTTCATCGTTCAATAAACATGAAGATTTTCAATTGGTTCTCATATGACAATAACCGTGTGATTCAATCATTTCGAATTACAGACATTCATAAAAGAAAGTAAATCATCACATCTCATCCAAACAATACAGATTTCATACAATCGACAAAATAAATTTCATAGCATATATATATATAAATATCATGGCAACGAACAATTTAATTTCAATAATTTAAATATAGAAATCTCACCTTGCTTTTTGGTCGGATCTAAAAACAAATAGAGTCAACATTCATTCGACACTGATCTAGAAGGTTGTGTTGGGTGTTGCCGTCCCCATATCACAAAAATCGTCGAGTTCTGAATTGGTTTGAATCATATATGAATTTTAATTATTTAAATTACAGTTAGCGACGTATTTAAAGTATCGCAATCAATAAAATAGAATTTACAGTAAACCTCAGAATTGGTTCCAAACTTCAAATCGAGATAACTTGAGCATTGTTGCACGGTTTCACGAACGGGAAGATGGAGGTGGAAGGCGTTAGGAGCGCGGTTCCCGAGGTAGGGTGCTCAGTAGGGGCTGCAGCGGGTATCAATGGATAGAGGAGGTAAAACTATTTAAAAAAAAAAATTCAACTGGAGCTGTGTCTAAAAATAAATGGAGGAGGAGTAATTTGGGCATGAAGATTCGAGGGTTTAGGACATTAAAATAGGATGGTGGCGGCTGAACGATTCGAGAAGAAGGATTAATGAATTTTCTAATATATTTATATGTTTTATTAACAAACTAACCCAATTTGAATTTTATTGCTTAGTTTAAATCCTGGTCATGCGTTAAATGTTAGGAATCATTGATTCCTTACTTCATATACATATGAATACAAATACGAAAATAGCATGAAGAATTAATTCGCTTTATTTCTGTGCATGAAGAATTCATTTCCTGCTTTATTTACTCCTTTAATACATATGAATACTTTTTCCTTTAATTTTTTTTGTTTTTATAAAATTACACCTGCATTCAATGAAAAGGAATATTACCCTTTTTATATAAACATGCCATGAGTCATTAATTCCTTAACATGTATTAACACTTCAGGAGTCATTGATTACTTACTTCGTAAAATATGTATAAAAATATGAAAATGTGTTTCTTGCATCATGGTACTTGAAATACTTACATATAAGAATATTTATTCCTTTATTATCACTCTATTAAACATATAACATAACTATTTGAATTTTGTTTCATGATTATGGTACCTAAAGATCCAAAAACAATGCTTCAAACCATACATTGTCTCAAGATTTTTTTCTTTCTTTCTATCTAGAACATATATGTTTAAATACACATTTTTTCCCATTAAGTGCGCTTTTATTCTTTCCTTTTATCCATTGATTTGATTACCTTAATCCTATTAATTTCTTTTCTTGCATTTGTTTTTAGTGTCCTTCTCTCTTCGTTGTTTCATTAATACTACATTCATTGATTTAAATAAAATTAAAAATTGTCATAAATTGCATTTATAAATTCCTACCTCCCCTTTTTGTCAACTTGTTAGAATATTTATTGAAACTTTTGTTTTAATGTTTCCCACATTACATTACATTACAGAACAAATTGTATACGCTCTGTATTTACATTAAAAAGAATATATTTAATTTTCAAAATAAATTATTTTAAACAACCAAAACTCATTAAAATAACTTAAAATAAATTTTTAAATTTTCCCCAAAATTCAGGGTTGTTACACTTTCGCAAGATCTCTAACACAACTCTCAAGTGCGTCTTGTGTTCTTCCGCATTCCTAGAGTAAACCAGAATATTATCCACGAACACAAGCACGAACTTGTTCAACTAATCTTCGAATACCCTATTCATAAGATCCACAAAATACATTGGTGCATTAGTCAACCCGAATGGAATTACCAACCACTCGAAGAAACAGGATGGTGTTCTAAAAGAATTCTTTGGCACACTATCCTTCGCCACCCTCAACTGGTGAAATCCTGTTGCCAAATCCATCTAAGAAAACACTTTGACTTCGTGAAGCTGATCGAACAAATCATCAATCCTTGGCAACAGATACTTGTTTTTCTTAGTCACCTTGTCCAGCTCACGATAGTCCACACACAATGTTAACGAGCCATCCGCCTTAGTTGCAAATACGACCGATACACCCCATTCGGATGCACTCCTCCGAATGAATCCTTTTCCTAAATGATCTCTAACTTGCACCTCCAACTCTCGCTGTTCCTTAGGCGCCATCAACATAAAGGCCTAACAATTGGTCTAGCACCCTCGACCAAATCGATCCTAAACTCGATCTCATGATGCGGCGGCAACCCTTTGACCTAGTCGAAGACATCTACATACTCATTAGCGATTAGCACTAATGACAGGTCTTCTGGTGGAATCCCAAGCGAATATGGACAACTCACGAAGACCCCGTCTTCATGCTTACATCTAGTCAACACCTTTTTCCCTTCCACATCCCCGACCCTCACCTCTAGCTTCTCGCAATTCACCCTTGCCGCATACCTCTTGAGCCAATCAATGCCCAAGATGATCCCAAACCCAACGAAGTTAAGAACAAAGCAGTCACACACAAAAGAGCAACCATGACTCGAAAACACTAGACCATGACATATCATGCACAAACTGGATGAACCCCCGATTGGATTAGTCATGATCAATGGCCTATCACAAATCTCGGGTTCCAAACCCAAGCGACAAACAAGCTCATTGAAAATGAATGAATGTGATGCTCTAGTATCAAACAAAACTCGAACTGAAACACCATTAACAAAAAGAGTACCTTGCACCACGACACCCTTTCCCTTCTCCTCTGCAGTAGGAGCTCTTGAAGAAGATGGCACGGCTTCCAAAGCCTATGCCTTTACAACCTGGTAGCCCTTAGCTGATTCTAGATAGTCTTTCTTTTCATGCCCAGGCTTTCCATACTTGAATCACTTCTTCTCAGCTTTGGGATTCTTGCACTCATTCGAGTAATGACCCTTCTGTTGGCAATTAAAGCAAACCAACTCACTCTTAGGCTCTTTTGGCCATTCTTCCCTTTTTGTTGTTGCTGCTTCCGTTTCTTACTATTACCACCCTATTGTGGCTTTTGTTCTTCCTTAGGTGCAACAATAGACATCTTCTTAGGAAACAGACTTTCATGCCTCAAAGCCTTCTCGACGATCTTCTCAAAGATATCATCAAGGTGATCCACAAGCTGATTCCCAAGATATTCATCCAACCCCAAGACAAACTTCTCGTTCTTTTGATAACTAGTATCCACATATGAGCGAGCATACTTAGACAAGGCCTTGAAGTCAGAAATATAGTCAAGAACTGGTCGATCATTCTTCTTAAGCTCCACGAATCTCTTAAACATAATAGACTTTTGCATCGTGGAGATAAACTTCGCTTCAAATTTATCTTAGAACAATTCCCATGAAATATCCTCTGTAGGGGTCTCAAGTGAGACAGAGTTCCACCAGTCCATTTCTCTGCCCTCTAACTTCCTTCATGTAAGCTTTCTCTTTGTTGCATCATCAATGCCCATATCGATCCTAACACAAGTATCCATCCACCTCTAGACTTCTTCAACTGGTTCAATCCCCTTGAATTGTTTTCCTCCCATGAAGAAAAGTCTCTGCATAGCTTTGCAAATTCTACTACTTTGGGCACTGGAACTCCAACATCAACCGTAGCCGCCACTGGAGCGGGAGCCCTATTCATGATCGCTGCAGCCATGGCCTCGAACATGGCTGGGTAGACTGGTTCACTACCACTTCCCCCTCTAGTATTAGCTCCCCTAGCAACGTGTCTTGATAGTCGTCTACTCATTCTAAATCTGCAATTTAGAATAATTAGCCACTTCCAAGAAAAACTGCTAAAGAATACAACGTCTACTATTATATATGCTAATATATATAGTAAGCATCCAACTGAAATCTACAAGTACGTCTCTCATATGTAATTATGTCCTCGAACTTTGGCTAAAATCGTTAACCAGAGCTCTGATACCAAATGTGATGACCGCCCATAACCCCCGCACTAAACAAGAGGAATAATGTGTTGAAGGGTTGCCAAACACCTATGGACGATCATCAGAGTAGGTAAACAACATCAGAACATGTCGTAGAACTCATAGCGCAAGGTCAAAATGTAATAGAACATATACAATAGGTAATAGTAATAAGGCATCATATAGCAAACTTTTGAAAACTTTCTCAACATCTTGGAAGGTTATCCAACCGACACCAAAGGTTGTACATAAGTCCTCACTACAACACTCATAGATCACTCAACAGCGGAAATAAAAATACAAGATATTAATAAAACTGGTATGCCAGCCTCCTGCTTGCCTCCGCACAGCCGCATCATCCTCACTAATCACCTATAACCTGCTACTTAGTCTGACCATCCACAACCAGATGAATATCCCAAAGTAATAAGAGGAGACATAAAACATTGAGTCATATAATAGTCTTAGTGAGCGATAAAAAAACTAACAAACTTCAACAATAAAATATATGAGAACAGATAGATAAACGTACTAATCTACCCACAACACCAGAGAAGAACTCAAACTTATCTTCCCTAAATCGGACAGTGATAGCCTTTACTTTAAACAATTCAACTATACATCCATGAAACTAGAACTCTCATTCAATCATGGAAAAATATTCATGACATCCAAATTATAAATCTCATGTAAACCATCAAAATCAAACTCAACACCCCTCAAGCACAAGCCCAAGGCCTAAACCAATATCAGACAAGCACTCAAGGAACATCTCCTATGACATTAGATAATCTACATAAGACGGTTCAAACCAAGAAACTAATCTATCACAATAGACTCTGGCTATTACTGCCAATCCTGCTTCGAAACAATCGTCAATCGTATGATGGCCAACCTTGCCACATGTCAAGGGCTAATGGTAACCCCAATTCAAGCATAAACCACATATGCCTTTCAATGATACGTATGTATGTCCAATCTTGACAACTAGGCCTCTCAACGATACCCAGGATACTTGACCTACAACCATTCTTTTGGGTGCCCCCATCGTACCCCTGCTTTGAGCCTGCTAGAACTTACGACAACGATAATATCTCAGCCTTCTCATCTCTAGTCATACAACTCGATGACTTTTCATAGCTCAAGTAACCTTCTCAAGCAACCATATCCACCAACTCACAACCTTTGAGTTGTCATCTCATTCGTTGTTCTATATTGATCAACGAACACATTCAACACTTCGAATATTCCCACTTGTATTCTCCTTGAATTTATCACGTCACCGAGCCAAGTTACACCACTGCACTGCGGCTTGAGTAGGGTTCGGGGGGGTTGCCCCCGAAAAATATTTTTTCAAGCTCTTTTCTTCAAATCCAGGTCATGCCCGAAAAGCGTATACTTTTAGAAAATGGCCTCATTAAAAACAAACCATTGCACTTAAGCCACCCACCACAGCGTTTAGAAGCGCTACAGAAAACTCCTCCAACTTGACCGATCGACCAGAATACCCAACCGTCCGACCCACTTGGACCGACCGACCCGTGCCTTCCAACCCGGTTGACCCGACCAGCTGTGTCCAACCCCAGATCCTCCCGACCCGACCTGAGGCCCTCACACAGTTCCTTCCCGATCGACCCAAAGGACGACCGACCCAATCAGAATGGACCGATCTGACCCACTTGCTTCCTCAACAAAACATGAACTTCAACCCGACCAACCCAGTCACAACCAACTGACCTAATAGGACCGACCAGGTATGGCCCGAACCGACCCAAAAGTTTGACCGACCCAATTCCTAGCTTATTCCCCAAGACAAGTTTTGAACCAACCCAATCCACTTCTGACCGACCCAAAACCTGCATATTGCAACTTCCCCAAGACAAGTTTTGAACCAACCCGACCCACTTTTGACCGACCCAAAACCTGCATATTGCAACTTCTACTCCGATTTCGACCAAAACTTCGCCAAACGACAAATTGGACGAAACTAACTCAACCAGTTCAGCAAATGCATCCATAAACATGTCATAACATCGCTAACAACATGAATATGATGATTACCACTAAAATGATGTAAATTTCACCAAAAACCATTAAAATGAACATACAGTTAAAATGGGAGATCTAACTTACATAAACATATGAAATGGCATTGAATTAACTGGGTAAACTTGCTAAATTAGATCACAAGGTGATTCATATGAAAATGGACATATAATGGTGTAGATCTATGAGAAAACACTTGAATTTTGATGAAAAACATGATTTAACATTCATATACTTCATTGAATCCATGTGAGAGATGTAAATCACTCACCGATTTGCCAAAACAAGCTAAAAATTGATGAAATAAGAATTCAGACAACAAGAATCTCACACCAAATTCCTTGATCCATTGATCTCTTGCCTCAATTGATATAGATCTAGCCTTTAGTGGTGTAGATCTGTGATTTCCCTCCTTTGATTTTGATTTTTAATGATGGAAAGGTGTTAGAGGAAGGAGGATCTCAAGAACTCCCAATGAGAGAATGGAAAATTCAAACCCTTTCTCATATCCTTTACCTCTTATTTATAGTTTCCACCAACCCCCTAATGGGCCTTCCCAATTCAGCCCACTTTGACTTACCAAACCTGGACAGTCAACTAACATACCTTAAAACCGCGATTTCTCCTAAACCATTGAGCCAAATCTTTAATGTAACCACTCTACGGGAAGACAATCATCAATTCCTTACCAATAGCACAGGTCTCACCTTATGATTCTGCCTGAGTCAAAAGTTATTCCCTGTACAAGACTGAAATGGGAAAAATGCTCACAAACAAAATCCGTAAAAATTATGGACATGTCTCACATCCCCATAAGCAACATATCAAAAGATAAGAATGATCCAACCCTCAATGAATAAAATAAAAATATTTTACGATCTTCCGAAACATAAAATGCGGGTTGTTACAGCCTGAGTTTTCAATTAGCGAAGACCACATTATATTGAAGAGGAAGATAGAGCTTGACAGATGTAATGACTAGTATTGTTCCGCTGCGTATATTGATATGTTTTATGATAGTTAACTCTGATTTATTATTGTAACGTATAATCCAATCTATAATTTAACAACTTCATGAACTGTTATTGGTTTATTATATTTTGTCCTTCTGCTGTGAGATTCTGTGATTGTTTTTCTTCTTTCTTCTTTTCCTGATATCAATCCCAATAACAATCTATATTTCAGATTTGTTTGATTTTACATGTAAGGATTATTGTTGGCTTAAACGGTAAAAAATGCAGGTCGTTACAGTTGGTATCAGAGCCTTGGTTTTGCTATAACCATGGTTCTATTTGGGATTAACTCATTAGAGATAAGGTTGTAATACCCTACAACGAGTTTGGGTGTATATGAGAGAGCGCATTTGCAATTTCGATATAAATTGGTTTTGTTTTGTGTTTATTTGTTCCATTGAGTATTTATGAGTTCTTGTTGGTACTTGGGAAGCCAAGGCATCAATAGGATTTCTAAACACTCTAATAGGACCTATCGACACAATAGTGTTTTGAATTATATTTTAAATATAAGAAATTATATGGAAGTTTATAAATTTGATTATGTTGGTTGTTAGAAATGAAAATATAAAATTTTCATCATTTATTGTTCGATTAGTCAATGATTTAAAGCATTGACTATTGATTTTTTTAAGGAAAATGAAATATTGGAAATTAACTGATAATGAAATAGAATGATTTTAAATGTGAAATTGAGGATTTAAATTCAGGTGTTTTTGAAGTATTGATTTATAAATGGTTTTGAAATAATATAATTATATTTTTAAAGTATTTTCAATAGAAATTGTTTACGAATGAAACTTTAAGTTAATGTATACTTCCCTCTTGGCTTTGGAAATGATTTCGGTAAGGAGTGGACACGTCATCGACGTTATTTTCAAGAATCTAGGTGAGGGAGACCGCTTAGAACTTTTATATTTGTTTCAAGAAATTGAATTTCATCTAAATCTTTATAGTACATTTAATATAAAAGATATAATATACATAATATTTTAAAGTTGATTTGCAAATGAACCCGAAGTTGAATTATTAAGTTCTCAAATAATTAATGAGTTTTAAATTGTCGAAATAGACGAAAACTATAACAACCCGTATTTTTGAATCCAATTTAAATTTTATTTTTAATTGATTTTCATAGAAATTAAATATTTTAGATGAACTATTTTGAGAATGAAGGATTTAAAATTTATTTAAATTGAAGTGTGGATGTATAAATTTAAAATTTAATTAAAACGAACTCGAAATGGCACGGTAGTTTGAAAATTCAATTTTAAACTTTGAATGAATGTATAGAATTCAATATAAATCAGAATTTGAGAAAACAAGAAACTTTGGAATATTCCAAATTGTAATTTTCTAACGAATGTAAGAAATTGAGATTTGAATTTATGAATTGTAGGTTATGTCTAAACTAAAATTTAGAATACTCGCTATGGAATTTGAGTGTGTGTATATATATATATATATATGTATGTGTGTATATTCAAATTATATATCCCTTAAAAATCACTATTTTCCAAATGACCTCCGTTTTCAATGAAACTACTACCAACAGATTCGAAATGTTGTTTACGAGTTCGAAAACTATAAGCGTCGATACCTTTGGAGTTAGAGAAATTTGGTCTCTCTCATTGGATGTATGACCAAAATAACACTTTTTACATATGGACGAATTTGGACTCGAGACCACTTCCATTGAGTTCAAAATGTCCTTTACGTATTCGAAAAGTATAAACTCTGATATATTCCGAGCTTCGAAGATTTGGCACCTAGGTTGGGTCTTGATTGGCTAAACCTAGCCCACTCCTTATATCCCCTAAATCAACCTCCTCTCCTTCATTCACTTCCTCTCTTCAAAACAAAAATAGAAATAGGGAGAAAGATGGGAAATTAAAATTCCTAAAGCTAGGTTTTGCAAATCCAAGCCCAAATCAAGTGCTAAATCGATTTAGAGACTCATGTAAGCTCGCTCTACTCTTCCTCCTCTACCTCTATACCTTCTCAATTTTCAGATTTTGTGAAACCCTAACACATATAAGTTCTCTTGTGTGTGTATTTGTTGTTTAGAGAGAAGAATTGATAAGATAATAGATTCCTAGCAAGTGTAGAGGCTTGTTCTTCTTTGTTGAAGCTTGTTCTTGTCATTCAAGAGCCAAATGTGAGTTCTTTGTGTCCATGTCACAAATTATTGGCTTGTTAAAATATAGATTAGTGTTCATTTGAGTTGCATATGCTAGTGAATTGGATAGGCTAGTGAAACTTAGTTGGTTTCATATATTCATGTTTCATTAAATTGGAAGTTATGGTTAGTATTGTCCATACAATATAATTCATAAGCTACTATTTGATTTGGCGATATTGTGGAACTCCATTGTCGCACCGGTAAGTTCTAAAACTTCACAATTCGCTTATATAGCATTTGATTGCTTTGGTTAGAGAATTTAGTCATTTTAGAGTTTATAGTAGAAATCATTGCAATCTGATGTATACGTTAGTGTGCATGTGTTCTTGAACGGTTTTGGCAAGCTAAAGAGGCTTCATTTTAGCTTATGAAACGTTATAAGCCATCACCTTTGACCCGAGATCGTCCGCGAACCGTTTGCACATCATTACATAGGCAAAATAGTGCATTTGCTTCAGTTCAAACATATGAACCGACGCAACAGACGTCTGTCCAAGCTCGCGGAAAATTATTTGCTTCATTTCATACGTTTGATCGACGCAACAAACGTCTATCAAAGTTCTCTGGAATTAATCTATTGTGTCAGTCAGACCTCTGAACCGATGCAACAGACGTCTGACTGGGGATAAAATAATTGATATTTTTTTAAATGATCATAACTTTTCATACTTTGCCGGAATTCAGCGAAACCAGATTTGTTGGAACCGTATCGACGAGCTGTGACGAAAAGGAATTTCGCTCGGTCTGAACCAGTCGCTAAACCGACCCAGACCGTTCGAAACGCCCTATCGTTTGAGAACATGACAAAACAGAACGCATACAAAAGGACATTTCATTGTTAATTACAACAATTCATCAGATTACAAGAATATACAGAGTATAAATGAATATTACACAGAAATAACAGAGATTTAAATTACATTTAAATACATCGCAGCGGAAAATAATACAATACACAACTAGAAGTAGATATGCGGATACAAAGCTTTCGTGATATCATTCCAGCTGTAAACCAGGATCCTGTGAATATAAATCTGCAAAACCAAAACTGCTAGCTGCCCGTGTCAAAATAAGGGCACCCAGAGTTTAGGTTAAAACAATAAACTCCAGGTCAGTCATGGGACTAGTGTGAGAACTAAAACAGTTAATATTTATTTTTAAAGTTAGGTAAATCAAGGGACCACGCCGTATAACACGGAACGGGTTTCCTCCCAAGAATACCAGTGCATAAAACAAACAGCGCAATGCTAAATAAAGAAAAATGAAGCTGTTATAAGACCCAGGTCCTATCACACAATGCAACACAAGCCGGGGGATAGAGTTTTTCCTTATAACAGCCAAAGAATGCTTGATACGTTTTAAAACAAATCTTTTGATACTATTATAAGTGCATAGTGTATAAAACAACTTCAAATCATAAGTATCAATCATAGGCGGCATGAATGCCCCATACCACAATGTCGCCATATATAGGTTATACAATCAAAATCGCAAAGTCACGTATTTGGAAATTGGATTTCCATCTATGAACCGACGCAAAAGATAGTCCTCAACCAATTCGAGACTGTCTAGTCTGAGTCTCAGGAGCAGAACGCATCGCCCCTTGGATCGTCAGGGCCGGTCCACCGATGTGGATTAAACTTAAATCCTGAACACTGCGTTTCTCCGCCCTTTGGGGCATAAATGAGCCAACGAATGACTCCATCGGACCCGGATCGTCCGATCAAACTGAGGCGCCTCGCAACAGCAACAACCACATAAGTCAAACTCGTCAGGGCGTGTAAAACCACTGACGCCACTTCTAACTAGAAAGAAACGCATGCCCTCCCTGAGGTCCGTCTCCCGTTTTGGGTTCATACCGGGTGTGAAACTCGCGAAGTAAACGTTACACAAAGCTACGCCACAAAGGCCGTGCTTCGATCATCAACCACAAGACTTTGCTTTTCAACAGAAGCCTTGATCATTCGCCACTTAGCCATGCCACACCGGCAGTTCACTCTATGCGTTTGATACCCATCAGTATATAACCTCTGAGCTCGTACGTCTCATAGAAGGGCGTTAAGCAAGAGAATAAATTCTCCGCCGCCAAACAGATATATATTTAATAGAAATCAATCACACAGACTAAAATCCAATGTCAGACACACAGTCCATTTACAAGTCCGTTCTGGGTCTGAACGAAACCGGAGGCACCTAGTACCCCGCATATCCATCGATCTCCAAATACGTCTGGACGATCACCAACTGTTTCCATCTTCTTGGGTGTACAGCCCAATCAAGATCATCAGTAATCACCCAAATGATGTGAAGACTTCCGGTCTTCAACCACCGTCTTCATCTTCGACTTATCGTCGTATCAGTTATTCAGAATGGGATAAACCCGGTCTTTCCGAATAACTCGCGTATATTTTAAATAAGTGTTACACAAACACAACATACGCCTCATTCCAATTCATCAGTTACTAACCGTAAATTAATCAAGAGAATAATTTCCCAAATATTAACCCCGAAGGCCGAAACCAACATCAGATCAATATCCTGAAAACCATTCTGCTTGGCTAACCGACAATTAGTTTCTAAATTTCATATTCATAGGGAAAGGTTCCCATTAATTTTATCAAAGATAAATTCCTTGAATTTATTCTTTAATCTTCTTTTGAATTTTGATTCAACTAGTCGGGATTAACGAACCTTAACGAAGTAATCATTGGTTTCAATTTCCCAACCCCGACCTATTCATCCTATGAAGTAAAACTGGTAATACCTCATATCTAACACCACGGTGTTTTCGGTAAATTTAATTACCATTTCACGTTCAAATCTAATTAAAGATTTAACTATCGCCTGGAGCAAAACTGGTGATACTCCATTCTCGATCTTTTCAATCTAATTAAAGATTTATTAAAACTCCATTTAGTTTTAATCTGTGACTGGGTTAAAGAATCAGTGTCATTTGAAACACGGCTCACGATAAACCCAAAATCACCTTCCATTAATTATCGGGTTAAAGAACAAGTGTTATTTAAAACACTGTTCACGGTAAACCCAAAAATCAATATCAATGCAATTAAATATTATTTAATTGGTACACTTCATTAAATCTAAATAAAAAGATTCAATCTTTTTCTCATCTGGATTCAAGAACAGTGTTAATGAAGACACCATTCACGACAAACCCAAATCACATTTGATATTAAATACAAGGCTCTGAATAGAAAATATATCGGCTTATATTCAATATCAAATTCCACGACCAACAGATATCGTATTGGAAATAACGATATATAAATATCTTTCAAATTTCCATAACAACATCCGTATAATCACGAAATCCTACATCGAAATACTCCGAAGACAATTTCGATTCGAACCCATTCCAATGCAATCATTGGAAATTCTGGTTATTTTCAAAACCATTTAAAATTCAATTTATTTATTTAAAAATAAATAGGATTATAATTCTTGTTCAAAACTAGTTCATTTCGATAAAAATCTATTTTTATCTTTTCAAATATGGAGTTTTTCATCCCAATTCTTTCTAAATCATTTCTTATGATTTTACACAAATTATTGATATTTTTAATGATTTTATCAAGGCCCGTATAGTCGATTTCCATCAACGGTCATCGAACTGCACTTACAGCGACCTTTTCCAAATTTGATTTGGACATAATCCAAATCCAACCGTTAGATTTCAAATTTCTAATATTCGTTAGAAAGCTCTTTTCGATACGAACCCAACGGTTCCGGTTTTAGGAGAATCTGACGGACGGATCTACCGTAATGTCCGTTCGAAGTCGATGGTCGAAATTCGCGAACTGCCGCGGCGCGGCGCGTTCTATTCAGGCCATTATATTATATATATAATATATACTTCGTCGATTTCCTTTTAAAACGTGCTTTATAAATCGTTTTAAATCCATTTTCAAAACGGTTTCAATTCGAATTCATTTCTATTTATTTTCAATTCGAATTCATTTCTATTTATTCTCAATTCGAATTCATTTCTATTTATTTCGAATTTCAAATTCATTTCTATTTATTTTCAATTCGAATTCATTTCTATTTATTTTCAATTTGAATTCATTTCTATTTATTTTCAATTCGAATTCATTTCTATTTAGTTCGAATTTCAAATCTATTCAATTTCCAATCTATTCAATTTTCATTGAAGAATGAATAAAATCGACACAAATATCGCTCACGTCAAAATGGCGTCAATCTAACCAACACGGCTTCATATGTTTCTATTTTCAAATATTCTATTTCAAATATTTCTATTTCAAATATTTCTATTTCGAATATTTCTATTTCGAATATTTCTATTTCGAAACTGGAATGAGGCCCAATCAATTACCATATAAAGTTAATTATATGGATTTTCTACAACACATGTATACAATAACAACGATGAATAATCAACCATCATCCAAAGTGCATTCTACACTGTATAAGCATCGAATATAAATATTCAACGCTTATAGCAGCCTGTCAATCAATCGATCGACATATAACTAATTATTGGGATTAGTGTACGTCAAATATCATCCCAATACCCGTGTGGGGTTTCAAGCAATCAAACACAGATTTTTATTTGTGCAGTTGGGCGATGTGTAAAATTTATCGTCCTAATCAATGTCCTTCAAATAGGTGTACATAAACAAACCGTCCGGTTTGTAAATGAATATTTATTTATTCACATTCACGTTAAAAATTATATTCTTAACGATCAAATATTTTATTTTAACACATGAAATTTTATTCAGTTTATTTTCAAAATAAAAATGATATATTTTTTTTAACTTATTTTAGAAAATTTCGGCGGCATAACGGCACGATACTAGAAACGGGACAAGGCCTAACCTTATCCCCGATCTAGTGAAGGCCCACGCCATTCACACATCAATCAAATCAATTTCATTCCACCAAACAATTCAATTCAAACCAAATAATCTAACCAACTACACAACCAATCAATTAAACAAATAAACCATCCATGGTCTGTGGATGACGGGTGTCGGGTGCTACTAAACACCGTCTGCATCCTAGTATATGTATATAACTAGAAAAAGAAATTGAAGAGTGAGAAGTTCTCACCAACAGCTATCCTAACTCCACGGCACTTCTAATGCAGGAAATCTTCATCGTTATCGCATATTTGTCAACTTCGTTGCCCGTAGCCACTACATATATAAAAATCATATTTTTACTTCGCTATTCAATATATAAAAATCACATTTTTATTTTGCTATTCAATATATAAAAATCGAATTTTTATTATGCTGTTCAATATATAAAAATTTCGCCTTTCCAAAAATAAAGTTTTCGCCTTTTCAAAAATAATGTTTTCGCCTTTTCAATAATAAAGTTTTCGCCTTTTCAAAAATAAAGTTTTCGCCTTTTCAAAAATAAAGTTTTCGCCTTTTCAATAATAAAAAAAATCTAATCTTTGTTATAATAAAAATCGCAACTTTGATAAGGCAAAAATCATGTCTTTGAAATAAATAAAAATCATGTCTTTGAAATAAATAAAAATCATGTCTTTATTTACTATGATAATGAAAACTGATTTTGCTTTAACTAAACAAATTAATTAAATAAAACAAATAAAAATAAAACACAAAAAAAAAACTTACAGGGGGGTCTTCGTCGCGTTTCGACTTCGAGGAGGGGGGGTTCACCACCGTCGGAGGGGCTTCGGGTGGCTCGAGGGTGGGCGCTCGGGTAAGAAGAAGAGGGGCGGAGGTGGAGGAAGGAGGTGGCGCGGCTTCAAGGGGGTGCGGTGGTCTCGGGTTCCAAACGAAGAAAAAGGGGGGGGGGTCGAGATTGGGGCTCGCGGCTTACGTGGGTGGCGGCGCTCCGTTGATGGGAGGGGCGGCAGTCTCAGGCGACGGGGAGATGGGGAGCTAGGGCGCAACGGCGGCGGCTTTTTTTTTTTTTCTGTTCGATTTTTCTGAAGGAGGCGGGGAGAAGGAGAATAAAAGGAAGGGTAGGGGTTTAAGTGTAAATACATATTAATATTTTTATTTATTTTATTTTGCAAAAAGTTGACTTTCACATACGACCTCGAAACGAGGCCCACCGCCTGTCGTCTATAGCGTTTTACCCCCATTCCGAACACAATGGGATATGTATCATAGGCTGATTCGGCTGTTACAATCAATTTCCATTAAAATCAACATATAACTCTATATATTGAATTTGAACGCGCATTTCATTTTACCGGTGTCACATACTAACTAGAAAAATTCCAGAAAAATATTTTCTAGCTTCGTATTGACGATACGGTCCTAACAAAACTAGTTTCGTCAAATTCTGAGACCGTTAGAAAAATGGCCATTTTCCAGTCGATTAAAACCAACTGAAACTGGTCAAACGCGATTTCCTTTGCCACGCTCACATATTGATTCGAAAAATTATGAAATTTGGAATCTAGCAATAACCTGACATCACGGATCCAACAAAAGTGGTTTCGTCGAAATCCGAGGTCGTTTGCAAAATTTCCATTTTTAAGGGCCTGAATTCCATAGCGACTTTTCAGAATTTTCAACTGGACATATCTTTTGATTCCCGCTATGAAATTTCGATTTTTTGGATTCGTTGGAAAGATATTCACAAATAGATCCTAATGTTTTTGGTTTCACTAAAATCCGAATTATTTTGCACCCGGTACATTCAATTGAAGTTTGAAATCGAATTATCGAACTACCGCGCCATTTTCAATTCCCTTTTATAATTATATATAATTATTTATATTCTAACGACGACGTATATAAATATATACGTCGAATTATATTCAAAATAAATTTCTCGTCGATTTTATTTAAAATAATTCATTTTAAATAATCAAAATTCGCTAAAATTGCAAAAACAAAAATTTTAAATTAACCCAGATTTTCCGGGTTGTTACAATCTCCCCCACTTAAAACTTTTCGTCCCCGAAAAGGAACAAAGTCGAAAGTGGTTTGATTAATCAACTCTACGTTCGATCTGGCTTCCATTCTCCAACTTTTCAGTTTCTGAGAATTTTCAAATTTTCAAAAATTTGGCTAACACCCTAAATTTTCGAAAAATTTCGCCATAACCTCCCCTGCACCGGGAGCCACGGGAAAATCCCGAAATTGCCATATAGGCCTTCTGATCTCAAAAAGAGAAAGAAAAAGCCAAGCGGCTAGCCAATAGGCTCATAAAATCATCATCACCCAAACAAAACAGTAAATTATGTAGTAAACATGTACCTATTTGTCGGGCAAACAAATTTTATTCTCTGGCTCTAGCCTCCTTGCTATGACTTGTTCAATGTAAGCACATGTATATGCGAGAAATGCGACCAAATTTCAATACAATTCAATATTTGATTCAATTATGCATAATGGTTCAAAATATCAAACAAATAAACAAACAACACAAACATCAATTAATTAGTGAATTAGAGTTTCAAATTCATAATTTTGCTATATAGTCAAAATTCAGATTTTTGATGCCAAATCATAACAATAAGCCCTATCTAATTTTGGTTTTCACACCAGTCTAATGGAAATATATAGGAATCCCACCTTCGCAACTCGAACATAAATGTTGATGATGCGATCGCTATCATCAATATCATCTTCGAGCGACTAGAGTGTGATGCTATATCTATCCAATATATTAAAACTTTGAATATACGTTTGCAAGGCATATATGCAAAATCTTTATATATTGGACTGTCCAAATCAATACAAATAAATAATCAAATACGAATAATTGATTTAAATTTTCAAAACAAAATTTGTTTTCTTTTTTTTAAAAATATACTCTTCACACTCGTTCTAGGATACTACTGATCCCATCTCTAACGAGTCATTCCATTGGATATTGCTAATCCAATATCTGATGAATTCTTTCGCATGGTTCTAACGTGTCTTGTTCTCTGCTTTGTAAACCAAAGCTCTGATACCAAATGTGACGAAAAGGAATTTCGCTCGGTCCGAACCAGTCACTAAACCGACCCAGACCGTTCGAAACGCCCTATCGTTTGAGAACATGACAAAACAGAATGCATACAAAAGGACATTTCATTGTTAATTACAACAATTCATCAGATTACAAGAATATACAGAGTATAAATGAATATTACACAGAAATAACAGAGATTTAAATTACATTTAAATACATCGCAGCGGAAAATAATACAATACACAACTAGAAGTAGATATGCGGATACAAAGCTCTCCGGATATCATTCCAGCTGTAAACCAGGATCCTGTGAATATAAATCTGCAAAACCAAAACTACTAGCTGCCCGTGTCAAAATAAGGGCACCCAGAGTTTAGGTTAAAACAATAAACTCCAGGTCAGTCATGGGACTGGTGTGAGAACTAAAACAGTTAATATTTATTTTTAAAGTTAGGTAAATCAAGGGACCACGCCGTATAACACGGAACGGGTTTCCTCCCAAGAATACCAGTGCATAAAACAAACAGCGCAATGCTAAATAAAGAAAAATGAAGCTGTTATAAGACCCAGGTCCTATCACACAATGCAACGCAAGCCGGGGGATAGGGTTTTTCCTTATAACAGCCAAAGAATGCTTGATACGTTTTAAAACAAATCTTTTGATACTATTATAAGTGCATAGTGTATAAAACAACTTCAAATCATAAGTATCAATCATAGGCGGCATGAATGCCCCATACCACTATGTCGCCATATATAGGTTATACAATCAAAATCGCAAAGTCACGTATTTGGAAATTGGATTTCCATCTATGAACCGAGGCAAAAGATAGTCCTCAACCGATTCGAGACTGTCTAGTCCGAGTCTCAGGAGCAGAACGCATCGCCCCTTGGATCGTCAGGGCCGGTCCACCGATGTGGATTAAACTTAAATCCTGAACACTGCGTTTCTCCGCCCTTTGGGGCGTAAATGAGCCAACGAATGACTCCATCGGACCCGGATCTTCCGATCAAACCGAGGCGCCTCGCAACAGCGACAACCACATAAGTCAAACTCGTCAAGGCGTGTAAAACCACTGACGCCACTTCTAACTAGAAAGAAACGCATGCCCTCCCTGAGGTCCGTCTCCCGTTTATGGTTCATACCGGGTGTGGAACTCGCGAAGTAAACGTTACACAAAGCTACGCCATAAAGGCCGTGCTTCGATCATCAACCACAAGACTTTGCTTTTCAACAGAAACCTTGATCATTCGCCACTTAGGCATGCCACACCGGCAGTTCACTCTATGCGTTTGATACCCATCAGTATATAACCTCTGAGCTCGTACGTCTCAGAGAAGGGCGTTAAGCAAGAGAATAAATTCTCCGCCGCCAAACAGATATATATTTAATAGAAATCAACCACACAGACTAAAATCCAATGTCAGACACACAGTCCATTTACAAGTCCGTTCTGGGTCTGAACGAAACCGGAGGCACCTAGTACCCCGCATATCCATCGATCTCCAAATACGTCTGGACGATCACCAACTGTTTCCATCTTCTTGGGTGTACAACCCAATCAAGATCACCAGTAATCACCCAAACGATATGAAGACTTCCGGTCTTCAACCGCAGTCTTCATCTTCGACTTATCGTCGTATCAGTTATTCAGAATGGGATAAACCCGGTCTTTCCGAATAACTCACGTATATTTTAAATAAGTGTTACACAAACACAACGTACACCTCATTCCAATTCATCAGTCACTAACCGTAAATTAATCAAGAGAATAATTTCCCAAATATTAACCCCGAAGGCCGAAACCAACATCAGATCAATATCCAGAAAACCATTCTGCTTGGCTAACAGACAGTTAGTTTCTAAATTTCACATTCATAGGGAAAGGTTCCCATTAATTTTATCAAAGATAAATTCCTTGAATTTATTCTTTAATCTTCTTTTGAATTTTGATTCAACTAGTCGGGATTAACGAACCTTAACGAAGTAATCATTGGTTTCAATTTCCCAACCCCGACCTATTCATCCCATGAAGTAAAACTGGTAATACCTCATATCTAACACCACGGTGTTATCGGTAAATTCAAGTACCATTTCACGTTCAAATCTAATTAAAGATTTAACTATCGCCTGGAGCAAAACTGGTGATACTCCATTCTCGATCTTTTCAATCTAATTAAAGATTTATTAAAACTCCATTTAGTTTTAATCTGTGACTGGGTTAAAGAATCAGTGTCATTTGAAACACGGCTCACGATAAACTCAAAATCACCTTCCATTAATTATCGGGTTAAAGAACAAGTGTTATTTAAAACACTGTTCACGATAAACCCAAAAATCAATATCAATGCAATTAAATATTATTTAATTGGTACACTTCATTAAATCTAAATAAAAAGATTCAATCTTTTTCTCATCTGGATTCAAGAACAGTGTTAATGAAGACACCATTCACGACAAACCCAAATCACATTTGATATTAAATACAAGGCTCTGAATAGAAAATATATCGGCTTATATTCAATATCAAATTCCACGACCAACAGATATCGTATTGGAAATAACGATATATAAATATTTTTCAAATTTCCATAACAACATCTGTATAATCACGAAATCCTACATCGAAATATTCTGAAGACAATTTCGATTCAAACCCATTCCAATGCAATCATTGGAAATTCTGGTTATTTTCAAAACCATTTAAAATTCAATTTATTTATTTAAAAATAAATAGGATTATAATTCTAGTTCAAAACTAGTTCATTTCGATAAAAATCTATTTTTATCTTTTCAAATATGGAGTTTTTCATCCCAATTCTTTCTAAATCATTTCTTATGATTTTACACAAATTATTGATATTTTTAATGATTTTATCAAGGCACGTACAGTCGATTTCCATCAACGGTCATCGAACTGCACTTACAGCGACCTTTTCCAAATTTGATCTGGACATAATTCCAAATCCAACCGTTAGATTTCAAATTTCTAATATTTGTTAGAAAGCTCTTTTCGATACGAACCCAACGGTTCCAGTTTTAGGAGAATCTGACGGTCGGATCTCCCGTAATGTCCGTTCGAAGTCAATGGTCGAAATTCGCGAACTTCCGCGGCGCGGCGCGTTCTATTCAGGCCATTATATTATATATATAATATATACTTCGTCGATTTCCTTTTAAAACGTGCTTTATAAATCGTTTTAAATCCATTTTCAAAACGGTTTCAATTCGAATTCATTTCTATTTATTTTCAATTCGAATTCATTTCTATTTATTCTCAATTCGAATTCATTTCTATTTATTTCGAATTTCAAATTCATTTCTATTTATTTTCAATTCGAATTCATTTCTATTTATTTTCAATTCGAATTCATTTCTATTTATTTTCAATTCGAATTCATTTCTATTTAGTTCGAATTTCAAATCTATTCAATTTCCAATCTATTCAATTTTCATTGAAGAATGAATAAAATCGACACAAATATCGTTCACGTCAAAATGGCGTCAATCTAACCAACACGGCTTCATATGTTTCTATTTTCAAATATTCTATTTCAAATATTTATATTTCAAATATTTCTATTTCGAATATATCTATTTCGAATATTTCTATTTCAAATATTTCTATTTCGAATATTTCTATTTCGAAACTGGAATGAGGCCCAATCAATTACCATATAAAGTTAATTATATGGATTTTCTACAACACATTTATACAATAACAACGATGAATAATCAACCATCATCCAAAGTGCATTCTACACTGTATAAGCATCGAATATAAATATTCAATGCTTATAGCAGCCTGTCAATCAATCGATCGACATATAACTAATTATTGGGATTAGTGTACGTCAAATATCATCCCAATACCCGTGTGGGGTTTCAAGCAATCAAACACAGATTTTTATTTGTGCAGTTGGGCGATGTGTAAAATTTATCGTCCCAATCAATGTCCTTCAAATAGGTGTACATAAACAAACCGTCCGGATTGTAAATGAATATTTATTTATTCACATTCACGTTAAAAATTATATTCTTAACGATCAAATATTTTATTTTAACACATGAAATTTTATTCAGTTCATTTTCAAAATAAAAATGATATATTTTTTTTAACTTATTTTAGAAAATTTCGGCGGCATAACGGCATGATACTAGAAACGGGACAAGGCCTAGCCTTATCCCCGGTCTAGTGAAGGCCCACGCCATTCACACATCAATCAAATCAATTTCATTCCACCAAATAATTCAATTCAAACCAAATAATCTAACCAACTACACAACCAATCAATTAAACAAACAAGCCATCCATGGTCTGTGGATGACGGGTGTCGGGTGCTACTAAACACCGTCTGCCTCCTAGTATATATATAACTAGAAAAAGAAATTGAAGAGTGAGAAGTTCTCACCAATAGTTATCCTAACTCCACGGCACTTCTAATGCAGGAAATCTTCATCGTTATCGCATCTTTGTCAACTTCGTTGCCCGTAGCCACTACATATATAAAAATCATATTTTTACTTCGCTATTCAATATATAAAAATCACATTTTTATTTTGCTATTCAATATATAAAAATCTAATTTTTATTATGCTATTCAATATATAAAAATTTCGCCTTTCCAAAAATAAAGTTTTCGCCTTTTCAAAAATAAAGTTTTCGCCTTTTCAATAATAAAGTTATTGCCTTTTCAAAAATAAATTTTTTGCCTTTTCAAAAATAAAGTTTTCGCCTTTTCAATAATAAAAAAATCTAATCTTTGTTATAATAAAAATCGCAACTTGGTAAGGCAAAAATCATGTCTTTGAAATAAATAAAAATCATGTCTTTGAAATAAATAAAAATCATGTCTTTATTTACTATGATAATGAAAACTGATTTTGCTTTAACTAAACAAATTAATTAAATAAAACAAATAAAAATAAAACACAAAAAAAACTTACAGGGGGGTCTTTGTCGCGATTCGACTTCAAGGAGGGGGGTTCACCACCGTCGGAGGGGCTTCGGGTGGCTCGAGGGTGGGCGCTCGGGTAAGAAGAAGAGGGGCGGAGGTGGAGGAAGGAGGTGGCGCGACTTCAAGGGGGGTGCGGTGGTCTCGGGTTCCAAACGAAGAAAAAGGGGGGGGGGGGGTTCGAGATTGGGGCTCGCGGCTTACGTGGGTGGCGGCGCTCCGTTGATGGGAGGGGCGGCAGTCTCAGGCGACGGGGCGATGGGGAGCTAGGGCACAGCGGCGGCTTTTTTTTTTTTTCTGTTCGATTTTTCTGAAGGAGGCGGGGAGAAGGAGAATAAAAGGAAGGGTAGGGGTTTAAGTGTAAATATATATTAATATTTTTATTTATTTTATTTTGCAAAAAGTTGACATTCACATACGACCTCGAAACGAGGCCCACCGCCTGTCGTCTAAAGCGTTTTACCCCCATTCCGAACACAATGGGACATGTATCATAGGCTGATTCAGCTGTTACAATCAGTTTCCGTTAAAATCAACATATAACTCTATATATTGAATTTGAACGCGCATTTCATTTTACCGGTGTCACATACTAACTAGAAAAATTCCAGAAAAATATTTTCTAGCTTCGTATTGACGATACGGTCCTAACAAAACTAGTTTCTTCAAATTCTGAGACCGTTAGAAAAATGGCCATTTTCCAGTCGATTAAAATCAACTAAAACTGGTCAAACGCGATTTCCTTTGCCACGCTCACATATTGATTCGAAAAATTATGAAATTTGGAATCTAGAAATAACTTGACATCACGGATCAAACAAAAGTGGTTTCGTCGAAATCCGAGGTCGTTTGCAAAATTTCCATTTTTTAGGGCCTGAATTCCATAGCGACTTTTCAGAATTTTCAACTGGACATATCTTTTGATTCCCGCTATGAAATTTCGATTTTTCGGATTCATTGGAAAGATATTCACAAATAGATCCTAATGTTTTTGGTTTCACTAAAATCCGGATTATTTTGCACCCGGTACATTCAACTGAAGTTTGAAATCGAATTATCGAACTACCACGCCATTTTCAATTCCCTTTTATAATTATATATAATTATTTATATTCTAACGACGACGTATATAAATATATACGTCGAATTATATTCAAAATAAATTTCTCGTCGATTTTATTTAAAATAATTCATTTTAAATAATCAAAATTCGCTAAAATTGCAAAAACAAAAATTTTAAATTAACCCAGATTTTCCGGGTTGTTACACGAGCACTACAACACGAAAAGGACCAAAATGGAAATGGAGAAAGTTATAATTTGAGGTGAATTAAAAACCCAAACGATACTAGAACCACCAATTAAAGACCGACGGAGTGGAAACCAAAGTTGAGAACTCTCTCACTCAAATCTTAGTATTGTTATTTATTTTGAGTAACTGAATATATACATTGATTGTCTATAATTGCAATATTTATTTGGTGCTTGATGGATGTTTACAGTTATATGGTTATCGTTACACTAAACTGTGAAAAAATTAGGTAAGTTTACATGGAGTGTGATTGAAAACCCCAAACAGGTGTTGGGACGATAATTTTACACATCGCCCAAGTATGCAAATAATAATTATTGGATGTTGATTGAAAACCTCACATGGTTCTGGGGATGATAATAGGGTGCATTTTTTACAGGTCCCTATTAAGTTTCAAAATTAGGCTTGCAACCGGTCATAGTTTATAATATAAACCCGCCCCCTATTTTTGAATTGCCGCTTCCTTGATTTGTGGATCCAATCCTACTTTTGCGCCAACGCCTCCGTCTTTTTTTCACTTCGCCTCCTTCATTTCTGGCCAGAAAAAAAATGCGGCGGCCATTTTTTTTTTTTCTGAAATCATAAAATAATCCCAGAAGTCCACACCAATAAAAAAAAGTTGCATATATATATGCAACTATTGCCTATAATTGCATACATGTATGCAATTATATATAAAGGAAATTCAGCGAACGCTTTTGCCTGCAGATATGTTGCACACATGTGTGCATGTTTTCAGATTATTTGCACAATTGAATGCGAATAAAAATGAACTGAGTTTCATGGTTATGAATTAGTGCACAGTTTCAGGCAAGAATGATGTAATACGTGCATAGAAATATGCAAAAAAAAAAAGCAGATGCAACACTGGAATACATGCACATATACATGCAGAAAATTGGAATTCGTCCGTAACAATATGCATTTAACTGCACTTATCGCTGTTTTTTTGTGTGTTTTTTTATTTTTTTTCGCGATTTTTTTGTCGAATGCATAAATTATTTTAATAATAATTTCCGTATTTTTTTATTCATTTTTTCGCTACTTTCGAAAAATAGGAACCTAATTTGTAATAAGTTTATGACCTGATGTGAGCCTAATTAAGTTTGCTTTTAGGGATGTGTGCCTAATTTTCACATGATAATAACTTCACACATCTCCCTTATGTTTAGATGTATGTCTATCGATTGATTTACACACAGTAGTAAGCGTCATTTAATTATTTGATGCTTATACAGTTGCAAATCGCACTCTGGACGTGAATTGGATGTTTAATAGTTGTTTATCACTAGTTTTGAAAACATGCAATGTATGGAATCCATATAAATAAAATTATATGGTAATTGATTGAGTCACATTCTAATTCATAATATGAACGAATATTTTGATATGATATTAAGAGAATAATCAAAATACGATTTGATGTCTGATTTTGAAAGGACACAAAAATGTTGAAATGAATTTGGACGAGATACTCCAAGTTTGAAAAGATAAAAAATACTTTTATCTGGAGGAAATGGTGAACAACTAGAATAAAGAACGGATATGGTTTTAATATAATATGAATTTTCTAACATATGAATTGGAATAGATTTGAATGGAAATAATCTTCAGAATATTATGATATGGGATTCCGTGATTATGTGGATATTGTTAAGAAATTTGGAATATATATATATATATATCGTAATTCCCTATATGATATCTGTTAGTTTCAAAATTTGATATTGAATATAAGTCGATATGGTTTCTATTCAGATCCTTGTATTTAATATCAAATTGGATTTTGGGTTTGTCGTGAATGGTATCTTTAATAATACTATTCTTAAAACCAGTTGAGAATAGAATAAATCTTTTCATTAAGATTTAATGAGATTTTCCAATTAATGAATATAATTGGAATTAAATGAAAATGTACTTTGGGTTCTTTGTGAACGATGTTTTAAATGACATTAGTTCTTAAACCCAATTAACGGTGAAGTTATGATTTAGAATGTATAACCTTTTAATTAAGATTAATAGAATTTTTCAAAGAAATTACCTATGCTTCAAGTCAGATGTCTATTCAAGCTCCCGGGAAATTATTTCCCTACAATCAGACGTCTTTCCAGGAATGCCTCAGACACCTATTCAAGTTCTTTTAAGAATACAAATAATTGCATCAGGTCAGACGTCTGACCATAAATGGACAGATGTCTGACAAAACTCTCGGGAAATCTTACCCTGTAAGATCAGACATCTGTACGTTTAATGTTAGAGTCTGACCTATGCCGAAATGAACAATTTATCTTGTGCATCTTAGGTTATGAAAATGGAATTTATAAATCTTTTAACTAATATTTTGAGATTAAAACTAAGTGGAGTTTTAACGAATCTTTAATTAGACTGAAGTGTGTATAAGGTAATTAAATTTACCGAATTCAAGAAATATGCGAGAATGGAGTATCACTAGATTTTCAATGCGACAGTTAAATCTTTAATTAGATTTGTACGTTAATTGGTAATTGAATTTACCGATAACACAATGGGTGTTAGATATGGAGTACTACCAATTTTGTTCCATGGGATGAATTGGTTGGGATATGGATAATAAAATAAATGATTACTTTGGTAAGGCTCGTTAATCCCGACTAGCTGATAAACCTTAATATGGACTAAGTTATGAAAAGAAATTATAAATTTTTTGAAATGATTTCCAAGACGAATTGAATAAAAGAATATTATGGATTGGAATGAGGCATATGATGTGTTTTTATAGCACTTGATTATAAAATACGAGATTTATTCGAAAAGACCGTGCTTAACCCATTCTGAATAACTGATACCACGATTAAAAGTCGACGATGAAGATCGTGGTTGAAGACCGGAGATCTTCACATCATTTGGATGGTTATTGATGTCTTGATTAAGTTGTACACCTAAGACGAGGTGATAAGTGGCGATCGCCCGGATGTACTTGGAGATCAACCGAATATGCCAGGGCCTCCTCCTTTATTGGAAATATAGGACGAGAAATAAGGTGCCTCCTGTTTCGTTCTGACCCAGAACGAACTTATAAATGGATTATGTCTGACATTGTATTTTATTCTGTATTGATTGATTTCTATTAAATATGTATATGTTTGGTGTCGGAGAATTTATTCTCTTTCTTAACACCCTTCTCTAAGACATATGAGCTTAGAGGTTATATATTGATAAAAATCAGTTTTATGGCATGAATTGACAATTTGGCATGTTAAGATGCAAATGATCAAGGCTTTTGTTTAAAAGCAAGGCCTTGTGGATGATGATCAAAGAACGGCTTTAAATAGAATAACTTTGTGTATAGCGTTAATTCGTGAGCCACACACCTCGGTATGAGTCAAAAAAAGGATGAGGACCTCAGGGAGGACATTCGTTTCTTTCTTGCTAGAAATTGTCATAGTATGGAGCCTAAACATTTTTACTTATGTGGATGATGGATTGCTAGCAGCATCAGATATAAAGCCGACTAAAAGGCTCAAGTGATAGGTCTGATAGGACCGGAAAATGTATTGTTCTGGAATATCCGATCCTCAAAAGTAAGAGAGGACCGACCGTGACGATAAAAAAGGGCTCACCAGCGTCTGGGTCCTGGGGATCCCGCTAGAGATGGCCGAAAATCGGTGAGGAAGATCCCTTGCCTCGACTTATAGATAGAAATCCAATTTCCGATACGAAATTGTGTGATTTTAGTTGTAAACCTATATGGCGACATAGTGGCATGGGACGCTCATCTCGTCTAGGATTGATACATTTATGTTGAAAGTGTTCTTAAAGCATCTAGACACTAATAATAATATCAAATGATTTTTATTTCTCATATCAAGCATGTTTGGCCATTATAAGGTAAAACCGCATCTTCTGGTTTGTGTTTGCATTATGTGACAGGACCCGAGTCTTATAATGGCTTCATTTTTCAAAGAGCAATGCATTGTTTACAAATTGTTTTATTTTGGATTATTCATGGGAGTAAACCCGTTCCGTAACATATGGCGTGCTCACGTGATTTACCTTATTTTGAAGTGAAGTTTAATAACTGTTAGGAGTTCTCACACCAATCTCATGACTGACTCGGAGTTCATTGTTTCTACCTAAACTCTATATGCCCATATTTTCCACATGGGCAGTCGGTAGTTTTGGTTTATCGCATATATTTCTTTTTACAGGATCCTGAATTACGGCTAGAGTTATATTCAGAAAGCTTTGTATCCGTGTATTTCTTTCAGTTGTGTAGTAGATGCATTTCGATGCATATCATGTTTATGTATTTAAAGTTAATCTAAATCTTTAGTATTTGTATTTTTGCTATGTATATTTATTTTATACTCTGATATATTCTTGTACTCTGATGTAAATTGTTGTAATAGCAATGGAATGTTCTTATGTTTGTGTTTTGATGCGTCGTGTTCTCCACACAATTCGGGCTCCTCCGTCTCTTCAGGGATCGGGGATGTCTAGATTGTAATATTTGGTATCAGAGCTTTGGTTTACAAAGATCGAGAATAACATATGTTAGAACCAAACGAAATAATTCATCGGAGATAAGATTAGTAATATCCTATAAGAATAACTCATTAGAGATATGGTTAGTAATGCCCTAGAATGAGTTTGAAGAGTGTTATTTATAAAATCGAGTTCTGATTCAAAAATTATATCTTCTAATAAAGATTTAAATATTTGATATTGATTTTGGACTATCGGGTATAAGAAGATTTTGCTTTTACGTGTCATGATCGCATATTCAAAGTCTCAAATGTACTGGGTAGATACAGAATCACACTCTAGTCGCCTGGGAATGACTCTGATGACAGGTCGAGCATCATCAGTGTTTATGTTCAAGTTTTGAAAGTGGGATATCTATATGTTTCCAATTGACTAGTGGGAGAACCAAAACTTAGTTAGGGTTTATGTTGTGATTTGGCATTGAAATATGATTTTTGAGTATATATAAAAGATATATGTTTGAAAGGTTAATTAACTAATTGATTGCTTGTTGTGATGTGTGATAATTAGTTTGACTAATTAAAATATTGGAAAAATAAAATCAATGTGAAAATGAAAGGTAAATTAAGCCAAATTGAATTTAATACTGCACGGAATTGAATATTAGTTCAAATTGGATATATATATACATGTATGTATATGTTGTACAGGTTATTGTGCGAAGGCTAAGAAGAGGAAAAAAATTGTATGCCCGACTAATAGGTACATATTTATTGTATTTATTGGTTTTGATGATTTTATGAGCCGATTGGCTAGCATAAGTAAAAATGTCTAGTCTCCATACCATGACACCACTTCTAACTAGATAGAAACGCATGCACTCCCTTCAGTCACTATCCTGTTTTTAGCTCATACCGGGTGTGTGAGGCTCGCGAAATAACGCTATACACAAAGCTATGCTACTTAAAGCCGAGTTTTGATCATCATCCACAAGACTTTGCTTTTCAATAAAAGCCTTGATTATTTGTATCTTAACATGACACATTGTCAATTCATGCCATACAATTAAGTTCTATGAATATATAACCGCTTAGCTCATACGTCTCAGAGAAGGGTGTTAAATAAGAGAATAAATTGTCTGCCACCAAACATATACATATTTAATAGAAATCAATCAACACAGAATGAAATACAATGTCAGACATAATCCATTTACAAGTTCGTTCTAGGTCTGAACGAAACCGAAGGCACCTTATTCCTCGTCCCATATGTCCAATACAAGAGAGAGGCTCTCGCATATCTGTTCGATCCTATAGTACATCTGGATGATTACCATTTATTACCTCGTCTTGGGTGTACATCCTAATCAAGACATCAGTAATCAACCATACTACGTGAAGATCTCTGGTCTTTAACCACCGTCTTCATATCTTCGACTTTTAATCGTTGTAACAGTTATTCAGATTGGGTTAAACCCGGTCTTTCTGAATAACTCGTGTATCTTATAATCTAGTGCTATAAAAACACGTCATACTCCTCATTCCAATCCAGAATATTCTTTTATTCAAATATTCATTAAATTAGGAATTATTCTCACCAATCTTATCAAAGATTTAATTCATTTAAACCGCATGTTTAAATCTTTCTTTGAAAACCCTTGCAAAATATTTTGTATTATCTTTTAACAATCATAAACCAAATTTAGGTTTATCAAACTAGTCAAGATTATCGAGCCTTATCGAAGTAATCATTTTTTTATTTTATTTTCCCAATCCAAACCTATTCATTGCATGGAGCAAAACTGGTAGTACTCCATATCTAACACCCATTGTGTTATCGGTAAATTCAATTAACACTTAACTTTCAAATCTAATTAAAGATTTAACTATCGCATGGAATTAAACTAGTGCTACTCCATTCTTGAACATTTCTTTAATTGAGCAAACTTAATTACTTCATTCTCATTTCAATCTAATCAAGTATTCATTAAAACTCCACTTAGTTTTAATCCAAAAAGTCTTTGTTAAAAGATATATAAATTCCAATATCATAACCTAAGATGCATAGGATAAATTGTGCATTTTTGCATAGGTCAGACGTCTGACCTAACATGCACAAACGTCTGATCTTACAAGGAAAAATTCCTGAGATTTTTGACAGATGTCTGACCATTTGTGATCAGACGTCATGCAGTTATTTTTATTCTTAAAAGAACTTGAAAAGAAGTCAGAGCCATTCCTGGACAAACATCTGATTACAGGGAAATACTTTCTCGAGAGCGTGAACAGACATCTGATTACTTATGGTCAGACGTCTGACCTGAAGCCTGGCAATTTCTTTGGAAAACTCTATTAATCTCAATAAAAAGGTTATAGATTCCAAATCATAACTTCACTTTTAATTGGGTTTATGAACTAATGTCATTCAAAACATCATTCACAATGAACCCAAAATCCAGTTTCATTTAATTTCCAATTCATTATTTGGAAAATCTCATTAAATCTTAATGAAAATATTTATTCTATTCTCAACTGGGTTTAAGATAAAGATAACATTCATAATAAACCCCAGATCCACTTTGATATTAAATACAAGGCTCTGAATAGAAATCATATCGATTTATATTCAATATCGAATTCTGAAACTAACAGATATCATAATGCGAATAATGATATATATATATATATATATGTTCCAAATTCCTCAACAATATCTATATAATCACGGAATCCCATATCGAAATATTTCAAAGATTATTTCAATTCAAATCCTTTCAAATTCATACGTTGGAACAATTCTGGTTATATTAAAACCATATCAATTCTTTATTCTGGTTGTTAACCAATTCGTTCAGATAAAATATCTTTTATCTTTTAAACTTGGAGTATTTCATCCAAAATCATTCAATACTTTCGTGTCCATCCAAAATTGGACATCAAATCATATTTTGATTCTTCTCTAAATATTATATCAAAATATTCGTTCATATTTTGAATTGGAATGTGACTCAATCAATTACCATATAATTTCGATTATGGATTTCGTACATCGCATGTATTCGAAAATAGTGATAAATAACAATTAAGCATTCAATTTACATGTAGAGTGCATCTATAACTGTATAGCATCAAATAATTAAATGACACTACGGCCTGTCAATCAATCAATTGATGTACAACTAAACATAAGGAAGATGTTTGAAGTTATCATCATCCCTAGACCCGTGTGGGGTTTGCAATCAACATCCAATGATTATTATGTGCATAATTGGGCGATGTGTAAAATTATCGTCCCAATACCCGTGTGGGGTTTTCATCACAATTCATGTGAACTTATCTAACATTTTCACCGTTTAATATAATGATAACCATACAACTGTAAACATCCATCAATCACCAAACAAATATTGCAATCACAGGCAAACAATAAATATTCAGTTACAAAAAATAACTATACAAAGATTTTGAGTGAGAGAGTTCTCACCTTTGGTTTCCACTCATCAATTCATTAATTGATAATTTATAAAACAATTTCGTAAAAATCAAGCTGTAGATATCTGCAAATCAGAGAAACTGACTAGTCACAAATGAAGTTGAAATGGCCCGAAACTCGGCCGGGAAAGAGTCTGAATGGACTTAAACTGATGACCGTGGTTTCCATCGGTCAACAGCAGAAAATAGCCAATAGACGTCTGACACCCTAAGGACAAACGTTTGACCTGATAGTGAGCAGCTTTTTTATTTTTCCCGAGAAGTTGGACAGACGTCTGACCAATATGGTCAGATGTCTGAGCTAAAGCAATTAAACATTCTGATTACCAATGAGTGTGAAATCAGCCTCGGACGAGCATGGACTAATGGTGATGGTTTATGATGATTCCTAAATGCCAATGAGGCCCCTAAGGCTCGCAAAAACCACTCATGAACACATGCACCAACACATACACATAAGATTGCAATGATTTTGACCATAACCTCAAAAAAAAACTAAATTCTCTAACCAAAGAAATCAAATGCGATATAAGCGAATTGTGAACTCTTAGAACTTGCTGGTGCGACAACGGAACTTCACAACATCGCAAAAATAACTCATGGCATGTGCATTCGATTGTGTGCACAATCAAAATGAGAATTGAAGGAAACTAAAACTAATGAACCGGAAAGGGTAGACTTTTCTAACCAATTCATATGCACATTCACAACTCTAAATGAACCTAATTGACACTGTACAAGCCAATAGCTTGTAGCTTAGACACTAAAAACTCACAAAGTTCTCACCTTTGCTTGCTAGAAGCAAGAAATCAATCCAATGACAAGCTAAAACGACTTTCTTCGATAAAAACACTAGAATCAACAACCTATGATCATATGAGCATGTTTCCTAAGAATTAGGTCATAGGAATTATGATAAATTGAAGTGGAAATGAGATGGAGATAGTTTACCTAACCTTCTCCGTTTATTTTGCATTTGATTCTCACAAGACTGGAGCTCCCAGAATAAAATAAGGTTTAGGGAATTTTAATTTCCCATTCCCTTTCCCCATCTCTATTTTTTTTCTAAGTGTTGAGGGAGAATGAGAGGTAGTGGGCTTATTTGGTGTGTCTTAAGTGGCTAGGTCTAGCCAAACCAAGACCCAACCCAAGTGCCAATACTCCGTAGCTCGGAACATATCGAAGTTTATAGTTTTCGAGCACGCAAACAATATTTCGAAATCAATGGAAGTGGGTTCGAGTCCAAATTCGTCCATATGCAAAAAGTGATATTTTGGTCATACATCAAATGAAAGAGACTAAATTTCTCCAACTCCAAAGGTATCGACATTTATAATTTTTGAACTTGCAAACAACATTTTGAATCCATAGGAAGCAGTTTCGTTGAAAAAAGATGTCGTTTGCAAAATGGCGATTTTTAAGGGATATATATAATATGAAAATATATATATAAATTCTATAGCGAATATTCTAAATTTTAATTTAAACATAGCTTACAGATTATAAAATGAAATCTCAATTTCTTACATTATTCATTATAAAATTACAATTCAAAATATTCCAATGTTTCTTGTTTTACCAAATTCTGATTTATATTTAATTCTGTACATTCATTCAATGTTTAAAATCGAATTTTCAAACTACCACGTCATTTCAAGCTCGTTTTAATTAAACTTTAAATTTATACATTATAACTTCGATTAAAATAAATCTTAAGTGGTTTATTCTCAAAATAATTCATCTGAAATATTTAATTTCTATGAAAATAAATTAAAAATAAATTTTGAATTGGTTCCAAAAATATGGATTGCTACAAGAAGCGACCTCACTTGGCTCGGCCATGGCATTTGTTTTAGTCATTTCAATTATGACACGAAGGTCATGGATATCCATCATCGTTATCTTATTTCATTCCAGTAGCATTCGCCAAACCATCCTACTTCATTCTGGATTCTCCACCACGTACAAAGTTCTTAAAAGTGGTTTTCGCTATTGGCAGGGAGTATGACAATATCCGATCCTGGTCTCTTTAACAACCAAATATTTACATTTTTCACACCGATCGGATTTTTTTTACATTTCAAACGGTTCATACTTATATCGAAATATCATATTGGCTTTCAAATTATTTTATATCCAAATAGAATATGCTTTCGTATTAAATATCAATTTAAATCAAACTCAGAATCTTGAAACAATTCAAACCTTAGAATAATTTGAATATTAAAATAGTTATGAGTATATTTAAAAATAGTTTAGATATATATTTGAAATAGTTTGTATTTCAAATAGAATTATCAAAATTTTAGTAAAATCTATAGTTAAAATATTAAAGTAGTTTATAAAATAAATAGTAAATTATTAAAATGGTTTACAAAAAAATTATATATATATAAGTAAATAGATTGTTTAAAATTTAAAATAGTCATTTATCTAAGTATTTTATTAATATAGATACTATGTATAAATTAAAAGCATAGTTTATAATGTAAAATAATAACTAAGAAAAATAGTGTATATATATGCAAGGTTTAAATAAATAAATTTGAATTAGAATTGCTTCTTCTAAATTTTAAATAAATTGGAAATCATATTCCAGTGTCAATCAATTTAATTAAATTTCAATATCCCAATTCAAATCGATTCAACTTCCCATTTATATTTTAATTTTGATTCAACAAATTGATTCAAATCATTTGTTTTAATAAACTCGATTCTAATATTTGAAATTTCTATTATAATTCTCACTTTGAATTATTTCTATGTATAAAATCTCAAGTTTATAGTTCAAATATTAATTTAAATCGAGTTAATTTAAGGTAAATTTCAAAGATGGATGAATAATTCAATTTCGATAAATCGACTCATATTCAATTTCATTTTTATTTCAGTATGTAGCATCAAAAATTTCATTTAGCTTTTATATTCAAAATCCAATATTCAAGTTAAAAGGAAATCGATTTATAAAACATCGTCTATAATGTCTTTAAAACCATATTTCAAGAGTCACGTTTAAAAAAAAATTATTTAACCAACTTGTAACATTCTATAATTTTAACAACATTAAAGAGAAAAAATTAAAGAATAATTAATTTAATATTCAAAACTAAGGGAAACAGACTGCACCATTGCGTTCATCTCAAAATTATGGTCAAGATAGACACTTGGTTTGCATAAAACAGACACCGTATGAAGAAGTTATTAAGGTTTGAAATCTGTAAATGCATAAGGGAATTATATATATATATACATATAATTCAGAAAATTTGAAAAATAGTCCAAAAATCAAAATTCCGTGGGTGGCAAATATCCCTCCCATGGGTGTCGACCCCTGGGTCGACCCCCAAAGGGGGTGTTGACCCATGGGTCGACCCCATAAGGGGTGTCAACCCCTCTACGCAGATCTGGACAAATTAGGGTTTTGGGTTCGGCTATAAATATGGCTTTATTTCTCCAGTTTTTGTACACCAAAAATAATAGAGAACTAGATGCTGCCTCTTCCTAGATCAAATAAAGTCTCTTTCTTCTTCAACGGCCAATTCTTTCAACTTTAGATCTGATATTTGCAATCTTTCTTTATAGATCCAAACACTGTGAGTTTAAGTTACTTATAGATTTAAATAATTAAAAGTTAAAACATGATATGATTATAATTTGGATCTATGCATGTGACTGCTTGAATCATATCAGATCTGTTATAACTTGTTTATCTTTGGTATTCTGACATGACTATGACTTGGATCTTAAACTTTATCATGTCAGATCTACCTTTGGCTATAGATCTAATTCACTGTTTAGATCACACTATACCTGTTCTATTATGTTTATGGCAAAATCAGATATGTTGTTAGTTGGACATTTAAATCATTGTTTAGATCTTATCATGCCTGTTATGACATCCCTATTATGTTAGAATCATTTCTATTATCACCTGTTCGTCAGATCTGTTCCTATATGCCTATCTTGTCATTATGCCACTATATGTTTATGCCATTACACGTCAACCTTGCTAGTATGATCATCTCTGTCATTTCCCTCTATTTTTTCCCTTTTATTTTGCCAGGCTACCTTCGAGCCTAGGCATGTCACTGAAATATGTGAATACGTTAGATTGGGAACGATGGGAAAATGTTAATATTGTGCATAACTTGCAATTGGGAATTTGGGCATAACTTGAATAAAGTGTAATAATATGAATTTGGTGGCCTATAGTTTATTATGAACATAACTAGAGAAAAAGGGCATGGAAACCTATAACGACAAAGGTAAATTTTGTCAATAATTGGAATGCCTAGGATTACAGTAATTCGAAACTGTAACCACGCCTAGACATGAGGTTAGATTACACTTATAGTGGAAGTCTGCCCGGAACCGCCCGACATATCCATCGACCACAAGTTGTGAATCTAATGTGTGTGGTCTAGGTGCACAAACACAAGACGTGCTAAGACACGAGGTTAAGCCCGACTAGTGGAAAAAGTTTGCCCGAAACCGACCGGTACATCCAACATCCACAAGTGGTAGGCTTAATGTGGGAGGTCTAGGGCATTATAACCATAAATGGACATGGTAATGAATTGGAATACTTAAACTAGTTGAATCCATAGGGATTGTATGAACACAAACCTGATTATGGTTTAAGTGAACTTGTTTGAAACTGCGGGTGGGTTAAGTAAATCTGGGGTGGGTGGGTAAAATTTATATATATGCCCACAAACCTAACCTGATGGGGTTATGTAATTAAAGACACCGATTGTATGAACATGAACCGAATTAGGGTTTAAGTAAACTTGTTTGAAACTGTGGGTGGGTTAAATAAATCTGGGGTGGGTGGGTAATATTTATATATAGGCCCACAAACCTAACCTGATGGGTTATGTAATTAAAGACACCGATAGGTAAGCAAAACCTGTGGAAAACTTAATAGGGATACAAGACAAAGGGGAGAGCTTGTATCATCTTGTGTGTGGGACCCGTTTCAATTAGTAACCTATATATATTTATCAAACGAGTACTCCGAGCTATGTCGGAGTCAGGGCACACTTACTCGGCTGATTGTAAGAGATCCAAACGAGGTGGATGGTGTGGGCGGTGCAAAGTGACCGGGGTCTTGTGCGTGCGTGGTCCGGGCAGAGGGGGACAAGACGACCATGGCGCTAGTAGATATGGTTGTGCACATCCAGAAAATGAAGGGTTGCCACTATAGGGAGTGATACACCCTATTGTAGGGCCAGCACAGGGTATCTACGGAGTAGGGAGCCGATCGATTAGGCTAGTAGTTAGGGAACATTTAGACTCTAGTAAAGTTTAGGAGACTATTAGGTTGGGCTGCCGGTTGATTGTATCAGGCAAAACTATCTCACAAAAAGTACGCCTAAACCTACCATCTTATAGTTGTTGGGTTCATCTCAGTCTGATTATGCTGGTATCGGTGCAGAGTAATCATTAGTGAATCATATACACTATATCATGTTTACCTTATCATACCTGCCTTTTATGATGTTACCTTTCTTATCCACTTTATATGCCTATCATGGTACTTTTACTTATTTACTTGCTAAAAGTAATTGGACTCACCAGACTTTATATCTAACCCTTTTTGTTTCCTCTTCTTTCTTTCGTCCCCCCCCCCAAGTTTCTCAATGTGGGAATACTCAAGCTTGATCAGGATTCTACTATCATTTTGCTGGAGTTGCTTAGATGTATTGCTCAAGCTCCTATCTTTTCTACTATGGCTATGCTTTTATTTGGGGATTATGCTTCTTTTATTTTTGTACTCTAATGTTTTAAGTGCAAGACAGAAGTTTTGATGATGTACTGGGTTTATGTATTTTCAGACATATGATGTTTTGAACCACGATGCTTTATGATTAATAAATTTTTTTAATTCCGCTGCTATTTTATATCTATTTTGTAACGTTTCTGTTTACCTATAACGCTTCACGAAACTTAATGCATTCTATTAATGAGTGACATTAACGGACGTGGGGTGTCACACTTGGTATCGTAGCTGAAGGTTACTAGATTAGATAAAAGATTTTGAAAACTTTTTTCAAAAAGGTTTTAAAAGAAAGCAATTTCAAAAGAAAAGTCTGTTTTGAAAAGCATATTCCCCAAAGCCATATGTAATATCTTTCGATCCTTTGTCTGAATCTCTTTCCTTTTCTTTTTAACATGTCTGGGGAACCTAATTTTCCTGAGGGCGTTACGATACCAGGCTGGCTCCGCAGGTATTTAGAGGCCACGATGCCTGCTGGTGGTCAAGCAGACAGTCCTCCCCCGTCTGCACCGGTCGTTCCTCCTCCTTCGCATGTAGATAGTTTCTCTAAAATCTGCAAAGATTTTCTAGCTGTGAGAGGAAATCCATTCCACGGAACCGAGACATTCATAGAGGCAAGGAATTGGCTCAACGAGACAGAGGACTTGTTTGGAATTTTTGATGTTGACAATCGTAGGAAGATTCAGCTAGCCACTTTGCTACTGGAAGATGAAGCTTCATTCTGGTGGGTTGTAACCTAAGAGGGGCGTCCGATGGAAACATGGATGATTTTAGACAGAAGTTTGAGATGAAGTTTCTTTCTCAAGTTGAGAATAGCATGCAAATGGAGAGGTTCTTGGCACTCAAACAAGGAAACATGACTGTTAAAGAATATATGAACAAATTCAATCAACAAGCAAGGTTTGGATTGGAACAGGTAGATACTCCTCATAAGCAAGCCTTGTGATTTGCTAAAAGGATGAATGAACCCCTTCTTGGGTTAGCTATGTCCCATATTCCAGTGGGAGATTGTAACACCCCGTATTTTCTGTAAACGTATAAGTAACAAATCAGAGAATAATTAACTTATAAAATAGGAATCAAGGGAAATGGGTTAGGCCATTGCGTTCATCTCAAAATTCTGCTTGGAAACGAGTCCGAGTTTTCGAGAAACGGAGTCCGTATAAGGGAGATATGTCCCTCCGAAGTTTCAGAGATTTTTAGAAACGAAAACAGCTCGAAAATTCGATTTCAAATTCAAATTCAAAATCCCAGAACAGGCTGGGCGGGAAAATTCCTGCCCATGGACCAGGTCGACTTGGGGGTCAACCATAGTGTCGACCTCCCAGGGGCCAAGTCGACCATAGTGTCCACCTGGGGGTCGACCTGCTCCGGAAACCCAGTTTTTGAACCTGATTCATTCCGATGTATCTGGTCTCGTTTTTCGTCTAGATTCGTCCGCCTAATCCTATATAAACAGCCCTCTAGCCCCATTTTCTTTACACCATCCCTCTCTAACCTTATGCTGCACAATTTCATTCCTATACTCTGCCTCTGTTCTTATTAAATAAAATAATGGTGCCGTTACTCTGCTGGAATCAAAACTTGGACTGATGCATCTTCTTCCAACCTGAATAGAATTAAAAGCTAAATCAAATCTCAAATCAAAGTTTAGAGCTACAAAAACAATTAAAGAGGAGTAATTCAACATTTCTGCATCAACAACAGTTTATTATCCTTTCTTAAAACCACGAAATGCAAGTACAGTTATTTTCCGATATGAACTTTAATTATAATTGTGACATGATTGTAAATCTGAATTTGAGGTTGTGTTCGTTATGTTCTGATATATATTATTCTGTACCTCTTTCTTCTTTCTATTCGATAGCCAGGCTACCACGAGCCTGCGTCACATCTCATAAGTGATTAACGCACGAACGCTAAACTTTGGGACAAATAATGAATGATGGCATAATTGGACATGGCTAATCTGTGACTGATGTTGTAAACTAGATTTAGATCTATGCATATTCTGTGAATTGGAAGAAGAGGAACCATTGTATGTTAACATGTGACTTTAGACATTGGACATAACGCATATTTTGAGTTAAGATTTGTTATAATTTAAAGTTCTACATTGTTGGGCATATTTTTATATAACGATTCATGACTTGAGATAAAAAGAGAATATGACTTAGGAGTGAAGATCTATATTAAGATTTGATAACTATTAAATGTGAATAACACCTAAGTGGGAGATTTTTGAATATATGACATGCATTGAAATCGATGGCTATATTTGGTATAATTTATATGTGAATCTTTTGTACTAGGCAAGTTTAACTAAATTTGGGACATGTGTTATATGGTAAATTATGACCATAATTTGTGCCATGTAAATTCAATGCAAACGTGGGGTATATGATCATATTGTGAATCATGACAACTATTTAGGCATGAAAACTTAGGCCAAATTTATAATTAGGCAAGATATATCTATGAAACTTTAAGGAATGATTAAATCTGTTATATTTCCTAATCTGCTAGTTCTATTATATTGTGTAACCTGCTAATTAGGTTAAATTGCCTTATCTGCTAAATCTGCTAAATCGCCTAATCTGCAAGATCTGTTATCTGTTTAATCTGTTGAATGGCGTAATCTGTTGGAACTGAAATGCTGAAATTTGAAGTATGTAAATCTGTAGACTCGATTTAAAATTGAGCGAAACTTGTTAATAGAATCTCGAATAATCTGCTGTAACTTGTACAGAAGTTAATTTGTTAAATTAGCATGATTAGTCTGATATTAGCATAGTCTGTGAATGAATGCATTGGCTAAACATGAAACATGGCTAACTCGAGATTAGAATGAGTTTGCAGCGTAATCCTGCCCAGAACCGCCTGGCACATCCAGTGGCCGCAAAGAATAGGTTCTAATGTGAGAAGTTATTCATAACGTGCTTGAAACCCAAGGTTAGACTCAGTTTGCGGTAGAAATCTGCCTGGAACCAACCGGCCTAACCAGTGGCCGCAAACTGTCAGTCTAATGTGAGAGGTCTGCGCATTAATTTTTAATTAATACAAATCTAAGATAAATATGATGTCTAAAACATGTTGGGTGGATAGGGTTGAACCAATTGGACTAATGAATTTAACAAACACGTTTCGTGAATCTGTGGGCCCAATTACAAAGTTAGACAAATTTGTAAATTTGATAAATTCGTATATCTGATCCGTTAGTCTGAAAACTTGTCTGTTCTGTGAACTAGTTGATCTGAACTCTGTATGTCTGAACTTGTAAACAAGTTAATCTGAAATCTGTTAGTCTGGGGGCACAAGGTTAGGAGGGAAATTACTTGTGTCATCTGTTGTTTGGGACCCATATTAGTCAATAACCCTTTCTGGTATCAAAACTATGACCCAACAGTAGGTAGGGTCCGGGCACGCTTATTGAACTAATTATAAGCGGTTCATTCTGATAATGGCGAGGGGTGCTGAATGTGCGTTCCAACCGGGTCATGTGCGTGCATGGATCCCGGTCTGCCTCTGAGGATGTAAGACGCCGTGACATATGTAAATAGGTCTGTGTCATTTAAAGGTTGCCACTTTGGGGAGTGATACACCTTTTTGTGGGGCTGGCACAGGGTATTTATGTATTAGGGAGCCGATCGCTTGGGGTAGGGTTTTAGGGTACACTTAGTTCTGTCTGTTGGTACCGTTTGTTTCTGTTGGGTGGTAACATCTATCTGTTTCTGCGTGGTACCGTCTGTTGGGGTGGTAAAGGCCCATTTACTAGTGTACACCTAATTCTACATTTTGTTTCCATAGGAATTAATCTGTTTCTATTTCTGTACCTTCTGTTCGGGTGGTAAAAGCCCATTATTAGCATTCTGTTTCTGTACCTTCTGTTGGGGCGGTAAAGGCCCATTACTAGCATTCTCTTCTGTGGAAATTATTCTGTTCCCATTTCTGTTTAGTTTAGACATTAGGATAACCATAATCCTCTTATACTAGTATTAGTGCAGAGAAATGAAAAGTAATATTATTCTGTTTCTTCTGTTTAACATAAGTACATCTGCTGCTCATGTTACTGTTATCTCTTATCCAGCTTGTTTTCCGTACATCTGCTGCTTCTGTTACTGTTATCTCTTATCCAGCTTGTTTTCATGTCATAATTATTATTATCTGTTCATATGCTGAAAGTCACTGGACTTGCCAGACTTTATGTCTGACCTTGCTTGTTTTTGCCCCTTTTTCTTCCGTTTCCCCCCAGGTTTTCCAAGGAGGGAATACTTTAGCTTGATTCAGATTTCTTCTGCTTGAAGTGCATAAAGTATGGCTTAACTTCTTATGGCATCTTCTGTGGGGATTATGATTTTAAGTTTTGTAATCTGATGACTTTCTGAACAAGACTGATATTTATATACTTGAGTTTTTGGTAAAGATGTAACCATACTGATCTCTATTTTCCGCTGTAATAAAGTTATAATTTCTCAAGTATTGTTTATCTATCTTGAAATTTTCTGTTCTGTTTACTAAAATGCTCTACCAAAGTTAAGGCATTCCCTTTGTAAGTGTCCTTAACGGAGGTGGGGTGTTACACTTGGTATCAGAGCTGAAGGTTACCAGATTAGATAAAAGTTTTTGAAAACTGTTTTCAAAAGGTTTTGAAAGGAGGTATTTTCAAAAATAAAGTTTATTTTGAAAAAAAAAAAACATAATCCCTGAGTGCCATATATCTATCTTTTCAGTTCTCCGTTTTAAATCTTTTTCTTTCATTCCAGCATGTCTGGGAATCTTAACTTTCCAGAGGGCGTGCCAATACCTGGCTGATTCAGGAGGTACTCAAAGGCTAGGGCCAATGATGCAGGCCCAACAGATATTCCTCCTCCAGCTGCAGCGATTCCTCCTCCTCCGCCCCCTCCTCGTGCAATTGTTTTTTCAAAGATCTGTAAAGATTTTAGGGCCATGGGTGGAAAGGATTTCAAGGGAATTGAATCATTCGTAGAAGCGAGGAACTGGCTCAAAGAAACTGAGGATTTGTTTGTTATCTTCGAGGTGGACGATAGGCAGAAGGTACAATTGGCGGTATGGTTGCTCAAGGACGACGCTTCCTATTGGTGGGAAGTCACTAACGCCGAGAGGCTGGTTGTCACATGGATCGATTTCAGAATGAGGTTTGAGACGAAATTCCTCTCGCAAGCTGAACGAAGCCTACAACTAGAAAAGTTCTTATCTCTTAAGCAAGAAAATATGACGGTCAAGGAATACGTCAACCAGTTCAACCAACTGGCAAGGTTCGGACTAGATTTAGTCAACACCCAGCATAAAAAGGCTCTCCTCTTTGTTAAAGGATTGAACGAGCCACTGCATAGCCTAGCCATGACCCATGTACCCATGGGAGCGACTTACGAGAGATTGGTGGACACGGCACTACTGCACGAGGAAGACAAGGGTAAGAAAGAGGCAAAGAAGGAAGAACCACAAAACAAGAAAGCATGGCCCGAAAAGGAAACACAAAAGAAGGATGAGAAATCTGATGATAAGAAGGAGAAAAAGTGCTTTACTTGTGGAAGCTCGACTCATCTGAACAAGGATTGCAGAAAAAGAAAGGGCACTTGCTTCAACTGTGGTGAGACGGGACACTTCACTAGGGACTGCCCGAAGAAACGAGGGCAAAGGCAGAGGGCAGGACCAACTTCTGGAGGGCAGGCGAACACTCTCGAGGCTAGTGGATAGGATAGAAATAAGGAAACTCTCTTTAGGAGGTTTAATTTCTTTATCTGATTTTTGAGTTAAAACACTTTTATGATTCTGGCATTTCGATTCTGTAATCGATACTCTGCACTTGAATACTAGTATTGTTTCTGATTCCACTTTAGACTCAGAACCATAAGGGTTATGACTCATCTAAGTGTGGTAAGTTGGGTATCTGTGTTGAGCGTTAAGTTGACTATGATGCATGCATTCTAATTTTTTATCATGCTTAGTTTCCTAAGAATCATTCGGTAATCTGATCTATACCAGTAATCTGTAAATATCTGAATATTTTTGATAAGGTTAAGATTTTCAGTTTTGACACTGTCTAAGAGGGTAATCCTCTGGGTGTCAATCTGATGTTGATTTCAGTCTTCGGGGTTGATACTTAGGGGAATTATTCTCTCAACCAATGTCTAATGGGAACCAAGTTTTTGTTTTATATGTACTCGCTTCCATCATTCGACTAAATCCTATCGATCGAATCTTCGAACTTTAGGTAGAAACCAATGGGTGTAAACATGTGTTTGAGACATGTTATGTTTGATGGTTGCAAGTGGATGCAAGTGGTTGCTAGTGGTTGCTCGTGGACGCATATACACACACTAGGCACTAGATCGGCTCGAAAACACTCTCATACTGCATATGGATGTGTGAGCATTTTCAATTTTTGTGGATGGAAAATGATTGACTCATCACATGGGTGTTGCATATGAATGAATGGTTGTCACTTATATAAGAATGATATGGATCAAATAGGAAAATTGCATACATGTCGGACTCATGGCACTGACATAATTCGCATTAAGGAGGTCAAGTGAATCAGTGGACCGCCTGATCTTTGCATTAGATAAGGAAAATATACACACACTTTTGCATATGTTCATATGACATAAGAAGTTTTCTAAGGAAAATGGATGCTTATGGATGATGGTTGAGTAGATGGATGACTGGATGGTAGGACACATTCTTCTTAACTTGAAGATTTCGGGGACGAAATCCCCTAAGGAGGGGAGAATGTAACACCCCGTATTTTCTGTAAACACATAAGTAACAAATCAGAGAATAATTAATTTTTAAAATAAGAATCAAGGGAAACGGGTTATGCCATTGCGTTCATCTCGAATTTCTACTTGGAAACGAGTCCATGTTTTCGAGAAACGGAGTCTGTATGAGGGAGATATGGCCCTCCGAAGTTTCAGAGATTTTCAGAATCGAAAATAGCTCGAAAATTCAAATTCAAATTCAAAATCCCAGAATAGGCTGGGCGGGAAAATTCCCGCCCATGGACTAGGTCGACCTGGGCGTCGACCATAGTGTTGACCTCCTAGGGGGCCAGGTCGACCATAGTGTCGACCTGGGGGTCGACCTGCTCCCGAAACCCTATTTTTGTACCTGATTCATTCTGATGTATCTGGTCTCGTTTTCCGTCTAGATTCATTCGCCTAATCCTATATAAACAGCCCCCTAGCCCCATTTTCTTTACACCATTCCTCTCTAACCTTATGCTGCAAAATTTCATTCCTATACTCTGCCTCAGTTCTTATTAAATAAAATAATGGCGCCGTTACTCTGCTGGATTCAAAACTTGGACGGATGCGTCTTCTTCCAACCTGAATAGAATTTAAAGCTAAATCAAATCTCAAATCAAAATTTAGAGCTACAACAACAATTAAAGAGGAGTAATTCAACATTTCTGCATCAACAATAGTTTATTATCCTTTCTTAAAACCACGAAAGGCAAGTACAGTTATTTTTCAATATAAACTTTAATTATAATTGTGACAGGATTGTAAATCTGAATTTGAGGTTGTGTATGTTCTGTTCTGATATATATTATGCTGTATCACTTTCTTCTTTCTGTTCGATAGCCAGGCTACCACGAGCCTGCGCCACATCTCATAAGAGATTAATGCACGAATGCTAAACTTTAGGGCAAATAATGAATGATGGCATAATTGGACATGGCTAATCTGTGACTGATGTTGTAAACTAGATTTAGATTTATGCATATTCTGTGAATTGGAAGAAGAGGAACCATTGTATGTTAACATATGACTTGAGACATTGGACATAATGCATATTTTGAATTAAGATCTGTTATAGTTTAAAGTTCTAGATTGTTGGGCATATTTTTATATAACGATTCATGACTTGAGATAAAAAGAGAATATGACTTAGGTGCGAAGATCTATATTAAGATTGATAACTATTAAATGTGAATAACACCTAAGTGGGAAATTTTTTAATATATGACATGCATTGAAATCGATGGCTATATTTGGTATAATTTATAAGTGAATCTTTTGTACTAGGCAAGTTTAACTAAATTTGGGAGATGTGTTATATGGTAAATTATGACCATAATCTCTGCCATGTAAATTCAATGCAAACGTGGGGTATATGATCATATTGTGAATCATGACAACTATTTAGGCATGCATACTTAGGCCAAATTTATAATTAGGCAACATATGTCTATGAAACTTTAAGGAATGATTAAATCTGTTATATTGCCTAATCTGCTAGTTCTGTTATATTGCCTAATCTGCTAATTAGGTTAAATTGCCTTATCTGCTAAGTCTGCTAAATCGCCTAATCTGCAAGATCTGTTATCTGTTTAATCTGTTGAATGTCGTAATCTGTTGGAACTGAAATGCTGAAATTTGAAGTTTGTAAATCTGTAGACTCGATTTAAAATTGAGCAAAACTTGTTAATAGAATCTCGAATAATCTACTGTAACTTGTACAGAAGTTAATTTGTTAAATTAGCATGATTAGTCTGATATTAGCATAGTCTGTGAATGAATGCATTGGCTAAACATGAAACATGGCTAACTCGAGGTTAGAATGAGTTTGCGGCGTAATCCTGCCCGGAACCGCCCAGCACATCCAGTGGCCGCAAACAATCGGTTCTAATGTGAGAAGTTAGTCATAACATGCTTGAAACCCGAGGTTAGACTCAGTTTGGGGTAGAAATCTACCCGGAACCAACCGGCCTAACCAGTGGTCGCAAACTGTCAGTCTAATGTGAGAGGTCTGCGCATTAATTTTTAATTAATACAAATCTAAGATAAATATGATGTCTAAAACATGTTAGTTGGATAGGGTTGAAACAATTGGACAAATGAATTTAACAAACCCGTTTTGTGAATATGTAGGCCCAATTACAAAGTTAGACAAATCTGTAAATCTATTAAATCCATATATCTGATCCGTTAGTCTGAAAACTTGTCTGTTCTGTGAACTAGTTGATCTGAACTCTGTATGTCTGAACTTGAAAAAAGTTAATCTGAAATCTGTTAGTCTGGGGGCACAAGGTTAGGAGGGAAATTACTTGTGTCATCTGTTGTTTGGGACCCATATTAGTCAGTAACCCTTTCTGGTATCAAAACTATGACCGAACAGTAGGTAGGGTCTGGGCACGCTTACTGAACTAATTATAAGTGGTTCATTCTGATAATGGAGAGTGGTGTTGATGGTGCATTCCAACAGGGTCATGTGCGTGCACGGATCCCGGTCTCCCTCTGAGGATGTAAGACGCCGTGACATCTGTAAATAGGTATGTGTCATTTAAAGGTTGCCACTTTGGGGAGTGATACACCCTTTTGTGGGGCTGGCATATGGTATTTATGTATTAGGGAGGCGATCACTTGGGGTAGGGTTTTAGGGTACACTTAGTTCAGTCTATTGGTACCGTCTGTTTCTCTTGGGTGGTAACACCTGTCTGTTTCTGCGTGGTACCGTCTGTTGGGTGGTAAAGGCCCATTTACTAGTGTACACCTAATTCTACATTCTGTTTCCATAGGGATTAACCTGTTTCTGTTTCTGTACCTTCTGTTCGGGTGGTAAAGGCCCATTATTAGCATTCTGTTTCTGTACCTTCTGTTAGGGCGGTAAAGGCCCATTACTAGCATTCTCATCTGTGGAAATTATTCTATTCCGAATCTGTTTAGTTTAGAAATTAGGATAACCCTAATCCTGTTATACTAGTATTAGTGCAGAGAAATGAAAAGTAATATTATTCTGTTTCTTCTGTTTAACCTAAGTACGTCTGCTACTCCTGTTACTGTTATCTCTTATCCAGCTTGTTTTCCGTATATCTGCTGCTATTGTTACTGTTATCTCTTATCCAGCTTGTTTTCATGTCATAATTATTATTATCTGTTCATATGCTGAAAGTCACTGGACTTGCCAGACTTTATGTCTGACCTTGCTTGTTTTCGCCCCTTTTTCTTCCGTTTCCCCCCAGGTTTTCCAAGGAGGGAATACTTTAGCTTGATCAGGATTTCTTCTGCTTGAAGTGCGTAAAGTATGGCTTAACTTCTTATGGCATCTTCTATGGGGATTATGATTTTATGTTTTGTAATCTGATGACTTTCTGAACAAGACTGATATTTATGTACTTGAGTTTTTGGTAAAGATGTAACCATACTGATCTCTGTTTTCCGCTGTAATAAATTTATAATTTCTCAAGTATTGTTTATTTGTCTTGAAATTTTCTGTTCTGTTTACTAAAATGCTCCACCAAAGTTAAGGCATTCCCTTTGTGAGTGTCCTTAACGGAGGTGGGGTGTTACAGAGATACTTTTGAAAGGCTTGTTGATATGTCCTTGATCCATGAGGAAAAAAAGTGACAAGAAGGAAGATAAGGTTGAGGAAACAACAAACAAGAAATTATGGCCGAAGAAAGGACAACAACAATAGCAACAGAAGAAGGGTGGAAAGAATGAGAAGGATAAGGATAAGAGGATGTTCCATAGTTGCGGACGAGAGGGTCATTTGGTGAAGGACTGCAAAAGAAGGACGAATTCTTGCTTTAATTGTAGCGAGGTCGGACACTTTGCTAAAAAGTTCCCAAAGAAACAGGGACAAGGTCAAAGGGCAGGAGCTTCTTGAGGGAAAATGCATGCTCTCGCGACCAGTGTTCCAGATAGAGGTAGGTAAGTTTTCGTGGAAGGTTTGATTTATCTTTACAATCACTCTATTAGAACCCTTTTTTATTCTGGCGCTTCACATTCATTTATATCTAGTTCTGTGGTTTAGTCTTTGCACTTAAATACGTATGGTAGTGGATCCTGTAGTTGTCTCAAACCCTATTGGTGGTTCAGCTCATTTGTCCATGATTTTCGGGGGTTTGAGAATATCTGTGTTAGGCAATGAGTATGAGTGTGACACATATGTGCTCGATTTTATGGGTTATGTTTTGATTCTAGGGATGGAGCTAACCATGTATGGTGTCGTTCTGGTTTGTGAGAGGAGGGTCGTTAGACTTTTGACTTGCCATGGGAGGACCCTCGAGTTTTCTTGTGACCCGCAAGGGCCTGTCATGCTTAGTTTCCTAGAGTCTCTAGATGCATCTATTGATGATATGCGATCTGTACCAGTAGCTCGTGACTATCCTAATGTTTTTGATAAGGCATGGGGCTTACCTCCAAGGCGAAAAATTGATTTTCGTATATATTGTTGGACAATGCAAAGCCAGTTGCATTGCATGTGTGCCATATGGCTCCAAGGGAAAGGGGGGAGCTTAGAAAGCAAGTAGGGGAGCTACTTGGAAAGGGTTTATTCGGCGAAGCATATCTGAATGGGGTGCTCCAGTAGTATTCGTGACTAAGGCGGATGGTTCACTTCGGTTATGTGTAGACTATAGAGAATTAAATAAACTCACTAAGAAGAACAGGCACCCACTCCCAAGGATAGATGATCCATTTTACCAACTTGTTGGTGCCTCGGTATTCTCTCAGTTAGATTTAGCCACGGGGTTTCATCAATTGAGGGTGGCTGAGGAAATTATAGATAAGACCGCTTTTAGGACTCCAGATGGTTTCTTTGAATGGCTCGTTATGCCTTTTGGGTTGACTAATGCACCCACCTATTTTGTTGATTTGATGAGAAGGGTGTTTCATGAGTTTCTAAATAAATTTATCGTGGTCTTTGTTGATGATATCTAGATCTTCTCAGAGAACGAGGAAGAGCATGCCCAACATTTGAGAGAAGTTTTGAAGAATCTCCGTGCACATCGGCTTAAGGCAAAGTTCTCTAAGTGCCATTTTTGGAGAAAAAAGGTGAGATTTCTAGGGCAAGTGGTTTCCAAAGATGGGATAGCAATAGATCCCACAAAGGTAGTTTTAGTTCAAGATTGGCAAATTCCAAAAAATGCAACGGAGGTGAGAAGCTTTCTTGGATTGTCAGGTTATTATAGGAAGTTCATTAAGGACTTCGCAAAGATATCAGCCCACTCACTAGGCTAATGAAGAAGAATTTGGTATTTTCATGGGATACAGATTGTGCTTTCCAATGATTGAAGAGGGCTCTGACAACAACCCCAGTCTTGACCTTGCCTGATGGGAATAAAGTGTTTACAATATACACTGATGCATGTGGTACAGGGCTTGGTGTGGTTCTGATGCAAGAGGGAAAGGTAGTGTGTTATGGGGGTAGACAGCTAAGGGTTCATTAGAAGAACTACCCTACCCACGATTTAGAGCTAGCTGCCATAGTATTCGCGCTTAAGATGTGGCATCATTATTTTCTTGGAGAGAAGTTCGAGTTGTACACTGATCATAAATCTCTCAAGTACTTGTTCTCACAAAAGGTTCTTAATTTAAGGCAACAAAGGTGGATGGAGTTCCTAGCTTTTTTATGATTTTGAGATTGCTTATACCCCTGGCAAGGGTAATGTGGTAGCAGACGCACTGAGTAGGCAGAGGGTAGCCTTAAGTCCTCTGTTTGTGGATAGGAAAATCTTGGAGTTCATATCGAATTTAGACCCTCCACCGAGTTTTTGCCTGGTTTGTTTGCATCGCTAGAGATACGACCTACTCTTATGGATCAAATAGGAGCTTTGCAGCAAGATGATCCACAGATTTCAGACAACTTGGATAGGCTCAATAAAGGGGAGACTTCTAGACACCTCAATAGATATTCCATAGATGGCAAAGGGTGGTTGCGACGAGATGGAAGGCTTTGTGTTCCCCAAATTGGAAGTTTGTTAAAGACGGTCGTTGAAGAAGCCCATCACTTTAAGATGACTATTCATCCAGGTAGTGACAAGATGTATAGGGATATAAAAAGTGATTTCCTTTGGGATGGATGAAGAAAGATGTGGCAGAGTTTGTTTCTCAATGTTTAGTTTGTCAGTAATTCAAAGCTGAGCAAAAGAAGCCCGGTGGTTTACTTCATCCTTTGGAGGTTCCACAGTGGAATTGGGAGAGCGTCTCTATGGATTTTGTAGATGGTTTTCCTAGATCAAAGAAAGGCAATACCAGTATTTGGGTTGTTGTAGATAGACTTACTAAGAGCGCTCATTTCATTCCAGTTAAGAGTAAAAGGACGACCGCTTGGTTAGTAGCAATTTACGTTCATGAGATAGTTCGTCTTCACAAAGTACCTTCTAGCATCGTAAGTGATCGTGACCCCCATTATCACCAGTGAATTTTGTAGGAGATTGCAAGAAGCATTAGGTAAACAGTTGTGTTTGAGCACTGCTTATCACCCACGGGCCGATGGACAGATGGAAAGGGTGAATGGAGTTCTTGAGGATCTCTTAGGGTTGTGTATCCTAGACTTTGGAAGGACTTGGGAAGAGCATCTTCCTTTAGTGGAGTTTGCCTACAACAACATTTATCAAGCTAGCATTGACATGGCACCCTTCGAAGCATTATACGGACGACCCTGTAGATTACCAACTTGTTGATGGGAATCTATAGAAAGGCTATTACGTGGACCAGATATGGTTAGAGAAACGTCCAAGATGATTGATTTTATTAGACGGTGAATGAAGACCGCTCAAGATAGGAAGAAATGCTACGCTGACAAGAGAAGGACTGACATTGAATTTGAAGTAAGAGACATGTTTTTCATTAAGGTGTCACCTTTGAAGAATGTGTGCACTTCGGATCTATAGGGAAATTGGCACCAAAATTTGTAGGACCATTTCCCTTAACAGAAAGGATTGGCCAAATGGCCTATAAAGTAAAGCTACCAGAGAGACTATTTAGCGTTCATGATGTTTTCCATGCTCTCATTTGCGGAAGTGCTTGCATGATACCGCGGAAGTAGTTGAGTCAAGTTTGTTAGAGGAAGTAGAGGTAGGACGGGAGGCGACAGTCAGACGAGTTCCTACCCGTATTCTTGGATCAGAAGTTAAGAAGCTATGAAATAGAGAAGTCAAGTTGATGACAGTTCAGTAGGGAGATAACCCAGAGGATGCAACTTGGGAGACCGAAGACATGATTTGTGCTTCGTACCCTTTTCTTTTCGAGGGTATGTTCTTAACTTCCTTTCCAAAGCTTTTATTTATGTTATTTTATATCATTTAAGTATGTCCTATCGATCGAATCTTTGAGCTTTAGGTAGGAATCCCATGGATGTAAACATGTGTTTGAGACATGTTATGTTTGATGGATGCAAATGTTTGCTAGTGGTTGCTCGTGGAAGCATATACGCACACATTAGGCACTAGATTGGCTCAATCACTCTCATACTGCATATGGATGTGTGTGCATTTTTCTTCTTTTAATGGATGAAAATGGATGTATCACATGGATGTTGCATTTGGACGGATGATTGTGCACTCATATAGAACTTACATGTTATAATAGGTTGTTTCATACATGTTGGATTCATGGCACTAACATAAATTGCATTAAGGAGGTCGACTGAATCAGTAGACCGCCTGATCTTCGAATTTGTATTAGGACATATACACACACCTTTGCATATGTTCATATAAGCATTAGAAGGCTTTAAGGACAATGGATGCATGTGATTAGTGGATGAGTAGATGGGTGATGGATGGTGGGATATACATTCTTCTTAACTTGGAGATTTTGGGGACGAAATCCTTTGAGTAGGGGAGAATGTAACACCCAGAAATTTTAACAACATTAAAGAGAACAAATTAAAGAATAATTAATTTAATATTAAGAATTAAGTGAAATGGACTGCGCCATTGCGTTCGTCTCGAAATTCTAGTCAAGATAGACACTTTGTTAGCATAAAACAGACAGCGTATGAAGAAGTTATTAAGGTTTGAAGTTTGTATACGCACAAGGGAATTATATATATATATATATAAAATTCAGAAAATCAGAAAAAAAGTCCAAAAATAAAAATTCCGTGGGTAGAAAATTTCCCACCTAGGGTTGTTGAACCTTGGGTCGGCCCTCCAAGGGGGGTCGACCCCCCTACGAAGATCTGGACAGATTAGGGTTTTGGGTTCGGCTATAAATATGGCCTCATTTCTCTTGTTTTGCCACACAAAAAATAATGGAGAAATAGATGCTGCCTCTGCCCATATCAAATCGAGCCTCTTTCTTCTTCAGTAATCAAGTCATTCAACTTTAGATCTAATATATGCAATCTTTCTTTCTAGATCCAAACACTGTGAGTTTAAGTTACTTTTAGATTTAAATAACTAAAAAGTAAAACATGGTATGACTATAATTTGGATCTATGCCTGTGAATGCTTGAATAATATCAGATTTGTTATAACTTGTGTATCTATGATGTTCTGACATGACTACGACTTGGATATTAACCTTTATCATTTCAGATCTACCTTTGGTTATAGATCTAACTAACTGTTTAGATCACCTCATACCTGTTCTATTATGTTTATGACCAAATCAGAGCTATTATTAGTTGGACATCTAAATCATTGTTTAGATCTTATCATGCCTATTATGGCATCCCTATTATGTTAGAATCAGTTCTATTATCACATATTCATCAGATCTATTCCTATGTGCCTAACCTATCATTATGCCACTACATGGCAACCTTGTTAGTATGATCATCTCTGTAATATCCCCTCTATCTTTTCCCTTTTATTTTTATATAGCCAGGCTACCTTCGAGCCTAGGCATGCCGCTGAAATATGTGAATACATTAGATTGGGAACTAGGTGAAAACGTTAATATTGGGCGTAACTTGCAATTGGGAATTCAGGCATAACTTGAATAAAGTGTAATAATATGAATTTGGGGCATATAGTTTATTATGAACATAACTTGGGAAAAGGGGCATGGAAACCTGTAACGACATAGGTAAATTTGGTTAATAATTGGAATGCCTAGGATTACAGTAATTAGAAACTGTAACTACGCCTAGACACGAGGCTAGATTACACTAATGGTGGAAGTCTGCCTGGAACCGCCCGGCATATACAACGACCACAAGTGGTGAATTTAATGTGAGTCGTCAAGGCGCACAAACACGAGATGTGCTAAGACACGAGGTTAAGCCCGACTTGTGGAAGAAGTCTGGCCGGAACCGACCGACACATCTAGCATCCACAAGTGGTAGGCTTAATGTGGTAGGTCTAGCACATTATAACCATAAATGGACATGGTAATGAATTGGAATACTTAACCCAGATGAAACCATAGGGATTGTATGAACATGAACCTAATTAAGGGTTAAGTAAAATTGTTTGAAACAGTGGGTAGGTTAAAAAAATCTGGGGTGGGTGGGTAATATTTATATATAGGCCCACAAACCTAACCTGATGGGGTTATGTAATTAAAGACACCGATATGTAAGCATAACCTGTGGAAAACCTAGAGGGGATACAAGACAAAGGGGAGAGCTTGTATCATCTTGTGTGTGGGACCAATTTCAGTCAGTAACCCATATATAGGTATCAAACGATTGCTCCGAGCTAGGTCGGAGTCGGGGCACGCATACTGGGATGATGTAAGAGATCCAAGCATAGAGTATGGTGTGGGCGGTGCAAACCGACCGGGGACTTGTGCGTGCATGGTCCAGGAAGAGGGGGACAAGACGACCGCGACACTAGTAGATATAGTTGTGCACATCCAGAAAATGAAGGGTTGCCACTTTAGGGAGTGACCACCCTACTGTGGGGCCATCACAGGTTATCTATGGAGTAGGGTACCGGTCGATTAAGGTAGTAGTTAGGGTAAATCAAGACTCTGGTAAAATTTAGGAGCCTATTAGGTTGGGCTGCCTGTTGATTGTATGGGGCTAAAACCTCTCACCATAATTACGCCAAAGCCTACCATCTTATAGTTGTTGGGATCATCTCATTCTGATTATACTGGTATCGGTGCAGAGTAATCATTAGAGAAGCGTATACACTCTATCATGTCTACCTTGTCATACCTGCCTTTTATGATGTTACCTTTTTTATCCACTTTATATGTCTGTTATGGTACTTTTACTTATTTACTTTGCTAAAAGTAACTGGACTCGCCAGACTTCATGTCTGACCCTCTTTATTTCCTCTTCTTTCTTCCATTTCCCCCCTCCCCTCCCCCTAGGTTCTCAGGGTAGGAATACTCAAGATTGATCATGATTCTACTATCATTTTGCTGGAGTTGCTTTGATGTATTGCTCAAGCTCCTATCTTTGCTACTATGGCTATGATTTTATTTGGGGATTATGCTTCTTTTATTTTAAGTGCAAGACATAAGTTTTGATGATGTACTGGGTTTATGTATTTTTAGACATATGATGTTTTGAACCATGATGCTTTATGATTAATAATTTTTTTTAATTTCGCTGCTATTTTATATCTGTCTTGTAATGTTTCTGTTTTTGTTTACCTATAACGCTTCACGAAACTTAATGCATTTTCTTAATGGGTGACATTAACGAACTTGGGGTGTCCTACAACTGGTGTCGGTATATAATTTTCTATCATATGGCCAAGTAATACTTAAAATTTAATTTTAGTATTTTAGGAAATGATATATATCATTTCGATCCAAATCTGGGTTATACGTATTTATCATTTTAACCTACTTCTAAATTCATTTTAATGATTAATCCCGGGTTTATTTGATGCCTGTAACGTTTAGGATAAGTGGTTGAGACTAATCAACACAAACAATGGTCATTTAAAAATAATGGTGAATAACAAGTAAATTCACACAAATAAACGTAAATATGTCAAACATATCAAATCCAAGCCATTCATCACATCAATACATCCCAATAGGTCAATATCATATAAATTTACTAGTTATCAAATGTTGGGTTTTAAATTATTAATTAAATTTCAAATTTAACCTAACTGCTCAATTTAAATTAATAGTTTAATTAAATTACACAATTGATGCAATAAACATAAATAAGTAATTTTAACTTTCAAACAGAAATCAATATAATCATACTATGACATGATTTTAATTTAACTAATAATCGAATATTTTAGTTAAGCAAGAGTGGGTTAAATCACTTATCTTTGATTTCAAACAAGATTTAAATCCAAATTTTAGCCCAAAAATCAACAATCTCAAAATCAATCTACGACAGCTTCATGTTGTCCGGAATCTCGACACGAGTCCAATGGATCCAACCACGCGTAAAACTGAATTCTTATGAAAAAGTTTTTAATCATTTAATATTTGGAATTTTAATATATATAAAATAATTTTCCTCACCTAGTACACATCAGCAACATTGCTCCCTCTCTTCTTCGTTCTTTAATATATTCGTTCCATGGTGACTAAAACTGAATCCAAATCTACCTCCCATCCCTAATTCACGCAACACCCAAACCGAGGCCAATCCATGATCCAACTACCCCGCGAGATGCGCCACCAGTAGCTCCACCTATGCCCAAAAATAGCGCTTACTCGCTGGTCCCCAACACTGGGAAAAGACCCGAAGTTGTCTGCCCTTTGAATGCAATTTCCGGCATTTTATACACAAATAACTTTGATAAACCGCATGGATTGTAAGAGGTGATCAAGATCTACGTATTTCATTTTGGAACCATCAGATTTCGCTACCTAAATCTTAAAAAGTTAAAGGAGAAATAATCAATGAATTCTGGCCATTAAAAATTATACATGGCGGCGACCAAATTAAATTAGGATTTTGAAATTATTTTATTGATTAATTTTTCGATTTGCGTGTTTCTAAGCCAAAAATGGGACTATGTCCAAATTAGTCCTGCTTACAGCCCATTACTATGTTTTAAGGCCTTCTGAATATAATGGGACTAGTGGAGAAGGCCAATTGGAAAGTCTACAGAAGTTTCTCTAAAATTTCGTTATTCTAATTAAATTGTACACATAATTTCTTTGCATTTAAATATTTGCAATCAGACGACAAGTCTGACGGCTACGAAATCTTAAACCTAACAAAAATTTACAATTTCAGATCCGATGAAACTAATATCATTGAATTCCGAGATCGTTAGCAAAATAACTATTTTAATAGGTTCATTAACATAATAAAATTTTCATTTTTCGTTTGTTCACCTTATAATTCAAAGATTTACAAATTTTATTCAAATCAAAGATAAAGTTCTTTAAACTTATAAGTTTACTTTCAATTATCGTGAGTTCAAAATTCATTATTTACCTAATTCAAATTTTATTTCAATTATAAATTACAAAATGAAAATAATTGAATATATTAATTCCAACTTTCAACATTTATCGAAGTAACTAAATCGTAATTTTATTTGCGATCAATGCAAATTATTATTGTTATAACAAGTTGAATTTCATTATTCTAAACAACTCAATTATGCTTTTAAAAAATGGAATTTCACAATTAAGTCATTAAATTTTGTTTATAACCATATTATATTCAAAAATCATATTAAATTTAATATTCGAAAAATAAGAGTTGTTACACTCTCTCCCACTCAAAACTTTTCATCCTCGAAAAGGTGTAGTCAGAAAGTTGTCAAATTATATATTTAAACCATATAATTTTATATTCAACTTACAAAGCATTAATGTACATAGGTAGTTTAATATTGATTTGAAAATCCAAATTTCCATAAAATTTCTAAGTCTTAAATTCACGGAAAATTTCGGCAGAGTCTCCTTGGTATGACTAGGTCCAAAAAACCACATTACATATATAACCACAAATATGCATCTCATCTCAATGATGAGGCATCCCAAACCATGGTAAAACAATATATGTAACCTAAACATAATACATAATTCGAGATATGTACCTTTTATTAGAGTTATCAGCAATTTAGCTTATTTTTAGGCAAGCAAAAGCAATATTATGCACAAGCGGCTCCAAAAGCATGAAAATGCCATCGTTACCTACAAAAACACTCAACATCCAAATAAGAACATGTATAAAAGAAATAAATCTATATATCTAAATAAACATATATGAAATAACAAATACAACCAAATCGACAAATAAAACATCCAACAATCACATTCATCCAACATGCATAATAACATAATTTTAATGTCAATATATTATTTATACAGTTTCATTTGGCTCATTTCACTTGTATAAACGCACATTTTCAAAATGTTAGAATTTTTGTTTAATAATCTTATTATAGGCATAATAAATTTCGTATACATTTATAATTCATTCAACGGTTATTCCAAATTCAACATACCCTAATATTAGCTAAGCGTATAAATACTAACATGCTCAAATACTTAACTTAACTGGGTTAATAGATTTCAAAATCGTATTTAACCCATTATTTCTCAAATTCCATATTTCAAAACATCCATTTTATAAATTTTATAAATTTTATATCGCAAACTACAAAACCGCGATTTTTCTGAAAATTTGATTTACATATCTTGAAATCTGCAAGTTGAAATATTAATTTTTCTCTTTCATTGGATAACTATACTCCAATTGATCCTGAAGATTCTTTTTTCGAAAAAATTCGACTTATTTTGAATTATATACATTCATTTAAATTTCAAGTAGGAATATTACGAACTGCCGCTACGTGACGAGCTTGTTTTAATTAAATTTAATTAATTCGTTAAACCTTCGTTAAGTTTATAAATTATAAACCTATTCACTTATATTTTCACAAAGAAAAGTCAAACAGTCATATTCAACTTGAAAATATCGACTATCATAAATCGTCGAACATCCAACTATCAACATCAGTACATATAATTCATATCCAAACAATTCACTAAATTAGCTTATTATCTACTCAGTTTATTTGCATTACTTAGCTGAATTCTATTTCAAACATAACTAAGTATATATATTGCTTATTTCATAACTTAAGTTTCATTCGTATATATAAATCATCATTTTTTATTTACCTTTTATTATTCTTACCAACACTTGTATAATTTTAAATTGTTTATTCCGATAACATTTTAACTTCTTAAATATTTGGTAAGTTATATATGTTGTAGAAAAGGATTAATTATTATACAAGTTCAATAGTCACAATTCGTTTTGATTTATTATTTAAAATTCTTAAGAGTTTTATTTTAATTTATAACTCGCTTAGGTTCATTTTCTTATTATACAATTCAAAAGTTTCTAGAATTTCATGTTTTTATCACGATCTAGACTTCCCTGATCCCTAAAGAGATGGAGGAGCCCAGATTGTGTTGAGAACACGACGTACAAGAACAGAAACATGAGAACATTCCATTAATATTATAATAATTTACATCAGAGTACAAGAATATATTAGAGTATAAAATAAATATACACTACACCAAAACAGGGGATTCCCAACAAGTATAGGTGTCACAAAGAATTTCTGTAACACTTTTAAGTGTCACCAACAGCCTATGAGGAATTGTCCAGCCATATTTGTAACATTTATAAGTGTTACGAACAGAATAATTGCTAACACTTATAAATGTTGGAACTATAAGATATTGTAACACTTATAAGTGTTACAAACATATTCATTGCTAACACTTATAATTGTTGGAACCATAAGATATAGCAACACATAAAAATGTGACAAACATATTCATTGCTAACACTTATAAATGTTGGAAACATAAGATATAGTAACACTTATAACTGTCAGAATCATCATCTTACTAACGCTTATAAATGTTGGTATACATAAATTGCTAACACTTATAAATGAGTATAACATTTCTATGATTTTCAATCACATATATAATTCAACATATCAATTCAATATAAGATTTAGTACACTTCCATATTTCAAATTCAATAATTTCTCATTCCCATAATGCTCAAATATTTGTTACATGCTTCCATTATCAAAATACAATAATATCATGTTCAAATTAAAAAAAGCAATACAAAGTTTTGCTAAAGATACATTAAATTTTAAATATTGTGAAAGAGAAATGTGGATCATATCACAAAGCCTCCATCCGAAAATTCACAAACCTTGTAATGTCCGTTTTGATCATTGTCAAGGTCATACATATTTGCTTTCTCGTTGCCATTACATTCCAGATTATGTTTTTGTCCTCCTCCACACGTGCCTACAAAATATAAGTGTACTAATTTTTACAGAAATAACAAATTATAAAATTAATAAATAACAATTGTATTTATAAACAACAAAACTGTATGTAACAAGTATTCCAAATGTTAAGAAACCAACAACAATAAATAGCAAATATTCCAAATGTAACCACATGGATAATGGTGTAGTAACTCCCACTACGTAAGTATAATCAATATTGAAAAAGATGTAAATAAAAGCAACAAATAAATATTAATAAGTGATGAAATAGGATGCATCATTAGACGAATACTCAAATGCAAAACAGTGCTAGGTTGATAGTTTAGAGAAAAAAATGGAAAAAATGCGATGAAAGACGAATGCATTGTCACCGACTGTTGAGATTTACAAAAATAATGCAAATGGTTTATTCAGACCATCTAGAATAATGCAAATGGTTTACAAAAATAACGCAGCATCATCAAGTGACTGCTTCATCAACTGCAACATGAACATAATCTCAAGCATTGCATTCGAATAAAAGCATGACTGAGTTGCCGACTCAATTTGCAAATGGAGTCGCGGCGAATCAGTTTGCAAAAATGAGTTGCTGCAATTCAGTTTTTACGAACTGAGTCGCTGCGACTCAGTTTGCAAAAACCGAGACTCAACACAAAAGTTTACAAATAATGGTTTTACCTTTTCATAGAGAAAAAGTTTGATAAATTTTCTGACACAGAGGTTAGTATATTTTCTGTTATTGTTCAATGTCTTCCTTTGATACTTGCTCCTAAATCTGGCAACGTGCTTGATACACATACATATATGGAGGTGATCATAGTACTGTAATCTAGTACTACCATGCAATTCAGTCACATAAAGCTAAACACAACAAAGAACCAATATAATAAAAAATAAAGGGAGAATTCTCATTGATAATTGCCAATAGAAGGAATAGCCTTTCCATTCAGGGATACAATTGCCATAGTCGCTAAGAGTACCTCGTCCATTCAAACAAACCCGAACTATTTGCAGTAATTATTCTCATCAAAAGCTACTTTACACCATAAGAGAACACCTTATTGACGAAATAGTGTCTCCAACTCTAACATCCCAACAGATTTTACTATGTTCTTCGAAGGAAACAAATTACAAAAAGAATAGATTAGCACTATTTCATTAATGGTTGATTTTTGCTTGTATAAAAATGAATATATCATACAACAAACATAAATAGATAAACAGTTCCAAGTGGATGATAAGCCTACATAGCATCTTACATGAGCCTGTATAGTACAAACTCGAACACCAAGGATACATGTTATTCGCTTTCATACAACAGAATTATATAAGAGGTATATTAAAAGGATGCTAGCTATGTAAAGAAAAACTTGTTTAAATAAATATTGATCTAAAAACAAAACCAAACAGTACCATGATCACTCAACACGAGGTAAGGCAAAATAATCATAAAGAAATGGGTTTGATTAAATTTTTTGCTTGATGTATACTGTTCTTTACATTATCTTACAAAGGTACCACTTGCTAAACTGAAAAAGAAGTAATAGTTCCCAAAAATTAAGTTTCAAGGAAATTTCAATGTGCAGATTGTAAATATACTAAGAGCACAACCAACAATGGCTTGTTCAGTTACTAAACAAGCCACGGAGCAACCATGATATGTGAGTGTAGTGACCCGAAAATCCGGGGGAATTTGAGCTGACTAAATAACACAAGTCCAACCCCAAATTACACTGGAAATTCAAGAAACTAATAGAAAGAAGACAGAGGGTGAGGATAGATAAGATAGAAACTTAGAATAGAAGAAGAAGAAGAACACAACATCAGAGTAACATGAACCTCACAGCGGAACGAATAACATATAATGTATAACATAAATTTGAAATATAACAGTTATGTATACAATAGCACTTATCAGAGTACAGTACTTACAACACAGCGGAAATAAACTATAGCTATATGATCCAGAAGCCTCCTGCTCCAGTTCTTCAAGTATATCTGTAAATCCCGACTACTTGACTGCCCGTACAAATTTAGGCACCCTAGAGTTTAGGGAAAACAACGAAGTAAACTCCGGGTCAGTCATGGGACTGGTGTGAGTAAAATAGTTTAACACACTTTAACATATATATGATATCTCATAAGACCACGCCGTGAATACGGAACGGGTTTTTCCTTATGAGAATCCGAACATCTTTGAAAAGCAATATCATTCTAATATCAATAATAATGTCTAAATACAATTAGATATCAATCTAGCTGAAACGCTTGCATCTCACGTTCTACATATATAGTATATAATCAAAACCGCAGGTGCATATTGGATGATTGGATTCCCAACCGTGACAAGGTATGGAACCACCTTCCGATCAATGTACTCTAGGAACAATACACTGGAGTTCAACAAGAACATCTTGCAACTCAGCCACACATGACCGACCACTCATTTCGCTTGAGTGTATTGAATGTACATCACCAACGGTTGGGATCAGCAACCGTTTCCCGTATATATATGGGACAGGATTGATAGATTAAAAGAAGCAAATGAATATTCTCTAGATAGGTGATAATATACCCTACTTCGGTGCGACCGACTTAGCCATGCTGCCTGCCCGATTTCTGTCATTTACCGGATGTGAGGCTAGAGGTTACGCTTACTTTCCATTCATTTATAACACGATCACTTTGAATGCCACATTATCAGATCCGTAAATCATTAGTTGGTTTATACAAATATCCTGGATGTTATGCTAAGGGATAAATCCGTTGCAACCATATATATTTATACAGACCAACCCATTCGATCATTGGAAATACTTTGTCAGACATTCGTCCATTTACGTTCGTTCTGGGACTGAACGAAACCGATGGCACTATTCAGTGCATCCATCTTAGTCCATTGTTATCTATGATTTATACAACAGCCCTTGCCCTTCACTCCGTCTTCAATATATTCAGCATATATGATTCGCAACGCTTATGCCAGTACAGAGTGGTTCTTTGGATAATAATCCAACCGGTCTCTCCATATTAACAACGTTAAAATGGTCAAAACATTGATAGTCTGTGATTTAACTATCAAGGAAAAACTCGTGTGCAAACAACGATATTATTTCCAGATGGAAATTATATCAATCAATCATCATTTAACATTTATCTCTTTAGTTCATTAATTTACTTATCTCCTTTTCCCTATAATCTAAATTTCTTATTTTCTAATTTTAGAAAATATACTTTATTAACAATGGAAAACATTTCCATTTCCTTGTTTTCTATATTAGAAAACATTTCTGATTTCTTATTTGGAAAACATTTCCAAAGTTCCTTTATTGGATTTAAACTGTTGTTTAAATAACATCGCTATGCCAACTCAAACCATTTACTGAATTCACTTAACCATCATTCACTATCCAACCTTACCATTTATTAGTTAAGAAGGAAGTCAATCAAGTTGGGGTATAATTACCTCTCAGACCTTAACTGAACAACGTTATAACTTCGAAATAGTAACAGTTTATCTTTTAAACCTTTAACAGCTTCTTTACGTAACTCTCGGATTCAATTTACGAATCCACTTCTTTATTGAAACATTGATTATAACGATAACATTATAATCCCTACCTTCGCAATATCTAACTTCAATTATAACATTTATTCTTTAATTCGAATAATTAACCCTAACCCAAATTTATTAGTGTATACTCTTGATTTAAAAACCGGAAAGTAAAAATTACTTTCCCGAATTCGATATAATTGAATTCGACGTATAATTCTCTTTTGAGTAATCTCTATTTGATTAACTCTTCTTCGAATAACCTATACTCGATTATCTCTCTTCGAATAACTTATATTCGAAATCTCTCTTTTTCGAATAAACTATATTCGATATCTTTCTTTCGAATATGATATTTTCGACAATCTCCTTTCGATTAAACTAATCGATAGCTCCTTTCGATTAAACTATAATCGATAACTCCTTTAACTCTATTCGAATAACCTATATTCGACTAACTCTTTTAACTTAACTCATTTGGATTAACTCGGTTTGATTAACTTATCTTGACTAACTTAACTTAATTAACTCGACTTATTTAACTCCACTAGATTAACTCCTGTCGAATAACTAATATTCGATAACTCTATTTAACTCCGTTTAACTCTATTCAACTCCATTCAAATAACTAATATTCGATAACTCTATTTAACTCCATTCGCTTAACTCTAGATCGCAGCGATCACAATGGTTACGCCTGATTCCCTCAGGAAACATCCGACCGCCTTAGGCTATTTACAGCCCTGCGAATTACGCTAGCAGTCGTGCTAAATGGCATCTCATTTGGATTAACTCTAATTGTTCAATTCTAACTGTTTAACTCTAAATGGTTAACTCTAACTGATTAACTCTAACTGGTTAACTCAAACTGATTAACTCTAACTGGTTAACTCTAACTGATTAACTCTAACTGGTTAACTCTAACTGATTAACTCTAACTGGTTAACTCTAACTGATTAACTCTAACTAGTTAACTCTAACTAGTTAACTCTAACTTATTAACTCTAACTCAACTAACCCCTTTCGAATAACATATTCGATTAACTAACTTCGAATTCTGTATTCGATTAACTAACTTCAAATACCATATTCGATTTACTAACTTCGAATACCATATTCGATTTACTAACTTTGAATACCATATTCAATTTACAAACTTCGAATACCATATTCGATTTACAAACTTCGAATACCATATTCGATTTACTAACTTCGAATACCATATTCGATTAACCCTTTCGAATACCATATTCGATTTACTAACTTCGAATACCATATTCGATTAACTAACTTCGAATACCATATTCGATTAACCCTTTCGAATACCATATTCGATTTACTAACTTCGAATACCATATTTGATTAACTAACTTCGAATACCATATTCGATTAACTAACTTCGAATACCATATTCGATTAACCCTTTCGAATACCATATTCGATTTTCTAACTTCGAATACCATATTCGACTAACCCTTTCGAATACCATATTCGACTAACCCTTTCGAATACCATATTCGATTTCTCCTTTTTATAACGTTTATCCATTTAACAATATTCCCTTTTAACAACGTTTATTCATTTATAAAGATTTACTTTTTAGTAACGGTTCTTCACTTTATAAAAATGATTTCCTTTTCCAATTCTATTTGTAAGTGTTTTACAAATATCTCCTTTTCGATTTGATTTGTGAATGGTTTTACAACATTTCTCTTTCTATTTGATTTGTAAATGATTTACAAACCTTTCTCTTTCTATTTGATTTGTAAATGAGATTACAAACCTTTCCCGTTTCAAATTTATTCTTAAAAATATTCTAACTCTTTAAATTCCCGGGAAAATTCGCCATAACCTCCTTTGTATCGGGAGTATCGGGAAAATCCCCAAACCGCTACACAAGCCTTTCCATTCAAAAAGAAAAATGATTTGCAGTTATTTCCTTTTTGAATATCTCCTATTTATAAATATTCCATTTATAAATACTTTCTTATTTATAAATATTTCTATTTATAAATATCTCTTATTTATAAATATTCCATTTATAAATACTTTCTTATTTCAATATCACTTTGAAAATCTCCTTATTCAACATCCCGTATGTTATGGTATTCAACACATCAATGCACGATGACTGATATTGTCCAAACCCATATAATCGCCCATAGATTTTATATCACATCATATAACAATATATTAAAAACAAATAAATAACTGTTGAGGAATCAAGTCGGATTCCTCCAACCTGTCTCCCTGCATCCACAGATGTTACACAATATGATTATCATCACCTTCAGTTCAATATAAATTATTCTAATAGCAGAATCAATATATATATATATTTAACGGTTTATATATATATATAATTACATATATATATATATATAATTTTCACTAACTGACTAGTAGTTCAATCAATCAACCAACACACAGCAATCAACAGATGATTAATAGTTCTAACAATACGTTATGAAAATACAACTGTTCAGAGTTGGTGAGTTTTACTCACATTGACGCGTTAACCGTTAATAATCGGTTTGCGTTATTTGACTTAGTCGGACAATTTATTTCGCCATAAATGGTAACGAGCTCGAATCCACTCCCAGTCAGCTTCATTGCGAAGCTCTCATCCATACGATCCTAATGGATCCAACCGTTCGAAATTCCACGGATATATGATAACGTTATTGCATTCCGAAGTTTCTACACTATTTTAAATACATAAACATGGGTTATATATATATACTTTGGGCTTTACTTAACTTCGCGGCCCATTACCACATCTCAAGTACCAGGCCCGCTCCCTTTTACTTCCTCCTTCTTCCTCAACATTCTCACGGCTTCAGATAATACACCGAACACCCTTTTCAATCCTTTCGATCCCACCGCACTTCATTTCCGAACGAAAAATCCAAACCAGAATCACCATGATCCTCCTCTTCCCGTCCTCTCGAGCACATCTCCTCCACATAAGACTCGAACTCACCTTCCCAGTTGTGTCGCATCCCCCAAACCACGGTAATCCAGACAACCACCTAACCCAAACTCAATGAAATCACGCTGAACTTGCTCCAGAGTTCCCATTTCCTTCCACAACAAGTAATTCGAACTCAAATTCAAACGATGATGTTTTAAATCCGAGAAAAACTGTGCCCTAGTCACGCTGGAGTGAAACCTACGTTCAGAAAAATGGATCGAATGCCTTGAAATTTAGATCATGTTGAAGCCCTCCCTTTTGTGAATCCGAGCGTGTGTATATATATATATATATATATATATATTGTGATTTAAAACTTTGATTTGATTTTTCCTTTTGAAATATGAAGATCGAAAAAGAAGCTTTCCTGAAGGAAAGTATTATGGCGGAAATAAGTGGGTTGACCACAACGAATTTAGGTTTAGAAAGGTTAGTTTGGGGTATTTATAGGGAAATAAATATCTAGATATTTTATAGAGGGAATATTCCCGGTATATTCTTTTTTTTAAATTAGTTTTCTCCTTCTAAAAATCCGTGTGATCACACACGATACCCAAAAATCACGAAACTAGACATGTAGCTAGAGCTCGACAATACGGTCCCAACGAAACTGGTTTCATTGAATTCCGTCTCCGTATGCTCACATAGCGTATTTTTAACCATCGAAATACTGACTGTTTTTCACTCTAAAAATCCGTACGGCCACATACTGACTTCAAAATCACGGAACTGGAAATCTAACAACTATTTGACATTGCGGATCCAACAAAATTAGTTTCGTCGAATTCTGAGGTCGTTTACAAAACTGGCTATTTTTAAAGCTCTGGATGACCCATTTAAATATATAAATATAATTAAATTAAATTTTGATAAATATATATTATCGTTTATCTTCACACATGATATCGTACAGCTCCAGAATATCATATCAGAATTTACAGTTTGATATTTCATATTTTAGATTTATCGATATTCAGTTTATATCGAAAAACCTTTTATAACGTATATAAAGCATCGCAAATTATAAAGGAATTCTACAGCGACTTCTCTGAAATTTGATTTGGACATATCTCAAAATCTACACGACGAAATCCCGATTTTTCTCTTCCACCAGAAAGATATACTCCACCAGCTCCACATGTTTCTTGTTTCACAGAAATCCGGCTTTAAACGAATCCTGTACATTCAGTTGAAGTTCAAATCGCCAAACAGCGAACTGCCGCGCCATTCCGAGCTCGATTATAATTAAAATTATAAATTATACGTTCTGACGTCGTATATTAAATATATTCATTATTTAAATAGTTAAATAACTTCATTATTATGCTGCTAAAATTCCGGGTCATTACAGTGAGAGCCCGTAGTGGCCTTTTTTAGTTGTACCGATCAATCCGTACAAAGGAGGTTATGGAGAATTTTTTCAAAAATTTAAGGCGTTAGCCAAATTTTGAGAAATTAGAAAGTTCTTAGAAACTGAAAAGTTGAAGAACTTGAGTCAGGCGAAGGTTGACTTGGTTAAGTAAATGATCTTTAGTTCCTTCTTCCATTTTGGGGATAAAAAGATTTTAAGTGGGGGAGATTGTAACATCCCATATTTTTGGAACCAATTTAAAATTTATTTTTAAATTTTAATTGATTTTACATAAATTAATTATTTTAGATGAACTATTTTGAGAATGAATGGTTTAAAATTTATTTAAATCGAAATGTGAACGTATAAATTTAAAATTTTATTAAAACGATCTCGAAATGACGCGGTAGACTGAAAATTCGATTTTAAACTTTGAATGAATGTATAGAATTCAATATAAATCAGAATTTGAGAAAACAAGAAACATTGGAATATTTTGAATTGTAATTTTACAAAAATGTAACAAATTGATATATTAGTTTATAAATTGTAGGTTATGTCTAAATTAAAATTTAGAATTGTCGCTATTGAATTTATATATATATATATATATATATATATATATATATTCATATTATATATAGCCCTTAAAAATCGCCATTTTGCAAATGACCTTTGTTTCCAACGAAACTACTTCCAATGGATTCAAAATGTCATTTGTTAGTTCGAAAACTATAAACGTCGATACCTTTGGAGTTGGAGAAATTTGGTCTCTTTCATTGGATGTATGACCAAAATATCACCTTTTACATATGGATGAATTTGGACTCGAGACCACTTCCATTGAGTTCAAAATGTTGTTTACGTATTTGAAAAGTATAAACTTCGATATATTCCGAGCTTTAGAGATTTGGAACCTAGGTTAGGTCTTTGTTTGCTAAACCTAGCCCACTCCTTATATCCCCCAAATCAACCTCCTCTCCTTCATTCACTTCCTCTCTTCAAAACAAAAATAGAAATGGGGAAAAAGATGAGAAATTAAAATTCCTAAAGCTAGGTTTTGCAAATCCAATCCCAAATCAAGTGCTAAACTGATTTAGAGACTCATTTAAGCTCTCTCTACTCCTCCTCTTTCTCTATACCTTCTCAATTTTAAAGCGAAGGGTGAGTTGGTTAAGTAAACGACCTTCAGTTTCTTCTTTCTTTTCGAGGACGAAAAGAATTTAAGTGGGGGAGATTGTAACAACCCGTATTTTTGGAACCAATTTAAAATTTATTTTCATAGAAATTAAATATTTCAAATGAAATATTTTGAGAATAAACGACTTAATATTTATTTTAATTGAAGTTAGAATGTATAAATTTAAAGTTTAATTAAAACGAGCTTGAAATGGCATAGTAGTTTGAAAATTAGATTTTAAACTTTGAATGATTGTATAAAATTAAATATAAATCAGAATTTGGTAAAACAAGAAACGTTTGAATATTTTGAATTGTAATTTTCTAACGAATGTAAGAAATTGAGATTTCATTTTATAAATTGTAAGTTATGTCAAAATTAAAATTTAGAATGGACGCTATATATTGATATTATAGGATTATTTGTCAAGAATAATCCGAAGTTTAACGTGTCTTCCCATAATAATCCCAAGTTTGGATTATTTCTGAATAATCTGACGTTTGGGGGTGTCTTCCTATATTAATCCCATTTGCCTGGTTCTTCCCATATTAATCCAAAGTTTGGAGGTGTCTTCCCATATTGATCCCAAAATAACACGTCAAAGGGTCATCGGGATCCATATGGGAAGACAACCCCAACTTCGAATTTTTTAGAAACAATCCAAACTTGGGATTATTATGGGAAGACACATTAAACTTCGGAATATTCTTGACGATTAGTCCTATTGTATATAGCCCTTAAAAATCGCTATTTTGCAAACGACCTCCGTTTTCAAAGAAACAACTTTTATTGGATTCAAAATGTCATTTGCATGTTCGTAGACTATAAACATCGATACTTTTAGAGTTGGAGAAATTTGGTATCTTTCATTGGATGTATGACCAAAATATCACTTTCTACATACGGATGAATTTGGACTTGAAACCACTTCCACTGAGTTCTAAATGTTGTTTGCATGCTCGAAAACTATAAACTTCGATATGATCCAAGCTTTGGAGTTTTGGCACTAGGGTTGGGGTCTTGGTTTGGCTAGACCTAGTCACTTAAAACACCCCAAATCAGCCCTCTCCCTCTCATTCTCCTTAACACTTAGAAAAAAATAGAAATGTGGAAAGGGAAATTAAAATTCCCTAAACCTAATTTGATTCTAGGAGCTCCAATCTTGTGAGAATCAAGTGCAAAATCAGAGGAGAAGCTTAGGTAAACATATCTCCATCTTTTTCATCTCAATTCCACTTCAATTTATCATAATTATTATGACCTAATTCTTAGGAAACATGCTCATATGATCATAGTTTGTTGATTCTAGTGTTTTTATCGAAGAAAGGTCATTCTGATACCACCTATCACGATCTAGACTTCCCTGCTCCTCCTATCGAGCAAGCTTCTTCGATACCATATCCACTACTTTGTGATTTAATTGTGGCCACCCACGATTTTTGGAATGTTTTTCGAGGTTGGAGGTTGTAGCTGCTATGCTTTATGAAACACCCCACGTCCGTTAATGTCACTCACTAAGGGAATGCATTAATTTTCGTGAAGCGTTGTTGGTAAACAGACACAGAATAATTACAAGACAGATATAAAAAAAGATAGCAGCGGAAAGTTCAAAAATTTTATTTCAGACATAAATCGTAATCCCGTGGTTACAATACCATAAGTCATACAACTATTACAACAAAATACTTCTGCCTTGCATAATTAGAGTATATAGGAATTAAAAGAAAACATTATTCCCTAATAAAAAGAGTAAGCCATAGCAGAGTTAAGAACTTGAGCCATACTTCAGCAATAGCTCCTAGCAAAATGATATCTGAATCCTGACTAACCCTGTGTGTTTCCTCCTTGTGAACCTGGGGGAGGGTGGGAAGAAACGGAAGAAAGAAGGCGAAACAAACTAAGTCATACATAAGTCTGGTGAGTCTAGTTACTTTTAGCCAGTAAATAAATAAAGGTAATCATGACAGGCATAAAGTGTACAAGAGAGATCACTATACAAATGGCAGGTGGGACAAGGCAGATAAGGTAAGGTATATACATGCTTCACTAATGACTACTATGCACTACCACTAGTATAATTTAAAATGAGATGATCCCTTCCACTATAAGTTGGTAGACTTAGGCATATGTCCGAGTATACCCTAACCACTACCCTAATCGATCGGCTCCCTACTCTATAGATATCCTATGCTGGACCCACAGTAGGGGTATCACTTCCCTATGGTGGCAACCTATTATGTGAACAACAATATCTACTTGTGTCACTGTCGTCTTAGCCCCTTCTGCCCGGCCCATGCACGCACATGTCCCCGGTCGGTTTGCGTCGCTAAACCATCCGTCTCGTTTGGATCTCTTACAGTCAATCAGTAAGCGTCCCCTTCTCCGCCTAGTACGAAGTTCCTTACTTGATACTGTAACACCCCGCATTTTTAATATAATTAAAAATGTACAAATATGTATAAATGCATAGATAGGTAAATAATGGTGATGTATAATGAAAAATTAATTCATACGTTGAAGAGTAAGGAAATTAATGCGATGACAATGTGTATAATCGAAGAGATGAGAAAATAAAAATACTTAATTGGACCACATTTTCAGCTTAGATTAACTTATTTCATGGTATAAGTCGTCTGTTTTCTTAACTAAGGTTTACAACTTAGTCCTCTTAACTAAGGTTTATTACTTGGTTCCCTTAACCAAGGTTTGATACTTAGTTTCTGTTACTTAGTTCTCTTTAACTAAGGTTTGTTACTTATTTCCTTTTAACTAAGGTTTACCAATGAATTCAAGCATGAATTAAGTTCTCTTTATCAAGTGATAGCGTAAGTGTGTTTTCCCACATTTTCCTTGCTTTGATACTGTTATATTTTCTCTGTATCGTTCCAATTTTATCGGATGTCGGACCTCTCTAAAACAAAGATAAAAATTAAGATAAGGCTACAGTCAATGAAATATGGCAAGAATCAAATAACGGTGCAACATCGTTTGAATTTTGAAAATAAAACGAAAAAAGTGCATATATATACGCATAAAATGGTCGGTAGAGTAATTGTATACATATAAGAATATTTCATGTGAATAAACTGTTAAATAAATTCCCGAAATTCAAAAGTTCAAAAATCAAATTTCTACGCCAAAATAATTCAAACATTCGAAATTCGAATTTCTGCGCCAAAATAGCTTGTGGAACCAATGTTGACTAAGTGCTGCGTGTACGATAAGATTTGGCTAGATTCATCTGCGAACCTGGACTATTTTCTTAACTAGGTTCAATGCTGACTCAGCGTTGCGTGTACGATAAGGTCTTAAGCACCTATATAAACACCCTTAAGGCTACAGTTTTCTCTACACATCTTCATTATGCCTATACTCTGCCCTAATTCATATCAAAATAAATCGAAGATGGGGTTATGCTGCTCAAGTTCTTCATTAGAATTCAAGTAGAGAATCAAAGGGTAATTCAACGACTTCAACAACTATTTTCTAAGAATCAAACTAAATTAGAGGATCGATAATCTACGTCAAGGGATAGCTTTTCAGTTTCAGAAATCAGATCCCAGAATTCAAGATCTGTTCTTAAATCAGTGAGTGGGATTACAATACACTTCATGCATAATAGTATTATTATCGTTCGTCATTCCTCAGTTAAAATTCATGTTGCAATTTAAAATAATCTTTGTATGCTTAATTTATTCCTCTTCCCTATTCTTCCTTTTTATTTTTGAAACTATGGCTACCTTCGAGCCAAGGTCAACAGCGCATAAATTATAGTTATTTGGGAAGAGCTTGAGATTTAATCGACGAATTAGGAAATTTGGGTAAAAAGAATATTACATGAATGGTTGTGTAAGCAAAGTAGAAATGGGTTAAGTAGCACTTGACATATGAATAAGCTTAACCAACATATGAGGAATGATAGCAACTTGTTAGGAACACATGTATGGGAAACTGGAATAAAAGGTATAACCTATTAAAGGGATTATAAGCATGAACATAAATTGTGGTTTTTGGGTAAAACTTGAATTTGAGAATTGAAAATTGGATATGCCGTTAAGATCCTAGAAACATAATTAAAAATGGAATATGTTGGACAAACCATGTTTTTATGTAATTATAGAACTAGACACATAACATGAAATTGACAATAGTGGCATAACTTGAACATGAACATGCTTGTGAATTGGTAATTGACATTTGACATCTAGAATGAACATGAACATGCTTGTAAATTTATAATTGGCCTATGACACCTAGAATAGACATGAATTGTTAATTGGCTAAATATGAAACATGGCTAACTCGAGGTTAGAATGAGTTTGCAGTGTAATCCTGCCTGGAACCGCCCGACACATCCAATGACCGCAAACAATAGGTTCTAATGTGAGAAGTTAATCATAACGTGCTTGAAACCCAATGTTAGATTGAGTTATTGCGTAATCCAACCCGGAACCAACCGGCACATCCAACGACCGCAACAATAGGTCTAACGTGAGAGGTTGGGCATTAATAATTAACTTATGCTAATGACACATGCTAGTATAGTAAGGTTAAGTCAACATGAAACACTAGACAACAATTAACCAGAGACACTGGGTAGTGCGTCCTAGACTAGGGGGCATTGTTCGATAGGTGGCATAAACCATAGTGGCCCTAGGTAGCATAAACCCTGGTCGGATCTAGAAAGCGTTCAATAGGTAGCAAAAATCCCATTGGCCCTGGGTAGCGCAAAACCTGGTTGAATCTGGGAAGCGCTGGATAGAAAACCCTAGATTATATTCTGTTTATTTCTTAGATCTAATCTAGGGTTTTCTATCCAGCGCTTCCTAGATTCAACCAGGGTTTACGCTACCTAGGGCCACTGGGGTTTATGCTTCCTATTGAACGCTATCTAGATCCGACCAGGGTTTATGCTACCTAGGGCCACTAGGGTTTATGCTACCTATCGAACAATGCCACTAGTCTAGGACACACTACCCAGAGCGATATATGTTCCTAGACTTTACGTCCTAATCGTATCATTAAACGTGCTAGATATGTAGTTGCACATGTCCTCTATATGTGCGGCCTGAGTCCCGTGGCAGGGCTAATCAAGAAACACGAAAATCGGTGGGAGCTTTAAGTTATCTGCCGATGCAGATGCTAAGTTCTGTTTTATCTGTATGTGGCTATGGTCCCACTTGACCCCTCCCTCAACTAATGAAAGGCACCCAAGAAAGTCAAGAATGAGAACTGTACGCAGACCCTCTATGCCCCTACAAACCTATTGGCTACCCTCACCCATAACTAGATAGCAAAGTATATGGTCTTCTGGAGTTCTCCGCCTTTCCGCTTGCGTATCATGATTGACTCAAGAGGGTAGGTAGACGATGACGTGCTATCACAGGGCTAAACAAGATATCGCCGCCTCACGCTGACCCATCCTAGTCATTAGGTTGCTTACATTGCAACCAAGGCATACCCTTGGCTCTTCTAATGAAGACCTTAACCTCTGTGAGCCCAGGAGGATCATCTGCAACCTCACAGAGGGATACCAAGAGTACCCACACGTCCCCTTGAAGCCGCGTGCTTTGTAACCCAGTTCGTTGGAGCCTTCTTCATGATCAGATGGACATTCGCTCCTCCTCGTGTTCTACTTGGCTTCCTTGACTAAGGTTTACTATTTAGTTCTCTTAACTAAGGTTTACTATTTAGTTTCCTGAATCGTTAGCTTTCTTAACTAAGGTTCACTACTTAGTTTCCTGAATCGTTCATTTTCTTCTCCAAAACTTGTTTTCGCCAAACCATAAAAACATGTTATAGAATAAAAATGCAAAACATTTTTTTCAAATCAAAAAACTGGAGTAGACAGGGACAACTATCGGCTTACATTGTTTCTAATTACAATGTTAATTTAATTACTCGCTATAAGGTGCAGACATCTATTCTATTCCTATAACTTATTTTGTCCACCCAACAAAATTTCTTTATAAATCAATAATCAAATTTTATTGTTGACAAAATAGAATTTTCTTTTACAAAACGCAACACTTTCTTTTCAATCCTTTCATATATTATAATATGAAAACTAGCGAGCTATATATGCTCTATATTATGCATTTTTAATGAGAGAGTTCTTTTAAAACAAGAAATCGTTGTTTTACCAAATATACACCACTTTACTTTAAAATCCAACGTGCACTGAATATGTCCTTTACGTTTATTTCTTAAACATTAAAAATACTTTTAGGATTAAAACATGAAAAACACCACAAACTCTTTTACAAATTCAAGTTCTTAAAAGTTTATTATTGGGTTAAACTCAAAGTGGGTCTTTCAACTCAACTAGGTTTTCCTGGGCACTTTCCAAACCAATTCTCTCAACTATATATATTCCTAATCCATTTTCCACATTTTATCCTTTTTCTAACTTATTAGGTTTCACTTCTAAACCCACTACTCTGAAATAACAACATTTCAGTTTTAATTCTTATGGGATACTTTCTTTCTCCAATACCAAATCATATTGTACACTTTCCAACCAAACCACCTAAGGGTCTTTAAATTTCTATGTTCATTCCTTTAGTGTACAAAATAGTTATCCCAACTCTTTCCATTCCTAGTGGGCTACTTTATGGATTAGGTTTATATATATATATATAATATTTATATTTAGAAAATACAAACACGTTCACGCATTACCACCCTAAGATCACTAAACCGAAGCTCTGATACAAGAGTGCCCAACTTGGGTTTCGATAGATAGGGTTTTTGAAAAAAATCCACTTTGTTGGAATCCAGGTTGTTATATTTGGTATCAGAGCTAGATAGAAAACCCTAGGACAACAATGTGTGTAATCGAAGAAATGAGAAAATAAAAATACTTAATTTAAATATCAGGAATTAAGTAAAATGGACATCACCATTGCGTCCGTCTCGGAATTCTGGTCAAGATAGACACCTGGTTTGCATAAAACGGACATCATATGAAGAAGTTATTAAGCCTAGATTTTGTATACGCACAAGAGAAATATATATATATACACACACAAACAAATTAAAATATAAAATAAAGAATAAAATAAGGATTGCATGTAATAAATACATACACTGAAAAAAAAATGTAATGCATGCATTAAAAGAAAGAAAGGATTGGTTGCATGCAATGTAAATATGTTGCATGCACTGATTTGCAAACGTAATGCATTAACATTAAAAGAAAAAGATTCATGCAATGGTTTAATTTAACTATTGTAACTAACATGAAAAAGAGAAGTAAGGAGAGAACAATAATTATCATTGTTCTAAGACTTATTAACAAAAGACTTCATAGCTCAGTTGGTTAAGACATTGGATTTGTAACATGGAGGTTGGGGGTTTGAACCCCGGCGGCGGCACAATTTTTATCTTTGTTTTAGAGAGGGCCAACTGAACATGCAGATATATGTAAGTATACAAATTCAAAATTTGAAAGGAGAAGAACGTACATATAAGGAAATAAAGAAAAAATATGTATATATATGAGAATATATATATATATATATATATATATGCATAAATATATGTATACAAAAGATAAAATTCAAGATAAGGCTACAGTCAATGAAATATGGCAAGAATCAAATAATGGTGCAATATCGTTTGAATTTTGAAAATAAAACGGAAATTGTGCGTATATATATACGCGTAAAATGGTCGGTAGAGTAATTGTATACATATAAGAATATTTCATGTGAACAAAACAACAAAAAAATTCCTGAAATTCAAAAGTTCAAAAATCAAATTTCTACGCCAAAACAATTCAAACATTCGAATTTCTACGCCAAAACAGCTTGCGGGACCCAATGCTGACTTAGCACTACGTGTACGATAAGATTTGGCTAGATTTATCTGCGAACCTGGACTATTTTCTTAATTGGGTTCAATGCTGACTCAGCGCTGCGTGTATGATAAGGTCTTGAGCACATATAAACACCCCTAAGGCTACAGTTTTCTCTACACATCTTCATTATGCCTATACTCTACCCTAATTCATATCAAAATAAATCAAAGATGGGTTATGCTGCTCAAGTTCTTCATTAGAATTCAAGTAGAGAATCAAAGGCTAATTCAACGACTTCAACAACTATTTTCTAAGAATCAAATCTAAATTAGAGGATCGATAATCTACGTCAAGGGATAGCTTTTCAGTTTCAGAAATCAGATCCCAGAATTCAAGATCCGTTCCTAAATCAGTGAGTGGGATTACAATACACTTCATGCATAATAGTATTATTATTGTTCGTTATTCCTAAGTTAAAATTCATGTTGCAATTTAAAATAATATTTGTATGCTTAATCTATTCCTCTTCCTTATTCTTCCTTTTTGTTTTTGAAACTTTGTCTACCTTCGAGCCAAGGTCAACAGCGCGTAAATTATAGTTATTTGGGAAGAGCTTGAGATTTAATCGATGAATTAGGCAATTTGGGTAAAAAGATTATTACACGAATGGTTGTGTAAGCAAAGTAGAAATGGGTTAAGTAGCACTTTACATATGAATAAGCTTAACCAACATATGAGGAATGATAGCAACCTGTTAGGAACACATGTACGGGAAACTGCAATAATAGGTATAGCCTATTAACGGGATTATATGCATGAACATAAATTAAGGTTTTTGGGTAAAGCTTGAATTTGAGACTTGAAAATTGGATATGCCATTAAGATCCTAGAAACATAATTAAAAATGGAATATGTTGGACAAACCATGTTTGTATGTAATTATGGAACTCGACACATATTGTGAAATTGACAATAGTGACATAACTTGAACATGAACATGCTTGTGAATTGGTAATTGACATTTGATATCTAGAATGAACATGAACGTGCTTGTAAATTTATAATTGGACTATGACACCTAGAATAGACATGAATTGTTAATTGGCTAAACATGAAACATGGCTAACTCGAGGTTAGAATGAGTTTGCTGTGTAATCCTACCCGGAACCGCCTGGCACATCCAGTGACCGCAAACAATTGGTTCTAATGTGATAAGTTAGTCATAACGTGCTTGAAACCCGAGGTCAAATTGAGTTGTGGTGTAATCCTGCCCGCAACCAACCGGCACATCCAGTGACCGCAACAATAGGTGTAATGTGAGAGGTTGGGCATTAATAATTAATTAATGCTAATGACACATGCTAGTATGGTAAGGTTAAGTCAACATGAAACACTGGACAACACTTAACCAATTTGACATGATATATTGGTGGGTTAAGTCAACGTGAACTGCTAGATAACACTTAACCAATTTGACATGATATATGGGCGGGTTAAGTCAACATGAACTAATAGAGAACACTTAACCAATTTAGCATGGTACGTGGGTTGAATTAAATACGTGATTGGGGGTTAAGTCAACTTGGACACATGGGCAAACTTAACCAATATAACAGTATCAAAGCAAGTAAATGTTGGGAATGATAAGACTAAATAATAGATAAACTTATCCTAGGGACAAGAAATTAATATGACTTAAGACGTAATACAAGACTCGAAGGGTGGGATGACTTATACCATGAAATATGTTAATCTAAGATGAAAATGTGGGAAAACACCTGTACACTATCATTTGATAAAGAGAACTTAAGTCATGCTTGAATTCATTGGTAAATCTTAGTTAAAAGGAACTAAGTAACAAACCTTAGTTAAAGAGAATTAAGTAACAGAAACTAAGTATCAAACCTTGGTTAAGAGAACCAAGTGATAAACCTTAGTTAAGAGGACTATGTTGTAAATCTTAGTTAAGAAAATGAACGATTAAGAGAACTAAGTAGTAAACCTTAGCTAAGAGGACTAAGTAGTAAACCTTAGTTAAGAAAGCTAACGATTCAAGAAACTAAGTAGTGAACCTAAGTTAAGAAAGCTAACGATTCAGGAAACTAAGTAGTAGACCTTAGTTAAGAGAACTAAGTAGTAAACTTTAGTCAAGAAAGCCAAGTAGAGCACGAGGAGGAGCGAACGTCCATCTGATCATGAAGAAGGCTCCAACGAACTGGGTTACGAAGCTCGCGGATTCGAGGGGACATTAGTGTATTCTTGGTATCCCTCTGTGAGGTTGCAGATGATCCTCCTGAGCTCCAGAGGTTAAGGTCTGCGTTAGAAGAGCCAAGGGTATGCCTTGGTTGCAATATAATTAACCTAAAGACTAGGATGGGTCAGCATGAAGTGGCGATATCTTGTTTAGGCCTGTGATAGCACGTCGTCGTCTACCTACCATCTTGAGTCAATCATGATACGCAAGCGGAAAGGTGGAGAACTCCAAAAGACCATATACTTTGCTATCTAGTTATGGGTGAGGGTGGCCAATAGGTTTGTGGGGGCATAAAGGGCCTGCGTACAATTCTCATTCTTGATTTTTTTGGGTGCCTTTCATTTGTTGAGGGAGGGGTCAAGTGGGACCATAGCCACATAGAGATAAAACAGACCTTAGCATTAGCATCGGCAGATAACTTAAAGCTCCCGAACGAGTTCCGTGTTTCTTGATTAGCCCTGCCACGGGACTCAGGCCGCACCATAGAGGAAATGTGCAACTAGATATCTAGCACGTTTAACGACACGATTGGGACATAAAGTCTAGGAACATATATCGCTCTGGGTAGTGTGTCCTAGACTAGGGGGCATTGTTCGATAGGTAGCATAAACCCTAGTGGCCCTAGGTAGCATAAACCCTGGTCGGATCTGGAAATCGTTAAATAAGTAGCATAAACCCCAGTGGCCCTGGGCAGCGTAAACCCTGGTTGAATCTAGGAAGCACTGATAGAAAATCCTAGATTAGATCTAGGTAATAAACGGAATCTAACATGATCAAGAGTGGTAGTCCAAATGAATTCGAGAGTAGTGGAAGTACACTAAAGTAGTATAGATTTACATGATGAAGCCCGTACGACATACGGCAAAGGACTGTATATATACATGGAAAGAATTATATGAGTTAGGAGTATCTACATATAAGTTGTATTAGGTTAATCTACTAGTGGGACATGAGTATAGCCTAGAGAGCTAATATCGCGAATAACCTTATAAGCAAGAAAATATAACTGAACGGTATATGTAGGATTATACAGAAGTTTATTCTAAGTCCACTCACATAGAACTTATGTTCTGAACACCTCCTCATTACATACTTCCAGGTTAGGTTCATGACAGATATGATATAAGCTTTGGATACTGGTTAGGCAGTATGTTTTATAAGGTAAAGCTATATTTAATGTATATTATACTTTGAATTCCTTCCGCTGTAAGATGCTTATGAATTCTGACATGTTTTCTTTATCTCTGTCTTTTTCTGCAGGATACCAGAGCGCCCGGGTTTTGATAGATTGGGTTTTTGAAAAAAATTCGTTCTGTCGGAATCCGTTTTGTTACATCTAGTATTACAGCGAGGTTTAGTGATCTTAGGGAGATAATGAGTGAACGTATTTGTATTTTCTAAAATATAAATATATTATATATATAAACCTAAATCCATAAAGTAGCCCACTAGGAATGCAAAGAGTTGGGATAGCTATTTTGTACACTAAAGGAATGAACCTAGAAATTTTAAGACCCTTAGGTGGTTTGGTTGGAAAATGTACAATATGATTTGGTATTGGAGGAAGAAAGTATCCCATAAGAATTAAAACTGAAATGTTGTTATTTCAGAGTAGTGGGTTTAAAAGTGAAACCTTATAAGTTAGAAAAGGTTAAAATGTGGAAAATGGATTAGGAATATATATAGTTGAGAGAATTGGTATGGAAAGTGCATAGGAAAGCCTAGTTGAGTTGAAAGACCCACTTTGAGTCTAACCCAATAATAAACTTTTAAGAACTTGAATTTGTAAAAGAGTTTGTGGTGTTTTTGAAGTTTTGATCTTAAAAGTATTTTTGATGTTTAAGAAAAATACGTAAAGGACATATTCAATGCATGTTGGGTTTTTAAAGTAAAGTGGTGTATACTTTGGTAAAACAATGATTTCTTGTTTTAAAAGAACTCTCTCATTAAAAAGTGCATAATATAGAGCATATATAGCTCGCTAGTTTTCATATTATAATATGTGAAAGGATTGAATAGAAAGTGTTAAGTTTTGTAAAAGAAAATTCTATTTTGTTAACAATAAATTTTGATTATTGATTTACGAAGAAATTTTGTTGGATGGACAAAATAAGTTGTAGGAATAGAATAGATGTCTGCACCTTATAGCGAGTAGTTAAATTAACATTGTAATTAGAAATAATGTAAGCCCGATAGTTGTCCTTGTGCACTCCAGTTTTGTGATTTGAAAAAAAAATGTTTTGCATTTTATTCTGTAACATGTTTTTATGGTTTGGCGAAAAAAAGTTTTGGAGAAGAAAACAAAGTATTAACACTTTTAACTTTTGAAAGAAAAATGTAATGAAAAGAAAGGAGGCCAAACCATGTTTTAAAAAGAATGGAGTAGGTAAGGATTAGTGCCTAGAAAAGGACGAGAGAAAGTTAAAGCTATGAATTAAAAAATTGGAACCAACTAGAGATTGGTTGAGTTGAGTGATTCTCTGAGTGACAATCTGATGTTGATTTCAGTCTTCGGGGTTAATATTTAGGGAGTTACTCTCTTGCCAATTTACAATCAGGGATTAGCTAATATTAAACTAATGGAAAATTCCCATAGAATGCATAAACATTGAGAAACCTAGGTTTGTTGCTTGAGAAAGAGAGAAAAAGTACAGGCTAGTAATGCACAGCAAGGACTAGTAGTGACTACTAAGTAGTAAAGGGCAAGTAAGTGGGTAGATACTATTGTGTAGACTCGCAATTGTCTGAGATGAAAAAAGTCCTAAGATTCTTGGCCCATAGTAGTAGCTATGTAAGATGCTGTTTGAGTTGAAAACAGAAAAAGCTTATTTGAAATAATAAACTTAAGTAATTTGATTAAGTCAAATAAGCTACGAAAGAGAAAAGCCTAAGCCAACAAGAGACAATAAATTCAGTAAGGCAATAAATGTGACGGGAAAAGAAAATGGAAATCTTAAAAAAAAGATGAATAAATATGAAATTATTCCAAGATAAGAAAAGAGAAAGGAAAGTTTTCTTAAATGGTTGTGCTTGGATAGGAAAGTAGGAAGTTTTTATAGAATAGTTATATAAAAATCCGAGTGCAATTATAAATGGTACAGAGGAAAATGTAATTCTTCCGTTTTATATTTTTTTGTAACATAAGAAATCGAATTTAGAAAATTAGATTTTTCTAAATTTCGAATTTAATGATGGTTGATAGGGTTTTGGATGCGACAATTGGGTGAACTATGCTCTTATTCTATAAGAGTATGGGAAAACTTAGATGAAAAATATATTGATTTTTCAAGAATATTGCATTCATATAGAACTGCAAGTATATTTAGCATGTGAGCATCATGTTTTGAAAGGGTTTTTAAAAATTTCATACATAAAGGTGGATCCAAATTAGGCATACATATACTTTACTATGATGTATCTCACTTTCCACATGTGCACAATGTTTGCAACAATTGGATGCACACTGGATGGATGGATATTGTGAGGGATTATCTATTTTACTCTTATCAAATTTCGGGGACGAAATTCTTTAAGGGGGTTAGAATGTAACACCCCACATTTTTAATATAATTAAAAATGTACAAATATGTATATATGCATAGATAGGTAAATAATGGTGATGTATAATGAAAAATTAATTCATACATTGAAGAGTAAGGAAATTAATGCAATAAAAATGTGTGTAATCGAAGAGATGAGAAAATAAAAATACTTAATTTAAATATTAGGAATTAAGTAAACAAACATCACCATTGCGTCCGTCTTGGAATTCTGGTCAAGATAGACACCTGGTTTGCAAAAAACGGACATCATGTGAAGAAGTTATTAAGCCTAGAATTTTGTATACGCACAAGAGAAATATATATTTATGTATATATATATACAAACAAATTAAAATATAAAATTAAGAACAAAATAAGGATTGCATGTAATAAATACATGCACTGAAAAAAATGTAATGCATGCATTGAAAGAAAGAAATGATTGGTTGCATGCAATGTAAATATGTTGCATGCACTGATTTGCAAACATAATGCATTAACATTAAAAGAAAAAGATTCATGCAATGGTTTAATTTAAGTATTGTAACTAACATGAAAAAGAGAAGTAAGGAGAGAACAATAATTATCATTGTTCTAAGACTTATTAACAAAGGACTTCATAGCTTAGTTGGTTAAGACATTAGATTTGTAACATGGTGGTCGGGTGTTCGAACCCCGGTGGCGGCACAATTTTTATCTTTGCTTTAGAGAGGGCCAACTGAACATGTAGATATATGTAAGTATACAAATTCAAATTTTGAAAGGATAAGAACATACAAATAAGGAAATAAAGAAAATATATGTATATATATATGCATAAATATATGTATACAAAAGATAAAATTCAAGATAAGGCTACTGTCAATGAAATATGGCAAGAATCAAATAATGGTGCAATATCGTTTGAATTTTGAAAATAAAACGAAAATTGTGTGTATATATATACGCGTAAAATGGTCGGTAGAGTAATTGTATACATATAAGAATATTTCATGTGAATAAAATAGTTAAATAAATTCCTGAAATTCAAAAGTTCAAAAATCAAATTTCTACGCCAAAACAACTCAAACATTCGAAATTCGAATTTCTGTGCCAAAACATCTTGCGGGACCCAATGCTGACTCAACGCTATGTGTACGATAAGATTTGGCTAGATTCATCTACGAAGCTGGACTATTTTCTTAACTGGGTTCAATGCTGACTCAGTGCTGCGTGTACGATAAGGTCTTGAGCACCTATATAAACACCCCTAAGGCTACAGTTTTCTCTACACATCTTCATTATGCCTATACTTTGCCCTAATTCATATCAAAATAAATCAAAGACGGGGTTATGCTGCTCAAGTTCTTCGTTAGAATTCAAGAAGAGAATCAAAGGCTAATTCAACGACTTCAACAACTATTTTCTAAGAATCAAATCTAAATTAGAGGATCGATAATCTACATCAAGGGATAGCTTTTCAGATTCAGAAATCAGATCCCAGAATTCAAGATCCGTTCTTGAATCAGTGAGTGGGATATCAATACACTTCATGCATAATAGTATTATTATCATTCGTCATTCCTCAGTTAAAATTCATGTTGCAATTTAAAATAATCTGTGTATGCTTAATCTATTCCTCTTCCCTATTCTTCCTTTTTATTTTTGAAATTTTGGCTACCTTTGATCCCAGGTCAACAGCGCGTAAATTATAGTTATTTGGAAAGAGCTTGAGATTTAATCGATGAATTAGGCAATTTGGGTAAAAAGATTATTACACGAATGGTTGTGTAAGCAAAGTAGAATGGGTTAAGTAGCACTTGACATATGAATAAGCTTAACCAACATATGAGGAAATGATAGACCAGTTAGGAACACATTATGGGAAATTGGAATAATAGGTATAGCCTATTAACGGGATTATAAGCATGAACATAAATTGGGGTTTTTGGGCAAAGCTTGAATTTGAGATTTGAAAACTGGATATGCCGTTAAGATCCTAGAAACATAAATAAAAATCGAATATGTTGGACCAACCATGTTTTTATGTAATTATGGAACTCGACACATAACATGAAATTGACAATAATGGCATAACTTGAACATGAACATGCTTGTGAATTGGTAATTGACATTTGATATTTAGAATGAACACGAACATGCTTGTAAATTTATAATTGGCCTATGACACCTAGAATAGACATGAATTGTTAATTGGCTAAACATGAAACATGGCTAACTCGAGGTTGGAATGAATTTGAGGTATAATGCTACCCGGAACCGCCCGGCACATCCAGTGACCGCAAACAATAGGTTCTAATGTGAGAAGTTAGTCATAACGTGCTTGAAACCCGAGGTTAGATTGAGTTGTGGTGTAATCCTGCCCAGAACCAACTGACACATCCACTGACTGCAACAATAGGTCTAATGTGAGAGGTTGGGCATTAATAATTAATTAATGCTAATGACACATGCTAGTATGGTAAGGTTAAGTCAACATGAAACACTAGACAACACTTAACCAATTTGACATGATATATGGGTGGGTTAAGTCAACGTGAACCGCTAGATAACACTTAACCGATTTGACATGATATATGGGCGGGTTAAGTCAACATGAACTGATAGAGAACACTTAACCAATTTAGCATGGTACGTGGGTTGAATTAAATACGTAATCGAGGGTTAAGTCAACTAGGACACATGGGCAAACTTAACCAATATAACAGTATCAAAGAAAGGAAAAGTGGGGAATGATAAGATTAAATAATAGATAAACTTATCCTAGAGATAAGAAATTAATATGACTTAAGATGTAGTACAAGACTCGAAGTGTGGGACGACTTATACCATGAAATAAGTTAATCTAAGCTGAAAATGTGGGAAAACACCCGTACGCTATCATTTGATAAAGAGAACTTAAGTAATGCTTGAATTCATTGGTAAATCTTAGTTAAAAGGAACTAAATAACAAACCTTAGTTAAAGAGAATTAAGTAACAGAAACTAAGTATCAAACCTTGGTTAAGAGAACCAAGTAATAAACCTTAGTTAAGAGGACTAAGTTGTAAACCTTAGTTAAGAAAAAGAACGATTAAGAGAACTAAGTTGTAAACCTTAGTTAAGAGGACTAAGTAGTAAACTTAGTTAAGAAAGCTAACGATTCAGGAAACTAAGTAGTGAACCGTAGTTAAGAAAGCTAACGATTTAGGAAACTAAGTAGTAAACCTTAGTTAAGAGAATAAGTAGTAAACCGTAGTCAAGAAAGCCAATTAGAACACGAAGAGGAGCAAACGTCCATTTGATCATGAAGAAGGCTCAAACGAACTGGGTTATGAAGCATGTGGCTTCGAGGGGACGTGCGGGTATTCTTGGTATCCCTCTATGAGGTTGCAGATGATCCTCCTGGGCTCACAGAGGTTAACGTCTGCGTTAGAAGAGCCAAGCGTATGCCTTGGTTGTAATATAAGCAACCTAAAGACTAGGGTGGGTCAGCGTGAGGTGGCGATATCTTGTTTAGCCATGTGATAGCACGTCGTCGTCTACCTACCATCTTGAGTCAATCATGATATGCAAGCGGAAAGGCGGAGAACTCCAAAAGACCATATACTTTGCTATCTACTTATGGGTGAGGGTGGCCGATAGGTTTGTGGGGGCATAGAGGGCCTGCGTACAATTCTCATTCTTGATTTTCTTGGGTGCCTTTCATTGGTTGAGGGAGGGGTCAAGTAGGACCATAACCACATATAGATAATACAGACCTTAGCATCTGCTTCGGTAGATAACTTAAAGCTCTCCAACAAGTTCCGTGTTTCTTGATTAGCCCTGCCACGGGACTCGGGCCGCACATATAGAGGCCATGTGCAACCAGATATCTAGCACGTTTAACGACATGATTGGGACATAAAGTCTAGGAACATATATCGCTCTGGGTAGTCTATCCTAAACTAGGGGGCATTATTCAATAGGTAGCATAAACCCTAGTGGCCCTAGGTAGCATAAACCTTGGTCGGATCTAGAAAGCGTTCAATAGGTAGCATAAACCCGAGTGGCCCTGGATAGCGTAAACCCTGGTTGAATTTAGGAAGCGATGGATAGAAAACCCTAGATTAGATCTAGGTAATAAACGGAATCTAGAAAGATCAAGAGTGGTAGTCCAAACGATTTCGAGAATGGAGGCACTACACTAAAGTAGCATAGATTTACGTGATGAAGCCCATACGACATACGACAAGGGACTGTATATATACATGGAAAGGATTATACGAGTTGGGAGTATCTACATATAGGTTGTATTAGGTTAATCTACTAGTGGGACATGAGTATAGCCTAGAGAGCTAATATCGCGAATAACCTAATAAGCAAGAGAATATAACTGAACGGTATATGTAGGATTATACAAAAGTTTATTCTAAGTCCACTAACACAGAACTTATGTTCAAACCCCCTCCTCATTACATACTTCCGGGTTAGGTTCATGACAGAGATGATATAAGATTTGGATACTGGTTAGGCAGTATGTTTAATAAGGTAATGCTATATTTAAAGTATATTATACTTTGAATTCCTTCCACTCTAAGATGCTTACGAATTCTGACATGTTTTCTTTATCTCTGTCTTTTTCTACGGGATACCAGAGCGCCCAACTCGAGTTTCGATAGATTGGGTTTTTGAAATAAATTCGGTTTGTCGGAATCCGGGTTGTTACAGATACCAACTCCGGGTTACTGATTGAAATGGGTTCCACACAATATGATACAAGCTCTCCCCTTTGTCTTTATCCCCACTAGGTTTTCCACTGATTATGTATACCCTTAGGTGTCTTTAATTACATAGCCCTATGTCAGTTATGCTTACCTATAGGTGTCTTTAATACATAACCCTCAATCTTTCTACCGTTTATGCTTACCTATAGGTGTCTTTAATACATAACCCACCATTTCTATATGTTATGCTTACCCTAAAAGGTGTCTTTAATTGCTTTACTTTATTATTTCCCTCGGTTATGTATACCACTAGGTGTCTTTAATTACATAACCTTATCAAGTTATGTTTGTGGGTCTATATATACTAATATTACCTACCCACCCAAGATTTACTTAACCCTCCCACTGATTCAGCCAATTTTACTTAACCTTAATTTAAGTCCATATTCACATTAAATTAGGTTAAGCAGTCCATTTCTTTACCATGTCCAATTATGGTTATAATGGGCTATACCTCCCACATTAGGCCTACAACGTGTGGATGCTGGATATGTCGGTCAGGTTCATGTAGTTTTATTCCACAGTTGGGCCTAACCTCGTGTCTTAGCCCGATTCGTATTTGTGTACTTAGATCTCCCACATTCGATTCAACATTAGTGGCTGTTAAATATGTCGGTCGGGTCCGGGCAGACTTCCGGCACTAATGTAATCTAACCTCGTGTCATACATACAATTAAAATTATTAATTTTAATTAATAAACATTCTATCTTTATCCAAATTTACCTATGTCATTATAGGTAATTAATTCATCTTTACCCCATTTGAATTATATGCTCATTTCATATAAATATTATATAAACTATGCCAATTACAAATTCCCTTAATCACCGTTCCTAACTAACGTATTCGTACGTATTTTGGCGGCATCGACGCTATAAAGTAGCCTCGTCATAACAATAAAAAGGGAACATGATAAGGGTGATAGTTCAACATGTTTTGGCATAAATATTAACATAACTGGCATAGTAACTAAGTGAATGGACATGTGATAATTATCATAATAAAGTGGACATCAAATTAATAACTTGTGTTTAGTCAAGCATAATGAGATCTTGATTGAATATTAGGTGTCTAATTACCTAAATCTAGCATAGACAGGGTGGCATAATAACAAGTTTAGATTCACATGTCAAGTTTACCACATATACCAAGGTATCATAATATGGCAAGCGAAAGGTGATTAACTCCAAAATCTAGATCTAAGTAATGTCAAATTAATGGATGTACTATCATCCTAACATGGTTACAAATCAATGTTCATATAAACATCATATTGAATCACCACAATTAGATCTAGAAAGTTAGATGTGTATTAACAAGTTGACATGTACCACAATATAATTGTCATTCAAGATTCACATAGGAAACATAGTAGAACGTCCATATATTAGACCTAGGGAAAATGACTTAGTATGCTTGCATAAGTTCATGATTTACAGCATATACCCAATTCATAGTCTACCACAATTCACATTTATCTATTTAAACCTAAAAGTGACTAGCACTCACAGAAAAAGAACGGATCTTGAATTCTGGGATCTGATTTCTGAATTTGTTAAGCTTAACCCTTGATGTAGACTTTAATTTTTATCTTCCAGCTTGAATTTGATTTGTTATGGCGGAGGCTAGGTTAATTTAAGATGCAACAGCATATAGGATCATGAATTAATTTAGCTTAGATTGTGGTTTAGGTTAGATGTGATTATATAGATGTATAGGATTAGTTACAGCCTTTAGATTAATTGGGGGATCATCAAAACCACACAGCTCGAAGACAGGTCATCCAGCCAATTAGAAGGAGACACGTCATCACAGAACACTCCAGAATTTTGTGTTGGACTGCCCTCAGTTTGGGCGCACTTGGCAGGTGCGCCATTGCATTTTTGTACTGGCGCACTTCACAAGGGTGCTAGTCCATTTTTGTGCTGGCGCACTTCACAAGTGCACCAGTGCATTTTGGCCTATTTCCGGTTTTTCTGCCTAACTTCATTCGTCTATATCTCCTTCATATGGTATCCGTTTTACGCAAATTCGGACTCTATCTCAAACAGAATTCTAAGACGAACGCAATGGTGTAATCCATTTCACATACTTCTTCTTTTAATAATTAAGTATTCTTAAGTTATCCCTTATATCATGTTTTAAAATTACAAGGTGTTACATTCTCCCCTCCTTAAAGGATTTCGTCCCCGAAATCTTCAAGTTAAGAAGAATGTATCCTACCATCCAATCATCCATCTACTCAATCATCATCCACAAGCATCCATTGTCCTTAAAAGATTTCTAATGCTATATGAACATATGAAAAAGTGTGTGTATATGTTCCTTATCTAATGCAAAAATCAGGCGGTTTACTGATTCAGTTGACCTCCTTAATGCAATGTATATTAGTGCCATGAATCCAATATGTATGCAAATAAACCTATTATAACATATAATCTTTACATACGTGCACACTCATTTGTCCAAATGCAACATCCATATGCTAGTTCATCCATTTCCATCCATAAAAGAAGAGAAAATGGACACACATCCATATGCAGTATGAGAGTGATTGAGCCGATCATAGTGCATAATGTGTGTGTATATGCGTCCACAGGTAACCACCAGCAAACTCTTGCATCCACTTGCATCCATCAAGCATAACATATCTCAAATGCATGTTTACGATCATGGGATTTCCTACCTAAAGGTGGAAGATTCGACTGATAGGATATACTCAGATGATAGAAGAAAATGCGAATAAAAGCTTTTGGAAGAGAAGTTAAGAACATTCCCTTGAAAAGGAAAGGGACGAAGCGTAAAAATCTTGTCTTTGGTCTCCCAAGTTGCATCTTCTTGATTGTCTCCACACTGGACCTTCACCAACTTGACTTCTCATTTGCGTAGCTTCTTAACCTCCGATCCAAATATGCAAATCAGAACTCATCCAATCATTGCTTCCTTCTTTATTTTCACTTCCTTTCGCAGTTCGGCCCCACTATCTTGAACTCTATACATTTTATTTCCACTTGGATGAATAGTTATCTTGGAATGATGGGCTTCCTCAAGGACTGTCTTCAATAGGTTTCCAATCCTGATATGATTCACTTATCAAACTTCTTTGCAAGTAGCCCTGCCATTTGCTTATCAAGTTCCCTCTTTTCGTTTAGGATTCATATGGCACACAGGTAATGCAACTGGCTTTGCATTGTCCACCATGTATATACGGAAATCAATCTCACACCTCGGGGGTGATCCCCGAACCTCGTCTAAGACATTAGGATACTCACGGACTACTACTGCCGATCGTAGATCATCGATAGATGCCTCAAGAGACTCTAGGAAACTAAGCATGACAAACCCTTGTGGGTAACAAGAAATTTCGAGGGTGCTTAACGACCCTCTTCTCACCTCCCAGAATGGCACCATATGTGGTAAATCAACCCATCCCTAGAATCAACCCATAACCCATAAACCCGAGTACATATGCATCACATTCAAATTTGATGCCTAACACAGATATTCTCAAACCCCTACAAATCATAGATAAATGAGCCGAATCACCTATGGGGTTTGAGACAACTACGGGATCCACCACCATACTAGTAACTAAATGCAGATATTCAACAACAAAACTAGATATAAATAAATGTGAAGCGCCAGAATTAAATGTGTTCTAACTGGATGATTTAAAAGAGAAACTAAACTTTCTACGGAAAATTTTCTACCTTTTTCAGGAGCACTGATCGCGAGAGCATTGACCTTCCCTCCAGAAGTTACGGCTCTTTGACCTTGTCCTTGCGATCCTTGTTTCTTTGAGCACTCTATAGAGTAGTGTCCAAGCTCTCCACAATTAAAGCAACTAATCTTCCTTTTCTTACAATCCTTGATCAAGCGACCTTCCTTCTCACAACGGTGACATTTTCTTTTATCCCTGCCTTTTTCATCTTTCCATCCTTTCTTCTGCTGTTGCTGTTGTTGTTGTTGTCCCTTCTTAGGCCACACCTTCTCATTTTGCGTCGCTTCCTCAGCCTTTACTTCCTTCTTTTCTCCCTTGTCCTCCTAATGCATTAGGGCCATATTAACAAGCTTTACAAAAGTGGACCCCATTGGGATATGGGACATAGCAAGACCATGCAAAGGCTCATTCTGTCCTTTAGCAAATCATAAAGCCTTTTTGTGCGGTGTATCCACCAACTCTAGTCCGAACCTTGCCAGCTGATTGAACTTGTTCACGTACTCCTTCACCATCAAGTTCCCTTGCTTGAGCGTTAAGAACCACTCCATCTGTATGCTTCGCTCAGCTTGGGAAAGAAATTTCATCTCAAACCTTTGTCTGAAATCTTCTCAGGTTTCCACTGGACGTCCTGCCTGGGTGACTTCCCACCAAAATGAGGTTTCGTCTTTTAACAGCCAAACAGCTAACTGAATCTTTCTTCGGTCCTCCACTTCAAAGATTATGAATAAGTCCTCGGTCTCCTTAAGCCAATTCCGAGCTTCCACAAATGTCTCATTCCCATGGAATGGCTTCCCTCCCATAGCACGGAAGTCCTTACATATTTTGGCGAAGTTATCTACTCTTGGAGGGGGAGGAGGAGGAATGACTGAGGCAATAGGAGGAGAAGCGTCTCTCTGGCCTTCTACAGGCGTTGTGGCCTTCAAATATCTCTGGAACCATCCGGGTATCGTGACGCCCTCTGGGATATTTGGAATGTTTTGATCCCCAGACATGCTAAAAAAAGGAAAAGGAAGAATTTTAGATAAAGGAATGAAGGATATTACATTTGGCTTCTTGGGGAATATTTTCAAAACAGACTTTTCTTTTTGAAAATACTTTCTTTTAAAACCTTTTTGAAAAATATTTTTCAAAACTTTTATCTAATCTGGTAACCTTCAGCTCTGATACCAAGTGAAACACCCCACGTCCATTAATGTCACTCACTAAGGGAATGCATTAAGTTTCATGAAGCGTTGTAGCTAAACAGACACAAAATAATTACAAGACAGATATAAATAAGATAGCAGCAGAAATTTCAAAAATTTTATTTCAGACATAAATCATAATCTCGTGGTTTACAATACCATAAGTCATAAAACCGTTACAACAAAATACTTCTATCTTGCATAATCAGAGTACATAGGAATTAAAAGAAAACATTATTCCCCAATAAAAAGAGTAAGCCATAGTAGAGATAAGAACTTGAGCCATACTTCAGCAATAGCTCTTAGCAAAATGATATCAGAATGCTGACTAAGCCTGGGTGTTTCCTCCCTGTGAACCTAGGTTGGGGGGGCGGGGGACAACGGAAGAAAGATGGCGAAATAAACTAGGTCAGACATAAGTCTGGTGAGTCTAGTTACTTTTAGCCAGTAAATAAATAAAGGTAATCATGACAGGCATAAAGTGGATAAAAGAGATCACTATACAAATGGCAATTGTGACAAGGCAGATAAGGTAAGGTATATACATGCTTTACTAATGACTACTCTTCACTATCACTAGTATAATTTAAAATGAGATGATCCCTTCTACTATAAGTTTGTAGACTTAGGTCATACGTCCGAGTACACCCTAACCACTACCCTAATCGATTGGCTCCCTACTCTGTAGATATCCTATGCTGGCCCCACGGTAGGGGGTATCACGTCCCTAAGGTGGCAACCTATTATGTGCACAACCATATCTACTAGTGCCACGGTCGTCTTAGCCCCTTCTGCCCGGCCCATGCACGCACACGTCCCTGGTCAGTTTGCGCTGCCCACACCATCCGTCTCGTTTGGATTTCTTACAATCAATAAGTAAGCGTGCCCCTTCTCCGCCTAGTACGGAGTTTCTTACTTGATAACAACTCCAGGTTACTGATTGAAATGGGTCCCACATAATATGATACAAGCTCTCCACTTTATCTTGCATCCCCACTAGGCTTTCCACTGACTATGTATACCTTTAGGTGTCTTTAATTACATAGCCCTATGTCAGTTATTCTTACTTATAGGTGCCTTTAATACATAACTCTCAATCTTTCTACCGTTTATGCTTACCTATAGGTGTCTTTAATACATAACCCTACCATTTCTATTAGTTATGCTTACCCTAAAAGATGTCTTTAATTACATAACTTTATTATTTCTCTCGGTTATGTATACCACTAGGTGTCTTTAATTACATAACCTTATCAGGTTAAGTTTGTGGTCATATATATACTAATATTACCCACTACCCAAGATTTACTTAACCCTCCAACTGATTCCGCCAATTTTACTTAACCCTAACTTAAGTTCATATTCATATTAAATTAGGTTAAGTAGTCCATTTCTTTACCATGTCCAATTATGGTTATAATGGGCTAGACCTCCCACATTAGGCCTACAATATGTGGATGCTGGACATGTCGGTCAGGTTCGGGCAGTCTTATTCCACAGTTTGGCATAACCTTATGTCTTAGCCGGTTTGTATTTGCACACTTAGACCTCCCACATTAGGTTCAACGTTACTGGCTACTTAATATGCCGGTCGGGTCCGGGCAGACTTCCGCCACTAATGTAACCTAACCTCGTGTCATAAGTACAATTAAAATTGTTAATTTAAATTACTAAACAATCTGTCTTTAGCCAAATTTACCTATGTCATTATAGGTAATTAATTCATCTTTACCCCATTTGAATTATATGCTCATTTCATATAAATATTATATAAACTATGCCAATTACAAATTCCTTTTATCCCCATTCTATCTAACGTTTTCACACATATTTTGGCGGCATCGAGGCTATAAAGTAGCCTCGTCATAACAATAAAAAGGGAACATGATTAGGGTGACAGTTCAACATGTTTTGGCATAAATATTAACATAACTGGCATAGTAACTAAGCGAATGGACATGTGATAATTATCATAAAAAAGTGGACATCAAATTAATAACTTGTGTTTAGTCAAGCACAATGAGATCCAGATTCAGTATTACGTGTCCAATTACCTAAATCTAGCATAAATAGTGTGGCATAATAACAAGTTTAGATTCACATGTCAAGTTTACCACATATACCAAGGTATCATAATATGGGAAGTGAAAGGTGATTAACACCAAAATCTAGATCCAAGTAATGTTAAATTAATGGATGTACTATCATCCTAACATGGTTACAAATCAATGTTCATATAAACGTCATATCGAATCACCACAATCAGATCTAGAAAGTTAGATCTGTATTAACAAGTTCACATGTACCACAATATAATTGTCATTCAAGATTCACATAGGAAACATAGTAGAATGTACATATATTAGATCTAGGGAAAATGACATAGTATGCTTGCATAAGTTCATGATTTACAGCATATACCCAATTCATAGTCTACCACAATTCTCATTTATCTATTTAAACCTAAAACGGACTAGCACTCATAGAAAAAGAACGGATCTTGAATTCTGGGATCTGATTTATGAATTTGTTAAGCTTAACCCTTGATGTAGACTTTGATTTTTATCTTCCAGCTTGAATTAGATTTGTTATGGCGGAGGCTAGGTTATTTTAAGCTGCAACAGCATATAGGCTCATGAATGAATTTAGCTTAGATTGTGGTTTAGGTTAGATGTGATTATATAGATGTATAGGATTAGTTGGAGCCTTTAGATTAACTAGGGGATCATTAGAACTACACAGTCGAAGATAGGTCATCCAGCCAATCAGAAGGAGACACGCCATCACATAACACTCCAGAATTCTGTGCTAGACTGCCCTCGGTATGGGCGCACTTGGCAGATAGAAGCAAATGCGAATAAAAGCTTTTGGAAGAGAAGTTAAGAACATTCCCTTGAAAAGGAAAGGGTACGACGCGTAAAAATCTTGTCTTCGGTCTCCCAAGTTGCATCTTCTTGATTGTCACCCCACTGGACCTTCACAAACTTGACTTCTCGTTTGCGTAGCTTCTTAACCTCCGATCCAAGTATGTAAGTCGGAACTCATCCAATCATCGCTTCCTTCTTTATTTTCACTTCCTTTCGCATGTTTGGCCCAACTATCTCGAACTCTACACATTTTATCGCCATTTGGATGAATAGTCATCTTGGAATGATGGGCTTCCTCAAGGACTGTCTTCAGTAGGTTTCCCATCCTGACATGATTCACCCATCAAACCTCTTCTCAAGTAGCCCCGTCACTTGCTTATCAAATTCCATCTTTTCGTTTAGGAGTCATATGGCACACAGGTAATGCAACTAGCTTTGCATTTTCCACTGGGTATATACGAAAATCAATCTCGCACCTCGGGAGTAATCCCCGAACCTCGTCTAAGACATCAGGATACTCACGGACTACTGGTGCTGATCGCATATCATCGATAGATGCCTTAAAAGACTCTAGAAAACCAAGCATGGTAGACCCTTGTGGGTCACAAGAAATTTCGAGGTTGCTTAACGACCCTCCTCTCACCACCCATAGTGACACCATATGTGGTAAACCAACCTATCCCTAGAATCAACCCATAACCCATAAACCCGAGTACATATGCATCACATTCAAATTTGATGCCTAACACAGATATTCTCAAATCACTACTAATCATAGATAAATGAGCCGAATCACCTATGGGGTTTGAGACAACCACGGGATCCACGACCATACTAGTATCTAAGTGTAGAGATTCAACAACAGAACTAGATATAAATGAATGTGAAGCACCAGAATTAAAATGTGTTCTAACTAGATGATTTGAAAGAGAAACTATACTTTCTACAGAAATTTTTCTACCTCTTTCAGGAGCACTGATCGCGATAGCATTGACCTGCCCTCTAGAAGTTCCAGCTCTTTGACCTTGTCCTTGCGATCCTTGTTTCTTTAGCACTCTATAGAGTAGTGTCCAGGCTCTCTACAATTAAAGCAACTGATCTTCCTTTTCTTACAATCCTCGATCAAGTGACCTTCCTTCCCACAATGGTGACATTTTCTCTTATCCCTGCCTTTTTCATCTTTCCCTCCTTTCTTCTGCTGTTGCTGTTGTTTTCCCTTCTTGGGCCACACCTTCTCATTTTGCGTCGCTTCCTCAGCCTTTATTTCCTTCTTTTCTCCCTTTGTCCTCCTCATGCATTAGGGCCATATCAACAAGCTTTTCAGAAGCGGCCCCCATTAGTATATGGGACATAGCAAGACCATAAAGAGTCTCATTCAGTCCTTTAGCAAATCGTAAATCCTTTTTGTGTAGTGTATCCACCAACTCTGGTCCGAATCTTGCCAGCTGGTTGAACTAGTCCTCATACTCCTTTACCGTCAAGTTCCCTTGCTTGAGCGCTAAGAACCTCTCCATCTGTATGCTTCGCTCGGCTTGGGAAAGAAATTTCATCTCGAACCTCTGTCTGAAATCTTCCCAGGTTTCCACTGGACGTCCAGCCTGGGTGACTTCCCACCAAAATGAGGCTTCATCTTTTAACAACCAAGTAGTTAATTGAATCTTTCTTCGGTCCTCCACTTTAAAGATTATGAATAAGTCCTCGGTCTCCTTAAGTCAATTCCGAGCTTCCACAAATGTCTCATTCCCATGGAATGTCTTCCCTCCCATAGCATGGAAGTCCTTACATATTTTGGAAGAGTTATCTGCTCTTGGAGGAGGTAGAGGAGGAATGACTGGGGCAACAAGAGGAGGACCGTCTCTCTGGCCTTCAGTAGGCGTTGTGGCTTCCAAGTATCCCCGGAACCATCCAGGTATCGTGACATCCTCTGGTATATTAGGAATGTTTTGATCCCCAGACATGCTAAAAAAGGAAAAGGAAGAATTTTAGATAAAGGACCGAAGGATATTAAATTTGGCTTCTTGGGGAATATTTTCAAAACAGACTTTTCTTTTTGAAAATACGTTCTTTTAAAACCTTTTTGAAAAATATTTTTCAAAACATTATCTAATCGGGTAACCTTCAGCTCTGATACCAAGTGAAACACCCCACGTCCGTTAATGTCACTCACTAAGGGAATGAATTAAGTTTCGTGAAGCGTTGTAGGTAAACAGACACAGAATAATTACAAGACAGATATTAAAAAAGATAGCAGCGGAAATTTCAAAAAAATTATTTCAGACATAAATCGTAACCATAAGTCATAAATCCATTACAACAAAATACTTCTGTCTTGCATAATCAGAGTATATAGGAATTAAAAGAAAACATTATTCCCCAATAAAAAGAGTAAGGCATAGTAGAGACAAGAACTTGAGCCATACTTCAACAATAGCTCCTAGCAAAATGAAATCTGAATCCTGACAAAGCCTGGGTGTTTCCTCCCTGTGAACCTGGGGGGGGGGGGACGAAAGAAAGAAGGTGAAACAAACTAGGTCAGACATAAGTTTGGTGAGTCTGGTTACTTTTATCCAGTAAATAAATAAAGGTAATCGTGACTGGCATAAAGTGGATAAGAGATATCACTATACAACTGGCAGGTGTGACAAGGCAGATAAGGTAAGGTATATACATGCTTCACTAATGACTACTCTTCACTATCACTAGTATAATTTAAAATGAGATGATCCCTTCCACAATAAGTTGGTAGACTTAGGGCATACATCCGAGTATACCCGAACCACTACCCTAATCGATCGACTCCCTACTCTGTAGATACCTTGTGCTGGCCCCACAGTAGGGGGTATCACTTCCCTAAGGTGGCAACTTATTATGTGCACAACCATATCTACTAGTGTCACGGTCGTCTTAGCCCTTCTGCCTGGCCCATGCACGCACATGTCCCCGGTCGATTTGCGCCGCCCACACCATCCGTTTCATTTGAATCTCTTACAATTAATCAGTAAGAATGCTCCTTTTGCACCTAGTACGGAGTTCCTTACTTGATACCAACTCCGGGTTGCTGATTGAAATGAGTCCCACACAATATGATACAAGCTCTCCCTTTTGTCTTGTATCCCCACTAGGTTTTCCACTGACTATGTATACCCTTAGGTGTCTTTAATTACATAGCCCTATGTCAGTTATGCTTACCTATAGGTGTCTTTCATACATGACCCTCAATCTTTCTACCGGTTATGCTTTCCTATATGTGTATTTAATACATAACCCTACCACTTCTATAAGTTATGCTCACCCTAAAAGGTGTCTTTAATTACATAACTTTATTACTTCCCTCGGTTATGTATACCACTAGGTATCTTTAATTACATAACCTTATCAGGTTAAGTTTGTGGTCATATATACACTAATATTACCCACTACCCAAGATATACTTAACCCTCCAACTGATTTCGCCAATTTTACTTAACCCTAACTTAAGTCCATATTCATATTAAATTAGGTTAAGTGGTTTATTTCTTTACCATGTCCAATTTAATGGGCTAGACCTCCCATATTAGGCCTACAATGTGTGGATGCTGGATATGTCGGTCGGTTCCGGGTAGTCTTATTCCACAGTTGCGCCTAACCTCGTGTCATAGTCCGATTCGTATTTGCGTATTTAGACCTCCCACATTAGGCTCAACATTAGTGGCTGCTGGATATGCCGGTCGGGTCCGGGCAGACTTCCGCCACTATTGTAACCTAACCTCGTGTCATACATACAATTAAAATTATTAAATTTAATTAATAAACATTCTATCTTTATCCAGATTTACCTATGTCATTATAGGTAATTAGTTCATCTTTACCGCATTTGCATTATATGCTCATTTCATATAAATTTTATATAAACTATGCCAATTACAAATTCCCTTTATCACTGTTCCTAACTAACGTATTCATACGTATTTTGGCGGCATCGACGCTATAAAGTAGCCTCGTCATAACAATAGAAAGGGAACATGATAAGGGTGATAGTTCAACATGTTTTGGCATAAATATTAACATAACTGGCATAGTAACTAAGTGAATGGACATGTGATAATTATCATAATAAAGTGGACATCAAATTAATAACTTGTGTTTAGTCAAGCATAATGAGATCTAGATTGAATATTAGGTGTCTAATTACCTAAATCTAGCATAGACAGGGTGGCATAATAACAAGTTTAGATTCACATGTCAAGTTTACCACATATACCAAGGTATCATAATATGGCAAGTGAAAGGTGATTAACACCAAAATCTAGATCCAAGTAATGTCAAATTAATGGATGTACTATCATCCTAACATGGTTACAAATCAATGTTTCTATAAATGTCATATTGAATCATCATAATCCGATCTAGAAAGTTAGATCTGTATTAACAAGTTCACATGTGCCACAATATAATTATCATTCAAGATTCACATAGGAAACATAATAGAATGTCCATATATTAGATCTAGGGAAAATGACATAGTATGCTTGCATAAGTTCATGATTTACAGAATATACCCAATTCATAGTCTACCACAATTCAAATTTATATATTTAAACCTAAAAGTGACTAGCACTCACAGAAAAAGAACGGGTCTTGAATTCTGGGATCTGATTTCTGAATTTATTAAGCTTAACCCTTGATGTAGACTTTGATTTGTTAGGGTGGAGGCCAGGTTAGTTTAGGATGCAGCAGCATATAGGTTCATGAATGAATTTAGCTTAGATTAGAGTTTAGGTCAGATGTGATTATATAGATGTATAGGATTAGTTAAAGCCTTTAGATTAACTAGGGGATCATCAGAACCACACAGCTCAAAGATAGGTCATCCAGCCAATCAGAAAGAGACACATCATCATAGAACACTCCAGAGTTCTGTGCTAGACTACCCTCTATATGGGCGCACTTGGCAGGTGCGCCGGTGCATTTTTGTACTGGCGCACTTCTCAAGTGCGCCAGTGCATTTTGGCCTATTTCCGGTTTTTCCGCTTAACTTCGTTCGTCCATATCTCCTTCATACGGTATCTTTTTTACGCAAACTCAGACTCTATCTCAAACAGAATTCCAAGATGAATGTTATGGCGTAACCCATTTCACCAACTTCTTCTTTTAATAGTTAAGTATTCTTAAGTTATCCCTTATGTCATGTTTTAAAATTACGGGTTGTTACACTTTACCACCAGCTCGGTCCCGCAATCCGGTAGAATCCTGCCATTGGGTATTTCTTATGTGCCTTGTCATATTATCCTGATCGCGTCCACTATGATTTTGTTTTACATTGTACCTATGGAGTGCTCTCTGATAGCCCACGGGATTTGTGGAGTTTGCAGTACTATATAGACTACAATGTTTTTAAATGGTGTAAGGGTAAAAATGTAATCCTGCTTACATTATTTTGATACTTTACTTTACTGAGTAGATACTATTATAATAGCGTATTATAATATATAGTATCTAGTTTGATGGATCCTTAGGAGAAGATAATTCCCGTAACATCTCTTATGTTATTGCACTAACGGACACCTTGGATAGGGGATGTGAATTACCGTAAGCATCTCTAACGCCGTGACACCATATTGTTACCTGATTTTGATTTGACTGGTAAGAGAATATTTTAGTTCTGATCCGAGTATTTTATTTATTTTTATTGGTGCTCGGGTCAGCCTGAGTTTTCAGTTAGCGAAGACCACATTATATAGAAGGCGAAAATGTATCTTGACAGACGTAATTACAGGTATTGTTCCACTACATATATTGGTATGTTTTATGATAGTTAATTCTGATGTATTGTTGTAATGTATAATTTAACAGCTTCATGATATGTTATTTGTTTATTATATTTTGTCCTTTCGCTGTAATATTATGTGATTGTTTTTCTTTTTTATTCTTTCTTCTTTTTCTTATATCAATCCCAATACCTATATGTATTTTAGATTTGTATGAGTTGACTTGTAAGGATTATTGTCGGCTTAGATGGTCAAAAATGCAGGTCATTACCTAAATAATCGTAGCTGGCTAAATAAAATGTAAAACCAACGATTAGTATATATAATATGATTTAATTTGTGGATGACATATAAATTACTATGGTGATGTCTGTCTCTTCGGTCTAATTATAGTAGAAAGGAAAGGGCAAATCTTATAGTAAAATTCAACACATTGTTTTTATAAATTTCCATTTGCAAAAACAACTGAATACACAAATTAAAAAAACAAATATTATCAACAATAAAAATTGTACTTTGGCATTTTTTAGTAACAACTGAAGTTTTTCTATGGATGCCACGTCATCCATTATATCATTAGTAATTTAGTTGATATATCTGAACTCCAACTAACATCTGTAAGCTGTCTATCTTTTTAAACATTAGACAATTTACATACTGCATACAAATGATATGGAGCCTATATTGCCAGAGTTCTAATCTGTTTATTATCATACATACATATTTATCATCACCATATGAGTAATGGATGTTCATAGAAAAACTGTAAAAAAATCTTCCCTAAGCTTCAAATGAAAATTCTTAGAACAGTTATAAAAGTAATTTAGTTAAAAAGTAGAAATGTAAAACACAATGAAACTTGAAAAAATAAATAAATAAAAAGCATTATTGTTATATAATTGAATAAATTCCCTTGGCCTTAACTTGCAGTTTGATTAAGAAGGTTTGGGAGGACTGAGCTCATCCCAAGCTTCGATCCAGGCAACCATTGCATTTGTAACTTGTCAAAGTAAGGGTCAGTCTTCAAAAGCTTTTGTTTTACTTGTTTCGATAGTTCAACGTAGCACTGTTGGACGGTAGTGCTTTCCTGTGATAAGGCGATGCCATGGAAAAATCAGATTATCTCCTCCTACCAGAATATTTCTTTGTAATTTTTTTCAAGTTCACAAATGGTTTGCTTGCCTTGATATGCCAAACATAGGGTAAGCTCGTTTTCACTCCCATTCCCAAGTGGTTGCATATTAACTTCACACACCACCCAGCCCACATTTCTTTATAATGTTAACATTTATGATATTCAAAGAGAATGATGTCTGGTTTTGCCATGTGAGAATTTAATGCCTGGTTTAAACTAGGTTTTTTTTTGTTGGTATAAACGTATCATAAAAATAACATAGCAATCTTTTTTTTATTACTTTCTCATGTTATAAAGTATCTAAACAACAGAAGCACTTGTAATAGATAAACACAAGGAAAATGAAGTGAGGTTGTTAAAATGCAGTACATATAAACCTTTAGTAGAACATTTTATTTATGATTCCATTGTTGTTGCATTGCAGTAGCTGCACCAGCGGCCAAAGTATATCCATTCTGTACCTACTTAGACTTGTTACCTCTAAATGCATGACCTCGTATTGTACATATCTTATACAGACACAATACCCTTGTTAATCATGATAATAAAGTTTACTTACTTGCACCACTTTCTTAATTAGCTTCTACTACTTTTCCTGAGTTTGGTTTCAACTTTTACTTACCTATAGCAATGAATAAACATCATTTATTTTATAACATGTTGATGTTATTTCATAAAAATCACATATGCTTTTAACACGTTATCAAGGTATATATACAAGGATGGATCAGTTATAGACTTCTTTTTGCTACAACTACTCCCAATCCCCACTCCCCTAGGGCATCTATGTGCCTCTGCCTGTGCATGCAACCAGGTGATGCATCCAACTAGGTGTTATAAGCTAAAGAATTTGAAACAAAGCACCATGATTGTTTTAGCTATGGTAAATACATGTATATTATGATATGAGGGAGAGGCATTCTCAAGTCCGACCCAGTTTAATAATTAATGAGGGAAGCACAATTTAATAAATATAAAAGTTTGGTTAATAATGAATGAGGGCAGCATAGTTTAATAAATATATGTGTAGTTTACTAGTTTGTGCTTCTATCCTTATCTTAACCACGCAAGTTCAAATACTGTAACCATCATTTTATAGTTTATATTTTTTTCCTTCAGTTGTTCCATATTTTGCCTAGGGCAACATATATGGCTGGGCCAACAATGGGCATTCTATTCTAACATGCTAGATTTATCGCATGAAATCATTCTAGATTGCATTAGTGATACTGAGAGAGGTCAACATATTTTTATTATATAATAAACTTTAGCTAATCATGTTTCTAGTAACTCATGAGTGATACTACGAGGTCAACATATTATTGTAACAATTCTTTTCTTTTCGTGTCAACCAGATTTAATTCTAGATCATGCGATGCTAACGGCGAAAAAGAATCCCTGCAATGCTAACAATTAACAAGGAAAGAGGTGTTTTTAAGGAGCAAGCTGATGTTGTCATCATATTTTAATTTGAAGTAGTATCTTCTTTGTTCTAATTTGTATATAGATTTTTATTGTGTATGTATATGTTCCACACCATAGAATATATTTTGATGATGTATACATTAGCTTTTTTCTTTTAGTAAATCGTTATTTGTTTCTAGATTTTGTCATGTTTACAGATTTTGTCATTTTTACGCAGTTAGTGAATGATTGTGGTTTGATATTTAATAATATTTTGTGATTACAATAGATATATTATTGTGATATATTAATGTTATTGAAAATTAAGAGTGCAAAGTTGTAATATACGCATAGTCATTAGTTGTGGTGTATGTATTCATGCGCAACGATTGTCTTTAGTTGTAGCGTATGGATTCACAACGTCAATTGAATGAATTAAATATTTTTTTAATGTTAATGCAGATGTCGTAGAAAATTCATTTACTACGATTTGCAATCAAAGTGGTTGTGCGAAATATAATAGTAAAAAATACTTGTAAAACCTTGTTCTATAATGTTCAAAAACTGATGTACACAAAGTTTGGTTAACGTTAACATAACGTCATCAAGCTTGTATTTACAACCTTGAATAAATACGATTAAAGAATAAAATATTACATTTGAAAAGTTGAAAAAACTAATACACAACTTCTATTAAATGATGTGACTAATGATTCTACAATAGGTGAATAAAGTTATTGAAATTAAATTACAATATATGAAAATCATTGAAAAAGCCGGTACACAACATATAAATATTATCGTAAAAAAGCCATGTCATAATATTTGAAATATCTTGTAATTGGCTATCTCGTAACATTCAAAAAATGTGGTATATAGTTTTTCTTTATATGTTTTGATGTTTTCACTGTATATATATGTTTTGTTATAACTGACTTTTCAACAACATTTTTACAACTTTTAGGTAAAGATTGTAAAAGAAACACCATCTTTTATAACTATGGATATAACAACATTTTGATAAATGTTGCTAGAATAGATAGACAACATTTATTCAATGTTGTAAAATGCAATTTTTATTGTAGTATATAAACAAGAAGTTTAAAGAATGTACATCTTTGATAATATTTAAGGGAGTAATTAATAATGTAAAGAATGATTTGAGTGAAATGACTATTCCGAAATGGAAAGTGACTTATGATATGTTTATGTATCACTTGATTTTAAAGATGCGATAGTTATTTTGGAAAGATTAGTTTTGACCCATTCTGAATAACTATACGACTAGTATTGATGATACTTGAAGACCATGATTGAGGACCAGTGATCTTAACATCGTTTGGATTATTGTTGATGTCTCAATTAGGGTTTACAACCCAAAACGAGGTTATAAGTAGCAATCGTCCAGACGTACTTGGAGATTGTCTGGATATTCAAGGGCTTCTCTCCTTAATTGGACGATGAATAAGGTGTCTTTGGTTTCGTTTAGCCCAGGAACGGACTTGTAAACGGATGTGTGTATAACGTTGTAATTACAACATAATCGATTATTTCATATTGATGTTATATAGTTGGTGGCAGAGAATTTATTCTCTTAGCTTAACACTGTAACGACCCGAACTTCCCCAACCTCCGAACTGACCATAAGCCACACAGGTTGATCCAAAATGTCAGGGAAGCTCAGATTGTTATGAGAACATGATGCATCAGAGCACAAAACAAGAGAAAATTTAATTTCTACTACAACAATTTTACATCAGAATACAAGATATTAGAGTATAGGTAAATAATATGCCGCAAAACATATCATAGACTAATAAATTAATATATATCGGAATTTTAAATACATAAATTTAATCAACGGAACACTACAAAATAATCTAGAGCATAGCTTTGGCCATAATCCACGATCTTGTTGAATAAATATCTGCAAAATCAAAACTAGTAGCTTCCCTACGATAAATATTGACACCTAGAGTTTAGGTGGGAAATAATAAACTCCAAGTCAGTCATGGTAATGATGCGAGAACTAAAAACAGTTATTAACTTTATTTTAAATTTGGGTAAATCACAGGACCACGCCGTATAACCTGAAACGGGTTTACTCCCGCGAATACCAGTGCATAAAACAAACAACGCCACACTTTTTGAAAAAAATTGACGCTATTATAATACTTTGGCCCCATCACACAACGCAAGCATAAGCCAGAGGATAGAGTTTTACCTTATAATAGCCAAACATGCTTGATACGTGAGATTTATTTCTTATGTTACTATAAGTGCATAATACAGAATATTTTTCCGAAAATATGTCTCAATCTTAGACGGCATAATACCCAATCGTATTATGTCGCCATATAGGTTTACAACTGAAAATGCAAAGTTTATATTGGAAATTGGATTTCCATCATGAGCAAGGCAAGGGATCTTCCTTTTCTGGTTCAGGCCATCTCTAGCTTGATGCCTAGGACTCAGACTCTTTGTGACCTTAGAGTGACAGGGTCGATCGGTCTTTCTTCACTAATTAGTTATGCCTGGATCATACGTTTCCCAGTCCTATCAGACCTCTTGTTCAGTACATTGACTATCTTGGCCTTATGCGGCCATATCGGAGGCGCTTCTCTTTCTTATATCCACATAAGTAAAACGTCTAAGCTCCATACAATGACATCACTTCTAGCTCAAAAGAAACGCATGTCCTCTCAACTGTCATTTATCCCTTTTTGACTCATATCTTGGTGTGAAGCTCACGAATTAATGATATACACAAAGCTTGCTATATAAGCTATGCATTCATTATCATCCACAAGCTTTGCTTTTGAACAAAAGATTTGATCCATGCATCTCAGCATGCCACATTTTTAATGCATACCGTTGAATTCCATTAATATATAACCTCTAAGCTCATACGTCTGAGAGAAGGGTGTTAAGCAAGAGAATAAATTCTCCGCCACCAAAAAAAATTTATTAAGCATAGATCGCTAAATATAGAAAAAAGTACAATGTCAGACACATAATCTATTTGCAATTCCATTCTGGGTGTAAACGAAACCGGAGGCACCTTATTCCTCATCTCATATGTCAAATACAAGAGAGAGGCCCTCGCATATTCGGTCGATCTCCAAGTACATCTGGACGTCCGCCACTTATTACCTCGTCTTGGGTGTACATCTTAATAGAGACACCAGCAATCATCCCAACGATGTGAAGATCTCCGGTCTTCAACCACCGTCTTCAATATCTTCGACTTTTAATCATCGTAACAGTTTTTCAAAATGGGTAATGTTAGCCTACTTTGTGAACTAGGCTACACAAAGGCAAAAGGCCAAATTGATAAAAGATGATGACAAAAAGAACACGCAGTCAAGACCCGGATCGGATCGGAGGTTACTAGCCAAGCCAAATCATTGTGGATCAGAAAACAATGAAGCAGCGACAAGAACCGAATCGGTTTGGAATAGTCTGACACGTTTCCCTTTTCCTTTATCACACGCCCGATCCAAAGTGAGGAGCGGCAGCAGTTACACCCCACATTTGCCTAAAAATGCAGAGCGGTTGGACAACCACTCTCCCATGTTTTACCCCTGTTCATCCACTAACTCTAGGAGCTGTCAACATCCTGGCGCCCCCGAACCCGACTTCTAAGGGGTGACTGCCACGTATATCCGAACCAGATCCATTCTAGAGGCGTTTTCCGCCTTTAAATACACCCCCAAGGCTTATTTGAAAGGATCTTTTGGCATTTCAGAACTCATACTCCTTCAAAAACCGAATTTCATCAAGATATTCATATTACAATCGTCTTTTAAAGTACATTTTAGAAGAGATTGAATGAATTCATGCATTGTATGAGTGAAATTGAGTGAGAGCCATTATTTGCATTCAAGTCATCAATTCAAAGAGTAGAAAGTGGACGTAGGCTCTTTAACGCCGAACCACTATAAATCGAGTGTTTCTTCTGTGTTTTTGATTTCATTTCATTAGAAATTATCGCTAGCTTTGGGTGTTAGAGCCATTTTTGAATATAACATTTTGGTGCTTTCACCGAGAAATCTTTGAATTCTCCGCTTTTTGGGATTATCGTTGTACTATTTGGACCTTCAAGTTCAAAGAAGTTAATCCTCCATTTTCGATATTTTCAAGTGTTTGTTGATTAATCACTGAAGAATTGGACATTATAGCTAAGGGAAAAGGAAAAGAAGTGCAAGGCGCTCGGCAGAATGATGCTAGAGAAGATCAACAGGCCATCGTCTTGACGAGGTCACGAGGACAAAGTTCTGGAACGATCCGATCTGAACAGGATGTTCTGAAACAAACTGATCAAGAGAATCCAAGCCGACTCGAAGCATTGGAGCTGCACAGACCCCCCCCCCTTCGAACCTGTGACGACCCCAAACCCCCGTTCCACAGTGGCTAATCTTTGGAATATAACACATAAACAAATAACAGCGGAACAAAAGTAAATAAATACACCAGATAATGTACAACAGAAATACTGGATAAATATAATCATCAGAGTTACACAGTATACAGGATCATACTTAGTACAAAATATAGTTCATCTTTACAGAAATGTCTACAGCGGAAACAAAACATAATATGCACAATAGGAGCTGAACAACATAAAAAGAAAGAAGTGATAGAATCCAGCTCCAGCTATCCAGAAAGAGCATGCTAAAACCTGAATACAAGGCTGCCCGTGTAGAAAATAGGGCACTCGAGTTTGCAAGTGAAACAAACTACGAGTCAGTCATGGGACTAGTATGAGAAATCTACTTTAACTTATTTTATAATAAGGCCAATCACAGGACCACACCGCTAACGCGGAATGGGTTTACTCCATTGGACTGCCAGTGCTTTAAAATAAGTAAATCTTTTAAACATCGCAATGCTTTTTATAAAAATGAAGCCATTATAAGACTCAGTTCCCATCACACAATGCAACACAAACCGGAGGATAGAGTTTTACCTTATAATGGCCAAATATGCTTGATACGAGCAAAACAAATCATTTGATACTATTAATAGTGTTTATATGTTTCAAAAACAATTTCAATCATAACTATCAATCATAGACGGTATGGGTACCATATATCATGTCGCCATATATAGGTATACAATCAAAACTGCACGATGTCGTATTTGGAAATTGGATTTCCATCATGAACCAAGGCAAGGGATCGTCCTTACCGAATTCGAGACGCTCTAGCCTGTGTCCTAGGCAAGCGCGCAGGCAAGCCTTGGATCGTCAGGGCTGGTCCACTCGATGTGGATTAAAATGCCTGAACACTGCGTTTCCCCGCCCTACGGGGCATCACTGGTCATATCCGACCAAACCATCGGCTCCGAAGAGACCGAACCAACCGAGGCCTCGCTTTCCATCGTCCACATAAGTAAAATGCCCAGGTGTGTAAAACCCAAAGCACCACTCCTAGCTAGAAGGAAACGCATATTCTCCCTGAGGTCCTTCTCCCATTTCTGGCTTATACCGGGGTGTGAGGCTCGCAAAACAACGCTAAACACAAAGCTAGCTATTCATAGTCGTGCTTTGAACATCAACCATAAAGCTCTGCTTTTAAACAAAAGCTTTGATCACAGCATCTCTGCATGCCACGTTGTCAATATACAACGTCAGACACACATCCATTTACAAGTCCGTTCTGGGTCTGAATGAAACCGGAGGCACCTTATACCTCGCACATCCGTACAATCAACAAGTACGTCCGGATGGCTACCACTTTAGCCCCCTTCAAGGTAGCTACTCCCATCGTGAGCATCAGTAGCACAACCATCCATTTGATGTCAAGATCGTTGGTTTTGCACCGTCTTCATATCATCGACTTCTAACCGTCGATCAATTATTTGAAATGAGAATTAACTCGGCCTTTTCAAATAATTCACGCATATTTAGAATTCAAATCAATTCCTTTCAATGGTTAAATTATTCGACATCAATAATTCTATTCTTTAATTTAATTTTCACGCCAAACACATTCAACCATCAAATATCCAAAAAACCGAGCAAATTTAGTTTATTTCCATTTCATATCATTTATAATATTTTATCACGATTTATCGCTATTTTTATTCATTTAAAAACAACCAATTTATATAAATGACACTTCAGGCCATAACGCGGCCATGGCGCTGTTTTTCTTTAGATTTGATTTATACATATCTAAAAATCCAACTGTTGGATCTTTACAAATTTTATATCGTTAGACAGGTCTTTCCAAAGTGAATCCAATGGTTCCAGTTTTGGGAAAATCCGACGGTCAATCGTTTGAAGTTACGATTTCAAAACACGAACTGCAGCATCGTTATTCGATTTATTTTAATTATATTTATATATATATATAATCGATTCCAGCGCTGCTTTTCTTCAGATTTGAATTAAGCATTTCAGACAATCCAACCGTTGGATCTTTACAAAGTTGGTGTCGGTGGAAAGATATTTCCAAAGCGAACCCAACGGTTCTGGTTTCGGGAAAATCCGATGGTCGGATCTCCCGAAATAATCGTTTAAAAACACATTTTCAAAATACGAACTGCAGCTTCGTTATTCGATTTATTTTAATTATATATATATAATTCATTCTCTGATTTCAAAACCATATTCATTTCATATATTTGATTAAAACGATATTTATATCCAACTGATATTTATTTCAACACATTACTATTTTTAACAGTTCATATATATCATAAAAATGTGATTTTTATTGTAAAACAAATTATTTCAAAATACGATTATTTTATACAGTTCATACATAAGGTAAAAATGTTATTTTTGGTTTTAAAACAATTTATTTAAAACACTAATATTTTATATAGCCTATATATATGATAAAAATGTTATTTTTATCTTTCAAACAATTTATTCAATACATGAATGTCATTCAACACATGAATATAGTTTCAAAACATGAATATAAATAAAACACAGAAATATTTCAGAAAATTTTGGTAGCATAACGGCAGGGTAGTTAAAACCGGCACCGTCCCAAGTACAGCTCCTCTCTCTACCTTAAAGCCTCGCAGCTTTTGACAATGGGGATTTCAATATTTATGTAACACCCCGAATTTTCTATTAACTGTAAATTAACAAATTTAAGTACAATTAATTCTTAACGAAAGAATTAAGGGAAACGGGTTACGCCGTTGCGCTCATCTCGGAATTTTGCCTGAGATAGGGTCCGAGTTTGCGTGAATCAGACTCCTATGAAGGAGTTAAGATCTCCGGAAGTTTCAGAATTCAAATTAAAATTCAAATGGCTCAAAAGGAAGTTCAAATTTTGAATTCAGAACCAAACTGGGCTGGGCGGGAAAATTCCCGCCCAAGCACCAGGTCGACCTGGGTGACCAGGTCGACCATAGGGTCGACTTGGGGGTCGACCTGCCCAGACGACCTAGTTTGGCCCTGGCTGGCCTGGTCGGGTTCTGGTCGATTTCTGAGGCTTGGCTGTGTCACTAGGGCTGACATGTCGCATTTTGGTTGGCTCCTCTCGAAGTGAATGGTCAAGATTCGTCAATGATAATCTGACGGCTCAAATCAATCTGAAATTCTATATAAACAACTTAAGACTCCAACCTAAATTCACATAAGAAATTGGAGACGGAGCCGCCATGCTGTCGGTAGAAAACTAAGAGGAGCCTCCACTTGTAGAAAAGCTTAGAGATGAGCCAAATTAAAGTTAAAACAATAATCGAATCAACGTTAGTCTACCCAAAGGAAAGCATTTCAAATTCATAACTCAGAAATCAGAAAATAAGACCGTCGTTCGTTGTAAGTATGGTAATTTTTCCGATGTGAATAAAAGTTTGGATTTGATTCGATGTAAAACGGAAATGGAATTGTGTTATTATGTAACAACGATGTTAATTCACATCTATGTATTGAAATGATTGTGGTATTGTGATGTTTGTGGTATAGTTGAGTTGATATTGATCCTATTGTACATATAGAATCACATGCAAGTTGTATAGTTCATGTTGTAATCGACACCTATATGTTTATGTGATTATATAGGTTGTATGTGATTATGATTTCATGTATATATATATATATATATATGCTAGAACCTTTATGTCTAAACGATTATGTTCACATACATGCTAGTATGTTTGTAAGAAAGTTGCAAGTTCCAAAATTGGATCCATGTCAAGATCCATTTTAATATGTGTTTCAAGTTGTAATTAGACATATGATTGGATCTAGTTCACACCCTTGTCATAAAATTGCACATAATTTATGAAATTGTCATATTCTTGTCATATGCTAGTTATGCTCGATGTTATGCCTAGATCCAAAACAAGTTCAGGCTTATGTTATCTAAATCATACGCTAATTAATGTGACACCTATTTGGTTAGGTACCTATTTCAATGCAAGTTCACATATATGTTGATTTAGGCTATGTTGCAAGTTCACACCTATGACATTCATGTTGACTATTTTGCAAGTCCACACCTATGATGTTCATATTTACTATGCCAAAAATGCCAAGTTTGCACCAATGTCATGTTCATGTTTATGAATTCCCTTATGTCAATTTTGTGTGCGCTAAATTAGGCTAAGCTTTTAGCCTAATATTATATGTTAAAAACCATGCGAATGAAAATTAGGCTAAGATTGTTAGACTAATGATTAAATGGGGGTAACATTGGGAATATTAGTAAAACTTGACATAAAAATATATGAAATTGGCATGTTTGTCACATGCCAAAATTGGTGGCATTTAAACGGTATGAATTCTTATACCAAAAATGTTAAACTTGGAAAGTGGGCCACAACATCTAATTGTTGACAAATTTACATATATATTAAGTAATAAAGACAAATATGTAAATTTAGAAAATACAAATATGCTTAACACGAGGTTGGATTGAGTTGTGATGTAAACCTGCCCGGACCCGCCCGGCTGTCCAGTAGTCAAAACAATACCTATCCAATGTGGGTGGTTAAGCATTGAGCCCAATAAAGGCCCGAGGTTAGACTTAGTTACGGTGTAAATCTGCCCGGAACCGACCGACACATCCAGTGACCGTAACAATACCTGTCTAATGTGAGTGGTCGGTGCTTTAAAAAGCTAAGGACAGACTGTCTGGATGGTAGGGCTAAGTTAACTAAAACACTTAACCAATTCAACATGTTAATTAAATTGATGGGTGGGGTTAGGTAAATACAGACACTTAACCACTTAACATGTTTGACTTGAAAATCCTAGTAACGGGGACCCATTTCAGCAGTAACCCAATTAGGTATCATTGTACCCTGAAACTAGGCAGGGTGGAGCACGATTACTGTGCTGAGCGGTCAAAAGTGACGGCGGTGGGTGCAACAGTGTGGGTTCTAACGGAGTGCGGGCATGCACACACTTCGGAGCAGACAAACAGGGCACTGGGGGCACCAGTAGTATAACCTATGCATTTCTAGTTTTGTGTCGGGTCGCCACCATGGGACTTGATACACCCCATGGTGAGACCAGCATAGGTATCTACAATCTTTGGGAGCCGTAAGACACAGATGATTATGCGAGTAGGAGCCGATCTTTAGAAAAAGGGGATCACTTTACCTCCAGCATGGGGTGCCAGTTAAGACAATACAAGTAGGCGCGGAGATATAGTGTGGGGTGCGATAGAATATTCGATTCAAACTGCTTTACCTTAGTTTATGATACTTTGCTATTTACAGTTTATGCCTGCCATGCCCTTATTCTTATTCTCATACTGAAGAGTCACTAGAATTACCAGGCTTTATGTCTGACCCTATTTTTTTCGTCTTCTTTCCTTCCGTCCCCCCCCCCCACCCGGTCCACAGGGAGGAAACAATTCAGCTTAGTCAGACTCTTTGCAAGCCTCAAGATAATAGATGTACGATTTGAACTCTCTCTTCTTGGATATGGCTGTTGGACACAATCATGGGGATTTATGCAGTTTTAATTATGTTTTATGCTTCTTTATTTAATAACAAAGACAGAAGTGATGTTGTAATATTTTGGAAGTTATTATGTGACAGTTATGGAAATGTTTTATGTGAACACATTTTTATGAAATAAAAAAGTCTGTTGTTTTTCCGCTGCTTATATATATATATGTGTGTTTATATCTGTCTTGTGTTTTATCTGTGACTTTTACTTGCAAACCTCCACCAAAGTTAAGGCATTCCCTTTGTGAGTGACCTTAATGGAGGGTGGAGTGTTTCACTTAGTATCAGAACCTAGATTTACCAGACTAGATAAAAGTTTTTGAAACTATTTTCAAAAAGAAGTTTAAAGAAGCATCTTTTTCAAGAAAAAGCGTTGTTTTTAAAAGGCATAGTCCCCTAAAGCCATATGCACTATCTCTCTATCCTTTGTCTTGAATACTTTCCACTTTGTTCCAGCATGTCTGGAGATCTTAACCTTCCAGAAGGAGTACCAATACCCGGCTGGTTCCGAAGGTACCTAGAGGCTAGGGCCAATGGTTCGGGCTCAGTAGACATTCCTCCTCCCACAGTGGCAGTAGTTCCTCCACTCCTCCTCCTCGTGGAAATACTTTCGCTAAGATATGTAGAGACTTCAAAGCTATGGGTGGAAAGGACTTTTATGGAACTGAATCCTTTGTGGTAGCAAGGAACTGGCTGAAGGAGACCGAAGATTTGTTCGTTATCTTTGAAGTTGATGACATGCAAAAGATACAGCTAGCAGTGTGGTTTCTTAAAGATGAAGCTTCCTATTGGTGGGAAGTTACCCATGCTTAAAGGCAAGTGGAGACTTGGGAAGATTTCAGGATGAGATTTGAGATGAAATTCCTCTCCCAAGCTGAAAGAAGCCTGCAAATGGAGAAGTTCCTAACTCTTAAACAAGGAAGTATGACAATCAAGGAGTATGTAAATCAGTTTAATCAGCTGGCCAGATTTGGGTTGGATTTAGTAAACACCCAACACAAGAAGGCCCTTCGCTTTTTCATGGGTCTGAATGAGCCTCTACATAGCCTTGCTATGACCCATATACCTATGGGAGTGACTTATGAAAGCTTGGTGGACATGGCGCTGCTACACGAGGAAGATAAGGGCAAGAAAGAGACAAAGGAGGAAGTGCCTCAAGAAAAGAAAGAGGGTCTACAAGCTAAGAAAACAGACTTCAAGAAAGGCGGGAAGAACAACAAATCCCGTGAAAAGAGAAAGTGCAATTTCTGTGGCATTGTGGGACACATAGCAAAAGACTGCAGAAAGAAGAAGGCAAAGATGAATGGTGGATGTTTCCATTGTGGTGAGACTGGGCACTTGGCTAAGGACTGCCCAAAGAAGCGGGGGCAGGTACATAGGGCTGGATCCACCTCAGGAGGACAAGATCACGCGCTGACAGCACCTCCAAAGGAACGAGGTAGAAATATTTCTGTAGAAAGCTTAGTTTATCTGTATGATCATCCAGTTCACACTCTCTTTGATTCTGGTGCATCAGACTCCTTTATTTCATCTGCTTTAGTTGAATCTCTGCACCTAGACACTAGTATGGTAGAAGATCCCTTAGTTGTTTGAAATCCAATTGGGGGCTCGGCTTATTTGTCGATGGTTTGCTTGGATTTGAAAATCTCTATTCTAGGTGTTGAATTTAGATGTAATGCCTTTGTTTTGGGCTTCTCAGGATATGGATTGATCTTAGGCATAGTCTGGTTATCCAGTAACGGTGCCATTCTTGATTGTGAGAAAAGAGTGTTTAGGTTCTTGACTCAGCTCGGTAACACCCTAGAAATTTCTTGTAATCCCTTGAATGCTATTATGCTTAGTTATCTAGAGTCGCTTGACGCTTCTGTTGAGAATTTGCAATCAGTTAGAGTGGTCCGGGAATATCCGGATGTCTTTGAAGAGGTGAAAGGCTTACCTCCGAAGCGGGAAATAGACTTCCGCATATATCTTGTTGATAGTTTAAAGCCTTAGCTCTGCCTGTTAGACACATGGCTCCAAAGGAGAGAAAGGAGCTCAGCAAGCATGTTAAGGAGCGTCTCGAGAAGGGTTTATAAGGAGGAGTTTCTCAGAATGGGGAGTTCCAGTGGTGTTCGCCACCAAAGCAAATGGTTCACTACGTCTCTGTGTGGACTATATGGAGCTAAACAAGCTGACTAAAAAGAATAGACATCCGCTTCCCACAATAGACGATTTGTTTGATCAGCTTGTAGGTGCGTCGGTCTTCTCCCAACTTGATCTAGCTACTGGGTTCCATCAGCTAAGGGTAGTTGAAGATAGTATTGATAAAACGGCGTTCAGAATCCTAGACGGTTTCTACGGTTGGCTTGTCATGCCTTTCGGTTTGACAAACGCACCAGCTTATTTCGTGGACCTAATGAGCAGGGTGTTCAAAGAATTCCTCAACAAGTTTGTGGTGGTCTTCGTAGACGATATTTTGATCTTCTCAAAGAATGAGGAAGAACATGCTCAGCATCTGAAAGAGATCATGGAGACTCTTCGAGCCCATCAGCTAAAAGCCAAATTCTGCAAATGCCACTTTTGGAGAGAAGAAGTAAGATTCCTTGGACATATAGTGTCCAAAGAGGGATTAGCTGTGGACACCGCGAAAGTAGCGGCAGTATAAGATTGGAAGACACCGAGAAATGCAACCGGAGTCCGAAGCTTTCTTGGGCTAGTAGGTTTTTACCGAAAGTTCATTAGGGATTTCGCGAAAATATCATCTCCACTCACAAGGATAACAAAGAAGAATCTGGCGTTCTCTTCGGATTTGGATTGCGAGTTTGCTTTCCAACGATTGAAAAGGGCTCTCACAACAGCCCCAGTTCTAACTTTGCCAGATGGAAGCAAGATATTCACCGTATACACGGATGCTTGTGGTACGGGAGTAGGCGCTGTTCTGATGCAAGAATGGAGGGTAGTTGCTTATGGTGGAAGAAAATTGAAAGTTCATGAAAAGAACTACCCAACCCATGATCTTGAGTTGGCCGCCATCGTCTTTGCGCTTAAGTCTTGGCGCCATTATCTCCTAGGTGAGAAGTTCGAATTATATACAGACCATAAATTTTTGAAGTATCTCTTCTTACAGAAAGATCTTAATTTAAGGCAGCAAAGATTGATGGAATTCCTTGCCTCGTATGATTTTGAAATTTCCTATACTCCCGGCAAAGGCAACGTAGTAGCAGATGCGTTGAGCCGAAAGAAACTGACCTTAAGCCTCTCTTTGTGGAAAGGCAAAGCTTGGAGTATATAGCCAGTTTTGACTTTAGGCCATCCTCTGATTTTGTACCTGGTTTATTGGTATCCCTAGAAGTACGGCCCACTCTTTTAGACTCAATAGGGGCCGCACAACGAGAAGACCCTAAGCTTGTGGATGTGATTGATAAGCTAATTAGGGGTGAAGCTTCCAGTCACCTCAATAGGTACTCCGTTGATGATAAGAGTTGGCTGAGGTGAGATGGAAGATTATGCGTCCCACAAGCAAGGGATTTGTTAAAGAAGGTTCTCGAGGAAGCACATCATTCCAAGATGACAATACACCCGGGCGGGGACAAGATGTACAAGGACGTAAAGAGAGTTTTCTTTTGGGATGTCATGAAAAAGGACGTGGCAGATTTCGTTTCTAAGTGCATGATATGCCAACAGGTCAAGGCGAAACAAAAGAAACCTGGAGGACTGCTTCATCCTCTAGAAGTCCCGCAATGGAAGTGGGATAGCATTTCAATGGACTTCATTGATGGGTTGCCTAGGTCAAGAAGAGGAAATACTAGCATCTGGGTAATAGTGGATAGGCTCACTAAAAGCGCCCATTTTATACCCGTTAAGAGTAGAAGGATTGCCTCGTCTCTAGCTTCTCTTTATCTCAAGGAAATAGTTTGAATCCATGGAATACCCTCCAGTATAGTGAGTGACAGAGATCCCGTCTTTACGAGCGAATTTTGCCGGAGTCTGCAAGAAGCAGTAGGTACACAGTTATGTTTGAGCACGGCCTATCACCCCCAGACTGATGGTCAGACAGAAAGGGTGAATAGAATATTAGAAGATCTTTTAAGACTATGTGTTCTTGACTTCGGAGGGACATGGGAGGATCATCTTCCTTTAGTGGAATTCGCCTACAACAACAGCTACCAAGACACCATCGGTATGGCGCCCTTCGAAGCTTTGTATGGAAGACAGTGCTGATCACCAACTTTTTGGTGGGAGTCTATTGACAAACTTATACTTGGGCCGGACATGATTCGAGATACTTCAGAGAAAGTGGACTTGATACGAAGGAGAATGAAGACAGCTCAAGACAGACAGAAATCCTACGCCGACAAGAGAAGGACCGGCCTTGAGTTTGAGGTTGGGGACAGGGTTTTCCTTAAGATATCTCCTTTAAGGAACGTCGTTCGCTTTGGATCCGTAGGAAAGCTAGCACCAAGATTTGTAGGACCGTTCCCTATCATCGAGAAGATTGGGGAAATGGCTTATAGAGTAGAGCTGCCTGAAAGATTGGCTGGAATCCATAATGTCTTTTACGTTTCTCATCTACGAAAATGTCTACATGAATCTGCGGAAGTGGTGGAGCCAAGCATTCTAGAAGAAGCCGAAATGGAGTGCGAAGCAACTGTGAGGAGAGTTCCAACTCGAATCGTAGGAACTGAAATCAAAAATCTACGCAACCGCGAAGTAAAGCTCGTTAAGGTTCAGTGGAGCGATGCCGAGGAATACGCAACTTGGGATACTAAGGACAGAATACGTGCGGCCTACCATTTTCTTTTCGAGGGTACATCTTTGATCTCTCTTTTTCCTTAAGTTGTGCTTAAATCTATCTTTTTAGGTATATTTCCTCGATATTATCCTTTATCCTTAGGTAGGAAACCCTTTGGATGTAAACATGTAATTGAAACATGTTATGGTTGATGGCTGTAAGTGGTTGCAAGTGGTTGCTAGTGGTTGCTCGTGGATGCATATACACACACAACCTAGGTTTTAGATCGGCTTAGTCACTTTATACTACATATGCATATATGTATTCATATTTGTATGTGGTTGAAATTTGATATGTTGTCATATGGATGTCGCATTTATATGAATGGTTGCGCACTCATGTAGAATTATGAATAGGAAAAAAAATTGCATACATAATGGATTCATGGCACTTACATGATTTGCATTAAGGAGGTCAGCTGAATTAGTAGACCGACTAATTGTGCATTAGATAAGGACATGTACACACACTACGCATATAATCATAAAGCATTAGAAGTCTTTTAAGGACAATGGACGCCTGTGTTTGTTGGATGAGTAGATGGACAATTGGATGTTAGGACTTACGTTCTTCCAGACTTGAAGATTTCGGGGACGAAATCCTTTAAGGAGGGGAGAATGTAACACCCCAAATTTTCTTTTAACTGTAAATTAACAAATTTAAGTATAATTAATTCTTAACGAAAGAATTAAGGGAAATGGGTTATGCCGTTGCACTCGTCTCGGAATTCTGCCTGAGATAGGGTCCGAGTTTGCGTGAGTCGGACTCCGTATGAAGGAGTTATGATCTCCGAAAGTTTCAGAATTCAAATTAAAATTCAAACCCTAGCAACGGGGACTCATTTCAGCAGTAACCCAATTAGGTATCATGGTACCCTGAAACTAGGCAGGGTGGGGCACGATTACTGGGCTGATTATAAGCGGTCAAAAGCGACGGCGGTGGGTGCAACAGTGTGGGTTCTAACGGAGTGCGGGCATGCACACACTTCGAAGCAGACAAACAGGGCACTAGGGGCACCAGTAGTATAACCTATGCATTTCTAGTTTTGTGTCGGGTCGCAGCCATGGGACTTGATACACCCCATGGTGGGACCAGCATAGGTATCTACAATCTTTGGGGGCCGTAAGACACAGATTATTATGCGAGTAGGAGCCGATCTTTAGAAAAAGGGGATCACTTTACCTCCTGCATGGGGTGCCAGTTAAGACAATGCAAGTAAGTGCAGAGATATAGTGTGGGGTGCGATAGTATATTCGATTCAAACTACTTTACCTTAGTTTATGATACTTTCCTGTTTCCAGTTTATGCCTATCATGCCCTTATTCTTATTCTCATACTGAAGAGTCACTAGACTTACCAGGCTTTAGGTCTGACCCTATTTTCTTTTGTCTTCTTTCCTTCCGTTCCCCCCTCCCCCCCAGGTCCACAGGGAGGAAACAATTCAGCTTAGTCAGACTCTTTGCAAGCCTCAAGATAGTAGATGTACGGTTTGAACTCTCTCTTCTTGGCTATGGCTGTTGGACACAATCATGGGGATTTATGCAGTTTTAACTATGTTTTATGCTTCTTTATTCTATAACCAAGACAGAAGTGATGTTGTAATGTTTTGGAAGTTAATATGTGACAGTTATGGAAATGTTTTGAATGAACACATTTTTATGAAATAAAAAATCTGTTGTTTTTCCGCTGCTTATATATATATATATATATATATGTGTGTGTGTGTGTGTGTGTGTATGTGTGTGTGTGTGTGTGTGTGTGTGTGTGTTTATATCTGTCTTGTGTTTTATCTGTGAGTTTTACTTATGAACCTCCACCAAAGTTAAGGCATTCCCTTTGTGAGTGACCTTAATGGAGGGTGGGGTGTTTCAATCTATTTCGTACGCAGACGAATTTTCCCATATACTAATCCTATTGGGATTTCAACCACAAACAATCATTTCCAATCAACCATTCATGATATTCACCAAATTTCACATCAACCAATAATCCAAACAATATCACAACCAATATATATCGTCCATGGTCTGTGGATGAGGGGGGTGAATATATACATATATGCGTATATAACTATATTTCAATTTTATTTCAATTCATTCAACGCATATATAATTTTTACAACGCATATATAACTTACACATCGAACATACAACTTATACAACGCTTATACATGCGGTGTACAACGCTTATATAAGTCATACATCGACTATATAATTTATACATCGTCATTTCCATATCGTTTATAATACAGAAATCTCACTTTGGGTTCCACTCCTCCAAAAATTGTAGAAGGCTCAGAAAAATATCCGGTCTCATCTAGAATGTAGAAAAAGTCCTCACGGTCCCGGTGTCTCTTGTTTCACTGGATTTCGTCAGCATACGAAAAAGATATCATTTTTATTGTGAAATCACACTTCGTAGCGCTTTAAAGCGTTATAAACAGTTGAAATTAAATCAGTCGTTACCTTTCAAGTGGAGTTCAAAACTATGTCAACAGATTGCGCGCAAACGGTGGAGCTTGAAGATGGTCGGCCAACGCCACGCTATCGGGGGTGGAGAGGTGCCTCTGGCGCTAGGCGAGCTCGGAAGCTACCTGAGGCGGCGGTTCCCCTTTGAACGGCGAGAGTTAGTGGCTGTGGATCTCAAGAAACGCAGCATGATGGAGGCCGTGACTACTATGGATTTGTAGAGGAGGGTGGGATATACAAAAAGCTCAACAGGGGAGAGGGCTAACGATGGACGTATTCGCCAGAACAGAGGAGAGAAGGTGGCAAACCTAGCCGCCGTTCGATCGAGGGTGTCGGGTTTAATTTCCTACAGCGCGATAATGAATGGATAAAAACGATTGGCCCACTAATTTATTTTTAGTTTAATTTTAATTTTCTAATTCTAAAAATACCCACTTATCTAAACGAACCGCAATTCAAACCCAACGACTATCACCCCTAGCTAAATACCCCCATTCCGAACACAATGGGATATGTTTTGTAAGCCCATTAGACTGTTACAGTCAGTTTTTCATCAAATTAAAACATAAAACATTCAATATTTTGTCTAAACGTACATTTCAATTTGCCGGGGCCACAAACTGATTCTAAAAATTCCCGAAAAAAAAATCTAGCTATGTTTTGACGATACGGTCCTAACAAAACTAATTTCGTCGAATTCTGAGACCGTTTGAAAAATGGCCATTTTCTGGTCGATCCAATTTAACTAAAATCGACCAAACACATTTTCCTTCGCTACGCTCACATATTAACTTCAAAAACTACGGAGTTTGAAACCTAGCAATAATTTGACATACCGGATCCAACAAAAGTGGTTTCGTCGAATTCTAAGGTCGGTTACAAAATGTCTATTTTCAAGGGCTATATATTCTCTATAGCAACCTTTCTGAAAATTCATTTTTCATAACTTTTGACTCCCGCTATGAAACTTCGATTTTTCAGATTTGTTAGAAAGATAATCATAAACAGATTTAAATATTTTTGGTTTCACTAAAATCCGTTTTATTTTGCACCCGGTACAGTCATTCAAAGTTTGAATTCAAATTTAGAAACTGCCGCGCCATTTCAGGCCTTGTTTATAATTAAAATAAATATATTTATTTTCAAACATCGATTCAAACATACTTTTTGTCGTTATTATTTAAAATAATTTATTTTAAATATTTAAAATCAACTAAAATAGCCAAATTAAAAATTTTAAACTGGTTCTGATTTTCCGGGTAGTTACAGTACCGATCCGACTCTGGTGCCCTACTCCAATCTGACCCAAACGAGGTTGAAGCCGGTACCTCTACTCGAGAACCCACCAATGCTCTGATGCCGGCCGCGACCACTGGTGATCAACCTTCTCCATCTATACCCATCACGCACGGAGATTTTTCTCGTTTTATTGACATTCTTGAGAGTACTAGAAATGCGTTGGAAGCCCTTAAACGTGAGAGTCTTCACATGCAAGAGAACTTGATCACTATGAGTAGTGAACTCAGTGAGCTCCAGAGGCAAAAGACACCTTCTCCAACATGCCGCCTTACTGTAAACTATTCATCTTCTTTGGATGAAGTATGTCCTTATGAAAGAAGGCCGCTTGAGCGACCTCAAAATCTTGATCAATTGACCTTTGGATCCTTAGGATCCCGTGAGGATGATGCTCGTGTGTTAGGACCTGATGACCAAAGCCTGAGGGAACCTATGTTGTTGCCCATGCGTGGATCCCACATTTTACCCAAGGATCCTAATATTACTAATCCTACGCAACAACAACTTCTCCAACCCCTTCTTCCCATGAATGGCAGGGAGTGGAGGGAACAGAGTAGAGCAGCTGCCGCTAGAAACAGGAGGATATACCCTAATCAAGAGCATAGGGGTAATTTGAATATTAGGGCTAGAGAACCTGATCAAACATTAACAAATGTCGATGTATGGGCAATGGTGCGCCAAATCATGTCCGAAAGCCGATGATAGACCAATGAGGATTGGGGCATTGAGCGAAGTCACACCCCCTTCACAGATGATATATTGAACTTCCAGTTCCCTCAGCGATTTAACTTGCCACAGATGGATTTGTATTCAGGGAGAACCGACCCAGGACAACATCTGATGAGGTATGCATGGTTCATGAATGCCGCAGTAGCTCCATACGCTGTAAAATGCAAGGCCTTCCCGATTTATCTAGAAGATGTGGCGTTAATGTGGTTCACTCGACTCCCTCCACGGTCAATATCAACTTTTAAAGAATTGAGTGAACGCTTTATGAACCAGTTTCGACTTCACGCTCGAAAGTCTAAAAGCGTCATAGAATTGTCAAGGATTAAGCAGGCTCCGGGTGAATCTTTGAAATCGTATTTAGACCGCTTCAACTTGGCTTCCACCGAAGTCAGTGACCCCCATGAACCCACTTTTTGATAGCCTTAATAGGAGTCATCCCCGACATAGAATTCGGGGATTATCTATCCGGATAACCAAACCCCGCTAGGGAATTGTTCTACAAAAAGGCCAATATTCGCTTAAGGTGAGAAGAAGCTCATGCAAATAGAAAGAGAAAGTCTGAAGGGGCCTCGAGGGAAGGCGTCCAAAGCAATGTTGCTATAAAGAAATCCGATGATAGCTCGGGGAAGGTTGAGGTGAACGTCGACAACTAGAACGGAGGTAATAATAACAAAAATGGCAACGACAATCGAAGGAATAGAAATCGAGGGAACAACGCCAGCAAAAGGCCTCGATTCCAAACTTTTGAGAACTATTCTCCGTTGAGTGACACACTGGAAAACATTTATCTTGATACATACAACGTATTGCAATATAAAAAGCCACCACCCAGAGACTCAACCGAAAAAGAGATCGCTACGGGAAAGTTTTGTTTGTTCCATGGAACCCACGGTCATTCTACCAACGAATGCTGTCATTTGAGAGATGTAGTTGAGAAATTGCTATGGGAAGGGAAGCTAGACGAGTACAAGGTCGCCCCATGGGGCAGGGGGCAAGGAGGGCAAACCCCGAACCAAAATCAGCCTACTTCCAACCCACAGCCCAACAGAAAGGTAAAGGGATCGTTATCAATACCATTATAGGCGGACCCCATCTAGCTAGCCTTAGTTTCAAAACAGTGGATCAGTACGTTAATGCCGTCAAGCACTTTGAAGTAGGAGAATGCATTAACCTCGAAGACATCACTCCAGTGAAACAACAAAGGACAATGTCAGACGACGTCATATTCCATGGTAGAGATGATACCGGAATTCAATCACCTACTGAAGACCCGCTGGTAATTACCACAGTCATCGGCCCCACTTTAGTCCATAAGGTGTTGATGGATAACGGAAGGTCAGTTAATATCCTCTTTAAGAAAGCCTTTGAACAAATGAGGCTCGAAGCGAAAGACTTAAAGCACTACGAAGGATGGATACGGGGCTTCAATGGGGGTATCAATGGCTCTAATGGGTTATGTAGAATTACCAGTGATGTTAGGACAAGGAGATCGCTAGAGAGTGAGAATCCTGCCATTTGTCGTTTTAGATGTTGAGTCACCCTACAATGTCTTCCTAGGTCGACCAGCCCTCACAGAGTTTAGGGCATTTATTGCACCTTGGTGCTTACTGCTTAAATTCCCAACTGACGTAGGAGTAGGGGTGATGAGAGGTGACCAAGCTATGGGACGAGCTTGCTACATGACAGAGTTGAAGATGCTAATGAAGGGGTTGAATATAGAAACCCAGGGTACTTCTCTTCCCTCGAAGGAAAATTCAACATAGCAATTAAGAGGTCCAGCCTCAAGAGAGTCGCTTGGAGATGCACTCGAGGATATAGATCTTAGAGAGGATAGGGAACTAGAGGACTGAAAGGCGACTCCGAATGAAATGACAGTGGACATCTCCATTGATGATGCAGATTCGACAAAGGTATTGAAGATTGGGTCGCAGCTAGATCAAATTCGAGCGAAAGAGTTGGCTGATTTTTTAAAGGCAAATTTAGATGTGTTTGCCTGGACTCACGCTGACATGTGTGGGATATCGCCTGCTATTATGAGCCGTTCTTTGTGTATCAACCCAAAACACCGACCGGTCAAGCAGAAGAGGCGGATGTTAGACCTGGAGCGGTCAGCAGCCTTGAAGGAAGAACTGGAAAAGTTAAAGGATAACGGATTCATCAAGGACTCGAAATATCCGAGTGGATATCGAATCTTGTCCTGGTTAAAAAAAAAATCTAACGGGAAGTAGCGTATGTGCATTGACTTCTCTAACTTGAACAAGGCTTGTCTGAAAGATAGCTTTCCTCTTCCCAGGATTGATCAACTAGTGGATTTGATGGCTGGACACGAGCTCCTATCCTTAATGGATGCCTATTCGGGATACAATAAAATTCCCATGCACATACCAGATCAGGAGCACACAAGTTTCATCACAGGCTTAGGGTTATATTGCTATGTGGTAATGCCATTTGGATTAAAGAATGTAGGAGCCAAATACCAGCACTTGGCTAACCACATGTTCAATAATCAAATCAAAAAAACAATGGAGGTTTATGTGGACGACATGCTCGTGAAGTCTAGACAGTCTTTGGATCATACAGAAGACTTAGCAGAGATGTTTGGCATTCTGCGAAGGTATTGGATGAAGTTGAACCCTATAAAATGTTCGTTTGGGGTCGCATTTGGGAAATCCCTCGGGTTCATCGGAGTTCTCGAGGGATTGAGATAAATCCTAGTCAAATAGCAGCAATAAGGAATATTGAAGAACCACGAAAGATTAAGGACGTTCAAAGCCTGACAGGAAAAGTTGCTGCATTAAGCAGGTTTATCTCCAAAGCCACAGATAGTTGTGTTCCTTCCTTCGATTTTGATAAAACGGGGGAAACTTAACTTTGAGTGGACTCCCGATTGTGTGGAGGATTTCTAGAATCTATTATACTTATTAGAGAAGCCTCCAATATTGTCAAAACCTGTGGAACATGAGGATTTGTTCATCTACCTGGCGGTTTCGTCTCATGCTGTCAGCACAGCATTGGTGCATGAAGAAGACAAGGTCCAAAGGCCTGTGTACTACGTAAGCAAGAAGTTAGCCGCCGCAGAGCATAATTATCCAAGAATAGAAAAGCTTACTTATAGCCTCCTGATTGCTTCATGAAAGCTCCGCCATTACTTTCAAGCTCATCCGATAGTTGCATGATCAACCTTTAAGGCAAGTGTTACAAAGCCCCGAAGCATCAGGGCGATTACTTAAGTGGAACACCGAGTTGAGCCAATTCGATTTGAATTTTCAACAGTGGAAATCAATAAGGGGGCAGGCCTTAGCTGATTTCATAGCAGAATTTACGATACCCGCAGAAGAAATGGTGGATGACAAGGTTGTTGCTTCTGAACACAAGCTAGAGCTTAGTCCGTGGAATCTATATACGGATGGGGCCAAGAATGATCAAAGATCCGGCGCTGGAGTTGTTTTAATCACTCCTGAAGGATGATCTATTTACTACGCCCTGCGATTGGAATTTCCTGCTACCAATAACGATCCCAAGTATGAAGCCCTGATTGTCTGGCTAAAGCTCGCCAAGGAATTAGGAGTAAAAACACTGGATATATGCTATGACTCCAAAATAGATGTCTGCCAGGTACGAGAGGAGTTTGTTACCAAGGGACCTCAGCTTGTTACTTATCTTAGAAAAGTAAAGGAGTTATTGGACAATTTAAAGTGTTACAGCATAACACACATTCCAAGAGAAGAGAATCAAAAAGCAGACCGATTGGCAAAACTAGCAAGTTCTGACAACCCTGAAGAAACTGAAATGGTTCCAATAGAGATATTGGAGTTACAAAGTTTCAACCTAATGGAGGTGGAACTAGCCCTACATACCAAGCCAGAGAGAGAGTCATGGATGACACCAATTAAGAACTTCCTCAAGAGCATAATTCCCCCATTGAAGAAAAGCGAAAGACGATCTGTAACACGTAAGGCTGCAAGATACGTTTTACAGGACGACGTCCTTTATCGCCAAGGGTTTTCCATGCCCCAACTGCGGTGTATCACACACGACGACATCAAACGTGTATTGCAGGAAGTACATGAAGGTGAGTGTGGAGACCGCACCGGGGGCTAAACCCTAGCAAAGAAAGTATTGCGGTATGGATATTTTTGGCCTACCGTGAATAAAGATGTGGTTGATTATTCACGTCGCTACGACAAATGTCAAAGATCTGCCGAAATTCTCAGAGCACCTCCAACCTGGCTTAAGTCAATAGTAAGCCCATGGCCATTTGCTATGTGGGAAATCGATATTATTGGAGTTTTACCCATCGCCAAAGCAGGAGCAAAGTACGCGATCGTTGCTGTGTATTATTTCACGAAGTGGGTGGAAGCCAAACCCTTAACCGCAATCATGGCAAGGAAGGTGATAAGTTTTATGGTCAGAAACATTATCTACTGATTTGGGATACCGAAGACCATTATAAATGATAATGGGACATTGTTCAACAGCGTCGAATTTAGAAACTTTTGTCATAAATACAAGATCGATAAAAGGTATACTGTTGTAGCTCACCCGCAGACAAATGGCAGGTTGAAGCAATAAACTTGGTTATTAAATCTATTCTTAAGAAGAGGTTGGAACGGGCCAAAGTCAAGTGGGTGGATGAGTTGTCGCAAGCTTTGTGGGCCTACATAACATCCTTTAAGACGGCAACTGGCCATACTCCCTTTTCACTCTCCTTCGGATCAGAGGGAGTGATCCCAATGGAGCTCGAAGTCCCATCTCATAGTGTAGCATACTATGACCCAATGACGAATAGAGCACTCCTCCTAGAGTCTCTTGACATGGTTGAAGAGAAAAGTGACAAAGCTGACTTGTGTGCCTCAAGACATCGACATCAAGTAGCACGTTATTATGACCGAAAAGTTCGCTTCAAGACTTTTGAACCAGGGGACTTAGTGTTAAAACGAATCTTCCCGCCTTCAACCCAATTGAGTCCAAAGTGGGAAGGACCATATGCCATCTAACGGAAGCTTGATATAGGAGCCTTCAAGCTAATGACCATGGATGGCGAGGACATTCCCAGAGCTTGGAATGCTCAGCACTTGCGACGATATCTGAGCTAAATGCACAGTGTTTTCCTTTTGTTTTTATAGACTATGTAAAAAGGAACAACTTGCCTTAAAAAGTCTGTTTATATGAATGAAGAATTATGAAGTGGATGTAGGCTACGACTTAGCTGAACCACTATAAAACTATCGTGTGTCATTTGCTTTCCTGCATTATTTTTATCTTCATTAATTATTCTATCATGACTATGAAACACAAAACATTAAATTAAACTTGAAAAATTGGAGACAATTCATGTGCAGGAGTAAACAAAATGACCGTTTGCATACTAAGATAGAAGGAATGGGAAGAAGGATATTCCTAACTCTAACTCTCGTGAATCGAGAGAGAGTATAAAGGACGGAAAGACGACGTCCCTTGAGGTGTGAAGGTGCACCCCGATAAGAGACTGCCTCGATAATACTCTAACCTGATTATGAGACAGGAGAGTATAAAGATGCTAGAAGAATAAGCATCAACGACAAAAGAAATTTAGCCCTTCCAGGGAGTCGGGGGCAACTAAATGTTGAATCTAATAAACCTCGAATTAGCCTTAGTTAGTCAGCCTATTCAAGATTGATTGAGGGCATATATATACACATGTTCCCTTAATAATGACTTCATTGTATAACTGTGATACGACATGTTGTTTATATGCATTTTTACTTAAATGATAGATTTACAAATAGTTGACATCGCAGGGAACAAACTACTTTATTCACAAACATGTGAGTTTATACAGAAAAACAAAGCAAATAATGCGAGGGCCGCACTCGCTACAATAACAACAGACTAGTGGAATATCAAAACAAAAGACAAAACGCGTTTTCATTTGGACTTTGGAATAGACTTTGCTTTCTTGACAGCCTTAAGCTTTTCTTTCTCCTCTTTGTTAGCTTCACTAATGATACGTTTTTTCTTCTTCTTCTCCAAAATTGAGGTGCTGGAGTCCACGAACTTCTTCCCAGGAATTGGAGCACTGGGGTTAAGAGAGGATTTTTTAGCAAGTTCCTCAGTGATCGACCTAGTTGAAAGTTTAACGACTAACCTTGACCCAGGAAGTACTGTCGCAAGAGGCTTAAGATTTTCAGGATCTATCTCCTTAACTTTCAACTGCATATGCTTATCTTGCTTGGCCTTCATCTCAGCCAAAGTCAGATCATTGACATTCCCTGCATCCCCAGTTATAGTAACATCGGAGTCTTCATCATGCCAGTCATTACCATCGTTATCTTTCAAAGTAGCTATTATTTCATCATCATGAGGAGTTTTGGTGTTAGGTGGTACGGGAACCTTGTCGACAATCTCCTCTCTCTCGCCCTCATCACCCTTTCCAGGCTCTGTAGCAGTGACTTCATCATGTTTCTCCCCAGGTCTCTTCAGTAGACTTTTTACCCGGATACGTCTTTTGCGAATCGTTGGTCCTCTCAATTGGCTTAGTACCTACAGAGCGAGAAGCAACGGCTATTAACTCAGGAGAAAACATGGGGTCTTCAGTTGTCTATCCAATAACATGACCAATGGTTGAAATAGCTTTGATGAATTGAGGCGTAAAGGTAGAAATACCTTCAGAAGACTTCTCGACTTGAATGGCTGTAACTTCGGAGGTAGACTCGATTATAGGAAGCAAAAGAGAAGCCTTAGGAATTCCTAGCCTTTCCGGGTCATATCCCTCTACTCCAATGACCTGAGCTGTAGCAGAAGAGGAGCCGGCTTCGATGGTATTTTTTCCTTTGGCCTGACGCTTCTCTTCCTCCATGGTAGCAACAATATGTCTATGCCCTTCGGCCAAGCGCACTGGTTCCTCACCCCTAAGGAATAGGCTTATTTTCGTCAATCGAATCCACTTTGAGTTCTGTTTTCTCTCGTTCGACCAGCTAGTCCCATGCATACACAAGGGGAGTGGGATAGTCCTTAAGCCAAGCAAGGTCTCGGTGACGGATCACTTGAGCAAAGAATCCGACCATGATTTCACCACTCTCGTCAATCTCCCTTTGAGCGTCTTTGAGCTATTCGTTGACTTCCTTAACTTGCTGCAAGGCCTTATTTACATTTCCTTCAGCAAGAGCCGCCCTCGTTTCAGCTTCCAATAATTTAGGCTCAAGCTCTGCGTTCTTTTTGGCTAATTCTTCTTTCTCTTGAGCGAGACGAGTATTCTCAGATTTAGCATCCTCATCCTGCTTCTTTAAATCAACCTGCTCTTGACTATGGGATTCAAGCTCAGAATGATAACGCTTTTGTAATTCCTCGAGCTACTTCTTATAATTATCTGTGTCACGTTGTACAAGAGCAAGCTTAGCTTGGGCATCCTCCAGATCTTTCTCAGAGTTTTCTATGGCCCTCGCATCATACTCAGTAGTGTCGGCCATGGTTTTTACATCTGCCATCAGGTCACTAATGATTTTAGAGAGAGTCTTTGCATGCTTCTTCATTTCTTTATATTGTTCATCTACGAAATCTATAACAGCCTTGACATCGCTGGCCCAATCAGATTTTACCAGTTGATGTTTTGGACAAAGTGCATGTGCCCGAAATGGTGTTCGGGAAATTGCTACCTTAGAACTTCCAGTCTAGCCTAGTTCTCGTCATTGATAATAACCGGTCTTGTGGTAGTTATGTCAACAGTGTGACGAGATAGCTTCGTAGTGGGTCGGTTCTTTCCTGCATCCTTCCCCAATTCTGGTTGCTTCCCTTTTTGATCAGGAACCTTTCTTGAGGTATCATCTTGAGGAATCGTGCCCTTAGATGGAGCAGGAGGCTTAGCACTGCAGTTATCTTCCTCATGATGTAAAGGAAGACTCTTGTGCTTGTCTGAACCATTGTGGTGTGAGGATCGAGAATGGGAAGGTCGATAAGGCTTTGAAAGTCGATCCCTCCTGTCGTCTCTACCCCTACTCTCATGCCGATCATGCTTCTCATCGAGATCTATTGGGGGCATACTCGAATGAACATCTCGCATATGATATGGCTGCCTCCCCATTTGACCTATAAAAAAAATGAAGGAATATTAGAGTCAACATTAACATAAAACTCAAGTGTTGTGACGTGTAGTACTAGAGTGCAGTGTGTTTCCTAAAGTTATGATTCCCCCTTCCTCCCCCCTCCCCCCCTCCGCCCCTCTGAAAGACCAGAGCCCGGACTGAGGCCGGTATGAGTAGTCTCCTTGGACATTACTGGAGTAACTTCTTCCTCAGAAGTGAAAGCAAGAGGATTGGTCGCAAAGTCATCTGCATTATAAAAGGTCTTGGGCAAGGGAAGATTTCCTAGATCCCGATATATAAGGTCATCAAATGTAGTCTTATCTCCTAAAGGAATGACTGATGGTAACTCATTTGGAGAGATTGGCCTTTCAAGGGGTAGTTACGTCTTCAGGATGAAATATTTATCTCTATCCTTTTCAGCTATGTTCGCCAGTTCATCATCCTGAGTCGAAGGAGGAGAAGGAGAATCCCTAATGGGTATCGTTTGATTTTTCGAGCTATCTCCCGCCTCAGAAATAATATCAACTATGGGTATGTACACGTAAGGGCCTTCTCCATGCCCTATGCTACGGATTATGGCAAGCAGACGATGCCGATGTAGATATTCATCTGCCAAACAATCCTTAATGGTCAAGAATTTTTCGTCACCATTAATTAAACGATTCAAACGATCAAATTGTATAGGAAGCTTCTCTTGTGGCAGATTAGGAACTGCAAAGAGAAAACAAGCAGCGCTTAATAAATGCAAGATAAAAGCTGGAACTGAAAATCAAAAAAATATGAGTCCCTACTTGATTTAATCCATCTTCTGGCACAACCAGGGTGTTTCTTGATATAAAACCATTCAGGCTTCGGATCTCCAGCTTTGCTGCTAAATGGAACTGGGATAATTTTCCTTTTTGGCACCGATTTGAAATACACAAAAGAAGAAGTCTCATTGATACGATGCTTGAAATTGTAAAAGAAATGAACATCTTCGAAGGTGAGTTCCTCACCCAGAATTTATTGGTATGGTATGCTATGTACATGGTATACAAATAAGCGTAAGAGTTAGGATGAAGTTGCATTGGAGCAAACTACAGTTGTCTCAAAAAGTTTACGATGAACGATGGAAAGGGAGGAATTTCCCCGACTAGATATATTAATATGGTAATGGCCATATATCCCTCTAGTGGATTATGAGGACGATATGTTTTGGATGGCACCTCAGTATCTCTTCAGAGTATACTGTGTTTTAAAAATATCCTGGCAAGTCTGTCATTATCAATCGTCGATTCGACCGAATCTTTAGGCGATTCCAAGATAACTGCATCCCTGAATTCGTCGGGAGCACGGTTATCTCCTACCCCTCCTTCTTCTTCATCGAGAGAGACATCACCCCCAGAAGATGCTTCACTATTATGAACTTCCATCTCGTAGTCTGGGCCTTCGCTATTCCATCCTGAATCTAAGGTGGAAGATACGTCCTCGACCAGTGGGTTTTCAGATGATCTTGCAGCATCTCTCCTTTCTGCTAATCTAGACGAGCATCTTTCTACCATGGTTGCTAAGCTATTGAAGAAACAAGAATGGGAGTTAGAGTAAAGTTGCTCGTGTCCCCCTGTGCGTGTGTTTAAGCTAAAGTGTGCAAGTGTGAATACAATAACATGAAATGGTTGAGTAAAGAAATGCAGCGCAAAGATGGATAATGCAATTGTGTATTTATAAGCAGTCCAAAAATTAAGTCAGAGAGGCTCTATCCTAACTATCCGTAGAGTTATAAGTCACATTTAGTATTGATTGAGTTGATTATAGCATAATTGTTTTTCAAGGTACAACATGGAGGATCAGATCGGTCATGCATTGTTAAACCAGATCGGGTTAGAGCACGCATTTCTAAAGCAAGTTGGGCCAGACAAGACATACTTGAGGCGGATCGGTTCAGAGCTCTTGATTGGGTCATATTGGATCGGTTTAGACAAACAATAAAGAGGATGGAACCAACTGTGTGATGGAAAACCCATTGGATCGGCTAACACCAGACCGAGCCGATCTATCAACTCCTCTAAAAGCCAAAACCTATCTGCCCTGCCTATTATCGTCTCTCCCAATCCGATCCGATGGTGTATACCCTATCCCGAGCATCCCGATGACAACGATCCACCTCCCACCGATCCCGTTCCTCTTTCTATTCTCCTTCTTTATCTTCTCCATTCCTTTATTAACGCCAAGCCCACCTCATTTCAGAAGCTCACTCATTTCCGTAAACTCCACCACAATGGAACACCTATGGACCCGTATGTCTAACGCTGACTCCGAACCTCCTCCACTGCCATCTCGAGGTGACGACGACATCACTAATGACGATGGCGAGGGGATTGGAAGCGAAACGTTGGATTTGATGTCATGGTGAGTAAAATCTTTTGAATTACCATGAAATCCAAACTAGATTTAGATGAAACAAAACTAATCAGAGATTGAAATCCTCACTTAGTGATTCGATCTGAAGATTAAAGGAAAATTTTGGAGTTATGAAAATCAGGGTTTTTCGCTTATGATTAGGGCAAACAGAGGAAGTAAAAGAAAGAGAGAAAAAGTGGAGTAAGGACGAATTTATAGGCATACGAAGTGGCTCCTCATATTCCAACTGATGTGACATCCCGCTAGGACCAAAGCAGAAAGCAAGCCCATGGACATTCGGCCCAGTGGCACGAAGGTGTTAAAGCGCAGCGGGATCGGATGAAACCGATCTGAATCGAAAGCAGGATCACTAATATTAATTCAACATATGAAATGATTCTGGAGGAGAACACATAAAAGTTTACTTGGGGAAGTTAAGTGGACATCAAGCAAAGTTCTCAAAATTATTTTAAACACAACTGAAGCACTTTGTGCATTTCATTATGTATATATAGACAACAAGAGATGCGATTCGATGAAGTATCACAACTCTACAAATGAATGGAAGAGACAATTTAATGGTTTTAATTTGGAAACCAATATGCAGATTATTTCAAAGCACATTTTATCTTCAATAAAAGTGTACTTCGAGGGGCAAAATGTTAGCCAACTTTGTGAACTAGGCTACACAAAGATAAAGGCCAAATTAATAAAAGATGATGACTAGAAGAACACGCAGTCAAGACCCGGATCGGATCGAAGGTTTCTAGCCAAGCAAAATCGATGCGGAGTAGAAAACAATGAAGCAGCGACAAGAACCGGATCGGTTCGGGACAGTCCAACCCGTTTCCCTTTTCCTTTATCACACGCCCGATCCGAAGCGAGGAGCGGCAACAGTTACACCCCACATTTGCCTGAAAATGCGGAGCGGTTGGACAACCACTCTCCCACGTTTTACCCATGTTCATCCACTAACTCGATGAGCTGTCAACATCCTGGCGCCCCGAACCTTACTTCTAAGGGATGACTGCCACATATATCCAAACCGGATCCATTCCAGAGGCATTTTCCACCTATAAATACACCCCCAAGGCTCATTTGAAAGAATCTTTTGGCATTCTCAGAACTCATACTCCTTCAAAAACCGAATTTCATCAAGATATTCATATTACAATCATCTTTTAAAGTACAATTTAGAAGAGATTGAGTGAATTCATGCATTGTATGAATGAAATTGAGTGAGAACCCTTATTTTATTTGCATTCAAGTCATCAATTCAAAAAGTAGAATGTGGACGTAGGCTCTTTAACGTCGAACCACTATAAATCGAGTGTTTCTTCTGTGTTTTTGATTTCATTTCAATAGAAATTATTGCTAGTTTGGGTGTTAGAGCCATTTTTGAATCTAACAGGTAAAACCCCGTCTTCCCGAATAACTCACGCATCTTATAATCAAGTGATATATAAACACATCATATGCCTCATTCCAATCCAGAATATTCTTTTATTCAAATATTCTTTACATTGGGAATTATTCCCGCAAATTTTATCAAACATTTATTTCATTTAAACTCCTTGTTTAAATCTTCCCTTTGAAAACATTGTAAATGATTTTATAATATCCTTTTACGATCTTAAACCAAATTAAGGTTTATACGCCTTGTGGGGATTAACGAGCCTTACCGAAGTAATCATTTATTTTATTATCCCAATTTCAACCTATTCAACCCATGGAGCAAAATTGGTAGTACTCCATGTCTAACACCCATCGTATTATCTATAAAGTTAATTACTATTTAACGCTCCAAATCTTATTAAATATTTTACTATCGCATGGAGTAAAACTGGTGGTACTCCATCTCGTACACTCCTCAAATTCGGTGCATTTAATTACCACATTCACATTTCAATCTAATTAAAGATTATTAAAACTCCACTTAGTTTTAATCTCAAAAATCATTAATTGATGATTTCTTAACTTTTAGGAAATTGATCCTGCCTTTAATTGGGTTAAAGAACAAATGTGATTTAAAACATCGCTCACGATAAACCCAAAATCATCTTCCATTTAATATGGAACCTTCATGGAAATCAGATCAGTCATAATCGATACAAATTCTGTATCAGTCTAATAATATAAGTGGAATAATAGAAAATCCTTTTAAATTCCAAAAATAGTAAAGATCTTCCTCCATAGAGGTTCATCAAGATTATTAATAAATATAATACCATTCTAATTAAATTGGAAGATTATACTAGATCTTCGTGAAAATTTGTTCTGTTCCATCTGGGTTAAGAACAATGTTATTGAAGATACCATTCACAACAAACCCAAACTCCAATTTAATATAAAAAACAAAGCCTTGAATCGAAATCATATCGACTTATATTCAATAGCAAATTCTGAAACCTATAAATATTGTATCATGAATAACGATATTTATATCTTCCAAATTCCTTAATGATATCTCTGTAATCATGGAAACCAATACCGAAATATCCGAAGATAATTTCCATCCAAATCCTTTTCAATTTATATGTTGGATAAACTCAGGTTATATTAAAACCATTCTCAATCCAATAAGTTATTTAATATAATTAGATTACTTAACTCCAAAAAACATTATCTGATCTTAGTCGAATATCCAATGTCCTTTCGGTTCTTCCCACCCTCGCCTAATGGAATAATTTCTAATTAGATCTCATTGGTGATACTAGACTATACTCTCAGAAATCATCGCATATTCCTTTTTGTTCTTTACTCTAGTTGTTAAGCTCATTCAGATAAAAATATCTTTTATCTTTTCAAACTTGGAATATTTCATCCTAAAATATTTTCTAATCATTTATTATGATATAACATAATTTTTCTCTACTTTTAATAATATAAAAATTGTTTATATTAATAATCTTCAATTACAGGTCGTTATTGGTTTTGGTCTATCAATCAACCGATTGAGCTATGTACTTGGGATTTGTGTATGTCAATCGTCCCAATACCCATGTGGGGTTTTCAATCAATAAATAATCAATTCAATTCAACCACAATTTCAAGAAAATAATCATGACTTATCAATTTCAAGTTGTTTTTCAATCTGTTTTCACCAAAACTTGGTTCAAACACCAATGGTATGAAAATCATACTTCACCAAACAAGGTTAGAATATAAATGGAGCCGCACTCAACAACAATTGAAAGTAAAAATGTAAAGAAAACAAAATGAAGGAAGAATTTAGAGTGGTTCAGCCTTGAGCTAGGCCTACATCCACTGTGAAGGTGATTTGCATTATCATGATGACATTTTCAAGATACATCAACTCTCGTTTTTTATACATCTCATTGTTCTCTCAATATATTCTATCTTTTACATAAAAATCATGCTTAGATTCGCGAGATTTGATGAAAGAATGGCGGAATCTATGAGGGAAAAGGATGGATAAGCAATGGATGAGGAAGATGTCTTCAATCTCTTTCACTTATAGGATTTTAACGGACGCCGTGGCCAAGTAGATGTAAGGCCTTCGGACGGAGATGATGATCATAGTTGAAAGGCTTTTGGAATGGTTGAGGACGAAATTTAGCAACACTTCGTAGTAGCCCCAAGTCTTTCCCTTTTCAGTGGCATTCATGGCCTATTTAAATGTCAGTCTCCCACAAGGAAATGAATTGGAGTTCCTCTTTGTAGGCTACTGATCGCCTGGCTTTTTAATTACGAACATGCCCCTGCTTAGCTGCAGCCAATTGGCGACAGCTGTTTCCAGCTGTTCTGCGCGAGCGATTTCATAGGAACGAGTGTTCGCACAAGATCGAATGGCATATCTTTATGTTTAAGCCTTTCATAACTTCACTTGCATATACTGCTTGATTGGAGCATTTATATTTTATGGTAGATGGGCGACTGAATAAAACTTGTAAAGCTAATATGCGTGCGATCCCCCTGATTGTAATACTAGTGGTAGATCAGGGAATGAATGATATGGGATCCATGTGCGATTCTGTGGACAAATGACTGCAGAACAGATCTTGTGATTAGAATCAGTTCCCTTCTTTGCCTTGTGCAACCGATTTCTTCGATGCAAGAATAAACGACTTTCTATTATGGGCGATCTCTACAGGACGTGCTGGTCTCACAGTCCTTTGGCGTTTCCATTTTTGGTGCATGACCTCTCTGTATAATCGTGCCGCACTTTATGATCAACCCCTGCCACCCTGCTTGAGCCATGGTCCATGTTGGACCCTGCTGTGCACGAATGACCTTGGTTGAGGCATGCGTGCACGGACCTTGAGAATGTTGGTTTTATGGTTCTATTATGGACTTAATTCTTTAATGCATACATGATCCTTAAGGGATAAACATTTTCCACTTGAAGTTTGTAAATCTCAGCTTGCGAAGATTGCATGCTTCAAAATAATGGAATGTAATATCAATTGATGGATTAAGTCCATTTCTTGTAAGACGGACATCCTTACTAATGTTTCAAGCCTATTGAATATATTTTAAGGTCATTCGTGCATAGACATAACTATATGCTTACTGGGTCTGGGGGGGTTGTTCTCTAGGATAGGTGAGCATTTTATCCGGGCCTGACAAAGTTGTCACGTCACTTTAATTTGAAAGGACCTTTTAGTCTTCTTTAAATATTGTCTCTTCATTTTACTGCTCCTTGTGTATTTTACTTTTTCTAAAAATCTCACTTTAATGGTGGCTCTGCTATAGGAGATTTCCATCTCCCTTTGATTACTCCTGGACCCTGATCGTATTACCTTCCCTAAATTGCCATTTCGCTTGATCCTTTCTGACTGAATTTCTTCAATTTCGAAATTGGTTAGAGCACCTTATCTTCCAAACCGAACTTGCTTGTTGAAATGTATGTAAATTTCTTCTTTAAGTTTGATTCTTGAGTTAATCCAATCCTTGCCTCATAAAAGTTCCTAATTGGTGAAAACTGAAATATCTGACCATATATCAAAATTTTCACCAACTTTGACTTAGTATGTTCTGGAGTTTGAACATAATCATTTGACAAACCCGATTTGCGCATAAGCCCCTCTTGTTCTTTGATTGCAACGATATGTTTACAGATTGCTTGTTAGCATGCCTTTGAAACGTCGTTCTTAATTTACCATGCCTTCGCTAGATGCTTGACGAAATGCCTATGTCACATAATTTTGACATTGCTGTCATGGCTTTATGTTCAGCTTGTTGCTGGCAGCATTTATTTGCTATGTGCGACCAACAGTTATTGATAATTGACTTGGCCAGAATCTTTAAATATGCAGGGGTCACGAGCGACCAGTCAAATCTAGTTTGTTTATGCAGGGGTCACGAGCGACTAGTCAAATTTGGTTTGTTTTTTGTTGGCTGAACTTTCCTTGTAATGTTTAACCCGTAATGGCTTCTCCCACCACATACTTTTGGGCTTATTTGTATTGTCGGTAAGTTTTAGGGAGGTATGTTTGACGAAATGCTTGGTTTGAAGAGCATATTTGCTCAAAAGTTGCTTTTCCTTTATTATTAGCAACCTGTCTATAGCTTATTTCCCAAACATATCTGTCCATGTAAAGATGCAAACTAAAAACCAACCTAGTCAAATCCTCAAGGAGGTACTATGTCTGAAGAGGTCGGAGGTTCTTGTCAGGTGGCTGAGGTTGCCCCAATTGCTGGCTCAGTTGGTCAAGTTTATCCTCATCCCCGACTCCTTGAATTGTGCCTTCTGCTAGTCGTAAATCGACGCTTCCATACGACTTATACCAACAAATGTGTGCTCGTTGCGGATTTATGAAAGATGAAACCAGATTTCCAAGGAAAGATGATTCAGCTAATCGTCCTCCCCTCGGGTATGTATCAGTCAATCATCATATGTTGTCCAGTGGAACGGTGCCTCCTTTTAACTCCTACTTAGAGTCCATTTTGCGGTGTTTGGCTATTTCCCCACATCAATTGCATCCCAAAGGGTACCACATTTTACTAGGGTTATACATACTTTTTTGAAAGTCAAGCAACGAGCACCTATGTTTCAGGATATTTGTTCCTTATATGCTTTCAGAAGAAAGGAGGCAGACGGTCTCGCTTTCATTTCTATGTAGGGCAAATATTGCAGAATTATTACTGGTCTAACAGATGGTGTCAAAGGGTTTCCAGATCAATATTTTTATATTCGATGTCCAGTGAGCTTTTGTGGGCAGTGGATGGAAGGAGGCAACTACCTTTTGCCTTGCATTTCTTCTTCTTTCCTCCTCTCTTCTTTTTTTTAAAAAAAATTGATTATCTATCTATCTGTCATCAATTCCTTCCAATGAAGGCTTTGTCCTTAACCAGGCTCTTCTTAACTCTTTGGTTGCTATTTTTATATTCGATGTCCATCCTTCAAGATCTATTAAGAAAACCTTGGCTTATACGCAAAGTACCAAGGACAAATCCTTTACCAAAAAGAAGCTCCTAGTCCTAGGTGATAGCAGCTAATCTTCTCCATAATCTCCCTTGTTTTCAGCTATTGAGGGGATTGATAAAGGAGTAAGTGAACACAAAGATGGTACAAGAGGTGATATAATTTCTGAAAAGATTACTGAAAATCTTGTTCCCCTTTTTACTCAGGAAGAGAATTCTACAGGGACTTTCGGAGGCTTGGGAGATTTAGATACCATCAATTATCTTAGTCAGGGTGATACTGTGACTTCTGATCCTATTATGTCTATCATGTAGAAAACCCAAAAACCTGCTCAATGGACTGGGTAGGCATTCGATTCAGGGGCTCCCCTTGACATTGGTTTGTTATCGGGTGTGTACTGAAATAACTATTATGGGCACTTAAGGCTTTCCTGCAAACCTTATAGCTTCTTTGTGTGTGCTTTCTAAAAAATTTCTTCATTCCCTTGGCTAGGTATGGATATGCCACACTCATTATCAGATAGTTTCTTTCAGCAAGCTGGCACCATTGATCCACAATGTCTATTATAATCTCGCCTTTCCCGTCATTTGAAGCGCTCCCAATCGTCCTTATGTTCTCAACCTTAACACATTCTCGAACTTTCGCTGACTGATTCTTTAGGGAGGGAAGGATGCAATTATGTAGGAGCATTGGACAAGGGCAATGAAAGTGGGTACCTTGCAGAAGAAGAGAAGAAGAAAAGGAGCAGGAACGATTGTGGCAAAAGTGAGATTCACAAACGTTCCTTATCGTCTGACTTTCTGGAACCTGATGCTCCTACTTTCCCTAAGCGATCCATCGTTCCAACTTCTGCTCAAATTCAAATAATTCTCAATCGATCATCTTATAAGGTTTCACTTGGTAACTTGATGCTTAAGGATCGTTTCAGAGGTTGGGATTTAAGAGGAATGCATTTTGACTTAGATCTGCATCCGAACGATAGACGAGATGTTGTTGAAGGTCTAAGTACTATATAAAATTGCATGATTACCCAGTTTAACACCACCAGGAATCAACTTGAAAAACAGTTGAATTTAGCCGTGAGCAATGTTGATAGGCGATTAGAACATTGGGCCAAGTTTGGTTATGAGTTCCAGAGATTAAATGCCCAGCATCTTGACCATATTGATGTCTTGGAGAATGACAAAGTTGGATTAGTTCACTTGATCAGGTTTCTAGAATCTGAAATTGCCTCTTTAAAGAGTGGGAGTGTTAAAGTGAACAACTTAGAGGCCAGAAATGAGGAACTCAAAAGGAAGCTCGAGGCTGTAAGGGGAGAGCTTCGGGAAGCTCAATCTTCCCAAGAACTTGCTGAATGTCAGTTGGCATTAGACAGGCGGACTTCTGCCTCTTATCAACAAGAAAAAGCAGGTCTTGAGGGTAGGATTAATTCTCAAAATGAGACTCTTAGGATTCTGAAAGAAAGAAAGATCAAGCTACGCAAAGAACTTGATGAAGCCAAGATTAGGGCTGACAATAATCTGTTCCAGTTTTATGTTTATAGCGTCATGAGTCGCGGAAGCTTAGGCTGTCTAAAAAAGGAATTTCCACGGACTTTGGCTCTCGTTTGGGAACAAGTTCTCTCGTACTTTGGTGGTGTCGACGATGAATACCTAAAGGAGAACCTCCTGGAAGAAGAAGATCGTAAAGCTATGGTTGGAGGAAGGAAGATATTGGCAGATGAGTGAGCTCGATCCTCCAGGGAGAAAACCTCGGATGTTACCACCACTCATAATATATCTAGTCTTATTGATATTGAAGCTTCAAGCTGTCAAACTCCACCTGCAAATTATCCTATCCAAGATGCTGCTGGAGTTCGACCCATTAAGGAACACATCATTCAAGAGGATGTTCTTAAACAACGTGTGAGTCATGATGATATTTCTTTAAATGATCATGGGATCGACTTTACATATCTAGTAACCCGAGGTAAAATTGATATCTATCTACCCGCGCTGGATTTGGATTATCTTACCTCTTCACCTGGGTTTGCTGAACTTTGTGCTTGTTATTCGTTTGGACCAGGTCCGCCCTCGCCACTTCTTTTGTCTGCTAGTGATATCACTATTCAAACTGTCGCTACTGATTCTGTTTTAGTGTCAACCAACATTAGCCCGCGCACCACACCTTTATCAGGTGACCCAACACTGTTTAACATGTCCGATCTGGAAGACGAGGATGAAACTTGGAAAACTAATGTTGTGTCTTCTCTGACACGCAGAAGGAAGCTCATTGCAAATAGCCCAAGAATTATTAACTTGTCCTCTCCTGATAGTCCTTGCGTAGACAAAAGAACAAAAGATAGATGTTAAACAGTTTGTTCATCTTCCCCTTTCTCTATTAAGAAGTAGCATTTATGACCCTTATGTTTCAATTTCAATTCACTCACTTATTATCGTGTACTTAGACCAGTTGTATATGCAATTGCCAGTCCTCGCCTAATATTTTTTGTTCTTACACTTTCGTTGTAATGTTTGGTATAGTAATGGTTTCGCCATTCATTTTTACAAAAGACAATATCTTATGGGGATCCTATTTTGTTAGTCGAACGATTCTATCTGGCGTTCGATCTTCGTTGTAATGTTGTAGCGAACTTGTGAGCCGACTAATTTTTCATGAATTTTCACGCTTATAGCCGCGACTTTATTTTTGGTCGGTCAGCTCGTAATTATTAGGTTGGTACTCAATCGTACTTCCCGCTAACCTGGCAGTATAAGCTCTTTGGGGATTAGATTTTTAAATACGCAAAGTTATTTAAAAAAATTGTGTGTGCCCCCATGGGAGGTCTTGGGTTTCAATTTTCAATCCAAGTTCGATTTTGTTTGTTCTGATTTTTCTAGTACCAAAAAACCTTGTTGGATACCCCCTTTCGGCTAGGATTTCTAATACCCCCTTTTGGCTAGGATTTCTGTTACCCCCTTTTGGCTAGGATTTTAGTTACCCTCTTTCGGCTAAGATTTCTGCTTGTGTTGGTCATTTCAGCACTAGGACTGGGACTTCCAGCCTAGGTATAACCTATCCTTCCAATTTTATGCATCACCCCGGGAGACGGACAGTAGTTCCACTTATCGAGTTTTTAATCGACTTAAAGAATTCGTGTCCTGCACCTAACAAGGCGCCTCTTTTAGGACTAGCAATTTTCATACATGGGACAAATTTGATACTACCTTTGTATTTTCCTCAAAGCTTGACACCAACCCCTTCCATGGATGCTTGCTAAGAGTTTGGCGTGTTCCATAATGGAAAATGCAGCTGCCTGACTTGTTGTTTGTTTATCATGCTTTTCATTATTTGCCCTAGAGCAGCTTATCCTATGGAAGCGATATGCTTATTTAGCATGATGTTTCCAGTCTTCAAGTTGCTTTTCTTGGAATGTGCTCTGGGAAGCCTCCTGACATTGTTTAATTGGAGATGAACAATTGCTTCTACTATGCCTACAATTAAGAAATTGGCCTTTAGTATGGTCTTACAATTATGTTAGTTAGGTAAGCACATAACTTTTTGATTTATACAACTTTCGTTTAATACAACATAAGCGAATTATCCTCTACTACTTTTAAGAATATCGTAAGTGAAATAGCAAAGTAAAATGACTGCTGATTCTTAAGTAGTAAAGCAAAGCAAAGTAATGGAAGTCGCTTATTCAGAACCGTCGTAATTAGGACGCTGACTACTAATCCTCAAATAAATGCTGGCCTTGGATTGGTTTGAGCAATCTACTCAATACTTGTTGCCCCTTTCCTGTGGAGAGTTGGAGCAATGTTCATGGACTTGTACATATTATTGTAAATGATTCTTCCTGACCAGCTCCTCGATTAACGATTTTAAATGCCTACAATCATCTGCGTCGTGCCCTGGCAGGTTATGAAATCGACAAAACCTTCCTGACCTTAGGGCAACATCTTTGACCTGTACTTGTTTAGGGGTTGGATACTTCTCAGTATCCTTAGTTTCCATGAAGATATTCCGTATGGTGTCATTAAATGGAGTGAACTCGGAGTTCTTAAAAAAGCATAGCTTCTTCTTATTCCGGTTATCTTTTCTTTCGTCGCTCCTCTTCCAACTATCAAAACTACCTTGCGCACTACCTTTCCTCTTTAGCTGTTCACACACTGAGTTTTCTTCAATGCTCACATATTTTTCATCTTTTTTGAGTATATGTTCGAGTGTACTTCACTTTCATATACTGCTTGATTGGAGCATTTATATCTGATGGTAGATGGGCGACCGAAATAAAACTTATAAAGCTGATATGGGTGCGATCCCCCTGATTGTAATACTAGTGGTAGATCAGGGAATGAATGATAAGGGATCCATGCGTGACTCCATGGACGAATGACTGCAGAATGGATCATGTGATTGGAATCAGTTCCCTTCTTTACCTTGGGCGACTGATTTCTTCGATGCAAGAATAAACGACTTTCTAATATGGGCGATCTTTGCAGGACGTGCGGGCCTCACAGTACTTAGCCATTGCCTTTTTTGTGCCCGACCTCTATGTATAATCGTGCTGCACTTCATGATCAACCCCTGCCCCCTGCTTGAGCCATGGTCCATGTTGGACCCTGCTGTGCACGAACGACCTTGGTTGAGGCATGCATGCACGGATCTTGAGAATGCTGGTTATATGGTTCTATTATAGACTTAATTCTTTAATGCATACATGATCCTTAAGGGATAAACACAATCTAACCAATTTCGCTTAAACAAGTGATCTTACCTCATCGTTTAAATTATAAATGGACGTTTAATCCAATATCAACTATCACTAATATTTTAACATTTTCTTAACATGTTAATCAACTCAAAATCACATCCAAATCATAACATAATAAATCATCCATTAATCCATATGTTTTGCAAGAAATTTATGATGTGAGCTACCATTTACCATATATCAATTTGTAATAATTAACCACATAAAAATCAGTATATGCAACCAATATATATTCAGTTATGATTTTAATAACAGTAAAAAAAAATCAGTTCGAGTGCACATTGGTAATTTTTTGTTAAATAACAATAAACGTCACTTGATTACATCAGATGTTTACTTTTGCCAAAAATTTCCATAAGCTCCAAATTGCTTCAAACTAGTTTCGTTGCGAACCTCTTGTCGATAAGGTTCCAACGGATCCTGTTTCACTGAGTTCCGATAATGTATGAAAAAGTTATTGATTTTATATACTTGAATACAAAATTGGTCATAACATTAATTAATAAATATATAAACCACTTAACATTAATCTAATCCACTCCTTAATCATTCTCTCCTCTTCAACGTACTAATTCGAGACCCGTAACCTTCACTATGGCCATTGCCGCACTTTGATCGATTCTTGCTCCCTCCACGATTCATCAAAATTCACAAAACAACTACCATTAGACTTCACTCCGCGCAAGCTATCCGACCATCCACACCATGAGGAGCTCAATCTCCTTCACCTAGGTGTGATTTCAGGCACCTGCACATCCTCCCAGGAAAATGATTAACCACGAACCTTCCCCAAAATTTCACACTTGATGTTAATCGATGCTCTAAGCTCAAAAACAAACCCTAAATCACCTCTAGATCCCTTAGTTTCCGTCATACACGAACCCTAGGTCATTAGCTTGTGTTTTATGAACAAAATAGCAATGCCAATTATCCTTGAACCCTCCAAAACCCATATCAAAACGAAGGGAATTGCCTTACGGCCTAAAAGATACAAGCTTTCGAATTTATAACAATTTATTTGAATTGTTATGACTTTTCAAGGAAGAAAAACTCTCACGTTTTCATTTTCCTGTGGCGGCTTTGATTTTTTTGACCACCGCATGTAGTGATTTAGGGTTAGGGAAGGAAATGATGATATATAGGGTAGGTTTAAAATATTTTTTATTTGATCATAATATTTATTTTATTTGATCGTTTATTGTATTCATCGTTTAAAAATTCATATGATCACATACGAATCCCGATTTCGTTGAAAATTGACATACAACTATATCTTGACATTACGGAGCCAACGAAACTTGTTTCATTGGATTCCGAGTTTGTTTGCTCTGACAGGTATTTTTAAAATCAAGATATTATCTGTTTTTCACATTAAAATCCCGCATGGTCACATACTGACTCTGAAAATAACGAAACTTGAAATGTAACAATAATTTAATATTCTGAATCCAACAAAATTAGTTTCGTCGAAAACGGAGGTGGTTTGCATAATGGCCATTTTTAAGGGCTTATATAACATTAAAATATTAATAAATTCCAGCGATTTATTTTAAATTTTGAATTGGACATAACTTCCATTTTATAATACAAAATCTTGATTTCTTATATTCGCTAGAGAGATATTATTAAATAGATCCTAATGTTTCTTATTTTACAGAAATCTGACTTATTTTGAAGTCAGTACAATCATTTAAAGTTCAAAACGTATTATTACCAACTACCGCGATGTTACAAGCTTGTTTTAATTAAATTTTAAATTCTTACGTTCAAACTTAGTTTTTAAATTAATTTCAAGTTGTTAATCATCCAAATAAATTATAATAAAAAATTAAAATCCATTAAAATCAATTAAAAATTAAATTTTAAATTGGCCAGAAATACGGATTGTTACAATCTCCCCCCACTTAATACTTTTTATCCCCGAAAAGGAATGGAACAGAAGGTCATTTACTTAACAAACTCAACCTTCATTCTAACTCAAGTTCTTCAACTTTTCAGTTTTTAATAACTTTTCAATTTCTCGAAATTTGGCAAACGCCTTAAATTTCCAAAAAAAATCTCCATAACCTCCTTTGTACGGGTTGATCGGTACAACTACATCTTGCCTCTACACGCTCTCATAAATCAAAATAAATTTTAAAAGCTAAAGATTTGCCAGTCGGCTCATATAAGCATCAAACACTAACATGCTCATATGGTTATTCAGTCCACAATATGTAAGCATCAAAATTTACATGCTCATATGGTTATTCAGTCCACTGGTTATTCAGTTCACAATATATAAGCATCAAACACTTACATGCTCATATAGTTATGCTATGATATGTTGTCCATTCCATATAAGCATCAAACAATTACATGGTCATATGGTTATGTTATGTTATGTTGTCCATATCATAAAAGCATCAGACACTTATATGCTTATACGGTTATTCTGTCCACATCATATAAGCATTAAACACTTACATGCTTATACGGTTATTCTGTCCACATAATATAAGCATCAAACACTTACATACTTATATAGTTATTCTGTCCACACCATATAAGCATCAAACACTTACTTGCTTATATGGTTATATTATTATTATATTCTTCTGCTGCCAATCGGCTCATAAAATCATCATACCAAATTAATACAATACTTTTTTGTCGAGCATGCAATTTTATTCCTCTTCTTAACCTTCATGCAACAACCGACCCCACATATGCACATGTCCAATTTGAACTAATTAAACTTCTTTTTTAATTCAGTTTAACATTATATTTGATTCGGCTTAATCTATTTTCCATTTTCGTATTGGTTTTATCATTCCAATATTTTTATTAGTTAAACTATCATAACACTTCACAACAAGCAATCAGTTGTTCAATTAAATTTCTAAACATATAACTTTTACATATTCAAAAATATATTTTTAAGGCCAAATCATAAACATTAACTCTAACTAAGTTCTTGGTTCTCACACCAGAATCATATACACATCCCACTTTCGAAATCACTAGTGATGTGATCACAATTGCCAGGATCATCCCTAGGCTACTGGAGTGTGATTCTATATCGACCTAGTATATTTGAGACTTCAGATCCATGTGGATTAGATGTATACGCAAATTCTTCTTATAATTGATTGTCCAAACTCAATATCAAATAAAGTACTCATATTCTTATAATAAGATCAAAAATCAAAACTAAATTAATATTTACAAATAATGCTCTCCAAACTCATTCTAGGGTATTACTAATCATGTCTCTAACGAGTCATTCTTATAGGATGTTACTAATCCTATCTCTGATGAATTCTCACATCTCATTTTAATGTGTCGTATTCTCGGAGCTTTGGAACCAAAGCTCTGATACCAAAATGTAATGACCTGAATTTCCCCGACCTTCGAACCGACCGTGAGCCACACAGGCTTGATTCAAAATGATAGGAAATCTCAAATTGTTATGAGGACACGACGCATCACAACATAGAACAAGAGAACATTTAATTTCTATTACAACAATTTCACATCATAGTACGAGATATCATAGTGTAAATAAATAATATACAGTGGAAAAATATTAAGATTAATAAATTCCAATATAACGGAATTTTAAATACATAAATATAATCAGTGGAAGACTACAAAATAATCCAGAGCATAGCTTCAGCCATAATTCAGGATCATGTTGAATAAATATCTGCAAAACAAAAAATACTAGCTATCCGTGTTGAAAATATGGGCACCTAGAGTTTAGGTGGGAAACAATAAACTCCAAGTCAGTCATGGGACTGGTGTAAGAGCTAAAAATAGCTATTAACTTTATTTTAAATCGAGTAAATCATGGGACCATGTCGTATAACACAAAACGGGTTTATTCCCATGAATACCAGTGCATAAAACGAATAGCACCATGCTTTTAGAAAAAAATGAAGCTATTATAAGACTTAGGTGCCATCATACAATGCAAGCTCAAGCCGGAGGATAGAGTTTTACCTTATAATAGCCAAACATATTTGATACATGATAATTTTTTTTTCTTATGTTACTATAAGTGCACAGTACAAAAAACAATTTCGGAAATAAATAAATCAATCTTAGTTGGCATAATACTTTATTCTATTATGTCATCTTATAGGTTTACAACTGAAATTGCAAGGTTCCTATTGGAAAATTTGATTTCCATCATGAGCCAAAGCAACGGATCTTCCTTATTTGGTTCGGGCCATCTCTAGCGCGATGTACAGTACTCAGACTCTGGTGAGACCTTGGAGCGGCAGGGCCGGTCAATGTTTCTTCCCTGATTAATTATGCCTGGATCATACGTTTACCAGTCCAATCGGACCTCTTGGTCAGTATGTCAACCATCTTGGCCTTTTATGGCCATATCCGAGGTGCCTCTCTTTCCAACATCCATATAAGCAAAATGTTTGGGCTCCATACCATGAAATCACTTCTAGCTAGAAAGAAACGCATATCCTCCCTACTATCCTTCATCCCATTTTCGATTCATACCGCAGTGCGAAGCTCACGAATTAGTGTCATACACAAAGCAAGCTATATCAACTATGCTTTGATCATCATCCACAAAGCAAGATATATCAACTATGCTTTGATCATCATCCACAAAGCTCAGATTTTCAATAAGAGCTTTGATCCAAGCATCTCAACATGCCATATTGTCAATCCATACCGTTGATTTCCACCAATACGTAACCTCTAATCTCATACATTTTAGAGAAGGGTGTTAAGCAAGAGAATAAATTCTCAAAGCCACCAAGTAGACATATATTAAACAGAGATCACTGAATATAGCACAAAGTACAATGTCAAACATACGGTCCATTTGCAAGTCCGTTCTGGATTTGAAAGTAACTAGAGGCACTTTATTCCTCATCCCATATGTCCAATACAAGAGAGAGGCCCTCGCATATCCGGTCAATCTCCAAGTACGTCTGGACAACCATGACTTATTACCTTGCCTTAGGTATACATCCCAATCGAGACATCAGCAATCATCACAACGATGTGAAGATCTCCGGTCTTCAATCACCGTCTTCGATATCATTGACTTTTAATCGTTTTAACAGTTATTCATAATGGGTTAAGCCCGGACTTTCCGAATAACTCTTGCATCTTATAATCAAGTGAGATATAAACACATCATACCCCAATCCAATCCAAAATATTTTTTTATTCAAATATTATTTACATTAGGAATTATTTCCACAAATCTTATCAAAGATTTATTTCATTTAAACTTCTTATTTAAATCTTTCCTTTGAAAACATTGCAAAAGATTTTGTAGTATCTTTTCATGATCTTAAACCAAATTAAGGTTAATATGCCTTGTCGAGATTAACGAGCCTTACCGAAGTAATCATCCATTTTATTATTCCAATTCCAACTTATTCATCCTATGGAGCAAAACTGGTAGTACTCCATATATAACACCCACCATGTTATCGGTAAAGCTAATTACCATTTAACGCTCCAAATATAACTAAAGATTTTACTATCACATGGAGTAAAGATGGTGGTACTCCATCCCGAATACTTCATGAATGCGGAAAATTTAATAACCTCGTTGACATTTCAATCTAATTAAAGATTCATTAAAATTCCACTTAGTTTTAATCTAAAAAATCATTACTTGATGATTTCTTCACTTTTAGGTAATTAATACTGCCTTTACTTGGGATAAAGAACAAATGTTATTTGTAATATCGCTCATGATAAACCCAAAATCATCTTCCTTTAATACGGAACCTTCATGGAAAATAGATCAGTCATAATCGATATAAATTTCAGTATCATACTAGTACTTTAAGTGGAATAATGGTGAAATCTTCTAAATTACATAAATAGTTATGGTCTTACACAACAGAGGTTCATCTCGATTATTAACAATCAAATTCCATTTGATTCCAATTTAATTTATTAAATTGGAAGACTCTACTAGATCTTCATGAAAAGATTTATTCTATTCCATCTGGGTTTAAGAACAATGTTACTGAAGACACCATTCACGACAAACCCAAACACCAATTTAATATTAAATACAAAGCCTTGAATTGAAATCATATCGACTTATATTTAATACCAAATTCTGAAACATACATATATTGTATTGGGAATAACGATATCTGTATCTTCCAAATTCCTAAATGATATCCATACGATCACAGAATCCAATATCTGAATATTCGAAGATAATTTCCATCCAAATCCTTTCTGTTTTATATGTTGCAAAACCTCAGGTTATATTAAAACCATTCTCAATCCAACAAGTTATTTAATATCATCGGATTACTTAACTCCAAAAAACATCGTCCGATCTTAGTCACATATCAGATGTCCTTTCGGTTCTTCCCACCCTCGCCTTATGCAATAATTTCCAATTAGATCTCACGGGTGATACTAGACTATACTCTCAAGAATCATTGCATATTCTGTTTGGTTCTTTACTCTAGTTGTTAACTAGCTTATTTAGATAAAAATAACTTTTTTCTTTTCAAATTTGGAATATTTCATCCCAAAATATTTTCTAATCATTTATTATGATTTAACATAATTTTTTAATTTTTAATAATATAAAAATAGGTCATGTTAATAATCTTCAATTACAGGCCGTTATTGGTTTTGGTGCTAATTTTTTCTCAAACTTCAATTGAACTTATCTCAAAATCTAACCATTGTATGTCAAAGCTCTTGTTATCGTTTGTAAGTTCTTTTCGATACAAACCTAATGGTTTTGATTTCAGGAGAATCCGACAATCGGATCTCCTGTCACGTCAATTCGAAGTTATGGGTTGAACTTCGCGAACATCGATGCGCAACACGTCCTATTCAAGCCCGAATCGATAAAATAAAATTGAATCGTTCTTCAAAATAATTTATAAATTATTCACAACAGCCATTTGAAATTCTACTTCAATTATTTACCTTTCAAAATCAAATATCTCAATATTAAATCATTTTAATATTATATAAATAAATAAACTAATAATATATTTCCAAACTTGTCACTTTAAGCTCAAAATCTCATGTCGTTCGTAATAAAAGTAAACAAAGAATTTTTGAAAGTAAACTTCCTTTAAAACGTTTGCTACATAACCAAACTGAACTTCACTTCGAAAAATTACCATTCATTTCAAATCAAAAACCTCGACATGTCAAAATTAAGTGAAGGTTTATTCAAAACCAATTGTTATAGTTATGAAAATTCATCGATAATTTTAGATCATTGCATCCAACCTAAATCGGATGTCGAAATCAAACTTTGAATTTTCACTAAATATTATATTATTAAAATATTCATGCTTATTCCGAATTGGAATGAAATTCAACCAAACACCATATAATTTCACTTATATGAATTATATACATACAAAATAGTTGCAAACAACTATCAAACATCCAATTAACATCTATTGTGCAATTATACCCATATAAAGCCTTCTAAATGCTTATATCGGTCTATTTGTCAACCGATTGAGCTACATACTTGAGATTTGTGTACGTCAAATTTCATCCAAATACTCATGTGGGGTGTTCAATCAACAAATAATCAATTCAATTCAACCACAAATTCATGAAATTAATCATGACTTATCCATTTCAAGTTATTTTTCAACCTAACCAATTTCACTTAAACAAGTGATCGTAAACTCATCGTTTAAATTATAAATGGATGTTTAATCCAATATCAACTACAGAAATATTTTAACATTGTTTCTAACATGTTAGTTAACTCAAAATCACATCCAAATCATAACACAATAAATCATCCGTTCATCCATCTGGTTTGCAAGCAATTTGTGATGTGAGCTACCATATACCATATATCAATTCGTAATAATTAACCTGATAAAACCAGCATAGGCAATCAATATATATATATATATATATATATATATATATATATATATATATTCAGTTATGATTATAATAACGATAAAAAAAATTTTGTTTGAATAAGAGTTCTCATATTGGTCTTTTATCGTTAAATAACGATAAACGTCACTTGATTACACCAAACGTTTTTCTTTCGCCAAAAATTGACACAGGCTCTAAATTGGTCCGAACAAATTTCGTTGTGAAGCTCTCATCACTACGGTTTCAACACATCATGTTCGCTGAATTTCGAAAACATATGAAGAAGTTTTTTATTTATATACTTGAATGCAAACACGGTCATTAACATTAATCTAATAAATAAATTAGCCACTTAAACTTAAGCTAATCCACTCTTTAATCCTTCTCTCCTCTTCCACGTACAGGTTTGAGACCCGTAACCTTCACCATTGCCATTGTCGCTTGTACTACCAAATTTCAACACCAGAAGCAAGCCAAGGCGAAGGGGTATTGAGCAAAAACACATATCCAGAAGGTAGAAGCTGATATCCGGAAGTGAGAAGCAGTACCCAAAAGGTAGAATCTATATCCGAAAGTGAGAAGCAATACTCGAAAGGTAGAAGCTATATCCGAAAGTAAGAAACCATACCTAAAAGGCAGAAGCCAATATCCGAAAGCAAGGTGGAGTAACTGGAAGCACTTGTTTTTATACTAAAACATAATGCCACTCAAGAAAAATCCAAGCCGCAAGCTTAAGAATGGACAAGGCGATATCGGTTACTGGAAGGACTTATTGTTAACACTAGTGAAAAGATGAAGTCAAGCGCCGAAAGCACAATATCAAGACTAAACGAAGGTAGAATCTCCAGCGAGAGTGTTGTCACTACCAACATCATCTTGGTAGCGATACCAAAGGCACCATAAAGGAAAAATAGAAAGTCCACTTTCAAAGACAAGCCAGCACCAGGAATTCATTTCCGAAACAAAGAAAGCCCGAACTGGAAATGATGCCAAAATCAAGGGACATGATTTCTGAAAGCCGATAATAAAGGACACTGAAAGTACACCGAAGCCTATAAAAAGAAGGGTAATCCACACTGACTTGCTTAGCGTCGATGCCGAAAGGGATGAAAGTTATAAAAATATAAGAATTAAAAGCATAAGGGGATGCCGTGAAGATTTACAACCGAAAGCATATAGCCGAAACCAGTGATCTGAAATTAGACCCGATAGAAACACTAAAGAAAGGAAGAAAGGCGACTGAAACCACATTGTCAGAGCCGAATGGCACATAAGTTGCCAACACCCTGTTACCGCAGCCGAAAGGGTATTCTGCTGAGTTGATAACAAAAGAGGGCACAAATTGTATAACCCAGGGGTCATATTCGAGAGGGGGATTTTCTCATTCTACAATCTTCTCCACATTCTTTGAGAGTAAACCCAAGTTTCTCCATCAAATTGGAGATTTCTTAAGTTCTTGTAATATGATCAAAATGAATAAAAAGGAGAAGTCCGGGACTTAAATATTTCTCGATTCGATAATCATATTGTGTTTGTCGTGATTAAACAGGGAGTAACATTAACCTTCTTCATGAAAGGCACTACAACAAACATGGGTTTTCATAGCATTTCAAAAACGTTCTGTTACGCTACCATAGCATTTCAGAGAACGCTAGGGAACGACATGCTATGGTAGACCATCAGCTTTAAATAGCAGTGACACAAACACTATATTAAATAGTTTTTCTATAGCTTTTGTCATGTGCTATTATGATAAAATGCTATAAGATATATTACGTGATGGTTACTTTTAATAGTGTTTCTTGGCATATTTGCATAGCGTTTTTTATGAATATTTTATAGCGTTGGTATGATACTTCTACAGCTTTTGTTTGCATATTTGTATAGCGTTTTTTGTATTTATTTAATAGCGTTTTTATGAATACTTTCTATAGCGTTTGTTTGACTATAGCGTTTTTCAAACACTATTAAATTTTATATTTATTTGTAGGTTTTATTTATTGGCCTTTCTGCCTTTTCGTAGGTACAATACATAGTAACCCAATTCTTCTCTGCATATAAATTTAACCTATTTTTCATAGATAAAGAATATGTAAATTATATTACAATATCTCATACACAATCAAATTACTTTTCTATTTTATAAACAAGAATTTCATACATGTTCAATCTTTAAGCATATCCAAATATAGTATTTGATAAATATTCAAACAAGTTTACAATATTCAAAGAATTTTACCGTATCCAAACATAGTATTTCATATATATCATTCTGACAATTTTTCATATGCCTGTACTTAATATTTCATATATATATATATATATATATATATATATATATATATGTGTGTGTGTGTGTGTGTGTGTGTGTGTGTGTGTGTGTGTGTGTGTGTGTGTGTGTGTATGTATCAACTTACTTATAAGACTGTCAAACATTTGATATAAATCAAAATCAATCAATTCAATAAGATGTATAATAAAAGCAACTAATGACATTCTTATGATTGATGACTCTTATTTGATGGTGAAAATAAGAAAATATAATGACAACAACTACTGTTACATAGTTATTACGCTATCTTTCATACAAGAATAATATATGGAAAAAGAAAGAACTAAATTCTCATTAATGTTGTGAGTTCATACAGGAAAGGTTGCAATTCTGGTATTATCTGCCATCTTTCACTATAAAATTATAGGGCAGCCTAACAAATAATGGAATACCTATGAAAATTGATGTCGGCATGGTATCGTGTGTGCAATTATAGTTTAGACAAACAAAAATGTGATCTTGCCCAAGCGAACTGTTTCTCATTTGTGATGCTTTTAATCTTCTTATTTTTTTACTGAAGGAATATCTTTGATAAATACCGGAAGCAGATAGGCCAATTTAACCATATTTCACATCTTCCCTATGATTTGACGTTATGTACACCTGCATCATTAGTTAGCAACATAAATATTTTAGCTTTAAGTATGGCACGTAGGCATATAGGGATGAATATTTTAGCAAGTGCCATATTTTGAAGTAAAATTAAAATTTCAACTACATAATTGAAAACAAAAGCGATTTGATAGTATGTGTTTCTTGTTATTAATAAAGAACTGAAATCAAAAGGAAGAAGGAATCATTTTACCTCACTAATTGGAGGCATATACTCAAACTGGTTTGACTACAGCAGTAACTTTCCAACTAAGTTATAGAAGGAAGAGCAGTTGTAACTTTCCAACTAAGTTATAGAAGGAAGTAAGATAATTTTTTCCATGTGGTTTTTACTACTTGTCGACATTGATGTATCCTCTAATATCCATCTTGGATAATATATTCCAGGTTACACCAATTACACTGATTAAACCTTGGATCATGGAATTACTAAGATATACTTACCAAATATGGTTTGTACGATATTTGACCAGTCCTATGGCTTATGCTTTGAATACATTGCCTTAATCAAACCAATTAGAGCTTGATTTACCTGCATTTACTTAATTGATTACCAGTATTTGAGCATATTGTGCATGCTCATAAAACAATCATACTGGGTCTATCAGTCTACATAGTGCATGCATTATGCATATGCGATAATTATTATGGAACCGATGGACGGTTTTTCAAAATGTGTAACATATATCAAACATGACTTTCGGGACAAAGAATTAGTGCATAATGCATGATGCTTAAGTTAGGATTGAAGCACACCACATGTGGATCTAATTGTACTTTGACAATTTCAAGAAACTGGTAGGAAAATATATTGCAAACACAAGCATATAAGAAATAAGCAGATTCCCTGAAAATTTAGCTTTTCTGAAATTATGGAAGGAAACGGACAGTTGATGCTCAATGAAGTAGGATTTAGCTATGGAAAATATTCCTTTTTTTCATATGCTCCTTTCCCTTACCGCTAATAAGGGTTCCTAAGGATATAACTTTTAAACTCATTTTCAAGTTCAATTAGCGAACTATTTTGGAAAATAAAATGTAAAAATACTAATAAATGATAGCAAAGAAAGAATTATAGTTCACTGGTTTGTACTAAGGTCAACAAGCTTTCCAATATTTTCTATATAAACTGAACTTGATGTATTTTACGGCAGAATAAAAGATTAAGTGTGGTTTCAATGTAGCAATAACCAATTGTGCTTTCATCTCTATAAAATGTCTCTGCTGTCATAACCTGGACTGAAGCACAGGTAGAGTATAATGAAACAATTAATGCCAGAAGCATAGTTAGACTATAATAGAACAATTACAGGAACATGAATTAACTGAGTATACTAATAGTTGACTACACGCATAGCGCAGTGAGACATTATATATGATAGTCCATACAACAACACCATATAGGACATGAATTGACAAAACATGAAAAAATTAAATAAACATTAAAAAAATTAATGCTACGTAGCATTTTTTACCACATATTTATCTAAGTTACACCCTTTCTTTTATGTAATGTGCTAAGCTAGTTTGACTTGGGATATATCCCATATCAACGGATAACATCTAAATGATCTTACTATCAAATACTACGTAACTGTAAAGAAAAAGGAACTGTAATATACAATCTTAGCACGCATGTGTAAGATATAACATGGAATCTAAAGCATGTAAAGTATATTGGTGTCAAAAAAGAACATGCATATTTAGACAATGAAAAAAGGCAACCAAAACACCTAAAGGTAATTGAACTCCAGTATGCAATATAGATAAGGTAAATATACAAAAGGAACAGATTGACAGCTATCACTTCCCAAACAAGAAGCCCAATCCTAAATTGGTAGAACGAAACTCATCAGTAAAAGGATTTACAACAAACAAATAATCTAGATCTTAAATCCTTCTGCTACACTAAATACCCAAAACCTCGCAATATCAACAGCTAACTTCATATCAAAACCTAGGAAAATTAGAATCACGACATTTCGATTAAAATAATTAAACAAAAGACAATCTTTTTACCATTTTTCCATCAATCATATGCTTATCATTAAGAACGATTTCGATTAATCAAAGGTGCAGAAGTTAGGGCATGTAGTTTGCGATGGATTTCCTTCTTTTCCATCGCAACAATTGATGGAGAAAGATTGGTTGGGTAAGAAATGAAAATTTTCAAGGGAAATGGAAAAAAGGAGAAAGGGCCTGCTTACACTTTTTTATTCAGTATGCCCTACGTGCACTGTATAGCGTTTAAATGAAATTTATTGATATTTCGTGCCAGTATAGCGTTTAGTTTTTTCAAGTTCAGTATTCTACATGGAATCAGTCTTTGTATACGTGGAAATGACAAAAATAACTGCTATAAATAAACCATTTTCTTGTAGTGAGGGTTAATCAAAACCATTTCGGAGAGGAAATGCTTTGGGTTAAACCAAGGAATCCTCTCTTTCGATTCTTCTATATGTGACTTAACTCTTTCATAATAAGCCTAATGAAAACACTACATACGAAGGGAACCTGTTGCAAGCTTATAGCTTGATAACTAACACAACCAAGGCCTTTCTTGGGCTGGTTCAATATGGAAGTGTCACCAAAGTCGATAAGTGTTATGACATGTTGACAACCTAATTATTAAGAAGCATTAGCCTCTTTCCTCAGAACATAATGTATATTATATTATCCGAAATTTATGGATGACTATTGTAGTAAGGTACTCAACATTCTATAACCCATAATAACCTTTTCCCAAGGTAACTGTTGATCTCCTAGTCTCAAAAGTGTGATACTTACCTCTTCGTAGGAAGAGTAACTAATTTTTCAACTAGAGATTTTGATGCCTAGGAAACAGCTGAACAAGTTAAGCTTGTTGAGACTAAGTTTCACCTCAAACATCCTCTAGATTAACTACCCATTAAATTTCAATACATATGCAGCATTTATCCTAGATCGGGTATTGATGATTTTTATTGTTAACATTTTGGCGCTAGAAGGTGGGCTTGAACCTTCGATCATATTATTTTATTAAGGATTAATTTGGTGAACATATTTCTTCACGGAAGTACAAGATGAAGTCAAAAAGGTTGGAGGCACTAAATAAAGAACAGACCCTGATGCTACTCTTGTGGAGGGCATGAGTCCAACATTCAATCCTAATAACAACAAAATAGGAAAAACTTCTAATCCGGTGGAACCGTCAAATCTAAATGCCGCGGAAGAAAATGTCTTCAAACTCATGTCTTTAGAGAAACTAGTTAGAAACTAGTCCAGGAAATGCAAGCTTAAATGGAAGATGCTCAAATGCAAAGGTCCTTAAAGGTCACCAAGCCCAGTAAAAGGGAAGAAGATGAATCTCCAAAGAGAAAGGCTCCCAACCAACATGTTGAAGGGAAGGAGAGACTCAAAGAGACTTCCTCTAAGAAGAAAAAGTCCCATTTGAGAGGAATAGATCATCAAGGAAATCAGTGCAGCCAGGAGTAGTTTAGGAGCTCCACTTCTAAAGGTTTTGATCCTAAGAGGAAGGATCATGATAACACATAAGATTATCTCAAGGACACAACAAGGAAAATAGTCAAATATTTGTTAGGAAGCAAGGTAAAAAGAACCCATTATGAAAGGGTTAACGATAATGAAACGGTGGCCCCTTTCACTGAAAAGATCATGAACACTATGATACCGTCTGGAGTGAAGGTTTCGAGCATCAAGTATCTCGAGGCCAATGACCTTGATGACCACCTAATGGTTTTTGACAGTCAAATGGATCTTTATAATGCTTCGGGAGCCATCCGATGTCGTATTTTTCCGATGATCCTCTTGAGAGCAGCAACCAAGTGGTATCGCCAGTATACGAAGAATACCATCTATTCATGGATACTGTTTGCTTGTGAATTTTCTGCACAAATATGCATGTGTAAAGATCCGACGGTGGATTACATGGTTATTGCCAACATTAAGCAAAGACAAAGGAAGTATTTGGGAGATTACTTAAAGAGAATAAATGAAGAAGCTTTAAAAGCATAGGATATGAACGATCGTGACAAGCTTATCGCTGTTCACTTGAAGTTGATCGAGAACACCTGTGACTTCCACCTCCGTTAAGGTCACTCACAAAGGGAATGCCTTAACTTTGGTGAAATATTATAGGTAAAAGAAGCAGGTAAATTACAAGACAGACAAATAAAGCAGCGGAAAATAAAGTCATTTTATAAACAATGTGGTTCAGTTAAGCTTTTAAAACAATTGTCTCAATCATACTTAAAAATAATACATAGAACTTCTGTCTTGATTCAAAAACTTCCAAGTATAAAAGACGCATAAAATAACAATGATATTCCCTAATAAAGCATGAACCAGCCATAGCAGTGGAAGAGAGAGTCCAAAGCAATACATCGGCTATCTTCATGATTGGAAAGAAAACTGAGCTAAGTGGTAACATTTCCTCCTTGTGAACCTGGGGGGAGGGGGGAACGGAAGAAAAGAGGCGAAACAAACTGGGTTAGACATAAGTCTGGTAAGTCCAGTGACTTTCAGCATGTAAATAGGTAAAAGCATCATGACATGAATAAACTGAATATAAGACAATACCGTGAGAACAAGGATAACAAGATAACATACGATTAGTATAGATATGATAAGGCAGGATAAATTAAGTGTGTTTATACTCTTTCTCTACTTCGTTACTACTTTGTTATTCTGATTTTTATATCTCTGCACCACCTAACTTGTGTCCGAACTAGTAATCTATGTAAAATGATAATATTACAACGTGATCCCAATCCCCGCAATTATGGTAGCCTTTAGGTGTACATCTAGTATGAGGATCTTACCTCAATCAGCCTAATTGCCATGAAGAAGTTAGATGTACCCTTACTACCCTATCGATCGGCTCCTTACTCGTATTAATTTTTCATGTGTCTGTATCAAATCGGCCATCTTTTCGTGTAGATACCCTGTGTTGGTCCCACCATAGGGTGTATCAATCCTTATGATAGCAACTCGACACGATTCAAGATGCACAATGTATAACTACTGGTACCCAGTGCCTGCTTTTTCCCACTCCGGAGTACGTGCACGCCCGTAATCCGTCGGAACCTGCACTAACGTACACCCTGCAGCTATTTTGACCGCTTATAATCAGCCCGGTAATCGTGCCCCACTCTACCTAGTTTCAGGCTACCTTGATACATCTATGTGGGTTGCTGCTGAAATGGGTCCCCGTTACTAGGGTTTCTTATTAGTTAAGTTTGTCGGCCTATATTTACTAATATTGCCCACCAACCCGATATGTACATAACCCTTCCACTGATTCAAACATGTTTACTTAATGGTTAATTTTGTGGGCCTATATTTACTAATATTACCCACCAACCCAATATGTACTTAACCCTCCCACTGATTCAAACATGTTTACTTAATGGTGAAGTTTGTGGGCCTATATTTACTAATATTACCCACCAACCCGATATGTACTTAACCCTCCCACACATTACGTCATATTGGTTAAGTGTTGTCCATTCATGTTAACTTAACCCACCCACTCATAATGTCATGTTTGTTAAGTGTTTCTTATTAACCCTTCTCAGTCGTCATGTTGGATTGGTTAAGTGTTTTCTATTAACTTAACCTTATTCGTTCATCAAGTTACATTGGTTAAGTGTTTCTTATTAACTTAACCCCACGCGTTCATCATGTTGTATTGTTTAAGTGTCATCAATTAATTCAAGTTGACTTAACCCACCTACTTGTCATGTTACATTGGTTAAGTGTTGCCTTCTTGTGTTAACCTAACCCTTCCACGCATCCTGTTATATTGGTTAAGTGTTGCTCTCTTGTTTTAACTTAACCCTACCCATTCATCATGTCATATTGGTTAAGTGTTTCTTATTAACTTAACCCTTCTCATTCGTCATGTTGTACTGGTTAACTTAACCCTGCTCACTTGTCTAATTAACATGTTATAACGGTTAAGTGTCCTAAATTTACTTAACCCCGTCTTCTTGTCTAATTAACATGTTATAACAGTTAAGTGTTCTAAATTTACTTAACCCCATCTTCTTGTCTAATTAACATGTTATAACGGTTAAGTGTTGCCTTAGTTAACCTAACCGTGCCATTCTTAACATGTCTTGTTCATTAGCATTAATTGATTTATTAATGCACCAACCTCTCACATTAGATCTATGTTGTTATGGTCACTGGATGTGCTGGGCCGTTCCGGGCAGTTTTACACCAAAACTCAATCTAACCTCGGGTTTTTCTTGGGCATGATGCACTAACCTCTCACATTAGATAGGTGTTACTGGATGTGCCGGGCGGTTCCAGGCAGTTTTACACCGCAACTCAATCTAACCTCGGGTTAGGCATGTTTATCTTTTAGCATATTTACCATACATGTCCAAGACTAGATTTTATATGCTAATTATCCCAAATTAACAAAACTAGTCATGTTACAATTCTCAAGTTATACCTCAACAAAGCTTATTATGAGTTATGCCCTACAAATTCAAATTCAAGTTATTACTCAACATAGGTTACACCTAATTTTCCCAAATTTGCAATAATAGTCATGCCCCAAAAATCACAATATAACACATGCCCTAAGGTTTAGTCATATTGCACCATACAAAATATTCTTCAAAACCCTCAATCATGATTCACAGTATAAACTATGTCAAATTATAGCCTTTAATTACAGTGCATGCCAGTTACCCAAAAATCCCAATTTAGGTGTGTTCACATTTAATAGCTATCCCTATCTTACTATAGGTTTTCATGCCTAAGCCATACATCACAATAATCTCCTTCTTCCAAGTCATAAACTATCATATATGTATATGTATATATATATATATATATATATATATATTATACACACACTCCAATTTTAGGTCTTAAACCACAACATATACTATGCCTTACATGTTTACAGTTCAATTTACGCCCCAAATCCCAAATTATATGTCCAATATAATTTATGCCTCAAATCTCAAGTCGTATGTTCGATACACTTTATGTTTTGAATACAACATGCGTTATGTCCGCAAATTAGTTACATATCAGTTATGCCCAGTTATACATAATTTAATACCTTTCCCAATTTTAGCGCTGGCCATGTCCAAATCATATATTATGTCCAATTTTTCCCAACGTACGTTCATCTCTTATGAGATTCGGCTCAGGCTCGCAGTATCCTGGCTATAAAACAAAAAGGGAAGAAGGAAAGAAGAGATAAAGAATGGGCATAATAATATCAATGAGATAGATCCAATTGATATAGAAAGATCGATAGAAATAGACATAATCTCAGATTCAGATTTATTACAATGTCAGAATCACAATTAACTTTTATTTCTGAACGTAACATGAACTTACAAATTACAGAACAGTCTTCAATTCTGGGATATGATTTCTGAATTTGATTAGCTATTCCTTTGATGTAGACATTGATTGTTAAATTGAAAACTCTAGTTTGATTGATTAAGGTGGAGGCTAGGTCACTTCGGGTTTTAGCAGCATATAAACACTTATGAATTCGTATGGAGAAAAGAATAGGCTTAGGGGTCTTTTTATAGGTGTATAGGGAGATTTAGAGCCTTCAGATCAATTTAGAAGTCATCAGAATCGTCTAGAGCAAAATACCACGTCACACAGCGAATCAGAAAGCAACACGTGGCAAAACACGTCATCGGCCAGCTTTGGGCCAACAGGGGTCGACTCCCCTATAGGGGGGTCGACACCTATGTCGACACCCCTATAGGGGGGTCGATACCTATGTCGAATCCCCCTGGAGGGTCGACATCCTGAGCGGGAATTTTCCCGCTCAGCCTTATTCTGCTTGAATTTCCAATTGTAAACTTGGTTTGAGATGTTTAATTATTATTTATATTTTCTGTTTAAACATGAAATCTTCTGATACCCATAACTTCTTCGTATGGAGTCTGATTCACGCAAACTAGGACTCTATCTCAAGAAGAATTCCGAGACGAACGCAGTGGCGTAACCGTTTCCCTTAATTCTCACTTTTAAAATTAAGTATTCTTTAATTCGTTACTTTAATATTCACAGGAAATACGGAGTATTACAACACCCTTTTCTAGAAAGACTATATATTCATGGGTGTAAGGATCAACAAGACTTCCATTTTCAAGCTGACAAATTCATCCGTATGGACGAATTATACTATACAAAGAAGAAGTTCCGGCCTCGAGGGGAAGGAGGAAAGCCGGGTTTCGATCGAAAGCTTCAAGGTGGAAGGTTTGGTCTAGATGGAAATCAGAAAATGCCAAGATGGGAGGACTCCAATTCCAACTCGGTAGCCCTAAGCGAACCCATCTGCTTTGTGTATGCAGTGGCCAAGGAAAGGGTCAATAACTTCCTCATCTCATTTAAAGCCAAGAAGTGTCCTTAACCCTATAGTGGATGAAAGTAATGCGAATATCACAAGACGAATGGTCATGAGACCGACGAATGCAAAGTTTTGGAAGAAATCATCCAACAGCTTATTCGTAAAGGCCATCTAAAAGAGTTTGTTCTAAACAAGCAACTATCTGCCCAAAATGCTAACGGGTACCAAAAGGTTTTAGCCAATGCAGTGGTAGCTCAAACTGAAAATGATCACCTAGATCCTAGCCCTCCAATAAAACGAATCAATGTGACCCATGGTTGGCTACATCCCGCTGCCCGGAACGATATCTAAAAGATGCTCGGGAGGGAATTTTATCCATTCAAGAGGAGCCATCATTGAAGATTATCCTCTACAACCTCAAAATGCACAATCTATTAATTTCTCCAAACGAGATAAAGAAAAGGGTCTGTCATCCGCACAATTACCCTCTCATGGTAACAACTCATATTAGGATTTTTATAGTTGCCAAAATTCTTATTGATACTGGGAGTGCGGTTAATGTAATCTTTACACATGCTTTTGATTAAATGGTGATCTCTGGAAAAGCTGGAACAAGCAATGACCTAATCTTCGGTTTCAACAACAAAGGATCAACTCTAATGGGGCGAATCAATCTTTTGGTCCAGCTTCAACACCACTAAAAATCTGCAGTTTTCTGACCCATTCTTGGCATCGTTTAGGCGTTACTAAATTTTTTAGTGACTCCTTAACTATGCCAAATATGCATCAGAAAAACAAATGTCACTAAATTACTAGGCGTCACTATAGTGTCATAGAAATATCGTCACTATGGCATCATTAAATTTTTTCCATCCCATAACAATGCAAATGATTTGTAAAAATATTGTGTCGCAATGGCATCCATAAACATTACTGACGCTCTTGTGATACAATTAGAACATCAAAATATTGGAGTCTCAACATTATTACTAATATATAGTGACGCGGTTGTGACATCTTAGATTTAATAGATAACATTCGTCGTTATGGGGTCATCAAAATTTAGTGACTGCATAGCGACACAAATGATTTAGTAAGATAATGCGTTGCAATGGCACAGATAAACATTAGTGGCAATCTTACAATGCAGCTTGCACAGAGAAATATTGGTGTCACAACATTATCGCAACAGTTTACTGAACTTCAATCCTAAGCGAGTCCATTCAAATACATGCTGAAACAAAACTGAACGATGTCCAATTATTCGCCACTACACTTCCTAACAAAAACAAAAATAAAAGTGACATATCGGTATTATCCATTGTCCTTTCTAGTACACCAGAAGAAGCCCCCTATGAATACCAAGTTACAATGAAGATAAAACAATAAATATCATGCCAATTTTTTCATTACAAATATAATACAGTACGTGTATGGGAGTAAGTAGAAAAATATAAGTACAAAAACCAAGACTCTACTCCCAAACTCAGACATAAATGGTCTCAAAATGTATGGAACAAACTAGACTACAAAAAAGAGAACATAAACAAAAAATGATCTAGGGAAATAAAAGAAAGGGGATGAGTAATCCACCTCTTCCATCTTGCTACCATCAACGTCAGCATCATCCAAAGGAGGAATTCCCGTGTCAGCCTCGGTAACAGCAGCATCCTCAACAGTGCTCAGTCCCAATTTGAGCATCCTATGAATCTTGTTTCTAAAAGTGTTGGGATCATCAAGTTTGAAACCTGAAGTCAATAAAGACTAACAAGAGCATGATGAGATCCTTCAAAGACTTGTCATTTTTGTCAACTTCGGCTCTCTTAACTCCTCCATTATCACATTTTCTGGGTTGATTTCCATTTTCTTCTTGCTCGACATGTACCCTACAACAAAACAAAAACAGCAACTCTTGTTGTTTAACATCATCACACAAAGGAAAATGCACTAAAACTGATTGATCAAAATAAACAGTTAAATCATACACAAACAGAACAAACATGATAGAACAAAACACAGTACTAACACCCCAAAAAAAGCAATGCAAATATGAAAGAAATTAACCCTATCTCTGCTTGTTCCTCTTCTTTGTTCCAGATTTAGCAACCCTGAGAGTTTTGTCACATAGCTCAGTCTAGCAAGTGCGGCTTGGGTCAGGAAAACCTATAGTTATTGTCCTGACCTGCAGTACCATAAAGTAAAGATTACATAAAAATAGTTTTAAAGGTATTTAAAAAACAAACGTGCAAGGTAGCCATGCATGCGTAACAATAAAAAATTCACTGAAATCAACGACGTTTGGGAAAATTCCAAATTCATCAATGGACTAATAGCTAAATAATGATAAATTCCATATAGCACGTACCATCTCATATGGACCTAAACTTGTAACGTGAGTAATGAATATTGTTATACCTTCTACTTTTTAGCAAAACTGAATTTCTATTGCTAAAAAAGCCTCCGTTTTCGCATTTTTGGGTTGATTTCCATTGTCTTCTTGCTCGACATGTATCCATCCATGCTCGAGTTCCTCAATGCCTGCGCTTTCATGATTCTTTCCATGTTTATTGTGCACCCGTACTCTCCAGTGATCAAACAGCAAGGAAAATCCGCTACACAGTCCAATACAACTACCTTTTCAACTCTATCGCCAAGCACCCCCTTAACCACTTTGCATAATCCTTCAAATTTAGCTTTGAGCTCTTACTTCCTTTTCTTCTCATCTTCACTCTCGTCGAGGTTCAATCCTTCTTTCGTTGCAGACACCAACTTCTTCCCTTCAAACTCTTTCATCTGTCCCATAACATACTCATCAGTTGCATCAACCATGGATAACACTTCATATCCCTTCTTCTCTAGCTTCTCAAGGAATGGCGAGTTCTCTACAGCCTTCTTGCTTTCTCCCATGATGCAGTACATTGCTTTCTCAAGGAATGGCGAGTTCTCTAATGCCTTTTCATCGTTTTTCAAATCCTCCATCCCTTTTGCTTATTCTGAGAATCAGCATCATATACATCAATAACCTGCAGCATGCATGTACATGTTAAGAATATTTATGTAAATATCTACGTCATAGACATGATAAGGATAATGTTGACTCATACATTCACAGGATATGGATCATGCTGACTTATGCACTTAATGATATCCGCATCATAGGCAGGATAAGGATCATGCGGACTCATAAATTCACAAGATATGGATCATGCGGACTCATAAATTCATCTTTTCTACAATCCCTCGTACTATTAGAAAATCTATCATGGTAGAAAATATGAAATTTTGTAATCTTATTCCCTGATCCATTGATTTACATTATAGTGCTTTATATGGATGGAGTACATACCGTTAAAACAAGCAATAACAATTTCCCTTTAATAAGATATAAAGGAAAAATAATATAAGAGGAAAACATTAAGTGCATGAGTCAGCATGATCCATATCATGTGAATGTATGAGTCGGCATTATCCTTATCCTGTCTATGACGCAGATATTTACATAAATATTCTTAACACTCCCCGTCAAGTTGGAGCATGTAAATCACAAATGCCCAACTTGCGCAATAAAAATGTAAATTGTTGACGTCCAAGAGCTTTTTGTCAATATATCTTCCAATTGATGACCCGTCGGAACATATGCCGTAGAATATCCCTCAATTGTGAAGATATTGAAACATGTGACAAAGAGACTTGAAACTTGCAATTTGAATCTTGGAAACTGGAAACTTGAAACTTGAAACTTGAAACACTTCATTCATCTCAAGCCTTCAATAACTTCACTTTTACGAACGGTTTTTATTGTGAACCAACCCAATTAATGGTTTTTAAAGTGGACCAACCACTACAGTTTTTATGGTGAACCAACCACATTAATGGTTTTTAAAGTGGACCAACCACTACGGATTTTATGGTGAACCAACCACATTAATGATTTTTAAAGTGGACCAACCACTATGGTTTTTATGGTGAACCAACCACATTAATGGTTTTTAAAGTGGACCAACCACTACGGTTTTTATGGTGAACCAACCACATTAATGGTTTTTAAAATCGACCAACCACTACATAAACTATTTTTATAGTGAACCGACCACATTAATGGTTTTCAAAGTGGACCAACAACTACACACACAACGTAGGGTGTAATATTACTAAACTAGTTTCTTAAAAGGACCCAAAGAAAACAATACATAGCAGTTGTCGAGGAAAATCTCATAACAAGAATTACAACCAAGAGTGCAACGACCAATGCAATGAAACCAAGGCAGGCAACTAAGACTTGAATAAAAACAAGGGAAAACGAAAAAAATTGAAAGAATTTTTTTTCATTTTCTTCCCTCTTTTTAACTTGGTCTGATACCAAGATAGAATTTATAATAGTATGAGAGATTGTAGAAAAGATGATATTTTGTAATCTTATTCCCTAATCCATTGATTTACATTACAGTGCTTTATATAGATGGAGTACATGCCGTTAAAACAAGCAATAAAAATTTCCCTTTAATAAGATATAATGGAAAAATAATATAAGAGGAAAGCATTAAGTGCATGAGTCAACATGATCCATATCCAGTGAACGTATGAGTCAGCATTATCCTTTCCTGCCTATGACGCAGATATCATTAAGTGCATGAGTCAGCATGATCCATATCCTATGAATGTATGAATCAACATTATCCTTATCCTGCCTATGACGCCAATATTTACATTAATATTCTTAATAGTACATACTACCAATTTAGGTATTATACACCAAAAAAGAAAATGGTTGAAACTAATACTAAGTTGCTAGAATAAGTTGACTTTAGCTTATTGCAATATAGGAAAAGGATCAAACCGAATATGTTTGCTTGAACTAGTTGCTAGAATCAGTAAATATTTAATAGCCATGTTTGTATTAATATTATTAAAAGCACGAAAAGAAAATAAGGTTTAGAATTTATTATTTTATTTAGGAAGGAAAGGCATATTACTACATACGAAATATGTGTTAATGGTGCGAAATGCAGATCTTAAGGAAAATCTAACACTAAAGGGGGATGAATAGTGTTTATAAGAAATTTATAGAAATCTTCAACTATCTTGAACTACTACATGAATCACACAAAGATTATCACACCAGAAATGATCATAAACACAAAACAATCACACACGCAAAAATAAGTAAATAAAAAAGGCAGAAAAGGGAAGAACACATTGGATTCTATACTAGTCCGGATAACTCCTACGTCTAGTCCCACGCAATGCTGGATTGCGCAGAGTTTTATTAATATCAAAATCTAATTACAACATCCTTGATTTCACGGCTACAAGGTTAACACCGCTCCCTTTCCTTGATTTCAGGGCTATAAGGAACACACCCTTTCCCAAACAATTGCAACAGCTTTAGAACTCTTCAATAGCAATTCCAATCAGAGAGTATTTGATAGAGATTGAAAAGAGAAGAAATTTGATATATTTTTTTATTGAAATCTACAGAGTATAAGTGTATAAATCAAGAAATTAAAGAATAATAGTGATGTTAAGAGATAGGATGAAGATAGAGAAGAAAAAGTGATAAAAAAAATTCGAAATTAACCCATTTTTATAGAGTTTGAAATGTTGCAATGTTTCTGAAGTGTTTCAAAATAAGAAAAGACACATCCTTTGAAATTTAAAAAAGTAACTACTATATGTCAACATGTTTAAACCTGTATGTCGACATATATATTGTTTTAAAATTTTTAAAATTGTTTTTCAAGTATTAAAAGCTATGTATATTATGGAAATTCTTGAATCAAAATTAGTATTTCAAATTAATTTTCTAATGTGTAAAAACATATATAAACATATTTATAAAATTACATCATATAAAGCTATATAACATATATATTATAAACATATATATATAAAAGACTTTATAAGCTATATATATATATTTGAAATCATAAGTAAAACAACTAATAATCTAAAATGGGACATGCAGGGTCGGCTATTTCAGAGAGAAAAATGACATAACTTCTTCTCAATCCACTTCTTTCGAAAATGGCGATTGTTACATCATCTTCTTTTTCTCAATCCACTTCTTTTCTCTTTGATTCTGCCGTCCCCCCTCTTACTTCTCGCTCCTCTCCTCCAAAACCACCAAATCCACCACCTTCTTGTGAAAATCCTTCTTCATCGAAAGAAAACCCTTCTTCATCATCATTTCCCTCTTTAGTAAAGACTGACTATGCATCTCTCTTCAACTCTCTTCCGTGCCATGCTGGCTCATGTCAACCTATTCATTTTGATATTGCTCGTGATGGTAAGAAGAAATTAATCCTCGATCTAGTCAGAAATGAAGGTCTTAAGTACTGGAGTAATTTTATGGTAGGATTTTTTCTTGATAGTACCCTTTCTTTTCTAGTTGTTTGTAATTTCTTAAGAAGTCGTTGGAAGCTCAGCGGTGAGGTTGATATTAGATCTGATGGTTTTGACTTCTATTTCAAGTTCTCCAATGAATTAGATAGAGAGAAAATATTACATTCTGATCCAGTTTTTATTTGAGGAAGGACGTTCATAATCACGGTTTGGGATCCAACTATAGGATGTTAACAATCTCAAATTAGAAAATACCTATTTGGATTCATCTATACCGTATCCCAGTGATCTTGTGGGCCTTAATAGGCATTAATTGGTTAGTAAATCATGTTGGTAGACTTATTTGTTATGATGTAAGGACTAAAGAATTATAACGTTTTCGGTATGCAAATGCCCTAGTTGAGGTATCACCTGATTTTGAGCTACCAAAGTCTATAGTAGTTGATGAATTGGGTGAATTTTGTCCATCATTAAAGTCTTATACGATTGGAAGCTTAGGATTTGTACTAGTTGCAAAATATTTAGTCATACTTCTGTATATTGTGAATTGAACGCAGCGAATAATATGCAGAATGAAAATCTATTTAATGAGGATTTTAATGATCATCATGTAAATAAGTCTGTTCATGCTGATTGGCTATATAGGAATATAAATTCTATTGTACATAAGAGTTCTTGGATGAGTGCAAAAAATAAGAGGAAACAAGAACGGAGGAAAACTGGAAGTAAAAATTCTGAGTATACTGGTAATCCTCACTACAACAAAAATACCATACTACAACTTTAAATTTACAATGGTACATAAAGCACAGTTGTAATAAATGCATTTTTACAACTGTGCAAAACGCACTGTTGTAATGAATGTTTTTTACAACTATAATAATCACTGCTGTAATAAATATATATATCACAACTTTTCTTTTTTTTGTTGTAATAGAGATGCCTTCATGTTTATAATTAATATCTATATTTAATAACTAATTATATTGATATTTAATAATAATACTTAATAATCATAATAAATAATAAACTTGGGAATCAATAATATTTGTCAATTATTATTAAATAATTAATAGTTAATAAGTAGTAATTTTTTTAATAGTTAATATATGTTAACTAGCTACTTTACTAATTAATAGTAACATAAGCTTGTAATAATTATTACTCTCAATCATAATTAACTAAGTAGAAAATAAGTAAAAGTTAATTAATTTATTAACCATTATTTGTAAGTAATATTTGATTTGGTAGTAACTATTTCAGCAGTTTTAATAAATATAATTTTGGCAAATTTGTTTGTTCAGCAGTTAACAACCGCGCTATCGTTTGTGCGCTTTTGATAGATTTTTTTTATTTGCGTGTAAAATTAATGTTGTAATTCCATGGCATTGCTTATGATCTGTCGGCTTTTGACAATTTTAATTACAAAGTAATATTTAATATTTGGCAATTAAATTATATAATAATTCATAAAATATTGATGATAAATATAACATTTATAATAAATAATAAATAAGATTTTAATAAACAATAAAAATTAAATACAAATATATAATAATTAATAACTAAGACTAAATAATAATTATTAATTTGAAATGTGGCACAATTCAAAGCATAATGTTGAAAACGTTTTTTGAGAATAGTGGAACATAACTCAGCTCCGAACTGATTTCTCACCCTCTGACACTTAACAAAATTTCCATCCTTCTTCAATTAATCTTCCCACTGTGTGGATGAAACGTTGTGCCTTTTAACATCGGTTGACAACATTTCTTTCGTATTCCATCGTATTCAATTCCTTTTCCATCCGTTCACAACATTTCCTTTTCCATCCGTTCACAATACATTTCCTTTTCCATCGTATTCCACCGCAAACCCTAATTCCCCTTTCGATAACCAGGCGGCATAGCGATCTCCTCCACTTCACATCACCACTGCTCGATCGCCGCTGCTCAATCGCCACTGCTCGATCGCTGCTGCTTAATCGCCACTGTTCGATCGCCTCTGTATCTTGCCTGCGTTCTCTCGCTGGTAAATTTTTATCCTTTTTCTCAATTGCATGTGATTTTACTGTTTCCCTCTCGCTGATGATCCTGAGAACGCTCCCCGTCAGTATTTCCCATATATCCAATCCCTTACACATGCAAAGCTTGACCAACTTTTTGGCTCATTCTACTGTGTCATATTGATTGTAACAATGCTCCTTTTAGGTTGAACTTTGTATATAATTTGATGACAAACCTCAATAATGACCAAGAAACTGATGCAAGTTTATAGGGTATGTTGTATTATCACTTATTTTATTTATATTTATGCTAAGGAAAGCTGAGGAAGTCAAAGAGATGAATTAGTTGTTGACTCTATCCTTTGAATAGCTATTATCAAGTTCAGATTTTAATGTAAGATATAAAAATTAATTGTACTGAAACTATTAGTTTCCATGTGAAATCATAACAATTCATTGTCATTAATACTGTACATTTCCTTCTTAATCTGTCCATCTCTTGACAAATTACCATGGCAAATATCTACATTTCCACTGCTGCTTATTTTTCCTTCTTTACTACCCATTATGTTTCTTCGATCTCACCAAACCCTATCATCCATTTATTATTTGTTTATTTTCATCTCCATATTTCTTCATCTAATTGTAATTCCTGTCAATTTGCAGTCACACTCGTTTTGGACATGAAATATGAAATTCGATCATATATATGCATATACACGTGCGCATATGTATAAACATGTATTTGGTCATACATTGAGTTTGTATATTTAGTTTATGATATTGACTTTTTGAATTTTACGGGTTTGGGTATTTGCCATAAACGACCAGTATGTTAGAATGACCAAAGTTTGTTCGCTTGCATATCATACTTTGTACCGCAGTACTGACTTTATAGGCTGGAATATATATATACACACACATTATACCAGCATTATTTTTGTATACAGTTAGGATATAGTTCAACCACAAAAAGCATGGGTTAATACTGGTTAATCATTTATTAAATATACACCTATACATATAGGTATATATATGTAATTGGCGACACCTTAAACCAGGTTCATATATGTATATGTTGTTAAGACGGGGTAAAATATGTATATATGTCACACTATATATGTAATTGGCGAGACCTTAAACCAGGTTGAAAACTGGATATATGTCACACTATATATTAGGTAGAAACTTGTAGGCATGTTAGTTTAGCATGTACTCGGCTGCCCTGGCATGTTAGTGGGAAGAATTAACAGGTTATTTCATTACTTGAAGTTGTCAAACGATGTTGAAGATCGAAATAGGTGGAGGCCTCTGAAGTCGACCCATGTACTATCCACTTAATGCAGAAATATATTGCTTATTCGTGCACAGCTAAGCTGTGGACAACGCCATAAAAGCTATTTAACTACGGAAGTAGACTGCTTATTGGCTCACACCTACCTCTGGACGACAACATGAAAGCTATTTACATAAAGAACCAACCGGAAAAATACATAATTTAAAGAAGAATTAATACAAATTTCCATTTGAATTAGTTAGATATTAAAATATGCAGCCTAGAAAAATAGTTCAAAGATTTAAGGAAATATGTCTAGATACAACAATGTAAATAGTAACTAAGTGATTTAATGAGACATGTTGAAGACATATCTGTTTTTTCCCAGTTTGGTTTTGCAAGTTTAGAACAAAGGAACATCCCTTACGATTGGGTTAATAGGATGCTCCATGCATCAACCTGAGTAGCCAGGTGAAACTGAAAAAACATACGCAAGTATGATAATGTTAGTTACAGTTAGGATTTGATGATTTTTGTATTTTAGATGATAAAATGAATGTTGTAACATGCAAGGTAGTCAAGGCGAAAAAGCCCAAAAAAGCCCCAGGCTGGCGCCTAGCGCTTTTTGGTGCCTAGGGCTTTTTTGGGCGCCTTGAGCATGACTTTTGCTATTTTACAAAAAAAAAACTGCACTTAAAAAATGAAACTTAAAAACTACATTGAACAAAAACTGCCTTAAAAAACTACACTTAAAAAAAACTGCACTTTAATAACTGCACCTAAAAAAACAGCATTTGTTTTATAAAAAAACTGCACTGCACTTTGTTTTATAAAAAAACCTGTACTGATTTTTTTATAAAAAAAACTGCACTGTTATTTAAAAAAAAAAAAACTGAACTTGTGGAAACTTAAAAAAAAACTGCATTTGTTCCCAAAAAAACAGCATTTATTCAAGACTTCAAAAAAAATACAGCATTTTTTCTTTAAAAAAAATCTGCATTTGATTAAAAATAAACAGCATTTGTTTAAAAATAAATTGCATTTCTTCAAAAAGAAAAACACACACTTACTCTTGTTTAACAAAAAAAACTGTTGTTCAAATAAGGAAACGAGAAAAAAAAACTTACAGAACAAAATATTTCTGAAGGCTCGAGCTTTGATCTGATAAGATTGAAGTAATTTTTGCTGTTGATTTGCTTGTTCGATGTCCTCTTTGAGTTCGACGGCTGCTCTTTTTTTTTTTGTTCGAGGTATAAAAATGAGTCAAAACCCTAGCCGACTAACTTTATATCATCGAAGTGGGCATGTTATAGGCATGATAAACAAATGAATGTTGTAGGCATGTTAGTTGAAAACTGAAAATACACCTGTAGCATAAGTATGCTTGTATATCCTTGGGGCTGGTCATCTAGGTGGAGATAGGATGATCAATGGGTTGGTTGCCATGGAAATGAGATATGAAAGATAGAGAGAGAATAAGGTTATGGATGTATAAAACTATCAACTTCAGTCCTAAATTTAACCAATTCATTAATGAACTGTTGAACCATATAAGATCATTTCCAGTAGGTCCGAAAATTAGAGGCGTTGTTTTACCAAGATGAACAAAGCATGGATCAATCTACCAAGGTTTCATCATTTGGGTTGTTACTTCCATAGTTATAAGTAGTGTGATGCTAAGGTACATCATTTTTCTCTTACTAATACCACGAATAAAAATAATAAGTACAATAAATTTTATGTGCTTCCTAATACCATTATAATAAATATAAGTATTTATGAATGAGTTTGGTGTTAGGAAGAATGTAGTATAAATTTTTGGTATTAGAAAGAAGAAAACGAGGTGCCCTAGCATCACACTATAAGTATTTAAGAATGAGTAATAATACGTTTTTTGTTTTGTAGAATGACTAGCGAATATAGGCAAGCTGTGGAAAATTTTGTATATGGGCATGCTGCGAGTGAAGGGAATCCCGAAAAAATTAGATGCCCATGTCGTAATTGTAGGAATCTAATTTGGAAAACATCAAGGGAAGTTGTGTCACACTTGATTTGTTCTGGAATGGACCCAACCTATGATATATGGATTTTTCATGGAGAAAAACGGCGATCACAAAATAAAAGTGAGACTGGTACTTATAGAATGTATGTTGATGCGCAAATCTATGATGAGGAGGTAGAAGCCAATGTTGAAGAAAGACATGGGGAAGGTATTAAGGAAATGACGGAGAATGCCGAAATTCCTTTGTATCCCGGTTGTGCAAGCCACACAAAGTTATCTGCTACAGTACTTCTTTTCAAGCACAAAGCACGAAATGGTATATCGAACACGGCTTTTACAGAGCTTCTTAAACTTCTAAAGGATATGTTGCCTAAAGAAAACATGCTTCCCGATTCTACATATGCAACAAAGAAGTTGCTTAAGTCATTTGGTTTAGGGTATAAGCAGATACATGCATGTGTAAATGATTGTTGTTTATTTAGAAAAGAGCTTGCAAATAGTGATTTCTGTCCTAAGTGTGGTAAGTCTCGCTGGAAAAAAAGCAAGACTACTAAAGATGGGAAGCAAACCAAAATACCTATGAAGGTTTTGAGATACTTCCCATTGATACCAAGACTGAAGAGAATGTTTGCATCCCCAGAAACATCAGAACAACTAAGATGGCATAGCAGTCATAAGAGTGAAGATGGTAAATTGCGTCATCCAATGGATTCTACTCAGTGGGCTACGATTGATAGATTGCTTCCGATCCACGAAATTTAAGACTTGGCTTTGCGTCTGATGGCTTTAATCCTTTTGGTGATTGGAATTGTGGATATAGTTGTTGGCCAGTGTTTCTTGTTTCTTACAACTTTCCTCCGTGGCTTTGTATGCACAAAGATAATATGATGCTATCTTTGTTAATTCCTGGGCCACGACAACCGGGAAATGTCATTGACGTATACTTGCAACCACTTATTGAAGATTTGAAAAAATTGTGAGATAAAGGGGTGAAAGTGCACGACGCTTACAGTCGTAGTGAATTTAGATTACATGCTATTCTTATGTGGACAATCAATGATTTTCCAGCTTACGGAATTTAGCTGGTTGCACTGTAAAAGGTAAGAGAGCATGTCCTGTTTATGGTGTCAATACCTGCTCAATATGGCTACCATTTAGTAAAAAGTGTGCATACATGGGTCGTAGACGATTCCTTGAACCTGACCATGAGTATCGTCAATGGAAAAACTTATTTGATGGAACTACAGAGAATAGACAAAAGCCTCAGATACAAACTGGTGTTCAAATCCTTGATGATGTTCAAGATATTATTAATGATTGGGGGAAAAATTAAAAAAGGAAGAGAAAGGTGAAAGGAAAAGGAAAACTATGATGAAAAAAGGATGTAACATGTGGAAGAAGAGGTCCATTTTCTTTGACTTGCCTTATTGGAAGGTGAAATTTAACTAGAAACACATTGCTTTTCATTTTCTATTCATGTTTGCTACTTAGTACTTAATTATTTGTGTTTTGTCAATTTTTAGGCACTTCCTTTGCGGCATAATCTAGATGTGATGCATATTGAGAAAAATATTGGTGAAAGTATTATTGGTACATTGCTTGATATCAAAGAAAAATCAAAAGATGGCCTCAAATCACGCCAAGATCTAGAAGCAATGGGCATTAGAAAAAAATTGCATCCTATAGACATGGGAAATAAAGTATTGCTCCCAACCGCACCGTGCACCTTACCTGATCAAGAAAAAAGAGATCTTTTATAGTAGAATGAAGAACTTGAAAGTGCCTGATGGATAAAGCTCAAATATTTGAAAATGTTTTGCAAAAGAAGACAAGATATCAAACCTTAAGTCTCATGATTATCATGTATTGATACAACAAACTATTGTCTGTTGCATTAAGAGGACTTCTACCTACAGGGATAAGGAATGCACTACTACGACTATGTTCATTTTATAATGACATATGCCAAAGAGTGCTTGACAGGGATAAAGTAGAATTAATGGAGTATCAAGTTGCATTAACACTATGTGATCTAGAGAGGTTCTTTCCCCTTCCTTTTTCGATATCATGATTCACTTAACAGTACATTTAAGGGGGAGAAGCAAGAATTTGTGGGCCGGTCCAATGTCGATGGATGTATCCATTTGAGAGGTAATACTTATTATAAATAATTGACGGTTAAAAGTATGTATAGTTATGAAAGTAACTTGTTTATTCATTTTGGTTATAGATATATGAAAATATTAAAAGGATATGTTAAAAATCAAGCACGACCTGAAGGGTGCATTGCAGAGCGCTATGTTGCCGAAGAATGTATGAAATATTGCTCTGGATATATTAAAGATGCATTATAAATTGGAGAGAGGAAAAACCGAAATGAAGTGGAACAAAATGATTTTACACTTGAGGGGCGTCCTATTTCCAAAGGAAAACCTACTACAGTCGATGAGGAGGTGATTAATGCTGCTCATCGATACGTTTAATTTAATACGGAGGAAGTAGAGTCGTATTTAGAGTAAGTATAAGTCCAACTTAACTATGACATACAAAATAAATTAGATCCTTAATTACATTTATGTATGCAGAATGCACAAAGAGGAGCTAAAATGTTTGAATCCTCATCTTGCACAAGACGATTTGGAACTGTCAAAATTGCAATCGAAGACTTTTAGTTTTTGGTTTGGAGAAAAGGTTGATAGTTATATCTTAAAACACTATTAATGATGAAAGTAATAGATCAGCATAAATCTTTTTTTAATGTATTGTATTTGTCCAGGTTAGAGAGGAAAGACGTATATCCAATGTTAGCAACATAATAAAATGGCTTTCATATGGACCTCATTCGCAAATAATTTCTTATTCTGGCTATATTGTTAATGGTCGACGTTTTCATACGAAAGACTATGAGAAGGCTACACAAAATAGTGGTGTTTCCATAGAGGCAAATATTGTTTATGTAGATGGGTCTATTGAAAAAGTAATATATTATGGGGTCTTGCATGAGATTTTCTTGTTGGATTATTGTCAATTTCGAGTTGCCTTGTTTAAATGTGATTGGTCAAATATGTATCGTGGAGTCAATGTTGAAGATGGATTTACATTGGTCAATTTGCATCAATTTCAAAATAAATTTGAAAATGAACCCTTTATCTTAGCAACACAAGCGGTTCAAGTTTTCTTCTCTAGAGAAGGTAGTTCTTCAAAATGGTATGTTGTGTTGAGAGCGCCCTCTAGAGGGTTTCATGAATTGGAAAAATACGACGAGGATGAAGAATCAACTAGTAAACCATCAGATAAGTCACAACTTGATGATAGAGACGTAGACAATGGAGATGAAAGTTACATAAGGGAGGGTTGTAACGGTATTTTGGTATGTTATAAGCGTATTTTATTGATTTTTTTATTTTATGCATGTTCATATATACCATAAAATGTGTTGTTAGATGGTAAAAAAAAATCTGGCATAGATTGACATCTTAGCGTGTATCAAAATGATTTTATTTTCTATTGTACGTGTTCTTTGCGTGTGTATTTTATTTTTGTACATGGTTGTTACAAAGTAGTGCTATATTTAGTGGGATGTTCTAATCCTTTGTAAATCGTTATGTTTTTTTATAGGTTGACGAGAAAGATTGATCTTGTATTATCGACGAGGAAGATGGTGCTACAGATGCAGAGGTATTCAAGTTACATATGCATTTTCTACCACATGCTTTTTTTACTTCAGCCTTATTTTGTTTCTTTTGGTACGTTGTGTTGAGGTATTCGACCATCGATGCACATATGATATTTAAAAAAAAACATTCACATTATTAATTAAAAAGGAAGGAATTCCACTTTTTATTTCTCACTTACCACTTGAATTGATTTTCGGTGTGAGAAAACAAGAAAATCGAGAGTTTTCCTTGGTAAAAGCGAGAGTTTACACTAGATTATTTTTGAATTACTTGGTAAAAGCGAGAGTTTTCCTTCAATGTGTATAAATTTAAGTTTATACTTGATTATGTTTGAAATACTTGCAAAAATGTGTATTTTTTAAATAATTATAAAACATTATTATTCATTCAGAAAATATGTTTACATACATTTATTTTGCAAATACCATTGAAATAGGTAAATTGCCTTTTAATTTTTCTAGGTGTGTTATATTGATACACATGTATCTCTTCTTCATTACATATTGATGCACCTTTGTATTTGCCTTTGATTCCCGTGCGAGACAATATATCCTAATGAATAATATTAATAAAAATACATTTTTTAGATTCAATTATTAAAATTTAAAATTCAATTTTTTGACTCAATTTTTTGATTCAATTAGCAAAAATTTGCATATATTTATGTAATTTTTGATGAATGCTTTAAAATTTCAAATTTAATGTCGATATTTATTCAGCATTGCATTATTGCAGAAAAATCATTAAAAACTTAACGTAAATTGCATACAAATGACTTTTGAATAGGCATATGTCGTGTATAAAGTTTGATTTAAAAAACAAGTCGCTTATTTTGACTTTACTAAAAACAAGTTCTTATGTGGAATTCTTTACAAAAAATGTTCTTTCATTTTTTAGGCATATTTGAGTGACAAAGATCCGGGATTGGCTGATTTCAACTCTTTATCAATTACACATAAAAAGTTGTTATTAAATAGCAGTAATACCATATCTCAAAAAATTTGGATGCGTTGAAAGTGGAAACGATGATTCAAACATTTTATCGTGATTCCTCCTACGTAAGAAAATTAAATAGTTTGAAGTTGAACTCTGATACGTCAAACACGGTGTCAAACAGCACATGACAATACAACGCCCTTTTTATTTAACAAACAGCACATGCAAAACTGTACTCATCTCATTTTTCTAATTCCGCTGCCCTTTTTATTTAACAAAAAAGAAAATTTTCTTTCACCAAACTTTTCCATGACAATACAACGCCCTTAGGTGGGTGCCTAAGACAGCGTCCTCTGCAATAAAGTAGTCGTAACCCCTGCCGCTGTGTACACATCATTATCCAAGAATGGTGGTAACACCCTTAGATTCGCGAATACATGTTTAGCCATATCAAAGAAAAAGGGGGCACTTAATACCACCAGTACAGGGTCATAAATTTATGTGCCGCTAAGTACACAAATGCCTCATTTGGCTAAACATTAATTAAAGCCACCTGAAAGCTTGTAAGCCCAAACATTTCATTTGCTTTTGTGTTTTCAATGTATATAATCCAGTATTATTTTTCAATGTATATATTCAGGTTGGTAATGGTCAACCTCCAACCCACCCCACTAGAAAAAAGAAAAGAAAAAAACTTAGTATGCTTTATTTTAACTCACTATGGAATTTTATTATTTAAAAAAAACATGGTCTCTGGAAGTAACCTTTTAACTTGTTGAGATAAATTTTTATTAAAATATATTATCGGCTAAATGGATGTTTTCGAACTTTTAGGTTTGCTTTGCAAACCTTTAAAGTTATCAAAGCAACCCTGCAGAACACAACCGACCCCATGTTGTGGGTCGGTTGCTTTCCAACCCACACTTGGTTGGGAATGCTCCTACTATTCACCACATTACAACTATGTGATATATATGTACATAAATACATGCTATGCTTTGAATTCCGTATGCTCATATATGGGATTTAGACATTGCTTCCTTTATAATTATACAAAAAACGTGTTTTTTTTTTTGAAAATTGGTTAATATGCCAACATAGTGGACAGAGTAGTACTCGAAATAAACGTGTTTTTATATGCACACAAAAAGGTACAAAATATGAAACCTTCTTGCGTGCATTTTCTTAACTATAATTTCCCTTTGCTACGGTACCTTTTATTTGCATTTGCAAGATCATAGCTTTTTAATATATATATATATATATATATATATATATATTCTCTGCATGTTCAGCATTAATGTACTTTTGTTCTATGTTAATACTTAATAACCTTTCTCTCTCCTATTGAAATAACAAAACTATGTTAAAAAAGGCCTATGCATGCTAAAGTTTTAATATTATAATTTCCCCTCAATGCACCATCCCCTACCTATACAGTATACAGTACCTTATATTTTACTTCTTTCTACTCACTTTTCCTTCCTTTTCTACTGTATACCCTCACATATTTTTCTCCACTATTGTACAAGTGCGGACTAAAAAATATAGATGACTATGTAAAATCATATTTAACGCTTCTGAATTCTGAATCCGAAAGAAGAACACAATAAATAGCGGATGTTTGTTTGAATATTCAAACAAATATTCAGATGTCAGTTCTGCATTATGTCGGACATTATTAAGTCGGCACTTTCCGTTGGAATTTGTAAATTGACTTCCAACAGAAATCGTTGATTTAATCAATGATCAAGCTAAAAAAGAAAAAAGCCAAAGTATATTTTTAATGAGTTTGAATGCTGATTTAATCAAGGTACTTTCAATTAGTGCTGATAACATATAAATGCATGCATTAGCACGTCGATTTAATTAGCACTCTTCTGTTGGGTTGCGCATGTATTATTCAACTTGAATATTACATGCCATAAGATTATCAATTAGTGCCCAAACATTTCATTTGCTTTTCTGTTGGGTCGCTACTTGTCTGTTTTTAAACACCACGGTTACAAAGACTTAACTACTGAAAACTGACTTAAGATTTTTATTTTTTTAGAGCTCAAAAGTAGGAAAAAAAGAGCAAAAAAGCAAAAATTAGCTGCACTTGCAGCTGCTAATGCTGATGCTGAGAGGATGGTTGGATTAGAATCAGCGATCATCCAAATGGACCACTTCCGTTGCTTCGTGATTTAAATATTGCTATAAGAAGATCTCCTCGAAAGCATGTTGAATACCCTATACGCACTACTCCTCGTAAAATTGGAAGCAACCTTGGCCACACTACAAAACATATGCAGCCCCCTCCTCCTTCCAGTAGCATCCCCGTCGACACTACAAGCGTGATTCAGCCCCCTCCTTCCAGTAACAGCCCCGTCCACACTACAAACCAGATTCAGCCCCCTCCTTCCAGTAACAGCCCCTTCGACAATACAAACCCAGAACAACCCCGTGTCCGTCAACTAAACATCCAACAAACTACAGTCACCTTAGATTCCATTCCAAACGAACTTCAACCGGATTCTACTGAAGGTAATAGATCGACGCAAACTAGAAAATAGAGAGGCAGAACGATGTTGAAATCATTAGCTATTATACCGGATGAGAAGCCGGAAGTTGAATTTAATGAACGCGGACAAGCAATAGGTACTAATTCCAAATTTTTATCGTTATATATTGGTACTCTAGCAAGGGAGATGGTGCCTTTTACCATTATCTCATGGAGGAAAGTCGATGACGATTTGAGGGATGATCTGTAGACTTGTATATTGGTATTGATATTTGACTTGTATATACCAGCTGTTGGCAATAACATGAGGAAGTGAATAATAAAATATGGCTTTTAATTGTTTTTAATTTAACTGATTCTATGTTATTTATGTTATAGTACCTATATGTCACAATATTCAAAGCAACATATTGTATACCTGTTGTAGTTCTCTCTATGTGCAATATGCATTATGCACATGCCTAGGGTACAACATTGCATTTTGCAATACTGTTAGAGACTAACCTGCATTTTTTTTTTGGGATGCAGTCAAGATTCCAGGTAGATGCAGTGTATAAGGATTACTTGTTAATGATAATAGGACAGCGATGGAAGGAGTCGAAATCAAGGTTAGTTGCAGCTATCAAAAAAGCGTCTCAAAATCCCGACTCTACCAATACTTTAGCAGGCCTAAAATCGTTTAATATAAAGAGTGCTGACTAGTGGAATGCTTTTGTGAATGAAAAATTGTCAGAAAAGTTTGAGGTGGTTATTTTTGTCTGATCGATTTTAACTGTTAAATATATTACATTTTCCTATATCATATTTATTTAATTGATCTTATAGGCAACAAGCCAAAGATTCAAAAGTATTAGAGAAAAGAATAAACTACCGCACACCATGAGCAGAAAAGGTTATGCAAGATTGGAAGAAGAAATGGTAAAAAAATATTGTTAAAGCAATTTTTATTTGTTATCATTTGTACATTTTTAAGCTGTTAATTAAGCTATTTTTGCAGAAAAATGAAAAGGCAACATCTAGTATCACTAGAGACGAATTGTGGTGCAAAGGCCACACTAGAAAAGATGGAAAACCTCTGAATACAATTATTGCTGAATGCATAGTAAGAAAAAGTTCAAATATACAATATAAGAAACTGTTGCTATTGTTAATGTAGTTTTAATTTTAATTTCTAAATATTGGTTGTTTTTGAATTTGTAGTCTAAGATAACAGAGCATCATATTGCCGCAAGTCAGGATTCTCAGGGAGGAACGTCAGCTACTTAAGATGGTGTGTCGAAGCTTTTTGGTTAGGAGCATGGAGGACGTGTAAGAGGGCTTGGTTTTGGGGTTGTACCATCTCAGCTTCGTATTCGGGGTAACTCATCAGGTGAAGTACATGCATTGCGAAACCAAGTTAGCGGCTTGGAGAACAAAGTACAAGAGCTTACTTCAGTGTTGATGGTAAGTGTTAATTAGAAATTATTTTAACGGCGATTTTTCCTGTTTTCTTGTTAATTAGAAACCAAGTTATTGTCGGCAGCAGGTGTGGGTATTGCCCTCAGTTTGCTGCCAAATTCATTAGTTTTAAGATTAGTTTTAAGATTTTTCCTGTTTTCCTATAGTAAACCATCTTCTGAAAGGGAAACGAACTATTCTTAAATTTATGGCTTCCCACTTGTGCTAGTTTTATATGACCATAATCATATTTATTTTGTGCTAACTTTATATGACCTATGTATATACAATGAACCATACCCTATATATAGCCTATATAGTTTGGATCCTCCTTGCTCATTCAATCATTTTAAAATCCCTCATGAACTTTTTCATATTTATATACCTCATAGAGGCAATATGTTTAAAATCAAAGGAGTGATAAGAAATTTCTGGCCCTTTCAGAGCCAGTGGTCAAAACGAGCATTTTCGATGATTTGCATTAACTTGTGATTTTGAAGGATTCAAACTTTCGAAATAAACTAAACCATTTAGAAAAATTCCTAAGAACCGGTAAACTGTTTAAAAATATGCGTTGATGCCAGGACACACACGAAGTCAATTATGAGGTGATGTAGCGGATGTGTATTCATTATGGGTTCTTTTGAATTTATCTAACATGATAAATTTGATATTTTAAATTTACAATGATTAATTGATTTGAAGGTAGAATCCAATGCTATGATGCTTGTTGTGAACCAACGGCAAACCATCCACTTCATAAGCGTCATTGTTAGTAGATGACGCTTATGTGATGGGAACAGAATGTATACAATGAAGTAATTTATAGTTTAGGGGGACTTTTTTTTATATAATTGAACGGATATACGTATTTATAGTTGAGTATAGTTTTCAGTCCATGCAATCTTTACAGGAGCTAAAAGAAAAGCAAGCAACTAATGCAGGAAATCCAACAACTGCTGATCCTAATACGCCTTAGGTACCCTTTTTTATTGGTATAATTGATAGAAAGCTGTAACATTTAATGATCTACGAAATTGGAATATTGCTGTTAAAATGCGTAAACTTTTTTTTTGACAACACAAGTTTAATTCTTTGGTGACATGTTTGGTGAACATTGAAATGCTTTTACCGGGGCTGTGAAATTTTTGGGTGATTTTAAGGACAGTAAATGGAGGGGTGTTGGGTACTGTTAAAAAGGTATTTCGACGGGGGTTGGGTAAATTGAGAAATGGGTAAAATGAGCCCCTAATGTGGCACTGTCTTATGTGGATACCAGATCTCCCTTTAATCTACAATGTTTGGAAAGAATTTCGAAACACTTTATTTTTACAGATTCAGAAACGCCAAGAAAGCACAACAAATTCAAGTTTTTTCATCCTCTTCTCCTTGCTTATGTCTTTCGACACTTTCGTTTTGAGAATACAAATTCAATGCTGTAACGACCCATATTTTTGACCATTTAAAATCGACAATAAGCCACACATGTCGACCCAAACAAATCGCAAATGCAGGTAGTTATTGGGAAAAGAAGAAAATGAAAGAAGAGAAAGACAATAACAGAATCTCACAGCGGAAGGACCACATATAATAAACAAATAGTAGTTAAAATAGTTGAAATGTATACTGTGATTATAACATTCAATGATTATCAGAGTTACATATACATACGAATGTACATAATAAGCAGCGGAAATACATATGTATAGATAATAGATATACCAACTCTTCGTCTTCGATCTCCAAGCACAGTCATCTTCAAATACTGCAACTCTGCTGACCTGAGCGTATTGCATAAAAAAGAAAACACAACAAACACTCGGATCAACACTAAATCATTCTCATATTAGTCAAATTAAAATACGAAATAATATCAGAGTCATGGTGCAGTAACTCAAGAGATGTTACGGGTTTTCCCATCTCTCGAGGATCCGTTAAACTAATACATATATAATATAGTATGCTATTATGGTAGTGTCCAACCAGTAAAGTATAAATACTGAAAATAGCGTAAGCGGGATTACCATATTACCCTTACGCCGTTTATAGGCATCAACAGTCTATACAGTACCATAAATTCACCGTACTAGTGTTATCAGAGGGACTCCATAGAAGGCAATGCGAAATCAAAATCGTATGGGGCTCGATATGGATATATATGACAAGGCACTCGAGGCAATGCCCAGGGTAGGATTCTACCAATTGCACTCCCGGACCGGTGGTAATGCATAGCAGCCACTACCGCCCACCTCGGAACACACTCCCAAAGTAAAAATGGGCCCAAATCATCATTATCATCATAGTCATAGAAATAGTATCGAAGGAGTGAGTCCGATCAAAGGTGCTACCTCAATTAGTCACGGTATAGCTCCTGTTTTAGTCATTTTAATTCCGACCCGAAGGTCAGGGCTATTTCGCAATCGTTCATCTTCCTTCGATTAAATAATCGCCTTCAAGTCATCATATCTCATTCTGGATACGTCGGAACGTTCACAGATACGTCAAAACGTTTATGGTTGTCAAAGTGGTATCGACACTGACAGAGAGTATGCCTTATGCCGACTTCGGTCTCTTTGACAACCAACGCTTACATCTTTCACATCGGTTGGTTCTTTTACATTTCAAAGGTTCGTTTTAATATCAAAATATCGTATTTTGTCTCGAACCAAATTTATATTCAAAAATAGAATATAGTTTCATATCGAAATACCATAAATCATACCAACCCGATTATATTCTAAAATTAGAATATATTTCCATATCTTATATCATAATCATATAGTATTTCAAAAATCGACTTATATTCAAATAGAATATATTCAATCTCAAAAGATTTCAAATTATTCCAAATCGATTCATATTAGAAATTCATTCATATTCAAATAGAATATATATACTTCTATAACTTACTTCAATTCCCCTAGGAGATAAGTTTATATTTAGTGGAATATAAACCATCTTCCATATTTGAAAACGGTTTGAAATCGATTCATAAAGAAATACTTTTATCTCAACTCCATTTCAACAACGATCTTAGATCCAGCACTTTCCATTCGGAGGAAAAATTACACTTATATATAAATTTAAAAGATAGATGTTTATAAAGAAACCTTTATATAAATAATATATGTATAGAATATAATAGTAAAAAAAATAGGATAAATAAGTTTAAAATAGTACGTATATATAAATTTTAAAAATTTACTAAATAGTTTAAATAAAAGAATATAAGAAAATTTTGGTTATATAAAATAGTTATGGATAAGAATTTAATAAAATAAATTTCAAGAAATAATAGCTGTAAAAATCAAAATTTTAAATACATATATAAATTCTTTACTGAAAATCGATTCTTCCTTCCGAACTTTGATACTTGAATCTAAACTCCAGTTTCCATGGGGTTGCTTAGCTCAAAGGACTTATTTCAAATCCCATTTCAACCCATTTCAATACAAGGATTCAAGATCATACTCGAATTAGGTTTAAAAACAATTTTCGAGTATTCTCCATTATCTTGATTCCAAAATTTAAATCCCATACGAATTTATTTAAATCCGAATCTACCCAATTCTTACAAAACCCAAAGTCTAAAATTTTAATCTTTAACACTTCAATTCGCTTGGGAAAAATTTCCTAAATCATTTCAGGTCATATTTAAGATTCAGATTTCAAGGAAAATAAAACTTATCGAAATCAATACGTTTCCCTTGAATGAAATTTCCATAAAATAGAATTTCGAATATAAAAATCATTTAACCAACCGATGTCCATATATAGTTTGCTATCCTATGGCCAAGTGAGTCTTAAATTTAATTTCTCGATATTTCAGGGTGGATCTATCATTTCAATCCAATTCAGGGTCACAGAGGTTTATCATTTCACTCTGTGTTCTTAATTTATTTTATCGATAAATCCCGGGTTTATTAGATGCCCGTAACATCAAGGGTAAATGAGATTTATCGTCCAAATCAATATGCATTACAATATACTGAAATAAGGAGCATTAAAATGTTACTATAACTCAATAATAACTTTCAACCAACATCCATCACAACCATTTACTTCAACTAATCAGCGTTAGCTGTATCAGGATTTCATAAAAGTTCGAATTTCAAACTAGAAATTTAAATTTAATTAAATAACTAATTATTGACTTAAATTTGAATGTTAACCCACTTGCATGTACATTTAACAACACATCAACAAATCCAACACAACCATGCAACCAAATTTACTTCATAATTTAATTCAATAAATATGGGAATAATTCAGTATTTCGTGAGTGAGAAAAATCACTCACCTTTGGGTCCTTAGTGGATCGGACGTCCAACCATAGCCCAAAATTTCACAGTCTCTAAACGCAGCCAGGTTAGTGCCAAAACGTCCGCAATTCTGCCACGATCCCAACGAAACAAACCGCGCGTCAATCCGAGTCCGCATGCAAGAGTTATCAGCGTTTTACTAATTGAATTTAAAAATATATATAAAATAAATAATTAATTTCTCTCACCCATCAGAAACTGACACCTCAGCATCCCCTATTCTCGTTCCCGCTCATTTTCCTCCAGGCGTGAACCGTGCTTCGAACGGAACCCATTTGCTCCGAATTTTTGACCGGACTTTGCCCCTTGCTCCGACCATCGGAGGTCCTCCGACCACTGGCAAACGCTTCCCCCTTGACTCGCGCATCTCCTGACACCGGACCCGCCACCTCCGGTGGTCCCTAGGTCCGCCGCCGAGCCCACAAACGCACCGGGTTCGAAACCCTAATTCATGAAAATCCGACGATCCACACCACTATAAACCGCATGAACACCACCGCTGCATTCGTACACTCCTCCTCTTCAAAACTCGTATCCCCGATTCCTCGATTAACTCCCTAATCAAAAACGCCCAAAATCGAACTTAGGGTTTCAAAAACAGAACTTTGACCGTCGATTTCAGGCAACTCCGGCCACTGCATGTTGAAACAGATTATACCAGAGGCTTCATATTGTCGAGAGCTTCGTTTTGGTATATAATATGATAGGGTTTTGAGAGATTTTTATTTTGAAGTTGAAATTTTTTTATTTCTAGGGTTTTGAAAATATGTTTTCAGCCATTAGAGAGAAATGAAGGAGGAGGTATACGTATAAATGAAGAATGGACTGATTGAGTGTTAAGTGGGTTTTTATTTATATATATTTATAAGGCCCAAATATGAGAAATACCCAATTATCCATTTACAGTGATTCGTTCACAATTCCTCTTGTACGATCAAACAGTAAGTCGGATTGTAACGCAAATTGAAATCCTATAATACTTCACCGTTCCGGTTCTGATGGCGCAAGTTTCGTCGAATTCCGAGACAGTCGCCTGAACAGTAAATTTCACAGTTAATTAAATGAATATAATATTCAATTATTCAGTTAACTGTTTTAATTCAATTTAATTATTCACTAAATTCAAATTTAAATCAAATTATAACTTAAAAAAATTCTATAAATAAATTTCACACATTTTAAATCTAAATTTGATTATTTAAATCTCTGATTTGAATTTCAGTTACTATTTCTCAACTTAGAATTTTCCATTTACCAATTAAATTTGAATTTCCATTTTTAAACTAAATAACTCAAATCATTTAAATAAATAAAAATATGAATTTCCAAATTACCACAATTCTAAGTATAAACTAAATTTAAAAATCTATTTATGCTCCATTAAAATACTCATCATCATTTTAATTGACAAAATTAAATTTTTATCCAATATTATTCTATTTTATTTATTTAAAAATTGCAAATTTAAATATTCAAAAAATATGGGATGTTACATTCTCCCCCACTTTAAATCTTTTCGTCCTCAAAAAGAGAACGAGATGAGGCATTAACCAAATCATACATTCAAATTTAGACTTACAAAAATAATATTTATAAAATAAGTATATAGTTGTAAAACCCCATAAATTTTCTAATTCCTGAAATCACGGAAAATTTCGGCAGCATCTCCCTTGTACGGAGAGGTCCGGAAAATCACCACATATATAAAATCCCAATATTCATCTCATCACTCGATGAGGCATCCCAAAAAAATGGGGAAAACAAAATATAAAGCCACCAAAATCTTGTAACACACACATACCTTTCTTTAGCGTTTATTTGCATCTTTACTTACCTTAGCACTTAGTATTTAGCACAAGCGAGCTCCGTAGCGTAGCGCGACTTCCTTCCACCTGCTACATACTCACATACCCATAAGAATCAACGTATATACAATATATAGCAATTTTATACAACCTACACAACATATATCGACTATTTCAACTATAAAACCAAAATGTTAACAACATACCAGCGAACAAATTGCGGGTTATCATCCCTTAGATGGGGAAATTTGACTAAAACATACTAGGCAAAAGTTGTAGCATTTCTCTTAAGTTTTCTGAATTGTCCGGATTCATCGAATTCCGACCATTTGTTCAAAAGTTATGACTGTTTTGATAAAACCGCGCTTCAACCCGTACCCTGAAAATGCAGGTCTGAAATGTTCTATCCACTTTTTAGCCCTTTAAACATCAGAATTTGACTCATCATATTAAGAGAAAGTTTAGTTTACCTTCTGGTCTTTCCGAATTGCACTCGCACATCCAAATCCGACACTTGGTTAGGAAGTTATGGTCCAAACAATATTGGTATTCAGTTCAGATTTTTATTTTCTGCGGATACAACTACGACTAGTTCTTGATTTTCAACTTAATAAACTTGAAAATTAGGCAAAACACTATTAACAAAAGTTTTAGTTCAGTTTCTAAAGTTTCCAAAAAGTCCGGAATCGTTAAATTCCGATCATCCATTCAAAAGTTATGGTCACTTTAGCTTCAGCTTATCGACTACTTCAGATTTACATGAACATTGGTTTATTTCTATTCGAATTTCAACATTCTCGATTTCAATACTTTTGTAAATCCTTAACATTTAACTTTGTTATCACTTCATTATTCAAGAAACGGATTCATATTCAATTACTCACTTAAGTTCGACATTCTTTCTATTCAATTCCCGGTTTCATTTCAAGTGTTTAAATTCCGATTAAATCTTGAATTCATTATAAAATTTCCAATGAACTTGATTACGTTGATCCTTTAATTCATTATCATGGATCAATTTTGCCAACCTTTTATAACTCATTTCTCTCCTAGTACTAAATTCTCAATTGATATTCCTTTCGATCTTCTAATTTATTCTTACTGGTTCAATTCACTCGACCCGACTAAGTTTAGCTTCATTTCATACTTCTTTATTTTAAATTTATCGATGATTCCTATTTTATCAACAGCATAAATTCCCTTCCCACTCTTTCTCGAACTAACTTGATATGCTAATTTATTTCCCAAGCCATAAGTTATTGCCACTTTATTTTACACAACAATTTTTTTTTCAAATTCGTTTTAGTCGTCTTAGTTGAGTTATATTCCATGGTTAAATCTCAATTTCCTTAACGCTTAAATCGACTAACTTGGAATTTATTTTAACTTATCATCGCCCCTATTTAAGCATTTCGACGACCACTTCCCTTTTCTTAATGCTTAAGTAAATTTCCTGGTTTCAAAAATCAAGATTCTAACATCTCGATTAACCTTAGTACGCGAGTTATTCTTATGAGTTAAGGTGGACTCAAGTGCTCGATTCCGGGTTTATAGGCCAAGTTTAAGTAACATATGTACTTGTAAAATTTTATAGAAGATCATATCATAAAAGTTGAAACCTAAATCTTAAGTAACAAAGAACATAGAAATTTCAATTCTAGTTTAATCCAATTCCAACTTTAAATAACCAATACTAATACCTTTATATAATATTCATACTATATGAAATGAAATCCAACTTAGACTTTATATTCGCTATAGTGCCTTAATAAGGTTATCCTTAAGGTTCCTTACATTTCTACTTCATCGATCATTCACCTTTCATAAATAATCTTTATTTCTTATAAATTTCCTTCTCAACTAACTTAACTCACTCATCAACTATTTCACGTCATAATTGGTTACCATTTCGTTTCACCACCAAGTTCTTCAGTTCATTTTAGTCGACTTGAATTAAGTTTTATCTCCTACATTCTTCAGCACTTCTACCGACTAACCTTGTAACTTATTTAACTTAATTATCATCCACATTTTGAGCTTTAACGATGGTTCCTTTCTCTCAACACTTAAGTCTATTTCTTAGTTTCAACATCAAGGACTCAAATGGATCAGGCTACCTTATTACCTGAATTAATTATTATTTTCCAAGATGAACTTAAATATTTTGATTCCGGGTTTTAAAACTAAGTTTAAAATGCATATATGTTTATAAAATTCATAGAAAACATATAATTAACAAAACAAGGAAATTTCAATCTTGGTTAAATCTTAACTCCACTTTACATATCCTCGAAAATTAAATCAAAATCTTTTCCCAACGAGTTATGAAAAGTACGGAGTGGGCTCCCCCACTTAGACACTTCAGAATAAACATCGAAAATGCGTGCACTCATTTCCGAAATCTTTTCTGATGTCCGAGAAGGGATTACACACTTTAATCCTTAAAATAATTTAGAAAACTATTTATAATACGATATTTTCTTCAAAATTTCATAACACTGTTTCAAGAGTACCCCAGGATCAAGTTTCAAGTTCATTTCTATTTCAATCTCAAACCATTCTCATCCAATTACACTAAAGGTATCATTTCATTTCATATATTTCTTAGACCATTTAAATTCCTTATTAAATTTATTATTGAATCAATCGGAATAGGTATAAATTTAATATTTCCACCTACTAAAACAAATACATATATACTTGAACTAAATATATATATTCAATATATTTTAAAATATGACCGGAAAACATATTATATCGATCATTCCGTTCGATTATTTAGGAATTTCTATCGATTCCATGGCGTCCCATATATCGATCAGAACTCATAAATATTCAATAGAATAAGTCAACACAACAGAAAACAAATTTGTATCAAAATACAAGTACGCTCTCTCATATCACTCAACTCATTCTAGGGCGTTTCTAACCCCATCTCTAATGAGTTAATTCCCAACAGAGCCAAGGTTATCGCCAACCATCGCTCTGATACCAACTGTAACGACCCATATTTTTGACCGTTTAAAATCGACAATAAGCCACACATGTCGACCCAAACAAATCGCAAATGCAGGTAGTTATTGGGAAAAGAAGAAAAAGAAAGAAAGAAGAGAAAGACAATAACAGAATCTCACAGCGGAAGGACCACATATAATAAACAAATAGCAGTTAAAACAGTTGAAATGTATACTGTGATTATAACATTCAATGATTATCAGAGTTACATATACATACGAATGTACATAATAAGCAGCGGAAATACATATGTATAGATAACAGATATACCAACTCTTCGTCTTCGATCTCCAAGCACAGTCATCTTCAAATACTGCAACTCTGCTGACCCGAGCGTATTGCATAAAAAAGAAAACACAACAAACACTCGGATCAGCACAAATCATTCTCATATTAGTCAAATTAAAATACGAAATAATATCAGAGTCATGGTGCAGTAACTCAAGAGATGTTACGGGTTTTCCCACCTCTCGAGGATCCGTTAAACTAATACATATATAATATAGTACGCTATTATGGTAGTGTCTATCCAGTAAAGTATAAATACTGAAAATAGCGTAAGCGGGATTACCATATTACCCTTACGCCGTTTATAGGCATCAACAGTCTATACAGTACCGTAAATTCACCGTGCTAGTGTTATCAGAGGGCACTCCATAGAAGGCAATGCTAAATCAAAATCGTATGGGGCTCGATATGGATATATATGACAAGGCACTCGAGGCAATGCCCAGGGTAGGATTCTACCAATTGCACTCCCGGACCGGTGGTAACGCATAGCAGCCACTACCGCCCACCTCGGAACACACTCCCAAAGTCAAAATGGGCCCAAATCATCATTATCATCATAGTCATAGAAATAGTATCGAAGGAGTGAGTCCGATCAAAGGTGCTACCTCAATTAGTCACGGTATAGCTCCTGTTTTAGTCATTTTAATTCTGACCTGAAGGTCAGGACTATTTCGCAATCGTTCATCTTCCTTCGATTAAATAATCGCCTTCAAGTCATCATATCTCATTCTGGATACGTCGGAACGTTCACAGATACGTCAAAACGTTTATAGTTGTCAAAGTAGTATCGACACTGACAGAGAGTATGCCTTATGCCGACTCCGGTCTCTTTGACAACCAACGCTTACATCTTTCACATCGGTTGGTTCTTTTACATTTCAAAGGTTCGTTTTCATATCAAAATATCGTATTTTGTCTCGAACCAAATTTATATTCAAAAATAGAATATAGTTTCATATCGAAATACCATAAATCATACCAACCCGATTATATTCTAAAATTAGAATATATTTCCATATCTTATATCATAATCATATAGTATTTCAAAAATCGACTTATATTCAAATAGAATATATTCAATCTCAAAAGATTTCAAATTATTCCAAATCGATTCATATTCGAAATTCATTCATATTCAAATAGAATATATATACTTCTATAACTTACTTCAATTCCCTTAGGAGATAAGTTTATATTTAGTGGAATATAAACCATCTTCCATATTTGAAAACGGTTTGAAATCGATTCATAAAGAAATACTTTTATCTCAACTCCATTTCAACAACGATCTTAGATCCAGCACTTTCCATTCGGAGGAAAAATTACACTTATATATAAATTTAAAAGATAGATGTTTATAAAGAAACCTTTATATAAATAATATATGTATAGAATATAATAGTAAAAAAAAATAGGATAAATAAGTTTAAAACAGTACGTATATATATATTTTAAAAATTTACTAAATAGTTTAAATAAAAGAATATAAGAAAATTTTGGTTATATAAAATAGTTATGGATAAGAATTTAATAAAATAAATTTCAAGAAATAATAGCTGTAAAAATCAAAATTTTAAATACATATATAAATTCTTTACTGAAAATCGATTCTTCCTTCCGAACTTTGATACTTGAATCTAAACTCCAGTTTCCATGGGGTTGCTTAGCTCAAAGGACTTATTTCAAATCCCATTTCAACCCATTTCAATACAAGGATTCAAGACCATACTCGAATTAGGTTTAAAAACAATTTTCGAGTATTCTCCATTATCTTGATTCCAAAATTTAAATCCCATACGAATTTATTTAAATCTGAATCTACCCAATTCTTACAAAACCCAAAGTCTAAAATTTTAATCTTTAACACTTCAATTCGCTTGGGAAAAATTTCCTAAATCATTTCAGGTCATATTTAAGATTCAAATTTCAAGGAAAATAAAACTTATCGAAATCAATACGTTTCCCTTGAATGAAATTTCCATAAAATAGAATTTCGAATATAAAAATCATTTAACCAACCGATGTCCATATATAGTTTGCTATCCTATGGCCAAGTGAGTCTTAAATTTAATTTCTCGATATTTCGGGGTGGGTCTATCATTTCAATCCAATTCAGGGTCACAGAGGTTTATCATTTCACTCTGTGTTCTTAATTTATTTTATCGATAAATCCCGGGTTTATTAGATGCCCGTAACATCAAGGGTAAATGAGATTTATCGTCCAAATCAATATGCATTACAATATACTGAAATAAGGAGCATTAAAATGTTACTATAACTCAATAATAACTTTCAACCAACATCCATCACAACCATTTACTTCAACTAATCAGCGTTAGCTGTTTCAGGATTTCATAAAAGTTCGAATTTCAAACTAGAAATTTAAATTTAATTAAATAACTAATTATTGACTTAAATTTGAATGTTAACCCACTTGCATGTACATTTAACAACACATCAACAAATCCAACACAACCATGCAACCAAATTTACTTCATAATTTAATTCAATAAATATGGGAATAATTCAGTATTTCGTGAGTGAGAAAAATCACTCACCTTTGGGTCCTTAGTGGATCGGACGTCCAACCATAGCCCAAAATTTCACAGTTTCTAAACGCAGCCAGGTTAGTGCCAAAACGTCCGCAATTCTGCCACGATCCCAACGCAACAAACCGCGCGTCAATCCGAGTCCGCATGCAAGAGTTATCAGCGTTTTACTAATTGAATTTAAAAATATATATAAAATAAATAATTAATTTCTCTCACCCATCAGAAACTGACACCTCAGCATCCCCTATTCTTGTAATAACCCGGAAATTATGGGCCAGTTTAAAAATTTTATTTTGGCAATTTTAGCGAATTTTGAATATTTAAAATAGATTATTTTAAATGATATTGACGAGAAATTTATTTTGAATATAAATAGAACGTATATATTATATACGTCGTCGTTAGAATATAAATATTAATATATAATTATAAATAGAATTGAAAATGGCGCGGTAGTTCGATAATTCGATTTCAAACTTCAATTGAACGTACCGGGTGCAAAACAATCCGGATTTTAGTGAAACCAAAAACATTAGGAACTAATTGATAATATCTTTCCAACGAATCCGAAAAATCGAAATTTCATAGCGGGAATCAAAAGATATGTCCAGTTGAAAATTCTGAATAGTCGCTATGAAATTCAGGCCCTTAAAAATGGAAATTTTGCAAATGACCTCGGATTTCGACGAAACCACTTTTGTTGGGTCCGCAATGTCAAGATATTGCTAGGTTTCAAATTTCATAATTTTTCGAATCAATATGTGAGCGTGGCAAAGGAAAACGCGTTTGACCAGTTTCAGTTGATTTTAATCGACTAGAAATGGACATTTTTCAAACGGTGTCAGAATTCAACGAAACTAGTTTTGTTAGGACCGTATCGTCAATACGAAGCTAGAAAATATTTTTATGGGATTTATAGAGTTAGTGTGTGACCCCGGTAATTTGAAATGTACGTTTAAAATTCAATATAATAATTTAAATGTAAATTTAACAGAAACTGATTGTAACAGCCGAATCAGCTTGCGAAACATATTACATTGTGTCCAAAATGGGGGTATTTAGCTAGGGGCGACAGTCATTGGGTTTGATTTGGAGTACGAAATCATATCGAGATAATAAGTGGATTAATTAATTATTAAATATATTATATATTATCCAATCATCCTTTAAACCCTAGGTCAAAGGGCCCAGCGAGGTCAAACCCAAAACTCGCGCCTCCACAGCTGAAACGAACGGCGAAAAAGCTCCCCTCTTCATTCGATTTTTAATCCCAACCAAATTAATGAAATGCAAAAGTATCAGTGCAAATCTCAAGAGCTAGGCGAGCCCTTCCAGTCCAACGGTGAAGATGGGGAGCAGCTCCATCGTTCGAGGGTATTTGGGGGTCAGGGGCGGTCAGTTCGCATGGGTGTCTAGACCAGGATAGGACGTCGAACTGGATGCCAACATCGACGTGGGGAGGGGAAGACCGGCGCTACAGCATGGCGACCACCGATGGACCTTCGACGGCTTGGGTGATGTACGGTTCGGTGCCCTAATCGATCGAAAATGGGTTTCTGCTCACCTGGAGGGTTTCGACGTTGAAGAAGGTTATCACAGTGAGGATTTTTTTTTATAATATTGTTTGAAAACCTAAAAGTATACATAGATATTTAAAAATATACACTGCTTTTGAAATTAAAAATATACACTGCTTTTGAAATTAAAAATATACATTGCTTTTGAAATTAGAAATATAATTTTTCTATAGAAAGAGTGAAAATAGAAGGCGAAATCTATATTTTTGAAATTCGATTTTTATATATTGAATAGCAAAGTAAAAATTCGATTTTTATATATTGAATAACGGAATAAAAATTCGATTTTTAAATGTAGGAAGCGATTATAAAAATATGATTTTTATTTTAAAGACATCAGCAAATATAAAAATGTGTGATTTTTATATATATAGTGGCTACGGGCAATGAAGATGACGAAGATGCGATAGCGATGAAGATTTCTATCAATGAAGTGCCGTGGAGCTAGGATAGCTATCTGTGAGAATTTCTCACTCTTCAATTTCCTTTCTAATTATATATATATACTAGGATGCAGACGGTGCTTAGTAGCACCCGACACAATCGTCCACAGACCATGGACTTGTTTGTTTGATTGCAAAAATAAGTTAGATTATTTGATTGAAATTGATTGTTTGGTGAAATGAAATTGAATTGATTGATGTGTGAATGGCATGGGCCTTCACTAGACCGGGGATTAGGCTAGGCCTTGTCCCGTTTCTAGTATCGTGCCGTTATGCCGCCGAAATTTTCTAAAATATGTTAGAAAAATAAAAATATCATTTTATTTAAAGAATGAACTGAATACAAATTCATATGTTGAAATAAAATGTTTTATCGTTAAAAATATAATTTTTAACGTGAATGTGAATAAAATAAAATATTCATTTACAAACCGGATGGTTTGTTTATGTACACCTATTTGAAGGACATTGATTGAGACGATAAATTTTACACATCGCCCAACTGCACAAATAAAATCTGTGTTTGATTGTTTGAAACCCCACACGGGTATTGGGATAAAATTTGAAGTTCACTCATCCTGATTGATTAAATATGTCGATCGATTGATTGATAGGCTGTTATAAGCGTTAGATATCTATATTTGATGCTTATACAGTGTAATGCACTTTGGTTGATGGTTGATTATTTTTCAATGCTATCATATACGTGTGATGTATGAAAATCCATATAATTAATATTATATGGTGATTGATTGGGCCTCATTCCAACTTAGAAAATAAAGAATAATATAAAATAAAGGTTCATGTGTTGACTGTACTCATCCGTTGAGATTAGTCATGTGTTGAACGAAATATTTTAAAAATAAAATTTATATCTTTATCTCTATAAAATAAAGGTTCATGTGTTGACTGTACTCATCCGTTGAGATTAGTCATGTGTTGAACGAAATATTTTAAAAATAAAATTTATATCTTTATCTCTATAAAATAAAGGTTCATGGGTTGACTGTACTCATCCGTTGAGATTAGTCATATGTTGAACGAAATAATTTAACAAAAATAGTCACACGTGGACAGTACTCATTCGTTGAGATTAGTCGTGTGTTGACAAAAATAAATATTCATTTGTGGAATAGAATGAAGGAATATATGAAGCCGTGTTGATTAGATTAACGCCATTTTGACGTGAACGATATTCATATCGATTTTATTCATAATGAAATGAATTGAATTGAAAACGATTTCGAAATGAATTGAATTGAAAACGATTTCGAAATGAATTGAATTGAAAACGATTTCGAAATGAATTGAATTGAAAACGATTTCGAAATGAATTGAATTGAAAACGATTTCGAAATGAATTGAATTGAAAACGATTTCGAAATGAATTGAATTGAAAACGATTTCGAAATGAATTGAATTGAAAACGATTTCGAAATGAATTGAATTGAAAACGATTTCGAAATGAATTGAATTGAAAACGATTTCGAAATGAATTGAATTGAAAACGATTTCGAAATGAATTGAATACAAAACCAATTCGAATTGAATTGAAAACGAATACGAATTGAATTGGAAACAAATTGAAATGAATTCAAATTGAATTGAATAGGAATGAATTTTAAAACGAATTTATAAGGAAAGATTCAATTTTGATTTGAAATGAAATGGAAGTTGAAATTGATTTCGAAACGAATTCAAAACTATTTTTAAAACTTTGTTTTAAATAGAAATCGACGAAATATATATTATATATATTATATATATAATATAATGGCCTGAATAGAACGCGCCGCGCCGCGGCAGTTCGTGAATTTCGACCATTTATTTCAAACGGACATTACGGGAGATCCGACCGTCGGATTCTCCTAAAACCGGAACCGTTGGGTTCGTATCGAAAAGAGCTTTCTAACGAATATTGGAAATTCAAAATCTAACAGTTGGATTTGGAGATACGTCCAAATCAAATTCGAAAAAGGTCGCTGTAAGTGCAGTTCGATGGCCATTGTTGGAAATCGACTGTACGGGCCTTGATAAAATTATTAAAAATATCAATAATTTGTGTAAAATCATAGGAAATGATTTGGGAAAATTTGGGATGAAAAACTCCATATTTGAAAAGATAAAAATGGGTTTTTATCGAAATGAACTAGTTTTGAACTAAATTTAAAACCCAATTATTTTTAAATAAATAAATTAGATTTAAAAAGGGGTTTTAAATAATCGGAATTTCTAATATATTTGATTGAATTTGAAATGGGTTTATCGTGAACAGTGTTTTAAATAACACTAGTTCTTTAACCCGATAACAAATAGAATGTGATTTGGGTTTGTCGTGAACTGTGTTTTAAATAACACCTAGTTCTTTAACCCAGTAAAAGGAGTTCTAACGAATCTGCAATTAGATTGAAATGTGAATCTATAATCTAAATTATCAAATTTAGAAATGAGCGGGAATGGAGTATTACCAGTTTTGCTCCAAAGCGATAGTTAAATCTTTAATTAGATTTGAACGTGAAATGTTAATTAATTTTAGCGATAACACCACGGTGTTAGATATGGAGTATTACCAGTTTTGCTTCATGGGATGAATAGGTTGGGATTGGGAAATAAAATAAATAATTGCTTCGTTACGGTTCGCTAATCTCGACTAGTTGGAAAAACCATAATTTGGTTTTAAATGACATCCAAAGGAAGATTACAGGATAAATTTTAAAGAATTTATCTCGGATAAAATTAATGGGAACCTTTCCCTAAGAATGTGGAATTTAGAAACTAGCTGTAGGTTGGCTAAGAAGAATGGTTTCCTGGGTATTGATCTGATGTTGGTTTCGGCCTTCGGGGTTAATGTTTGGGAAATTGTTCTCTTGCTAATTTGCGGTTAGTGACTAATGAATTGGAATGAGGCGTATGTTGTTTGTGTAACGTTTGGTTTTAATATACGCGGGATATTCGGAAAGTCCGGGTTTACACCCATTCTGAATAACCGATTTGACGATATGTCGAAGATGAAGACGGTGGTTGAAGACTGGAAGTCTTCACATCGTTTGGATAATTACTGACGATCCTGATTGGGCAGTACACCCAAGAGGATGGAAATAGTTGGTGGTCGTCCAGACGTACTTGGAGATGGATGGATATGCGAGGAAAGTGCCTCCGGTTTCATTCAGACCCAGAACGGACTTGTAAATGGATTGTGTGTCTGACATTGGATTTTATTCTGTGTTGATTGATTTCTATTAAATATACATCTGTTTGGCGGCGGAGAATTTATTCTTTTGCTTAACGCCCTTCTCTGAGACGTACGAGCTCAGAGGTTGTATATCGATGGACATCAGTCGCATGGCATGAATTGCCTATGTGGCACGCTAAGATGCAATGATCAAGGCTTCTGTTGAAAAGCAAAGTCTTGTGGTTGATGATCAAAGCACGCCTACGTGGCAGCTTTGTGTATAACGTGAATTCGCGAGCCTCACACCTCGGTATGAGTTAAAAACGGGATACGGGCCGTTGGGAGAACACGACATTTCTTTCTAGCTTTGTTGGTGTCAGTGACTTACCAGCCCTGACATTTATATACTTTTCACCTTTGTGGTTGTTGGAATGAGGCGCCTCGATTATAGGTCTGTAAGGACCGGGAAATGTGTGTTCAGGAATTGCCAATCCTCTAACGTAAGTGAGGACCGGCCCAACCGATCCAAGTGGCTGCCTAGAGTGTGTAGTCCTGAGCATTTGCTAGAGTGTCTCGAAGCGGAGAGGAGCTTGCCCCATGCCTCGACTCATGACGGAAATCCAATTTCCAATACGTGTGATTCGGTTTTAATTGTAGAGCTAGTATGGCGACATAGTAGATGGTAGCTATGCCGCCTATGATTTATATTTATGATTGAAATGTTTTGACACTATACACTTATTATAGTATCAAATAATGTGTTTTAAACGTACCAAGCATGTTTGGCTGTTATAAGGTAAAACCCTATCCTCCGGCTTGCGTTGCATTGTGTGATGGGACCTGGGTCTTATAACAGCTTCATTTTTCGAAAAAGCATTGCGTTGTTTATTCTAAGCACTGGTATTCTTGGGAGGAAACCCGTTCCGTGTTATACGGCGTGGTCCCTTGAATTACTCTCTTTTAAAGTAAAGTTTTAAATAACTGTTTTAGTTCTCACACCAGTCACATGACTGACCTGGAGTTTATCGTTTTAACCTAAACTCTGGGTGCCCCTATTTTCCGCACGGGCAGCTAGTAGTTTTGGTTTTGCAGATTTATACTCACAGGATCCTGGTTTACAGCTGGAATGATATCCGGAAAGCTCTGTATCCGTGTATCACCTTCAGTTGTGCTTTGTATTATTTTCCGCTGCTATGTAATTTATTGTAATCTCTGATATTTATCGAATGTAATTTATTCATTTATACTCTGTATATTCTTGTATTCTGATGGAATTGTTGTAATAACAATGAAATGTTCTTCCGTCTGCGTTCTGTTTTGTCTTGTCCTCACAGTAATTTGTCCTTTCTCATCTCTTCGGAGATCGGGGAAGTTCGGGTCGCTACAATTCTCGTTCCCGCTCATTTTCCTCCAGGCGTGAACAGTGCTTCGAACGGAACCCATTTGCTCCGAATTTTTGACCGGACTTTGCCCCTTGCTCCGACCATCGGAGGTCCTCCGACCACTGGCAAACGCTTCCCCCTTGACTCGCGCATCTCCTGACACCGGACCCGCCACCTCCGGTGGTCCCTAGGTCCGCCGCCGAGCCCACAAACGCACCGGGTTCGAAACCCTAATTCATGAAAATCCGACGATCCACACCACTATAAACCGCATGAACACCACCGCTGCATTCGTACACTCCTCCTCTTCAAAACCCGTATCCCCGATTCCTCGATTAATTCCCTAATCAAAAACGCCCAAAATCGAACTTAGGGTTTCAAAAACAGAACTTTGACCGTCGATTTCAGGCAACTCCGGCCACTGCATGTTGAAACAAATTATACTAGAGGCTTCGTATTGTCGAGAGCTTCGTTTTGGTATATAATATGATAGGGTTTTGAGAGATTTTTATTTTGAAGTTGAATTTTTTTTATTTCTAGGGTTTTGAAAATATGTTTTCAGCCATTAGAGAGAAATGAAGGAGGAGGTATACGTATAAATGAAGAATGGACTGATTGAGTGTTAAGTGGGTTTTTATTTATATATATTTATAAGGCCAAATATGAGAAATACCCAATTATCCATTTACAATGATTCGTTCACAATTCCTCTTGTACGATCAAACGGTAAGTCGGATTGTAACGCAAATTGAAATCCTATAATACTTCACCGTTCCGGTTCTGATGGCGCCAGTTTCGTCGAATTCCGAGACAGTCGCCAGAACAGTAAATTTCACAGTTTATTAAATGAATAAAATATTCAATTATTCAGTTAACTGATTTAATTCAATTTAATTATTCACTATATTCAAATTTAAATCAAATTATGACTTAAAAAATTCTATAAATAAATTTCACACATTTTAAATCTAAATTTGATTATTTAAATCTCTGATTTGAATTTCAGTTACTATTTCTCAACTTAGAATTTTCCATTTACCAATTAAATTTGAATTTCCATTTTTAAACTAAATAACTCAAATCATTTAAATAAATAAAAATATGAATTTCCAAATTACCACAATTCTAAGTATAAACTAAATTTAAAAATCTATTTATGCTCCATTAAAATACTCATCATCATTTTAATTGACAAAATTAAATTTTTATCCAATATTATTCTATTTTATTTATTTAAAAATTGCAAATTTAAATATTCAAAAAATATGGGATGTTACAAATGCTCTCATCTTTGCGGTCAGTTCAACAGATTGTTTGAATCGGTCTCCATAGTATTACCACAATTAATTAAGAAGAGTAATCCTCTTGACTTCATAGTAATTTGAAAATCGATTTTCTTCAACTCGCAGCACCAATTTGTTTGTTTAAATGATTGGTGAAAGCAGATAACGTGTTAAGAAAAATATTGTCGCTTTGCCACTTCATCATATATCTAGAGTCCACACCAGCATATGTGTTATATAATGATCCAGAATTGGACTGGCTTAGGTAGATTTTTTTATAAAAAAAATGGAAATGGAGTAAAATTACACCGCATGCAGGTTTTTATTTTTATGGAAAAAAAAGGGGAGAGAGGGATACATCTTGCTACATGTACAAAATGGAAAAAAAATGTCATTGAGGTTTCTCCCAGACTTGATGATACAATGATAATATCCATGATCATACATCAATAATGGCGCCCAAGTATTCCAAAAATGCATGAATTAGCTGACCAGAACTGTACATGCACACAATGCGTTCCCAGTTTTTTCAACCTTGTATATCTTGACCTTCTGTTGATCATTTAAATGACCTCTTACGGTTTTTAGGAGAATATATAAGACCTTATTTGACCTTTTTATTTTTTGCGTTGCTATAGCTTAGACGGAAAACAATAACATTCAAATTGTTGGTTAGTTGACTACTGACTAGCTGATTTGCTTCTTTGACTCTTCATTTTATTGTGAAATATTCGACACAATAACCAAAAAATTGGCCCCCCTTGCCAAATTTATGATTAAGTCCCTGATTGTTGTAGGAGTATATTATAACGTAATAAGCAAATAAGCTTATCACAAACAATGCAGTTAGGTTCTATATGGTCTATACTTCAATTTCTTTGTTTAGAAGATTAAGAGCCGTGCTTTCAAACAATGTCACATAAAAACACCCAATCAGAAATTGAAATAAATTTAGTGAAAATTTCAGCGAAAACAATGAATAAATGTTATCGATCAGAATAGGAAAACAAAAATTCACAACAGATGTCCATCATCTTATGCAACAAGCAAAAATAAATGGGAATGCTTCTAGGAGCTATGAATACCTTTAAGTTGAGAAGCAGTATCATCGCGATCGATAGCAAGAATAAGATGAGTGCCCAGATTAGTATGTATAAATACTGGAAAAGGCGATGATGTTGAACCCTCCGTAGCCATTGCAGACGGGAGAAAGTCCCTTTCACTTTGCAGAATTAAAATTTTGCATAAAAACAATTGTTGGCGACAAATATAATTTGAATGTTAATTAATATACTGCTTGTGTTCAAATTTTTATTTGCTAAACCAGTAACCAGTAACCATTAATACTTAACACTTTGTTCATTTAGTTTTGCACTGGGTAAAGAGAGGAGTCGTTTTTCTGTTCATTCCCAATCTTGTTAAACTGAACTTATTATTATTATTATTATTATTGCAGTCACACAGAGGAAGCAATACCTTGACAGCTCAACAAAAACAAATTACACAGCAAGCAGCTGAAAAGGATATGCAAGCAGCTGAAAATGAGGCCAGCAAAACCGCTCCACGGACCAAACAAAATGAAAAAAAAGCTACAAATGATCAGCGTAGCAGACCAATTCAGCAGTATAAACAACTTGGAAATCACGCTGAAAACGATCACGCTAAAGAAAATGAGGGCAGAAAATGTAAAATACTGAATTGGGACAAACAAGTAGTTGCTGAAGGAAGATTGGCATCCACTGATCCAGAAGCTTTGGTGCACTTTAAAAAGATTGGAACGCAAGGTTGGAAAATTTGGGTTGATGCGGCGGTGGATGCAGAAGCTTTCTTGTGGAGGTCGACTGCCGAAATGACTACTATTGGAGAAGCTGTTGGATCGACTGTGGCCTGGAATAAAAATTATGTTGCCTTCAGCTAGAGTGCTTTTGTAGGATATGCAACCTTTTGTGGACAGAACTTCATCTTTCTTATGTATATTTTGGGTTAGATCATATGTATTTTGAAACAGTTATGTGTTTGTGACGGGTTAAGTTGGTGATGCATGTAATGCGTACATTTGTTTTATGTTGATCGAATATTATGTCAAGTAATATATATGAAAGATTCCGTGTAGTAATATTTGTTGCATTGAAATGTCAATCATAATATTATTAATATATATGAATTTGTTTTACTAGTCAGGTTTATATAAATTACAATAGAAAAAAAAGTTGTAATAAGCCATGTTACAACGGTGTAAAAATGTTGTAATATTAAGGAACTTACAACGGTGTAAAAATGTTGCTATATCTATGGTCTCACGAAATTACAATATCTACAACAATGGAGATAAAAGTTGTAATACATTTTATTACAACGGTGTATAAATGTTGTTATATCTATGATCTCACGGTATTACAATATCTACAACAACGGGGATAAAAGTTGTAATAAAGTCTATTACAACGGTGATAAAAGTTGTTATATGTATGCTCTTACTTTACTACAGCATATACAACAACGGAGAGCTAGAGTTGTAATAAAATTTATTACAACGGTAAATAACTGTTGTTAAGTACTACTATTACAACGGTGATGCAATGGTGCAGAAAAGTTGTAAGAGATTTGAATTTATTACAACTTCCGCATACACAATGGTTCAGGCACCGTTGTAAAATGATATTACAACGGTGTTGCACCATTGTTATAGGGTGAATTTGTTATCGTGCCTGTTGATGTTAATAAATCGAGATATAATCAGTTTGATGTTCTACAATCTGATGAATTAGAAAATAATGGTAGACTGGAAAATGAGGTTAATCAAGGACCAGTTCAGAATGATGAAATTTCTAATATAAATGTTGTTAGGTCTTCAGGTAATAAAGAGGATGAAACTTTAACTGGCAATATTTTTGATGAGGTTTTTTTTCCAGAGATAAATAAGTGCTCGAGTTTTGCTGCTTCCACTTTTTCATCGTCTAATGCTTCATGTTCTAGGATTTCTACTTCAGCTGGTTCTACTATAGCTACAATGTCTTGTTCTTCCTCTTTAAGCTCTTCAGTTCCACCTATTTCTAGTAAATCTATGGGTTATTCTTCATCTTCTCAGGTTAAAGATTCTTCATCTGATCATTTAAAATCCTTTCAGAATGTAATTGGTTCAAGACAGACTTTCCCATTATTAATGCTTCTCTAGCTTCTACTTCCTCTTCATTGGTCAACCACTCTGGTTTGAGTATTAATAGTAATAGTCCTTCATCATCATCTTTATCAAGACTAAAAGGTAAATTTTGAGAGGATGTTGATGAGGGTAAAGGAAATGGACATGCTGATAAGTCACCCTCTATGTGTGATGGTGGTAATGCTAGCAAATCACCCTATTCCCATCTAAGTCTGCCACCTCGTATTATCTTGCCACCCCCGCTATTTCTCCTTCTTCGGCACAAATTACTTTAGCACAAACTTCTTCTTCTCCATCTACTTCGGTACAAACTAAAACAGCTTCCAAGAATACTAAGAGGCGTGCTCGAAAGAAGAAGGCCGATGAAAGTGTAGATGAAGACTTGTATGATGGTATTGATTACTCTTTAGAAGAGATTTTACCAAATTCTATGATATTTCCTCCTCGTCATACTAGTAGAAATCCAGTTCAAGAGTTTAAATCTTTTTCTGATATTGATTTTAAGAGAGGGATTTTTGAGATGGTTGTTCTGTATGGAATTAAGTGCAGTGGGTATGCAAGTTATACAGTGCTGATGTTATATAATATGCCTAATGGTCTTCAATATTGCAGTCATCAGAAATAATCTGGTTCAATGCATCGCCGATATATGTGCAGAGATTATGTACAGTAATATAGAAGGTTACTGATGTGGAAAGTATGTTCTGACAGATGTTAATAGTATTGAGTTTTTTTTTTGTGTTTCATTGTATTTTATTTTATGTTTTTTTACTCAATACTGTGTTGAATGTGAGATTGGGAGTTTTGTACAGCTTTTTCTTCTCCTTGTGATGCATAGCGGTGGGAAAGAGTTAAATGAGAGTGAATCATTATATTTCTTTGTAATTTATTTCATGTGTGAATAAAATTTAAATTATCGTTCAAAATTAGTAATCTAAAATCATTTAGAAAGGAGTTTGAAATACTTTTGAAATCATTGAAAAGGAATTTGAAAACAGAATTTGTAAATGCTAACCGATATAAACTAGACTTTATTGCTTTGATAATCTTGAGCTCTTGAAATCTTGATATCTTGATTACTCATGAGTCTTGAACCTCCTTTGTGATCTTGAATTCCTTGATATCTTGAATCTCTAATACTGTAGTCTTCAATATTTATATCCTAAATATATATATATATTCTGGATAAAATGTTACTATATATATTCTAATCAATGATAATTGAAACAAGGTTGTTGTCATTAAAATTCCATTCTCCAACAATCTCCCTCTTTTTGATGATGACTACCTTGATTTATAAAATATTCATGCCTAATATTTTATTTCTTGAATACTCACCCTTTCACCATGAATTCCTTTTGACCCCCCTTAAATTGTGCCTATCTTAACTATGCCCTATTTTATAATTTCTCTCCCTTTGTCATTATCAGAAAATAACCTATATTAAACTACACTACCTATAGTAGACTATACTAAACTATGTTATACTAAACTAGAATAAACTAAATTACACTCCCCCTAGATCTATGGTATTAATGATTCTATATGATAATACTTAAGAAATAAGAGTATAACCCAATAATTCAAATATTTACAAACAATTTTTACAAGTATTTCAACCAATCAATCTAATCATATATAAGTTTGAACCAATCAAATGAAGCATTATTTACAAGTAAAACAAGTTCAAACCAATTCAAACGAAGTATTCAAATAAAACATACCAACAATTTCAAACGTCTCTTAGAACTTCCACCAATCCATCTCCTCCAAAGATTGGATCCTTCTTGATGATGTAACGATCAGAAATTTCGCTCGATCCGAATCAGTCGCTAAACCGATCAAGACCGTTCGAAACCCCTGATTGTTTTGAGAACACGACAAATTTGAATGCAAACAGAAGAACATTTCATTGCTTATTACAACAATTCATCAGAATACAAGAATATACAGAGTATTAACAAATAATATACATTATAAAATATTAGAGATTACAATACATAACATAGTAGTAGAAAATAATACAATACACAACTAGAAGTAATATTATGTAACCTCTCTACCCTCCGTTCTCCGATGCGCCGCCCCCTCCTCTTCTTCAATCTTTAAACCCTAGATCCCCTTTCATCTAAAAACCGCCGCCTTCCCCGAGCAGGTGAAACGACCCGAAATCCCCCTTACGGGAAATCACGGATTGAGTTGAGAACAAGCTACATCGGAACGCAAACAGAAGATCATTTCATTGCTTATTACTACAATTTCATCAGATTACAAGAATATACAGAGTATAAACAAATAATATACATTATAAAATATCAGAGATTACAATAAATTACATAGCAGCGGAAAATAATACAAAGCACAACTGAAGGAGATATACGGATACAAAGCTTTCCGGCTATCGTTCCAGCTGTAAATCAGGATTCTGTGAATATAGATCTGCAAAACCAAAACTACTAGCTGCCCGTGTCAAAATAGGGGCACACAGAGTTTAGGTTAAAACAATAAACTCCAGGTCAGTCATGTGACTGGTGTGAGAACTAAAACAGTTATTTAAAACTTTACTTTAAATCAGATATATCAAGGGACAACGCCGTATAACATGGAACGGGTTTCCTCCCAAGAATACCAGTGCATATAACAAAACAACGCAATGCTTTTTAGAAAAATGAAGCTATTATAAGATCCAGGTCCTATCACACAATGCAACGTAAGCTGCGGGATAGGGTTTTCCCTTATAATAGCCAAACATGTTTGGTACATTTAAAACAAATCATTTGATACTATTATAAGTGCATAGTGTATAAAACAACTTCAAATCATAAGTATCAATCATAGACGGCATGGGTACCATATATCATGTCGCCATACTAGGCTCTACAATCAAAACCACAAAGTCACGTATTTGGAAATTGGATTTCCATATGTGAACCGAGGCCAGGGATCGTCCTCTACTAATTCGAGACTCTCTAGCCCGAGCCTCAGGACAAGTACTTAGTCAAGCCACTTGGAGCGACAGGGCTAGGTCACCGACGTGGATTAAACTTAAATCCTGAACACTGCATTTCCCCGCCCTTTGGGGCGTAAATGAGCCAACGAATGACTCCATCGGTTCACATAGTCACCGATATATCCGAGGCGCCTCGCAACACATAAGTCAAACTCGTCAGGACATGTAAAACCACTGACGCCACTTCTAACTAGAAAGAAACGCATGTCCTCCCTGAGGTCCTCTCCCGTTTCTGGTTCACAACCGGGGTGTGAGGCTCGCGAATCCATGCTACACAAAGCTATGCCACATAGGCCGTGCTTTGATCATCAGCCACAAGACTTTGCTTTTCAAAAGAAGCCTTGATCATTTTCCACTTAGGCATGCCACACAGGCAATTCACTCCATGCGATGGATATCCATCAATATATAACCCCTGAGCTTGTACGTCTCAGAGAAGGGCGTTAAGCAAGAGAATAAATTCTCCGCCGCCAAACAGATATATATTTAATAGAAATCAATCACACAGAATAAAATCCAATGTCAGGCACACGGTCCATTTACAAGTTCGTTCTGGGTCTGAACGAAACCGGAGGCACCTAGTACCTCGCATATCCATCGATCTCCAAGTACGTTTGGATGATCACTAACTGATTCCCTCCTCTTGGGTGTACGGCCCAATAAATATCATCAGTAATCACCCAAACGACGTAAAGACTTCCAGTCTTCGACCACCGCCTTCATCCTCGACACCACGTCGAATCGGTTATTCAGAATGGGATAAACCTGGTCTTTCTGAATAACTCGCGTATATAACAAACAAGTGTTACACAAACACAACATGGGCCTCATTCCAATTTAGAATAAATATTCATTTGCAAACCGGACGATTTGTTTATGTACACCTATTTGAAGGACATTGATTGGGACGATAAATTTTACACATCGCCCAACTACACAAATAATATTCAGTGTTTGTGGATTGAAACCCCACACGGGTGTTGGGATGATATTTGGCGTACATTAATCCCAATTATTTAGTTGTATGACGATCGATTGGTCGACAGACTGTGTAAGCATTAATTATTTACATTTAATGCTTATGCAGTTGTGTGGTGCACTTTTGATGATGGTTGATTATTTATCGTTGCTGTTATGTACATGTGTTGAATAAAATATATATTCATGTGTTGGATAGAATAAATAAATTCATGTGTTGAATTGAAAATAAATTCATGTGTTGAATAAAAGCCGTGTTGATTAGATTGACGCCATTTTGACGTGAACGATATTTATATCGATTTTATTCATTTTATAATGAATATCGAAAGTGATTTCAAGATCTGATATTTTAAATAGAATTGAAATTCGAATTAAACTGAAATGAATTGAAATTCGAATTAAACTGAAAAGAAATGAAATTCGAATTAGATTGAAATAGAATTGAAATCGTTTTGAATTGAATTTAAAATGTATTGGAATTGAACTGAAATCGATTTGAATTGAAACCGATTTGGATTGAAATTGAAATTGAATTGAAATCGAGTTGAAATGAATTTAAATCGAATTTATGTTGGAAAGATTCAATTTTGATTTGAATTTGAGATGGAAGTTGAAATCGTTTTGAAAACGAATTTAAAATGATTTATAAAATACGTTTTAAAAGGAAATCGACGAAATATATATAATATGTATATTATATATATAGAATGGACTGAATAGAACGTGCCGCGCCGCGGCAGTTCGTGAATTTCGACCATTGACTTCGAATGGGTATTACGGGAGATCCGACCGTCGGATTCTCCTAAAACTGGAACCGTTGGGTTCGTATCGAAAAGAGCTTTCTAACGAATATTAGAGATTTGAAATCTAACGGTTGGTTTGGAATTATGTCTAAATCAAATTTGGAAAAGGTCGCTGTAAGTGCAGTTCGATGGACGTTGATGGAAATCGACTGTACGGGCCTTGATAAAATTATTAAAAATAATAATAATTTGTGTAAAATCATAAGAAATGATTTGTGAAGAATTGGGATGAAAATTTTCATATTTGAAAAGATAAAAATAGATTTTTATCAAAATGAACTAGTTTTAAACTAGAATAATTATTTATTTATTTTTAAAATAAATAAATTGGATTTGAAATGGTTTTGAAAATAAATAGAATTTCCAATAATTGAATTGGAATGGATTTGAATCGAAATTGTCTTCGGAATATTTCGATGTTGGATTTCGTGATGATACAAATATTGTTATGGGAATTTGAAAGATATATTAATATCGTTATTTCCAATACGATATTTGTTGGTCGTAGAATTTGATATTGAATATAAGCCGATATCTTTTGTATTCAGAGCCTTGTATTTAATATCAAATGGGATTTGGGTTTGTCGTGAATGGTGTCTTCATTAACACTGTTCTTAAACCCAGTTGAGAAAAAAAAAGATTAAATCCTTTTATTTAAATTTAATGAAGTGTACCAATTAAATGGTAGTTAATTGGGATTGAATTTGAATTGATTTTTGGGTTTATCGTGAACGGTGTTTTAAATAACACTTGTTCTTTAACCCGATAGTTAATGGAATGTGATTTTGGGTTGTCGTGAACGGTATCTTCAATAATACTGTTCTTAGACCCAACGGAGTTAAGAAAATCAGAAACTAACTGGAGATTAGTTATGTTGAATGGTTTCTTTGGTATTGATCTGATGTTGGTTTCGGCCTTCGGGGTTAATACTTAGGGAATTGATCACTTGCTAATTTACGGTTAGGGACTGATTGAAATGTGATGTGATTTTGGGGTTTATCGTGAACCGTGTTTTAATTGACATCGGTTCTTTAACCCAGTTAAAGATTAAAACTAAGTGGAGTTTTAATTGATCTTTAATTAGATTGAAAAGATCGAGAATGGATGCCATTTTGATGTGAACGATATTTATACTGATTTTATTCTTTTTTATAATGAACATAGAAAAGAAAGTGATTTCAAAATATAACGTTTTGAAAGTATTATCATTTGTATATTGATGATGTGGAATATTCAATTTGGTTAGAAATTGAATATGAAGTTGAAATCGTTTTGAAAACGAATTTAAAACAACTTATAAAATACGTTTTGAAAGGAAATCGACGAAATATATATAATATATTATATATATAATGGCCTGAATAGAACGCGCCGCGCCACGGTAGTTCGTGAATTTCGACCATTGACTTCGAGTGGACATTACGGGAGATCCGACCGTCGGATTCTCCTAAAACCGGAACCGTTGGGTTTGTATCGAAAAGAGCTTCCTAACGAATTTTAGAAATTTGAAATCTAACGGTTGGATTTGGAATTATGTCCAAATCAAATTTGGAAAAGGTCGTTGTAAGTGCAGTTCGATGGCCGTTGATGGAAATCGACTGTACGAGCCTTGATAAAATTATTAAAAATAGTAATAATTTGTGTAAAATCATAAGAAATGATTTACGAAGAATTGGGATGAAAAACTCCATATTTGAAAAGATAAAAATAGATTTTTATCGAAATGAACTAGTTTTGAACTAGAATTAAAATCAATTTATTTTTGAAATAAATAAATTGAATTTGAAACGGTTTTGAAAATAACCAGAATTTCCAATAATTGGAATGGATTTGAATCGAAATTGTCTTTGGAATATTTCGATGTTGGATTTCGTGATGATACAGATGTTGTTATGGGAATTTGAAAGATATAATTATATTGTTATTTCCATTACGATATTTGTTGGTCGTAGAATTTGATATTGAATATAAGCCGATATATTTTCTATTCAGAGCCTTGTATTTAATATCAAATGGGATTCGGGTTTGTTATGAATAGTGTCTTCATTAACACTATTCTTAGACCCAACGGAGTTAAGAAAATCAGAAACTACCTGAAGATTAGTTAAGTTGAATGGTTTCCTAGGTACTGATCTGATGTTGGTTTCGGCCTTCGGGGTTATTACTTAGGGAATTGTTCACTTGCTAATTTACGGTTAAAGGCTGAGGGAATAGAACGTGATTTTGGGTTTATCGTGAACCTTGTTTTAAATGACATTGGTTCTTTAACCCAGTTAAAGACAGAATATTGATTTCTGTGAAGATTAAAACTAAGTGGGGTTTTAATGAATCTTTAATTAGATTGAAATGGTCGAGAATGGAGTATCACCAGTTTTCCTCCAGGCGATAGTTAAATCTTTAATTAGATTTGAACGTGAAATTGTAATTGAATTTACCGATAACACCATGGTGTTAGATATGAAGTATGACCAGTTTTACTTCATGGGATGAATAGGTTGGGATTGGGAAATGAAATAAATGATTACTTCGGCATGGTTCAATAATCCCGACTAATTTGAAGTGATATTCAAAGGAGGATTAAAGAATAAATTTAAAAGGATTTATCTTTCATAAAATTAATGGGAACCTCTCCCTAAGAATTTGAAATTTAGAAACTAACTATAGGTTAGCTAAGAAGAATGGTTTCCTGGGTATTGATCTGATGTTGGTTTCGGCCTTCGGGGTTAATATTTGGGGAATTATTCTCTTGTTAATTTACAGTTAGTAACTGATGAATTGGAATGAGGCATATGTCGTGTTTGTGTAACACTTGTTTATTATATACGTGAGTTATTCAGAAAGACCGGGTTTATCCCATTCTAAATAACTGATTCGACGTGGTGTCGAGGATGAAGACGGTGGTCGAAGACCGGAGGTCTTCACGTCGTTTGGGTGATTACTTATGATCTTAATTGGGTCGTACACCCAAGAGGAGGGAATCAGTTAGTGGTCGTCCAGATATACTTGGAGGTCTTTGGATAAGCGAGGTACAAGGTGCCTTCGGTTTCGTTCAGACCCAGAACGGACTTGTAAATGGACTGTGGGTCTGACATGGATTTTATTTTGTGTGGTTGATTTCTATTAAATATATCTCTGTTTGGCGACAAAGAATTTATTCTCTTGCTTAACGCCCTTCTCTGAGACGTACGAGCCTGGAGGTTATATATTGATGGATATCAAACGCATGGAGTTAATTGCATGTGTGGCATTCCTAAGTGGCAATATGATCAAGGCTTCTGATGAAAAGCAGAGTCTTGTGGTTGATGATCAAAGCATGGCCTGTGTGGCATAGCTTTATGTAACGTTGATTAGCGAGGCTCACACCCCGGTTGTGAACCAGAAGTAGGAGAGGACATCAGGGAGGGCATGCGTTTCCTTCTAGCTAGAAGTGGCGTCAGTGGTTTTACACGCCCTGACGAGTTTGACTTATGTGGTTGTTGCTGTTGCGAGGCGCCTCGGATATATCGGTGACTATGTGAAGCCGGTGGAGTCATTAGTTGGCTCATTTACGCCTCAAAGGGCGGGGAAACGCAATGTTCAGGCATTTTAATCCACATCGGTGGACCGGCCCTGACGATCCAAAGGTTTGACTGAGTACTTGCCTAAGACATGGGCTAGATTGTCTCGAATTCGGTGAGGACTATATTTTGCCTCGGTTCACAGATGGAAATCCAACTTCCAATACATGACTTTGCAGTTTTATTTGTAGAGCCTAGTATGGCGACATAGTGGGATGGGGAGGTTATGCCGTCTATGATTGATACTTATGATTTGAAGTTGTTTTATACACTATGCACTTATGATAGTATCAAATGATTTGTTTTAAACGTGTCATGCATTCTTGGCTATTATAAGCTAAAAACCCTATCCTCCGGCTTGCATTGCATTGTGTGATGGGACCTGGGTCTTATAATAGCTTCATTGTTCTTTATTTAGCATTGCGCTATTGTTTTATGCACTGTTGTTCTTGGAAGGAAACCCGTTCCGTGTTATACGGCGTGGTCCCTTGATTTACCTAACTTTAAAATAAAGATTAATAACTGTTTGAGTTCTCACACCTGTCCCATGACTGACCTGGAGTTTATTGTTTTAACCTAAATTCTAGGTGCCCTTATTTTGACACGAGCAGCTAGTAGTTTTGGTTTTGCAGACTTATATTCACAGGATCCTGATTTACAGCCGGAACGATACTCGGAAAGCTCTGTATCCGTGCATTACTTCTAGTTGTGTATTGTATTATTTTCCGCTGCTATGTAATGTATTGTAATCTCTGATATTTTATAATGTATATTATTTGTTAGTACTCTGTATATTCTTGTACTCTGATGAATTGTTGTAATAAGAAATGAAATGTTCTTCTGTTTGCGATCGAATTTGTCATGTTCTCAAAACAATCAGGGGTTTCGAACGTTCTTGATCGGTTTAGCGACTGATTCGGATCGAGCGAAATTTTTGATCATTACAGATGACTTCCTAGTCTTCATCTTCTTTTTTGAGTGGTGCTCCAGTTACATTATTATCTTCGTCTTTGGAAAGAGAAGAGATCATCCAACGAATGGCATCAAAGTGTTTTTCTTGTTGTTATATCATCTTGATCTAACTTAATTCTAGATGGTGTTGATTAAGGAGGATTATAGAGAGGATATTCGTGAAGGAATTAATTGTTTCTTCAAGATTTTTGTTTAAATTGTGAATAGGATTGGCCATTATTTGATTATATAGAAAAGGAATGTTTGGAGAAAAAGTACAGAGTTTAAAATAAGTTTTTCCATAAGAAAAGGGTATTTGTAGAGTTTGGAATTCGTTTAAAATGAATATACACTAGTTGATTATTTAAAATTTCAAATTTTGAACAAAATTGAAAATACAGCAGTTATATGTCGACATGTCAATTTTTACATGTCGACATACCCTAGTTGATTTTGGGTATTTTGAGTTTTTACTCAATTTCTTGCTATTTCTTATTATGTTATATTAATTTATTTAATTCTAATGTGTTTTTATAGTATATGAAAGATTAATTTAACAGAAATAAAAATCATTCATTACTACTAGAAAGTAAATACATTCAAACAATAAAAGGTACTAAATATGAGATTCGAAAGAAAATGCATGTGAATAGAAAGATAACATAAACTAGATAAGCTTAGATTTCAGCGGATGAAGATGATAATCCAAGTTTTCTTCCAGCTTTGCCAAAGAACTTGTTCATTTTAGAAGACATTTTATTAAGTGTCTTCTTTATCTTCTTTTGGGTCTCGACAAACTTGGTTTGGTTTTGGACATGGATTTCTTTGGTTATCACCCTAATAGTTGTTTGGCAGTCTATACTTTCTAAGGAGGTTTTTTCCTCTTCGTCGATTTCCATTAGATTCTCTTCTTGTTCCATTCGAGCTTATTTTTCTTCAAATGCTTCATAAGGCTTAAGAACAATTGGATTTTGCATAAGGGATATATTTCCTGAGTTAAAGAACTTTTTTGACACAAATTCCTCTCCATTGAGATCTACTCCCAAAAACTTAAAAATCCGAGTATGGTAAACTCCATGATAGAGACTGTTTTCCTTGGTGGACATTTCGTGGGCTTAAACTCTTTTAGAATCACATCGCCCCAATAATATCATAAGTGCCAAAGATAGAAAAAAAAGGCTTTTTGAACCTTGAGGGTTGGGTTATTAAAATTTCCGGAATGGGGAGTGATGGTATATTGAAGAAGGAGGTTAGCGATTCTTTCTTTTAGGCGGAAAAAGTGACTTTTAAATTCCATATGTTCATGCTTTCAAAGATGGGATGATAAGTTTCCAAATTCATTTCATCAATTTCAAATTGTGAAATATCTGAGCCCGTGTTCATACAATTTAAAATATTCCCCAAAATATCACAATTGAAAATGATTTGAGTGCCTTTTACACAACTCCAAACATGATTTCCATTTCCATTGTAAAAACCACGAATCACATTCGCAAAAAAAAATTGACAAGACTCGAGTAACATACTTCACTATTATCCTGAGCGTCAATCAAACTTAACTCTCAATTTTTTTCAAAAAGAGAAGGAAGATCATAAGAAGGGAAATCTTCAAAGATAGCGAAGGCTCCCGTATTGACTTTTCCATTAGCACTATAGTCAATGTATGCTTTAATAACCTCCAAATCATTCTAATGATAAGCTTTAATAGTTTTGGTTAGTCTCATGGTTTTTGGTGTACTTGACGAAGCCATTCAAAGAATATTTTGAAGAGAATTGATATGAAGAAGGTTGTTTGAATTTTGAAAGAAAGTTAGAGAGAATAGAATTGAATAGATAAATAAATAGAGAGTGAATGGAGACAACTTTTCTGACATAAAGGATACCTTTTTAGACCATGGGAGTTGATGAAAAGATAGAGGGAAGTTTGAAAGTTTAAACTTTTGAAATTAAAAATTCCAATTTCATTTACTGGTGCATATGTCAACATGTCGGTTTCGGTATGTCGACATATGGGTATGTTTTCAAAAGTCATGTTACTTTTCGACTTTGGTTTATTATATTATCATTTTATATTTTCAATTTGATTATTTCCTGAGATAATCCTAGCAAACATTAATTTTTACTATATTATTTTATTATTATTTTGAATTTCAAAATTCAAACTTCAAATTTGAATTTAAAAGTTCAAGTTTGCATTTTATAATTAAAATTTTAAATTCAAACAAAGCAAGCAATCAACCATTCAACCAATTCAATCAATAATTAATTAAGGCATACCTAGTTTTTAAATCCATTTCTTTGTTATTTTCTTAATTCTGAATTACTATGAAGCACATATTCGAATTTTCGATTTCTGGCTCTTCATCGCTTGATGATGAATCCAAATCATCTAAAGTTGTTATATATGCTCTTTTCCTCTTCTTTGATGAATTATTAGTATATGTTTGATGTTTTGATTTATTTGGGTATGGGCACATTCTCTTTATATGACCTGGTATGTTGTAGTTATAGCATCTAATATCATTTCTTCATGGATTTCCTTGATTATTTCTATGAAAATTATTTCTCCTTTTATGTCTCAGAAATTTTCTGAAGTTCATTGTCATTAAGGATATTTCTTCATCATCCTCACTACTTAAATCAGAACCGTCAGTTGTAGCTTTAAATGCTATAAATTTCTTTTCTGTCGACTTATTCTCTTTTATTTTCTATAACTGGACTTCAAATGACATTAAATTCCATATTAATTCCTCAATCTTCAATTAATTAACATTATTTGCCTCTTCAATTGCCAGTGTTTTCTGATCTCATTCTGGAGTTAGTGAATTGAGAATTTTTCCGACTTGATCTTCTTCAGAATATGTTTTTCCCAAAGCCATTAACAAATGCATGATTTCTGGAAATCTGCAATACATATCGAAGATAGATTCATTTTTATTCATTTTAAATAAATCAAATTCATTAATTAACAGAGATATCTTTGTTTATTTAACTTTATTGGTTCCTTCATGAGTAACTTGCAATGTTCCATATTTCATAAGCTGATTTACAAACTGACAGTCTATTATTAAATTCATTTCCATCTAATGAACAGAATAACATATTCGTAGCCTTAGAATTGATTTGTGTAGCAGCCTTTTGTTCATTAGTCCATTGTGCAAAATTAGTAGTGGGTTCAACGTATTTAGTTTGTGTACTATTCCAAGTTTCTAATCCAATAGAATGCAAATATATTTTCATCCTACATGCCCAATAAGAATAATTACTGCCATTAAATAATGGTGGTCTAATAATGGACTAACCATCTACAAAAGAACTATTATTACTTGTAATTCCAGTGTTGGTTGCCATTTAATATTTCTAAAATTCCGATAATGAAAATTTGAAAACCTACACTCTTATACCAATTGTTAAGGATGCAGAATTTGGACCTTAAGGCAAAATTAACACTAGAGGGGGGTGAATAGTATTTATAAGGAATTTATAGAAGTCTTTAACTATCTTGAATTACTATATGAGTCAAACAAAGAGTATCACACCAGAAATGATCTTAAACACAGAAACAATCACAAACGCAGAAATAAGTAAATATAAAATTTAGAAGAGGAAAGAACACAACGGATTTTATACTAGTATGGATTAATCCTATGTCCGGTCCCATGCAATGCTAGATTGCATAGAGTTTGATTAATATCAAAATCCAATTACAATGCCTTTGATTTCATGGCTACAAGGTTAACACCGATTCCACCACCCTTGATTTTACGGCTACAAGGTCAACACTGCTCCCTTTCCTTGATTTTAAGGCTACAAGGAACACACCATTTCCCAAACAATTACAACAGCCTTAGAACTCTTTAATAGCAATTCCTATCAAAGAGTATTTGATAGAGATTAAGAAGAGAAGAAATTTGATATAATTTTTATTGAAACCAACAATAAAAGTGTAGAAATCAAGAAATTAAAGAATAATAATGGTGGTAAGAGATAGGATGAAGATGGAGAAGAAAAATTGATAAAAAATTAGAAATTTACACCTATTTATAGAGTCTGAAAGGTTGCAACATTTCTGAAGCATTACAAAATATGAAATGACTCATTCTTTGAAATTTAAAAAAATAACAGTTACATGTCGACATGTTCAAACCTGTATATCAACATATATGTTGTTTTTGAATTTATAAAATCATTTTTCATGTGTTAAAAGCTATATATATTCTGGAAATTCTTGAATCAAAATTAGTGTTTCAGATTAATTTTCTAAAGTGTAACAACATATACAAACATAATAGTATATTATATAAACATATTTACAAAGTTATATCATATAAAACTATATAACATATATATTATAGACATATATATATATATTAAAGACTTTATAAACTGCAAATATATATATATATATATATTTGAAATAATATATATATATATATATTTGAAATCATAAGTAAAACCATTAATACTCAAAATCATTTAGAAAGGAGTTTGAAATACTTTTGAAATCAATTTGAAAAGGAATTTGAAAACAGATATGAAAATAGAATTTGAAAGTGCTAACCGGAGTTTTACAAATAAACTAGACTCTATTGCTTTGATAATCTTGAGCTCTTGAAATCTTGATATCTTGATTATTCATGAGTCTTGAACAACCTTTGAGATCTCGTATTCCTTGATCTTCAATATTTATATCCTGCATATATATTCTACACACACACACACATACATATATATATATTATGGATAAAGATGTTAGTATATATTTTATAATCAATGATAATTGAAACAAGGTTGTTGTCATTAAAATTCCATTCTCCAACAGTATGTTTGTTTCAATAACACTTTTTATTTGCACTTTATAATTAAAAGATTTTTCATGCAAACTACGTTCATTTTTTTGTTTTTCTAAACCAAAATTATTAGTTTGAAAGGCATAAATCAAGTTCATAAAATAACAGAAAAAGCATCAAACTAAGACAACACGCGCTGCTTAATGAATTGAAACTGTAACTGAATTTGAATGGCTATGCTGACATCATGCTGAACTATACATGCTCGCTTCAAAATATATTTGCCTCTAGGAACTAAAAAGTCTAGCATATGATTGGCATAATCCTTATCACTGGCAGTAAACACCGTTGCATCAAACAACTAAGCATCCCTCTCTAAGAATTTACTGACATCTAGTCTCTTTTTTTACAAAATATATGGACAAGTATCTACTAAATGTGAATGATAAATGATGGGGGTCATCATCAAATGTAACATACCTTGAGTGCATGAGGGTCTCGTCCAAATCCATAACTAGCAGTTTCTTCTCCTTGCTTATCTTAAAGGAGGCACCTTCACTCTTCTTCTTATTCCTCGCTTTTACTTTCTATTTTTCTTGAGGTTTGTTGGACATGTGTTGTTGTTGCTGCACTTAAAAAATCATTAATAATTCAGTATCAAATTTCCTTAATAGCAAAATCATAATATACAATAAGACACAGTCAATTTCATGATGCCCTACATCCATGATCTAAGAAAAAAAAAGTGAACTAATATGAAAATTTGACTACTTAAAGCCCAAAACTTACAATGAGCACATGTTATGTAACAATCCGGAAAATCTGAGCCAATTTAAAATTTTAATTTGGCTATTTTAGTGGATTTGGAATATTTAAAATAAATTATTTTAAATAATAACAACCAAGAGTCTATTTGAATCGATGATGAAAAATAAATATATTTATTCTAATTATAAAACAAGGCCTAAAATGGCGTGGTAGTTTGAAAATTTGAATTCAAACTTTGATTGACTGTACAGGATACAAAATAAAACAGATTTTAGTGAAACCAAAAATATTTAAATTTGTTTATGATTATCTTTCTAACGAATCTGAAAAATCTAAACTTCATAGCGGGAATCAAAAGTTATGGCCAAATGAATTTTTAGAAAGGTCGTTATGGAGTTTATATATCCTTTGAAAATAGACATTTTGCAAACAACCTCCGTTTTCGACGAAACACTTTTATTGGATCCGGGATGTTGAATTATTGCTAAATTCCATAATTTTTGGAGTTAATATATGAGCGTGGCAAATGAAATGTGTTTGGTTAATTTCAGTCAATTTGGATCGACCAAAAAATGCCCATTTTTCAAACAGTCTCCAAATTCGACGAAATCAGCTTTGTTGGGACCGTATCATCCAAACGTAGCTAGCTTTTCTGGAATTTTTGGGATCAGTGTGTGGCCCCGGCAAACTGAAATATACGTTCAAATCCATATTTGAATGTTTTATATATTAATTTGAGGAATAACTAACTGAAACAGTTGAATGGGCCTACAAAACATATTCTATTTTGTTCAGAATGGGGCTATTTAACTAGGTACGACAGACATTGGGTTAGAACTGCAGTTCGAATTAGAAAACCCTAATTTTTGGAAAAAATATATAGCGGGCCAATCAAATTAATTCATTCATAATATAAAAAAATAAAAACCGAGATTTTCTCTCTCCCCGACATTGACTAACAGTAGAAACCCTTCGCCACCTTCTCTCCTCCATTTCTCTCGATCCTTACAATAAAACCTAACGCCCCTTTGGAACTTTTTGAAGAGCTCTCCTTCCTATTCAAATCCATACCAACAAGAGAATTTATTGCTCAGTATTTTGGGAGGAACAACACGTCGAAGTCCCGGACTTCAACTCGCCGCCGCCAATAGGGACCACCGAAGTGGACCCCACCCCCTGCGCACGTGCGCCCTACGTCCCTCTACGCCGCTGCGAAGTCCGATCGTCCAACCCTTTCACGGATTCGACAAAAAATCCAAACCTAGTTTGGAACCAAATTCAGAGAGGTACGGGTTTGATTTATTTTTAACTGTTTTCGATAAATAAAAGCGTTGCAAACTTATAAAAATCATATCTTTTTGCTATGTGGTCGAAATTCAGTGAAACAAGAGACTGTGGACTCGTGTGGTTGTCTTCTACATTCTAGAAGAGACCGGAGAATTTTTGGAGCTTCCTACGATTTTTGGAGGAGTGGAACCCAATGTGAGATTTCTAAATTATAAACGATATGGAATGGCGATGTATAAATTATATAATCGATGTATTTGTTATATAATCGTTGTACACCTCATGTATGAGTGTTGTATAAGTTGTATGTGCGATGTATAAGTTATATATACGTTGTAAAAATCATATGTGCGTTGAATGGAATTGAAATGATACTGAAATGAAATCAAAATATATTTATATACGTATACCTATATATATACACATTCCCCTCGTCCACAGACCATGGACGATATATATTGGGTGTGATTGTTTGAATTTTGGTTGACGTGAAATTTGGTTGATAAATGTGAATGGTTGATAATGATTGTTTGTGGCTGAAACAAAAATGGAATTGTTTATGGAAAAATCCATTGTGACATGAAAAGGATCGATATATTTAGATTATAAGGATGAGCCCCTTAGCGAACGCTGCGAGGCGTAAGGTAGTGCGAGGAGCCGTACTCGAGACGGTGCCGGTTTTTAACCCCTTGCCGTCATGCTGCCGAAATTTTCTGAAATATTTGTGTGTTTGATTTATATTCATGTATTGAAATATATTCGTGTGATGAAAAATATTCATATTTGAAATAAATCGTTTTAACAATAAAAATCACATTTTTATAATATATATGAATCGTTAAAAATATTCATGTTTGAAAAAAATTGTTTTAACAGTAAAAAACACGTTTTTATAATATATATGAATCGCTAAAAATATTCATTTTTGAAACAAATTGTTTTAACAATAAAAATCACATTTTTAAAATATATATGAATCGCCAAAAACATTCATGTTTGAAATAAATTGTTTTAACAATAAAAATCACATTTTTATAATATATATGAACCACAAAAAATATTCATGTTTGAAATAAATTCTTTTAACAATAAAAATCACAGTTTTATAATATATATGAATCGCTAAAAATATTCATGTTTGAAATAAATTGTTTTAACAATAAAAATCATATTTTTATAATATATATGAATCGCTAATAATATTCATGTTTGAAATAAACTGTTTAACAATATAAAACATATTTTTATTATATACAGGAAGTATTAAAAATAGTCATGTGTTGAAATAGATATTTATTGGGTAAAAATATTTTTTTTATCAAATATACGAAATGAATATGATTTGGAAATCAAAGAATGGATTATATTTATAAATATATATATAATTAAAATAGAACGAATAACGATGTTGCAATTCGTATTTTGAAATCGTAACTTTAAACGATTGTACCGGGAGATCCGACCATCGGATTTTCCCAAAACTGGAACCGTTGGGTCCGCTTTGAAAAGATCTTTCCAATGATATAAAATTTGTAAAGATCCAACTGTTAGATTTTCAGATATGTGTAAATCAAATCTGAAGAAAAATAGCGCCATGGCCGCGTTACGGCCTGAAGCGTCGTTTGAATATATTGGCTACTTTTAAATAAATTAAAATAGCGATAAATCGTTATAAAATATTATAACCGATATGGAATGGAAATAAACCAAATTTACCCGGTTTATTGGATATTTGATGGTTGAATGTGTTTGACGTGAAAATTACATTAACAACAAAATTATGGATGTCAAATAATTTAACCGTGGAAACGAATTGATTTGAAATTCTAAATACACGTGAATTATTTGAAAAGGCCAAGTTAATTCTCATTTCAAATAACTGATTGACGGTTAGAAGTCAAAGATATGAAGACGGTGTAAGACCGATGATCTTTACATCGAATGGATGGCTACTGATGCCTTTGATGGGAGTTGGTGCTCTGAAGGGGTTACAGTGGTGGTCGTACGGACGTACTTGTTGATCGTTCGGATGTGTGAGGGCCTCTCTCCTGTATTGGACATACGGGAAAGGAATAAGGTGCCTCCGGTTTTTTTCAGACCCAGGACGGACTTGTAACTGGACTGTGTGTCCGACATTGGATTTCATTCTGTGTGATTGATATACGTCAGTTGCATGGCGTGAATTGCCTGTGTGGCATGCTGAGATCCAATGATCAAGGCTTTTGTTGAAAAGTGGATGATGATCAAAGCAGGGCTTTAAATAGCTAGCTTTGTGTTAGGCGTTGATTCGTGCGCCTCACACCCTGGTATGAGCCAGAAACGGGAGAGGACTTCAGGGAGGACATGCCTTTCCTTCTACCTAGGAGTGGTGTTTTAGGTTTTACACGCCCGGGTATTTTACTTATGTGGATGATAGATAGCAAGGTGGCTCCGTTACTTCGGTCTCTTCGGAGCTGATGGTTTGGTCGGGATATGACCAGTTTAACGCCCCTATAGGGCGGGGAAACGCAGTGTTCAAGCATTTTAATCCATTCTGTGTGGACCGTCCTTGACGATCAAAGGGCCCACCTGAGTCTGGGTCCTAAGAGGCGGGCTAGAGCGTCTCGAAGCGATAAGGACGATCCCATGCCTTGGTTCATGACAGAAATCCCATTTCCAAATACGATATCGTGTGGTTTTGATTATATACCTATATGTGGCGACATAGTGGTATGGGGTATTTATGTCGTATATGATGCATACTTATGACTGAAATTGTTTTTGAAACATATAAACACTAGTACTAATATCAAATGCTTTTGTTTTATTCGTATCAAGCATATTTTGGCCACCATAAGGTAAAACTCTATCCTCCGGTTTGCGTTGCATGGTGTGATGGGAACTGAGTCTTATAATGGCTTCATTTTTGTAAAAAACATTGCGATGTTTAAATGATTTACTTATTTTAAAGCACTGGAAATCCAATGGAGTAAACCCGTTCCGCGTTAGCGGCGTGGTCCTGAGATTGGCCTTTTTATTAAAATAAGTTAAGTAGCTTTCTCATACCAGTCCCATGAATGGCTTGTAGTTTGTTTCACTTGCAAACTCGGGTGCCCTATTTTCTACACGGGCAGCCTTATATTCATATTTTAGCAGGCTCTTTCTGGATGGCTATGGAGCTGAAGAAGAATTCTATCACTTCTTTATTTTTATGTTGTTCAGCTCCTATTGTACATATTATGTTTTGATTCCGCTATAGACATTTTATGTAAAGCTGAACTGTATTTTGTACTATGTATGATCCTGTTATACTGTGTAACTCTGATGATTATTATATCCAGTGAATTCTGTTGTACATTATCTGGTGTATTTATATATTTCTGTTCTGCTATTATTTGTTTATGTGTTATATTCCAAAGATTACCCTTGCCACCGCGGAACGGGGGTTTGGGGTCGTCACAACGTGGTATCAGAGCTTTAGTTTAGCTTAGTTCTGGAATATAACATATTAACGAACTCATCAGAAATAGAATCAAAATTATTCTATGACGAAGCACTTATTTCAGATAGGATCAGTAATATCCTAGAATGAGTATTGCAGAATGAAATATACCCCGATAGACACATTTATATTCAAGTATATGTCTCTATGCTTTAAAAATACTTTTTCTTTTGGCCTAACACTTTGTCTGCTATTTGTAGACATTGAAAAATGAGTGTCAGAAGTAGAAGAGGTAGGTGAGAACCAGATACTGAAGCTCTATTGAAGAAGTATCGAAATCTGGGTGGAGTAACGTTCTTGGGTAATGAATCCATTATTCAAACTCAAGCTTGGATGCGATTTGCTGAGGAAATTTTTGAAGAAGTGGAGATCCACGAGACTGTACTTGGGAAACTTGGTTGTTGTTTCCTTTTCATGGCTGTAATTTTTTTATTATATAGTCTGAATGATTTTAAAAGAGTATATAAATTAACTAGTATATTTTTGAAAAGTTAATCAACAAATTGATTTTTGTATGTGTTGTGTAATTAAGAATTTAATTAATAAAATTATTGGGATGATAATTAATTTAATCAATAAGAGACTGAATAGTAAATTTATGCAATTTAATCAAATATTAAATTGATTTGAAATTGATTGAAATACATGCATGTACATTATATATGTTTGAACAGGTAAATTGATTGGCTGTTGAGTAAAGAATTTGTTTGCATGCCCGACAAATAGGTAAACCTTAATGAGTTGGATGCGCAATTTTATTATTATATCACATGTTATTGTCTATGTATTATGATATATCGAAATGGATAGTAGCTTTTGGTGCTTAAATGGATACTAGAAATGTGAAAACCAAAATAAAATAAAATTTGTATTGTAAGCATTGTTCAATAGCGCATATGAAATAAATATCTAGATGTAGCCAAAATACATGTAATAGCAAAATTGTAAACATAAGAGCACATACCTCAACAAATGAATACATTATCCATTCCTTGACAGCATGTAAAAATAATAAAATCAAAATGCAAATCATGCAGTATTCAAATGTGTTCTCATCTAGGAAGCATGGGTGGGGTGTGGGTTGCACGGTTGCATGTACGTTGTACGTGTATATCAACTTTTGTGAATGCCATTGGATGCGGAGTGCTAGTTGTTTTTTGTGAAATACTAAACGTCGCCATAGGATAGTAATAGTTAATTTTGAACTACACTACTTGACATACTTCTTGAAGATAACATACCCTATCATATACCACATAAGCATTTACAGCTTATGTGACGAGGTTGAAGATTTACCATACGGGCGAGAGGCTTGTATGGAGATGACTATATTACAGGTTGAACCGAAGACTGATATGGACTATATAAAATGTAACGGTAAATTGCCAGATTAATAAAAACCCCACACGAGTCTGGAGATGACAATAAACACGTCTATCTGGTCATTAAGGCACAAAAACAATTTAAAAGGTGACGAGAATTTATTCTATGGAGTTATGATCTATACACACTCCCATGTGAACACCGGAATATATCACTATAAATATGTGTATGCTTTTTAGGATTTATTATACCTAATATGGCCTAATAAATTTCCAAACCCCTCCCCGTACAAAGGAGGTTATGGCGAATTTTTTCGAAAATTTAGGGTGTTAGCTAAATTTTTGAAAAATTGGAAAATTCTTAGAAACTGAAAAGTTGAAGAATGAAAGTCAGAATGAAAGTTGAGTTGGATAATTAAACGACTTTTAGCTTCGTTCCTTTTCGAGGACAAAAAGATTTTAAGTGGGGGAGATTGTAACAACCCGGAAAATCTAAACCAATTTAAAATTTTAATTTGGCTATTTTAGTGGATTTGGAATATTTAAAATAAATTATTTTAAATAATAACTACCAAAAGTCTATTTGAATCGATGTTGGAAAATAAATATATTTGTTTTAATTATAAAACAAGGCCTGAAATGGCGCAGCAGTTTGAAATTTTGAATTCGAACTTTAACTGACTGTATGGGATGCAAAGTAAAACGGATTTTAGTGAAACTAAAAATATTTAAATCTGTTTATGAATATCTTTCTAACGAACAAAATTTCATAGAGGGAATCAAAAGTTATGACCAAATTAATTTTCAGAAAGGTCGCTATGGAGTTTATATATCCCTTGAAAATAGACATTTTGCAAACGACCTCCGTTTTTGACGAAACCACTTTTGTTGGATCCGTGATGTTGAATTATTGCTAGATTCCAAATTCCATAATTTTTGGAGTTAATATGTGAGTGTGGAAAAGGAAAATGTGTTTGGTTAATTTTAGTCGGTTTGGATCGACTAGAAAATTACCATTTTTCAAACGGTCTCCAAATTCGACGAAATCAGTTTGTTGGGACCATATCGTCCAAACATAGCCAGATTTGTTTATCTGGAATATTTGGTATCAGTATGTGGCTCCAGCAAATTGAAATGTACGTTCAAATCCATATTTGAATGTTTTATATTTTAATTTGAAGAATAACTGACTGAAACCATCAAATGGCCTACAAAACATATTCCATTGTGTTTGGAATGGGGGTATTTAGCTAGGGAGGACAGTCGTTGGGTTAGAATTGGAGTTCGAATTAGAAAACCCTAATTTTTGGAATAAATATATAGCAGGCCAATAAATTAATACATTCATAATTTAAAAAAAAACGAGATTTTCTCTCTCCTTGACATCAACTAACGACTGAAACCCTTCGCCACCTTCTCTCCTCCTTTCTCTCGATCCTTACAATAAAACCCAACGCCCCTTTGGAACTTTTTGAAGAGCTCTCCTTCCTCTTCAAATCCATACCAACTAGAGAATTTATCGCTCAGTATTTTGGGAGGAACAGCACGTCAAAGTTGCGGATTTCAACTCGCCGCCACCGCTAACAGGGACCACCAAAGTGAACCACACCCCCCGCGCACGTGCGCCCTCCGTCCCTCTACACCGCTGCGAAGTCCGATCGTCCAACCCCTTCACGGATTCGACGAAAAATCCAAACCTAGTTTGGAACCAAATTCAGAGATGTACGGGTTTTATTTATTTTAACTGTTTTCGACAAATAAAAGCATTGCAAACTTATAAAAATCATATCTTTTTGCTATGTGGTCGAAATTCAGTGAAATAAGAGACAGTGGACTCGTGTGAACGTCTTTTACATTCTAGAAGAGATCGGAGAATTTTTGGAGCTACCTATGATTTTTGGAGGAGTGGAACCCAATGTGAGATTTTTAAATTATAAACGATATGGAATGACGATGTATAAATTATATAATCGATGTGTAAGTTATGTTAGCGTTGTACACCTCATGTATAAGCGTTGTATAAGTTGTATGTGTGATGTATAAGTTATATATACGTTTTAAAAATCATATGTGCATCGAATGGAATTGAAAAGATATTGAAATAAAATCGAAATATATTTATATACGTATACATATATATATATATACTCCCCTCGTCCACAGACCATGGACGATATATATTTGGTGTGATTATTTGAATTTTGGCTGACGTGAAATTTGGTTGATAAATGTAAATGGTTAATAATGATTGTTTGTGGTTGAAACAAAATTGGAATTATTTGTGGAAAAATCCATTGTGATATGAAAAGGATCGAAATATTTAGATTATAAGGATAAGCCCCTTAGGGAATGCTGCGAGCTGTAAGGTAGTGCGAGGAGCCGTACTCAAGTCAGTGCCGGTTTTTAACTCCCTGCCGTTATGCTGCCGAAATTTTCTGAAATATTTGTGTGTTTGATTTATATTCATGTATTAAAATATATTCATGTGATGGAAAATATTCATATTTTAAATAAATTGTTTTAACAATAAAAATCACATTTTTATAATATATATGAATCGCTAAAAATATTCATGTTTGAAATAAATTGTTTTAATAATAAAAATCACATTTTTATAATATATACGAATCGCTAAAAATATTCATGTTTGAAATAAATTGTTTTCACAATAAAAATCACATTTTTATATTATATATGAATCGCTAAAAATATTCATGTTTGAAATAAATTGTTTTAACAATAAAAATCACATTTTTATAATATATATGAATCGCTAAAAATATTCATATTTGAAATAAATTGTTTTAACATTAAAACTTACATTTTTATAATACATATGAGTCGCTAAATATATTAATGTTTGAAATAAATTGTTTTAACAATAAAAATCATATTTTAATTATATACAGGAAGTATTAAAAATAGTCATGTGTTGAAATAGATATTAGTTGGGTAAAAATATTATTTTTATCAAATATATGAAATGAAAATGGTCTGAAAATCGAAAAATGGATTATATATATATAATTAATTAATTAAAATAGAACGAATAACGATGCTGCAGTTCATATTTTGAAATTGTTACTTTTAATGATTGTACCAGGAAATCCGACCGTCAGATTTTCCCAAAACTGGAACCATTTGGTCTGCTTTGAAAAGACCTTTCCAATGATTTTGTAAAGATCCAACGGTTAGTTGTTCAGATATGTGTAAATCAAATCTGAAGAAAAGCAGTGCCATGGTCGCGTTATGGCCTGAAGCGTCGTTTGAATATATTGGCTATTTTTAAATAAATAAAAATAGCGATAAATCGATATAAAATATTATAAACGATATGGAATGGAAATAAACCAAATTTACCTAGTTTATTGGATATTTGATGGTTGAATGTATTTGACGTGAAAATTACATTAACGAACAGAATTATGGATGTTAAATAATTTAACCGTGGAAATGAATTGATTTGAAATTCTAAATATACGAGAATTATTTGAAAAGGCCGAGTTAGTTCTCATTTCAAATAATTGATCGACGGTTAGAAGTCGAAGATATGAAGACGGTGCAAGACCGATGATCTTCACATCGAATGGATGGCTACTGATGCCTTTGATGGGAGTTGTTGCCCTGAAGGGGTTACAGTGGTGGTCGTCCGGACATACTTGTTGATCATTCGGATGTGCGAGGTCCTCTCTCCTGTATTGGACATACGGGAAAGGAATAAGGCGCCTCCGGTTTCGTTCAGACCTAGAACGGACTTGTAAATGGACTATGTGTCTGACACTAGATATCATTCTGTGTGATTGATATACGTCAATTGCATAGCGTGAATTTCCTGTGTGGCATGCTGAGATGCAGTGATCAAGTCTTTTGTTGAAAAGCAGAGTCTTGTGGATGATGATCAAAGCAAGGCTTTAAATAACTAGCTTTGTGTTTGGCGTTGATTCGAGAGCCTCACACCCCGGTATGAGCCAGAAACGGGAGAGGACTTTAGGGAGGACATGCGTTTCCTTATAGCAAGGAGTGGTGTTTTGAGTTTTACATGCCCGGGCATTTTACTTATGCGGATGATGGATAGCAAGGAGCCTCGGTTACTTCCGTCTTTTCGGAGCCGATGGTTTAGTCATGATATGAACAGTTTGACGCCCCATAGGGTGGGAAAATGCAGTGTTCAGGCATTTTAATCCACTTCATGTGGACCAGCCCTGACGATCCAAGGGCCCATCTAAGTCTGGGTCCTGAGGGGCGGACTAGAGCGTCTCGAAGCGGTAAGGACGATCCCTTGCCTTGGTTCATGACGGAAATCCAATTTCCAAATACGACATTGTGCGATTTTGATTGTATACCTATATATGGGGACATAGTGGTATGGGGCATTTATGTCGTCTATGATTGATACTTATGATTGAAATTGTTTTTGAAACATATAAACACTAGTAATAATATCAAATGTTTTTGTTTTATTCGTATCAAGCATATTTTGGCCATTATAAGGTAAAACTCTATCCTCTGATTTGCGTTGCGTTGTGTGATGGGAACCGAGTCTTATAGTGGCTTCATTTTTGTAAAAAGCATTGCGATGTTTAAATGATTTACTTGTTTTAAAGCACTGGCAATCCAATGGAGTAAACCCGTTTCGCGTTAGTGGCGTAGTCTGAGATTGGCCTTTTTATTAAAATAAGTTAAGTAGATTTCTCATACCAGTCCCATGACTAACTCATAGTTTGTTTCACTTGCAAACTCGGGTGCCCTATTTTCTACACGGGCAGCCTTGTATTCAGGTTTTAGCAGGCTCTTTCTGGATAGCTATGAAGCTGAAGATGAATTCTATCACTTCTTTCTTTTTATGTTGTTCAGCTCCTGTTGTACATATTATGTTTTGATTCCACTACAGACATTCTATGTAAAGCTGAACTGTATTTTGTACTAAGTATGATCCTGTTATACTGTGTAACTCTAATGATTATTATATCCAGTGTATTTTGTTGTACATTATCTGGTGTATTTATATATTTTTGTTCTGTTGTTATTTGTTTATGTGTTATATTCCAAAGATTACCCTTGCCACCGCGGAATGGGGGTTTGGGGTCGTCACATGTTATTATCTATGTATTATGATATATCGAAATGGATAGTCTCTTTTGGTGCTTAAATGGATACTAGAAACACGAAAACCAAAATAAAATAAAATTTGTATTGTTAAGCATTGTTCATTAGCATATATGAAATAAATATCTAGATGTAGCCAAAATACATGTAATAGCAAAATTGTAAACATAAGAGCACATACACCAACAAATGAATACATTATCCATTCCTTGACAGCATGTAAAAATAATAAAATCAAAATGCAGATCACGCGATATTTAAATGTGTTCTCATCTAAAAAGCATGGGTGCGGGTGTGGGTGCACGGGCGCATGTACGTTGTACGGGTATACGCGAACTCAGTAAATTATAAAATAGGGGAATACGGGTGCGGAGGAATACGACAAATATTAAAATATTATATATATATATATATATATAATCCAAAAGATCAATTAAAATATACTGGCCATGTTGCAGCATTAAATATAACTGCGGTTCTTTGTATGTTGTTGCGTGTTTAATTATTATATTTAATGTTGTTAAACTAAATTTATTGTACATAATATAATATTTTTTACTTGGATCCTATGGAAAGAAGGTGATCATATTGGTCATGTTGCAACATTACAAAGCATCTTCTACTTCACTTAAAAGGCTAAAACAGCTAAAATCGTGAAACCTTATAACAGGAAGGTCTTCCACTGCAGCCACCGCCGCCTAGCCTCTATAGTGCTGCCACCGCCTCTCCAACGATGCCACCACCTCTCATACGCAACCATCTCAACCCTAATACCTTAAAACATGAAACCCTAAAACACGAAGATCTTCCACTAGTGATGGTCGATCAACATCAGGTGATTTTGGTATAAGTCAGTCACACCACCGTGCACCCGGGCACACTCGCACACCCCCACACCCCCATACGGCAGCTCGGCATGTTGGTGTCGCACCTCTTATTTGTAGGTTCTCATGCATAATGAATAAATGTTGGAAAATTATTGTAGAATTCTTTAGTAAGTGTATCACGGTGATCAAAGGAAAACATAGAAAAATGAACCCCAGGGAAAAAAGGGGGGAAAGAAAGAAGAAAAAAATTGTAAATCACAAAGCTCAAGCCACAACCCTTCAAAACTTCTTAAAATTCTCCACTCAACACCCAAAATAATTCACTAAAACATTCCAACCAGAAAGCAATGCTATCAAACAAGAAATAAGTACGTTCAAAATAACTGGTCAAATTCAGTTCAGCATGATGTCAGCATAACACATTGTTCGGGTCATTTTAACAACGAAAATGCTAATTCGACCGCTTTTTTTGTTTGTGAAAAACTGCGGTACTTCCAACAATCGTTCCATTCTCTCCCTCTCCATGAATTTCGCTCCCTCCCCATGAATTTCGTTCGTTCGATCTTAATTCCGGTTTACTTCAACGCTTTTTTCCCCGGTTGATGTAGCAGCGTCCTTTTAACAAATAAATGCGAGGAAACAACTAAAAAACCGAACCTGGTAACTGCAGGGAACTCAACTAATTGTTCAAAATTGCTGCCAAATAAACTTTCAATGCATTCTTTGATTCTATCCCTAATCCATAGCAACGAGGTGGGAAAGAATGGTTGAGCATACACTGAGTCTGTATCCAACGGTGCTGCTTACACATTCTGTAATCAGTTTTTCAATCTTACAACCACCTCATATTTTCTTTTTATTCTAATTCAATGATAAAAGAAGCATTTACTATATACTGTGTAATGCAAATAAAATACTAACCTAAAAGCCAACGACTTGTCTTACATGCAAAACATGTATATGTTATGCTTAAAAATGGGAACTAAAATAAAAAAACATGTCAAATTTCAGTGAAAGAAGAAGAGGAAGTAATAAAGTTTACAAAAATAAATGCAATAAAAAGTAGATCGCATATAATTTATCTTCGACATATAATTCATCGTATTGCAAATCATTAATCTTCGACAAAAAATGAATAATACCTGACTGATGCAAATATGGAGATATAGTTGATCGATCGCTGCCAGTTGGTTGGTTGAAAATTTAAGATGCAACAGATTTGGGGCTATCAGATTACGGTTTTGAGAGTGTTTTATGCGAATTTAACAGGAAGGTTGTTAGGGTTATGAGATAGATTAAAGTTAGAATTCGAGAGACTAGTGAAAAAGAAGGGTTTTCGCACATGACGACTAAATGATTTTCGAACCGATTATAATTTAGGCATTGTTATTGCCACTCCAAAATGGGTTAAGCGATGGTCAATTTTAAGGGAACTCTAGTAATATTAGAATTGTTACGAGGCATATTGAACACAAAAATTAGTATAAGAAAATACTCCTACTTTACCTGTTGTTATTGACAAACTTGACATATACCTGCCGAATTCCACTGATAAATTCGACAGCACCTTAGCAAATTTCAACTGAGTCCGCCTTAACCAAAAGTGGAGTGTTAGTAACAACTGATAAACACATGTCACAATTACAAGCTAAGGGTAGTTTGGTCATATTATGATTTAGTTTTAAGGGGGGTCACTTTCTAACATCCTCCCCTTAGTTAATTTAAAAAAGATAAAAAAAATGAGCCTCCTCTTAACTAATTTTGGAGTACGAATAACAATGCCCTGTAATTTTCGTCTGTATTGTACTATCGTCGATGCTTTTTTCTTTCTTTCAAGGCTAGATGACTGACATACTTAATTAGACCAAGCCAAAATTGGTCCGTCCTTTAGCATAGGTTTTATCAATGTCATATTAGTTCAATCATTTGTTTAATCAAATTCGATTTGATATTATTAAATACTAATTTTGTTTATTAGAATAAAATTAACTTAAGCTATGTCTAGTCAACGTCATTTTTGCGAATTCAACTTATGTCGAATACAAAATATGTTATACTACATAGCCTTTTATACTAAGACACCAAAAAAGATTCTGCACATTTTCTTAGTTTATAAACTTTTTGTTTTGAAAATCCATGATAGATAACATAAAGCATAGACAATAATTATTATAATTAATAATTTAATACATACATACATATTATACATATATATATATATATGTGTGTGTGTGTGTGTGTGTGTGTGTATGTGTCAAAATAAAAGAAAAAATGTTGGTCAATGCGGATTGGAATAAAAAGGAAAATGCGTCTCAAAGGCATTGTTAAATTTTGATGTAATTTCTAAGGCAAAGATGTGCCTCATGCATATGCCTCAACGTTATTAAATTTTGAATGCATCACAAAAGCATAAAGATTTCTCTACATATTTAGGTTGTATTATTTAAAACATGGAAACACGTGTAGCGTCACTAAGACATAGTTAATTAAAAATGCAATTTTGACATATTCATGAGAATTTAGTAATGACTATAAATTTGGCGATGTCATGCGATGTGTGCCATCGCAAAATCGCTATGGCATCACTGAACTACGTCAGAAATCAGCCTCCTTTCTAGTAGTGGGATTATCTCTTATTCACAGGACTTTCGAGACTCTTTTTGTCATTATTGACCAACCTTCCTACCGTAATGCTTTCTTCGGTTGACCCGCTTTGGAGGAAATGGATGTTTTTGTCTCTTCCAAGTGTCTTATGGTGAAATTTTTAACAAAGCAAGGATGGGGTACCATCAGAGGAAAACGGTTCAGATATCAAAAGTTGTATTTTGCAACAGTTGATGAATATAAAAGGTAATATTTTAGTTACTTTGATTCTTCTACCATTTTTCAACCTTTGGATGATGGATTCTTACATCCAAGGCAGAGGAAGAGGAAATTATGACAGAATTGGATTCCCGAGGGAATACCAAATGAATCAAACCGATAGAAGACTTGGAAGAAATAGGAGTTGACCCGATGGATAAAGCCAAAACCATCAAAATAGGAAAGTGATTGGAAAAACCCTTGAAAAATGAATCGGCTCAGTTCCTGCAGCTCAACAAGGATGTATTCACCTGGACTCATTCGAACCTGGTGGGAATTAACCCCTCTGTCATGAGTCACCCCCTGAATATCAACCCCTCCATAATCCATATTCGAAAAAGGAAAAGGCAGTACAATAGAGGCAGGTCATAAGCTTTGAAAAAGGAAGTCAAGAAATTGTTAGCAAATGGATTTATTCGGGAAGTCTTTTATCCCAAGTGGCTAGCCAACCCAGTATTGGTGAAGAAGTCCAGCAGGAAGTAGAGAACTTGTGTTGATTACACGGACTTAAACAAAGCTTGCCCGAAGGATTGTTATCCCCTTCCGCAAATAGACCAGTTGGTTGATGCAGCTTATAGACATAGGTTGTTATCCCCTATGGATGCCTACTCGGGATACAATCAAATTCTCATGCACAAACCCAAAAAAGAGCGTACAAGCTTCATTACTGATTAGGGAACATTTTGTTACAAAGTAATGCCCTTTGGATTAAAGAACGTTGGAGCAATGTATCATAAGTTGGTTAATAGAATGTTTCAGGACCGAATAGGGTGAAACATGGAGGTATATGTGGATGACATGCTAGTTAAATCTACCAAAGCAGAAAGCCATCTGGAAGACTTACAGGAAATTTTCAATATCTTCAGAGTTTACCTAATGAAGCTAAGCCCTGAAAAGTGTTCTTTTAGAGATCAGTTCGGGGAAATTCTAGGGTATGGTCATCGAACATGGTATTAAGGCTAGTCCTAATCAAACCCAAGCCATAAAGGATACAAAGGAACCCAAAACAAGCAAAGAGGTCATGAGCTTAAATGGAAAGGTAGAAGCCCTCAAACAGTTCATTTCCAAGGCTACTAACAAGTGTTTCCATTTCTTTGATGTCATAAAGAAAAGGAATAACTTTGAATGGAATGAAGAATGCATAAAATCTTTATAAGATTTGAAAGATTATATGGAGAAGTCCCCGATTTTGTCTAGTCCTGAGAAAGGGGAAGATCTATACATTTATATGGTTGTCTCAGAATATGCAGTAAGCTCAGTCCTCATAAGGGAAAATAATAGGACTCAACACCCAATTTATTATGTTACTAGAAGGCTAAATGAGTTAACCTAATATCCTATAGTGGAAAAGTTAGCCTATTGTCTAATACTTACAACACAGAAAATCAGGGGTTATTTCCAAGCATATCCCATTATTATTTTAACCAACTTTCGACTTAAGCAAGGTTTCAGTAAGATGGAAACTTCACGAAGGTAAGTAAAACGGGGAAAATAGCATAGCCAATACAAATCGAATTCCAGCCTCGGGTAGAAATCAAGGGGCAAGTTCTTACAGACTTTGTAAATGAATACACAAGTTTCATCACAGAACAGTCAACAAAGGAAAACGACCTAAAAGCTAAGTGGCAATTATTCACGGATGGGGATTCAAACGAACAAGGAGCAGGATACATAATCATCACCCTTAATGGATTTCGCCTGCATTATGCAATGAAGCTGGGTTTTGCTGCCACAAATAACATACCAGAATATAAATCAATGGTGGCAGGGCTAAATCTTGTGCTATAGTTAAAGATACTGTAACACCCCGTATGTTGAATAACTTGCTATAATATAAACCAGGGCAGAATTAAATTTTAAGATCTGAATCAGGGCAAACGGGCTATGCCATTGCGTTTGTCTCGGAAAAATACGCGAAATAGAGTCCGAGTTTTTGTAAATCGGAGTCCGTATGACCCAGTTATGGCCCAACAAAGTTTTCAGAAAAATTCAAGTTCAAAAAAGATTTAAATTTCAAGTTCAAAATTCAAAAATCAGGCCAGGTGGGCTAAGCGGGAAAATTCCCGCCAGCCACCCCAAGTCGACTGGGGAGTCGACTTGGGAGTCGACACAACTGGACCCAAGTCGACTGCCCAATCGACTTGGGAGTCGACACAGGTGGCCGGGCAGTTTTGCCTGGTGCACCATTTGAGTGAGTTGGTCAGGTTTTGGGCTGTGTTTGGTGGCTGGTGACGAAATCTGATGGCTCTAAACTAATCTAGGGTTAATCTAAGGGCCTAAACTACATCCTAAATCTATAAATACACCCTAAGACTACCCTAATCCATACTAAAAATAGATACAACGTCATCATGCCGTCAAAATGCAACTTAGAAGGAGCCTCCACAAATTAGAGAGGAAGATAGCTTCTCAAATCAACTTCTAATCAACTCTAGCAACTAAATCTTCTTCATAGGAGTGCTAATCAACAAGTTGTGAGTTTCTATGCCTTTAGCAAGCAATTGCTAAACTAATTATGATAGGATGTAATGAGGTTATGGTTATGAATGTGGATCAATGCAAGTTATGTTATCATATGCTATGTTCTCATGATGTTAGTTATGCAAGTTTTATGCTATATGTCCATGATGCTAGTTATGCAAGTTTTATGTTATATGTTCATGATGCTAGTTATGCAAATCACTATGATAAACATTGATCCATTATGACACCATGTTATGCAAGTTTGGTGTTTGACTATATGAAAGTTCATATATGACATGTTATGCAAGTTTGGTGTTTGATTATATGCAAGTTCATATATGACATGTTATGCAAGTTTGGTGTTTGATTATATGCAAGTTCATATATGACATGTTATGCAAGTTTGGTGTTTGATTATATGCAAGTAACATGTGCAAGTTTACGCCTTTGTATGATATGCATACATATGCAAGTTTACCCCTTTGTATGTCATGCATATATATGCATGTTTACCCCTTTTTATGATATGAGTAACATATGCAAGTTCATCCCTTTTTAGACCTATGACATGTATGCAAGTTTATCCCTTTATGATAGGTCTATGACATGAACATCTATGCAAGTTACCCTCTTTATGACATATGTGGTTCATGCAAGTTTGGGTTGATTATTTATGCTAGTTGGGTTTGATGCTATGGTCATATATGCAAGTTGACACCTTTAAAACCCATGTTGATGCTAAAGTTATGTTAAGTTGAACCCATTGTATTTGTGATGAATCTTCCCTTTTAAGTATGTCATGTTAGCGTATTACGTGGGGAACGATGGGGTCAATAATCATGTTAACAAAATTGTGGTGAAATTGGTATGATGTTGCATACCATAAGTGGATGGACATAATTGAGTCAATTATGTACATCATTAAATTGGAATTAATTAGGGAAAATTAATTCAAAGTATGGGGGTGATTAATTAGGTGTAATTAATCGACTAAGACACGAGGTTGGACCCTTTTGTAGCATAAGACTGCCCGGACCCGACCGGCAAATCCAGCGGCTACAAATGATTGGCCCAATGTGAGAGGTCTTAGGCATAAACTAAATATGTGACAAGTGTAAAGACACGAGGTTAGACTCTCTTATGGCGTAAGGCTGCCCGGACCCGACCGGCAAATCCAGCTGCCATAAAAGATAGTATAATGTCAGAGGTCTTTACAAAGGTTACGGTCTTAATCAATTAAGAAACACTTAACCAGATAAGCATGTAGTGGGGCATGAGGGGTTAAGTGGGTGCCTTGGGTGGCATGTGGAAATCTAGTGGTTGCCTTGGGTGGCAATAGAAAATACGATTAGAATACTTAACCAAAGTGGAATCATGTAATTAAACATGATTAAAGGGTTAAGTGGGATACACTAGAGGGAGCAAGCTTAGTTGGGTAGCTTGTGGGGGCCCATTTCAACCAGTAACCCATATGTATCTTTGTGGGCTCGACCCATGTCGAGGACGGGACATGCGTACTGGGCTTGACTATAAGAGGCCAAAACGGGTTAGCGGTGGCAACGCAAGTCCAACGGGTTTCATATGCGTGTGTGGACCCGGGCTGTTAGGTAAGACGTTGTTGCATCGTGTAGGTATAAGTCGTGCATCATTGTTGGTATCGGGTTGCCACTTTGGGGAATGATACACCCCACTGTGGGGCCAGCACGGGTATCTACGTTAGGGAGCCGATCGCTTGGGGAGTAGTGGGTACACCTAGTGGAGATAGGGGCAGACGGCACCTATGTGGTCAGCTAGGGGTACACGAAACTACTAGTTATATTTTCTAAGTCCATGGGTGGGATCAACCTTTAAGTAGGAATGACTGGTGTGGTGCAGTGTAGTAATTATCCTTGGGTGGGTAGATGCGTCTTTACCGTTATCTTCGTTCTTCCTATGTCTAGTTGGCTGCTTAGTGTAGTCATTTATCCCCAGTCGTTACCGTACTAAGTTTATATCATACCCTAATTACTTTAATGATTGTACTGTTAAAGTTGTAGGACTCGCTCAGACTTATGTCTGACCCTGTTGTTTTTATCTTTTTCCCAACCGTCGGGTTCTCAGAGTGGGCCTAGCACTAGTGGGCTTTGATCAGATTGCTTTATCTATCTTTTGGAGCTTGGACCGTTAATGTAAAACTCATCTTATCTTTTCTATTATGGCTATTAGTTATGTAGTGGGATTATGTACTTATGTTTTTATCAGGATGGATATTTAGTACTTGACTCTTGTTTTATGGTTTTGTTATTGTAACCAAACATGTTTACCTTCTGCTGCAATGAAATGATATTTTAGTTAACAAGTATTATTTATATCTGTCTTGTTGTAATTTTTCTGTTCTATATTCACTTAAAATACTCCACCGAAGTTAAGGCATTCCCTTAGTGAGTGACCTTAGAGGGTGTGGGGTGTTACAGATACCATGGATTGAGATCTTTAGCGACTCACAATTAATGGTAAATCAAAGCAAGCAAACCTACCAAACCAAGAATGCTCGATTAGCCCTATATGCGAAAAGAATACTAATGATGTTTTCACAATTGGAGGATTTTTCCATACATCAAATCCCAAGAGGGGAAAACTCCCAAGACGACTCATTAGCAAAATTGGCTAGCTCTTGAGGAGCACCTGAAACTCGGATAATCCCTGTATGATATCAGGAAAAGCCTAGCATTGAGCAGGAAGCACATAAGTCCGGAATGAGATTGTTGATCTTAACTAGATCTGAAGCCTTGGAAAAGGAAAAGGAAATAGAAAAGGGTATTGCCCCCGATAAGGAACCCATTTCAACTGAAATGGTACACCATTACGAAAATACTTTGATGTCTCCTATCATGAATTATTTTCTAAATAGAGTCCTACCTATCAGTAGGAAGGATGCAAGAAAAATAAAACATCAAGCCCCTATATTCGTGATCATGGACAAAGTAATTTATAAGAAAGGGCATTCACTCCTCTACCTAAGGTGCATAAGCCTTGAGAACAGGCTTAGCTTATTGAAAGAAGCGCATGAAGGTTTATGCGGAGACCATTCCAATGGAATTAAGCTGGCTAAGAAAGTCATGCAACAAGGCATTTACCGGTCATAGATGGTTAGTCAAGCAATTGAATATGTCAAGAAATGTGAGAAATGCCAAAGGTATTCTAAGATACCGCGACTACCTCCAAGTGACCTAATCACTACCTCAAGCCCATCTCCTTTTGATGCATGGGGGATGGATTTAATTGGACCCTTACCAATCTCCAAGGGTGGAGCTAAGTACATTGGTAACCATCGATTACTTTACAATGTGGGTGGAAGTAGAACCCCTTCCAACATCACATCTAAGAAGGTGTTGAGATTTGTGATAAAGATTATAGTCATGCGCTTTGGAATTCCCTATTAGATCATATCAGACAACGGAATACAATTAGAGAGTGAAGAATTCACACGATTTTGTGGCAAAAATAGAATCATAAAGAGTTTCTCTTCCGTAGCACACCCAAGAGCAAGTGTTGTCGTTGAGGCTGCAAACAAAACCATAAAGACAATTCTAAAAAAATGACTAAACTAAGATAAAGGAAACTGGGAAGATGAACTACCCTTAGTGCTTTGAGCATATAGAACTTCTGCCAAGACAACAATAGGACATACTCCATATTCCCTAACATATGGAAGTGAAGTTATGCTTCCAATCGAGGTTGAAATCCCCTCGCACAGAAGCATAGCTTATGCTTTTGATCCTAATCACGAATTAAAGAAGGAATCCTTATACCTGGTCCAAGGGTTAAGAGATGAAGCCACCATTAGGACGATTGAATATCAAAGGAAGATTACTAAGTACTACAATTCAAGGGTTATTGCTAGAACCTTCACAAAAGGAGATTTGGTCTTACGAAGGATAATGGCAAACACAAAGAATCTGTTATATGTTCCTCTTGGTCCAAACTGGGAAGGATCCTTGATTATTCACTAAGAAGTTATATCTAGAACATATCGGCTCTGCAAACCAAACGGTGATCTTTTACCCAGAACATGAAACTCAAAGCACTTAAGACAATACTTCTCAATGATAAGTGAATAGAGAAGGGTCTTCACTAAGAACACTCACACAAATAAGGGTATGGAAACCCTCTAAAAAAATTTTGCTACCCAAAAAAGGGATGAAGCAGGCTACAATGGTAAAAAAATCCTTGTAACCTCATTCAAAGTCTTCCTCAAACGCTAACTTGAAACTTGTTACTGGTTCAAGGTTGACATTTCCAGATGTGAATACGACATTTCCTTATTCACATTTGAAGCTTTCCTCTCACATAATTCTGCCTCCACCTTCAGTCTCTACTTCTGCTTGTACTTCTACCTAGAGTGTTTCAACCTCATCAACGAGACTTAAAGATAAATTCTGGGTTGAAGGGGATGATCAAGATCCATTAGCTGAAACTCTAGCTAACTCTTCAGCTAAGATTTCTAAGAATAGTACGAGGCGAGCTAAGAAGAAAAAAGTTGTTATTTGTATTGATGATTTAGATGAGGGAATAAATTATGGGCTCGAAGAGTTTTTGCCTAATTCAATGAAACTTCCTCCAATGCATACCAGGAGAAATCATATATAGAAGTTATTAGAGATTTTAGTTGAGTTTACTTTGAATTAGAATATTGATTTTTTGGTTTTCAGTTCACATTTGATAGTATGTGGTTGTTAATAGTTGCTTTGATGTTGTGAAGCTCATTTGGATATGGTTTTGCTATCGGCTTATGTGTGTTGCGTATGTAGATAATCTTGCTTTCGATATTAAGCTTCTGAATCTTTGGAATTAAGATATAAAGTTGGAATTGTTTGGTTGGAAAGGAATAGTCGATTCTTTTGTATTATTGCTTTGCATGCTTCAGCACTGTATCGTCAATGCACAATGGATGTTTCCTGTGTTGATGATCCAGTACTTCATGCGATGTTGTTTGGAAGCTAAAATTCATGAGTTTAATTGTAGTACGGCTTGCAATATTGAGTTTTTTTGGGGTTTCAATTGTAATTTGTTTTTGTTTTTTTCTTAACACTTTATAGTCGTATGAAAGAGTGTGTTGAATAGATAAAGCACACAATGTGTTGATATCTTGTTCGTCCTTTGTAATTGTTTGTAGTATGAATAAAAGTTTACTTTCCTTTAAAAAAACATTGTCACTGCCCAGATGGCCAAGGCAAGTCACCTTCCAAAGGAAGGTGGTGTGTAAGCCTTTAGCATTATCCAAGTCAGAAAGGACCGGGCTAAAGCATCAAAAGCGTAAGCCTCTGATCCATGCCAGAAATGGTCGGGACGGAGCATCTATTAGCGCGACCTACCTCTACTCGTAGATGAGTACGCCCTGCCTCTACTATGAACTAAGAATGTCCTACCTCTGCTCATAGGAGAGCATGCCCCACCTCTTCTTGTGTTCCTCATATCCCACAGAAGGGAACGAAAATTTTTGTCATCGCCTATGATAGCCAGGGTAAGGCACCCCTTATAGGAGGGTTGGAGTGTAAGCCTCTATCACCGCCTATGATGGCCAGGGTAGAGCATTGAAAGAGTAAGCTTGTAAACCACGCCTACGATGGCCCGGTTAAAGCATCTAATCTGTTATCATCGCCTACAGTGGTCGAGGTATGGCACCTCCTAGAGGGAGGTTGGGTAAGTCCTTGGGCCCTTCTTGAGAATAAGCTAGCCAAGTGCACCGGACGCACATGCTCGGAGATTGGCCAACAATACACGTACATCCTCTAGTTTGACAATCACAAGCCCAAAGAGTGCCAATACATCCTCTGCTTTGCAAAGTAAACCCAAAAGGGGGTGACACTTCTATTAATACCAAAAAAGAAATTATGGTCTTCGATCTATCAAATACACGAATCTGGGTTGGTTTGGGACTTCTATTAATACCAGAAAAGGAATTCTGGTCTTCTATCTATGAAATAACCGAATCGGGGTTGGTTTCGAACTTCTATTAATACCAAAAAAGGAATTCTTGTTTTCCATCTACCATATACCCTATATGAGTTACTTGGCAGATTTTTTTGATGTATCCGCTTTGAATTGGGTGATGTAGCCACGAGAGATACACGCTCGAATCTCCAACTGCCCCCAGCGTTTGGGGCATGATTTACTTGGTAGATAGTCTATGAAGGGAGTGGAATATTGAGTCTTCACTTCCTAACTCCAAAACGTCGTTCATTAGAAGTTTCATTCATGTACATTTCCCATCTGGCAGGAAGTTGATTAGTGATTTTGTCAAACCATTCAGGGTAGTGAATTCAGCAATGAGACTCGTTGGTGTCTGTCTTGGGACAACCTCCCAAGGAAAATAAGCAATGTCACCTTGCATTTCATATCTTGAGAAAAAACAAACGATTGTACGTCTTTCACTTCTCCAAGCTGAAGCACTCCGTGCTGTAGGAAGTTTAACATGGAGCTATCCATGACTCTCTTCCAGGTTCGGTCTCCAACGCTGGATCAACTTTCATCTAATCAATGGTCGGATTTTGTAGTATCTTGATGGGGATCATCTCCGTCTTTTTTGGATTATTGGAACTTTCTAACTTGTTCAGATTATCCGTCTTCTGATCTTCTGTATGTGTAATATGAGGTATGTTGTAACTTCATGTACATTTAGCAGTGAAGTTGGCTAATGCTTACCCTTGTATGGACTTCTTTAGGATGAAATTGAGATCAAACTGGTTCATCTCTATGTCCCGTTTGAGCTACCTTCCAAATGCCTCAGGTCGCTGCAGGACCTGTCGTAGTAGCTAATCAATGTGTATCACAATCAGGTAAACGTGGAAATAGCGGCGGAGTTTTATCGAAGCAATCAGCAAGCTCTAAGCAAGCTTTTCCATCTTTGGGAAGTTGCTTCATTAGATGCCGCTCTCCTACATCCTGAATCTTCATCTTCTCTAGGATCTATATCTTCGGGAAGATCATCGGGCAATTCCTTTTGCGATGCTCCATTTATTCGCAATATTAACACCTCCTTCACACTGCATTTCGTCTGGCGGGGAAGCGTCTTCTGGTTTCATGCCATCTCTGTTGCGTAGCATATTCCATCCAGCCAAAAAGTTGGCTTCTCCAATAACTCGGTCACCATAGACCACTCCCACTCCATCTTCGGTTGGGATATTAAGCAATAAACACTAAGGTGCAAATCAAGCTCTGAATTCTGTTGGAACTGGTCTGTCTGGACCTTGATCTGATAAGCATGAATCCGATAGCATAACTTGTAAGCTTCAAGTAATGTTCACAAATTCTGTCACAACTTTTGTATGAAGTGGAGAGTTAATGGTTGATTCATATTTTCATTGATCTCGAGCTCTCATCTCTTGACCGAGGTCGTATGGTGAATGGCGAGCAGTCAAGTTGCTATTGTCCGGACAAATATCATATGTCCAATCATAGCTTGCGGTAGTTCAACTGGTACCTGACTCTGGGCACCAAAGTGTGTTGATGTGACCCTTATATGATAGAAATCCATCTTCATTAATGTAGTGGACAACGGTCAAGCATTGCAAAAGTCGGCTAGGTTCTCCCAGGAGTAGACCGCATGACAAATGTCTTTCATCACACCATACAAGAGAAGTGTAGATTTGTAATAATAGGATTCGTAGTCACTTTCTAGTATCTTGTCACTATGAGTCATCGTTGCTATGATCATCCGAGCCTTCAGAATAGTGCCTGCACCGCTCCATATTAATGTCATCTGGGACCTCCACAAGTCGAACTGGTTTAAGTCATGTAAACTTGGTGATAACTACTCGTTCATGAAAATGGGTGAAATCAATACACCACGGAGTTCCAAAAGATGAGGCTGCTACGAGAATCGTTATCTTGTATACAGTTATAGCTATCATACCGAATCCTTTCATTACTCCTCACATTAAATGACATCAATAAATAGGTGTTATGGCTCTCGGAAGAATCCCTGTCATTGCCAATTCTGCTACCGATATCCTCATAATATCAAGCGAATCTTGGTTGATTAGCATTTGTGATAATTGTGGGCCAAAATGTAGTCCGAGCCGAAGGCGAGCCGTGCTTCGAGCCAAAGGCAAGCCGTCAAGTGGGCCCCAGCTCGGCGCCGGTGGGGGTGCGAGGCCCCACACTCCCAGCGGCGATGGATCCTTTAATGAAATGATCAGAAAAATAATCAAAAAAATGGATTTTTTCCAAAAACTGTCACTTTTCGGGTCGGGTCGTGACCCTTGTTCGCCGCTATTTTTCTGGTTCATGGTTCTCCATTATCCTCCAGATCGCGGTTCGTGGAGGTCACTTTGGGATCAGTTCGTGATAGCTCTTTGGCTCATGATCGCTATGCGGGTCATGACTCGATAGTCCATCCAGTTCGCGATCTTCTCCGGTTCGATCGGGTCGTTCCTTTGCAATTTCGCTGCTCTTTGTGGTTGGGTCGTTGTTATCTTCACGAGCCGCTGAATATGCATTCACGACCGGATTGAGTGGAGTTTTGCGAGCAGGTCGCGAGTGTCTTCACGAGCAGGTCCGTTGATGTGCAGAATAATCCCCAAGCGAGCCGGGCCTTGCTCGATCCGTACCGGAGCTTTCCAGCGCTCCAGATTCATTCGTGCCTTAAAATCACTTCAGGAGGATCGGGTTCCATTCCCTCGACCCTAGCCAGTGTAAGACGGATCCCTATAGCTCGATCTGCTCCGCTGTTAAGGGTTCCACCGTCAAGCAGTTCTATCACCTACCATCACGAATCCCATAGCCTTTGACACATTGCAGATGCCAAGTCTTATCTTTATGGAATCTTATCCGAAAATCGATGAAAGGTAAAAAATTCACGAGATTTCCTCGTCGGACTAAGCGATCCAACAAATAGATTGGAAAATCCTCAAACGTCTGATATCTTCGGTTCTTAGTGAAAGCACAAAAATGTTAGACCAAAAAATGGTTCTAACACCCAAATCATTGTATTTCAAGCATAGAATATGAAGAAATGGCTGAAAAATAAGAGAGAAAGCAAGGAAACAGGATTTTTGTAGTGGTTTAGCATTAACGAGCCTACATCCACTTCATATTTTCTCATTTCATTCGAAGATTACGATTATAATAAATATTGTCTCTCAAGCACTTAAATCTAATGAATAATTCTCTTTGAATTCATTGATTTTATTGAGGAATAATGCGGTTATTCATGGAGAAGTGTTGACCATGACAGCCATGGATATTAAGATGCCAAAAGTCCCATTAAAGTGCCCTTTAGAGGTGTATTTATAGCTGCAGGAGAGCTCATATGGTGATCAGGTCGTGGTAGGGCACATGGCACCCGATCTGGGAAAATAGAAGCGGAAGTAGCCTTGAGAATAGGTCACAATTGTGTGCAGAGGCTGGTTCGGTCCAGGCGGTTCATGACCATAGCGTGCACCACAAACCGGGTCATGGTCATGAAGGGCTCCACGACTCGGGTCGTGGACCATGGGTGTGTCACGAGGGGGTCGTGACGAAGGCGATCTGAGCCAGGCTCACGAGATGAGGAGGGAGAGTCGGTCACCACGAGCCGGTCTCCACGAGCTGATCTCCATGGGCTGGTCTTTACGAGTTGGTTCAGCGTGCGTTTATGGAAACGTGCGTAACTTTCAAAGCGTAAGGCCGATTGAGCCAAACTAAACCTTTACTTGAAGTTAATTCAGAGGGCTACATGTATTCGATGTGTTTAGATCCAAATGAGGTAGTTTAAAAGGAGTTTTGGGCCAATTTATACTGATGTTGTGATTTTGATCAAACTTCTCTGTGTCTTCTAATGATGCTTTTAATGCCGGAGAGTGATGCTATCCCACCACTTCAACCAAGTGATTACTGATCAATTCATGTTCATATTCAAGTCCAGTGATTTGGGTAGACTAGTCACAAAGCAGGCTAACATTTTGCCCCCCAAAGTACATCTTATCGCAGGTGAGATATGCTTTGAATATGTTGAGCTAAATCTCTCTGAAACGTCATTTATCCTTGAGAAGGCTTTATCCAATCGTTGCATTGCTTCCACGTGAACTAATCAGGCCAAGTTCTATGAAAGGAGTATTCGAGATGATCAAGTAATTTCTTAAACTTCATCGAACTTGGAGGTCTAATTCAATCATTAAAAATCATGCTAGATCATTAGCTCCTGAGCGTGATCCTACACGCACAGATCGTTGCCAAACAACGTCATCATTCTACGCGAGTCAAGCGCATTGTCGGGTCAGACTTTATTTTACATATGAATCAATCCATGAAGTGGCCATCCAAATTATTGGGTAGTTCAAGAATCCTCGAGCTTTTCGTTGGTATCTGGATGGTTGGGACAAAGCACATCAAAATCAACATATGAATTTACCATTTGTACTCAAGTTTGGACTGTCTTGATATCTTGATATTGAGCCAGGATCTTAAAATCGCCTTGAATCATAACAGTAAGGAATCTGAAGACCGTGATCACTCTGGATCGTGGTCAAAGGAATCCACAATCGCTCTGGATCGCTTCCCTTCGATGTAACTGCGATTTAAATCTTTGAAGTCACATTTGACCCATAAGCTAGTTTATTTGAACAGGCAGGACACATCCTGCAAAGTTCTGAAGATATGGTGCATATGCTTTAAATATTGCTCCAAGCTAGGGTTATCTTCAAAGTCAGCCTACAGATTACTGCTTGTTCTCTCAGCGCAGTCAGAGGAAAAGAGAAGTCAGGGCTTATGCCCTCAGTATCGATGGGGGTTGAGTTGAGTAAATCAGGCATCTAATCTTGAAGATTTTATACTTCCTATCGTCGCATCTAGTAAGAGTTGCAGGTTCAGCAATTCGACCGAAATCATTCTGTACTATTTCTCAATTTAGCAAAAGTTGGAATTGTATATGCGAATGGTCGAACCACATTTTTTTTGATATCGTCTCTTCTCTTTAGTCGGATAGTGAGGATTGCCTCACCGGGCTTCAGCGAATTCGGTTACTCCCATCGGATCAGTTACGGAGTTAAGTAGGCTTGTTAAATGTGAGTGACTAAATGTCGTTAAGAATCCATTTATGCTTCAGCATAGTCCGAAATGGTCATCACAATCTTGGTGAGCCTCTTTCTCACGCTTGGTTCAATTGAGCTTGACAAATAAGATCATGGACTCGATAAGTGGTGTAGATTCTCTTTGTAACTTCACATCCTTATTCTTTTCCAGGGCCTTTCCTTTGTCCTTATCGTTTCAGGAATTGGCAGGTGCTCCATTCTTTAGTCTGAAAAGCATCAAGATCATCCATCTCGACATTAACACCTTCTTGTCATTGAAGTATGTCCACCTCAGGGTTGAATTCATCAAAGCTTCTGAGCAAATCTCGTTATAGGGAAAATTTAAAGTCTGGGGGAATAACAGGGGATCCTGATGTCCTATGGGAAAGAGCTGTAGTCGTTATTATCCACATCATCATGAGAAGTGCTGCTAAGAGGCTGGTGCATATTGCCAAGATCAATACTGGTGCCCCTAGCATCAAATCTGAGATTACAAAGGGGGTCTTTGCTGATCTCTTGTTTCCGCATCAATATTGCCCCCGTGTCGTGGTTCGAGTCATTCTACCCGACCAGGTTCCTGTTCTTCGAATTGTTGCGTTCTTGCTTGGAGCTGAGTGTGAAATGTCGCTCGAATATCCATTCAAATTGGAGCTAAAGCTGGTTGTGCATGACCTGAGTTTGTTGCAATTCTTGCGTTCTCATCTAGGATGTTGCAGGTGGTTGTTCCATTACCTATGTTTCCATCCACGACGTTCTGAATTAAAGCCGCATGTTGCATGCTTGCTGATTGGTTCGTGTTCAACCTGAGATGGTGGTTGTTATCTGGCTGAGCCAAGTTCGACATTGTTTGTCATTCAGTTCTATCATTTTCAGCAAGTTGACGATTGCTGCTCGGCCTTGCGACTCAGCGCTGGTGTCCGTAGCATGAAGTCTTAAAATATGTGAAAGTTGGCCTCGGGCTTTTCGGCTCCACACATGCAGTAGCCGCCAATCAGGCCTCCATCCTTTGATTCTAGATGATGATCCGTTGTTCAAACATATGTGGGATAATCTTAAGAAGTCATCCTTTTGGTTGTAGTTTGGGATCTTGCGGCACCCCGAGGACAGTAGAAGTGCATAAAGTCATCAGGTAGCCAAATCATGCAGCCCGAGGCTCGTATCCCATGCCCCCGTCCGCGAGGGTTTTGCTGAATGTTGAGCATCAATCCATGTCTTTTATTTTATTTTTTTAGTCTCTAGTCTCTCATCCAAGCTCAAAGGATCGGCGTTAGACGACGAAAGGTCAAACTGTGATCGTCACAAGTGTTCCTGCTTGCCCCCAGTTTGGAAATAGTTTAGGTCTTGCAAATGGATGTTTTCTCTGCATCTGTTTCATGGTCCTCATGTACCTATCAAAATCATATCATAAGTTAAGTACGGGCACATAAGTTATGTTGTTTGTTAATATTTTCAATGGTTATGCCCCTAGTCGTAGGGTAACGGCAAAAGACATGTGGTCGGATCACTTCCTTTTCGAATTTAGATGAAAGAAAGTGTGTTCTAGATAGCCCAAGAAATTTCCAATTCATAAAAATCCTAAATTTCACGATCACATTGGATCGTATTATGGTCGGGTAGAAATCCAAGAATCCCAGGGCTTTGCCTGGTCCTTTCCGACTGCGAGTATTAAGTTACATGACATGTCATTGAATGATCAACTCACGAGTCTTCCTTTCGATCATTACCTTGGGTTGCGTAGGAAGTTTAGCATTGGGCATCCATGTCAGCCACCTGGACGTGGCCCTTTATTTGTTTTCTACTGGTCCACTGTTGGTGTGAGTTCGGGCCTCGTGTTCTTGACTAGTTATCCTTTGTACATCTGCATTCAGTAAACAAAGTGGTATTCCTGCAATATCACACATTCACAAGTTTGTTATATATTGCAATTGAATATATTTGTAGTCAGATTACTACTATACTAAGTAATAAGCAATAAATCACATCACAAATCAGGCAATGGTTTCAATTCAGTGTCCCTATAGGTCAAAATTCCTAAATATGAATAGCTTGCATATCATATTGCAGCTATCGCAGGGGTTTGATGTGTGTGTTGCCCCCAATCAATAGTGAATAAAATGCCTGGCCAGGACTTGTTTGGGATTGATTAGGATCGACAGTGCATTGCCCTCCATGTCCGGACATGAAGTGTTCGGGCACATCTTTCACTCTTGCCCCCGATACTATAGCGGGAGTAGGAGCCCCTTTATGGCATTTAATCAACATGCCTTTATACTCTCCTGCCGTATGCCCAGGATAGAGTTCGAACTCAGCTTTCAGTCTGCTCCCCGATCCTTCAGCAGGGTAGGAGTTCTTGTGGTGCCAGTCCCTGGCGCCTTTATACTCTCCCGTCGAATGCCAAGAGTAGAGTGGAATCGAGGCGGTCTTTAATCGTGGTGCACCCTCATGCCTTGTGGACATTATCTTCCCGTCCTTTATACTCTCTCTCAGATCATGAGAGTTGGAGTAGTGGACATCATCTTCCTGTCCTTTATACTCTCTCTCGAATCATGAGAGTTAGAGTTGTGTAAGAGAATGGTCGTATCATTCTTCCCAGCATTCCTTCTACACTCTAATTCAAAGAGCATGATTCTGTCGTCTTGAGTGTCGTTCTCAAATTCGGTTCTAGTCTTTACTCCACACTTTACTCTAGTGGATGGAGCTTTTCGAGCAACCGGTCGGATCACACTCGTCGAGGCGCTACCCCCTAATCTTAGATTCATGGGTGGAGGTGGCCACTTTGCAATCCTCAATTCTTTCCCATCCCATCGACTCGTGGGATGGAGTTTTGGTGGACGTCATAGTATCGTCTTTTATACTCTCTCTCCCAAGTCGTGAGAGTTAGAGTTACAGATCGAGTGGCGCCCTTCAATCATGGCGTGCCCATCAGACTCGTCCTATGTCTGTACTTCTATCCAAGCTCTGAGGATTAGAGTCAGTCAGGCAAATAGTCGAAAGATTTTTGCAAAAATTTTGCATTCTTCCGATCGATCTACAGGGAGGAGTGATTGGCACCAATCTTTGGGTACCTGCATCATTCATATCGCACGAGTTAGTCATGTCAATAACTCGGGGAGCATATACAAGTAAATTGCGTGATTGAAAAGTGAGCATATCAAGGGGTAGTGTTGCCTCCTTTATTTGAATTCATGTAATCTTGTGGCGTCGAGCCAAGGATCGAGCCATGTAGATGGTCGAACTGCGTTCATTTGGCATCGGATTCCGTCTTTGAAATGCTAAAGTCACTGCACAATTATCTTGAGGTATGCCACGTATGAGCCAAGTAGTGGATGATCATCTCGGATCCACCTTGAGCTATACACCTTTCCTCAAACGGAGGACGTGGCTTTGTAGATGAGCAGTTCAGTCGAGCTCGTTATGGTTTTGTTCCATAACTCCGTATGTGGGTGTTAGAAGTCTGATCAATATCAAATCTGGGGAACCTACACCATACATATATTAATTCGTCTGAGTTAATTACATCAATAACTCATAAATCATGTAAATATAAGAGTCATGGTTAAAGAGTAGTCCTGCTAAAGGAATGAATATCATTTTGAGCGAAAATGGAGTTGCATATTCATTGCAGGTCCATTTTTCTTCGCCCTATCTCTGCCAGTGAAGGGATGCCAAAGTCTTTTAGCTGATGAAGGATATCTTTTCAAACTATCGTGGGGCGGCAGTTCCAAGAATGAATAGACCTTGATTGGGGTCTTGAAATGGCAAAGACGGTTAGGTAGACAATATAAGCGAGTGATGAGGTCGTGTCTCCTTTGAATTCCCTTTTTGACCCCAGGTCAAGGGAAGGATTGAGCGTCATGTAGGCATGTCTATACCGCTAATGGTAGCACACCATCACATTGGTGCTAGGAGGGTAATTAGTCGGAGAAGAATGGATCCATGCTTATAGAAACTTTGCGATTTCCATGCTAGGAAATAGGATATGGCTGCTGGGGGGATATTCATATCTCACAAATCCATTGATATGCTTTCGATCCAATGTCGACGATAGGAGCATAGTGCACAGACTATCAGTCAACATCCAGGCTTGAGTGTTCCAAAACTTTAACTCGCTAATCTTTGGGCAAGACTGAGGCAGTTGGTCATGCAGATTTTTTGATGTATCAGCTTGGAATTGGGTGATGTAGCCACGAGCGATACACGCTCGAATCTCCAATTGCCCCCAGCGTTCGGGGCATAAGTTACTTGGCAGATAGTCGATGAAGGGAGTGGAATTTTGAGTCTTCACTTCCTAACTCCAAAACGTCGTTCATTAGAAGTTTCATTTATGTACATTTCCCATCTGGCGAGAAGTTGATTAGTGATTTTGTCAAACCATTCAGGGAGGTGAATTCAGCAATGAGACTCGTTGGTATGGGCCAACCTTCCAAGAAAAATAAGTAGTGTCACCTTGCATTTCATATCTTGAGAAAAAACAAACGATGGCACGCCTTTCACTTCTCCAAGCTGGATGCATTCCGTGCTATAGGAAGTTCATCACGGAGCTATCCACGACTCTCTCCCGGGTTCGGTCTCCAACGCTGGATGAACTTCCATCTAATCAATGGTCGGATTTTGTAGTATCTTGATGGGGATCATCTCCATCTTTTTTGGATTATCGGAACTTTCTAACTTGTTCAGATTATCCGCCTTCTGATCTTCTATATGCGTAATATGAGGTATGTTGTAACTTTATGTACATTTAGCAATGAAGTTGGCTAATGCTTACCCTCGTATGGACTTCTTTAGGATGAAACTGAGATCAAACTGGATCAGCTCTATGTCCCATTTGAGCTATCATCCAAATGCCTCAGGTCGCTGCAGGACCTGTCGGAGTAGCTAATCAATGTGTATCACAATCAGGTGAACGTAGAAATAGTGGTGGAGTTTTGTCGAAGCAATCAGCAAGCTGTAAGCAAGCTTTTCCATCTTTGGGAAGTTGCTTTGTTGGATGCCACTCTCCTGCATCCTGAATCTTCATCTTCTCTGGGTTCTATACCTTCGGGCAGATCATCAGGCAATTCCTTTTGCGATGCTCCCTTTATTCGCAATATTAACACCTCCTTCACACTCCATTTCGTCTGGAGGGGAAGCGTCTTCAGGTTTCATGCCATCTCTCTTGCGTAGCATATTCCATCCAGTCAAACAGTCGGCTTCTCCAATAACTCGGTCACCATAGACCACTCCCACTCTATCTTTGGTTGGGATATTAAGCAATAGGCACTAAGGTGAAAATCAAGCTCTGAATTCTGTTGGATCTGGTCTGTCTGGACCTTGATCAGATAAGCTTGAATGTGATAGCATAGCTCGTGAGGCTTCAAGTAATGTTCACAAATTCTGTCACAATTTTTGTGTGAAGTGGAGAGTTGATGGTTGATTCATATTTTCATTGATCTCGAGCTCTCATCTCTTGACCGAGGTCGTATGGTGACTGCGAGCAGTCAAGTTGCCATCGTCCGGACAAATATCATATGTCCAATCACGGCTTGTGGTGGTTCAACTAGTACCTGACTCTAGGCACCAAAGTGTGTTGATGTGACCCTTATATGATAGAAATCCATCTTCATTAATGTAGTGGATAGCAGTTGTAACAACCCCGAATTCCGACGGACCGATTTTTTTTCAAAAAATCCAATCCACCAAAACCCGAGTTGGTTGCTCTGGTATCCTGCAAAAAAAGACAGAGAAAAGAGATATGTCAGAGTTCGGAAAACACCTCACAGCGGAAGGAGTAAAATATAATATATTTAAAACATAGCTTTACATTAATCACAATACTACTAAATGAGTATTCCCAAAGCTATAAGTCTCTGTCTAACCTGCGAATGTTATGAGGAGGGGGTCAGAACATAAGTTCTGTTTGAATGAGTTTAAACTACACTTCTTGAATAATCCTACATATACCGTTCAATTACACTTTCTCATTTATTAGGTTATATGTGTTATTAGCACTTAAAGCTTACACACACGTCACACCGATCTACCCCCAGTAGATTTACCTAATACAGTGTATATGTAGCTACCCCCAAACTAAGGTACACCCCGTGATACCCCACTCGCACGGTCTCCTCCGTATCGCCATAGTAATATGCGCAGTCCCTCATCCTCTGCCATAGTAACGTACAACGCTACATCTGCATAGAACCACTATCGCTGTGCTACATAAGCGTACTGACTGCTATCCTCGAACCATTCGATCAAGTTTGGTTCCATTATCGAATGATGCCCTCTAGTCTACGATACACCACCCAGAGCAGACATGGTTGTACCTAGACTTTCCTATGTATATATCATCAATCGTACTCGATGTTTCTACTACACATAACCTCTACTTGTGCACCCAAGTTCCATGGCAGGGCTACACCAGAAAACACGGAACTCGGTCGGGAGCTTTTCTATATCTGTACGGGCCCGCCTCTAAGAGTGTCCAATGTACAGATATCCCTCGGGTCTGGTTTATCTATGGTGGCTATGGCTCCACCTCAGCCCTCCCTCAACTAGTAAAGACCACACGAGCTAAGCGACCACCCCTAACAAGCAAACAATCTAAACATCCATGTGGGGTCTCCCCACACCCGTCCCTTGATAGCAAAGGTTAACGATCTCTAGGGGTTAGCTCTTGTCTTTTCGCATTTCTTAGGCTACTGGTGACAGGCGTCCGACGATCTTGCTATCGTTTGGTCTTGACCCTCCACCTCCGCCTGAGGCAATCGCCGAACCACCCTTAACGCCACCGCATACAGCATTCTGACTGCCCCCTACTTGTGCAGTCAAGGCCCACCCACCTGGTAGTTCCACGCAGACCCAACCTCTGTAATCCTAGTCCGAAGCTAAACCACTACAGAGGACTACCAAGAGCGCCTTTAACATCTCAAGAAGCCGCGTGCTTCCCCTTCCAGTCCGTTGGAGCCGCCAAAATAGCGAACGTGCACTCTCCTCGTGCCTTATGACACCATCATGATCTACCTCGTTGGGTTATTCATCCTACAACGTACGGACTGCTTCAAACGCCTTAGTTTTATACGTCATTAGACCCTAAGTCTAACCATTTATTTCACGCTTTTGCCACCTTGTCAACTTTCTCATTTAACTTGGTTATTCACATTAGCTTCCTTTTTTTCGTATTCACCAAGTTACCCTTGCTTATTAATTCAATTTATACGTAACCCACTTAAGTCCATTAATAAGCCCACAACATGTTATTTTCCAATCTCATACATTATTCCCTTTTTGGGTTACAACAACATGTCATACTTAATTCATAGTTAAGTATGCCTTATCCCACATACATATTGATTAGGAGAATAACCCTCTAAACACCAGCCCCGAAGACCAAAATCGACATCAGACTGGCACCCAGAGAATTACTCGACCCAACCAACAAATATGAATCTAATTTACTTCTTTTCCACTCATATAACTTATATCATTTTTAATTTCACATTTCTCTTTTCCAAATCACTTAATTTAAGTATATCTTTACATACAAGTTATCTCGTCTTCCTTATCGTTTCCTATAACTTATCTTGTCCCATAAGTTATAATTTCCACCTATTATACTTTCTTGCCTTATTCAAGTTTATTCATAATAGGTTATTTATCATTCCCCATTTCTTGTCATTAATTTTAGATTTGACTTATTTCATAGTATAAGTCGTCCCACCCTTCAAATCTTGTATTACATCTTAAGTCATAACCTTCCCTTGTCCCTATGACAAGTTTGCCAATTATTAAATTTTACATCACCGCAACTCAATTTTATAATAGGTAATTATCATTCCCCCATTACTGTGTCATTAATTTTAGATTTGACTCAACCCTTCCTTTTACTTATCCCGTTACTTAAACTTTACCCAATTCAATTAATTTATGATATCATTACGGGTCCCATTTGGTTAAGCATATCTAAATTCTGTTTCACATGTCACACGTGTCCCACTTAACCCCCTTTATTATAGTTTCCATATCTTACACATGTCTTACTATGGTTAAGTCTACCTTAGTCATGTTTTACATCACATGTCTTACAACGGTTAAGTCCACATTAGTCATGCTTTACATGTTATTTATATCACCCACTTAACCCTCTAACCATAACCATGTCACCCACATGTCTTATTATGGTTAGTACTTCTTAATTTATTTATAATGTCATAACGATGTATGACCTCTCACATTGGACGTCCTTTCGTGGCTGTTGGATTTGCCAGGCAGTTCCAGGCAGTCTTACACCACAAACGCACCTAACCTTGTGTCATAAACCATTACGCCTCTAGTTCTTGCCGTTGACCTCTCACATTAGACGTCCGCTTGTGGTTGCTGGATTTGCTGGGCGGTTCCGGTCAGTCTTACACCACAAACGCGTCTGGCGTTCATTAACAGACGTCTTTTACCCAAACCCCAAATTCATGTCATATGTTCCAAATTCAACTTAATTACATTTCATTTTTATGCCTATTTCGAATTTGCCATTCACTACACCAATTACATAATAGTTAGCCACTTTTCATGTTACCCAAATTATCCAATTATAGCCAAATTCACTAATTCCATGTTATTCATACCCAAACATATCAATTTCCAATATCCAATTATACCCAATTTAATATAATCAATATTTTCCCAATATGTATCCCAACATTCCCACGTTCATACATATAATCTAATTTACCCTCTAGGCTTACTGTTCAAGTCACAAATAAATTTCACCAATCCATGTTATCCAATTACATGTTGTTAATATTGAATTATACCAATTCCATATCCAATAGTTCCAATTAAATTTACACAATTTCATGTTAACATCATAAATCAAAATTCATAGTTGTGCACTATTCAGCATAGATTATATTCCTCGATTGCATAAAATAGATTATGCCCCATATTCCAATCGTGTGTATTGTATAATAAAATTTCGTCTAGGTTCGAGATAACCTAGATCCAAAAATAAAAAGGGGAAAGGATAAAAAGGAGAGAACTCCAACATAAGCGTAAATAAAATAACAGATCTTATTAAATTAACATCATATTCATTATGGGGAATGGTAAACGATAGAAGCAACAATATATAACAAACATAGTTCAAATCCACTCACATTGACTGGTTTAAAGAAATAAGTGATTTGTTGTTGACGTAGAATGCTGATTTAATCTTCTAATATGATTGTTGGTGAAGAGAATGAATTGTTGATGAAGAATTTTGCTACTTAATTCGATTAAACTCCAAAGTTGATGAAGAACTTGCAATTTAGTTTAGAGTTTTGACGTGGCGGCCATGTTTGGTTAAAGTTTGGTGGCATGGAGGTGTCATAGAGAATTTTTATGAATTAGGTTAGGTCTTGGCACTATTTTATAGGTGTAGAGAGTGTTTTAGAGCCCTAGGATTGACCTAGAAGCCATCCGGTCCGTCCAGCACATCAAAAATCGTCACTGTCCAGATCTGGAAAAATCAGAGGGGAGGTCGACACTAAGGTTGACACCCAGGTCGACCTCCCTGGGTAGGTCGACACCTAGGTTGACCTCCCTGGGTAGGTTGACCCCCAGGTCGACCTGCTTGGGTATTTTTCTGAATTTTTGATGAATCTTCCATAAGCCATAACACTTTCATACGGAGTCCGATTTTCGAAAACTTGGAATCTATTCCAAGCAGAATTTTGAGACGAACGCAATGGTGATGTCCGTTTTACTTACTTCCTGATATTTAAATTAATTATCCTTACTTTATTCTCTTCTTCGTTACATACACTGTTATCGAATTAATTTTTCCTTCTCTTCCATGTATTAATTAATTCTCATTGTACATCACCATTATTAACCTATCTATGCATATACACATATTTTTACATATTTTTAATTACATTAAAAATGTGGGGTGTTACATCAGTCATGCATTGCAAAGGTCGGCTAGGTTCTCCCCGAAGTAAACCACAGGATAAAAGAAGTGTAGATTTGTAATTATAGGATTCGAATTCACTTTCTAGTATCTTGTCACTATGAGTCATCGTTGCTATGATCATCCAAGCCTTAGAAATAGCGCCTGCACCGCTCCATATTAATATCATCTGGGACCTCCACAAGTCGAACAGGTTTAAGTCATGTAAACCTGGTGATCACTACTCGTTCATGATAATGGGTGAAATCAATACACCATCGGAGTTCCAAAAGATGAGGCTGCTATGTGAATCGTTATCTTGTATATTGTCATAGCTAGCATGCTGAATCCTTTCAGTACTCCTCACATTGAATGACATCAATGAATAGGTGTTATTGCTCTAGGAAGAATCCCCGTCGTTGCCAATTCTACTACCGATATCCTCAAAATATCAAGCGAATCTTGGTTGATAAGCATTTTTGATAATTGTGGGCCAAAATGTACTCTGAGCCGAAGGCGAGCCGTGCTACGAGCCGAAGGCAAGCCGTCAAGCGGGCCCGGGCTCAGCACCGGTGGGGGTCCGGAGCCCCACAGTCCCGGCGGTGATGGAGCCTTTTCTGAAATGATCAAAAAAATGCATCTTTTCCAAAAGCTGTCACTTTTCGGGTAATGTCATGACCCTTGTTCGCCGCTACTTTTCTGGTTCGTGGTTCTCCATTATCCTCCAGATCGTGGTTCGTGGAGGTCACTTTGGGATCAATTCGTGATAGCTCTTTGGCTCGTGATCGCTATGCGGGTCGTGACTTGACAATCAATCTGGTTCGTGATCTTCTCCGTTTCGATCGGGTCATTCCTCTACGATTTCGCTGCTCTTTGAGGTCAGGTTGTGAATATCTTCATGAGCCGCTGAATATGCCTTCACGACCGAATTGAGTGGAGTTTCACGAGCAGGTCGCGAGTTTCTGCACGAGTAGGTCAGTTGATGTGCAGAATAATCCCCAGGCGAGTCGAGCCTTGCTCGATCTGTATCGTTGCTTGCTTACGCTCCAGATTCATTCTTGCCTTAAAATCACTTCAGGAGGATCGGGTTCCATTCCCTCGAGCCTAGACAGTGTAAGACGGATCCCTATAGCTTAGTCTGCTCTGTTGTTAAGGGTTCCACCATCAAGTAGTTCTATCACCTACCGTCATGAATCCCATAGCCTTTGACATTTCGCCAATGCCAAGTCTTATCTTTTTGGAATCTTATCCAAAAATAGATGAAAGGTAAAAAATTCGCGGGATTTCCTCATTGGACTAAGTGATCCAACAAATAGATTGGAAAATCCTCAAACGTATGATATCCTCGGTTCTCAGTGAAAGCACAAAAATGTTAGATCAAAAAATGGTTCTAACACCCAAATCATTGTATTTCGAGAATATAATATGAAGAAATGGCTGAAAGATAAGAGAGAAAGCAAGGAAACAAGATTTTTGTTGTGGTTCAGCGTTAACGAGCCTACATCCACTTCATATTTTCTCATTTCATTCGAAGATTACAATTATAATAAATATTGTCTCTCAAGCCCTTGAATCTAATGAATAATTCTCTCTGAATTCATTAATTTTATTGAGGAAGAGGCGGTTATTCATGGAGAAGTGTTGATCATGGCAGCCATGGATATTGAGATGCCAAAAGTCCCCTGAAAATGCCCTCTGGAGGTGTATTTATAGCTGTAGGAGAGCCCATATGGTGATCACGTCATGGTAGGACACATGGTACACATTTCAGAAAGTAGAAGCGGAATTAGCCTTGAGAATAGGTCACAATTGTGTGTAGAGGCTGGTTCGGTCCAGGCGGTTCGTGACAATGGTGTGCACCACGAACCAGGTCGTTGTCATGAGGGGCTCCACGAGTCGGGTTGTGAACCATGGGTGTGTCACGAGCGGGTCATGACGAAGGCGAGATGAGCCGAGCTCAGGAGCCAAGGAGGGCGAGTCGGTCATCGCGAGCCGGTCTCCACGAGCCGGTCTCCATGAGCTGGTCTTTACGAGCTGGTTCAGCATGCGTTTATGGAAACGTGCATAACTTTCAAACTGTAAGGCCGAATAGGCCAAACGAAATCTCTACTTATAGCTAATTCAGAGGGCTACAAGTATTCGATGTGTTCAGATACAAATGAGTTCGTTTAAGAGAAGTTTTGAGCCAGTTTGTACTGGTGTTGTGATTTTGACCAAACTGTCATGTGTCTTCTGATGATGCTTTCAATGCTGGAGAGTGATGCTATCCCACCACTTCAACCGAGCGATTGCTGATCAATTCATGTTCATATTCAAGTCATTTGCTTTAGGTAGACTGGTCACAAAGCAGGCTAAAAATATCCAATAAGGAGGTTCGATTCTCATCAACGGGTTGGTATCATGAATATCTCAGAATCCAGTAACAAGGATAAAGTCTATCCATATTTTGGCAACCAGGAAGTTTTCTAAGCCTTACTCCTTATTCTTCTGGTAAAATATAGAGTATAATGATTGTGAAACATTAGCTGAAGGTCTAATGTGATATTAGGTCTTAGTCCCGAACAACGCCTAATATGACTTGCGTGGAATAGCGGTAGAGATTCTACTAAGACTGAAAGACTAACACGAATTATTAGTTGTTGAAATTTATGCAAGAGAAACGAAGGTAAAGGTTTAAGAAAAAAGGCCACAACCTAAAAAGGAAAGATTGTGTAATGACCCAGGGAATTTCGGCCCTTAAAATCGACATAAATACCTTTACTATAACTCATTCCAACCTCCCAAACACCGAAAAACACTGGATAGTTATTAGAAAGAATTTAGAGGGTGAGATAAGAAAGAAAGAAATATTAGAATAGAAGAAGAAGAAATCAACACAACACAGAGTCTCACATCTCAGTGGAACAAAATATAATACAGAAATAAATCTTTATTGAGAGCTTCAAAAATACTTACAATATCAGAGTACATCACATAACGGGACAGTTATAATAACTTGTTCCCATACACAACACACAGCGGAATAGTAGCCATATAATATCATACGTCTGAACATCTCCATCTCGTCTTTGGACTTCACAGCATTCGAGATCCTGAACCTGTACCCCCGGGCTAACCCGAGCATTTACAAAACACTGGGTCAGTCTGGTGAACCAGAGTGAGATAAAACATACTAAGTTTAAGGGTATCACACAACTTGATTTTTAAGGTAAAAATCCTTTCGAAAGAAAAAGATAATCGTAAGACCAAATCCACTCATAAATATGGACGGTTTTTACCTTACGATAACCCAAATCAGTTTTGAAATCAATATCTTGATCTGCTATTATAATATTGTCTAAATACAAGTAAATATCAATCTAGTGGAACACTTGCACCTCACGCTCCACATATATAGTATACATTTAATACCGCGGGCGCTTATTGGAGATTTGGATTCTGACTATGATAAGGTATGGGACCACCTGCCGATAGTGTATTTCTAGAGGCGAGTACACTGGGTTCAATAAGAACGTCTTGCAACCCGGCCCTCACATGACCGACCACTCATTTCCCTTGAGTGTATCGAATGTATATCACCAACGGGTGGGTACGACCCACCGTTTCCCGAAAAGGGACAGCATCGAAACAAATTAAAGAATGAAATGGAATTTCTCTAGATAGGTGATCATACACCCTAATGGGAGCGACCCATATAGCCATGCTGCCGGCCAGATTTCTGTCATTCCCCGGTTGATGAGGCTCGAGGTTTGAATTACTTTTTAGAACATCTGATCACCATTCACTTTGAATGCCACATCATCAGATCCGCCAGATATCACTAATTGACGTCCACAAAAATACTCTGAAAGTTAAGCTAAGAGAAGTGCCCTTCTCCGCCACTAACAAAAATACATTTGTAAAAATCAACATAAGCGATCCCTTTGGAAATACTCTGTTAGACATTCGTCCATACAAGTCATCCAGGAACATGATGAACCGAAGGTAATCTCCTACTGCATCCGATAAAGGAATCACCCCATGGATCAGTAGAGAGAAGCCCTTGCAATCCATAGATTTCAACCACGACAGAATCACAGTGTATCTCGGGCTGCTAAGCCAGAGATTATAAGTAACCCTTCCGTTTCATGAAGATCTACGGTCTTCAATGGCTCCATCATCAATCCGCATCTTTTATGTATTTGCGGTTCGGAATTGTTTTCGGATATAAATTCGATCCCGGCCTTTCTATACCAATAGCGCATTGGACGTGATTTTGATAGTTGGTTATTTAACTATCAAAGTAAACACGCATAAAATAAGTAAATTCATTGGTTGGCTATACAACATCAGTTGGCCAATTCAAAATAATATCTTTATTTTAGTATAATTATTCTCAAATCATTTTATTATACTATTAAGAAAATATATTTTAAAATCATATCAAATTCTTCCTTTAAATATCATTTACACATTTGGTACTCATTATTCATCAATTGTTAATCGATTAAATTTATCCTTCGTAAAATACTCGTTACGAACCCCCCTTTTTAATTCTGTTTAGGACACCATAATTACCACTTATATTTTTAGGATAAACCTATTCGCACATCTTGTCCTCGTTTTTTGGAAATATCATTATTTTCCATCAATCTCATTTCTATTCCTTTTGTCATGGAAATGCCATTCAAATTCTCAGGCCCCTTTTTAAATCCCCTTTTATTTTTAAATCCCAAATGTATCACTTTGATTATCATTCAAAAAATATCAACACTTAACAATGGTTTAATTATCCATTCTATTTTTACTAATTAAATAATTCAATTTTGTGTAACACAGTTGACTTAGTCAATTATACACTGATTAACACATTAATCAAATCCCAGTTCGTCTTTCCAATTTTAAATTAATTTCAAATTAAATTAATTTAAATAATTTCATTTGATTATGAGTAATAATCAAATTAATATAATCTCATCTTAAATTGCTTCTTAAATTCAATTATCCTTGGTTATTAAATATCGCATTAATATCCACTCACTTCCTTACCAATATCGTACGTATTAGAATCAATTTTATAAGATCATTTCTTATTTTAGATAAGGCACGTGCTTTATACACAGATATATTTTGTACCAAAAATGGTTAAAATAATCGACGTAGCTATGGTTGGTCTATTTTTTTTGATAAACCCAATTAAAATAATACTTTTTAAAAATAAATTTCACATATTCATTACCATTGATTAACAGTAAATCTGCTTTCTATAAGATAATGTATTTTTAGGCCATCCACTGCCAATTTCTTAACCAATACGGTCTACTGGTTAATAACAAACCACCGTTGAATTTAGATTCAACAATCGACAAGCAACTCAATAATCCAATCATCATGATTCAACAGCTCAATCATATGAAAATAAACGACAATCAATACAACTCATAGCGGTCAACCAATAACGATTCAAGCGTCCAATCTAATTTAAATATGTTTATGCAACCAACAAGGTAAATTACCTTTATTGGAAATCATCGTTAAAAATAACGAGGTCATTTTATTTAAATTAACCCGTGTTTAATTTAAATAGATGATATAACAATATATATCAACATCCAACCAATCATCGGATCAGTCAACACTTATCAAAACATAGCATACAAATAATAAACCCAATTTATAAAAATCATAAATGGGATAACTGAGTGAGTTAAACTCACCTTGACTTGGTTTGGTCGTTAAACGCTGGTTTTTCAATTAAATTAAACATCGTTTAATTTAATTAAAAATTCTTCTTGCTTCCAGTCCTGGCTGACACTGCTCTACCTCGAGGCTCCCGTCTCTACGGTTCCAACGCGACCGACTGTGCTTAAATCTGATAACGTGTGTGCATGATAACATATAAACAAATTATAAGGTAATTTATATTAAAAACATGAATTTTAAAAAAATGGGCTTTTACCTTGTTTGGCCCGCATAACCCCTCCGAGCCCACTACCCTAATTAAAAACATAACATCGATTACCACTTCCTTAGGAATACCACCGCCTCCATAATTTCAGAAATGGCTGGTCCCTCAATCCCTAGAATCAATCTGCATCAAGCTTCCCTCCGCAACCTCTCTTCTCCAATCTCCCTTCGCCCTGCTCCTCCAACGATTTCGCCAGAACCCAATCAATTCCTCTATCACCATAGTCTTCGATGATTAACCTCCGAGCTTTCTAAAATCATCAAAACAAATTGGAGCTATTATTCGATAGCGATCTGAACCTTAAGTCTCCACGTCGGACTGAAGCATCAGGGGATCCATCGCGAGTACAGATAAGTATTTAAATTCAATTTTGTACTACTGTATGACTTTTGTTTTGATTTCTATGAGGTTCGAACCATTTTCTTGTTCACTGTATTGGTTCGTATCGTGTTCTGGAATGAGGAAACACCCTTATGTGTATGTGTATTTATAGTGTTAGGATTTTAGATAGATCAATGTATTGTCTTAAATAGCTTTAGCTACAAATTCTTAGGCCATTGGTTCCCCCTTTTTAGATCATATGTACTGTGATGGTTTTACAGAGATTTTGCTAAATCCAATGTTGTATTTTCAATACAGTTTTCTGTTCAAAAAGATTTGAATAGATTTTGTGGGATTGAGTCTATGACCTGTCCAATCGATACAGATTTGAAATTGTATCATGGATTTTGCGCTCACACATTTTTTAAATGTAAGTTATAGTCTCCTATGAGCTGTATATGAAGCTATGTTATATATATAAATATAAATTTTGCTATGTGGACTTGATGGTCTAAATATATACATAGATTTGATGTATAAATAGGTGCATACGGCTAGCTGTTACCTTAGCTGTTTACTTCTGTTTCCCCTATTTGTTCACTGTTCAATAGAATTGAAAAATATATTCCCATATCATTAGTTGTCCAAGATTTATCTCCTTGGCTGTAAACAAAATCTTATTGAGATTGTAAATAGAAACACGTCCATCTATTTAGCTATCCATGATTTATGCTTGGAAAAATTGAAATTTACTGTTTCATGAATGAAACAAGTCATGTTGTTCCAACTCTATTCTTTAGCTGTTCAATTTTCCATTTCCTTAGTTGTTCATACACTGTTCTTTAGCAGTGTTCACTTTATATATATTATTTTAGTTGTATAGATTAATATATACATATATTTGTGTTCATTGTCTTGTTTTCGATTTGACTTATGAGGATATCTTATTTCTTAGCTATGCATTGTACTATTTGTAGCTGTTCTATCTGTCGACTTGAATTAATTTATTGGTTTTAAGTATCGATTTGAATTAATTTATACCAGAGGATACATTTTTAAATATACTTATTTGATTGTGTATACTGTATTTAATTGTGTTTTGTGAAACCACCGTTCCAAATATTTTTATTAATTTAAATAACATCCTACGGTGACCTTTTGTTTAATATTCCTTATTTTGTGTTTTCCCTTAAACTCATTCTGGTCGTATACACAAACATTAATGTTATTTAAACACTATTGTCCGCATTATTTAACTATCCATTAATATGCCTTCTATATATCTGTCATAGGTTTATTTTGTTTAATGGGCTCTTATTGCCTTAGGTTAACGGATGACTATATATCTTGTACTTGGGTTAGAATAGCTAAATCCATATCCTGAAATCCGATCATTTGAAAAGTTGGGTAATCGTTTGACGACGGAGAAATATACAGTGGATAATAAATTTCAGTTTTAAATCAAATCACATGTTTATAGTTCTGTACTTTGTTCTCCTTTACTCCCTTATATTATTAAATTCATAGTTTCATTTTTTTCTCTTTTTATCTACAGTTTCAATTTGCAAAGACTTTGTGTTTAAGAAGCCGGTACCAATATTTGGTCTCAGTCATGATTTTCCGCAACAAAATTTAAAGGCCAAGCAACTAGAAAAAGGGAAAGATGAAATGATCCTGTGCACACCCCAAATGGAGCGGCTACAACCAGATGGACCGAGCTCCCATCACAAATGGAGCTGCTATCCAGATTAACTTCCTTTTTAATAAATTCCATCATGAAAATAATATGTATTGTCTATATTTTGCATTGTACCAATGGTTATGTACATGTTTATTTTGTTTTCCCTTTGTATTCACTTTTGTACAACAATAAATATGTTGTTTTTCTACATTAACAAATCTCAGTTTCACATTTATGTTCATGTTCATGTAGTGACTTCCTTATGTAGTCATTTTTTCCTTATTCGTTCCCTTTGCCGAAATGCTGACGGTGTGTATATATATATATGCATCAACATCGACGTATGGTGTTAAAGATATAAACCGTGTTGAGATGGGTTTATTATTTTAATCTCATATGATCTAAATTAGATTAAGTTTTTAAATGGCTATATCAACATATTATTCGCAAATTTAAATTAATATCATTGTATTAAAACAAAAAACTTAAATTTCAAACTTGATAGAGTTCAAACTCAATCGTTAAGGTCTTGCATATAAATGCCATCTCATTTATATAAAGATATATTTATATTTATATATAAAACGTTTTAAATTTAAAAACAGTTCTATAGCGATTATTCGCAAATTTAAATTAGCCAAACTTCGTTTTTAATAATGGATTATATATTAAAACCCATTAACATTTCAAATACAATATTTAAAATAATAAATTAAATTAAATATTTGACTGCCCAAAAATACGGGACATTACATTTCCCCCTCCCCCCCCTTAAAATAATTTCGTACTCGAAATTGCTAAGGTAGGAAAGAACGTTACAAACCTATAAATTTTATATTTTCGCGTAAGCGTACCTTTTTGCGAGCACCATTTAATTTATGGCGATCTACTAAATCAAAATCTAATTCTCAAAAACCACATGGCACCTGTACTTACTCAATCCACATATGAGTAATAATATCTGAAATTCTAAGATAATATTTCACTAATCAACCGGTATAACTGCACCAATTGCAAAGTCGATTGTTGATTATTCTTACAACTATTATCCAATAACAAACAAATCATAGTCTGTAATCAATACATAACCACATCAATCAAAACAACTAAATTTACATTCAATATTAATATTTTACTTTGGTTTCACATATTTGAACATCAATCTTTTAATACGCGATTGATTTCCTTTTTAATTATTATTTACTCATCAAATTCCAAATTTATTTATTTCAATTAAATTTTCACTTAACCAGATTAAGTTTTCAATTCAAAATTCTAATCCAACTTGAATATCATTCAAATCAATAAATCAGAGTAATATCTCAATAATTTGATAAAATCGTATCCTTTCTATACAGAAATATAATTTGGGCAAAATTATTTCATTTACCCTCTTTACAAAACAATATTGTATCAACTGTCAGTTCAACGCTTCTCAACACTTGAACCGATCAACAACACAATACAAAACATTTTTATATCAAATTTACAATAGCCTCTCATATATATACACTCAAACTCAATCTAGGGTGTTGCTAACCCCATGTTTATTGAGTTACGCCACAGAGCCAAGGTTATTACTAAACCAATAGCTCTGATACCACTGTAATGACCCAGGGAATTTCGGCCCTGAAAATCGACATAAATACCTTTACTGTAACTCATCCCAACCTCCCAAACACCGAAAAGCACTAGATAGTTATTAGAAAGAATTTATAGGGTGAGATAAGAAAGAAAGAAATATTAGAATAGAAGACGAAGAAATCAACACAACATAGAGTCTCACATCGCAGCGGAACAAAATATAATACAGAAATAAATCATTATTGAGAGTTTCAAAAATACTTACAATATTAGAGTACATCACATAACGGGATAGTTATAATAACCTAATCCCATATACAACACACAGCGGAATAGTAGCCAATAATATCATACGTCTGAACACCTCCAGCTCGTCTTTGGACTTCACAGCATTCGAGAACTTGAACCTGTACCCCCGGGCTAACCCGAGCATTTACAAAACACCGGGTCAGTCTGGTGAACCAGAGTGAGATAAAACACACTAAGTTTAAGGGTATCACACAACTTGATTTTTAAGGTTAAAATCCTTTCAAAAGAAAAAGATAACCGTAAGACCAAATCCACTCATAAATATGGATGTTTTTACCTTACGATAATCCAAATCAGTTTTGAAATCAATATCTTGATCTGCTATTATAATAGTGTCTAAATACAAGTAAATATCAATCTAGTGGAACGCTTGCATCTCACGCTCCACATATATAGTATACAATTAAAACCGCGGGCACTTATTGGAGATTTGGATTCTGACTAGGACAATGTATGGGACCACCTGCCGATAGTGTATTTCTAGAGGCAAATACACTGGGTTCAACAAGAACGTTTTGCAACCCGGCCCTCACATGATCGACCACTCATTTCCCTTGAGTGTATCGAATGTATATCACCAACGGTTGGGTGCGACCCACCGTTTCCCGAAAAGGGACAGCATCGAAACAGATTAAAGAATGAAATGGAATTTCTTTAGATAGGTGATCATACACCCTAATGGGAGCGACCCACATAGCCATGCAACCTGCCCGATTTCTGTCATTCCCCGGTTGATGAGGCTCGAGGTTTGAATTACTTTTTAAAACATCTGATCACCATTCACTTTGAATGCCACATCATCAGATCCGCCAGATATCACTAATTGACGTCCACAAAAATACTCTGAAAGTTAAGCTAAGAGAAGTGCTCTTCTCCGCCACTAACAGAAATACGTTTGTAAAAATCAACATACGCGATCCCTTTGGAAATACTCTGTCAGACATTCGTCCATACAAGTCATCCAGGAATAGGATGAACCGAAGGTACTCTCCTACTGCATCTGATAAAGGAATCACCCCATGGATCAGTAGCGAGAAGCCCTTGCAATCCATAGATTTCAACCACGATGGAATCACAGTGTATCTCGGGCCGCTAAGCCAGAGATTATAAGTAACCCTTCCGTTTCATGAAGATCTACGGTCTTCAATGGCTCCATCATCAATCTGTATCTTTTACGTATTTGCGGTTCGGAATGGTTTTCGAATATAAATTCGATCCCGGCCTTTCCGTACTAACAGCGCATTGGACATGATTTTGATAGCCGGTTATTTAACTATCAAAGTAAACAAGCATAAAATAAATAAATTCATTGGTTGGCTATACAGCATCTCTTGGCCAATTCAAAATAATATCTTTGTTTTAGTATAATTATTCTCAAATCATTTTATTATAATATAAAGAAAATATATGTTAAAATTATATCAAATTCTTCCTTTAAATATTGTTTACACATTTGGTACTCATTATTCATCAATTGTTAATTGATTAAATTTATCCTTTGTAAAATCATCGTTACGAACCCTCCTTTTTAATTCTGCTTAGGACACCATAACTACCACTTATATTTTTACGATAAAACTATTCCCACATCTTGTCCTCTTACTTTTGGAAATATCGTTATTTTCCATCAATCCCCTTTCTATTCCTTTTGCCATGGAAATGCCATTCAAATTCTCAAGCCCCTTTTTAAATCCCCTTTTATTTTTAAATCTTAAATATATTACTTTGATTATCATTCAACAAATATCAACACTTAAAAATGGTTTAATTATCCATTCTATTTTTACTAATTAAATAATTCAATTTCGAGTAACACAGTTGACTTAGTCAATTCTACACATGATTAACACATTAATCAAATCCTAGTTCGTCTTTCCATTTTAAATTAATTTCAAATTAAATTAATTTAAATAATTTCATTTGATTATTGGTAATAATCAAATCAATATAATCTCATCTTAAATTGCTTCTTAAAATCAATTATCCTTGGTTATTAAATATCGCATTAATATCCACTCATTTCCTTACCAATATCGTACGTATTAGAATCAATTTTATAAGATCATTTCATATTTTAGATAAGGCACGTGCTTCGCACACATATATATTTTTGTACCAAAAATGGTTAAAATAATCGATGTAGGTATGGTTGATCTATTTTCTTTTTATAAACCCAATTAAAATAATACTTTTTAAAAATAAATTTCACATCTTCATTACCATTGATTAACGGTAAATCTGCTTTCTATAAGACAATGTATATTTAGGCCATCCACTGCCAATTTCTTAACCAATACGGTCTATTTGTTAATAACAAACCACCGTTGAATTTAGATTCAACAATCGACAAGCAACTCAATAATCCAATCATCATGATTCAACAGCTCAATCATATGAAAATAAACAATAATCAATATAACTCATAGTGGCCAACCAATAACGATTCAAGCGTCCAATCTAATTTAAATACGTTTATGCAACCAACAAGGTAAATTACCTTTATTGGAAATCATCGTTAAAAATAATGAGGTCATTTTATTTAAATTAACCAGTGTTTAATTTAAATAGATGATATAACAATATATATCAATATCCAACTAATCATCAGACCGATCAACACTTATCAAAACATAGCATACAAATAATAAACCCAATTTATAAAAATTATAAATGAGATAACTGAGTGAGTAAAACTCACCTTGACTTGGTTTGGTCATTAAACGCTGGTTTTTCAATTAAATTAAACATCGTTTAATTTAATTAAAAAAACTTCTTGCTTCCAGTCCTGACTGACACTGCTCTATCTCGAGGCTCCCATTTCTACGGTTCCAACGCGACCGACTGTGCTTAAATCTGATAACGTGTGTGCATAATAACGTATGAACAACTTATAAGGTAATTTAAATTAAAAACATGAATTTTAAAAAAATGGGCTTTTACCTTGTTTGGCCCGCATAACCCCTCCGAGCCCACTACCCTAATTAAAACCCTAACATCGGTTACCACTTCCTCAGAAATACCACCGCCTCCATAATTTCAGAAATGGCTGCTCCCTCAATCCGTAGAATCAATCTGCATCAAGCTTCCCTCCACGGCCTCTCTTCTACAATCTGCCTTCGCCCTGCTCCTCCAACGATTTCGCTAGAACCCAATCAATTCCTCTATCACCACAGTCTTCGATGATTAACCTCCGAGCTTTCCAAAACAACCACAACAAATTGGAGCTGTTATTCGAGAGCGATCTGAACCTTAAGTCTCCACGTCAAACTGAAACATCAGGGGATCCATCGCGAGTACAGGTAAGTATTTAAATTCAATTTTGTACTGCTGTATGACTTTTGTTTTGATTTCTATGAGGTTCGAACCATTTTCTTGTTCACTGTATTGGCTCGTATTGTGTTCTGGAATGAGGAAACACCTTTATGTGTATGCGTATTTATAGTGTTAGGATTTTAGATAAGATCAATGTCCTGTCTTAGATAGCTTCAGCTACAAATTCTTAGGCCATTGGTTTCCTCTTTTTAGATCGTATGTACTGTGATGGCTTTATAGAGATTTTGCTGAATCCAGCGTTGTATTTTCAATACAATTTTCTATTCAAAAAGACTTGAATAGATTTTGTTGGATTGAGTCTATGAATTGTCCAACCGATACAGATTTGAAATTGTATCATGGATTTTGTGCTCATATATATTTTTAAATGTAAGTTATAGTCTCGTATGAGCTGTATATGAAGCTATGGTATATATATAAATATAATTTTTGCTATGCGGAGTTGATGGTCTAAATATATACATATATTTGATGTATAAATAGGTGCATACCGCTAGCCACCATTACCTTAGCTGTTTACTTCTGTTTCCCCTATTTGTCCACTGTTCAATAGAATTGAAAAAAATATTCCCATATCTTTAGTTGTCCAAGATGTATTTCCTTGGCTGTAAACAAAATCTTATTGAGATTGAAAATAGAAACATGTCTAGCTATTTAGTTGTCCATGATTTATGCTAGGAAAAATTGAAATTTACTGTTTCAAGAATGAAACAAGTCATGTTGTTCCAACTTTATTCTTTAGCTGTTCAATTTTCCATTTCCTTCGTTGTTCATACACTGTTCTTTAGCAGTGTTCAATTTATATATATTATTTTAGTTGTATAGATTAATATATACATATATTTATGTTCATTGTCTTGTTTTCGATTTGACGTATGAGCATATCTTATTTCTTAGCTATTCTATCTGTCGATTTGAATTAATTTATTGGTTTTAAGTATCAATTTAAATTAATTTATACCAGAGGATACATTTTTAAATATCCTTATTTGATTGTGTATACTGTATTTAATTGTGTTTTGTGAAACCACCATTCTAATTATTTTTACTAATTTAAATAACACCCTACGTTGACCTTTTGTTTAATATCCCTTATTTTGTGTTTTCCCTTAAACTCATTCTGGTCATATACACAAACATTAATGTTACTTAAACACTATTGTCCGCATTATTTAACTATCCATTAATATCCCTTTTATATATATGTCATATGTTTATTTTGTTTATTGGGCTCTTATTGCCATAGGTTAATGGATGACTATCTAACTTGAACTTGGGTTAGAATAGCTAAATCCATGTCCCAAAATCCGATCATTTGCAAAGTTGGGTAATCGTTTGACGATGGAGAAATATACAGTGGATAATAAATTTCAGTTTTAAATCAAATCTCATGTTTACAGTTCTGTACTTTGTTCCCCTTTACTCCCTTATATTATTAAATTCATAGTTTCATTTTTTTCTCTTTTTATCTACAGTTTCAATTTGCAAAGACTTTGTGTTTAAGAAACCAGTACCAATATTTGGCCTTAGTCGTGATTTTCCGCAACAAAATTTAAAGACCGAGCAACTAGCAAAAGGGAAAGATGAAATGATCTTGTGCACACTCCAAATGGAGCGGCTACAACCAGATGGACCGAGCTCCCATCACAAATGGAGCTGCTATCCAGATTAACTTCCTTTTTAATAAATTCCCTCATTAAAATAATATGTATTGTCTATATTTTGCATTGTACCAATGGTTATGTACATGTTTATTTTGTTTACCCTTTGTATTCACATTTGTACAGCAATAAATATGTTGTTTTTCTACATTAACAAATCTCAGTTTCACATTTATGTTCATGTCTTGTATTGACTTCTTTATATATTCGTTTTTTCTTATTCGTTCCCTTTGCCGTAATGCTGATGGTGTATATATATACCTATATATGCATCTACATCGATGTATGGTGTTAAAGATATAAACCGTGTTGAGATGGGTTTATTATTTTAATCTCATATGATCTAAATTAGATTAAGTTTTTAAATGGCTATCTTAACGAAAATAAATTAATATCATTGTATTAAAACAAACAACTTAAATTTCGAACATGATAGAATTCAAACTCAACCGTTAAGGTCTTGGGTATAGATGCCATCTCATTTATATAAAGATCTTTTTATATTTATAAATAAAACGTTTTAAATTTAAAAACAGTTCTATAGCGATTATTCGAAAATTTAAATTAGCCAAACTTCGTTTTTAATAACGAATTAAATATCAAAACCCATTAATATTTCAAATACAATATTTAAAATAATAAATTAAATTAAATATTTGACTGCCCAAAAATACGGGACGTTACAGACTGACTTGAAAAGTCAGAGATACCCCTTCACTAGGGAGGCAAATTTTACTATAGATTTCAACACGAGAAGCAAGCCAGGGCGAAGGGGTATTGAGCAGAAACTCATAACCGAAAGGTAGAAGATGATATCCGAAAGTGAGAAGCGATACTCGAAAGGTAGAAGCTATTTCCGAAAGTGAGAAGCTATATCCGGAAGTAAGAAGCTATATCTGGAAGTAAGAAGCTATGTCCGAAAGAAAGAAGCCATACCCAAAAGGCTGAAGCTAATATTTGAAAGCAAGGTGGAGTAAGCGGAAGCACTTGTTTCTATATCAAAACAAAATGCCACTCAAGAAGAATCGAGGCCACTAGCTTAAGAATGGACAAGGCGATATAGGTTACTAGAAGGGCTTCATGTTGACACAAGTGAAAAGATGATGTCAAGCATCGAAAGCACAATATCAAGACTAGACGAAGGCAGAAGCTCCAATCAGAGTGTTATCACCACCAATATCAGCTTGGTAGCGATACCAAAGGCATCATAAATGTAAAACAGAAAGTCCACTTTTGGAGATAAACCAGCACTAGGAATTTGTTTACGAAACAAAAAAAAGCCTGAAGGGGAAATGATGCCAGAATCAAGGGACATGACATCTGAAATACGATAATAAACGACAGCGAAAGTAGACCGAAGCCTATAAAAAGAAGGGTAATCCACACTAATTTGCTTAGTGTCGGTACCGAAAGGGATGAAAGTTCTGAAGATATAAGAATTAAAAGCATAAGGGCGATGCCATGAAGACTTATAGTCGAAACCGAAAGCATATAGCTAAGACCCGCGCTCCGAAAGAAGGATAAGACCTAATAATAACACTCAAGAAAGGAAGAAAGGCGGTCAAAACCACATTGCTAGAGGCGAATGGCACATAAGCGGCCGATACCATGTTACCGCAGCCGAAAGGGGCTTCTGTTGAGTTGATAACAAAAGAGGGCCCAAATTGTCTATAAATAAGACCAAGGGTTATATTTGGGAGGGGGATTTTCTCATTCTACAATCTTGTCCACTTTCTTTGAGAGCAAACCCAAGTTTCTCAATCAAATTGAGGATTTCTTCAATTCTTATAATATGCTCAAGATGAATAAAAAGGAGAAGTCTGGGGCTTAAATATTTCTTGATTCGATTATTGTGCTTATCATAATTAAACAGGGAGTTAATGTTAACCTTCTTCACGAAAGGGTTAATCGCAACCATTTCAGAAGAGGAAATTCTTTTGGTGAAACCAAGGAATCTTCTCTTTCGATCCTTCTATATGTAATTTAACTCTTTCATAATTAGCCTAATGAGAACACTACATAAGAAGGGAACCTATTGTAAGCTTGTGACTAGATAACTAACACAAACCAAGGCCTTTCTTGTAACACCCTGAATTTTCTATGACTATTAAAAGAACAATTTAAAGAATACTTAATTGTTAAAGTGAGAATTAAGGGTAACGGGTTACGCCATTGCGTTCGTCTTGAAATTCTGCTTGGAATAGAGTCTAAGTTTTCGTAAATCGGACTTCAATGAGGATGTTATGGCCCTCAGAAGTTTCAGAAATTTAAATAAATTAAAAACAGTTCAGATAAAAATTCAAAATTCGAATTCAAATAAAGAAGTGGGCTGGGCGGGATTTTTCCCACCCAGACCTGGTCAACTAGGGGGTCGACCTCCCCTATACAAGTCGACCAAGGGGTCGACTGGGGGTCGACCTACCCCCCGGGCAGATCTGAACTGTGACGATTCTGACTTGTTGCTGAGTCTTTTCTGACCTGTTGTTGAGTCACTAGGGCATAGGTGGCAATTCTGGATAACTCTATCTAGTCCAGACGGTTGTGATTGCTCCTATGATAATCTAACAGCTTATATTGATCTAAACTTCTATATAAGCACGCATAGACTCAAGCTATAAACCTAAATTAAATTAATCTCTTAACCTCCATGCAACTACTGGAATAGTTCTTCTTCTTAAAGCTTAGGAATTGCAAGTCAGGATTCTAATACAAACGACGAACGAATTATTCTCTTCTCTAATCCGTCTTTGTGAGTACAATTTCTTTCACAAAATAATTAATAAATTAATTATGATGAGTTATAATTGGGATTATGAGAACATGTCTGTTGAATCATGTTATGTTACAACTTTGTTATCGTCTGTTGGTGAACATATGATAGTTTTGTTAACTTATGTTAGTAGATCTATTTCATATGTTCAATCACATATGTTTAACTTGATTCATTTTATGACACCAGTTTATATGCAAGTTTGGGATGTAAATCATATGCCAGTTTGTATGTGAATCATATGCAAGTCTGTATGCAAATTATACGCAAGTTTATATGTGAATCAAGTATATATATATATATATACATATGCTAGTTTATATGTAAAACATGTGATATTAGTTTACATGTTTAAATTCATGTGCTAGTTTGTAGGAATCCATATACAAGTTTAGGTGAAAACTATATTCACATATACAAGTTTAGGAGAAAACTATACTCACGTATGCAAGTTTGGGTGAAAAACATATTCACATATGCATGTTTAGGTGAAACCCATATTCATATATGCAAGTACACAATTTCATGTTTATATCTATATTTAGATCCAAGGTAGTTTATTCAAATTTATGTTCTATATGTCCATTGCCTAAGCAAGTTATTGGCTATGCAAACTTATGTTATAATTCTTATACACAAGTTAGATCTATTTTATGTGTTATGCAAGTTGTGATGTTTCTTTTCTTTTTATGAGTTAGACTATTTGCGAGTCTAACATATTTCATACTAAACGTACGAACGGCGTGGGGACAATGGGAAAATATTAATCATACAAATTGTAAATTGGCATAAAATGGCTTTAAAGACATATAATTAATTTGAGACACTAATTGGTATAATTCATATACCTGAAAAGTATGGACATAATTTAGGTGAAAATTATGGACATAGATTAATTCGGAAATTATTGACAATTTGAATAGGGTTAATTAATGCATATTGGGGTGAAATAATTATGTGTAATAATGAACGCCTAAGGCATGAGGTTAGACTCGTTTGTGGTATAAGACTGCCCGGACCCACCCGGCAAATCCAGCAACCACAAACGGTAGTCTAATGTGAGAGGTCGAAGGCATAAATTAAATGCATAACAATTGTAAAGACACGAGATTAGGCTCGTTTGCGGTATAAGACTGCCCGGAGCCGCCCGGCAAATCCAGCAACCGCAAACGGTAGTCTAATGTGGGAGGTCATACAAGATTACCGTTATAATGAATTAAGTAACACTTAACCAGGATAAACATGTGGTGGGACATGGGGGTTAAGTCGGTGACATGGGTGACATGTGAAATACGATTAGAAACACTTAACCAAATTAAAACATATAAGAAGACATGAATAAGAAGGGGTTAAGTGGGAAATCCTAGTGGGGAGCAAGCATAGGTGGAAAGCTTGTGTCAAGCATGGGGGACCCTTTTCAAACCAGTAACCCATTAAGTATCTTTGTGAGCTCGGGTTAGATCGAGGATGGGACACGCTTACTGGGTTTGAATGTAAGAGGTCAAAACGGGTTAGTGGTGGCAACGCAAGTCCAACGGGGTCATGTGCGTGCGTGGGCCCGGGCTGGTGGGTAAGACGTTGTTGCATCGTGTAGATATAAGTCGTGCATCTTTAGTGGTATTGGGTTGCCACTTTGGGGAGTGCTACACCCCACTGTGGGACTAGCATGGGTATCTACGAGTTAGGGAGCCGATCGCATGGGGGTAGTGGGTACATCTAGTGGAGATAGGGGCAGGCGGCACCTATGAAGACAGCTAGAGGTACACGAAACTACCATTATGATTATTATGTTCAGTAGGCAGGGTCAACCTTTAGGGTGACTAGTAGTAGTGCAGTATAGTTATTATCCTATAGTGATTAAGAGCGCGAGTAACGCCAACATGTTCCTCTGGTTTGTTTTGTCTTGCCCATTTGCTTCACAGTCATTCCTTGTTTTACCAGTTTATGCCTTATCCTAATTACTTTAATAATTATATTGTTAAAGTTATTGGACTCGCCAGACTTTATTTCTGACCCCCTTTGTTTTCGCCTCTTTTCTTCCCTCCCCCCCCCCTCCCCCCAGGTTCTCAGGGTGGGACTAGTGCTACTGGAGCTTGATTTGGACCTTTTTCTCTCTCTTTTAGAAGTGCCTGGATTGCTGAAAGTAAAGTTCAGCTCATCTCTTTTATGGCTACTTATGTCGGGGCTGTGCTTTTTACTTTATGTACTCAGAAAACAATTTGTCAAGATGGATATTAAGTGTACTTGGTTTTATTGTTGGTTTTGATATTTTTGGAACCAAACTATTTCTCCGCTGCAATAAAAGTTGTTTTCTTAAAAAAATTCAAGTACCAATATATGTATTTGTCTTGTAACATTCTGTTCTATACACCAATAATACTCCATGAAAGTTAATGCATTCCCTTTGAGAGTGACATTAATGGACATGCGGTGTTACACATGGTATCAGCCGAAGGTTTACCAAAACAAATAAGAGATTTTGAAAAACAGTTTTTCAAAAGCATTTTATAAAGAAATACTTCAAAAATATGTTCTAAGGAGAGTATTTTCAAGAGAAAAGTTTGTTTTAAAAACATAACCCCCATAAGCCATATATCTTTCCTTCGATTCTCTGTTTTGAATCTCTTCCTTTTTTTAGCATGTCTGGGGTATCCGAGATACCCGAGGGCATACTGATACCAACCTGGTTCAGAAGGTATCTGGAGGCTAGGGCCACTGCCGCAGGCCCGGCAAACGTTCCTCCTCCCCATCCTACAGCCGCTCCTCCTCCTCCCCCTCCTCGCATTGATACTTTTTCGAAGATATACAAAGACTTTCGGACAATGCGCAGGAAACCTTTTCACGGGTCAGAGACGTTTGTTGAAGCTCGAAATTGGCTTAAGAAGGTGGAAGATTTGTTTGGTATCTTCGAGATAGAAGATGGATGGAAGGTCCAATTAGCTGCTTGGTTAATGAAGGATGAAGCCTCTCTTTGGTAGGAGGTCACGAATAGAGAGCGTCTAGTGGAGACATGGATGGATTTCAGGCATAGGTTCAAGATGAAATTTCTCTCACGAGCAGAAGAGAATTTATACATGGAGAGGTTCTTGGCATTGAGGCAGGGGGAATTTATCAGTAAAGGAGTACGTCAACAAGTTCAATCACTTGGCGAGATTTGGCTTAGACTTGGTGAACACACCTGAGAAGAAGGCCCTGAGATTCGTTAAAGGTTTGAATGAGCTGCTACATGGGTTGGCTATGACCCACATTCCTTTGGGTGATACCTTTGAGAAACTGGTTAACATGGCGCTTATGCATGAAGAGGGGAAAGGCGCTAATGCTGTAAGGCACAGGAAAAGAAAGGGGATCAAAAGACATCATAGCAGCAGCCTAAGAAAGGTGGTAATGATAACAATAGCAAAGGAAAGAAAAGGTGCTTTAATTGTGGAACACTAAGCCATCTGAGCAAGGACTGTAGGAAGAAGAAGAAGAAGAAGAAGACTGGGTGTTTCAACTGTGGTGAGGCAGGACATCTGATTAAAGACTGCCCGAGAAGACAAGGGCAAGGGAAGAGGACAGGGTCTACTTCTGGACGGCAGGTTCAGGCTCTCATGGCATCAGGGCAGGCAAGAGGGCAGGTTCATGCTCTCATGGCACCAGGACAGGAGAGAGGTAGAAACATTTCTGTTGAAAGTTTGGTTTTTCTGTTTGATCATCATGTTTGTACTTTGTTTGATTCTGGCGGTTCATGTATCGACTTTGTTAGTTGAAACACTGCACCTAAATACTAGTCTAGTTACGGATCCTATAGTAGTCTCAAATCCTATTGGTGGTTCGACTCATCTTTCAATGATTTGTCGGGATTTGAGAGTGTCTATCTTGGGCGTTGGGTTTGAATGCAACGCCTTCGTTCTTGGATTCACGGGCTATGGTTGATTCTAGGCATGGATTGGTTATCCAGTAATGGAGCCATCCTCGATTGTGAACAGAGAGTTGTTAGAATTATGACTCGCCTCGGTAACACTCTCAAAATCCCTTGCAATCCTATATATTCTGTCATGCTTAACTACCTAGAATCTCTTGATGCGTCTGTTGAAAACTTGCAGTCTGTTAGAGTAGTCTGTGAATACTCGGATCTATTTGAAGAGGTGAAGGGCTTACCTCCGAAGCAGGAGATAGACTTCCGCATATACCTTGTTGATAATGCAAAACCCGTAGCTATACCCGTTAGACACATGGCTCCAAGGGAGAGAAAAGAGCTCAGCAAGCAAGTCAAAGAGTTGCTCGAAAAAGGGTTTATAAGGCGGAGTATTTCTGAATGGGGTGCTCCATTAGTATTCGCAACCAAAGCGGGTGGTTCAATTCGCCTATGCATTGATTATAGGGAGCTAAATAAGCTGACCAAGAAAAATAGGCACCCACTTTCAAGAATAGACGACTTGTTTGATTAGCTTGTAGGTGCGTCGGTTTTCTCCCAACTAGATCTGGTTACCGGGTTTCATCAAATAAGAGTGGCTGAAGACAGCATTAATAAGACCGCATTCAGAATCTCGAATGGTTTCTTCGAATGGCTTGTCATGCCTTTCGGCTTGACAAACGCACCCACTTACTTCGTTGACTTGATGAGCAGGGTGTTCAGGGAGTTCCTTAATAAGTTTCTAGTGGTCTTTGTAGACGACATTTTGATTTTCTCGAAGAATGAAGAAGAGCATGCTTTGCATTTAAAGGAAGTCATGGATACTCTTTGTGCACATCAGCGGAAAGCCAAATTCTCCAAATGCCATTTCTGGAGAGAAGAAGTGAGGTTTCTTGGACATATGGTGTCCAAAGAAGGGATAGTTGTGGACCCTGCAAAAGTAGTTGCGGTGCAAGATTGGAAGGTTCCACAAAATGCAACCGAAATCTAAAGCTTTCTCGGGCTAGCGGGCTTTTACCGAAAGTTCATTAAAGACTTTGCAAAAATCTCAGCCCCACTCACAAGATTGAAAAAGAAGAACCTAACTTTCGCTTGGGATTTTGATTGCAATATTTCTTTCCAACATTAGAAAAGGGCTCTAACAACAGCCCTAGTCCTGACATTGCCTGATGGGAGCAAAATGTTTACCGTATACACAAATGCATGCGGTACAGGATTGGACGCTGTCTTGATGCAAGAAGGAAAGGTAGTTCGTTATGGGGGAAGGCAATTGAAGGTACATGAGAAGAACTACCCAACTCATGATTTAGAGCTAGTTGCCATTGTTTTCGCTCTAAAGTCATGGAGTCATTACCTACTAGGAGAAAGGTTGAATTGTTTACTAAGCATAAATCATTCAAATACCTTTTCTCATAGAAAGATCTTAACTTAAGACAACAAAGGTGGATGGAATTTCTGGCCTCATATGATTTTAAGATTTCCTATACACCTGGCAAGGGAAATGTGGTAGTAGACGCCTTGATTAGAAAGAAGTTGACCTTGAGTCCTCTCTATGTAGAAAGGCAAAGCTTGGAGTACATAGCAAACTTTAACTTTAGAATCTCCACTGAAAATGTACCTGGTCTGTTAGCATCGCTAGAGGTGCGGCTTACTCTTTTGGACTCAATAGGAACCGCGCAACAAGAAGACCCTCAAATAGTTGATATGATGGATAATCTAGTTAGGGGTGAGACTTTTAGTCACCTCAATAGATACTCCATCGATGATAAGGGTTGGTTGAGATGGGATGGAAGGCTATGCGTTCCACAAGTAAGGGATTTAGTGAAGACGGTTCTCGAAGAAGCACACCATTCTAAACTGACCATACACCCAGGCGGAGACAAGATGTATAAAGATATAAAAAGGGTTTTCTTTTGGAATGACATGAAGAGGGATGTAGCTGAGTTCGTCGCTAAGTACTTGATATGCCAGCAAGTCAAAGCGGAGCAGAAGAAGCTGGTGGTCTGCTTCATCCTCTAGAGGTCCAACAGTGGAAGTGGGATAGCATTTCGATGGACTTTGTTGATCGGTTGCCTAGGTCAAGAAGGGCAATACCAGTATTTGGGTAATACTGGATAGGCTCACTAAAAGCGCTCACTTTATACCTGTTAAGAGTAGAAGGACTGCCTCGTCCCTAGCATCCATTTATCTTAAAGAGATAGTTCGACTCCATGGGATACCCTCCAGCATAATGAATGATCGACATCCTATCTTTACGAGCGAGTTTTGGAAGAGTTTGCAAGAGGCTATAGGCACACAATTATGCTTAAGCACGGCCTATCACCCCCAAACCGATGGTCAGACGGAAAGGGTGAACATAGTATTGGAAGACCTCTTGAGATTGTGCATTCTTGACTTTGGAGGGACATGGGATGATCATCTTCCTTTGGTGGAATTCGCTTACAACAATAACTACCAAGCCACCATAGGCGTGGCACCCTTCGAAGCTTTATATGGAAGACTATGCTGATCACCAACTTGTTGGTGGGAGTCTACAGACAGGCTCGTACTTGGGCCAGACATGATTAGAGAAACCTCAGAAAAGGTGGACTTGATAAGAAGACGGATGAAGGATGCACAAGATAGATAGAAGTTCTACGCAGACAAAAGAAGGACCGACCTTGAGTCTGAGGTTGGAGATAGGTTGTTCCTTAAAGCATCTCTTTTGAGGAATGTCATTCGCTTTGGGTCCATAGGAATGCTGGCACCAAGATTTGTAGGACCATTTCCTATCACTGAAAGGATTGGGACGATTGCTTACAGAGTAGAGCTACCCGAAAGGGCTGGAGTTCATAATGTTTTTCATGTTTCTCAACTACGAAAGTGCTTACATGAGTCTGCGGAAGTTGTGGAGCCAAGTATACTAGAAGAAGTAGAAGTGGAACGAGAAGCGACTGTGAGAAGAGTTCCAACTCGTATCTTGGGTACGGAAGTCAAAAAGCTATGCAACCGTGAAGTCAAGCTTATTAAAGTTCAAAGGAGTGACGCTGAGGAAGACGCGACTTGGGAAACTGATAGAAAAATATGTTTAGCCTACCCTTTTCTTTTTTAGGGTACCTCCTTGATCTCTTTTTCCATAAGTTTATTCATGCTTATATCTATCTTTTAAGTATATCTCCTCGGTCCTATTCTTTATCCTTAGGTGGAAAACCAATGGATGTAAACATGTATTTGAAACATGTTATGATTGACATTTGCCAGTAGTTGCGAGTGGTTGCTAGTGGTTGCTCGTGGATGCATGTACACACACATTAGGCACTAGATCGGCTCAATCACTTTGATATTGCATATAAATATGTTTGCATATTTAAATTAATGGATGTATAATGGTTGTGTTATCATATGGATGCTGCATTTGATGAATGGTTGTGCACACATGTAGAAGTAATATGTATTGTTAGGATTCTTTCGCATACATAATGGACGCATGGCACTATCATGATTTGCATTAAGGAGGTCAACTGAATCAGTAGACCGCATGATTTTGCTTTGGATAAGGAACATATACACACACTTTTTGCATATGTTTATATGGCATTAGAAATCTTGTAAGGACAATGGATGCTTGTCTTTAATGGTTGAGTAGATGGATATTGGATGGTAGGATATACATTCCTCTTGACTTGAAGATTTCAGGGACGAAATCCTTTAAGGAGGGGAGAATGTAACACCCTGAATTTTCTGTGACTATTAAAAGAACGAATTAAATAATACTTAATTGTTAAAGTGAGAATTAAGGGAAACGGGTTATGCCATTGCGTTCATCTCAAAATTCTCCTTGGAAAAGAGTCCAAGTTTTCGTAAATCGGACTTCGTATGAGGAAGTTATGGCCCTCAGAAGTTTTAGAAATTTAAATAAATTAAAAAAGTTCAGGTAAAAATTCAAAATTCGAATTCAAACGAAGAAGTGGGCTGGGCGGGATTTTCCCGCCCTAGGCTAGGTTGACTAGGGGGTCGACCAGGAGGTCGACCTCTCCGATACAGGTCGACCAGGGGGTCGACCTACCCCCCGGGAAGATCTGAACTGTGACGATTCTGACTTGTTGCTAAGTCTTTTCTGACCTGTTGCTGTGTCACTAGGGCATAGGTGGCAATTCTGGATAACTCTATTGTAATGACCTGGTTTTTGACGACTTTGGTTATCGCCATAAACTCAATGATGACTAACCAAACATCGAAAAATACCGGTAGTTAATGAATGAAATTAGAGGGTGAGAATAGATAAGATAGAAACTTAGAATAGAAGAAGAACAACAACACGACATCAGATTAGCACGAACCTCACAGCGGATCGAATAACATATAATATATATAACATAACTTTGAAATATAAATTTGTACTTGAATATTCATATCATTTCCAAAGTACGGCACTTACAACATAGCGGAAAATAACCATAGCTATATAATTCTGAAGCAACCTGCTCCAGCTCTTCAAGCATCTGTAAATCCCGACTACTTGACTGCCCGTACAAAATTGGGCACCCAAAAGTTTAGGGAAAAAAACAAAATAAACTCTGGGTCAGTCATGGGACTGGTATGAGTAAAACAGTTAAAAACAGTTTGAACAAGTAAACGATATCTCATAAGACCACACCGTATAACGGAATAGGTTTTTCCCTTATGAGAATCCAACATATCTTTATATCAAAACTTATTGATATTATCATAATATCTATCAACCACAATATAATAATCATCTAGCAGAAACACTTTCATCTCACGTTCTACATATATAGTATACAATCAAAACCGCAAGCACGTATTGGGTAATGGATTTCCAACTATGACAAGGTGTGGAACCACCTTTCGCTGGTGTACCTCTAGAGAGGAATACACTAGGTTCAACAAGAACATCTTGCAACCCGGCCACACATGACCGACCACTCATTTCGCTGAGTGTATCGAATGTATATCACCAACGGTTGGGATCGGCAACCGTTTCCCGAATGGGACAGCATCGACAATAGATGTTTTAGAAGTAAATGAAACTCAAGATCCGGTGATTATACACTCTAATAGATGCGACCTACATAGCTATGCTGCCTGCCCGATTTTTGTAATTTCCTAGTCGTGAGGCTAGAGGCCACGCTTATCTCTGACAGATCACATATTTATTCGCTTTGAATGTCACATCATCAAACCCGCCAAATCACAAATTGTTCTCCCCAAAAAAACAACGGGTATACAGCTAAGAGAAACGAATTCCTCCACCACCAAACGTAAATACATTTGAAGAGATCAACTTAATCGATCTATCACATATACTCTGTCAGACATTCTTCCATACAGGTCGTCCTGGGACTGCACAAACCGAAGGCACCATTCAGTACAACCATCGTAAGCAATCTTTGCCTAAGATTTATACAACGGCCCTTGCACTTTACTCCGTCTTCAATTTTCTTTGGAATATATGATTCACAACGCTTATGCCAATACGGATTGGTTCTTCGAATAATAATCCAAACGGTCTCTCCATATTAATAACATTAAAATGGTCGAAATCTTTGATAGACTGTGATTTAACTATCAAAGAAAAACACGTGTGCAAACAACGATATTATTTCCAGATGGAAATTACATCGATCAATCACCAATCAACTTTTATCCTTTAAATTTATTTATCATTAATTTATTTCATTTTTCATTTCCTATTTCAATATATTCAACATTTCTTATTTTCTAAATTTAGAAAATATACGTTATTAACAATGGAAAACATTCCCATTTCCTGTTTTCTATATTAGAAAACATTTTTGGTTTCTTACTTGGAAAACATTTCCAAAGCTCTTTCATTGGATTTAAACAGATGTTTAAATAAAACATCGCTATGCCAACTCCAACCATCTACTAAATTCACTTAACCATCATTCACTAGCAAACCTTACCATTCCTTAGTTAAGAAGGAAGTCAATCAAGTTGGGGTATAATTACCTCTCAGACCTTAACTGAACAACGTTTTAACTTCGGAATAGACAAAGTTTATCTTTAAACCTTTAACCAACTTCCTTACGTAACTCTCTTTCGAAAAATCTCTATTCGATAACTCCTCCCTTCGAATAGCCATATTCGATAATCTCTCTTACGAATAACTAGATTTGAAAACCTTTCTTCGAATAAACTATATTCGATTAACTCTATTCAGTTAACTCTTATCAATTAACTCTATTGGATTAACTCTTATCAATTAACTCTACTAGATTAACTCTTTTTGATTAACTGTAATTGATTAACTCTATTTGACTCACTCTTTTTGATTAACTTTAATCGATTAACTCTATTGGATTAACTCTTTTTGATTAACTCTTTTCACTCAACTCCTTTCGAATAAACTATATTCGATAACTCCTTTAATTCTATTCGAATAAACTATATTCAATTAACTCCTTTACTTCTATTCGAATAAACTATATTCGATTTGCTCCTTTCGAATAACCAATATTCGATTAACTCACTTCGAATAACTTATATTCGATACTCTTTCTTTTGAATAAACGATATTCGATAATCTCTCTTTTCGAATAAACTATATTCGATTAATCTCTCTTCGAATAAACTATATTCTCTTACTCCTTTCGATTAAACTAATCGATAACTCCTTTCGATTAAACTAATCGATAACCCCTTTCGATTAAGTTATAATCGATAACTCCTTTCCTTTAACTCTATTCGAATAAACTAATATTCGATAACTCTATTTAACTCTATTCGAATAACTAATATTCGATAACTCCTTTTAACTTTATTCGAATAACTAATATTCGACAACTCCTTTTAACTTTATTCGAATAACTAATATTCGATAACTCTTTTTAACTTTATTCCAATAACTTATATTCGATAACTCCTTTGGATTAACTCATTTGGATTAACTCAGTTTGATTAACTCATCTTAATTAACTCGACTTGATTAACTCCATTTGAAAAATTCTAACTGGTCAACTCTAACTGATTAACTCTAACTGATTAACTCTAACTCTAACTGATTAAATCTAACTGATTAACTCTAACTGGTGAACTCTAACTGGTTAACTCTAACTCTAATCGATTAACTCTAATCGAATAACTAATATTCGATTTACTCATTTGAATTAACTCCTTTGAATCCTTTCCTTTGAATTATTCCTTTTCTATTTGTTTACTTAACAAATAACTATTCCCTTTTCAATTCTATTTATTTAACAAATAAATATTTCTTTTATCCTTTCTATTTATTTCCTATAAATAAATATTTCCATTTAATCTATTTGTAAATGCTTTGCAAATATTTCCTTCTAAATTCTATTTGTAAATGGTTTACAAATATTTCTCTTTTTCAAATCTATATGTTTTACAAATAATTTCCTTAAAAATCCCCTTGATTTTATATATATTCCTTTATATAAAATCCTTTGATTTTATAAATATTCTATTTCAATATACAGTTTGAAATCTTCCTTCTATAAAAAAAATCTTTCAATTTTATAAAATATTTTATTTCAATATATTTATTGAAATTTTCCTTTTTCATCCCAGGGTTTTCTTACAGTATTTAAAATACCAAACAACAGTGATCGATATCATTCAAACACACATAATCAACAGAAGATTATATATCACATCATATGTCACAATATATTAAAAAACAGTAAAATAATTGTTGAGGAATCCAGTTGGATTCCTCCAACCTGTTTCCCTGCATCACAGATGTTAAACAATAATATTAACATTGATTTCATTTCAATATGAAATATTCTGCTAAACAGAATCAATATTAGATTAATGATTTATATATATATATATATATATCGTTATCTATAATTTCAACCAATACATAAGCAATTCAACCAAACAGTTAACACACAGCAATCAATAGATAATTATCAGTTCTAAAATACGTTATAGAAATATAACTATTCAAAATTGGTGAGTTTTTACTCACATTGGATGATCATCGTTAATAATGACAACAATCGCTTGATTCAGACGGACAATTTATTTCTCCATAAATTGTAACAAGCTTCGATTCGCTCCCCGTTAGTTCCATGATGTAGCCCTCGTCCATACGATCCTGTCGGATCCTGTTTCGCTCAATTTCGATACCGTATGACAAAGATATGTATTTTAGAAGTTTCAATACATTATTAAATTTAAATAAAACTCAATTAAAATTCCATTGGGCTTTACCGATAATAATCATCCCATTTCCCCCTTTCAAGGCCCAGACCCGCTTTCACTTTAAGTCCTTCTTCCCGAAATGTCACGACAGCTCCAGGAAAACTCAATACCCACCATAGCCGACGTTTCCTCCCCAAAGTGCTCCTCCTCCCTTCATTTTAAAATCTCAAAAAAAAATTCCATTGAACTTCTCTTCACTTGCTCTTAAACCTCATACCCCTATCCCACCAATCGATGCCCCCTCCCTGCTCACGACGTTAGGCCAGCAAGCACAGCCACCGAACATTATCATCACGGAATTACCCAATTTTTTGCCAACGTACTCCATTTGATCTTGCAAGCCCCTATATAACATCGAAAATTGGTATCGTTGCTTCATTCAACAAAAATCTCCAACCCTAGCCTCGCGTTCAAGAAAACTCACGATGGAAAATGGTATCGAGTGCCACCAAACCATATCAAAATGGAGAGGGCATTATCAGGAACCCATATATATCTAGAATGATTTCTAGGATTTTATTCGAATTGTTTGTTATTTTATAAGCCCACGATTTATTTTCTATAAAAACAAAAGTGGCGGCTTCAAGAGAACGCTTATATAAGGGGGTGAGATTTTTGTGTGGTGGAAAGGATGAGGATGTGGCCTTTGTTTTGACCTAAAAATGAGTTTTAGATATTTTCTTTTATTATTTTATATTCGTTCCTTCTTTCTAAAAATACGTGTGACCACACACGATACCCAAAAATCATGGAAATTGACATGCAGCTACCGTTTGACATTAGGTCCTAATGAAACTGGTTTCGTCGAATTCCGACTTCGTATGCTCACACAACGTATTTTTAACCGTCAAAATACTGACTGTTCTTCACATTAAAATCCCGTACGTCCACATACTGACTTCAAAAATCACGGAAATTGAAACCTAGCAATAATTTAACATTGTGGATCCAACAAAATTAGCTTCATCGAATTCTGAGGTCGTTTGCAAAAATGGCTATTTTTAAAATTCTAAATGACCCTTTTAAATATTAAATATATTTAAAAACAATTAAATTTAATATTTAAAAGTAAATATTATTGCATATATTCACGGTGGAATACCATACAGCTCCAATTGGATTTATAACTCGATATTTCAAATCCCGATACAAATCAATATTCGTTTTATAATGAAATTCCTTTTTAAAATATAAATAAATCATTATAAATTATAAAGGAATTCCACAGCGACTTTTCTAAAATTTGATTTTGAAATAAATCAAAATCTACATGACGAAATCTTTATTTTTCTCTTCCACTAGAAAAATATACTCCACCAGCTCCTAACATTTCTTGTTTCACTGAAATCCGATTTAAAACGGCTTCTATATATTCGTTTAAAGTTCGAATCGCCAAATCGCGAACTGTCGCGCCATTTCGAGCTCGATTATAATTATAATATAATTTATACATTCAACCATCGTTAATTAAATATATTCGTTATCGTAATTCAATTTTAAACTGAATTATATATTTTGAATTTGCCCAATTCACACCATGATTATTTCAGAACTAAATATATTATTTAATTATTATTTTAATTATTATTTTAATTAAATATTCACTATTATTTTATTCAACGACCATTAAATCATATAAATCACTATTTTGATAATTAAATAAATTAAATATTATATCGTTGAAAATGCGGGTCATTACATTGTTCCCCACTTAAAATAATTTCTTCCTCGAAATTGCTAAGGTAGAAAACAAGCCCTATCGACCGGTTAGAACTTATTTGTTCACTTCTCAACTTCAGTTTCACTGAACCAATAAACTTTAATTAAAATATAAATAAATTCTTATCAACGAAAATTTTCATAAATCCTGAAAATTTTCTAATGCCTTAACTTTTCGAAAAATTTCGCCAGCACCTCCTTTGTGTTGGTCAATAGCTCAAACTCCAACTCGCCTCTCTAGGCCTTCTCCAACCCAAAAGAAAATCAAACAACTAAGTGGCTTGCCAGTTCGGCACATAAATCTCATATCCAATAGAAATATAAACTTGTACATTTTTGTCGATATATCATTATATCCTTTACATGTGCTATCAATTCACAATATACCAGTGTCATCTCAACCAATTTCAAATCATTGTTATCTCCAACACAACCATTCGCTTATCCAAGCCAAATCAAATTTCAAATCAAAGTTCCATTCTTGATTTTCAAATTCTTAACTCGTCCATCATTATACTCAACCCAGTTAAGTTCCATCCCATATTTCATTAACTGGTTAATTTCTCAAATCTGAGATCTTTATCTCATAACTCAAATTTGATTTTTATTTCAAAATTCAACTTAATTCACATGGGTCCAAATTTTATTCAAGAATCCAATTTTCTTGATACCGTTCCATTTAAATTTAATTCAATTACCACTGAACTGACTTTATTTCAAATTTCAAATTTGCTTTAACAAATTTCTATTTAATTTGTTTTTATTTCAAACAATCTTGTCTTGGGAATTTTAAACAGCTTCGCTTTTCTCAAAAATCAAACTTTCCTTTTCATGATTTAAAGCAACTTGTTTTTCTCAAAGCAATTCAAAAACAAAATCCTTAGTAGTAATCCGTCACTTAGAACTTGAAAATGAACACTGATGATGTTGCGCAGTCATTATCAGAATTATTTTCCAGCGACTGAAGTGAGTTCAATACTATATCAATTTTCAAAACCATGTCTAAACACTTCTATTTTGAAATCCATTTTCGAAATATTATTCCCAATGTTTGTAAAACAATTTAAAATCTCCCAGGATTTCAAAGTTCTCATATATTTAATTCAAATCCATTTACAAACACTTTTCCAACTTTTCCAAGGTTGAATTTCAATTCTAATTTAAATTCAGATTTAATTCATTTCGATTCCATATATTTCACTTATATGAATTCTGACTGGTTATTTACATAACCATCTCACTTATAATCTTACTGATTATAATAGCAACCAATATATCCAATATATTATAATTCCAATATATATATCTCCTCTATATCAAAATATATTTGGGTAAAATTATTTTCATTTACCCTCTTTTCTAAATATATCGTGTTGACCCATCGTATTCGAGTGTTTGTTAACTCCTATCGATACAGTTGATCAAATTGATCGACTAGAACTCATAAACAACTCAATCAACAAATCTCTATAATATAAATCACTTTTATATCAAATAACAAATACGTTCACTCGTATATATACACTCAACTCAATCTAGGGTACTACTAACCCCATCTCTACAGAGTCACGCCACAGAGCCAAGGTAATTGCTTAACCTTAAGCTCTGATACCAACTGTAACGACCTGGTTTTGGATGACTTTGGTTATTGCCATAAACTCAATGATGACTAACCAAACATAAAAAAATACCGGTAGTTAATGAAAGAAATTAGAGGGTGAGAATAGATAAGATAGAAACTTAGAATAGAAGAAGAATAACAACACGACATCAGAGTAACACGAGCCTCACAGCGGAATGAATAACATATAATATATATAACATAACTTTGAAATATAATTCTATACTTGAATATACATATCATTTCCAAAGTACATCACTTACAACACAGCGGAAAATAACCATAGCTATATAATTCTGAAGCCTCCATCTCCAGCTCTTCAAGTATCTATAAATCCCGACTACTTGACTTCCTGTACAAAATTGGGCACCCAAGAGTTTAGGGAAAACAAAACAAAATAATCTCCGGGACAGTCATGGGACTGGTATGAGTAAAACAGTTTGAACGAGTAAACGATATCTCATAAGACCACGCCGTATAACAGAACGGGTTTTTCCCTTATGAGAATCCAACATAATCTTTATATCAAAACTTATTGATATTATCATAATTTCTTTCAACCACAATATAATAATCATCTAGCAGAAACGCTTTCATCTCACGTTCTACATATATAGTATACAATCAAAACCGCAAGCACGTATTGGGTAATGGATTTCCAACTATGACAAGGTATGGAACCAACTTTCGCTAGTGTACCTCTAGAGAGGAATACACTGGGTTCAACAAGAACATCTTGAAACCCAGCCACACATGACCGACCACTCATTTCGCTGAGTGTATCGAATGTATATCACCAACGGTTGGGACCAGCAACCGTTTCCCGAATGGGACAGCATTGACAATAGATTTTTTAGAAGTAAATGAAACTTTAGATCAGGTAATTATACACCCTAATAGGTGCGACCTACATAGCCATGCTGCCTGCCCGATTTTTGTCATTTCCCGGTTGTGAGGCTAGAGGCCATGCTTATCACTGACAGATCACACATTTGTTCACTTTTAATATCACATCGTCATACCCGCCAAATCACAAATTAGTTTCCCCAAAAATACAACGGGTATATAGCTAAGAGAAACGAATTCCTCCGCCACCAAACGTAAATACGTTTGAAGAGATCAACTTACACGATCTATCACATATACTCTGTCAGACATTCTTCCATACAGGTCATCCTGGGGCTGGGCAAACCGAAGGCACTATTCAGTACAACCATCGCAGGCAATCTTTACCTAAGATTTATACAATAGCCCTTGCACTTTACTCCGTCTTCAATTTTCTTTGGCATATATGATTCGCAACACTTATGCCAATACGGAGTGGTTCTTCGGATAATAATCCAACCGGTCTCTCCATATTAACAACGTTAAAATGGTCGAAAACTTTGATAGTCTATGATTTAACTATCAAAGAAAAACACGTGTGCAAACAACGATATTATTTCCAGATGGAAATTACATTGATCAATCACCAATCAACTTTTATCCTTTAAATTTATTTATCATTAATTTATTTCATTTGTCATTTCCTATTTCCAAATATTCAACATTTCTTATTTTCTAAATTTAGAAAATATATGTTATTAACAATGGAAAACATTCCCATTTCCTGTTTTCTATAATAGAAAACATTTCTGGTTTCTTATTTGGAAAACATTTCCAAAGCTCCTTCATTGGATTTAAACAGATGTTTAAATAAAACATTGCTACGCCAACTCCAACCATCTACTAAATTCACTTAACCATGATTCACAATCAAACCTTACCATTCCTTAGTTAAGAAGGAAGTCAATAAAGTTGGGGTATAATTACCTCTCAGACCTTAACTGAACAACGTTTTAACTTCGAAATAGACAAAGTTTATCTTTTAAACCTTTAACCACTTCCTTATGTAACTCTCTTTCAAAAAATCCCTATTCGTTAACTCCTCCCTTCGAATAACTATATTCGATAATCTATCTTACGAATAACTAGATTCGAAAACCTTTCTTCGAATAAACTATATTCGATTAACTCTATTCAATTAACTCTTATCAATTAACTCTATTGGATTAACTCTTATCAATTAACTCTATTGGATTAACTCTTTTTGATTAACTCTAATTGATTGACTCTATTTGATTAACTCTTTCTGATTAACTCAATTAACTCTTTTTGATTAACTCTTTTCACTCAACTCCTTTCGAATAAACTATATTCGATAACTCCTTTAATTCTATTCGAATAAACTATATTCGATTAACTCCTTTAATTCTATTTGAATAAACTATATTCGATTTACTCCTTTTGAATAACCAATATTCGATTAACTCACTTCGAATAACTTATATTAGATACTCTTTCTTTCGAATAAACGATATTCGATAATCTCTCTTTTCGAATAAACTATATTCGATTAATCTCTCTTCGAATAAACTATATTCGATTACTCCTTTCGATTAAACTAATCGATAACTCCTTTCGATTAAACTAATCGATAACTCCTTTCGATTAAACTATAATCGCTAACTCCTTTCCTTTAACTCTATTCGAATAAACTAATATTCGATAACTCAATTTAACTCTATTTGAATAACTAATATTCGATAACTCCTTTTAACTTTATTCGAATAACTAATGTTCGATAACTCCTTTTAACTTTATTCGAATAACTAATATTCGATAACTCCTTTTAACTTTATTCGAATAAATAATATTCGATAACTCCTTTTAACTTTATTCGAATAACAAATATTCAATACATCCTTTGGATTAACTCATTTGGATTAACTTGGTTTGATTAACTCATCTTAATTAACTTGACTTGATTAACTCCATCTGAAAAATTCTAACTGGTTAACTCTAACTGGTCAACTCTAACTGATTAACTCTAACTGATTAACTCTAACTCTAATCGATTAACTCTAACTGGTTAACTCTAATTGATTAACTCTAACTGATTAACTCTAACTGGTTAACTCTAACTGGTTAACTCTAACTCTAATCGATCAACGCTAATCGAATAACTAATATTCGATTTACTCATTTGAATTAACTCCTTTAATTATTCCTTTTCTATTTGTTTACTTAACAAATAACTATTCCGTTTTCAATTCTATTTATTTAACAAATAAATTTCTTTTATCTTTTCTATATATTTCCTATAAATAAATATTTCCATTTAATCTATTTGTAAATGTTTTACAGATATTTCCTGTTAGATTCTATTTGTAAATTGTTTACAAATATTTCTCTTTTTCAAATCTATTTGTTTTACAAATAATTTCCTTTATAAAATCCCTTGATTTTATAAATATTCCTTTATATAAAATCCTTTGATTTTATAAATATTCTATTTTAATATACAGTCTGAAATCTTCCTTCTATAAAAAATCTTTCGATTATATAAAATATTTTATGTCAATATAGTTATTGAATTTTTCCTTTATCATCCCAGGGTTTTCATACGGTATTTAAAATACCAAACAACAGTGATCGATATCATTCAAACACACATAATCAACAACAGATTATATATCACATCATATATCACAATATATGAAAAACAGTAAAATAATTATTGAGGAATCCAGTTGGATTCCTCCAACCTGTTTCCCTGCATCACAGATGTTAAACAATAATATTAACATCGATTTCATTTCTATATGAAATATTCTGCTAAACAGAATCAATATTAGATTAACGATTTATATATATCGTTATCTATAATTTCAACCAATACATAAACAATTCAACCAAACAGTTAACACACAACAATCAACAGATAATTATCAGTTCTAAAATACGTTATAAAAATATAACGGTTCAGAGTTGGTGAGTTTTACTCACATTGGACGATCATCGTTAATAACGATAACCATCACTTGATTCAGATGGACAATTTATTTCGCCATAAATTGTAACAAGCTTCGATTCGCTCCCCGTCAGTTCCATGATGTAGCCCTCGTCAATAGGATCCTGTCGGATCCTGTTTCGCTCAATTTCGATACTGTATGACAAAGATATGTATTTTAGAAGTTTGAATACATTATTAAATTGAAGTAAAACTCAATTAAAATTCCATTGGGCTTTACCCATAATAATCAGCCCATTTCCCCCTTTCAAGGCCCAGACCCGCTTTCACTTTAAGTCCTTCTTTCCCAAATATCACGACAGCTCCAGGAAAACTCAATACCCAACATAGCCGACATTTCCTCCCCAAAGTGCTCCTCCTCCCTTCATTTTAAAATCTCAAATAAAAATACCATTGAACTTCTCTTCACTTGCTCTTTAACCTCATACCCCTATCTCACTACTCGATGCCCCCTCCCTGCTCGCGACGATAGGCCAGCAAGCACAGCCACCGAACATTATCATCACGGAATTAACCAATTTTTTGCCAACGTACTCCATTTGATCCCGCGAGCCCCTATATAACATCGAAAATTGGTATCGATGCTTCATTCAACAAAAATATCCATTCCTAGCCTCGCGTTCAAGAAAACTCATAATGGAAAATGGTATCGAGTGCCACCAGACCCATATCAAAATGAAGAGGGCATTATCAGGAACATATATATATATAATGATTTCAACGATTTTATTCGAATTGATTGTGAATTTATAAGCTCACGATTTATTTTCTATAAAAACAAAAGTGGCAGCTTCAAGAGAACGCTTATATAAGGGGGTGAGATTTTTGTGTGGTGGAAAGGATGAGGATGTGGCCTTTGTTTTGACCTCAAAATGAGTTTTAGATATTTTCTTTTATTATTTTATATTCATTTTTTCTTTCTAAAAATTCGTGTGACCACACACGGTACCCAAAAATTATGGAAATTGACATGCAGCTACTGTTTGACATTACGGTCCTAATGAAACTGGTTTCATCGAATTCAGACTTCGTATGCTCGCACAGCGCATTTTTAACTGTCAAAATACTGACTGTTCTTCACATTAAAATCTCGTACGGCCACATACTGACTTCAAAAATCACGGAAATTGAAATCTAGCAATAATTTAACATTGCGGATCCAACAAAATTAGTTTCGTCAAATTCTGAGGTCATTTGCAAAACTGGCTAAGTTTTAAGTAACCCTTTTAAATATTAAATATATTTAAAAATAATTAAATTTAATATTTAAAAATAAATATTATCGCATATATTCACGGTGGAATACCATACGGCTCCAATTGGATTTATAACTCGATATTTCGAACCCCGATATAAATCGATATTCGATTTATAATGAAATTCCTTTTTAAAACATAAATAAATCATTATAAATTATAAAGGAATCCCACAGCAACTTTTTTAAAATTTTATTTGGACATAAATCAAAATCTACACAATGAAAACTCGATTTTTCTCTTCCACTAGAAAAATATACTCCACTAGCTCCTAATGTTTCTTGTTTCACAGAAATTCGATTTAAAATGGCTTATGTATATTCGTTTAAAGTTCGTATCGCCAAATCGTGAACTGCCGCGCCATTTCGAGCTCGATTGTAATTATAATATAATCTATACGTTCAACCATCGTTAATTAAATATATTCGTTATCGTAATTCAATTTTAAACTGAATTATATATTTTGAATTTGCCCAATTCACACCATATCGCCATTTCAACCATATCCCGAATATTTCAGAGTTAAATATATTATTTAATTATTATTTTAATTAAATATTCACTATTATTCTATTCAACGACCATTAAATCCTCTAAATCACTGTTTAGATAATTATATAAATTAAATATTTTATCGTTGAAAATGCGGGTCATTACATCTATCTAGTCTGGACGGTTGTGATTGCTCTTATGATAATCCAACGGCTTATATTGATTTAAACTTCGATATAAGCACGCATAGACTCAAGCTCTAAACCTAAACTAAATTAATCTCTTGGCCTCCATGCAACTGCTGGAATAGTTCTTATTCTTAAAGCTTAGGAATTGCAAGTCAGGATTCTAATAAAAACGACGAATGGATTATTCTCTTCTCGAATCCGTCTTTGTGAGTACAATTTCTTTCACAAAATAAGTAATAAGTTAATTATGAGTAGTTATAATTGGGACTATGAGAACATGTCTGTTGAATCATGTGATGTTACTTAACTTTGTTATCGTCTGTTGGTGAACATATGACAGTTTTGTTAACTTATGTTAGTAGATCTATTTCATATGTTCAATCACATATGTTTAACTTGATTCATTTTATGACATCAGTTTATATGCAAGTTTGGGATGTAAATCATATGCTAGTTTGTATGTGAATCATCTGCAAGTCTGTATGCGAATTATACACAAGTTTAGATGTGAATCAAGTATATATATACATATGCTAGTTTATATGAAAAACGTGTGATATTAGTTTACATGTTTAAATTCATATGCAAGTTTGTAGGAATCCATATGCAAGTTTAGGTGAAAACTATATTCACATATGCAAGTTTAGGAGAAAACTATATTCACATATGCAAGTTTAGGAGAAAACTATATTCATATATGCAAGTTTAGGTGAAAACCTTATTCACATATGCAAGTTTAGGTGAAACCCATATTCATATATGCAAGTTCACAATTTCATGTTTAGATCTATATTTAGATCCATGGTAGTTTATGCAAATTTATGTTCTATATGTCCATTGCCTATGCAAATTATTGGCTATGCAAACTTATGTTACAATTCTTATTCGCAAGTTAGATATATTTTATGTGTTATGCAAGTTGTGATGTTTCTTTTCTTTTTATGAGTTAGACTATTTGCGACTCTAACATATTTCATATTAAACGTACGAACGGCGTGGGGACAATGGGAAAATATTAATTATACAAATTGTAAATTGGCATAAAATGGCTTTAAAGGCATATAATTAATTTGAGACACTAAATGGTATAATTCATATACCTGAAATGTACGGACATAATTTAGGTGATAATTATGGACATAGATTAATTTGGAAATTGTTGACAATTTGAATAGGGATAATTAATCCATATTGGTGTGAAGTAATTATGTGTAGTAATAAACGCCTAAGACACGAGGTTAGAATCGTTTGTGGTATAAGACTGCCCGGACCCGCTCGGCAAATCCAGCAACCACAAACGGTAGTCTAATGTGAGAGGTCGAAGGCATAAATTAAATGTGTAGCAATTGTAAAGACACGAGGTTAAGCTCGTTTGCGTTATAAGACTGCCCGGACCCGCCCGGCAAATCCAGCAACTGCAAACGGTAGTCTAATGTGGGAGGTCTTACAAGGTTACGATTATAATGAACTAAGTAACACTTAACCAGGATAAACATGTGGTGGGACATGGGGGTTAAGTGGATGACATGGGTGACATGTGAAATACGATTAGAAACACTTAACCAAATTGAAACATGTTAGAAGACATGAATAAGAAGGGGTTAAGTGGGAAATCCTAGTGGGGACCAAGCATAGGTGGAAAGCTTGTGTCAAGCATGGGGGACCCTTTTCAAACCAGTAACCCATTAAGTGTCTTTGTGAGCTCGAGTTAGATCGAGGACAGGAAACACTTAATTGGTTTGATTGTAAGAGGTCAAAACGGGTTAGCGGTGGCAACGCAAGTTCAACGGGGTCATGTGCGTGCGTGGGCCTGGGCTGGTAGGTAAGACGTTGTTGCATTGTGTAGATATAAGCCATGCATCTTTAGTGGTATCGGGTTGCCACTTTGGGGAGTGATACACCCTACTGTGGGACTAGAATCGGTATCTACGAGTTAGGGAGCCGATCGTATGGGGGTAGTGGGTACATCTAGTGGAGATTGGGGCAGGCGGCACATATGAAGACAACTAGGGGTACCCGAAACTACCATTATGATTATTATGTTCAGTAGGCGGGATCAACCTTTAGGGTGACTAGTAGTGGTGCAGTATAGTAATTATCCTATAGTGATTAAGAGCGCGATTAACGCCAACATATTCCTATGGTTTGTTTTGTCTTGCCCATTTGCTTCACAGTCATTCCTTGTTTTACCAGTTTATGCCTTATCCTAATTACTTTAATAATTATATTGTTAAGGTTATTGGACTCGCCAGACTTTGTGACTGACCCCCTTTGTTTTTGCCTCTTTTCTTCCTTCCCCCCCCCCCCCCCCCCCCCGCCCAGGTTCTTAGGGTGGGACTAGTGCTAGTGGAGCTTGATTTGGACCACTTTCTCTCTCTTTTGGAAGTGCCTGGATTGCTGAAAGTAAAGTTCAGCTCATCTCTTTTATGGCTACTAATGTTGGGGTTATGCTTTTTTACTTTATGTACTCAGAAAACAATTTGTCAAGATGGATATTAAGTGTACTTTGTTTTATTGTTGGTTTTTATGTTGTTGTAACCAAATTATTTCTCCACTTCAATAAAAGTTGTTTTTAAAAAAAATTCAAGTACCAATATATGTATCTGTCTTGTTATATTTTGTTCTATACACCAATAATACTCCATGAAAGTTAATGCATTCCCTTTGAGAGTGACATTAATGGACATGGGGTGTAACATTTCTTGGGCTGGTTCGATGTGGAAGTATCACCTAAGTCGATAAGTGTTATGAAATGTTGACAACCTAATTGTTATGAAGCATTAGCCCGTTTCCTCTCGAAACGGTGTTTATTAATTTATCCTGAATCTAAGGATGACTATGGCAGTAAGGTACTCAAACTTCTATAACTCATAATGTCTTATCCGAAGGAAACTGTTGATCTCGTAGTTTTGAAAGTGTGATACTAACCTTTTCGAAGGAAGAGTAAGTATTCTTTCGACTTGAGGTTTTGATGCCTAAGACATAGCTGAACAAGTTAAGCTTGATGAGACTAAGTTGCATTTCAAACATCCTTTGGAATGATTACCTTTTAAATTTCAGTACATATGCACCATTAAGCCAAGATCGAGTGTTGACGATTTTTATCGTTAACAGCCGCACTTTGATTGATTCCTTCTCCGTCCACGGTTCATGAAAGTTCACAAATCAACTACCATTAGACTTCTCTCCGCGCAAGCTATCCGACCATCCTCGCCATGAGGAGCTCAAGCTCCTCCACCTCAGTGCGATTTCAAGCACCTACGCCACCTCCTAGGAAAACGCACAAACCAGTTAACTGGCGACCCTCTCTAAAATTTCACACTTGATATTAATCGATGCTTTAAGCTCAAAAACAAACCCTAGTTCACCTCTAGTGCCTCAATTTCCCGCATTCATGAACCCTAGGTCATTAGCTTATGCTCTATGAATAAAATAGTTATGTCAGTTATCTTTGAACCCACAAAAACCAATATTAAAACGAAGAGAAATGCCTCACGGTCTCAAAGGTACAAGCTTTTGAATTTATAACAATTCATTTGAATTGATATGATTTTTTAAGGAAGAAAAACTCTCACTTTTCATTTTCCAGTGGGAGCTATGATTTTGTTGACCACGGTATGAAGTGAATTAGGGTTAGGGAAGAAAATGATGATTTTAGGGTTGGTTTAATATGTTTTTATTTGATTATAATATTTACTATTCGAACTTTCATTGTATTCACCATTTAAAAATTTGTATGATCACATATGAACCCCGTTTTCAATGAAAATTGAAACATAGCTATATCTTTACATTATAGACCCACTAAAACTTGTTTCGTTGAGTTCTGAGTCCGTCTGCTCCGATATCGTACTTTTAAAGTCAAAATATTTGCTAGTTTCACATTAAAATCCTGCACGGTCACATGCTGACTACAAAAATCACGAAATTTGAAATCCAGAGATAATTTAATATATTTTTTGGCAAAAAAAAATAATTTAATATTTAGAATCAAACAAAATTAGTTTCATCAAAAACGGAGGTCGTTTGCAAATTGGCTATTTTTAAGGGCTTATATAATATTAAAATATTAATAAATTCCACAACGACTATCTTAACTTTTGAATTGGAGATATTGTAGATTTTGTAACATGAATTCTCAATTCCTTATATTCGTTAGAGAGATATTATTAAATAAATCCTAACGTTTCTTATTTTACTGAAATCCGACTTACTTCGAATTATGTACACAGTCATTTAAAGTTCAAAACGTATTATTACAAACTACCACGACTTTATGAGCTCGTTTTAATTAAATTTTAAATTCATACGTTCAAACTTCATTTTAAATAAATTTCAAGTTGTTAATTATCCAAATAAATTATAATAAAATTTTTAAAATCCATTAAAAATCAAATTTTAAATTGGCCTGGAATACGGGTTGTTATAAACACCCTCCTGTTTGACTTATGTACTCATAGGTTATATATTAATAGACACTGATTATATGTTGTGAATTGACAATGTGGCATGCTGAGTGATGTTGGAAGATAGATCAAACCTTCTTATTAAAAAGAAGAGCTTTGTGGATGATGATCAAAGCATGGTTGATATAGCGTAGTTTTGTGTTGAAAACATGACTTCGACAAGCCTCACACCCTGATATGATGGTAAACCGATGGTTAGATTAGTATAACTTTCAAATTGAGAATGAACAACCTATGGCTTAAGAATGAACGATTTTTAGGGTTGCAATGGATTCGGTCCACCGAGATGATTTAGGTAGTGGTAGCTCCACTCCTAAAAGGATAGAGTATAGCGGTGCACCGAGCCTAGACCAAAGCCGCGGGGCGTGATACTCGATTCTAGGTTGTAATGTGGATGTGTATTACATTTCTATCCAATTCCTGGACTTAACCGTAGAGATACACACTTCCACGTAGATCTTTCGAATCATGAAAATTGGAATCCAATTTCCAATATGAGCTTTGCGTTTTCAGTTGCAAACCTATATGGCAACATAATGGTGTGGGGCATTATGCCATCTAAGATTGATACATTTATTTGTGAAAATGATTTCCACACAATGCACTAGTAATAATAAAAGAGAATTTTGCGTATTAAGCATGTTTGGTTATTATTAGGTAAAACTCTTTCTTCCGGTTTGTGTTGCATTGTGATGGGATTTGAGTCTTATAATAGCTTCATTTTTCAAAAAAATAATTGTGAATTGTTTATGATCGGTATTCATGTGGAGAAAACCTGTTCCGTGTTATACGGCGTGGTCCCGTGATTTACCCAACTTTATAATAAAGTATAATAACTGTTTTGGCTCTCACACCAGTCCCATTACTGATTCGAAGTTTATTTTTTCTCACCTAAACTCTGGATGTCTATATTTTCCACATGGGCAGCTAGTAGTTTTGGTTTTGCAGATACTTTTTAGAGAAGAATTCTGGATTGAAGCTAGAGCTATGTCCAGAGAATTTGATAGTTTTCCGCTGAATGTAATTAGGTTTTCGTTGTGAATTGTACTGTATTTGTTATTTTCTGATATTTGTGACGTACTCTGATATATTTTGTACTCTAGTGTAACATTATAATGATGTTAATGAGAGGTTCTTTTGTTTCTTTGTTATTCTGTTGTAAGCCCAAAGTTAATGTTCCGAGGGTTTCTGTCGTTTTGGGTCGGACTTGTGTGGTTACAATCAATTCGAAACGTAGTAATTTTCGGGTCATTATAGTTTACAACTGTATCTAACAATTAGAAATATATATCTATATATATGATATAGTGATACTTATGAAATTCACAATTTTTGAAATTTTGATTCATGGATATTATTACAAATTTTGTGGGCAATAAATTTGTAAATAATGAGATTAAAAGACAATTACTTTTGTTGGACTGATTTAAAGGAGAAATTGATTTGAAAAGTAATGGATATATTTTCAAGATTGAAGGACCTTGAAGGAATTAAGTAAGTATTCATGGAATGATCTAGTCTTAGTGATGAATGAACCACAATTATGAGAAAGATAAAGGTGAAAATTTAAAGGAACGGATTGGCATCTTAAGGAATTGGAATAAAAATACTAAGATCTCGACGTTGTTTAAACAACTTAATTGTAGGAGAAAATTTCCACAATATTTTTTAAGTTGTGATTACTAGTGGTCCCCTGTATTGAATGGACAAGGCTCAAAGTGATGTAAGTAAAGAATCTCTGTTTTATGCTTGTGTTGTTTGGAATTTCAAACCCTTATTAAATTTTAAGTTAATTGAGTAAAATAAAATTACATAGGGACACCTTACTAAGCATTTTACAATAGATGGAATTTGGGAGTAAACAATAAAATTAGATTTGCAGCCTACAAGGAGGAAGCGTATTGGTCTCGAAATTTGGAATATTGAGTACAGAAGAAGTTCAACTTTTAAGAATGCCTCCTTGAGAATAAGAATGTAAAGCATGAATCTAGGAATAGACTTAAATACTAGATTTGTGTAAATTGGACTTTTTAGTTTGATTATGACCATATTTTAATTTTCTTAAGGATATTTGTTTAATTTTTATACATTAGTTGTTTTTTTCGTTTTTCAAAAAAAGACTATATTTGAAATTATGAGAAATTTAAAAATAAAACAGTACCCATTCCTTGTATTTTATAAGTATGTCTATATTATTATTTGGGAAAATTTATGAAAATTATAGCAAAAGAATTTTAATTAGAATTTAGATTCCAAATAAGTGGAGCATAGGAAAATATTCCAGTTATTAGTATAGACTAGAATGCAGATTAATTAGAATTAGAAATTTTGATTTAGAAATTTTTTGGGTCACATCTCAATTGAAGACTAGAGGACAAACTGAAGATGGACAGAGCTTTGGGGATGAAAGGAAAAGTTGCATCTTGGATCCTTTGGACAATAAAAATATTATCTATATTTATAGGAGTAACGTAATTATCTTTTTGGTAATTAACAGGTGCTCTTAGAGTATATTAAGGAGGCCATCTAAAAATACCAAAATGCTGATGGGATAACGATTAATAAATTTCTACTCGAACCAGATTTATTATCAGACTTTATAAAATGTCTAATTTGATTAGGCAGCTGGTGAAGGTTAGAAAGTCGACATTTGCGATTTTCTGTTGTTAGGGAAATGAAGGATATTTATTGATAGGATCCTATGACATTTTTATACTTTTATATTTGATAAGGTACCTACACACTATAGGTAAGTATGGTTGGGTCTAATCAAGAAATAGGGACAAAGATGGAACCTCGGGGTCTCGTGCAGCCACAGATATTGTGGAGCATGGGATTTGAAGCATCTGCAATATTTAGTTAGATTTGCTCAATTACATTAGGGAGAAAATTCGAGGGAAGGCACAAAGATTTAAAACTTTGTAGCCTTTCTCGAAATAGTAGGATTATATGGTTACATTGTGGTATCTATATTAGATGGTAGGAATTGTTTGCAACACAAATGCACAGAGTACTCATGTTGGAATTATATGCATGATAAGGTGTTTTGCATACATACATCACATGTTACACATACACGCTAGGACTATACTCACTTTAGTAAGTCTGCGGTACAAATCGCTTTGAATAATGGATGTTTTATGGATGTTTATGAATAACGTATGTATATAACATGGATGTTAGAGGAAGTTGTATTTTCGCCCCTTAAGAAAGATTTAGGGACCAAATCTCTTTTAAGGGGGGAGAATGTAACATCTCGTAAAATGTACCATAAATAGACGTGGGGTAATTAAATTGAAAATAAATAATAATCAGTAATGAATTAATGGGCTAAAAAATATAATTTGGACAAATAAGAATTAGGCCACGAAAATATTATAGTTACGTCTGTGGCAAGATTCTGATCCATTTTCATATTTTATCTCTTGAAAATGGAGTTTGTATGAAAAAATTATTATTAAAACAAGTTATACGTAAAAAAATTAAACATAAGGTTTGAAATTCAAACTGATTAAATATAATTTCGAAATATAATTAAATATAGATTGGCATAATGCAATATTCCACAATGATTTGAATTTGTATGTGTATATATATAGGGTAACAAGAATAATCAACAACTAGAAAGAATCAATGACATTAAATAAGTAATTAATAAAAAACCAACGTAAAAGGGAATTCAAACTCCCTAGCTCGACCCCAAAAGGGGGGTCGACCGCCCTTCTATAGAGGGGGTCGGCCAGGCTAATGGAGGTTGAATAAAGGAGTTGTTTTTTTGTGATTTATTTATATTTTTGCATCAACGGACTGTCCAGATTAAATCAAACTAATCACATGGTCTATATACGCACTTGCACTATAAATAGAAATCCCTAACCTCTCTCAACCTTACACTTTATTCTATCTTGTGCCTCTGCTTTATCTCTCTATCTCTTAATTCTAGAAATCAGGTTTGGCTTCTTCTTTCTTCTGACATATATTATATCTCTCTAAAACTATATTCTTATATGTATGATGGACTCTGTAATCAGGTAATATATATATGAGATTCTAATTTTGGATTCTCATATATATATATACATATATATATATATATATATTATGAGAAATTAGAGAATGTTGTTTTGAAGGCTGAAATCTAGATTTTAATATATTTTATAATACATTTCCACTAATCTCCACTTCTAATCTAAGTGAGTGGAAATTTTGTAAGTCTGATATTTAATATATTCTGATAGTGTAAAATTTGGATTACTGTGTGTAAAAGGGATTTGGATTTTTATGAAAACAAAACAATATCAAATCCTCTAAATCTCTTATTATTTGTATTTGTTTGCGGAAATTGCCAATCAATTGTATATGGTTTAGATTATTGATGTAATGAAAGAAAAGTCATTTCAGTGTTTGTATAATTCTTGGAAACGGTCTAATTCACTTCAGTTAATTCATATATATGTATTTATGTTGCAAAACCTTCAGAACTTGAGTAATGTGAATTGAATAGGTTTAAGCATCTGATTTCTAAATGGATTGTTTGAATGTTTTTTTGCAAGCCACTACATAAAAAGTAAATTAGTACCAAAAAGGGGATTTTACATATCCATTTAGAAATATTGCACCCTGGCCCTATTCTGTTATTAGAATAATCATTCAAACCTTGGTTACAAGTTGTGCTACGAATGTTTGTTATTTTCCTGTTATTCAAATGTAAATACCCATTTTATATGATGATTAGAGAATTTAGGGAAATAAACTTGTACACCTTTATTATGTTATTGGGATAGACAGATGTTTCTTTACGTACGTTGGATTTACGCCTCGTTTACTACAATGTATTTATAACGTAATTAACGTAATACTAATGTAATGCGTATTAAATACGTACTAAACACGTTTAAATTAGGTAATTAGAAATTTAAAATGTTCTTGTTGTAAATTTGTATGTGTGTGAATTAATGTCTTTAATTATAATTAATGACACACAAACATGAGGGTAAACATTACTTGTAGTAGTAGTCTATTCGGAGTCAACAATCATATCCAAGATCTACAAGTAAGACTAGTTAATGTGAAAGGTCTAGGTGTCCTAGGCCATTATAATAATTACAGTACGGCACGAGGTTAAGCCCAACTTGTAGTAAAAGCCTTCCCAGAATGCCCGGAAAATCCAGCATCTACAAGTGGACGGTTTAATGTGAGATTTCTTATATATATATATATATATATATATATATATATATGTATACATAATTGTATGTGAAGTAAGCTTGCCTTGAGAAGGTATTAAGTGGCTGGCCAACCTGGTTCTAGTATTAACCCGGTTAGGACTTAGGCCTCTTCTAATGTTTATTCTTTAAAAAGGTTGAAGTCATTAGTCCCGTCCTCATTAGGTCTTGAATGGCCATTGGGTCTGTCTTTCTCTTATATGGTATTAAATGGTCCTACTAAAACGATGGTGTATGAGTAGGGTAGTTTTCCAGAAGTTTCCCACTTCTAATCTAGGGCTAAGTGAGGACCGACCTAGGGATGGTTTACTAAGAGTTTCGCATGTCATGTACGGGGGACCACCTGTCTAAGGGAGGTATTAAGTGGCTAGGAGTTCACCTGTGATGCTAGTTAAATAGTAACGCATGATTCCACTGAATAAATCTTAAACGGTGATGATTGTCTACCTTAGCCCTGTATTAAGTGACAGATTACTATTTTTAGTATTGCAATGGAGAGGATATTTAATAGCGTTGACGATAATAAGACGGGGTCCTAAGTGACTAGGGTATGCCATAGGGTATTAGCTGATAGTGGAAATCCACCCAAGAATAAATATAAAATGATTGCCTTAAGTGACCAATGTTAGTCCACCTCGAAGGGAACTAAGTGATCATGGAGTATCTGCCCTTAAATAAGCAGTGTAGGCCTTAAGTGACCGACTGTAGGGTAGTCTGCCTCATAAATAAATATAATTGATTATGTGTTGAATTGCGTAGCATGATGTGAAGAATTTATACTGCCAAATATAGGATATAGTTATTCCTTAAACTTATCTGGTTTTCATATACTAGAACGTATTGTTCTGACCTCCCTCCTCATAACAGTTAACAGGTTAGTAGGTGGAGATAGTGGATCAGTGATGCCTTGGAGTGTGGAGCCAAATGTAGGAGCATTCATAGCTATTTGTTATTATTTATGGCAGTATTATGATTGTTGTTATAATTATTATGGATGTAACTTTGATAACATCTAAAACTCGTATAATCGACATTTATACGGTTTTTAATTAATGGTACATCTATTTTTAGTTATTATATTTTATCCCTTCTGCTGTGAGATTCTTATTTCGTTTTTAATTGGCTCTGTTTATATAATCTATATAGGAACCAACAATCCGTTTAGAATGGCTCTAAGTTCCAATAAGCCATTTTATGGGTTGGAATTTCGGCTCATTTCGGGGGGAAAGGGGTTTACATACATAAGTTCGAAACTTCCATTTTGAATACATTTATAATCAAAGGTTCTCAAAATTCCCATTTCAATAGCAGTTTAGTTTTGAATTCATATTATGATTTAAACTATCAATTTCTTTATATGTTTTATCACCCAAATTTTAGTCTTTTGAAATTTTTAATCAATAGTTTAAGAAATTTGCTTATGATCCATAAAGCCATGTAATATCACTTTCCTTTCAATTGTTACTTCGTTCAAAATATTTCTTAAAATAAAATTTCATTTAAAAATTTCCATTTTTTTTTGGCAAAGCCGACCGATTTTTAAGGCGACTGCAAACACCTTTTCATTATAACTAATAATAAAAAATACAGTATAGTGCAGGTGATTGCAGTTGACAATCAGCTAGTTCGATTTTTAAGGTGATCCGTCCACCGCTTACGGAATTTATAGTGTTCCGTCCACTCTACCTTATAGGCTTACAATGTTGGAGCTAGCCTAAATTAACTAGACTACAAATACAGATGACCTACTCCACGCAGGGAGTTTATTACAATTTGACAAAGCAAAAAAGCAAAGTATATAATGAATTACATTACAGTAAAAACTGCAGAAGACACTGTTGAAGGATAATAACATAGAAAAGTGACATGGGATGTGAGTAAACACTGTACAAAAGCAAAGGGAATGACCTATGCTACAATTCAGAATGGCTACAGTAGCGCCTACAGCCACATCAATAGCAAGGAACAAGAAATCCCAGAAAATCTGTAAGCCCTCTGACCAGAAGAAAACCCCATGACCATCATCTCCAAGGAGGAAACAACCCCGATAGTAAAGTGGAAACTAGCAGAAGACTCACCAAAAATTTCACACTTCCATAAAATATAATACAAGATTTTATTCGTTTTCATTTCTGATATTTAATTGCATTGAAGCCTTTTAGATTACACTTGGCTTAAAATTTAAATCTCGTTTAGAAGGGTTACCTTATTCAAATAACTTGTTTAGTTTGACTCTTGCTACCCCATTATGACTTCTTCTGCATTGTCCGCCTCTTCTTCTTAAGGAGCTCTTTCTCATAGTATAGTACGAAGATAGGTCAATTTGACTTATTCAAGAGGTCCCCCATATTTTATTTCCTAGAATAATTTCAATCGAAGGATCTTGGTTTTGATGCATTCACGTCTTCGGTTTGTTAGGATTTCCATACCATCTTTGCCCACCTTCTTGTACTAACAGGTAAGGCCCTGAATCTCTCTTAAGGTTAGGACTAGTATAAACATTGGTATCAACATTTGCTCGTTCTTCCATCCCAATAAGTGGTTTTTCCTAAGTGAGCTCCATTGTGTAATACAATAATTAGTTGACCTTATCTGCGCTTCCCACTCTAGAGACTTCTTTGGCGTCATGTCTTCCATTTAATGGGTAGAGATATGGGGTGAGATCTCATATGATCTGATCAATAAGCCCAGCATCTCGAGTGTTGCTGTTCCATTTCGAATGGCGAGCTAAGGGCTTCATGTAAGATCTGTGTCATAAAAGAAGAGGTCACCTATATTTATACCGGGAGGACCAGGGGTCGGAGGAACTGGACCCCAGAAGAGGTTGCCCCTTTTTCGTTCTACTTAGGTGGAGCAATCTAAACTCTTGACGGAATAGAAAAGAGGGTCGTAGGCGTGTATATACCTCAACAAACTCATGTGACACTCTTCATCCCGAGGACAATCTCCGAATACAAATTTATTAAGACCTTTTTTTCTTTGCTAATCGCTCTTAATGAAATTTACCATGTTGCACTAAGGTACTTACGGATGTATGAATGTAGTCCGAGAAAACTTTGGGGTGAACACCCATCTGAACAAGTAGGGTCAATAGTTTAGCATTTTGGCCATAACATTTTGCAAAAAAAAAATCTTTAACCCATCAAGTGCTCTCTGAACCAAGCTACATAGCCTCTTATCACTAGGTTCACCAACCAGCCTGGACTTTGATTCTTTTTTTTTTACTGGATATCAAAATCATAAGGATTTGTCCATTAGTTCCCATATGACATAAGCGCTCTCGAATGGAGTGGGCCACCATTCGCTTGGTCTTTAAGTGCCCCCCAATTAATATACCGACCACATGGTTGTTGCACTAGGTGCGTAGCAACTTTACTTTTAGGATATGGCCATGTTCTCCCGTTCTTTGTCTCTACATCCCATCGTGCATGGTATGTTCGTGATTCGTACAAATGGAACGCATCGCACCATGGTCCATTCCATTATAAAAAAATCGAAGGTCTCGTATTTGATGGTTGGCATGGCAATAGGCTTCGCTCCGTATATAGGTTTCCTAGCCAATGCAAAGACATCGCGAGAAAGGCAATGGGCAGCGCCGAGATACGATTCACCAAGGTGGGGAAAACAAAGCCCCTTATTGGATTAGGAATGCGAAGGTCAAGAGGCCTGGGAAAGAAAGAGCTATGTTATTAACCGACTGTTTCGTAGTTACTTAGAATCAGGAGGACTTGAATTTTTCATGAGGCGGGCCAAATAGAGAAAGAAATGCAGAAATAGGGGAAGGCCTTTGACTTTATTTAAGGATCCCTTGTTATTTATCGGAGCTCCTGATTGTCTAAGTTCGCGTAAGGCTTTGTCAAGCCTAATAAGTCACCTATATATGATACCTAGGAGGCCTCCCGCTCACTTCGGTCGCCTCATGCTTCGGCCACTTTCGCTAGACAGAGAGTACGTTGCCTTTATTAATACTAGCATCGTTGAGTCAAATTGATTATGTCATGTGCAACGTCCATCAATGATGGTTCATTAATGTCAATTGATTTAGACTCATTCCCTTATACGAAAAAGATCAAGAGGTGTCGAGCGCTCGAAGACATTGAGAGGGGCCAATCAAAACAATGAACGGAAACAAATTCAACTCTCTTTCGTATGAATAATATTAACTGGGCGGTTCTTCCTTCCTATGGGCGTCTATTGTTCCTAGAAAGATGTAAGGAAGAGGTATGGTATGCCCAGCGCGTGGAGGCTCCGTTGAGAGGGAATGTTGTCTCGGTATGGAACAGTACCATCGCAAGCGCCTATTGTCTTGAAAACAGAAAAAGGTAAGTGATAATATATTGAAAAAATCTTTTGTTGTTTGATCTAATATTGACCAGTGGGATCCCCCGACGTTCTAAATTCCTACAGGGTCAAAGCAACCCAATTAATATAGGGTTAGTAGTCATTGCAATTAATATATTGGCGATTTCATGGTTTGGACTTGGTATACTAAGTGCTAAAGTTTATGCTGGATGTTAGTTATCTAAGACCAATGTTTATATTGGCTAATTGATCTAGGTCTCCAATTGATATATTGGCGCCTTTTTTTTTGAATCCTCCCTTTGATTTTTGGAGTAGTAAGTATACAGCTATGCTACCATGCTTTGTTTAAGAAAGCGGAGTGGGGCCCATTTCTTGTACTTGCTCAGTGTTCGCCACGTTCGTTGAGTGCCCCGCCCACACTACACCAGAAATGTTAATTAGGCAATGCTCATGGTCGTATCCAATTTGATTTGGCAGTGTTATTGGTCGTATCAAATTTTAGCGTCTTTGTCAATTTGATACGGCTAACGGCTGTATCAAATTGAGAATTTGATACGGCTAAAAACAGAGAATTTGATATGGCTAATGAACATATCAAATTTAAAAAAAGATACGGCTAATGGTCGTATCTTTATTTAAATTAGACACAGCCATGAGCCATATCTAATTTAAACAAAAAAAAAATACATTGTCCTACTAGAATATCAATGATTAATACAAGCATTTATTTTAGAACATCAATGATCAATACAAATACGGTTATGCATTTAACTTCATAACTAGGAATATATAAAAAATTACATTCCTCTGGGGAAACCCGATCACTCAGTCAGTCACCGTCGAACCTCTGACCCATCCTACAACCCTCTTTTGCCTCCGACCTTAACCATACATGACCTGCAACAGCCGAACACCGTCCAATACCCATAGCCATGTGCATTCCCTAAGCTTGTACAAGCTGCACTACAGGCTTCTGAAAAAAAGATCAAATGAAGGACTAAATCAATAACCACTAATCATACACTGGTTAAACAATCCTTGGTAAATATCAAGTGCTTTTCAGAATTGCATACAATTGTTTCACATAGTTCCCCTTAAACTAGTATAACCGCATAAAGGTGGAAAAACCGACCATTAAGTTTAATAATATCGCACAACAAAGATATCCATTACTATTCCAGTACATATGATGTATATAATTGTAGAAATTCAATGGTGCTAAGAGCATCTCCAACAGCGTTACGGGTCGTAATGTTATGACCCGTAACATGTTGGGAGATATCTTTGATATCTCCCAACAGGCATGAGCCGATTTTATCGGCTTGCGCGCTTGCGAGTTGATAAAATCGGCTCACGTGGCTCCCACGCCTATATATGGCGCGGGAGGGGGGTTTGTATTATTTTTATTTTTCCTCCATTTTCCTCCTTTTTAATTTATTTTTGTTCGTTACAACGTCGGGATGCCGCCAAGCATAAAGAAGATGGGGAGAAGGACAGTTCTAGTTATGCCAGATGACGCTTCTGGCCCAGCTCACCTTCCTCCATCAGCGGGGACAACGATTGGGGACTTACATATCCTCTACGAGCTGCCACAGGGATTCACTCATCGATCTTTTACCGTGCTGGCCACCGTTCAGGTATTAATTTTAATTTTTTTAATATTTGTAGTTACTGAACTATTAAAGAGTATGCCCTGTTGGTTTTACGTTATTGTTTAGTGCATATAAGTTATACGTTATAATAGTATGAACTGTTGGTTTTATAGTCATTTAACTGTTATAATGTTAATAGACTGAGTATATCTACCTTCGCGGGAGTTCGGCGAAGTTTGTTTCACATGCCCTTGACATATTACCACTGCATATTCGGGAGAGGCTAGTTGGTAGTCCGTTCGGGCTCTTTTTACATATTATACCTCCCTAGTCCTTCGATTGATCTTTGGTTGACGCCTTAGCAGAGAGATGGTGGCCTACGACACACACATTTCACTTTCTGGATTTTGAGCTAGGTATCACCCCAGCCAATTTTTACATGCTTACAAGGATTGAGATAGGTCGTCCAGTTAGAGTCACTTGTCCATTTGATTCATTTTTGAGCCACCCGATTCCTACCTACAGTATTTGCCAGATTTTTCAGAGGCTCATATAGCTAATGGTGTCGTTTCCGTCACATATTTACTTCAGTATATTACAGTGCATCTCGATGTGGTAGATTTCCAGACATAGTATACAGGGCTACCATTTTATACCTCCTTGGTTCGACGTTCTTTACGAATCAATGGAGTATGATTAGGCTGGGCTACCTAGCAGCACTAGTCGATTTAGAGCAGCTTCATATGTTTGATTGGGACTCTGCCATATTGGGTTATCTATACACCGCTCTTGACTCCTATGCTTTTGGTGAGGTTTGCCAGATGTTTGGTTTTTGGTACATGTTGCCATGCTGGTACTACGAGTACACGACCAACATGCACCCACGCATACAGCCCACCGCCAGTCATGCTGCTAAGACCTTTTTCCCACGCATGCATAGATGGGAGAGTACTCACAGAGTTCGGCGTGCTCCTGCTGGTGTGAGACATAACTTGATGGAGGATCGTACCCAGTTAGATATGAGGGAGAGGGGGAACATATTACGAGCACCTTGGGCTTCTTACTCGTTGTTACTTGCAGCGGATGGCCCATTACCTAATGCCCATCCATTAGCCATTGCATGTCGCTTATCTACTCGACGTGTCCTGTTCTTCCTACCGGCCCACCTTCCTATTTGGTACTTGGGAGATTGATGTTATTACCAGGGTACCGGTCAGTTGCGCATACTTGGAGATCCACCTCTGCCACTTGATACATTCGGGCCGCAGCGTTCTATAGGGAGATAGTATGTGGCTGGTATGAAACAGGCAGGATGGGTTGATACGATCGATTTTCACTTATCCGACGCAGAGTTTGGTCCTTATTGGGTTCGGGTAGCTCGCAGACGGTACTTGCTGTCGGATTATATGCGGGGTGTGAACTCCGATCACATTGGTCCCCGATTGGTTAGTGGTAGAGTTCACCCTCCGCCGTTTACTTTTGACCCGACCCCTTCACAGATCTCCGACCCTCCTACGGATTTCGCTCTGGCCGATACATTTCAGACATTTGATCTTAGAGGTGCACAGATATTCCTGCCTATTGTTTATCCACCTGCACACATGGTGCACGGTATCCCTACTACTGGATTATATCCGCCACATGAGGTAAAATTTGTACTTGTGAATTTATGTTGTATGTTATACGATGTAGAAACCGATTTTATATGTTCTATATATGCAGTATGCACCATGGTTGGACCAGCATAGGATACATATTGCGGCTATTCAGGAGATGGCGCTGCTACATTCTCAGTCCATATATGAGGAGCACCAAGCGATTGTTCAGGGATTGCACAAGCAGATCTATGACTTACAGGCCAGATTAGCGACAGTAGAGGGTGGTGATACAGCAGCATCAGGTACCGTTGTAGGGTCATGTATTGGTGGAGGTTCAGGAGGCGGAGTAGGAGGGGTGACGGAGTTGGATGGGGTGACGGACTTGGAGGGGGTGACGGACTAGGAGGGGGTGACGGAGTCGGAGGGGTGACGGACTAGGAGGGGGTGACGGAGTCGGAGGGGGTGACGGATTAGGAGGGGGTGACAGACTAGGAGGGGTGACGGAGTCGGAGGGAGTGGTGGAGTAGGAGGGGGTGACGGACTTGGAGGGGGTGAGGGACTAGGAGGTTGTGATGACGATATTCCGTATTATGACCCTTCTGATAGCGGGGACGACATGTCTTTGAATGGTGCTGATGATGATGCCGTAGATTTATCATGATGTATATTTGTGTATGTCGCGATGTATATATTTGTATGGCTCGATGTATATATGTGTATGTCTCGATGTTTTGGACTTTATGTTATTTTATAATGTGTTCTGTGATATGTTCTGTGTCGTTTCATATGTTCTGTGTAATGTTTGCTCGTTTATTATGTTCTGTGTAATGTTTGCTCGTTTCATATGTTCTGTGTAATATTTGCCCGTTTCATATGTTTTGTGTCGTTTCATATGTTCTGTGTAATGTTTGCTTGTTTATTATGTTCCAAATCTGGTACTTTCCCTAGTGCCAAATATGGTACTTTGGCAAGTGCCAAATCTGGTACTTCGGCAAGTGCCAAGTTTGGTACATTGCCAAGTGCCAAATCTGGTACTTTGCCAAGTGCCAAATCTGGTACTTTCCCAAGTGCCAAATCTGGAATGTTAGGAAGTCTGGACTGTATGCACTGGGAGTGGAAGAACTGTCCTAGGGGATTACAAGGTGCGTACAACAGCAAGGAAAGACGACCAACCATAATTTTGGAAGCTGCGGCATCGTACGATCTGTGAATATGGCACGCTTTCTTCGGAATGCCCGGTTCGAATAACGACTTAAATGTTATAGAAAGATCCCATCTGTTCAATGATCTTGCTCAAGGCCAGGTACCTCTTTTAACATTTACCCTAAACCAAAATACTTACAATCATGGCTATTACAAAGGTGACGACATTTACTCGAAATAGAGCACCATTGTTAAAACATGTCGAAAACCATTGATTCCTAAACAAGTCATGTTCGCGGCGATGCGAGAGGGACAAAGGAAAGATGTAGAACGTGCTTTCGGTGTTTTACAATCTAGATTTGCAATGATAAGTAATCCATGTCGGTTGTGGTCTAGGAAAAAGATGTCTACAATCATGTTTGCTTGCATCGTTCTTCACAACATGATTATAAAAGATGAAAGAGATATGGATGAAGACCAACGTCACTGCGATTACGAGGGTGCTTCGTAACCACCGCAAGTATTCCGACAAAACCTACCACTAACAGAGGAGGACTTCAACATTCATTTGATCCGTCAGGTTACGTATAGAGATGCATAACTCCATAACCGGCTACAGAAGGATCTTATGAATCATTTATGGAACCACTACGGCGATACCTAGTTATGAAGCACTCTTATCTGAATTCGTGTTTTATTTTATGCTTGTCCGAACTTATCAATCATGTATGCAGTAAAGATGTTGTTCTTTTCTATTGTACCAACTCGTTCTCTTGTATTCGTAAGGGTTATTATTCATCTATTATTATGTTTTAAATTTGTTTATTCTACGAAAATAATAACGATTTTTTTTTGTCATATTAGAAAAATGGTAGGATAAGGAAAAAAATTAATACTAGTCACGAGCCGATTTTATCGGCTCGTGAAGTCGCGAGCCGATTTATCCGGCGCGCGCCGATAAAATCGGCTCGCGACTTCACGAGCCGATAAAATCAGCTCGCGCGCCCAATTCAAAGATATGAATTGAGTCTGTAACATTTGCTTGAATGTTACACAACGTAACATCTGTTGGATGCAAAAACAACTCATATTCAAGATCGTAACATGAATTTGCTCCTTTGTTGGAGATGCTCTAACAGAAACAATTTTAGCATCCAATAATATAAAGGCAAGCAACATTCCTTAGAAACGCAAGGCATTAAACTACAATGTCAGTAATAGCACTTTATTATAATCCTTTTCAAATTTCTCATTCAACAAATGAAAAATGATTAAATCAAATTTGTTCATTGGTTTTGCCCAAACAAAAATGCCTGCATATATAAACCATTTTAAAATAAAAATAAAACATAACCATTCGCATATGATTAAGATTAAGTACCATCCATCAGTCCACCAAAAGAAATATCGATATTGCAAATTAAATTAAAGGCAAAAGTAAACCTTTGGAGATATGGATTAATGAATAAGATGCACATTACCATGAAAAAAAATCCATTGTTTCTGTAACCTGCAATAGTCCATGTTTTAACTTTTGTCAATTGCGCAGCATTTGTCACAAATCAGACAGTACAACAACAATCAAATTCTTCTCATATGCAAATTTAGAGTGAATCAACGTGTTGCTTGTTGTTGGAAAAAATAATGTACATCAAACAAAAATTGCGTTGGTGGAGCATTTCGGTTCAAAAAAACTTTAATGTAGTTAACGCACTATCGCATTTAGGTTCCATCAGCAATATATTATCTATATACTATTGATTATATGATAAGATTTCCGACATATTCTACATAATTGCACTGCAATTACATCATTGGGTCTTCTTCCATTTAATTTAACGTAGAGCAAAGTAAGCAATTATCTTAACGCATGTTCAGCTAGGTCCAAATATGTCAAAATATGTTTAGCTACCTCCAAACATACTCATTGTTTTCAGAAAACACATGTTTACCGCATGGCTTAATTGTAGACTACAAGTATGTTTTATTGACAGTAAAATAAGTAGCTGCTGAAGATTTACATGAGTCAAAGTACAATATAGTGATATGTTATTGTTGCTATCGTTTGAACTCTTAATTCTACAGTTCTCACGGGTATGTCTATTGGAAAAATATCAGAGAAGATACCTAACATAGTAAACTTAATGATAAATTAGTGGATTTCATATGCAATCAAAACTGCAATCACACAATTATGAGGATGAATAAATATAAGAGTGTGAGGGCAAACGATGAAAATAATAGTGAATATGAGGAATTTTCTCTGAAGGAACAAAAATGTTAGCATTCGTTTACTATATCCAATCTTGGGATGAGCCAACATAAAATCCCTTTTATTCAATGACAATCATAATACGATGTCCTCCTTGATACATAAAAATTTATTTTTATTCATTAACAAAAAAAATACTACTTTCCTCGTGTGTTTGTAAAAATATACATTTAGTTTGTGACAACTAGTTATTTTTCTCATTCTTATATAGACTAGTTCTAAGAAATTCTTTGTTTAAAGACTCCACTTAAAACTCAGCGTTTTCATCACTCAAAGATTGTCTTTACGCAATGCGTCGCCCTAAGTAGTAACTAATGAACTGTTAATTAGGTTATTTGTGCAGCAAATATTATTTATTAGCTGCTTTTCCCAGTATTGGAAGCCAGCCTTCCTGCTTTCTAATCTTCATAAAAATACCATTGATATATCTCTAATCAAACGCACAATATAGACAAAATAACATTGTCAAATGTACAGTTGATTTTGATGCAAGGTCTTAAGGTAGATTAACAAACCTGGCATGTAGTGAAATGCATGGATATAGCTTTATGTCCATTAATAAGGAGAAGATGACCAAAGCCATCAGAAGGAATCAATTCATGAAGTAACTATGTTATGATATTTAATGCATTGGATTTGAGTGTTGTTTCCTCCCATTCATCATCTATTGGAATAACAATGTGGTTTTTTTTCTTTGAGACAAATCGGTGGCTCTACCCTATTATAACTAATATGAATAATAATAAGAAAAATTAAACCTTAAATTATTTGGCATCGTCAATTATATGCATAAAGAAATGTCTTAGCTACCCAACGCCTGCTAATAATAAATAAATCCATATTTCTAAAGTCGACAATAGTGACACTTTCAAGATTAAACAAGTTCAATGGGAACGCTATTCATAATAAGAAATAATCACCGACTTCTGAATAAAACCCAGTATTTGCAAAATGAAATGTGTCATGTGGAAAATCTGTGTTGAATGAATTGAACGACACTTTCAAGATTAAATTAGATATTAAGGGGGCGTCCTGCGGTGAACTGAGAGATCTCCATGCAACGAGGAGTCTGGACACAATACAATAAAGCAGAACATATATTGTATGTCTTGAAGGCATGAATCATGGTTGAGAAAATTACTGGTTCAACAAATGAGTGTACAACAATGGAAGATTTAATGTTCAGTTAAATAGGAACGCCGGATGCTGAATTTTCCGAAGGAAGGGCAGAAAACATCGCGGAATACACCAGCACATAAAATCATCATAGTCATTCCAAGTGCATGCGCCTTTGAAGCATCAACATGAATAACCGCTTCACTGTATAAAGATTAAAAAAAATTAGAAGCACCCTTACACTAGGAAACCTCCCTAACGGGTTTGACGAATGGATGAGTGCCCACTAATTATGATTGTGATTTTGCGTGGTAGGATCATAGAAAATGTAAATGTTCATCTATTTTTTCAGTTTATAATACAAGAATTTACAAGAAAATGAATTCAAGGTTTTTTTTGTATTAATCATAGTATTTCAGCAAGTAGTGCAAATGCACTATGCTTGCTTTTGTATTGAATAGGGCACGTATACACCTGGGACGGTTAATCCTGTATCAAATCAAACTTGTTGAAAAATTCTAAATTAACGTTGATCACCTTAAATATTAAAAACCACAATTCACATTATTCAAACTAAATCCAAGTGAAATCTGACTCTTTTTTTTCCTATAAACCAATCATATTAGTTGGATACATGCAACTGAAAAATACAAACCATAGTTAATGCATTGTTCCGTCCTTAAACTGCACAATAATACTAACATATGACATGACAGTGATGCGCAACACAAACCTTAGTTAATGCATTACGAAAGAATCTTAGGTTAGTTTATACAATGCAGCAAAGCTCATTGACTGCTGATAGCATTTGAGATTAGCAATGAAATGTTGAAAGTCCCCCTTATTCTTCCACATGTATTGTTTTTAACTGAACAAGAGCGAGGATTCCTCTTCTGCAATTCAACCCCCCTTTCGATCTGATGCACTAGATTAAACAATCTCCGAACGAGAAGATGCAATCTACTGATTTTGAAAAGCCTTCATGTGTTCGACAGATCTTTTCTAGAAGTTCATACATGACGAAAAATACATCGCTTTTGTTCCTTAAAAATTCTTGGAAGATAATTGTGACTGCATCTGGTGTATTGATCAACACCAGTAAAAGTGGAGGATAACAGGAAATATTTCGGAGACTAGAGACGACATGCTTTAATACTTTCTGATCTGGTATCCCACGATTAGTGAATGGAATTGCTTCAGCAAAATATTTATTGCACCAGCTGATACCAGAGTCTCACAACATTTCTGTGAATACTGGGTAGCTGTATCCAGGGTCGCACATAAGCATCGAATATTGGTAACACTTTTGTAGCCAAGGAGTTCAGAGTGCAGCAACTAATCTATTGATTAATCAGTCATTATCATCAACATTTGCACAAGATTGCTTTAGTCTGAACCTTTAGTCAGCAAACTTCTCTTTCAATTGTTTCCTCACAATGTAGCCTTTCCAATGTGATTGTATCAGAATGATTCTATGTTTGTCTTATTGAACAGCTTTCCAAACAATCCAACCACGGAAATGGGCTTGAATGCATGTCACGGACTTCTTCAGTTTAGCTAGTAATATTTTTCTTCACCATATTTGAATTGTAAGAGCACTATGCTTCTTCTTCTTAGCTATCATTCGATCATTCCATCCACGGATGAATGCTTGAATCATAATTATAGATTTTGTCCTGGATTGAGCTAATAATACATTTTCCGCCATCTTTGTATTCTAAGAAAGTGAAATCTGACTCTACGATCCCTTTCTTCATATTTTCTAGCACTTCGCACAACTTTGAGTTAGATTGCCAAACTGATTAAGTAAACAAAAAAAAGAATATAGCATGATTAATCTAGAATTCTAGCAATGTCACTAAATGATTATATGTTGAACTCCATCTGTAACTTTAATAAGTTAATATTTAAAATTTAATAAATATGTACCACATAGTTTGATATTGAATTTTTTTTTTTTTTTAATTACTTGGGTTTTTCCTCTCTCCTAGAAAATTTTACAACCTTACCAGCAAGGCTTAGTATGTAAATACTTCAGATTTTGTTCTGGATTGAACTAATAATAATACATGTTTCCGCCATTTTGTATTCTAAGAAAGTGAAATCTGACTCTGCGATCCCTTTCTCCATATTTTCTTGCACTTCGCACGACTTTGAGTTAGATTGCCAAACTGATTAACTAAACAGAAAATAATATAACATGATTAGTCTAGAATTCTAACAACGTCACTAAATGATTGTATTTTGAACTCTGTCTATAACTTTAACAAGTTAATATTTAAAATTTAATAAATATATACCACATAGTCTAATATTGATTTTTTTTTTATTACTTGGCTTTTTCTTCTCTCCTAGAAAATTTTACAAACCTCACCAGCAAGGCCTATTATATAAATACTTCATGTCATAGTAAAGGATTGTGTGCGAATATATCGATGCGTATATAATACTTACTCTCTAACGCATATTCATAGTATTAATGAGTTTCTTATGCAAATCTTAACAATATTTCACTCTGTTTCATGATTCTCACTACTAATCCTCACTACGAAGATATGCTTATCAAAATAAGTATATTTTTCATCTTTATTTTACCTGAGAATTACTATATCTAAGTATTTTAGTTGGAAACAAGGAAAATTCTAGCTAATATTAATTCTAGCTAATCAATATTTTCCAAAGACTTAAGGGTATATACTATGCAGTGATGATTCGGTTAACCTATAGTTTGCCTAAAATAATCTGACAATAGTAATAACCAAACACAATGATTTCAAATAATTGGAACAAAATTAACGATACCAGAACAAATCAAACAACATCTTAGAATTCAAAATCAAATCGAATGCTCACCTGAAAATCAAATCAATGGAGGATAGAGCCTCACTCCATCACCAGATTTCAGGAACCATAACCATCTCTGACGTTAACGAATTTGGTGATCGAACAACAGGCGACTCCAGTGGAAATCGAACAGTAGGCGAAATTTGAGGGACGTTTGCGAATTGATTTAAGGGAGGTAGCGAATTTGGGGATGCAGTCTTAGATTTACAGAAGAAGGGAGAGGCATGGCGATTTCGAAGCCCTTTTTTTTGGCTAATTCTATTTCAACCCATGAAATGATTGCTACCCCTAAATACAAAAATTATTGCGTACCCAGAAATTTAGTTAGTAGGCCCCACGCTTTCCACAATTGCCCTTCACGTTCAAAAATCAATTGGCTTCTTCTCTTTCAACAATCAATCAAAATCAAGCGCGCTCATCTTCTCAAACAGGAGCATCATCTTCATCATCAACACGCGCGACATCTTCTTCGAATCCAGTTTAGGGCTTTTTTTGATTTTATGCGTGTAAAATAGGGTAATACATTAATAATAAGTAAATCACACAAGAAGACTACGTGGATTACATGTCTTCCACGCTGTTGTTCTCAAATTTAAAATAGTAAAAAATAATAAAAAAATAAATTGATTATTTGCTGTGATTGAGATAAGAAATCATCTCCTTCTTCAGAATCCATCATATACTTGTTTATAAATTATTATTTTCAATGATTTAAATATTAGAGTTTTGGACGTTTGATGTTTTATGGAATCGTGGAAAACTACGTAATATGATGAGAAGAAAACTTCCCAAGGGTAATTTTGTCTTTAAAATTTTAAAGTTATTAAGGGGGGCTACTTACTAAAAACTCGGGTTGAAATAGAATTAGTCTTTTCTGTTTTGGGAAATTATTTTATTTCGGCCGCAATGTAAAAGTGAAGTGGGGGAAACGGAAAAAAAAAAATGAGAAGAAGCGAAGAAAATTTCATGTGCATTTGATACGGGTAAGCCGTACCAAATGAACTGATCCAAAGGAACGACGTAGGGTTAGATTTTAATGTTGGAGGTGTTGCGGATCAAAAAAAAATTTTGATACGGCTATGAGCCTTACTAAATTTTATACAGTTTAAAGCCATATCAAATCTCTGCATCCTGGTGTGTCATTTGCGGTTTTGGTGTAATGTTGGTTAACTGGGCTGTTGGGCTACCAAGCACTTGCCTGATACTCCTACCGCCTGCTAAGCTGGCGAAGCGCTCATTATCCTTACTGTTTCCACTGCTAAGGTCCCCTCCTATTACTCTAGCCATAAGCTATGGCAGCTGCAAATCGCACCCACACCGGCCTGCCTTGCGAGGGTAGAGTGAGCACAGCAGTCAGCCCCTGACATTAGGGGGGTCTTTCGTATTCACCAGATCCATTCTTTTTCGGTAGATTACCCTAGTTTCATTAATGGAAATTCTTTGATGTAGTGAGTAATAGACTCTGGTTGTTCATCATTCAAGAATTCTTGTTTAGACGGTTCATAGCATCCATATATAGTGTTTTAATCTAAGATTTTAATTCTCCCATGCTTCAACAGTAGCATATTGTTCCATGGAGCTATGATCCAAAGTATGGTATAAACAAGTGTTTCCACGATCGCCATCTGGCCAATTCTGTTCCACTTAATCTCTTTTTCATGGCCACATATCTAATGTAGACCTAAATTTCTATTCACTAGTGGGATCCGGGCGGCTCAGAGCGGGACCACCATGGCTCCTCTCTTCTCGAGAATCCATACATCCTTTATCAGTGGATGGAAAGGTTTATGGAGTCATCAAGCATAATAAAAAAAATGGATTGAAACTTCCAATTAATAATAATGAATATACGTAAACGATATATGGATGAAGATAAAAAAAACATAAGTGCATTTCCACTCGTAACTAGATCTTCAATTTTTGTCTTGTATAAGCTAAGTTAAAGCCAAATAGCTAGAAAACGGTAGCTTTGGTTTACAAGAACCGAAATTATAATCAATTATATCTTTGAGATGTAAAATTTGATTATCCTAATACATAGGATTATAGCATCCAACCAAAAATTGATTATCAACTTTAGGTTCGATATATATATATATATATATATATATATATATATATATATATTAGACCAAAAAGTGGTCTGACACCCAATTTAATAATAATTAAGAGAGAAAAACAAAGAGAACACATGATTTATAACGTTTCGATGTTAAAGAGCCTACGTCCACTTTATACTTTGTTGATGGATGATTCAAATACAAATACAATGATGATTATCACTCAATCTCACTTTTACAATTGGTAAGTTCACTCAATCTTTAATGAAATATGCTCCAAAAGTTTGGAATGATCTGGATAAAGTGATGAAATTCAATGGTAATGAGAATTAGAGCCAAAAATTTGCCAAAAGATCCCTTCAAATGATGCTTTATAGTGTATTTATAGGCAGAAAATCCCTCTTGAAGGCCTCCGGTTCGGGTACACGTGGAGCCCATCCCTTTAGAGTCGGGTTCGGAGGATTCGAGATGACGCCAATGCATTTTGGTCATGGGTGAACGTGGGAGTGTGGGTTGATAACCGCTCCATGTCTTCAAGGGATCGTGCTTTGTCGGTACACCGTCATGGCTCGGATCGGAGGGTTAAATGAGGGATCCGGATCGGAGAGCTCCGAACCGATCCCATTGTGCCTTCTATTTATCATTTCCTGGGTTGTTTGCTTTGAAGTGGAAGGGTTCGGTTCGGGGGTCTCTGAACCGATCTGATTTCCTGCTACAAGTTTTTCCTACAAACCTATTCGTTGAGTCATCTCTTAGTTCTGTGTAGCCCATTCACAAAGTGGGCTAACATTTTCCCCCCTCGAAGTACACCTTTACTGAAGATAAAGTGTGCTTCGAAAGAATCCTTCAACCTGCTTCTGAATTGGTGTCATTCAATGGTTGCTTTCATCTATCTATAAAGTCATGACATTTCATGAAGTCGTATCTCTTGGAGCTTATAAATATATCATGTCATGGGGAATCTCTTCTGTTGTTTCTGAAAAACTCCTGAATTCACTTAGAGCTCAAGTGCTTCTTCCGGGTAGACTTTGCAATTTGCACTTTAAAGCAGCTTATCCGAATTTCCTTTGTTTTTTTCTAGACTAACTAGAATTAACTTATAACTTTGGATTAAGCATGGATGGCGGATTAGACCAGTTTATTCAATCCATTTGTATATTCGGACAGGCCACCATTTGGGCCATTGCTGCTTTGGGGGCCAACGGTTTGGATGAACCCATTATTTCAAGCAATACGAATGGTCCTCAAAGTCTTCTACATAAAGTTGCTTCCTCCTACCTGTTTTCATTTCTTCTGCCGACCTTTTATATTCATAAAACCCTCTCTAATCGCAAAAACACTAATTCTCATATCCACAAAGAGTCCTTCCAAACCTCGAAATTGAATCACAAGTGGGTTAAGATCTTCGTGAAATCCAATTGTTCACGTGTATTAATCATTAATAACATTGTTTGCTTGCATTTCTACTTGATTCGGTCTTTATTTTGATGTCATGACCCCTCTGCCTCGCCGCCGCCACTGTTGGAAATGTCAATATAGTTTTCAGGCGGCGGTGGTCGTGATTTGATTAGGAGGGGTTCCAATTTTATGTCAGACTCTCGAGCGAATCATGAGGGAAACGTTGGGTTCGAGTTGAATACTTCAGTGGGACAAAGAAGAAAGGTTAATGGTGAAGAGAAAACAAGATAAATCAGTTAGGATCGGAGGGCCAGGAGCATGGCAGCGCTTAAAAACATTCTAGAGATAAGGATAAGTTTCTGGGTG